>CAXKWD010000004.1:190032241-191314705 GCA_964059195.1 Ectobius pallidus
GGGGCAGAAATTGCCTGTTGTGGTCGAAATGGGGGATATCCCCACGGGCGACTTAACTCAAGATTTCCAATGTAGTTTTTATATTATGAAACAAATTAGGTTATATTCTAAAGTGCCAATGAGTAATGAAGTCGTGTATCAAACATTATTCAGCGGTGAAATGATTCCATCGGAAAGTTTTCGTCCTGAATCTGTGTAAACATTTTACATACAGTGATGAATTTTGTGCTGATTCGCCGCCACCTTTCTTCTGCCCTTGTGTTTGTTCCTGAAGAATTGTAGAAAAAATTAATAATCCCATCTTTAATAGTTATGGAGAAGATGAAATTACAGGCATAGTGATGTGAAATTTTGCTGCCTTTTTTGAGCCGCGAGATGGGACTGAAGGCGGTTTTATACAATTTCTCTGTAAGGAAGACACGAATATATCTGAAAAGATATCTCTTATTTAAACTTGATAGTTTTCTTGTACATAGTTGTGAACAACCTGAAGTGAGATCTATTGCAGGGTTTGTAGGTTTGTGCTGGAGGTCGATGTGATAAATATTTCTTCTAAACACTAGACTGAGAAAAGAGCTGCCTTCATATTTACGAAGGTTCTTGAAAGCAATTGAATTACTACACGATGAAATCTTTGCTCGGTTTTGTTTATTCTCGAGTGAGCTGACCTCAATTGACCTTGAATCCAGCCAACTGGATGGGGGAGTACAATGAGATTTTGTTCTGTACAATTCCACTGATAGGAAAGCAATTCCAACCATAATAGAAATTTATTAGAAATTGATATGAAATTTTTATTGGAAATCGATGAGGGTGTGTAGGGAGAGAAAAGGACAGGATCGCAACGTAATGCAATATTCTGTACAACCAATGAGTAATGCAGGTTCTTAACACAGATCTGTTTAGTTCGGAATAATAATGATGAGATATGAGAATAAATAAATTTAAAATCTTCAACATTTTACAAAAAACATAACTCTGTTTAAAAATATATTCACATTTAAGTTAGCCAATTGTAAATGTAAATCAAATGAAAGATAAAATTGCAAGATTGGATTAAATACTTGACACTTGTCATTTTATTTACAATATCAGGATTCTCTGCAATAAGAATAAGTTATATTTAAATCAGGTATTAGCACTGTAGTTGTCCTGCAAAAGGAACGTGTGATTCTTCTTGTATTTTGATATCGCTCGAAGCAGATAAATTTTGATCGCTTTTGAGCGTTATTAATTAGATAACAATGCAAGCTTCTAAAGCTGTTTGATTTTCATAGTTTTGAGTAATTCAGAGTGTAATTTAAAATATATATATAAAATTAGTGTATTTTGCATTCATTTATGTTTTCTTAGGTTAAAGCGCAATCTTATATTTACACACGGAAATAAGTATATATATTTTTGAGATAAAAAAATCATCCTGAATCATACATAGGTCATTGGACATTTACTTACCATGACTCGTCCCCTCTATTAAATAGCGAATAGTAAATATCCAAGTTGGCATTTGCCTTTTCGTCTGGGAAAACTATGAAAAAACCCATGTTAAATTACGGGATTTGGACATGGGACCTCACAAATGCGAGTCCAAATATTATTATTATTATTATTATTATTATTATTATTATTATTATTATTATTAGCATTATCATTATTATTATTACAGAATAAAGACTTGACATACTCTCTGTTCTCCACAGGTTTACATTCAGAACACTGAGTTCGTGTTATTCAGAATGAAGCTGCACTGTACTCTTCATTTTAATGCAGACGTAAATGTGACGTTGTTCAGAGTTCCCAGCCCCCTAACCAGCCATTCCGTCACACGTGCTTGCAAATTTATGCATCGTGCAGAATGAACAGTCTCTAGGCAACAGTTCATTATACAAGCCACATGCATGAATAACACAACCTCGACTGACTTTACTTTTGTTATCTCGTATTGAATGAGAAATAGAAACATGAAGGTCTCATGTATACGAATGAATTAAACCAACGTGTATTGTAATTAAAACATACATAATTCAAATAGCTCATAGTGATATAATTTAAATAATAATGAAGCTTGCGGCGGTCCGGTTTGTGGTCTTAAACACAACCAAACCGTCCTCCGGTAATTCGGGTCACAACTTCACCGATCTGCGGGCGCCAATCTGCGTTTGGCAGATAAATTTAGATTTGCAGATCAGTTCCAAATCGCCAGAGAAGTAGTGTTTGCCTAGCTAATCTCAGATCTCCGTGGTGCTTTCGAATTAAAGGAATTGTCGGAGTCTGTATAAATAACAACACAAAATATCTCTAAAAGTTCAATATTTAATGTCCACTTTGCAGTGAATTAATTTACTAGGCTTTATAAATGTCCGTTGCACAGATCATGCGAATCTTTAGTGCTTTATACTTTATCAGAGTGTACTATTGACGTGTGTATAATAAACTTCCTATCTTTTATATATTACTAGCATGTGCCCGCGGCTTCGCCAGCGATAATTATTTCAAAAATTAAAAATTAAGAGCATAATAGTTAAATCATTATATTTATTAACACCTAAATCACGTGGACTACATTAGATAGCGTCGCCTGGTAAAAGCGATCTCAGATTCGAGTTCCTTGGCCCAGAAAATCCCTGTATAGTGAGTTTCGTCCAAATCGAACGATGTTTAACCATATTTAGGTCTATGTTGATTACCCCTCTTCCGTGTAGGTTGAAAATTTCATATGTCTACGGGCCTTGACATTCTAAACAAATGAATCGACCAGCGTGGGCTTACAACATTGTAGCGATCGCGATGCTTTTATTACCACAGTATGACAAAAATAGCCAAAGCCAACTGCAATTGATTTGACATTGAAATGTATTACTGAAATCTGATGCTTCGACAGCGCTAAAATCACGTTTTCTGCCAGTTTTTAACTCACAACTCGCGAACGAAAGCTAAAATTAAAAATCCGGCTTCGATGCGCATTCGCCCACCTTTCAGCCCATCTATGTTTAAAATTTCAGATCTCTGCGTTCAGTAGATTTCGCTGGGCATCGTGGACAGACAGACAAACACGTCCTTTTATTATTTTAAGATAGCATGTGCCCGTGGCTTCGCCCGCGATAATTATTTCAAAAATTAAAAATTAAGAGCATAATAGTTAAATCATTATATTAACACCTAAATCATGTGGACTACATATCACGATTAGATAGCGTCACCTGGTAAAAGCGACCTCAGATTCGAGTTCCTTGGCCCAGAAAACCCCTGTATAGTGAGTTTCGTCCAAATCGAACAACGTTTGACCATATTTAGGCTAATATTGATTATCCCTATAATAATAATAATAATAATAATAATAATAATAATAATAATAATAATAATCCTCTTCGATGTAGGTTGAAAATTTCACATTATGTTTGCGTGCCTTGACATTAAAAACAAATGAATCGACCAGCGTGAGCTACAACATTCAAGAGATCGCGATGCTTTTATGTCGAAGGTTTGACAAAAATAGCCAAAGCCTAGTGTAATTGATTTGTATTACTGAAAACTCATGCTTCGAAAACGGAATAAATACACGTTTTCTGCCCGTTTTTCATTCATAACTCACGAACTAAAGCGAAAATTAAAATTCCGGCTTCGAGGTGCACATTCCGACCCTTTAGTCCGCCTATGTATAAAATTTCAGATCTCTGCGTTGAGTAGATTTCGCTGGGCATCGCGGACAGACAGACGGAAGACAGACAGACGGAGGACAGACACTTCCTTTTATTAATATATAGAAATGGCACAATATACCTTTACTTTACAATAACGTTGATCTCTATTATGACGCGCTGAAATAAACTTAACTTCCGACTTCACTTATAAACTTAAAACTTGGTGCCTATCTGATTTCTATAGCGCTGATGCTAACTACGTCTTCTTCACTCGAAGTTCGGTGCAATAAGAGATGCTGGGTTGCGTCCCTAGTTTTCCATCTTCATATCTTTATCTATGTCCATTACTTTATTTCTGTATTTCTATTGGCTATCTTTACTTCATATGTGCCCTTACTGGTCTCATATGTGTCCTTATTGGTTAACTTAAATTTTTAGCTTTACGCGTCTTTCCAAGATTCTTCCGTTAAAAGAGGGAGCTTCTTCCCTAATGCCATCGCTCAAAAGTGACGTCAACTACCGGCGACTCCATGTCGGTACTCCCATTTCCTGTTTAATCTAATCATTTTATAAGTCTTATAATTTAAGTCTGGTAGTAATTTTATGGTCGCGGCCCTGTAAGGCCCGGGCGGCTTGGGTCGCTTAAATCCTAAAAGGGAGAGGTTAAACTACGAGAAAGAAAGAAAGAAAGAAAGTAATTTTATGACTGTAAAAATGTCGGTCTCTCTCGTGAGAATCTTATGATATAAATATCCCTTGTGTCCGATAATTATTAGTGTGTATAAATAAATTTTGATATCAAAGAGTTATTTAATTAAATAGTGTAACGTAGTGTGACATGTCATCTATTAAGTCTTAATGTCCTGTGTCTGATGGTGTAATTGGTTTGATTGTCTTATTTGTCGTTTTGGCGTAATTAGTCATTAATGGTACTGGTGTAGTGTGTGTTGCGTGCATTTAGGGTTCGTCCAAGTCCAAGTCGTGGAACTGTCGCAAGCTAAACCCAAGAATTCCTTCACCACCGAGTCAGCCGCGCCGCACCCATTCATACAGAGTGTACAATGTCGCCAACATGACAAACACGAGTTTGCATATAGAGCTTAGCAGGTGGCTGTTTAGTCTATGAAGCGCCGGTGTCTTATTTCGTATGGGATAATACGGTGGTAAATGCAGCATGAGGAATAAAATCAGCGTTATGAGTTTAACTATTAGAAACAAAAGTATCAGACTTCTTGATGTAACGAAGTTTTGCGAAAGGTGTAAAAAGAAACAAAAAAATCTGATGTGAAAGTCACATAACTTCCTCTGCCCAAATAAAAGTTAGCAGTATTCACATATCCTTGTACAGAATTGCAAGACACAATTTTACGGTAATTATCCTTTAAATACCTGTTCTTTCAATGATGCGACTAAAAGCGCAGGCTATATAACAAACTTTAAAAAAAAGAACAAATGACTGTAGACGTTTTTGAACTTTCCACCGTAAAATATAATTTCCGAAATTTATCGAATATTTCCCTCAGATACTTCTTTACTCTATGCATGGCCAACAATACATCTTTCTCACTTCACATTCTTATATAAAATAAGAGGCCGTGAAAGAGCGCGAATTCAGTTGTTCATCACGCAAGACAAACTTTCTACAAACAGTGGGTGAACAGTGGGTGGCTTGTAACTACCCTCAGAGAATTTTCTCGAAAAAAATGTTTCAAATAAAAGTTTTAGCTCTTAGTATAAGCAACCCATGTGCAAAATTTAAAGAAAATCGTTAGAGCCGTTTTCGAGAAAATCGCGAAAAACGAAATTTTTTTAATGTAAAGTCCCCTTAAAAATAAGAGAAAATAGTCGCCAATCTTATCCTCACATCTTCAGAAGGTACCTGACCCAAATACGAAATTTTGTTTTCATACGAGTTTTGGAGCTAGAGTGTTCACAGACAGACAGACACACAGACATGTTTCCAAAAATAGTATTTTTGGATTCAGGGAGCTTTGAAACATATATATGCTAGAAACTCAACTTCGAATTTTGCGGCTGAAAACAATACTTCCTCTACCTATAGTACCTATGGTACGGGCAGAGGAAGTAAAAATAGTGGCAGATAGATTCTAGGTTAGGTTAATCTACGGCCTATGATGTTGAAGATCTGTGATGCTTTAAAGGGGCTAACATATTAGAAAAATGTTTTCTTTTGCTTTCAAATGATGCCATAAGCCTATAGCTAAACATTAATATTATTAGAGGTTAATTTATAAATGTTCTCAATCATTATACTTAGGATCAAATACTTAATTGACTACGCAACGCCCTGGGATTGCTATAAACATTTTGACCTTCGCAAACAAGAAATTTCTAAGTTCCGTCACAAGAGGCTTTTTATGAATGAAGTAAACGAATAACTAGTGCGTAATATATTTTATTCCATAATTGTGATTCCTCAAATATTTGCTACCTATTACTGGAATGAAGTAATTCCCATGTGCGATCTTTCTTGCAAATAGACATTCTTTAAAAAAGTGAAGTCCCCTAATTACAACACTGTATAGTGGTTGCTTGAATAATATTGTGTAATTGCTTTTATATATATATATATATATATATATATATTGTAACAAGGGCTCGTCGGGGTTCAAAATCAGAACACCGAGTTTATAATTGAAGGATGGAGGTTTCTTTATTTCCTACAACAATTGTCAATACAGCCAGAAAACTCCAGACTGTTCGCCAGTTCACTGTCCTGTTCAGTGCTCACTCTCACGGTGCTCAGTCCTAATTACAGCACTGTTCCGTTCGCACACACTGTGCGGACTCCTAGTCGAGATAATTCCACGTCCCGCCGGCCAACTCCACAGTCCTCGCTGCCGCTGTGCGATCCACCCGTCGCGCAGAGTTCCCCGGGACGGCATGGCCTCAGCCCAGATCAGCTCACCAGCTCTTCCGTTCACCCTTCTCTCCGGTCACTAGTTCCCCGTTGACTAGGTCTTCCGCTCGCGGGTCCCTCCGGTCACACTAGTCTCTACGGTCACTGGCTCTTCAGCTCCCCAAGTCACACTCACTTGAGGCCGCGCTGATCAGTCCCCTCCGTCCAGCTCACCCTCTGACGCTGACGCTCGCCGCTACTCACGGACTGCCTCTCGCTGACGCTGACTCTTCACTGTACTGTACTGTACTGAACTGAACTGTTACTCTCCTTCATTGACTGACTGTCTCTGCTCGCTCGCCGCCCTATATATAGGCCCGACGAATATTCCAGAGCCGACGTCTCAAAAGTTCCCCGCCCGCGCATTGTCTAGAATGTCCGCGCGGTGCGCCGTCACAGCCCTTAGCGCGTGGCTCCACCTCTGGCCACTCCGACGAGCGCGCACCGTCCCTCACCGCGCCGTGCCAGGGAGTAGGCCGCACCCGTCGGCGCGCAGCTCCAATCAGCAATAAGAGGGCCGTCCCTTTCTGGATGTCTCTAGTTCTAGCGCTTTCCGGCCGAGTCCTTCTATCTGTTTCTAGGCTTTTCTGGGCTTTGTGACAATATATATATGCAACATGACAAAATAGTTTATCAATAAATTTCATTTTTAAAAACTATTGAGTGAAAACTACTCTACTGACAATTTTATCATTGGTTTTTAGTGTTACATGTGAACACTACACACATATTGTTCAACTCAATAAATTCTTATGCATTTTTCATAGGTAATCTCACGAGAGTTGACGAGTTTTTCGATAGATTCTCAGGAGCGAATTTATCTGATGTAACTCGTCAACTCGTGTTGCATTTACTAAGACTATTCCATGAATAAAAATGTAACGGATTATACAAATAATAATTACTTTCGTGCTTTGTTCTATAAAAACAAAACTAACTGCTCCTAGATCTCGGCCTACTATGAATCAATCATCCATGAATCGATTCGAGCTATATTGTAACCAGGGCTACCAATGGTACATATAAGACATAGTTAACTTCATTCAGGTAAGCTAACAGCACACGAAATGGCTTGCATTGAATCGAAATTGTTTTTTTAATCAATGTAAAGGTCGGGGGAAAAAGCGGACCGACTAAAACATCTAGGTAGCCGATATGAGCCACTGCGCATGCCTAGCGACATTCACAGGATAGCAGGGAATGTATTGAAATTTGTTCTACAGCCGATAAATTTCTGAATTGAGAAATAATTTCACGTAATTTGCATTGCTTGTGGAAAAAAGTTTCCGTTACATCTCTTACATTTATTTACGTTTCACAAGGCTCTGAAATCAGCTACAAGAGTCGGTCCGCTTTCTTCCCCCTACTTGTACATTTCTGTTATTTGAAATTAAAAACAAGTACTGTTGTATAAAGTAATATGTTTTCGTGATGCTTAAATGGCAGCGTGTGATGTATTAATCACTGCACACTGATGCTTACGTGTCCAGTAACGAACAGACGATTTTATCAGATAAAATAACATCTTCGCGATTCCTACAAGAATATTGTAAGATAAACGGCCGTGATTGTCCTATATCCGAGGAATTGCTAAACATCATTGGTCAAAAACAAACAGTGGAATAGTCCAAGTAATCCCGAGTATTTGTTTTTCGTCCTAAGTATAAAGACTGAGGGAATAAGGAGAGTATTTAATTAACTATTTATAATTCCCCCTAAAAAGTACAGACGACATTTATCAATATATTATATCTGTTTGCTTTTGGAGCCTGATATTAAGTGCAAATGCATGCTGGAACTTTATAGACACGTTTATCCGGTTTAATTTTTCAATATGAAAACCTAATCTCAAGAACCATTTGTCCAATTTTGCAGATGTTATTTCTGTTCTTATAAATTTGAAAGTTTTCCAATATATTTAGTCTAACACCCTTATCACAGATATGTAGGACTTCCATGGACAAATTGACGTGTATTGATTGCAAAAAGATATATGTGGGACAAACTGGTAGAAAATTCAAACAAAGATTCAATGAACATGTCTCTGACTTTAAATATGGCAGATTACGCTCAGCGTATGCTAAACACCTGCTTGATAGTGGTCATAGATTGGATAATTTAAATAACACCATGGAAGTCCTACATATCTGTGATAAGGGTGTTAGACTAAATATATTGGAAAACTTTCAATTTTGCAGAGTTGCGGATCATAATGGTTAATATTTAACGTTAATTTACCAACTTGAAGACAGAAATAATGTAAGATATGATGCTCACTGATAGAGATGTGATTTCAGTATTAAGGGAAAGAATTATAATTGACAATATTAATTGAATTGTAGGTGTTCTTAAATAATGTATTTAGCAGCTAATAATTAAAATACTGTGTTTATTAAATATTTTACAAATTACAAATTATCTATTATTAAAAATAATACAAATTATTACAAAATTATTGCAAATACATTTACACTTACATGATCCATAAACAAATAATAAATCATGAACAAGCTAAAAATGCTGCATTTCACGATTAGAAAGCGGAAAAATGTTCCCTGACAAATAAAAAAAGACATACTAAGTTTCGTAAAAATCGACAGTTTTCCCAAAGCCTAAACGTGTACATTCATGTTCCCCCTTCCGTTCACCTATGTAAAAAAGAAAAGAAATTAAAATCCGGCTTCAAGATGCATACGGATCCTCTTGAGTACATTTGAGACCTCTTCTACCTCGCGATAAATGAGCGAAGACACGATCAGTTTTGGTGAGCAACAGAGGAAGACCTGCAGATATAAACAACATTAGTTGTAAATGCTATGATAATTCTTTCACACTGGCCGTGTGTCCAATAAGGAGGAAAGGAAGAGTCAGACAGAAAAAATAAATGTCATAGCCGGGGTTTGAATTAGGATTTTTCGCTCTCCGCTCTAACGAAGAGTTATCATTAAATTAACATTAAATTCTCCAATTTTCCAATTTTTCAGTATGAACCTACCTTTCCACCTTAGTCTACACATGGCCACTGTGAAAGAATTATTATCGTTCCACTGTTTAATATGAAGCCCGGGTCTTAAACCACTTTACAGGTTGTAAGTCGCATGGCATCTCATATCGAAAACGCCTGGTGGTTTACTGGGATATGTGAGTCAGTTGTACCAGCATGTTGTCATGGCAACTCAATGATGGAGCGTTGGCAAGCACTGAGCTAAGAGCATGAAATGTGTTTACAGCAATTCCTAATTTAGCCATAGATGTCACCGGCATTATTATTTCTGATAATACTGAAATAGATTTACTGTTTAGGCCCCCCTCAACCCCATTATCTTAGAGATCCTCATACCTATATAATGTAGAGATGCTGAAATCATCATCATCATCTTTATTTGACAATGGAGCTTGATACAGCTATTTGACATGGTCAAGAACAATATATAAATTATTAAAAAAATAAAAATCATTGTAAAAACTACATTGATTAACAGCTATTACTTAGTTTACAGTTATATATTAAAAACATTATTTACATATAGAAGCAGTAATAGTCACTTTGTCATGTTAAGCACAATACTAATAAAGAGATAATTTATTGAAGGCTAGTATATTAATTTATTAAAGTTCATTTAATGTGTATAATGACTTTGAGATTAGGAATTCCTTTAGATTTTTCTTAAAATCGTTGCCCGTCAATACTTTGATTGAGGGGGGTAGTTTATTATGCATTATAGAGCCAATAATATAGGGATCATGGTCTATTTTGTTTTTATTGGTCGATTTTATATGGAAGTCATTTCTGTTTCTGGTATAATGTATGTGAATATCACTGTTTTTAATCCTGAACTGGGTTTTTTCTGCTACAAGTAAAACAACTTTATATACAAAAAGAGAATAGATGGTAAATATTCTTTTAGATTGGAAGATTGTTCTACATGACTCAGTATATTTCATTTTGTACATTAATCTAATAATTTTCTTTTGTAGGAGAAACATTCTATTTGTATGTATATTGGCAGCTGAGCCCCATACCTCTATACCATAGTTTAAGTGTGGGAAAATCAACCCATAATACATTAGTTCCATTATCTGATCATTAACATAGTGTCTAATAACTTTGATAAGTATGTAACTTTACTTATTTTGTTGCATATATTGTTTATATGTTTATCCCAGCATAGTCTACTATCAATTTGTACTCCAAGAAAGGAAAGTTCCCCTGTGATCATTGATAAGTGTTCCCAATTATTACAGTCCTCCAGTTTAAGTCTGTTACTCAAGTCAAAAATAATGATTTTTGTTTTATCTTTATTCAAAGACAGGTTATTAAAGGCAAAATATTTTTCAAATAACGTAGCTGTTATAGAAATAGATTGTAGTAAGTTGTTTAGCGAGTTATTCCAACATAAGATATTGGTGTCGTCCGCGTATGTATTAGTTATGAAGTAATTTGACCTAGGCAAGTCATTTATATACAATATAAATAAGACAGGTCCTAAGACAGATCCCTGAGGTACTCCGCTTGTTACCTCCTGAAAATCCGACCTATACTTTTTTGTACTACTACCTGTTTTATGAGCTATCTCTGTACACTGGATTCTTCCTTTAAGAAAAGATGAGATAAGTCTGTATGAGACACCTCTAATGCCATAACTTTCTATTTTATTTAGAAGTATTTGGTGATTTACGCAATCAAAAGCCTTACTTAAATCTAGTGATAGAGATGAGATTTTTAGGTTATCATTTAGTTTTCCCATAACCTCGTGTATCAAAGACGTAACCGCAGGGATTGTAGAAAATCCCTTTCTAAATCCGTGCTGAGTGTTAGTTAGGATGTCGTATATACTTAGGAAATTTTCTAATCTCTTTAAAATTAATTTCTCAAACAGTTTGGAAATTGCTGATGTCATTGTTATTGGCCTATAATTATTAAGTGCCAATATGGTACTTTATGAGATTGTGTGGGGGACGAAAAAATGTCTGTCCGTCTGTCCGTGTGTCTGTACGCACCATAACTCAAGTACGCTTTTTCGGATTTTCATGAAACTTGGTATAAACATTCATAATGTCGATGGGAAGAACCCTATTGATATTGAACCAAATCGGTTCACCGGTACCGGAGTAATGCCCAATTTAGTGCCTATTTTAATAGATTATGGCGCCTTTCACTCAAATACGCTGTAACGGATTTCCATGAAACTTGGTATACCCATTTATGACGTCCATGAGAAGTGACCTATTGAATTTGAACCTAATCTGTTGACCGGTACCGGAGTAAAACCCAATTTAGTGTATATTTTAAAGACGCGGTAACTCAAATACGCTTTACCGGATTTTTATGAAACTTGGTATACACATTTACAATGTCCGTGGGAAGACGTCTATTCATAATGGATAAAATCGGTTGATCTGTTTCGGAGTAATGCTCAATTTAGTGCCTATTTTATGGCAATATACGTATTCGAAAGAATTTATTAAAAAAATGAAAATCAGTTATCTTGACAACATAGCCTATTGTTTTACTGTGATCTTATAAGGCCTTGGAAATTAAAATACAGGTAGCTATGACAAAAAACACTAGACCGTTAAAATGACCCAGGTGGCCGAGATGGTAGACCTTTCTTCTTCCGTAAGCCCTGCTTAATGAATAAATCTGGAGCTTAACTTGGAAATCAATTTTTAAAAAAACATATTCTGCATATCATAATTGCAGTCATAACTGATTAAACAAAAACATACTGGCACTTTTTTACATCAGTTTACCTGATTTTATTCATTTGGCGTTTACCTCCTTTCTTGTAAATGGGACGTACTATGCTTATTTTTAAACAATCAGGAAAAATGCCTTCTTTATGCCCGGTTTCTACAAACTTGTGAATTACGTATGGGTAAATTACCCATGGACAAATTAGTTCCATTTAACCTACAATGGTATAATGAGCAAGGCCTTGGAGTTGTACAGTTAATTTAATTCAGAAGGCTTTGATTCTCATTGTTATTGATCCTATGAAAGGTTAAATTTTATCCAGCCATCCATGAAAGGACAAATTAACCCAAAGATTTACCCTTGGACAGATCTAGCCCGAGTTTGTAGGAACATTTTTTCTGTCATTTTCATATTTACCTAGAGGACATTTATCTAGAAACTCGCCACAAGTGTAAGTGATTGCTATCTTTAAATTATTTGTGTTTGTGTGGTGTTATTCTTGTGTAAATTGTGTAAATTCTGTGCATTAGATAATTTACCCATAGGTAATTCGCGAGTTTATAGAAACCGGCCATTAATGGAGGCATTGATTAGGTATGTCAATGGGTGAGAAATAACATGTATGCATGCTTTTAGCAATACCGGACTAATTTCATCCCATCCACTACTGTATTTATTGGTAATTTTTTTTACTATGTCTATTAATTCAGATTCAGTGGTAGGTGTTAAGAATAATGTGTGGTTATTGAAATTAATATCATTCAGAGGGCCTTTATTTGTCGGTTTAGAATGATTTAAGGAGACATTTAAGAAAAAACTATTGAGTTCTTTACAAATAACTGAGGGGTCATTCACAGTACAGTTTTCTAAGTCAAGACTTAAATTTTCTATGTGTTTATGCTCATTTCTATAGGTATTTATTAGACACCATTCACTTTTAGATTTATTAGAAGAATTTTGAAATTTATTAGCAAATTTTAAGGATCGTAGATTTAATAATGAGCCTTAATATTCTTTAATAGCATTTTTATACTTATTTTGGTAATATATTGAGCCGAGAGACTTGTACAAAAGATAGAAATCTTTAACTTTGTTACGCAATTGAGTAGTTTCGAAATCTAGGGTTAGGGGTTTTTTCCTCACAGCCCTTTGCTTTTTCTTAACTAGTGGGCAGCTTTTATCAAAATAATTTTAAAATATATTGTAAAATCTAATCCATTTATCCTCAATGGATGTCGCTTGGAAGACTTGATCCCATGTTTCATTATTTAAGTATAAAATTAGTTTATCTATATTATGTTTAGCGATGTGTCTAAATTCTTGTATAGTGTTACTAGCTTCATTCTTAGAATCTATTTTTATATGTAATATTTGTGCATAATGATCTGACAAATAACTATTAATGACTTCATAGGTAATATCGCATTCCAGTATATTTGTTACGATATGGTCAATAGTAGTTGAAGAGGTAGCGGTGACCCTTGTGTACTGTTTAATAATATCTCTAAGATTATTGGCATTGAGTATGTCCAACATTTTTATGTAATCACTATTAGTAGTATCAAGATTAATATTAAAATCACCAGCAAAAACTAAGTTTACATTATTACCATTTTGTATCCCAATTAGGGTTTCTAAATATAAAAGAAAGTCAGTGATAGGGGCACTAGGTGAGCGGTATATTCCAAATAATTTAAAAACTTTATTCACAGTTATTATCTTAATACATACTACTTCAAAAATCTTGTCAATAGACTTAACACATATTTCACTAGTTTGATTATCTTTAAGTTTAAAGCTAACAAAGATAGCTACTCCACCTCCCTTGAAATCTTTTCTACAATAACTTACCTTGAGAGAATAGTTGGATAGTTTAATATATCGAATATCATTGTCGCTCACCCCATGCTCCGTGATGATTATGATATCTGGTTGAATCTCATTCAGCCAGGTATCCAATGCATCTACTTTATTTGTTATATATTGTACATTAAGACGGAGTATACTTAAGCTTGAGGTTAGGTTTCTGTTTATATCGCACTGCGTTTTGTTACTACTGGCAGTGCGGCAGGTTAGTTTACCGTCTCAGTCTGATTTGTAAAATATATATTCATTTATTCGTGAAAAAGCTCCGGCGTGGATTACGTATTCATTTATTAAATATTCCTACTCCGCCAAAATATATAACTAGGCTGTAAGTTACTTAAAAATGGATTTTTATTCATCTCTACGTATGCGAAATTATCTTAACAAATAATATTTTCGATTGAGGGGGTCAGCGCAACAGTGGTCTATCCCACATTTTTATAGTTTAGAGAAAAAAGCAAGTTCAAGTCCTACATTGTAGTTTTTCATACAATTTGAGTCTTCTATGATGCTTGGTCAACTTAACTCCAATGTTACATAGTCTTCTGTTCAGAGTGTTCAGAGATATTATCAATTTTATGAGACGCTGCAACACTGTTTTCTTGGTTAGACCACTGTTGGCCTGACATTTATTTCAACTTCACAGAGTAGAAAAAAATTATTTCAATAAATGTTGGATTTTTACATGCATTAAAATATTATTTTAAGAGGAAAGGAGCTGTATTAATTTTATTTGTAAGTTCCAATGATTATTCAATTCTACACACGATGAAATAAATGAAAAAGCTCACTACCATTCTCCCCAGTTTCTTCAACACTTACCTCATTTACCGAAATCAGATTATCATGAAATTAATTATAAATGAACGGTACATATTTATGAAGACCGTTAATAGTCTCTAGTTATTTTGGATTTATTTATATGGTTTCAAAATTTTGGGTTGCCCTTACACAAGAGGAATTCTGTTCCAGGGAACAGATTATTGACTTCAAAACTACCTACAACAAACTTAATTTGTCCAACCTCTATATAAGAATAAAGTTTACCTCTAAGCCATGCAAATAGCATCACTAACTAGTTTTCCATGTCGGAGGGGTTAGACCACTATTGCGCTGACCCCCACTTATTGTAACATCTTTAAATAATGTTCATGTGATGACGTCATACATATATATTTACATTCGGTGAATTTAAGGAGAACACCCTACCAGTATTTTCGCCTACAATCTGCCTCCACGCACGACCTTCTCACGCAACGTAAACAACCCTGTTCCGCGGACCACCGTTTGAGAAACACTGTTTGGTAATTTTCCCGATAACGCCTCAGTAGCCTATGACCACATAACCTATTGCTAGTTCCAAAGACAGCTAATGATTCAACCATATAACATTGTTTTACGGTATATGAAATATTAAAACTTAATACATTAATAGCCTTTCTACGAAATATTCAGATTATTCCACGGAGATTTGCCGTGGTGAATGCATCGTCACTTTGATATGTGACCACTGTAAATATCTCTCCGCTGCACTCACCTGGATTCGATCCAAGATTCGTTTCCAATTCTGCAGTGTCTAAGCTTGATATAGCACAGTCTATTAACACTCGATCACTAACACAAACACTAATAATAAGGTAAAACCCGCACACGAAAACTCACCGCGTCTTGAACATCGCCATTTGCTTTATGAACTGCAAGGCAGAAGCGTCATCTCGATTAAAAATGACTATCGAATACGAGTAGGGTGTGTCAACTGTTTCGTAAACTTCCCTCCAATAGCCGGCAGCGCTACCCTTGGCAGCCTGCAGTCAAAGTCATGGCCTACTGACACACCTAAAAACCGGTTTTCATAGCATCCACATAACTTTCTCTGTCTTAAAAACATGCATACAACATATTGATACAGAATTGAGGCCGTCTTGCAAGGAGTGCGTATTCTCGGTGTGATGCAAAGGTTTACTGAACTAGGTTGCGTTCCTGGTTCAAACCCCGTGGCAGGCCAATTTAAATGCCGATTTGGATATTTACTTACCATGACTCATCAGTCATCACCGATATTTCATCCTGTATCATATTCATGAAAATTGAATATCAGTTGAAATTAACACATCAACAATAGAAACAAGATGTAGGTAAATAGTTACATGGCCTATTAATGAAAACACAAAACTTCACTCGTGATGTGACCACAATGTCCAATCGAGTATAAATAAATCTGATTTTTTAAAGTGAATCGTTCGCCATGCTAGGTTTAAAGTCTGAATATAGAAACGAAGTTTGGTTTATGACTACCCTCTCAGAGAATATTTATGAAGAAAAGTTACTGTAAACTGTGTTAAATCCTGCTGTAGTGTAAGACAAAGTAGAAGAATACATATATAATACCTACATAAGCACCTCGTATAGGCGTACATATATAAACAATACCCTTGTAAAATGGCAGTAAAAGTGAGAGAAAGTCAGGTCACATCCCCAATAGATTTCTAACCCAAATATGAAGTCGTGTTGTGTGAGTTTTTGGTTTTCGAGCTATACATACCTACATGTTCAGTGAGTCCCACGCAAGAGTTGGCCAATGACGCGGGTTTCTGCGTCGCTGCGGACACAGCTCCAACTCCCGGGCGATCGGGTGAAATATCTACGCTAAGGAAGCCGCGATCGGGGTAATGATTCAGATTCTGACATTTAAAATTACAATGAAAATAACCACGTACCGTACCTCATCACAAGAGATGTTAGAAATGTTCTCCTCTTGAATACGCACAACACTGGCACCTTTTTAGAGAATTTTCTTTCACGCGCGTAAGTTCAGCTTCCGAGATAGTCTCTTGTGATACTGCCTTTAAGTTCTTCTAACAATAGTCTATGTGACTATTATTTATGGGGGAACTTGAAAAATAAAGTGTATAGGTCAATTCCCCACACATTAGAACATTAGAAGAGAAATTAACTCTTTCTCGGAAGCTGAACTTGCGCGCGTGAAAGAAAATTCCCCTAAAAAGGTGCCAGTGTTGTGCGTATGCAAGAGGAAAACATTTCCAACATCTCTTATGATGAGGTACATGGTTATTTTCATTGTAATTTTAACTGTAAATGTGAGAACCTGAATCATAACACCGATCGCGGCTTCATTAGCGTAGATATTTCACCCGATCGCTCGGGAGTTGGAGCTGTGCCCGCCGCGACACAGAAACCCGCGTCATTGGCCAACTCTTGCGTGGGACTCACTGTATATGAAAATAGTACTTTAGTATTCAGAGAACCTCAACATGTATACTTATGTTCAAATCTCGACTGCGAAATGAGCGGTCGAATAAAATACTTCCTCTGAATGTACTGTCTATGATATTATTATTAACCTATAGTTATAATAAAAGTGCCAATGTCTGTTGCTATTAATAGACATAATACAGAAACCTTAGAGGTCAGTGTCGGAAGTTCTTAGCAAAAATGTTACTTCTTTGAAGGTTTCAAAGCCAGTTAACTCAAACGCAAGTTTTATGACATTGGCCCTTTTAGAACCAAGCCACAGATATGTCCGTCCGTCCATGTGTCTGCACGATAACTCAAACATACTTTATCGGATTTTCATTAAACTTGATATACCCATTTATAACTTCCATGGGAAGAAGCCTGTTCGTAATGGACCAAATCGGTTTACCGGTACTGGAGTAATGACTAATTATGTGTCACATGTTTTATAAATAGCAAATCAATACTATAATAAAACAAAGCCGCGTTGCTAGCCAATCACGGCCTACCAGTTCAGTTAATACATCATATACACATCATTCACAGCAGACCGAGTGCATGAGTCAACCATTAAATCATCCTGGATGAAAATGGTCTTTTTATAAAGAAAATTGAGAAAATGCCTAATAAGTGTTGTGTTCGTGGATGTACTAAGCAATCATAATGCCAATGGATAGTCTGTCCAAGTGTTTAGGTTTAACAAAATTAATCCAGACGGCTTAAATGGATGTCTGCAATTAACAGAGAAAATTGTATACGTTTAGATAAATCATGGTAAGTAAACACACGTTAATGATGAATATTTGTCAGTATTTTGTTAAACCCACACGGTGGTAGTAATTGTGATTTACAGTTTGTGAAGGGTATTTATTTATATTACTGCTAATGAATTGCTTACTAAATATATTATAACATTGAAATAGAGTACTGCCTGTGCATTTAGACTGAACAGTGTAAACACAATGCGCAGTGGTAGAGTAGGATTACTCCCACAAAGTCTCTGGCCTTGAAGACTAACCCAGCCAGCGAGCTTCTCGTTACGTCTCGTTACCAGCTTGCGCAGACTCGCAGAGTAAAGATCATGCTGCACGTTGCCAGTGGTAGAAAATACTGTAATAGTTGAGTGGAGGGATAATGCCGCACAGACAGAGACAGACAACACGTGGAGTGGGATAGCCAATCAGGGTGCAGCTACCTCCCCTAGGCAGGAACTCTACGAACGGTGAGACTCGCTCCTAAGGTATATACGTAAAAACCCAGAGACTTTGTGGAAGTAATCCTACTCTATCAGTCTCACGTGATCCATACTAGCAACACACTCCCTTTCCGTCCCGCCCTATCTCTGCGGCGCATGCAAGTGTTCACGTCTAAATGCACAGGCAGTACTTTATTAATGACACAGGTTTATGTTTTAGATAGGTCTACATAACAATATTAATAGTATAACGCCTGTGCAATATATATCAGAAGCATGAGAAATATGGCATATTAATTCCATCTGGCATTTTGTTATGTCAGGTTACCTGATTTTATTATTAATACTAGCTGAAAAGGCCCGGCATCGCCCGGGCTTTGTATTTTTTTGTAATTTGAAATTAACTTATGGAGGACTTTCGATGTTGAAACTCTAGGTCCTTATATAATATGTATGTAGAATTTGAAATGAGGAAGAACGACTTATCACACTCCAGCTATTCCTCAGAAAACGGTAGGCTCATAGAGGATGTTGAATGTTGCATTCCGTTGCTTCTACACATCATGCCTGGGAGGGGTTGAAATAAGAAGAAACATAAATTCTGGTTATATGAGATTGTATTGTCTTTACGGAAAATTTTATTTCTCACTCTCATGTTATCATACAACCGGTTTGAGGCTGAAATAAAAAAAGATAACACTTTCATACTTTCCTCCCGAAAAACCTGGGACATAATATACACCGGGCATAGGACTGAAAATGTCCCATCCCATTTTGTCTTCTTTCAGATGCTTTGGGTCTATGATAAACATCCCTATTTCTTAGCTAATACAAAGCCTATAGCTATGAATAACGTATCAGTGGATGGGATTTTTTATAGACTGCTGATATAGCATACTCATTGGCAAGCACTTAAGCTGTCCCTGCAATACGACCTCTTATTCTACATCAAAATGTGAAGTGAGAAAATTATATTTTCCATGTCGAGGGTAGAGAAAGTTATGTGACTGCATTACAATGTGCTTTATTTTCGTGGATTTTATTCTTCAAGAATTATTTTTACAAATGTATTACATCATTAGCACGTAGTGTCCAAAGCCCTATGTGAACTGTGTAAACAATACACTGTTGTCTTGACAACTGAATTGGATTTCATTTTTCAGTATAATATTCTCACAAATTATATAAATTTTCAAGGGAAGGAGTCGTTTGTTTGAATTTTAGACCTGGAATTCACTCCAACTTTCCTTCGGTGACGTCTCAAGATGTTTCCTGTTCTTATTAAGATTCAGTTTGCTTATGTACGAAGAACAATGTTCAGGATTGATCTCTTCCCGTTTACTCTTCTCAGGACTTCATCTCCATTTTATTTTTTTCCATTCTTCTCAAGGTGATTTATCTCCATTCTACACAGTGTGGTGGTAATTTTACCTGAAGATGACGTATTACCATCGAAACGCGTACGAAGAAGACAGCATCTGCATTTTAGTATGAGAATTTTATTTTATACACTTTAAACACATTTTTAACAATTTTAAGAAATCTTAGTAATATTTATGACCAACTTGTATACAAGATTTATTTCTCTAGACCAATAGGAGTTATACCAACAAACAGAAAAAATAGGCCATACTTTCAGGAAAAGAAGATTAAGATTCTATGGTCACATTTTCAGAATGGAAAGAGACAGACGTACCAAACAAATTTTTAATCAGTACGTAAGTTAAAAAAAAAAAAAAAAAAAAAAAAACAAAAGGCCAGCATTTTTCAAGGAAGTTGAAGAAAATTTTAAATCACTCATTATCATAAAGGAGGATATTGCAAACAGAGAAAAGTTTAGGAAAGCAATGGCGAATTTCCAGAGAAACCCAAGAAGAAAGGGAAAGTAAATGGACGGAAGAACGGAAACAGCAACGTCGTGAAAGAATGAAGAAGTTTTGGAAAGACAAGAAAATGACAACACTGTTTCACGTGGTCCTAATCGAAAGGGGGGAAAAAATTATATTACTTAGTTTATATAACATGCTTCCACTGCATACATGTTTAGAATGTTGCATGTAGTCTCTTTTAATAATTAATTCCTGTGCATCTGTTTCTATTGTTCGGTGACATGTCTTGTTTTCTGATATTCACTTTAAACGATAATAATATCCAGTGACGTAGCGGCGATGAGTTGTGGAAAATAAATAAGTCCTACAAATCCGGCGTTTGCCTTTGCGAATGGGGAGCTCTTGCCTGTTAGCAATCTGATTGGTTTTGGTGTGTTCATTACGACTGAGGTAAGCTAACAATAAGTAGATTATACTTTCTGTCTGTCTTATGTTTCAGCTCAACGGTTCTGAAATTCGCATATAAGCCGTACTTATTTCCTTTTTACCTTCATATCTATTAATTTTGTAAAGAAATGTGTTTCACAAATAAATGTTCATCTTATTTCTTTATACAACTTTACTGTGAGAGATTTTCATGTATCGCTTACTGTAATGGAGATAATTCTTATTAAATTCGTTAGAGCCTTTTTTCCCCAAAATTAAAAATTAAAAAAAAATCATGTAAAATCCCCTTAATATTTCAGCTATAAAACCCAATTCTAGGCGTTTCGAAATAAGTCTAAAAAAGTCCTTTATTAAAAAAAGAAATTCAACGAACCGTTTTCCCGCTGTGCTTGTCGACAGACAGACGTCATTCCAAAAACAATTTATTCGGTTTCTAGGCATCATAAAACATGTTTTCCCTGGTGTTATCTCCATATCGAGTTTTGTCACGATGACAATACTTTCTCTATACTACGTATATGCGAGAAAGTAAAAACAGCTCCTTTACCACAGCGAGAAAATCTTACGAAAATTACCAAAGCAGGAGTATACCCGATATACTTGTATTAGAAGAAATAGTCAAAATAATGCTCTAAAAAAATTAGAATTTTCGGTAAATCGTTCGAACAAGTGGAAAAATTCAAATATATGGGAGCAGTACACAAATGATATCAAGGCAGATGCTAAGTCTTTACTAAAATCACGAAATGCTTGTTTTTATGCAGTTCAGAAACTCTTATTTTCTCGTCTTTTGTCCAGAAATCTAAAAGTAAATATTTATAAGACTGTTATCCTGCCGGTTGTATTATATGGATGTGAGACATGGCCCCTTACATAATCTGAGAGTGTTCGAAAACAGGGTGCTTAAAAAATATTTGGGTCTAAGCGAGATGAAAATGGGGACTGGAGATAACTGCATAACGACGAGCTTCATAACCTGTACTCTTCACCGGATATAGTAAGGAGGATGAAATGGGCTGGACGTATTGCGAGCATGGGAGACGAAAAACATCTCAAAATTATTGACTGGGATACCCGAAGGAAAAGGGAAGGTGGGAAGACAATGTTAAAATAGATTTAAGGAAAGTAGAATTTGCGAAGGTTGATTCGATAGAATTAGCACAGAATAGGGTTGAATGGCGGGCTCAGATAATAATCTATAAAATAGATAACATTCATTTAGCTTACTTAGGAATTGTCTATTGCCATTGAGTAAGTAAGTAAGAAGAAATAATAGCACGGAAACAGGAACTATGCGAATTGGACCACGTGACCAAATCCACTCTGAACAGCTAGGTTCCTGACAACGCAAATGGAATATAGTCCAAACCGGCGGAATAACAAAGTGCACCACAGCGGACCATTATGTTATGTCACAGAGATATTTACTGGCCATGACAACTGTGTCTCAGCTAACAGAAGATAACCTCTGCTACTGAGCTCTCAGTGAAGCTGATACAATGTTTCATATGCTGAATACCTGTGCGAGATGCGCGAATGCCGCAACCCCATTGCCATTCAATCACTAGTAGGCGAATGCCGGATTGGTATCATCCCCACATTTTTATGGGAAAACAACGCCCAACGCACACACAACGCAGACCACACTTGTAATAGCAACGCAGAAAACATGTTGAAAATCATAATTGCCCATAAGCATCATCCACACAGCTTTGCGACTTCTCCGTTTAAGCCTACAGCAATACTGCAATAAATGTAATTTGTTATTTAACACTTGAGATTAAACAATGATATGACGAAATATAATAAAATATCATAAAATAACACAAGTGGGGGGAAACAAAGATCAAAGTAACAAGAGCAATAATAATAATAATAATAATAATAATAATAATAATAATAATAGCAATAACAATAATAAGAAATGGTAACTGGAAGGCGAATCAGACTAAGTTATACAGACTAATTAAAAGGGATCTACAGTTTATAGCCTATATGATTATTTTAAATATTAGATCTGAGGAATCTACCTAAGCTAAACCTGAATGTAATTATTTCATTTTAATTTTTAAAAGACAAGGACCAAAATAGACCAACAGAAGTGAATTAAGAGTATTATTGCGTATTGTGCTCTATTCAGGTGGAACCGGTTTCAAATTTGAAATCTTTATAAAATGTAGACAAATATTTATAATTTCGGCCAATGTTAAAGAAAATAAACTCGGAATAGACTAGTTCAGTTGGGTAATCCAGGCAGACTTTTTGGAATGATGTTAATGTTGGAGGCACCAAATTACTCGTCGTGTGTTAGAGTACGATTACTTCCACAAAGTCTCTGGCCTTGAAGACTAACCCAGCCAGCGAGCTTCTCGTTACCAGCTGGCGCCGACTCGCATGCGCGTAAGATCACTTAGATGCTGTTGAGCACAGAGTGAAGATCATGCAGCACGTTGCCAGTCGTAGAAAATACTATAATAGTTGAGTGGAAGGATAATGCCGCAACGAGACAGACAACACGTGGAGTGGGATAGAAGAGCTGAGCCAATCAGGGTGCAGCTACCTCCCCTTGACAGGAACTCCAGGAACGGTGACACTCGCTCCGGTGTCACTCGGTGACACACGGTATATACGTAAAAACCCAGAGACTTTGTGGAAGTAATTGGCGCGAATAGCCAAAGGTCCTGGGTTTAAGTCCTAGTGTCGGAGGAATTTTTCTCCTAAAATATTCTCAATATGTATACAATGTGTAGGTTATTTATATCCTTTTGTAATTTTGTGAGACATATTTACGAAAATTTACATACTTATACACTATCTGAGAACTGTGACTAGAAAACTGTGATTTGGACCAGTGACCATCGTCTTTCCCTGTCGACGCCAGAGGGAATCTGTTTCCTATGATCGTCGACCTGACTTACATCATGTCATTACTTTAGGGGCTTATGTCCGGATTTTCTTCAATCCTATTATCTCCAAGACTGAAAAAAAATGACAAGCAAGTGTGGATGAGTCTCAGAATAAATGAGCTTGTCTGGCAGTTGAGCAATGCAATGCGTTTATTCCCTTGTTCAAACATTTTCTTCCAGTTTCCCAGTTACTTTGGAAGTCAACGGAGAAGAAAAACTTTATTGATGACTTTAGTGGAAAGTCATTTATCTACTCTCCGAACAAGGCAACGTGAAATGGCAGTTTGAGATCAATAAATCCACAAGACGGTGCACAAAATCAACAGAATTATCCATAAAGAAGTCTCACATAATAGTCGAGTAATTATAATCAACCTTGTTATTTATGACATACGAGTATTTCTTTAATCATTATCCTGCCAACTTTTCAAAACTTGTATTGACAAAAATTGCTAACTTTACATCCTGATTTAGGTCTATTTGGGCCTAACATTTAGGCCTATTGTTCACCACGCAAGGCCCACAACTTAAGTTTCTTTTTTACTAATGATGACTGGTTTTCAGGTATTTTTGTGGAAATACTTTCAAATAAATGTTTTTGCACGCAGTGTACACATTTTTAATAAAATCATAAAATATGAAAAATATAATTATAGATAATACCCACGTCCTGGGTACTAAATTTAACGAAAATGATAAATATATTAGAAAATGTTTTTTCGAAAAATAAAAAGTTATTCGTGGCATATCATTATGGACGAGATCAAATAAAATGCCGTTTTCTCCTAACTACAGAGTTTGAGATTGCATTCAAAACTCCGTTTGTACTTCGCCGCTTCACTTTCATAATATTATTATTTTTGTCAGAGTCATGCACAAAGACAGGTTGAAAATGTTACCATAGCTTTGATCTTGACCACAGTACCAATGTGGTAAATGAGGGAGGTTTCTCTGTGCTTGGTGATCTCAGTCATGGCACCACAAAACGGAGAAAAATGACAGAATTCAGATGTATTGTATGGACACCTAATTATTGAACCTACTAATAAATAATATAAAAATCAAAATGCAACAATAGTAATGCCGGTAATTATTATTATTATTTTTATTATTATTCCCGCAATGTTGAAAATAAGGCTGCCAGCGTGGTCTTGTGGTTAGCGTCCCTGACTACAGATCCGTCGGCCCGGGTTCGATCCCCGGTATCTCCTCAGATTTCTCTGAGGTAGGGAGGTCTGGAAGGGGTGCACTCAGCCTCGTGATTCAAATTGAGGAGCGTCTTGTTAGAGAAGTAGCGGCTCCGGTCATGGAAACCACCGTTAACGACCGTGGGTGTCGGCATGCTGACCACATACCCCCAATCCTGCTCTCTGCCTAGGGTAGATGACGCGGCGGTAGGGTGGTAGGCCTTGTCCCTTCAGGGCTGTAGTGCCACGGAGTTAGTAATGTTGAAAAAATGTGAATTCCCAAAATGTAGCTGTAGTATAGAAGGTATAGGGACTCTATTGCAGATATGTGACTATTTCACTAATTTGGAGGGTGCCATAGTACAAAAGCAATCTCTGGCTGTAGTGAAATTACTGTTCACTGGGGTCACCTTTGTGGCTGGGAAGATGATTCTCTAATTACTACGGAAATACATTAATGTTCACGTTTATATTTTTCATAAGCAGTCTTTTTGCGTTTTTGCACAATCAAAAAGTTGTACAATAACCGCGTTTTGTAAGTCAACTCAATGCATTTAATTATCTTTTCCTGCACTCCACATCCAAGTTAAGGCAGACACAAGAAAACTTTACCAGTGGAAAGATATGAGTTATATTACATATAGTAACATAAAATGTCACTTATTGCTCTATTATATTTGTAGGTTTCTGAATCGCAAATACATTCAAACCATATAGGCTATTATTGTAATAGAAACAGTCGTGTTGAGGGAGTTATTACAGGTGTTGTGTTGTATTTGCTTAATAATAACTGTAAACAGTGTAAGGTGATTAATTGGACACTTGCTTCATTCTACCCTTATAAAGGGGTAAATACAATGGAAATTGAGTTTGATGTTACAGCAACTATACATACACCAGTGCTTATAACTTTCAAGGGTTTGAAACCTCACCAAGTTAAATAGTTGAGCAATTTACATGAAGTTGATAGATCGGTTCTGATAGCACGTACATACGACAAAGGGTAGTTAAGACCAGAACAGCACATTACAGATGCCTATGTACGTTTGGTTATCCAACTTGCCAAGCACCATCTTGCAATTAATTAAATACGGTATCAGTCTCCCAGTATCTTATACAGGTTAACGATGCTGTGTGTATAGTCAAAATGCATCATACCGACGCGAGGACCTCGAACGAGGATTTTGTCGCAATTATTGGCGGAATTACAGAAGTATGGGATAATTATGTATTGAAAAATACGTGACCCGGCATTTTTATCCAAATTGAGTGTAAATACTTGATTTCTCGAGATATATGGGATAGTTGGCAACCCTACTTCATACTATCCACGTCTTTATGTTAAATAACTCCTACAGTACGAAATTCCTTCCACACCGGTCACATGCTTAGGCCCTGCTATTAAATAACCATGAAACTATATTTATAATAATAATAATAGGCCTAATAATATTAATAGAAATAATAGTAATAATAATAACATAATTAATTCTACATGGGGAGACTTAAGACATAAGTTTTTCTTTCATTTCACCACGGGCCATCATAGAGATTATATAAAATAACGGTAACATTAAAGGAAGGGTAAACTAAAAAAATACCATTTTTTTATTTTAATCTCATCGCACGGAGCTTTGAATTACTAAACGAATGGTGATCTCATGATCTTCAGGTGCCTAATATTACGCTTTGTACGGGTGAAGTAAACAGCTCCTGTGACGTCACGTGAGCCAATTCATTGACAGGACGACAGCTGCTGTAATGATCGCGCGTGCTGTTTCTAATACACCAAAAAGTATCATTTGTATTAGTAGTTGATAGAGATGTCTGCAATGTTACCTTATAAGGACGAACCTCGGTATTCACAAATTGATTTCACACGAAAAGAAAATGACAAGGAATTATTGAAAGAATTGCAAGGAAGAAAAGAAAATACAGAATGTTGTAAGTGTGGGCTGTGTATACAAATGAAAACGGACCATGAAAGTGTGTGTTGTTGGGACTATGAAGTAATTTGTGAACAGAAGGGGGTTGTAGACTGTATAACACAACATGCCTCATTCGATAGCGTTATTATAAATAAAGATACACTAGTTGCCAGTCGTTATCAGTTAATACTTAGAGCTAATACAGTTCAAAAACAAAATATTTTTCAAGATACGAACAGAGTCGCTTTCAGATTCAAAATAATCTTTTGCGGTAGTAGAAATGTCTGAAATGCTAAAAGAGCTATCTAAATCACAATTTCTAGAAGAAACATTCAATGAATCTGTGCAAACATTGACATAAGTTTCCTTTCCTAGTTCACACTGAATGCCTACGCTGTTAGAAACTGAATTTTCGTCATAAATACTAGATTCTACATTCATTTGTCCATTCCCGGATACTGATGGATTACTGTTAGAATCTTGCAACAACTCTCTCATTTTCTTCTTCCTCAAGTACGACGATTTTCTTTTCTTCATTGGCGGTGTTTCAGATTTCCCACGCAAAAGATGTGACGGCACAGCCTTTCTTTATTAAACAGATTGCGGGGTTTCTCCAGTTAACTGTTTTCGTAACTGTACCGAAAGCTCGGTATCATTTTCTTCAAAACGTTGTGAACAAACCGTACTGTATTTACTAGGAACAAATTTTTCCCTTTTTATTTTGATCAGCCATAACGTTCGGGTGACTTATCTCTGTTGGGAAATCGATGGAAAGATATTTTAAGTGTGTTATCACTCTTCGACGATGAGTTTTTACACCCACATCACAACAATAAACCATTGTTTGAACAGATACTCACTAAACAACCGTAACAGTAGACAGAATGCTGTGCCAAGCAATTAAGCCTAAACCTCCGGTCAAACCAAATTTTAGTAACCATATGTGATGTGTGTATACCTATTGTGCCCTTATGTACATCCGTAAGGGATGTTGATGGTGTGATGTGTTTGGTCTGTGTACTTGTGCCTTTATATTTTTCTGCAGGAAAGACCTAAGTGCGGATAGGTCTTATGTGCAATATTTAACCGAGTGTTTTTTTTTAAGTGACTTGTAGTTATGTATTCTAGACATTTGTTGAGCGTGTATCTGTTTGAGGGGATTATTGACCAGTCCGGCATTCGCCTAAGAACGAGGGAAACCCCTCAAAAACATCGTTCGGTAAAGTGCTCTTTTCGGCGTGTCACCCGCGAAAAACGAAAAGTTCTTCATGTAAAGTCCCTTTAAAAATAAGAGAAACTTGTCGCCAATCTTCGCCTCACATCTTCAGAAAGTACCTGAAGCAAATACGAAATTTTGTTTTCATACGATTTTCCATTTTCGAGCTAGCCTGTTCACAGATATTCCACACAGACACACAGACACACAGACATGTTTCCAAAAATAGTATTTTTGGATCCAGGGGCCCTTGAAACGTGTATATATGCTAAAAACTCAACTTCGAATTTTGGGGTCGAAAACAATACTTCCTCTACCTATGGTACGGGAAGAGGAAGTAAAAATGTAGGTTAGTTGCGAGAAAACAGCGAGATATAGTCCTAATTTCTTAGTTGTTATGAAAACTTAATACAAATGATATTATAAAACCACAATTCTAACATAGCTTGTTATCTATGATGCACAGATTTATTCGTGACAAATCACGAAACACTGTAATAATGTAAAGTGAACTAGGATATTAAACAGAAGAAACATAGCTTCCAGTTACTGTGACATGTAATGCGTTAATTAACTCTGAACAAGTGGTTGTGTACATGCAACTACAAATTGAATAACTCGTTTTTAAAATCACTTCGCATAAAAAAGTTTGAACAGTTGTTCCTGACACAAGACTAGGTCGTGTTTTCAGTTTATTACAACGTTTGAAGTTTTCATTCGATTTATGAAATGGTTAAAACAATGAAGTGGTTCACCCGTATGAATACGGCTGTTTCGTTTGCGTGCTCTAAATTCATGCTAAACACATTTCTAGTAATTAAACTATACAATGCAGTTCAGTTGCTCTTAGCAATCATGAATCATAGACACACAAATCAATATGTTATGTAAGTGAATTCAAGTCCTCAGCTGAGTATTAGAGTCAATGTGTTAATGTGTGCTTATTAAGTGTCAGTATGGTACTTTATGAGATTGTGTGTGGGGACGAAAAATGTCTGTCCGTCTCTCCGTCCGTCCGTGTGTCTGTACGCGCCATAACTCAAATAAGCTTTTTCGGATTTTCATGAAACTTGGGAAACTCATTTATAATGTCCATGGTCCCTATTGATATTCCCCGGTACCGGAGTAATGCCCAATTTAGTGCCTATTTTAAAGGCGCAATATCTCAAATACGCTTTATCGGATTTTATGAAACTTCGTATACGCATTTATAATGTCCATGGGAAGACGTCTATTTATATTCGACTAAATCGGTTGGCCAGTGCCGGAAGAATACCCAATTTAGTGCCTTTTATGTTAATATATAAGAAGTCGCGAAAACTCAAATATGCTTTATTGGGTTTTCCTGAAACTTTGTAGTCTTTACCCAATTACAATGTACATGGGAAGACGTCTACTGATATTGGACCAAATCGGTAGACCTGTTTCGGAGTAATGCTCAATTTAGTGCCTATTTTATGGTAATGTACGTATTCGAAAGAATTTATGAAATGCACATCAGTTATCATGACAACATAGCCTATTGTTTTACTGTGATCTTATAAGGCTTTGGCAATTAAAATACAGTTAGCTATGAAAAATAACACTATTGCTTTGCATGCGCTTATCCAACAAGACCGTTAAACTGACCCAGGTGGCCGAGATGGTAACGTCTTGGCCTCACATTCTGGAGTTCCATGGTTCAAATCCCGAAACCAGCCAATTTGACTTTTTTTGTGTTCTGCATATCATAATTGCAATCATAACTGATTAAACAAAAATATACTGGCTCTTTGTTACATCAGTTTACCTGATTTTATTTTTTTTTTAATCAAGAATTAGCATTATACGTAGGCCTATACACCCTTTTATTTACGTATCGTATTATGAATATATTGCGAAACCAATCTTCCACATCTAAATACGGAAATAATATTAATAATACGTTATTATTCCTTCCTTACCTCGATGGACTGGTGACGAAATAATGTTTCATGGTTTGCATTGCAATGCCCTACACCAGCATCGAGCTTTGTACCGATGCGTTAGCGTAGAAATCAATATTACTTAAGCCATACATTAAACACTGGTAATCTCGCTTATTTTGATAATAAATTAGAATTGCAAATTAGCGATCAAGGTTACAACTCGCTTGTCTCGACATAATTATGTTTTGCATAAAGGAGGAGTTAGCTATGATCCAGGCGGACCAATGGCGGACAAATGTGGTAATCAAATGGTCATAACTTTTTCCTTCTTTAGTACATTCAGTCTTCTTTAGGCAGAGCTGCTTACGGACATAATTAAGTAGGCCTACTCAGTGATTGGTATCTCGAATACATTGGTTGGCTACAAGATCTGATCGGCACACGATGGTTACCTTAACTACAATTTCTTAGCACTCACCGCTGCCAGAGTTAATATTGAAATCCCATGCGATTTAATTGTTCTTTACACAATTCTATTACTAACTGTACAACAACTCAAGGTTCCTGGGAATATATTTATTTTTGTAATAAAACCGATTCCATTGTCTGTCTGATTATTGATTTAGTTCAAGACCACTTGACTCCCAATTATCCTTAGCATGAGACTAACGCCCGGTTTCATCGACAAGGGTTAAGAATTAACCCCGGGTTACATGTTCTAAACTCGCGATTTGGCGAAAATTTTGTTTCATCGACAAGAGTTAGTTTTAACCCCTGGGTTTAAGTAAACCCTACCTTTCCTTGGGTTAAAAGCCTAACACGAGACTAAAAATGGCTGCTGTAAATCAGGCATTTGATGTGGAATTGCTATATTTGGATAATTTGAATGCTGTACCTAATAGAGAAAGACCTCGAAGGAACGATTTCGAAATTTTACCAGAGGAACAATTTCAGAAAAGGTATAGACTGTCAAAAGCAGTCGTTAGTAAAGTTGTAGATGAAATTCGTGAGAGATTGGAATATGCAACAGAACGAAACAGGCCACTCTCTCCTATGCTTCAGGTTCTTATAACTTTAAGATTTTACGCAACTGGGTCATTTCATGTAATGGTTGGTGATAATGTTGGGATTTCAAAAGCTACAGTTAGCAGAATTGTGTCTAAAGTGTCTGCAGCTATTGCTTCTATGAGACCAAGATATGTTAAATTTCCTTCAGCTGAAGAACGTCCTCGTGTTATTCAAGACTTCTACGATATGTACCATTTCCCTAGTGTTTTGGATGCAATCGATTGCACGCACGTAAAGATCCAATCTCCAGGAGGCAATAGGGCAGAAATATATCGGAACCGCAAGGGTTATTTCTCTATCAATGTCCAGGTAATTAGTGATGCTATTCTCCAAATACGAGATATAGTTGCGAGATGGCCCGGTTCGGTACATGATAGTACCATCTTCGCCAATTCCCATATTAGAGCACAATTTGAAACAAGAGCAATTAATAGAGGGGTTTTGCTCGGCGATAGTGGCTACCCGTTAAGGAAATACCTGCTAACCCCATACCTACGTCCTGAAACAAGGGCACAACAGAACTACAACAACGCTCATATTAGTACCCGAAATTGTGTGGAAAGGATGATTGGAGTATGGAAGAGGAGGTTCCCAGTCCTTAGCTTGGGATTACGAACGAAGCTACGAACTACGCTCTCAGTGATTGTAGCAACAGCTGTTCTGCACAATATTGCTGTGGAGACAAGAGACGAACTTCCTCCAGAGGACCTAACTCTGTATCAGTACGTTACAGAAAGAAGAAGGAACAGGAATGCACAAATTCAGAATCGCGTCCTTCTTCCCAATGAAAATGAACGCACTGCAGTTGCATATAGAAATGCAATTGCAGAACAACACTTTAATTGTAAGTACTGTACAGCAAACTCATATTTTATATGAAATATCTTAGGGCATAGGATATGTGAAATGCAAATTTCAGGTTACTCTTTTATTAGACTTTATTAGAACTAGTTACTTTTGTATTTTTTAATACGAAATGAAATAATCACTGTTTTCTTTTCTTTTGTAAAAGTTATTTTCAAATTGTAAAACGATAGGCCTACTTCGTATAAATTTGTACAATTAGCAAAGTCCCATAACACGTACATAGGCCTATTCAGAGGATAAAATAAATTCTATTCTATTCTAATGAAGAAAAGGCTCACCAACTATAGAGAAATAATAAGTGGACTGAAAGTGGCAAATTAGCCTACTGTATGAACGCCGGAAAGAAATAATGTGTTTAATAACAACATTTGTTTTATCAATAGCCATCACAAATAGTAAGCCTACTCAAGTTGACTGTTTAAAAATGTTAAGGAATCACAGGGCCTACAAATATTCCATATTCTATTAACAGTCACTCTCATTTAAGCGCCTCCTTTTTTCTTTGTAATAGAGTGCTTTCTCCCTAGCAGCTTCTTGATTGAGTCTTTCGGTTTCCTTCTTCATTTTTAATAACTCTGTTTCAGTCCGCCGCCGTGGGTGAGTCGGTAGCACGCCTGCCTTCCACTCCGGCGGCCCGGGTTCGATTCCCGGCCGGGTGGGGGATTTTTCAGTAGTGAAAGATCCCCTCCCCGGGTTCAGGACTGGGTAGGTTAAGTCTTAGGTTAAGATAATGCACATTGTGCGCGATTCCTTAATTATTATAAACATATTTTTCTTCAATTAATTTCATTTCTGTTCTGCAGAGTGTTCCTCTGTCTTCGGCAAGCGCAGCTATGTTATCACGACTGACCTGTGGGAAAGAAAGATCCGAAATGAAAACGTTGGTACTCCTGCTGGAGAAGAGTTCAATGACCTACTTAGAACAGCTGATAGTACAGACCTGCCTCAAGCTGGGTGTCTTCCCTCCGCTTCGGGACTTCCCCGTTAAAGCTTTATTCTGCAAAGACAGATTTTCAATATTTCAATGACAGTTTAAAGAAGATACAGAAAAGAAGAATGTGTAGAAACATATTAATGATGTGATGTGTTATATTTCATTGTAATTATTACAGATAAACAATTAATGGACTAAAGAAAACGTTATATTCACATAATAGGACCATGTTAATGGAGACAAGTGAACATGGGTAGATTCATGTTTCTTGTAGCAATATTATTCATTTAACTGAATTTATATTCAGGGTAAATTTTATGCTTTTAGATAAACATTAAGTCTACAGTACCGTAATGAAATTAAAATTGTTGTTATATATACGTTTATTAAAAACCAATAACTTACTCGTGGTGTAGATTCAATTATTGCTGATTCCTCAAGAGGTAAGTCTTTTTCTGTGCCTGAGGCTTTTTGTTGATTTGATGTGCCAGTCTGTTGTATATTCGTTTCTTGTGGTGTGCTGGACTGGGGTAGTGGGAGATTTTGTATGGATGTGCTGGTTTCATTTTGATTTTCTGTAGGGATGAAAGTTAGGCCTACTTCTTCCTGCACTGTAAATCCCATGTCACTACAGCTTCCCTCCTCGATTACCGGTAGGCCTACTTTAGTAGTGTCTCCTAAAACAATATTTTATAATTAAAATGTTTGTATAAGAAAACTGAAGTCATGCTTTTCCTCGATTCTAACTCAAAAACATAAAATGCAAATACTTACCGAAGTATTCTGCATCGCAGTCATACGGATTCCCGTTTGGCTCAATTTGGTATTCAATAAGACAAATTACAGATTCGTCTATTTTAGTTGCACATTGCCCACCACCGGTTTTGAAACGTTGTAAACGTTCTTCACCTCTCGCTTTCTTGGCATTCTTTTTAAGATTCTTGTAAAATTGCTTTAATTGTCTGCTGCTTCTTGCGGTCACATTTCCAGTGCTGTTGAATTCTTTAGTTATCTTCTCCCATGTATCCTCCTTCTGTTTTATATTTACCCCATTGGTTGCTTTACATTCTATAATTGATTTATACTTTGTCACAAGCTCAATTAAATAGAGACTTCTCAAATATTGTAAAATTTGTTCCTCGACTTCTCTTTATATCGCCCATTTTCGCGGTTGCCATCTTGAAAGTAAACAAAAGAAGCGCGCAATGAAGTGCATTCATAAAAACGAATTTTCAGTCACTGCCTTCTAGATTGCTACTGTTCCTATTATCTGTGAGAGTTAAAATGATGTTAGTTAACCCTCTGCCGAGAAAGCGTGGTGAAACGCGTGGGTCACAAGGCCGAGTTAAAATTTTTGCCCGAGGTTAACAAAACCAGTGTTAGTGTATATTTAACCCCTGTCGATGAGACCGGGCGTTAGTGGCAGGGATTTAAAATTATTTTAACTTGACTTTTAAAGGAATTCACGCTAGAGAGATTGAATACGGCGTGATGAAGACAAGAGAGAGAGATACATGCTATGAGCATTCAGCTAATATTGAGTATAGTAAGTATAGCAATCACTACTACTTAGCAAAATTGCTGACACAAGCTATATGATGACTTCACAGAATGCAATAGCTCCTAAATTGCCCTTCACGTCTCCAATATGCGGATTCAGAGTAGAAAGATTAATGAGCCGAAGAATTATTGAAGGACTTTAAACTGATTCAGTATGAGAAATGCTTATACTTGACTGGGTACCAACTTCATCTCAGGAGAAGAAGAGAATCAATGCTACTGAATGCCTTGGGTCCATCAATGGCTGAATTCTCTGGACGCACGGGAATTCCCGTCAATGAAAAGAGACCGGAATTCTAACCCTCCTAACATTGCAGCTACAGGGTAATCTGATAGCCAATTTCCATCCTACAGGGTGTTTCAGATTAACTAAATCAAATCATAAGAGAAACTGAAATCTGATGTAATAGGTTTTGCAATTCACATTCCAGAATAAAATAGCGATTACATTACTGAAGTAGAAACAACTTGACCTACCAAACACCTTAAGATACGGTTAACGTAAGGTTGAGTAGAAAACTCCTTTTAAGGCATTTCTAAAACAAGAAGTTGCATCTAATATATAAAGTCGAATGTGTGTGTTTGTGGATATGTGGGTATGTGGGTATGTTTGTTCCTTATACAAATCCACATTTCTTCACCAATTTGTACAAAATTTTGCACACATATCCAGTTAAGCCCGGGAAGTAACGCGGTCAACATTAAAATTGAAATAAATCAGTCCTTCCCTTGAAAATTATATAATTTCTGAGAATATTACACTGAAACAAATGAAATGCTGTTCAATTCACATGGCAACAGTGAATTGTTTACTGTGATTACATAGGGCCTTGGCAAGTATATAGCCTAATGCTGGACTTTAACGAATTATGATTCCATCGATGTAATATATTGGCGAAAATAATTAATGAAAATGAAATCCACGAAAATAAAGCACAATGTGATATAGTCACATAACTTTCTCTACCCTCGACATAAGAAATATTTACTCACTTCACATTTTGATGTAGAATAAGAGGGACAACTTAAGTGTGTGAGTATGCTATATCAAAAGTCTGTAAATAATCCTTTCCGCTGATAAGTTATCCATACCTGTAGGCTTTGTATTAGTTGAGAAATAGGGATGTTTATCATAGACCCAAAGCATCTGAAAGAAGACAAAATGGGATGGAACATTTTCAGTCCTATGCCCGGTGTATATTATGTCCCAGGATTTTCGGGAGGAAAGTATGAAAGTGTTATCTTTTTTTATTTCAGCCTCAAACCGGTTGTATGATAACATGAGAGTGAGAAATAAAATTTTCCGTCAAGTCAATACAATCTTATTTAATTTATGTTTCTTCTTATTTCAACCCCTCCCAAGCATGATGTGTAGAAGCAACGGAATGCAGCATTTGACATCCTCTATGCGCCATAAAAAGCTATATCTGGCATTTTCTGATGGAATAGTTTGAGTGTGATAAATATTTTTCTTCATTTCAAGTTCTACATACATTAAGTCCTCCATAAATTAATTTCAAATTAAAAAATACAAAGCCCGGGCGACGGAGGGCCTTTTCAGCTAGTCAATATATAAAGTCGAATGTGTGTTTGTGGATATGTGGGTATGTATGTATGTATGTATGTATGTTTGTTCCTTATACAAATCTACATTTCTTTACCAATTTACACGACATTTTGCACACATACCCAGTTAAGCCCGGGAAGTATAGCTGTCGACATTAAAATTGAAACAAATCAGTCCTTCCCTTGAAAATTATATAATTTCTGTGAATATTATACTGAAAAAAAAGAAATGCTGTTCAGTTCACATGACAACAGTGTATTGTTTACCTTGATAACATTGGACTTTGGCGACTATATAATGCTGGACTTTAACGAATTATGATTCCATTGATGTAATATATTGGCGAAAATAATTACTGAAAATGAAATCCACGAAAATAAAGCACAGTATGATGTAGTCACATAACTTTCTCTACCCTCGACATAAGAAATATTTTCTCACTTCACATTTTGATGTTGCAGGGACAACTTAAGTGTGTGAGTATGCTATATCAGAAGTAGGTAAATAATCCTTTCCGCTGATACGTTATCCATAGGCTTTGTATTAGTTGAGATTTATCATAGGCCGTAAGCATGGGATGGAACATTTTGAGTCCTATGCTCGCAGTATATTATGTCCCGGGTTTTAGGGGAGGAAAGTATGAAAGTAATACTGCATTTCTCTTTTATTTCAGCCCCGAAACGGTTGTAACATGAGAATGAGAAATAAAATTTTCCGTCAAGTCAATACAATCTTATTTAATTTATGTTTCTTATTATTTCAACCCCTCCCAAGCATGATGTGTAGAAGCAACGGAATGCAGCTTTCGACATCCTCTATGAGCCATAAAAAGCTATATCTAGCGTTTTCTGATGGAATAGTTTGAGTGTGAAAAATTTTTTTCTTCATTTCAAGTTCTACATACATATTATATAAGGACCTACAGTTTCAAAATCGAAAGTCCTCCATAAGCTAATTTCAAATTAAAAAATACAAAGCCCGGGCGACGCCGGGCCTTTTCAGCTAGTTCACAATAAAAGTTTCGTTTTCATGAGGATCACCTTTTTTCTAGATATCTTCTTAATGGCTTTATATAAATTTATGTGAGTACTGATAACAGAAAAAAAAATTCATCACAAAATAAAGAAACTTTTTCTCACAAATAATAAAAATTATGACATAAGTATTAAAAAGAAATACTTATATGGCAATTCATTTTTCTGGCCCAAATTTCCAACTACAGTTTTACTAATTTATTAATCATCACTACAATATGTTCTGAGGGAAATGACAGTCAAAGTCAAAATAGAAGAAAATCCTTACAGGATAGCTGCCTTAAACTAAGATTGCCAATTACAGAGAATAATACTATGAATTCTAACAAAATAACTTACACTGATTTTATTTATCCGCCTAATTTTCAATATACAGTAATATATATATATATATATATATATATATATATATATATAATTACTTTTTAAATAAAGGAACCGATAAGCTCCGAGTGCTAATAATTGTTTCTTTTGTTTTGATCCATAGCTTACTTGTTGATTAACGTACTCATTTGTTGAAATTTCATTGCACTTGATGAAATGCGAGATAACTGTACAACTCCATATGAAATCTAACCTTAACACGTTTGAGCCCAATGCCATATGTAAAGGACGCCAAACAATAATTAATAATAGCTTCTTAGGAGGTATATATAAGCCTACATGGCTTTGTTAAAAATTCATGTTGAACACATTTCATCAACATTTAATGAATAACATAATAGCAATATCGTTGTTCACTTATTACTTTCCCGCCAAATCTCCACTCATGCATACATATTACATATTACCTTGGAAGGGTTAATTTTTCCATTTAGATTTACTCTGAAATTATAATGAACCCTAAAGCCACAAACATTGGGGTTAGCCTATATTATGCTGAAATATTCATAGGACTTTGGACTAAAAGGATATGCTTTCTGGTGTTTCATTTCATGCGTTATTCGTCGATTTTATTGAATCAAACCTTTGTTCTTCCTGCATTTTAGAGCTTAAACGGAATGTTTTGAATCTATGGAATCTTAAATGTAAACACTGACTGAAGCTGACGTAAAATGCATTTCTTACAGTGAAGACTGCATTTCACTCAAAGTTCCTGACGAGGCAAAAATGACAAAGAAAATAATGACGATATTGTAACAAAAATCCTTGAAATTACAGTAATAGAATTGATGATGTACAGGCATTATTTAACTTAGTTTTGAATATCTTGATGCAGTCCCGAAACCAATATTTCAATCAATGTCTGTATGTAAGCCTGAATGGGTTCTTGTCAGATCTCGAATAATCATGAATTTCTTAAGTGTTGTTCCTGTCAGTTGAGTGTACTGACCCTTAATAGAGGGAGGAATTGATAGAGTACGATTACTTCCACAAAGTCTCTGGGTTTTTACGTACATACCTTAGGAGCGAGTGTCGCCGTTCCTAGAGCTCCTGCCTAGGGGAGGTAGCTGCACCCTGATTGGCTCAGCTCTTCTGTCCCACTCCACGTGTTGTCTGTCTCTGTCTCGTTGCGGCATTATCCTTCCACTCAACTATTATAGTATTTTGTACGACTGGCAACGTGCTGCATGATCTTCACTCTGTGCTCAACAGTAGCTAAGAGATCTTACGCGCAAGCGAGTATGCGCAAGCTGGTAACGAGACGTAACGAGAAGCTCGCTGGCTGGGTTAGTCTTCAAGGCCAGAGACTTTGTGGAAGTAATTGTACTCTAGTCGTAAATAAGACAGCCTCATGCAACCAGTTGTTGGAAATATCGACCAGTTTATAACTACTATATATTTCGGAAAATGTCAAATGGGAGGTTTAGGTAGTGCACAAAATGTAAACAAAATATTGAGCAGATTTCAAGAAATTCATGACTTCCATGCCCTAAGTGAAATCTGACCATTCTGAAAAATCCTCTCGCCGAAAACTAGGCCTGGCACTGAACAGGAGTAAATTACATTAAGAAATATAAATACATAACTTACTAATTATTGTCTGAAGTATTTTCACTGGCTTACTTTTCCTCTCCTTATGGGCTGTCCTTACCTAAACATAGAACAAAATGCATGTCACTACTTTTGAGAAGCCAATTTCATGCAATTTTCCTATCTTCACTATTATCAAATTCCCTTACACTTAGAGCCACGAACATGACTCACTTTTTTTCCTTCCTTTGCGTGAGAGCAACAATAGTACAATGGGAATAGACAATTCCTAAGGAAGTTAAATAATATTATCTATTTTACGGAACCCGAAGGTTAATTGCCGCGCTTACCTGAGCCCGCCATTCAACCCTATTCTGTGCTAACTCCTCGCAAATCCTACTTCTCTTAAATCTATCCTAATATTATCTTCCCACCTAGGCCTATGTCTAGGCATTACAAGTGGTCTTTTCTCTTCGGGTCCAGCCCATTTCATCCTCCGTGATTTAATTATCCTTACTATATCCGGTGAAGAGTAAAGGTCATGAAGCTCATCGTGATGCAGTTTTCTCCAGTCCCCATTTTCACCTCTCTTCTTTCATCTTAAACTATTTCTGCCTCGGATTTTCTGATAGATATCGTAAATGCAGTTAACAAATTTGGAACTAAGTCTAACTGTAGATATAGGAGTTAATGTAACATAATTCTCACACCGGACTTAATTGCAGCTATCATCATCATCATCAACATCATCATCATCAGCAACAGCAACAAAATGTTGTTATAGTGGTTTATTAATATGATTTGATTTAATTTTCATTTCTACGAATATCTTATTATAACATGTTAACCTTGAGAAAAGACCTTTCTGATGTGCTTGACAAAAATAAAACATGAAAGTTAATTAAGGATGCATTAAACTGTCCCAATCCGTAGCGTAGTGGTTGAGGCATTGCGCTACAAACCGGATGGTCGCGGGTTCGATCCCCGATGAGGTCGTTGGAGTATTTCAATTGGCCTAATCCTTCTGGTGTCACTATGGCCTCTAACAGAAATGAGTACCAGGAGCAATCCTAGGGGTAAAGGCGGCCGGTGCGTAAGGCTGACAACCTTACCACCTTCGTGTGTCAAATGTCCAAAATTTGGGAGCCTCAACCTCCATGGCCTGTACTAAACTGTCCCAATACAGCAGAGATGTCAGATGTTACGTACTCTATGCATTTCTTTATCTTGTATAACGTGAATTATACAGTGAGTCCATTTTATGAGGAAACCTCGCCTCACTGCCGCATTGCAGTGTATTACCGAAGCGGAATTACAGAAAGTGGCAAATAATTTGTTTAAACGATGTGAGGCATGTCTTACTGCTGACGGGGGTCATTTTCAACAGTATCTCAAATAAATGGTGAGTAATAAGCCTCTACATTTGGCCTATGTTATGTTAAAAGTCTTGATTTGCCGGTAGTAACGGAACACGGTCCCCGCCGGTGCCAGAACAACAGCGGGGAAAGTGTGAGCAGGGGCAACGCTGTTAAAAAGTTTCCGCATAAAATGGATTCCCTGTACTTTTATTTCTAATGAAATTGTTATTACATTCTCTTCAATATAGCAGAATATAATAATTCTCATGTATTAACGCCATCTGTATGGAGTTTTGAATGTGAGGAACGAACACGTTGTGAATTGTCAGGTTTGGAGACAGAGAGACTTGAACAACACAGAACTAAGAAGGCGAGAGAACTGAGTGTGGGAAAAAAAAAAACTTTAGAAAAGAACCAGGGATACAATTACAGACGTGATGTACGATTTCAAGAGGTGGAAAGGAAATTGAGAGACCATAAAAGAAACGAAGGTAGAAAATACGTCTCATAAGCATCGCTGTGGATGAAGAATGCGGCGTCGTTTTCCGTAGCTCGGTGGCTTTTCTTGTGAAAGAACATAATGTGACTAGAGATGGAAAATGTACCAAATAAGTTCACATTTCTTCTTGTCGAGAATAAACTGCTTATCACACACATGTCGAAGGATAATTCAAATACGGATAAAACGTTTTCGTTTAGCTAATTAACTTGTTTATTTATTTATTAAGTGCCAGTATGGTACTTTATGAGATTGTGTGTGGGGACGAAAAATGTCTGTCCGTCTGTCTGTCTGTCCGTCCGTCCGTCCGTGTGTCTGTACGCGCCATAACTCAAATACGCTTTTTCGGATTTTCATAAAACTTGGAAAACACATTCACAATGTCTATGGGAAGAACCCTATTGATATTGAACCAAATCGGTTCACCGGTACCGGAATAATGCCCAATTTAGTGCCTATTTTAATAGATTATGGCGCCTTTGTAATAGAAAGGCGCCATCACTCAAATACGCTGTATCGGATTTACATGAAACTTGGTATACGCATTTATGACGTCCATGAGAAGTGCCCTATTGAATTTGAACCTAATGTATTGACCGGTACCGGAGTAAAACCCAATTTAGTGTCTATTTTAAAGGCGCAATAACTCAAATATGCTTTATCGGATATTTATGAAACTCCATATACGCATTTATAATGTCCATGGGAAGATGTCTATTGATATTCAACCAAATCTGTTGGCCAATACCGGAATAATGCCTAATTTAGTATTTTTATGTTAATATACGAGAAGTCTCGATAACTCAAATATGCTTTATTGGATTTTCCTGAAACTTTGTATACCCATTTATAATGTACATGGTTAGACGTCTACTGATATTGGACCAAATCGATAGACCGGTACCGGAGTAAAACCCAATTTAGTGTCTATTTTAAAGACGCGGTAACTCAAATACGCTTTACCGGATTTTTATGAAACTTTGTATACACATTTATAATGTTCATGGGAATACGTATATTGATATTGGATGAAATCGGTTGACCTGTTTCGGAGTAATGCTCAATTTAGTGCCTATTTTATGATAATATACGTATTCGAAAGAATTTATAAAAAAAAAAAGCAAATCAGTTATCTTGACAACATAGTCAATTGTTTTACTGTGATATTATGAGGTTTTGGAAATTAAAATACAGGTAGCTATGACCAAAAACACTATTGTTTTACATGCGCTTATCCAGCTACACCGTCAAACTGACCCAGGTGGCCTAGATGGTAACGTCTTGGCCTCACATTCTGGAGTTCCATGGTTCAAAACCCGAAACCGGCCAATTTCACTTTATTTTTTTGGTATTTTTATGTGAGTGTGCGATTGTCAAGGTATCACAAATCTGTACAGTTCAGCTGATGCTGGAAGATTTTAATCTGATTAAAAAATAACTAGACCTTTGTTCTTCCGTAAGCCCTGCTTAATGAATAAATCTGGAGCTTAACTTGGAAATCAATTTTAAAAAAAACATATTCTGCATATCATATTTGCAGTCATAACTGATTAAACAAAAACATACTGGCACTTTTTTACATCAGTTTACCTGATTTTATTTATTTTACTATCCAACTTTCTTTCTTTCTTTATTTCATTTTGGTGTACGGAATGCAGAAAAAGATAACGAAGGAATCGTTCACAAGCTGTCGTCATAACGTCTGCAAATAGTTTGCTTAGACCGGTATTCCACTATCCAATGTATTGGACAAGAACTTCACCAAGAACTTGTCAGGCTATATTTGAACCAAAGATGCTTTGACCAAAACCAGTCTTCTCTATAGCCTATAGCATATCGGGCTTGAATTTCGAGGATTAAATAATAAAAAAATCTTTATAATGGCATTAGTTTATTAAGTGCCAGTATGGTACTTTATGAGATTGTGTGGGGGACGAAATAATGTCTGTCCGTCTGTCTGTCTGTCTGTCCGTCCGTCTGTCCGTGCGTCTGTACGCACCATAACTCAAGTACGCTTTTTCGGATTTTCATGAAACTTGGTAGAAACATTCATAATGTCGATGGGAAGAACCCTATTGATATTGAACCAAATCGGTTCACCGGTACCGGAGTAATGCCCAATTTAGTGCCTATTTTAATAGATTATGGCGCCTTTCACTCAAATACGCTGTAACGGATTTTCATGAAACTTGGTATACCCATTTATGACGTCCATGAGAAGTGCCCTATTGAATTTGAACCTAATCTGTTGACCGGTACCGGAGTAAAACCCGATTTAGTGTATATTTTAAAGACGCGGTAACTCAAATACGCTTTACCGGATTATTATGAAACTTGGTATACACATTTACAATGTCCATGGGAAGACGTCTATTCATAATGGATAAAATCAGTTGATCTGTTTCGGAGTAATGCTCAATTTAGTGCCTATTTTATGGCAATATACGTATTCGAAAGAATTTATAAAAAAAATGAAAATCAGTTATCTTGACAACATAGCCTATTGTTTTACTGTGATCTTATAAGGCCTTGGAAATTAAAATACAGGTAGGTATGACAAAAAACACTATTGTTTTACATGCGCTTATCCAACTAGACCGTTAAAATGACCCAGGTGCCGAGATGGTAGACCTTGCTTCTTCCGTAAGCCCCGCTTAATGAATAAATCTGGAGCTTAACTTGGAAATCAATTTTTTAAAAAACATATTCTGCATATCATAATTACAGTCATAACTGATTAAACAAAAACATACTGGCACTTTTTTACATCAGTTTACCTGATTTTATTAGTTTTATATAGATGTTTTGTAGTATAATTGCAGAAATATCTAAATGAGGAAGTTAGGCCGAATCGTTACTTTCTTTAAATTTAAGGTTTAGGTTAGCTTGCAACGCCTTTTTATATTGCCAATATTTAGGCTTATATCTTCTGGCATGTTGCTTTCGAAATGTGGCTTAATTCGTATAAATTTCCAACTCTGCCATCAAAGTGCTGTTTTAATGTTTGTGATTTATAATGCGGACATACATTGGGTCTGCTCAGTACTAAATAGAAAATACAGGGTATATACGGAAGACTTGTGTTTCGATGGTGAATCGTAAAACAGTATTCATAATGGCATAAATGTATTAGTTTATAAATTATTTTGTAGCAGTGACCCCGCATTTTAGAAATATCTAAATTACAAAATCAGGCTGAATCATTGTTTATATTGAAGGTTATGTGAGTCGAGTTTAGGTCACCTTGCTGGGCTTTTTTTAATATATCCCTATATTACTACCGTACCGGTAGTACCGGTATATCATTTTCGAAATGTGGATTAAATACTGAATTATATTGACCTACTTGAAGAAAATGTGGTATCAAACTATTTTCATGCCGTTTACTTCTCAAAACAGTTGACGTTTAGCCGCCATTTTGGACCCCTTTGCTATGAACGCCGGGAAATCTTTGATCCAATGTAACGACATGCAGAAAGTCTTCAAATGCTCGTGCAATACGGCTTCCTTGAAGCAACGGGCGGCCATTTTCTTTCTTTCTAGACGATTTGACCAAATAACTTGGAGAGTGGAATACCGGCCTTACACATTACGCCAATGCTCATTCTCCCCCTACAAATAGCCGTGTTTGTTGACAAGCGAGTCGCACAGCTGGGGAAGTGGCATTAAAAAAGGAGGCTCAGTTAAATGGCTATCGTAATTAATTCAATAACTATTCATAATGGCAAACTATAGAGGTATACATTTTAATAAGAGGAGAGTAACGAACGACGGCTTGAACTGATTTCATGGAGATGATTCAGTAAGGTTCTTAGTTCTTCAATTTAAACCAAATCGTTAGGGCCATTTTCGCGAAAAGCATGTAAATTAAATTAAAGTAGTAGTAAAATAAAAGAAATTTCTTCCCCATGCTTCTTTTCTTTCCCGTAATACAAATACTAAACATCTTTCTCTAAATGAGATTTAACACACATGGACATACCTTCTTATTTTAGGTAGATTTCGAAGAAAAATCTACCTATTGCAATGGATACCATGTCATGATTTTCGAAAAATTCTTTCATATCTTTACGTTTCATGCTCCCCTAAGTACGAAACCACCGCCCGTTCAAAAAAAAAATTTGTGATATTTATTATATATATCTTTACACGATAGCGGCCCTGATTTTGAAGATATTTAACCAAATTTTAATATGTTATTTCTAGGCCCAATAGTTCGGACAAGTTCGTTAAGGAACAAAATTGGCCCAAGGGGGTGGTCGGGGGAGGGGGTTGAAATTTTAAAACATTTTTATCTCGGCCCCTATGAAGTATAGAGGGAAACTTTGTTTGAATAAATTAGAGTACTCCCTATGGAGTTCACAGTGACACCAACGATTCGGGGGTTCGAGTGAGGGTGGGGGTGGGGTGGGGGTGGGGGTGGGGGTGGGGGGATGAAAATTCGTAACTTTTGAAACCACGTCTTGTGGGGTATCGTTGAAAAGCTCTTGATGAGTACTCTACATATCAATAACTAGTTTCTTGATAGCTCTCATATGACGCGAGATTTTAATGTTTGAAAATAATAACACTTAAAAGAATTATTATAATATCATAATTTTGTCTTGTTTTGCGGCTTTGCTAATTTTGTTCATTGCTGATCTTGCGCACGGCCTCCCAGAATATTATATCATATTCTTGTTGTCAAAACAAATGATTGTAGGCTCTTCCTCTTTACCGAATTCAGTTCTTATTACTGCGGGTTTGCCATGCCAAGGCTAAAAAAGAAGAGTGCTGCGCAGCGACAGTAAATTAAACCGAAAGCACTTAGAAATCTACCTCAGCCTGTAGCTTGCCTAAAGGGATTTTTTATTCAGGGGATCTCAAAACGTAGGCTATAGTATTCGTATATATTTCCACACCTTTTCTCGGCGATGGTATTCGTTAACAACTTATTTTTATTTACATGGTGTTCATGGATGCTTACTCAGGAGGTTGTGGGTTCAAACTCCATTGCCAAACAATTTAACCAGGGTTTTTCATGGTTTCTACAGTCGTAATGGGAAATGCTGAGTACTTATAACTCCTATATCACAACCATAAAAAATGTAATATAAGTTAAAATGTACATAGGCTTCAACACGTCAACAATAGAAAAAGATGCTGATCAATAGTTACTCGGGTTATTGGTAGGCTACGTACAAACCTGATATTTTTAGAAAATCCAATCTGGCTGATGAAAGTGTGAATAGCTCTGTGTTTAATGGCGGCTTTAACACCTTCCACCATGTAAATGTGGTAATCATGTCCCAAGGCCGCACTTAAAAAATGTATGCTATGTAATCTGTGTTGTGAGAGTTCAGTTGATAAATAATCACTCGCAACCACATACAAAATGATGAAATGATAAATTTTTCATAAAGTGAGAGATTAATAGCTTTGTGATCTGCAGTCTATTATAGGGAAGAGACAATAGCTTTTAGAGGACGTCAATAATATAAATGCACTCACTGTGCTATTCCTCAAGATATTGGGGGACCGATACATTTATAGTCAGCTGTCATTATATGAAATATATATTTTACAATTAACGGACCTCGACTGAATAATGATATTATATCTTTGATTTGGCTCAGTTTTATAAGCAGAAGTGAAATTGACTGCCAGTTTATTTAACTACTAGCAGGTGCTCGCGGCTTCGCCCACGATAATTAATTGAAAAATTAAAAATTAAGAGTATAATAACTATTAAAGCATTATATTTATTAACACTTGCACGCGAATCATTCATAAACTAAACCATTAATAATTAACGAAACAGCTAAAATTTCGGCTTTAGAGTACATTCCACGATTAGAAAACGCCGCCTGGGAAAACTATCTCCGATTCGATTATGCAGTTTTAAAGCTACCTGTGAACAATGATAATGTGTATCGTTTCTCAACTGTTTGTTCACAGATGAATATGATGTGAATTTTATTTGATAAATTCAGTGTAATCTTCAGAAATTATATAATTTTTCAAGGGAAAGAATGGTTAGGGTTAAACAATCAACTGTTTCCCGCGGCTTCGCCAGCCATTATTAATTGACTCCAAGATTTTTAAGAATTTCCACTGGCAGTTTATTAAAAATGTTTGTAGGCTAGTTCAGAGCTATGAAAATTGTAAGTAAAAATAAAATTAGAATATGTGTTCATTTCACTTAGGCCTTATATAATAAAGAAACGGTTTTCCTAATTTTGTACTTTTCGTGAAAGTTTAGACTGCGAGAGACGAACATCGCCGAGTATACCCGATGTTTCACGAAGTGGGCGAGCGAGTGAGCACGCTATTTAGGGCCGTCGAATTGTATAAGAGTAGACTATTATCTTCTGCAGAGACCTGGTCGAGATTCGAATTGGAATGCGAGTGAACACGTCCTAGAGGATTGGGGTTTCATTCTCTACAGAATATAAAACAAATTTATACTTGAAAACAATGTCAAAGACAGTGTAAACAATTTTATGTTTTATGACAACAGTAATAAGCATGGCATAGAAAGAACAGTTATTATGTAACCATGTAAATGACGGTTGATACAGTATTCCAGCCAGACGTGCTCTAGTGTAAGGACATTGCAATATTATAAGCAAGTATTTTAGCACCAAGATTTCTAAACATCAACAAGACCACAATTTGTCATTAGCATTGCAAAGGAAAATTGCTGTTTCGTTATGGTTGGTTGGTTGTTTGTTATAGGACGGGGATGTACTGCAACTTAGGCCTGTAACCGTCGCCGGTGTGCCAGAATTCTTTCCCGCAGTAAACCTACTGACATGGGCCTGTGATATTTATGCGCACATAAATGTCATCGACCTGGGCCGGGATCGACCCCGCAACCTTGGACTGTTACATTATGTGCATAGACAGTTAAGCCATTACCAAACCATGAGGAGCCCCGCAATAACATTGATTCATGGACGTAGTTATGCCGTATCCTTCCCGTAGGAAACGCAATAACAAGGCAGTGATCATTCTGATACCGGATCTAAACATTTCACATCCCCTTTCTACAGCTTTTCCCTCAGCTGCACGAGGTTTAGGAGGCTTTTCCCGTCACGCCTGTTTATAAATCTCACGTTTTATGGAGAAGACTACCACGTGACTCACCAAGGGTTTCGCATGCTCCAGTAAACGACACCCTGTGCCAGATTTTATGTAGTAAAAATAGTATAATATGTTTATATCTTTATAGTTCCTTTAAAGAGCGTTCCGGAAGAAGGAATTTCAACATCATACTAAGTAAATGTAACTTCAGAAGATATCCTTAAAATTGAGAGTATAGAGAAAAATTATTTTTCGGAAAATAACTTTATTTCCGGAGAGTTAATCTTCATTTTCGTACACATCAACTTAATTTCTTTTTAATGGCAATTAAAGTAAATATAAGTCTATAGTAGTAACACAATAAGGACATAGCTCACGAACTGAATCAATGGGAAAAGAGATCATTCGGATGTGTATCTAATTTATAAAGAAGATATGCGAGGACATTACATGCACGAGATTTGCCAAGAGTGGAAAACTGTCCGAAAGTGCATAAAATTATAAAAGACAGAATGCATTATAGAATTATTAATAAATACTAACTGGTCGAACAGAAACGAAGAAGCTGACAAAGCAATTTAGGTTGATGGCCTTAAGGCAACGAATCGAAAAACATGTTAATTTAACGTAGAGGCGGACAACGGATCAAGTTCTCTGACTGCGTAACAATATTATTTTATGGAACATAATGATGAAAATAGGTAATCGTTTGGACTTAATAAAGTTTGTATAGGAGCAAAATCATTTTAATAAACTGTAGCTGAAATTGCGTCAAAGCAATTAACTTTTAATTAATAATTACTTTACAATTATTACCTATTCAATTCATTTGATATCACTTCTTTTTATTAAATTCATGTCGTCCACCCAAGGTACTGCAACATATTCCCTTCTTACAGAAAATTTTAACTTTCAACCGGACATTGAAAATGACCTGGAACTAATGTCTCTCGTTTACTTAAAAGATGGAACCCCTGAGGATCCCTTGTACAGCAAGAAATCTACCCAAGAGGGTAAAGTTTTTCTCACTCCACAGACGTCACTAAGGTACGAAGATTCCGAATTTTCCTGAAAGCATGCTATGATTTTCAGCCAATCAGAACACAGTATTCCTCTAACCGTGGGGAAAACCCAGAAAATCTGGACTATTTTCTGGAGAATTTCTATCAGCGCGGATATTTCAAAGAAGTATCTTAGATGGTATCTGTTTACCCAAAAATCAAATCAATGCTTCATTTCCTGGAAGGGCGAATCCATGCCACTTTGGTATTCGAAATGCGTTATTAAATTTCATAGGTCCGCAAATTTGGCGAAGTTATTTATCTAGTGATTACCAAGCTGGGAATATTGGATATACATTAGAACTCAAAATAATATTTAATATAATTGCGTGTATCACGAATAGAATAATCAACATGGAAAAGCAACGACAGTTACGAACATTCACTAATATTCAAAGTACTTTATGCAGACATTGAACTTTATAACGTTAATACAATATTATAGTAGCCTATAATACAATAACTTCGTATTTACACCTAACATTATAAAGTGGATACAATTATTTTTAAAATTAAATAAGTTCTAGGTTCATGTAAATTGTTCATTATATTTTATTATTTCATGGTAACTTACGCATTTTTCACACTAAACATATTCATAGTAGCTGATTGCGTAAGGCAATGGGAGAATTAAACTCCACCATAAGAGTAAATACTTCGATTTTTGCAGATGACCAAGCACTCGTGAAAAAAGTGAAAATTACATGCAACAAAGAAGACAGAGGAGATATCTAGTGCTTTACAAACGGAAATGTTGTCACATTTTACTTTTCAAGGCTGTGATATGGACGAGAAAATTACATATATAATGAACTCCGAAGTTTTCAAGTAATGTGCTCTACAATGGAAGGCAGGGAACAAGAATTGCATTTAATAGTGTAACGGAAGCCAGGACAGCACAGAAGAGATTCTTAATAAGAAATGACGGACTGGAATGAAATGCGAAATGAAGATATAAAGTCAGTATTAATTTTACTGTGCATTAATGACCGCCTACAGGTATATAAAGAACAGTGGGTAAAAGATACGGAGCCAACAAAGAGAGTTGTGATGTTTTTGTCCTTCAGTCACTATTTTCCACCCCTTTTCCACCCTTGTTATTATAAAACATTCCAAACAAACGTTGGCAGTTCTCTTATACAGGGTGTAAAGAAATTCCTTATACAAACTTGCAGAGTATATATACATATATACACACACACACATACATACATACATATAGTGGATACTAAAAGTGGATGCTTTATTCTTCACTGGGAATTATATTGTTTCTTCAGTTCTTCAAATGAACATTGCCATTTCTATACCCGTTGTCCGAGTTTGGGTATTAAAGAACTTTACCGAAATTTTGCCATAATTTGAGGAAAATTACGGCAGTTCCCGTCTCCATGAAAATGATCTATATATATATATATATATAATTATGTCTGTTTAAGTATTTATATCAACTTTGAGTTGTCGGTTGTATTGGCGTATAAAGACCATGCAACGGAAAACGAGGGTAGAACTTTCGGGAAGTCGTATCATGATACCCACTGTAATAGGTAACCTACCTTCTAAATCTGCTTCCAAAGTGACTTTTTCAACTTTATGACGTCATAAGTAGCATTCTGTACAATAGTCTTATTTTCTACATCACATTATGAAAATGAGAAACAATATAACGTACTCATGGGCAGGTTTTACTCAGGTTTGATTGGATATTTGTTAACATAATTACTTTGTGTGTAATGTAGCATTCAAATCTGTAATTGATGTTTATTGAATAGAAATTGACACCTTGATAACCTACTGGAATCTAATGTAAATAAATCTAAAGGGTTTTACGAGGGTCCCTTTCCGTAATAATAATAAAGAAAACATTTGAGAAGTTGCTCGAGCAATCAGGACCTCGAATTATATTCTTTATTGTGACTGATTAGCGGAATCGTTAACATCCTACTTATCACACTCTTCCTCTCCATTTCCTTGCCATGGCTCCTCATGAATTCGTTTGTTCTCGAAACATAATTACAGAACACAAGAAAATAAAGTGTTTAATTTTTGTTTTGCTTTAAATGCTTTGCTATTAAAAAATTAATGTTTAATATTGTAGACCTACATATTATATAAACTAAACTAAACTCCGTGGCGCTACATCCCTGGAGGGACTTGGCCGACCACCCGACCGCTGCGTCATCTCCCGTAGGCAGATGGCAGGATTGGGGGGCATGTGGTCAGCATACCGACACCCACGGTCGTTAATGGTGGTTTTCTGGACCGGAGCCGCTACTTCTCTATCAAGTAGCTCCTCAATTTGGAATCACGAGGCTGAGTGCACCCCTACCAGATCTCCCTACCTCAGAAAAATCCGAGGAGGTACCGGGTATCGAACCCGGGCCAACGGATCTGTAGTCAGCAACGCTAACCACAAGACCACGCCGGCGGACCTACATATTATACACTTGATTTTATAATGCTTCATTACACATAAATTTTTGCTTACATGCAGCTTATAAATCAGGATGTGGGGGGTGGGCTTACTACCGCGTGTGGCACCATTTGTAGTGGGTGCCCGTCCTGTGACAACGCTACTTTTGCACTTGTTTAGTAATGTGAACATCAGCTGTGAAGATTTCCTGTTGCTATGGTCTCTCCTCTCGTTCTCTGCTGTTCTTACTCCCTGGTTTCATGGTGGGAATTAGGTGAAGATGGGGCGAATGCTATTCCTTATACTAAGAACGATGAACAGCGAGCTCCCGATACCCACACTTACACATATGTACAGGTAGGGGAAAAAAGCGGACCGACTAAAATACCTAAGTTGCCGATATGAGCCACTGCGCATGCCTAGCGGCATTCACAGGATAGCAGGGAATGTATTGAAATTTGTTCTACAGCCGACAAACTGTTTGAATTTAGAAATAATTTCACGCATTGCTTGTGAAAACAAACGTTTCCGTTACAAGGCTTTTTTTCTCGCTACCTGTACACGGCACTAGCTAACTCTGCACGGGTCTCTCGCACTCTTTTCCACGCTGCACAGGCGAGGGAAATATTCCCAGGGCCACAACAGTTTACTTTCTACTCACAGATGGGCCACACACACACATATATAATATATTCAATGTTTGTTTTTATCAAAGAACCCACAGGTATGAAGAGGTTTCAGTGTTGTCTTTTATAATAATACGAATAACAAGGTGCGATAGAATAAACGTGTTAAAAATAAACCGATAAAGTTATGAGAATGAACACCCGCAGTTGATAGGAATTGTACATTCTCTTCTTGTCGACAGGACAGTTATTCTTCACACGAGAACTTTCCTAACTACACTTAATTACAAGTTAATGCGTTTCGCCAAGTTCAGGACATTCTATTATCGCTTCTACGTCTTCAAACTGTATCCTAAATGTATTATCAGCGTAAAGACAAAGTTTATTTCCTCAAGTCTCGGGAGAGCAGCGGCTCAAATCAAACTCAACTTGTGGTATAAACTCCTCAGAGGATTTCCGATTGATTTCCTACATTCTTTAATCTCTTTTCTGCCAGCAATTCCCTTTCTTTTGATCGTGAAGAAGAAAAGCGATGTTGTAACTAACTCTCATGGGGATGATTCCCATTCATCTTGCAACTGTTTCATCGTTACTGACTATTACTATATTGTAATAACTTAACAATTTATTATCTCTGTTAATTTCATCTTTAAAACTATGCCGATTTAGATACGGATCTACATTATCTATTTTATCAAACATATCATATTTTGTTTGTGAAGATGAATGCAGGGAACAAGGTAAGGACCTGTATGAATGGAGATAAACACTTCATTTCTTCAAAGTGCTTAAATTAGTATAACATAAAGAAAAATGCATGTTATTCCAGTGCTATGCTCAATACATTGAGTTGTTTCTTTAACTTATATTTTTGTGGTAGTTGTACATAAAACAAATGTTTTTTTATGCTTACAATAACATTTATATTGAAACTACCTGTCTCATTGAATAACGCTTGAAATCATTCAAATGAACTTGAACATGACATTACAAATGCATTTAATATGACAAAAAAAGATGGAGGTTTCAAACTAAATTATTTGTATTGATTTCAATGGATTGGAATGTGCAATTGATTTTCCATTTGTTACTAAAATGAGCCAAGGAACATATTCCCACAAAAATTATACGAACACTCCACAAAGTGGCGCCAGACAAATTCTAAGATTCTTATCATGACCATACTCCTTTGAAGTACCTTATTGTGTACCTTTTTAATGCTGTCACCGTGGAAATTCTAACTTCCAATACCCAGTGCAGTCAACCTACTTTCAAACGATGATTGTACTCAAATAATCATAAAGACATTGACTCATTATACTTCACCTTTAAACATATTAATTCTCACGGGTGCCTTATATTTCATGCATGGGATATAAATATATTCGCAAGCAGAGATTTGCAATTTCAATCATACCTGCCTTTACTTAGTACCCATGTATTAATAAAATTCATGAGGCAGCTGCATGAATGTCATCTCAAGTAGCCGATGCATCGATCGCCACCAAGATTAAAATACTAAAAAAGGTAAAGTCGTCTTATGCAGGCCATGAAGGTCCTTGGGGTTTCAGGGAGTTGAGAATCCAAGACTTTTATCCATTCGGCACATGAAGGAGCCTAACGCACCCCCACGATTGCTCCTGTTACTCATTTCTGTTAGAGGCTGCGTTCACTCCAGGGCTATGGTATTACCAGAAGGATTAGGCTAGATTTAAATACTGCTGGTTTGTACTTCTGTTAACTTGCAAAAGCTGTTCTCCGTAAATAATTATCTTCAAGCATTATCGGCTTAATTGCTATCAATTAAAAAAGGTACGCATTATGCATACGTTAGGTTCATTGGAGAAAATCTGAAATTTAAAAACACTCGCTTCCGGCTCTTCGTCTCTTCTCCTCTTATCACTATATTCTACAACATAAGAGACACTGCGCATAAGTAATTCGCACTAAACCCGTAGGACACAACTGCCGTGAAATCTCTCTCTGGAACCTAAGTTCAACAGATTATCTTTCCTGGAACAAAATAATCATGTCACAGTCCTATTCCAGTAACATAGAAGAGTCTGCAGTTATTGCCATTCTTTGTAGTGTTGAAGCTGTACGTGCAATCTTGACAACTTTCCTGTCCTTGCCACCAACTTTTCAACTAAGATGGATGGATTCCGCACTTCTCACCCTCATATCGCGTTAACATCGCTTATAAAAGTCACCACCATTCTTCTCTCTCTTGTTATGTAATCCATTTTCTTCTTTCTATAGGACTCTGAGCTCTCGGATCTGCCCATAGTCTCACATACTACAAGGTGCTGATATGAAATGAACCAGGAGTGGAATGTCTGGTGAAAGGGCACTGTTGTTGTAATTTTAACCGTTGGTATGAATTTGCTTGTCACTAATATCAAATTAACATATTAAGTATGAAAACGTAGTTTTGCATAAAGAGGTCAGTATCATTATTTCAGACGTTTAAGGTAAATAATGTCATAGGTCACAAATGAATGCCAGGAAAAAATCATTTTGGTGAATGTATCGAGCACATAAAAATAGTGAAAGTCACTAGAGGAAATTGTTTGGAATTAGTTATTAATACCAAAACCAGTGATTAGATCCTACTTAATCGTCAAATTGACCCCTATTAGTGTTAGACTCTTTCTATAGGACTATTAGCCTGAATTTTGTGACTGCTGATTTCCATGACAGATGTGGTATGGATTCTGAATTTTGCAAGGCATTCCCATTTTTGTTTTCTGCTGCTCGGAGTCTAGTGTTGATCACAACTTGAATTGCTTCTTGTATGTGACGTTTTATTCAAGTGGAGGTCAATGACCTGGGTTTAGAGGCTGGTAATTACTTTATGCAAGATCCAATCTGCAGCTTCATTGCCAGGAATTCCACTGGAATGAAACAAGAGGCCCACTGGAATTGAGGAGTTGCGAAATAATGCTCTTGTCTCAGAGGATCTTGGCCAACAGACTGCTCTGGATTCTGGAAAGATCGCCATTTTCTGAAGTTTGTTTTTCCTTGCTAGTAGATTTTAGAGGGAGATTTCTATGGCATGTATTTGGCCGTCAAAAATTGTTGTTCCTTTTCCAATATTTTGAAGACGTGTTCCACCTGCCCGGCACCCGTCTTGGCATCTGTATACACTTGAAGGGTAGAGTGTGTGGATAGTTTCTAATGTTATTAACTTCAGATAGGAAGAGGACAGTATCTGCATTTTAATAGAAGACTTTTATTTTATGGACTTGAAATACATTTTTCAACAGTTTTAAGAATTCGTAGCAATACTTTTTACTAATTTAATGTGTTTATCGCTAGTTTTTATACCTCTAGACTAACTTACGCTACTTATATATGTTGAATGTGTTAACATAAGCTATGTTTTTCAAAATAGGCTAAACAATTTTCAAGGTTTTCTGTACTGGGCACAGGTGGAAATTGTAATTTAATTTAATTTAATTGTAAATGTAAATAATTGAGATAGCCTGTGTATTAGGCTACACTGCACACAAATACTAGGTTTGTTAACTTCCTTGTAAAAGTGATATAGCAAGTTTGTCTCCGGCGAAAAGTTAATAGAGACAGTCTGATTGCATGTACAGTAGTATTATTTCTGTCTGACACTGCTCAGAAAGATGCGCCGTAGACAGACGAGTCCACTATAGAAAAATTGTCATGTTAAGGGGTGGTTGTTTATTAGTACACAGGTCTCGGAAGAAGGAACATCTCTTGTTGCGGTGCCTAACAGACAGTGCTTCAGGTGAGTGCAGTTGTGCGCAAGACTTTTGCAACATGCCTCCGATTCATAGTAAACTGAGAGGGAGTAAAGTTATTCATTCGCAGACAAGAGAAGTAGTATATAATGTATATAAATATTTTCGGGATGTGAGGGGTCAGCGTGCATCTGTATATAAAAGGGTTTCAACAGCTACAGGTGTATCCATTAGTACTGTGAAGCGAATCGTGAAAGAGGCCAAAAGTATTGAAGAAGGAGCTTCTAATTCTTTTTCTACCCCTGATAAAGAAAGAATACGTGCCTCGAAGAAATCATCTCCCGACAATTTTAACGAAGAAGTAGTCCGACGAACAATTAATAATTTCTATATTGAAGAAAAGCAGAGACCGACTTTAAAAAAAATACACTCAAGACTAAAAGAAAAAATTGACTTTCAGGGTAGCATCTCTACACTCAGGAAAATTATTTTACATATTGGTTTTCGGTGGAGGAAAACAAGAAATAATAGAAAAATTCTTGTGGAACAACAGAGAATAAAGTCCCTCAGATGTGCCTATTTAAGGTCTATTCATCAGTATAGGACTGAAGGGCGTTCAATAGTGTACATGGATGAAACCTACCTTCACACAACACATACTACACCATGTGCCTGGAGTGACGAATCGCTGAGTGGACTCTTCTCGCCAGTTTCGAAAGGACAACGGCTTATTATAATTCACGCTGGAGGAGAGCATGGCTTTGTGCACAATGCTTATTTGAGATTCATTTCACACAGAAAAACAGGGGACTATCATGGGGACATGGATTTCAATAACTACGAGCAGTGGCTAAAGGAAAGACTAATTCCAAATCTTTCTCCTCACTCAGTCTTGGTTATTGATAATGCCCCTTACCATAACGTGCAGCTGAATAAGCCTCCCACATCGAATTCCCGAAAAGACGTGATGATATCTTGGTTGCAGTCCCACCTTGAAAACGATAATTTTGAGAAACAAAACTTTCATAGTAAGACAAAAGCTGAAATTTATGAACTAATACTGACACTTAAGCCACAACACCGAAGCTACAAAATCGATCATCTTCTCCAGCAACATGGCCACGATGTTTTAAGGCTCCCCCCTTATCACCCTGAGCTCAATCCGATAGAACTCATATGGGCTACTGTAAAAAATTGGGTAGCCGAAAACAATGTGACATTTAAAATGGCAGATGTCATGAAGATTACGGATGAGAAGTTTTCCTCAATATCTGCAGAGGAGTGGAAACGGAGATGCCAGCACGTGAAGAATATTGAACAGGAATATCTGGAAAGGGAGGGACTCCTGGATGCGGCTCAAGAATTGGTCATTCATTTGGGTGGTGATAGTGATGCTTCTAGTGAGAGTGATTCGGATGCTAATAATGTTGGTGGTGATGGTGATGATGATGCTGATAGTAATGGTAAAGGGGAAAGACTCTCAGTCTCTGGTGTCACTCCTATGGAATAATATCCAGTCCTGTAATTGAGCACAGCGGTAACACCACACTTGGTATGTAGAGTAAATATATTAAAGTTCCATACTGTATGTTAGAGTTAAAACATTTAATGTTAGTGTTATAACATTTAATGAATGAGGTAAAAATATCTGCCAGAGCTGTACTTGGATAGGGATTTGTTTGTAAACACAAACGCTGACTAAAGATATATCAGCTACTACTGTCATGATCGGCGGGATGGGAAGGTCTCTGAATTAACCCACACCGCTGGATTCTCTTCTCCTCTCTCGCGTTTCGTCGGGGTCAGACAGAAATAATACTACTGTACTTGGAACGAGGCTAACACAATATATTGAGACAATAAAGCTTGCGGGTTTATTTATCACTGGAAAGTGGAAACCTCCCAGATATAATCTCATTCCACAACAAGGGAAAATCTATAATTTCAATATTACTTTTCTCTTACCATCAGATGGGAAGCTTTAAGCAAAGCATTTTCCTTTGAAACTTGGAATTTATATACGTGGCAGATAATACTTTACAGTTTTAGTCCATAGCATGGGGGAGAATGATTTACAGAAGGATACTAGCCTGGGAATATTTAGAATCCAGAAAGAATAAAGCCTATATTGAATAAAATACCGGCATTGGAAAAACTTCACAGTACCAGATGGGGAGATCATAAACACAACATCAAGGGCAGCCTTCAGTGAACAAATATAGCTAATTTTCATTTTATAAATAGAGAAATTCAATATTACAAACATTTCCTGCTAATGCCAAACTTTTTAAAAATCTTAATAAGCAGAATGTGTGTTAAATTCTGACCTCAGTGAAAGTGATGCTATTCAAAGATCTGTATACAGAGTGCGGAAAGACAATGTACAGAAAATGTACAATTACATAACATAACAATTAAATGATAAATTAAATAACCGAAAAAAGTATTTAACTTTTAAATGTTATAATAGGCTATGCGTTATAATATAAGAGTGATTTGAAGTTTGTCTGAATGTGAGGAGGTGATGAATTCTACATTCGAACAACTGAAGTAGTGAAGGATGACGATGATGATGACGATGATGATGATGATGATGATGATTAGTCATGTTTAAAATAAATATTAACATCCATTGTGACATTTTTTATTCAGGGAATCCGTTATCTGTAAATAAGAATTTGCATTCAAAAGACGTATTTATGTAGACCTAGGGAGACCTAGACGTAGGTGGGTGGACATTTTTAGGATACTTTTAAGGGAAGTAGGATTTGATAGAGATGATTGGATAGAGTTAGAATAGGGTTGAATGGAGGACGCATGTAAGCGCGGCAATGAACATCCGGGATTTATAAAATAGACGATATGCATTTACCTTCCTTAGGGAATATTGTCTATTGCAATTGAGTGAGTGAGTGAATGAGTGAGTGAGTGAGTGAGTAAGTAAGCAAGTACGTATTTATGTAAAAGCACAATCAATATTGATAACAGTCAAATTAATTTCAAAGACGACTTCGGGCCTAAGTCACATTTTGGTGATAGTCTGTTTGCTAATAGACTAATGGTTGTTAAACTTGTAACTGACTGATGCTATTTTTGCAAAACAACACTACGCTATCCATTATAATTATGTGAGATAATATTGTGATCAAAACATGTAGTCATAGCTAATATGTCGCCTCTCTGCCTTCACATGTACACGATACGTGCTTTAATATGAAACGTAACTTACGTAAGAATAATAGCAATGATTGCTTTTAGTGGTTTATCCGCACAGCAGAAAGGGACGCAGGTAGAGTGTTTGCTTTTAAGAATTCAGGTCAGGGGATGACGCAAGTGGCGGGAAGTTGTCACATGCCATGCATTTTTCATATCCTATGGGTCCTGCGGAATATTCATACATCAGATATTCTGTGGCATCAACAGCACTTTAGTAATATTCTAAACGTCTGAGAGAACAGATTCACCGTTCAATCACAACACTCTAACACTATTTCACTTTAACACTAATAATTCTAAGAACAATAGACCACAGGTCATTAATTAGATAAATACACAAATAAAATCAGTTAAAGCGACCTCCATCTTAAAAAAAAAAACTAATCCTTACACATACGTCGTTTTAATAACTTGAATAACACTCATTACAACCCGAACAGTGCATTTGGTCGTGACGGCTTAACAGACAAACAGATGAAATGCTCAACAGTCGAGCCGAAACAAAACTGAGCAAATTACAAGAATAGGAATAAATTTAATATCTTCAAATAAATCACTAACAAAAAAATGTAAACATCAGCGAACAATTTTGAAATTGCAGATTAGTCATTCAAAGCTTCAAAAATCAAGTTGGTTCATATGTTTAAACGTAACGCATTAAATGCATTTGCTTGACACTGCTATTGAAGTTGGAAATTTATCTTGGTACCCCAATAAAGAAAGAGATGGTCAAGCTTGCTCGTTTCTGAACTTTCATAGAAACTGAGAAGGAATGTAACATATCGAAGAAATTAATGAATTAATGATGGATTTATGCACTGCTGACACCCTTCTTGTTGGGGATCACGAAATTGGCTAACTTTTGCAATCAGACCATGGTGATGACTCTGACACACACCCCAGTTTCTTACAGATAATTCCTTCAAGAAATTTAAACCTCTAAAGTCTGTAAGCTAATATTGCTTTTATGCCTAAACGGAGACAGCACACATAATTCGGAAAAAAATATTTACAAACTATAGCTGTAATGTTTTATCGTTCTTAGTGATGAGATGGGCTCCAGTAAGTGTTTGATTGCTTACATTACTTATAAACCATCTTCTTCGGCTCTCAGGCCTCTTGCTCAGAGTTGACGTGAAAGGGTTATTGGAACAACTACAATAAGTACATGTAGTAATCGTCTGTGTTGATTTCACGTCATCACGAGATGAATTTTGATGGTACGGGTGTCTCGACAAAATTCGCACCATACAAGAAAAGCCATGCACTTTCCCCAGTGTGATACGATGAATCCTTGACTAAATCAGGGCGTTTAGTCGATTTAGTCATGGCGTTATACTTAAATGCTACACACAAATAACTAATAAAATTACTTTGATGCTCTGTTGTCTTGAATCCTAACTTCATTTCTGCAATCTTTTGTGTTAACGCCTGTGAATTTGAGGTTCACAAGGGGGTAGCTTCCCACGGTTCTTTGTCGGCACATTCCAATTGTATTGAGGTACACCTGCGTATAGGCTCGGCCTACACCTAATTCTCCCTTCACTTATATTAAGAATTGTAAAATTCTATGGAATATCTTCAAATAATACGGGTGTAATTACCTGAAGGTTTTTGCAATATTGAGTGTAACACAGTAAAGTTTCTTACTTATTCTTATGCTTAAGCTTAATTAGCATTCAATTGTAATCTTATAATGATTAAAGATGATAAGATTGACTTATTACAAGTAAAAATGTTTACTTTTAAAAATTAATATCTATTGATATGAATAACCTTATTGTTTCTGTTTAAACCTATAATGTATTTGTTTTTTAACTCACTTATAAATTTTGGCTCACAAGTTTTCTACCTGTTCACTAACAAAGGCATGCTTGTTCTTTCATAGGCCTACTTGGCCTACTTTTTACATAAATTATGTAATAATTATCTAATATAATATTAGTATGACTGAACTGACCCCGAACACGAGCTATGCTCATGCAGGGTAAACAATAGTCCTTTTTGTAATTGTAATAATTGTGCTTGTATTATTTGTATTTGTATTTGTAATAATGTGTAATAATTTTTATTTTGTAATCTGTAAATATAATAAGATTCATAATAAAGATTCATAATAATCTAAATAATTAATTGGTAATTGATCAATATGCATCACATTTCCTGCTACATAACATAATTTTGATCCTATTTTAACATTACAGAACGATAATGTAATTCATAACGTTATTAGAGCGCAATTTGATTTAGCTACTATCCAATAGTTTACATTCCACTTTCAGCTTGAATGCAACGATTACGACAGTTGATTGTCTGGTGTTTCATTACGAACTTCCTCTTGGAGGAAACGCAAACTATTCAGAAGGAACTTTGAGAGTTATTGCCAAGTTGTACCACCTCTCATACCTTGAATGCTATGTCCTTTACACATTAGAAAATACAAGGAAACTCTGAACACATGACAGAAAATCCAAATAAGAAAGAGAAACAATAACGACTTATGAAAATACAACAGACGCTGCCCCAGAAGAATTGTACACGTAGGGGAAAAAAGCGAACCGACTAAAATATCTAAGTTGCCGATATGAGCCACTGGGCATGCCTAGCGGCATTCACACGATAGCAGGGAATGTATTGAAATTTGTTCTAGTGTCGACTGTTGACTTAGGCCATTCTGAAACCAGACGGAAGCAGTAACCAGCTGCGTGGCTGTCTAAGGAATACGCATGGACACTGGTGTGAACAAGGCTCTGAAATCAGCTAGTTAGTGTAAGGCGGGGTAAATTTAATAATTTCAGACTTAAGAGCAGTTTTCTTGGAATGTGCACAATTTCCTGCATGTATAAATAGGTAGTCTTGCACTTACATGTATAAGGAAGCTATCGAGGTTTATGAAATAAAAATGTTTGTAATTGAAGTCACAATTGAGGCATCCATATTACCCCCAAAATGTTACAGGACTGAAAAAATACGAGGCAAATTGGAAATTATGAATAACACAAGCGAGACTTTGTAGCCCTTTACTGCTTATAGGGGTTATAAAGCTAGGTGAATACTGCATGCAGACACACATATTAAGCCGGAAGAGATCAGAGTTTAAAATTAATGAATGGGGAAAGAAAACAGATTTTGAACAGCACTTGTTCATAAATATAACTATTGATATATCCGAATGGATTATCATCGTCTGACAATAACTGAAGCAAATTTTTAATCTGTTCTAGTATAATTTATATCGTTAGCAACGAGTACAGGTAGGGGCAAAAAAACCGGAGAGAATCTTGTAGCTGATTTCAGAGCCTTGTGATACGTAAATAAATGTAAGAGATGTAACGGAAACGTTTGTTTTCACAAGCAATGCAAATTACGTGAAATCATTTCTCATTTCAAGCAATTTATCGGCTTTAGAACAAATTTCAATACATTCCCTCCTATCCTGTGAATGTCGCTAGGCTTATATCGGCAACATAGATATTTTAGTCGGTCCGCTTTTTTCCCCCCTACCTGTACATAACATTACTGTTACATAATTATATTGAAATTACTCACCACTGTCAAAAGGTGTAGTGTAAGCCGGACATGAAGTACCATTTACAAGCCCAAATTACCATTTTATTTGTAGTTTGTGCCAGTCAAAGGTGTTCACAACCCTTCATTATATTAAACGTTGTTTTATGAATTAAATACATGTCTTGTTTTAAGAGTAAGAAAACAGAGTTAACTGAACATAACAAGAACTCCCTCCACAGTGCAATAAACTTGAAGGAGAGTAATTGAGGATTCGTGAGAGTCAAAGCCCAGAGAAGAATGAGAGAAACCAAAGCGTTGTGCCTCACGTTTCCTGGATATCTTGTTCGCTGCCACTCCAGTTACAAGCGTTTTAGAGAAAAATACCGCAGGGAAAAGATACTGCTACTAAGCCACGGATGGAGGAAAGAAAGAAAGCAATTGCTTTAATTATAAGCCCAGCTCCATTTCTTCTTCTTAATGTCTAGTGAGGTCAGTCACGGTTCTTAAGCTAAACTCTAGTTTGTAATTCTCTCAACAATCTTAAGAGGTTCCGCCACTAATGTTTTGTTCAATCACAGCTGGAAACTGAAGGAATACAATACAAATGATCACATCAATTTGCTTAAGAGACTTATAGGTTTATCAGGATTAGGCTAATACTTTAATGGCTGAGGTAGCCCTACCGGAAGCTGAGGCCCTTGCCCGCTAGGGATGTTACGGGCTTATTTATTTATTTAATACTTTAAAACAACAATGTCTAGTTAGATTAAAACTTGATATAATAAACTGTGGTCCCATATGAGTTAATGTCTATAAATGTGTTGAATCACCGTATGTTGACCAATGAGCTCAGTGTCATAACAATTCTTAGTTTTACAAGATTAGTAAAACGTTGTATTGTCTGTTTTAAAATGTAAGAATTTGACAAATATGGCTAATTTATTCAATAAAAACAGTAGCCTATTTTATGAAACTAAGACTTAAAATGTTTATGATAATCGGTATTAAACACTGGTTATTATAGTCCGTAATTAAAAATTGTATCTATAATCTTCATGAAGGATATTGTTTTTTTTATTAAGTTGCATGTCGCATTTCACTATATATGCGTATTTGTAAACAAACAATACTTTGGGTCTAATATTAACAGTCATGTTCTCTTCTGTATATTTATACTTCCTGGGAAGAACCCGACTTTGTGGTTCCATATGAAATAGAATGGTTGTATTCCTGTGTTACTTGAGATGCATTTCGATGACTAAGAGCATCACCTTCAGTCAAACCTAAATAAATTTTATATGATTCATTTGTTAAGTTGTGTAAACAAGTACTGTTAGATTATTCATTAAGTGCCAGTATGGTACTTTATGAGATTGTGTGGGGGACGAAAAAATGTCTGTCCGTCTGTCTGTCTGTCCGTCCGTCTGTCCGTGCGTCTGTACGCACCATAACTCAAGTACGCTTTTTCGGATTTTCATGAAACTTGGTATAAACATTCATAATGTCGATGGTAGAAAGGCGCCATCACTCAAATACGCTGTAACGGATTTCCATGACACTTGGTATACCCATTTATGACGTCCATGAGAAGTGCCCTATTGAATTTGAACCTAATCTGTTGACCGGTACCGGAGTAAAACCCAATTTAGTGTATATTTTAAAGACGCGGTAACTCAAATACGCTTTACCGAATTTTTATGAAACTTGGTATACACATTTACAATGTCCATGGGAAGACGTCTATTCATAATGGATAAAATCGGTTGATCTGTTTCGGAGTAATGCTCAATTTAGTGCCTATTTTATGGCAATATACGTATTCGAAAGAATTTATAAAAAAATGAAAATCAGATATCTTGACAACATAGCCTATTGTTTTACTGTGATCTTATAAGGGCTTGGAAATTAAAATACAGGTAGCTATGACAAAAAACACTATAGTTTTACATGCGCTTATTCAACTAGACCGTTCAAATTACCCAGGTGCCGAGATGGTAGACCTTTCTTCTTCCGTAAGCCCTGCTTAATGAAGAAATCTGGAGCTTAACTTGGAAATCAATTTAAAAAAAAAAAACATATTCTGCATATCATAATTGCAGTCGTAACTGATTAAACAAAAACATACTGGCACTTTTTTACATCAGTTTACCTGATTTTATTGTTTTCGAAACTGTCTCCCATCGGAGGTAGCCTCTGTGGTAGTCTGAGTATACTCACATAAGCATTTAAATCATAAACGTAAATTGCAAATTGAATCATAGAAAGTAACACAATCAAATTACATGAGTGGATAAAATTTCACTCGATTCTTTTTTAAAACAATTGCGACTATGTCATGCCTTAGAGTAGTAGAAAGGCCATACTTCTTCCTGAAGTTCTCAAAGAAGCGAGGAATGGCTGCACGTGCTCCAATAAGCAGACCCACTACCATATTCTATAGATTATACTTCTCTTGGAAGTAATGAATCGTGGGCTCATATATACGTTTCCTTTCAGTGGCCACTTCCTGGGATTGTTGGTGCCCTAGTTCCATTCGAATTGTATGGTCCAGAGATTTTAGAGAGCTATAATGTCCACTCATTTGTTGGAGCCATCCTGGGCAGTGCAGTGAACTTCTTCGTGAACTGTCCAACCATTTTTCCTCAGAGCTTCAGCTATTTTTGCCCTGACCATACGATGACGAGTATTGCGCAGTAACATACTACGGTCACAGGATCCTAAGACGTGAGCTAAGGTTTCTTTGCTGGAGCTATCATGTCCGCACCGGGTTTCATCTGAGGATCAGAAGGGAATAGCTCTAACTGCAGCAACATTTGCATTCATTTTGAGACAGGAAATCCATTCTGAGGTTGACAAATCAGCTTTATTTGAAACCCATTTATCCCCTTCTTTCACATCTGAGAATAATTCAACGCCATTTCCTATCCCAGTTAAATACAATATTATGAACTTTAAAATTTTGTAATTTAAAAACATTAGTATAGTTTGCTTGGAATTAGATTAAATCAGAATTAACCGATACTATTTTAATAAAATATTTGTTGATTAAAATATATAACGCTAAAGAGATATTACTGCTAATGATGTTCATCTATTACTAGGATATATTTGGATATTATAAATTATAATTAAGCCGAGTCGAAAGTAGCAACACTATATTGTTTATAACAAGTACAGTAAAACAATTCGATTGTGATTAGGTTATCTGTATATATTTATGAAGAAATATTAATTTTAGATCGAATATGGTTAATATACAAGACTGATTGAACAACATGAGAATTACTTAAAGACTACGAAGGCATTTATGTTAACTTGTTTTCATCTGCCGAGTCTTTTTTTATTTCATTTATAATATTGTCTCTGTATTTATGAATTTCAAGTTGTTCTAAAGTGTTGAGTTATAGGCTTTTGTTCTTTCTATGTGGGATTTCTAAAGAATTTTCTGTAGACGAAGCACTATGTTGATTGTCCAAGGGATGTTTGGCGAATGTAGATTTATTTCTATTAAATTTAAAATTAGAGATGTGTTCTTCGTGCTTGCCTGCTAAGTTCTATATAACGTACTTACATCGTAAATAACAACAAAACCTCTTACAATGTTTAACTTTGTTCCATTTTATAAAACGAAATTGCTTTCGGTTCAAGAACGAGAAATGGAATCCTCTTCTGAAGAAATCTACCCAGGGCTTGTTTGTGTAGAAACTCAGCTACTGTTACACAATAGGTAGGCCTACTTCCGCCACAGCATGTCGTGTGCATAATTACGTCCTTCAAAGCTACACTACAAAGATTCGTATTTAAAATCCAGACTTGTTAGGCCTACTGTGACGTGTTCAGGAGTTATATTGCACACTGACATGTACAAGAGATGTTTAACGCTGTGTTAATGAAACTATGTGTATAAACACATTGATAGAATCACAACCTCCCCCCCCAAAAAAATAAAGTAATGGGTTTAAGTAAATAAGTGTAGTTAATATTGCCAAAATGAATTAAATGTAATTTCAATTGCACTAGGTGTGTAAATATTTCTGTCCGTAACGAATACATACAGTTTGATTGCGTATCAATATCATGGGCTATGGACATGTGGCCAGCAAATACTTAGTCACACAACACAGTTATTAATGGCTTTGGAGATCGAGACCGCAATTTCCTCAACAAGGAGCTCCTCGGTGTTATGAGGCTGAGTGCACCCCGTCCCTTCGTAACAAACCAAGCCACCATGAACGCTAAACTCATACAAGCATACAGTATCATTGAAACATGTGCAAACCCTGCATCACTGTGGCAAGTTTTCAAACGATGGACTGTGTTAATCCACGATGAAAGTCGAGGACCCCCCCCGACCCCATCACTGGACCTCTTTAATCACCATTTTACAAAATTCCCCTAATTACCATAAATGTAATATTATTTTACTTTCCCATGCTTGGTACTAGCTGGGCAATATAACAGCTCTATGAGATGACAATTATTGCAATTAGGGGTACACAGGGGTTACTGATTTCAGGTCACAAGCACTGCTAAACACAAATAAAAAGTAATTCTGTAGATTCCTATGAAGTAGAAATAGTGGAATAGAATGTTGTACATTATAATAAATTAAATTTCGTTTTAACGAATATATTCTACATTATAATTATTAACACATTATAGATCTGCACGGAATTGGATCATGAGAATAATGTTTATTTTGGATCTATGTTAATGTAAATATTGTAGAATTAATGGGTCTTGGAGAATGAAGAATTTTAGTACAAGATGATTAAACTATCCAGGGTGTAAAAATAAAATAACCGACGGCTTCATAGATATTAAAGTTTTAATACTTTCTCTTTAAAAGTTGCCAGACTGTAAAACAATTTCATAATGAAGTATCGAATCAACAACTTATAAAGTTTAACCTAGTAAAGAATGAGGACAGAGATAGGGCAGTGAAGTAAGTCTCATAACATGTTGGATAACATATCCAGCAGAAATCCTGCACAGAATGAAATTCTGAATGACCATACGAAGCTTTCATTACGAGAAGAAAGAAAACCAGCGTTCCACTTGTTTATCAAGACAACAGCAAGTGCCGTATTTTACGGATCATAAGACGCACCTTAATTTTAGGATGGTAATTTAAAGGAAAATAAATTTAATGTGATTCTAAACGAAATATTTTAAAGGGAATAATATGCTTCATTGCATAAACAAATTATAACCTTTTACAATGGAATCTAACTTAAAAACCTGCGTTGTAGGAAAATCTCCTCTGCACAGGTGGTATCGCGTAAATTTTAACTGAACTGATTTCTCATGAAAGACCGAAAATACTTTTACACCCTCTCACCCTCAATTCAGCGCACCGCAAGAATAACGGGACAAGACTGTTTAGAGATCATTGTATTAATTTAAACCACCCGGCGAAGACAACTCTTTTTGTATAAAAGAACTCAATATTCCTTTCTTTTCACATTGTATACCTGGCTTCCAGCTACCCTCATTATACGATTGTGACAAGTGCACTGATGTACAGTCTGTGCCAAAATTTGTAATTGTCTTATCGTTTACAACAACTTGTGTATAACTATTCCAAAATGACAGAAATATTCCAGCAAAATTTACAATAATTTTAATTTTTTTTTTGTGACTTCGGACCATTAGCCGCACTCAACTTTTAAGGTTAAAAAAGTGCGTCTTAGGGTCCGTAAAATACGGTAGGTTTTCAAGAGGAATTGTTAAGTAGCTATCACTAATACAGAACGATTGTTTTTCATTTGCCACGTGCTGAATCGATAGATAGCATATGTACATAGGCAATATAAAGCCTCACATAATTGAGTTCTGCGTAACATTCAGTTATATTCTCCTCCTCGTTTCCATAGCTAATGGCAGCCTTGTCTGTTTACATTCTCGCATTCACAGACGTTTTCAAGTCAGACATGGCAACTCACGTCCTATGTATGTTACTGCGCAATACACGTCATCATATTGTCAGGGCAGAAATAGCCGAAGCTCATGTTGGCTCCGACAGACGAGTGGACATCATAGCTCTCTCTAAAATCTCGGCATCCAACTCAGACTGAGAAAATAAGAGGAACAAAGAAAAGAGTGAAAAAAGATAAAAAGTGTGGTATAAATTACCATAAAAAGATGACAAAATTAAAAAAAACAAAGACATAAAATAAATGAAACAAAATTGTCTTACCCATTTCCTATAAATACAGCCATCTCTTTCTACACTCTTTCTGTTTGGGAAATCTGTGGAAGGTGAATAGGAATTCTTCTTGCGCCTGGAACAGGTATGAATGGGACTATTAATTAGGGTGCAATGGACGAGTGAAGGGCCAAGACCAGGTTACCGCAACCTAACTCAAACAGTCTTACAATGCTTGTCGTCTACTAGAATTGAGGAAATGATAAAATCTGAAAATAGTAATGAGTTAACATTAAAATATATTTTTGCACAAAACTCAAATAGTCTATCATAATGATTGGTGAGTGAGTAAATCTGGTGTAAATATTCAGATTTCAAGTAATTGCTGTGGCGCAGGGGATGTCTTCGCTCCTCTCCTGCAGCGGGCCCGGGGTCGAATCCTGCTCGGGACAAGTTACCTACGTGGGGGTTTCATCTGGGGGTTTTCCTCACCTATGAGATGAACTTGAAGCTCATTTTCATCGCATCCGCGCGTTTTCAGAGTGCGTATATGTGCGACTCGTGCGTCTCGTCTTACGTGTTCATTTTATCCTGGAAGTGACCCCGGCATTGGGCTGATCATTCATCCGGTGGCCCTCCTTATCTTTGTCTCGAAAAAAATGTATATATGTGATCCAAAAGTAGTTCAACAGAACTCGGTCCTTTAGGCCCTGGCGGCGTGGGCCGCATAAAAATCCCTATAACGGGAGGGATTCAAGGAGGGAAAAGAAAGAAAGAAAGAAAGAAAGAAAGATTTTCTTAATGAACTGTGTTACTGGAAGGTGACTTCAAATAACTAGTAACGTTGCTTTCGTTTCCTAACGACATAAAGTTTAGCTTTTTAGTTAAAAGGTATGGAGAAATTTGTTTCTTTTTGCAACATTAAGCGATAATATAAATTAATATAGTCTATTATTATGACTATTAGCTAGGCCTATTACTAAATTGGTTTATAATTGGGCCATCGAACTAAATGGAGGAAGATAATACAAGCAGGAGAATCTTTGTGAGAGATAACCAGGGTTAGTGTTACATTTTATCCTAGAATGCATTGTGTAACCTGTGACCGTCTGTCATGGCTGTCAGGATGAAATCCGGGTCAGGTCGGATTACATTTGTTACAACGGGATTTCTGACTTGTAGCCTTCCCCAGCCAAATCATTCCCGTCCACAGCGAATAATAATATGAAGTGACTATTGAGATCAATGGAACTATATAAATATGTAAGGAACTCTATATTTGCAGCACCAGGTCGTATTCAACAGTTGCCTAGTTAATTCCCAGACTGGCTTTATAAGGACCGTTAGACAATTGGAATATTTGTATAAAAATCTGATGTGAAAGTCACATAACTTCCTCTGCCCAAATAAAACTTAGCAGTAGGCCCTATTCACATATCCTTGTACAGAATCGCAAGACACAGTTTTACTCTAATTATGCTGTAAATACATTATAGCCCCTCATTTGAATGCTGCAGCTAAAAACACAAGCTATGGACAAACTAAAAAAAGAAGAAAAAACAAGTGACTGCAAACGTTTATTGAACTTTCCGCCATTCAGAATAATTTCCGAAATTATCGAATATTCCCCTCAGATATTTCTTCACTGTAAGCATGACCAACAATACATCTTTCTCACTTCACATACTTACATAGAAAAAGAGGCCGTGAATGTCCGCTTATTGAGTTGTTCACCAGGCAAGACAGAGTATCTACAAACAGTGGGTAGTTTACAACCACCCTTCAGAGATTTTTTTTTAAAGTTTCAAATAAAAGTTTTAGCTCTTGGTATAAGACTCCATGTACAAAATTTAAAGGAAATCGATCGAGCCGTTTGTGAGAAAATCGTGACAAACGAAAACTTATTCGTGTAAAAGTCCCCTTAAAAGTAAGGGAAAGTTGTCGCCACTCTTCGTGTCACAGCCTCAGAAGGTACCTAACCTAAATACAACATTTTGTTCTCGTACGACTTTCCGTTACATGAGGCCGTATTGCAAAGAGCGTGTATTCACAGTGGGTGGCTTATAACTACCCTTCAGAGAATTTTTTCGAAAGAAAGTTACAAATAAAATTTTTAGCTCTTGATATAAGCAACTCATGTGCAAAATTTAAAGAAAATCGTTAGAGCCGTTTTCGAGAAAATCGCGAAAAACGAAAAATGCTTCATGTAAAGTCCCCTTAAAAATAAGAGAAACTTGTCGCCAATCTTCAGCTGGCATCTTCGAAAGGTACCTGACTCAAATACGAAATTTTGTTTTCATACGATTTTCCGCTTTGGAGCTAGCTTGTTCACAGACATGCCACACACACACAGACACACACACACTGACACACAGACATGTTTCCACAAAAATAGTATTTTTGGATTCAGGGGGCCTTGAAACGTGTATATATGTTAAAAACTCAACTTCGAATTTGGGGGTCGAAAACAATACTTCCTCTACCTATAGTACCTATGGTACGGGCAGAGGAAGTAAAAATATTATTAATAACAAAGATTAGTGTAGCTCAATCGATAAGACGTTTTAAAGCGATTAGCGCAGTGTGAGAGAGTTCAGATGTTATTAAGTGCCCGGATGGTACTTTATGAGATTGTGTGTGGGGACGGGAAAATGTCTGTCCGTCTCTCCGTCCGTCCGTCCGTGTGTCTGCATGCTCGATAACTCAAATACGCTTAATAGGATTTCAATTAAACTTGGTGTACCCATTTATAATGTTCATGGGAAGAACCCTATTGATATTGGACCAAATCGGTTGACCGGTACCGGAGTAAAACCAAATCTGCTGTATATTTTAAAGACGCGGTAACTCAAATACGCTTTGTCGGATTTTCATGACACTTGGAATATGAATTTATAATGTCCATGGGAAAAAGTCTATTGATATTGGATAAAATCGGTTGACCGGTATCGGAGCAATGCCTAATTTAGTGCCAATTTTATGGTAATATATTTTAACAAATTAACAAATGCAAATCTGTTATTCTGACAACATATCTTTCGTCTCAATAGCTCTGCCATGCATAACTACTCTAATTCCTTCTGGGCAATGCTTTGCATTTCAGTCGATCGCTCTCTTTGGCTCTCCTCATCATTTCCATTTCCGCTATTTCACGTGATAATAAACAATTCACAAACCTAGAACTAAGACGATATATTTATTAATATCAGTAACAGTGGCATAATAATATAAGTCAACAATTTCATTTTAAGAAGAAAATGAAAAACAGTAGTATTGCTGTTATTGTTACTCTTAAAATAGGTTATATCCAGCGTAATTGTGTTACAGGTTTACAACATACAACAGTTTTACTTGGGGTAACTCACGCGATTATTTTAAAATTCGTTGAACTTTTTAAACGCTGCGAGTTATGAGAGAGATTAAAATATTTGGTGTGGAATGTAATTCAGAGCAGGTGGAGCTGGCATCAGAATAACACGCCTCGCTGTACCGCACTCGAGATAAAAGATGGCTCGAGGCAACGTAAATTGAATCGCAAGACAAAGTCCCGCCTCCCTAATTGACACAGCCGCCTCCGGTCAACTTGTAGCGCTCTCCGGTGAACTCTTGTATTGACGTAAAAGCTGCCCAGTAGTGGAGATCTCTTCCAAGCTTGTTCCACACTTTTCCTTCATATTCTTCCAAATCCAGTTTGATTGATTCCTACTCTCACATATAATAGGAAGAAGCCTGGTTTAAAAATGGATCTTGTCTGCTTCTTTCGTATTCCAGTGTCCTGGGAATTCTGTGGATTACCTTGAATTGAACCAGGTCGTGGTGAAACCAAGTCTTTGTTCAATTGAGGCCGCTGTAATGAATATATATGTTAATTCCAACATAGCGTTTGGAATGTAATAAAATTTTTAATAATAGTGATGTGTTTACTTGATAAATAAAATCAGGTGAACTGATACAAGAAAGTGCCAGAATGCTTTTTTTAATCAGTGATAAACGCAATTATGGTAGGGCCATGCAGAAAAGTTATTTTTGTAATAGATCTCAGAGTTAAACTCCAAAAAAACAAAATGTGCTGGCAATAATAATAAAGTAGCCTTACAAGTTATGAATGAATAAAAAGTTAATATGGAATCTATCTGTCAGGAATTACATTAGGTATATTGCTGCACAGGAACGAATAAGAAAAATACTCACAGTAAAATATAGCCTAATGTAAATATCGGTAGTCTACATATCCATAGAATGCACAATATAATATCAATATTCAACAGCTAGTTGTTATAAATCTTTTATTTACATTATTATTTATCCTACACTGACATCGTTATGAAGAAATGAATCAATCAAGGCTGCTATCAATATCAATAACAAAGGTCTAAAGTTTCATACTTAATCTTAATTCAAACTCGTATGCACTGATATAAGACATTCTTAAAATTTGTTAACATTTCCCAAAATACACAGGCGATGAACTCCACTTAATGTAGGCTATGTAGGCCTAATTGTTTCAGAGTAATATATCTTCTGTATATAACAGTATTCAACTTGTGAACGAAGTAAACATCTGACTACTTTGATAATCAATGTGTCATGGCTCACTATTGCAAATTCCAAGGCCGGTTTGAACGGGATCGGTATTGTGTCTACTAACCGAGTAACGAAATGTATCAAAAAAGAGAAAAAAGGAGTATATAATATTTACAAGATCTGTTGTAACGCTGTACCCACGTAAATGTACGGAAGAGTAGTGAAGCCACGAAACATGTGATGAACACAGGAAAAAGTGTTGTAAACTGTTACGTCATCGGAGTATAAACTGTTATGATCACTTTGTGAACTCACTCTGTGGTCAGGAATAAACCGTTATACGTCTGCGCATGCGCAAGGTGTTTAAATTTTTCCATTGCTTCGATGACCGCTAGAGGAGAGTGAGGGAGAAATGACAGTTTTGAGTAGAGTCAGTTCTTAGAAGGAGTTCTTAGAAGACAGTCGAGGAGTGACAGTCTAGAGTTGGAGTTGAAAGTAGATGGTTGACAGTGACAGATCGAAGAAGAAAGAGTTGGAGTTGGGCGAGTGGCGGGCTCCCCACTGGGGGATGCCTTAGTCCACAAAAGACTGTTCGAACTTGGAAGTTGGACGACGAGAGTAGTAAGTTGAGTTTGGAAGCCTGCGAGGGAGATGCCTTGTTGAAAGTGATAAATAGATAGAGTCAGAAGCAGAAATGGAACGTTCAAGGATATAAATATCTGAGTGGTATACTATCTAGTACATGAAGAGTGGACATGCTCTCAAGTTAAGCAGAGTGGTATGGGATATAATGCAGCCGAAAATTGGTGGCTGAAGATATAAATAGCAGCTGGGTATACTCGCTGGTACTCGCGAGTGGAGTAAGAAACGTATATATGCAAGTTTGCAGCCAACAGTGAATGGCTGAGAGGACGGGCCAATCTGACATCTAAATATGGGGAGTCGTGCTTTAAAGTTTGAACAGTTCTTACGTATCTTGGTTGGAACCAAGGTAAATCCAGATTGGAAGGAAAGAAGACGTGGAAACGGGAGGCCGATTATCTGCCAGGTCAGCCATCGTTAAGAATGAGGAAGAACAAGATCGGTACACAAACAAAGTCAAGAACATCGGGTGTTCTAGAGGAAGAGAAATCAAGAGTTGAGCATGGGAGCCGATATGGGCTATGTATGAAATTAAAGTGTAGGTTAGGAGGAAAAGGGCTATGTGCGAAAGTTGAATGTAGGCTACGTAGGCCTAGGAAAAATATTAAACTAAAGATGAAGAAAATTAAAGTGATATATAGGATAGGTAGGTCTAGAATCAGGTAATTTTGAATGGTTAAGCAAGGAAACAGTCATAAAAGGAAAATTAGTTAGGAGGAATTTATGTGGTGTTTGGAGGAAAAAGTAAAGGAAAGTTCTGAGATAGGAAAATGTCGATAGAAACCTAATTGGTTGAGCAAGTTGATTTAAAGCACCAATGTGCTTATGAAGGATAATAGATTAGGTTGTAGGAAGTTTATATGGTTGAGAAGACTGAAGTTTTAAACTGTTTGACTAATAGATCTTTCTGCGTAATGAAACTATTGTGGTATATTTAATATTGTTTAACAGTGAATATAATGTTGTGAGGTAATTCTGTCTAACAGTGCTTATTTTGAGAATATAGTGTGGGACTCTCACAGTTGAAAAGAATACATTCTGATATCTTTATTGTATACTGGACTAAAAGAAATGTAACCCCTGGAATCCTACCGTCTCCATCGAGTGAAACCGGATAATTTTGTGTCAAACATTGGTGATTATAAGAATTCCGTATATGTTAAGTGGAGGTGGCGCCCTTGTTTAAAAATTTTCCTCCGATGTATTAAAGGATAGAAAGATTTTATGGAATTGCCTGTAGTGAATAGGTGTAGTCTGGAATGTTGTTTATATGAGAGTAACAGGTGCATAGTGGCACGGTTACGAGTAGGGCCCGGATTTCAAGGTTTTAACCTATTTTCCCCCAGCTTACTAATTAGAACATTTTTACGTATTTTTCCGTTTCATGCCCCTTTCTTCCAAAGATATGAATCTTATAGAATCTAAAATGTGCTAAATCGGACTTAAAGGCCTAAGAGGGCATAGGAGGACTTCTGCTGAAAAAAATAGGGGCTAAAGTGGACTTTTGCTGAAAAACTAGGGGTTAGAGGGGACATTTGCAGAAAACACGATTTTTAAATAGATTTTCCAATTAATGCAAAGGAAAATAAATATGTAAATTTGTGCATTTTAAGAAGACACAATAAAAATAAATTTATACAACACACTGAAATTAACAAGGTATATGTCGCTTGCCTTTGTAACTCGAAAATGGGCCGCCTCGCCGTCGCAGGAAATGAAACTTGAGCCGTCTCCAATATTTTGAAATCTCCAACTAATCCATTGTCGTTTCAACTTTGAAATAAGTTGGAACGAACGTCAGAGATGTATACTAAAAGAACAAATTCGTAACACTCGATTCTACTTATTTTTGTAGATCGGACGTGAATTGAGTGGTATATTCAATAATTGTATCATTATAGGGTAGACCTAAATATCTCAATTGTTTATGCTATTTTTGAAGTAAAACTTCTTTTCTCGCGGTAGGGGTAAATCGGGAACTTGTGTAACGCTAAAACCGTCACGAAATTAGTGTAACGCTCAAATACCGTCACGAAATCACTATAGTGTTTCGGTGCGGACTGCACAGGAAACAATCAACTCAATGATTAGGAGTAATCAAAGGAAATTTTTCAGACCTAGTATGAGGACCTGGGACCGCCGGCTGGTCTTGTCGATACCCGGTACCTCCTCGGATTTTACTGAGGTTGGGAGGTCTGGTAGGGGTGCACTCAGCCTCGTGATTCAAATTGAGGAGCTACTTGATAGAGAAGTAGCGGCTCCGGTCATGAAAACCTCCATTAACGGCCGTGGGTGTCGGCATGCTGACCACATGCCCCCCAAACCTGCCGTCTGCCTATAGGTAGATGACGCAGCGGTCGGGTGGTAGGCCTTGTCCCTTCGGGGATGTCGCGCCACGGAGTTTAGTTTAGTTTTTAGTAGTAGTAATAATAATACTAATACTAATAATAATACTAATAATTCTAATACTAATAATATAATAATAATAATAATAATAATAATAATAATAATAATAATAATAATAATAATAACCATACTATGACTATAAACCAGATCCAGTCGTGGAGAACGGAGATTCTAGGCACAACATCCATAGTCAGAGCATTTCTCAATGTACCAATATAATGCTGCATCTTGCGAAAAAAGCGATGCAACACAAGAACTCACAAACAAGTGATGAAAATGAATAATAATAATAATAATAATAATAATAATAATAATAATAATAATAATAATAATACTTACTTGCTCAATGGCCATAGTCAATTCCTAAGCAATCTAAAGGTATATTATCTATTTTATGGAACCCGGAGGTTCATTACCGCGCTTAGAAGATCCAAACAATAAAAAATCAAAGATCCAAAATTTAAAAAATCCAATATTCCAAAATTAAAAAATGAAAGATCCAAAATTAAAAAGTCCAAAAATCCAAAATTTAAAAAATAAGAAATAAAAAATAAAAAATAAACAATCCAAAATTAAAAAATCCAAAATTTAAAAATAAAAAAATAAAAAATACCAAAATTGAAAAATCTAAAATTGTAAAATTAAAAAACTAAAATACAAAATTTAAAAATCCAAAAAATAAAAAAATCAAACAATCAAAATTTTTAAAATTAAATATAAAAAATCAAAGATCCAAAATTAAAAAATCGAATTTAAAAAAGTAAAAAATCGAAAAATAAAAAAAATTAAAAAATCCAAAAAATAAAAATGTCAAAGATCCAAAATTTAAAAAATCCAAATTAAAAATAATAAATTCCAAAATTAGAAAATTAAATTTCCAAAATTTAAAAAATTCAAAAATCCAACATTAAAAAATTAAAAATCCCAAATTAAAAAATCCAAATTTACAAAATTTAAAAGAACGAAATTAAAAATTAAAAATCCAAAAATCCAAAATTTAATAAATAATAAAATCCAAAATTCAAAAATAAAAAATTCTAAGATCGAAAATTATAAAATCCAAAATTAAAAATTAAAAAATCCAAAATTAAGGAATCCAAAATTAAAAAAGTCCAAAACCCAATATTAAAAAGTCCAATAATGCAAAATTGAAAAATCAAATGAAGAAAAATTGAAAAAATTAAAATTAAAACAAGTTTTACTTCTGTCGCGTGGCGTTCCACGCACACTTTTTCGAGTGCCGATATAAGGGATAGTTACTTGTTTATTTAAAAAAAAAACTACAATTACTTTGTCAAAATTATTATACAATTTTCGGTGTTAATATTAGTGTTCATTATTATGTTTTATGAAGACTGCTAAAATCTTTAAATCGAGGGCTATTGCCCTAGTTATAAATTACTTTTTTGTTAATATTTCATAAAAAATAGATATATTTTCACACACATCCCTTGCTAAATTTGTACAACTGAAGCAAGGCGTGACATAATAAATATACAAACATTGTAGTCAAGAATCTTTCCATCGAATATCAATTGGGAGTCCGTGGTCCTACATAAGTTACCTCACATTCTGTCCAAACCTGACGTAGTTCCGTTACCCAAAACTCATTTCCGTTAAATGTTATTTTAACAAGTGGCCGATTTTAAAAACTGTTAACCATCAAAATGTTAATTCTGCGTTATAAAAGGTCTCTTCAGTGGCTGAAACTCAACTAGGAGGGGGAGCATATGAAACATGTTGTCATGCGAAATGGGGAAATACAGAAAATAAACAGGCAGAGTGAAGTCAGGGCTGGTTCCATGCGAAATAGGCAACTACCATGAAAGATTACTTAGTGAATTAAAAAAAACTATTTATGAGGATAAGAATATCTAATCCATCGTCATTTATTAGAATTTCACTCCTTGGTTCCAAGCAGGTTCTCATTATACTTCACCTTCATTTTCTTTTTCCTCTCAACTTCATCCTCCTCCTTCTTAGGCCTCTTTGCAGCTTCACTTTTTGCCTCTGCTTGCCTTTTCGTTCTCTTTACTTCTTCTTCTACATCACCTCCACCTCTTTCGTTGTTTTTTGTCTCTTTATATGCAGCAACTTCGGGATTTCTCTTAGTACACTTGGTGCCATTTTAAGAAGGCCTCGTCCCAAATCATCGTCTATCTACAAAAGAATATAATAGCATTGTTCCCTAATCCGAAAATCTGCACCGACTTCGACACCGGTGCTCTGAAAGTCGCGTGCATTTTCCCAGTGTTGCCGCTGTCATTCACCATTTCTCAAGTAAAGTTAGTGCTGTGATGCGTATTTGGTAACACTGTAATGGACTGCAGACAAGTGTGAATACGCATAATTACCTTTCTATTCACTATTACACAAGTCGAAGAGGATTAGGGTGGCAGCAGATCGGGGAAGTCCTTGGAAGAAGTCTTTAAAAAATGGCACCCACTCTACTCATACTTTCTGTGGATTCCTTCTGAACACCTTGTAACGCACTTCCAGCTGGTTTTGTTCCATGGTTTGGCTATCCTATGTACTATACTAGCAGGTGGCCAAGGCTTCGCCCACGATAATTAATTGAAAAATAAAAAATTAAGAGTATAATCATTATTAAAGCATAATATTTATTAACACTTACACGCGAATCATTCATAAACTAAACCATTAATAATTAATGAAACAGCTAAAATTCCGGCTTCAGAGTGCATTCCACAGATTAAAAAGCGCCACCTGGGAAAACGATCTCAGATTCGGTTATGCAGTTCCAAAGCTAACTGTCAACACTGATAATACCACTGCCTTCTAGACTGTATTACTCTTGTGTAATTCTCGAGACGGCGGTGGATAATACATATAGGGTGGCGTGCACCAAACTCATGCCATTTACTCTTTTAGTAAGCCTTACTACTTTAGTTCTAACTACTTTAGTAAGCTACTCTTTTAGTAACCGTACTCTTTTAGTAAGGACGGCGTGCACCAACCAGGAGTAAACTAAACTCGGCGGCTTTCAACATAGAGGAATGTACTAAAGAAGTAAAAATTTTATTTACTCCCAGAGTAAATGAACTTACTCCACAAGTGGTGGAGAGCACCAACACGGAGTACGTTACTAACGTAGTAAGTTGTGGAGTAAATAAGGCCAATATTTACTCCTACTCAGGGGGTGGAGTAAAGTTGTGGAGTAAGTGTGTTCTGTGGCATTTGCGTGAGTTATGAGTTACATATCACATTAAATGGATTACATAGTTAAACTGAGGATAAGTTATTGAGATGAAGAAGGTTGTATACCAAAAATGAGAGTTGTGGCAGGTGATTTAATAAATATTAAGCGAACCATACCTAGTAGGGCATTTAATAACGTAAATAATTAAGCTCATAAATCCTTACATGAAATTTTGGCGTTTGGAAGAAACGATGTCAGATTCTCACTACATCCATGTGATTTCAGCCAGTCAAATGTGGAAATATCATTGCGGAGAGCGATCCAGCTAGGAAGACGTCCACCAAAGGTGAGGGGAAGAGTGAGTGGAAGGGACGTTTGCATTGCACGGTACAAGGAGCTCATGTGCTCTTAAATATCTTCCTAGCTGGATCGGCCTTTAGATGTTGCAGTTCTCCCTAACTTTGGGTCAGAAAACGACGATGTATTTCAAGCTAATCATATGGATACAGATATCGGCGAGGTATAGTACATTCCAATAAATGAAAGCCTCCGTTCTTGGAGCTACCCAGAAAACACTTCCCCCTGCTACTTAACCATAGAATTACTGAACAATAGGTGATTCTCATTGTTAAACGATTTAATGTAATTATTGTAAATTAATTTTATTACATTACACTTCTACACCTTAACTTAAAGCACAACATTGCGAATGCCAGATTATAATAATAATTATAAGAGCTAAAAGTTCAATAGTTGCACCCGCAGTGTTAATGAATAATATGTCCTTTTTTCTAACCCAGGTGTAAAAATGTCCAAACAGGCCACATCGGAAGAAAATTTGACTGACTCTGGGATTAGCGAACGTTGAGAAGGGGACACATTGTAAAACCATTCCTTAAAGACTCCCCAAGTCTCGAATGGTGGAGTGAGACGAGACTTTCATGTTTGGGAATAAACTATAACAGATGCTGAAGGTCTATAGTATGCTGCTAACTATTTAATTAACTCTGTGGACAGGAATGTGAGAAGCATTATAAACTATATAGAAAAAAAAAATGCCAACATGAGTGCCGAAAGAAAATTTTAAGGAGGGGCCCGGAGGTTGAAGCTGCACAGGATCTAGAGAAGTAGTCACTGAAATTATTTTTAAACACACAACCATCTACATAATTATTATTGGAGTTCATAGCTTCCGAAATATTGTACCGCCATTTTTTGTTTAAATATTACATTTCTCAGTTGTAATATTATTATTTTTATAAGGTAATATTTTTTAAGTAAATGTTCTGTGCATTTGAAAAAGGACAGAAACATAATGCCCCTTATTAGTTTTGTTATCCTTTTTATCCCCCCTTTTTCATGATTTTGTGTAATACTTCTTATTAATATTGTTAAACAGTCAATAAGTATTAATAATTCATTATAGTGAGATTTATGATAAGCAACTGTAGAATAATTGATTTATCTTTTTGGGGAAGAATATTTTAATATATTTTAGAAATTTATTATTATTATGAGAGAAATAATTATAATATTGACAGTGAATCAATTATGAAAATCAACTGGAAATTCCAATTGTTTGCATTATAATACAGAAATAGTTTGCACAAAAATTGTAATCACAGTACCCTAACGTAGGCTACTGAACTGAAAATATTCAATTGAAGGAATTAAAATTAGTAATGAATAAAACATTACTATTAGACCTATTTTAAAACATGAAGATAGTCATTGGTAATATTTGGAACAACCCAAATTCATATTCATTGTTTCAGCGAACCTTTCCTTTTCATTATCTGGCACTTGAATAATACCGGCAATTGAAATGCACGTGTTCTGCTGCGCTGCACTAATGTTTCTGCTCTGTTCTGCGCAGAATTCGACTACTTCTTTAGTAAAAATCGTTTACTACTTTAGTTACAACTAAAGAAGTAACTATCAATTGAGCTCTCCAACACCAACTAAAAGAGTAAGTTACTAAAAGAGAAGCACTAAAGTAGTAAATCTAAGACGGGAACATGACGCAACAAAAACCGGTTTGTCTGTCTCACTCTAGCACATTACTAGTATGACTTAAAGAGTGAGACAGATGTACTGGTTCTTGTATACTCCAGGTCTCCGTCTTAAATTTACTATTTTAGTAAGATTTACTCCTGGATGGTGCACGCCACCCATAGTTTCTCAACTGTTTGTTGACAGATGAATATGATGTGAATTTTATTTGATAAATTCAGTGTAATTTTCAGAAATTATATAATTTTTCAAGGGAAGGAATGATTTGTTTGGATTTTTATTGTCCGCGATACTTCCATGGTTAAACTATCAATAATATTATAGCTGGTGCCCGCGGCTTCACCCGTCGTTATTAATTTTGAATCCAGGATTTTTATGAAATTTACACTGACAGTTTATTAAAAATGTTTGTGGTTCAGAGCTATGAAAATTGTAAGTAAAAATAAAATTAGAATATTTGCCATTGTGTTCATTTCACTTATGCCTTACATAATAAAGAAACGGTTTTCCTAAATTTGTACTCTTCGTGAAAGTTTAGACTGCGAGAGACGAACATCGCCGAGTATATCCGATGTTTCACGAAGTGAGCGAACGAGTGAGCACGCTATTTAGGGCCGTTGAATTGTATATGGTTAGATAGGCACAAATGGTGGCTTCATAGGTTCGTCAGAGTTCCAATAACGATTATTTTGTGTATACACACATCCATGAAGGTGAAACCAGGCCTCTTCTGAGAAAAATATTAGCCTACATATGAGTCTAGTTCGCCATTGTATAGGCCTGCACTATGTGACCCCTCACAATGTGCGCCTACGTACAGAATCACCAGGTTGAAGAGGATATACGCATTTATAATGTCCATGGGAAGAAGCCTATTGATTTTGCAGAAAATCGGATTAATGCTCAGTTAAGTATTTATTTTATGGTAATATAATATTAGAAATAATTTATTAAAACAGATCAGTTCTCATGACAATATATTTTTTACAGTGTTCATATACGGACAAAAAGCCGTCCGCAATACTTTGAAATCTGAAACTAATCTACTGTCGTTTCAACCTTAAAATAACAAATTGCCGACCGACGACAAAGAAGTGTGTTAAAGGAACAAATTCATTCTACTTATTTTGTAGATCGGAATTGAATTGAGTGGCATATTGAATAATTGTATCATTAAAGGGTAAATATCTCGATTGTTTTTGCTATTTTTCGAGTGCCTATTTTTGACTTGTTTATTTTGTAAAAACTAGAATAACTGTGTCAAAATTATAAAACAATTTTCGGTGTTGATATTAGTGTTCATTATTATGTTTTATGAAGACGGTTAAATTCGTTTGTTTAAAAAGCCTAAAATAGGGCTATATTACGAAAATAAAAGGCTAAAATGCATTTTATAAAAGCCTAAAAATCCGGGCCGTAGTTATGAGTTACAAAGGAATTCTTATAAGCTAACCGAAGTTTACGTCACACTGTAACAACTTCACATGGATTCAGTATTTTCCATATTAGAGAAGTTACAGTCACGGCAGTTATCGCGTCAGTAAGAAACTTTTGAATTGACAGTGGTTTCGAGGTAGAAGTACGTAGACATTTTCCGGAAGTATCACCATGGTAACGATTGCAATAGGTAGACATCTTTAGAAATCTGCCTAAGACTAAATACAAAAGGCTTACTGATTCCCCTTTAATGCGTGGAAATTATTTTGGAATATTTCGAGAACAGAGTTACAAGTAAAAGTACGTTATAAACAAGAAAGCTTGATGATGGAATTCAACAGAGTTTCCCCATAAACCATCATTTGAGTGGCGAGTCAGCACGTAGCCTACTAATTCAATTTGCTGCTACGAAATATCGAGTTACTCCACCAGGGACATCTCGTGGGTTAAGCGCGTCCTATGTAAATTTCACATCAAAGTGAAGGGAGCCACACAAAACCTAATTAGAATCACTTGGCGTGGGCTTCTGTGGAGGAGATGTCATTCCCGTGATTCATTAACCTCTTCTTCATTTCCTATTTCACGACTCCCTGAAGCGACACACGAAATGTGTTTATTCTTATGGGTATTATTGCTTCTGCTGCAATTTTTATACATAACTATTTTAATAAAACGAAAAATGTTGCACATTTGGCCGATTGCTGTAAATGAATCATCTTTATACACGAAACCTTCTCTATAAGAATAGCCCTATTCTCTATTTTGGGGCTACTTCAGCACGAACTAATTTTGTTCTACATGTAATTCGATTAACCTCACTTTACAGGTTCTTTGATATCAATTATCGTTAAATAAAATAAACCGTTATACCATTTTTAAACTGTAAATTTTAATTTATGCCTAGACCTGTCTGTGTTAAGTTATAATTTATAATTAATTGTGTTTACAATTTACTGTGTTTTATAACTTTTATTTTTACTTTTTTATTAAATTATACTTAATAATTTGAATGATTGATCACCCATCTATACTGAAATCTGTTATCATACATAGTTGCTATTTCTACAAGCTTTTTACCGTCGGAATTTTAACAAATATGTGTAATTATAAAATAAAGAGACTAACCTATGAAATAAATAACATTTAGGTAAGGACAATATGTTATATGTATATATATCCTATATCTCATATTAATTATTCTTTCAAACTAATTATTACTAGTGATCTTAAAGGAGATATTTTAACCAAAAACGAACGAAAAAAGGAACGATTTAATAAAAAGAACAATGAACGGACTGTGATAATTAAAAAGCAATGTATTGTAACTCGAGGTTTCACTTGGTTATTTTTGTTGAAAGTTTCTTAAGCTATGCAGCAAGTGAGCCAATACACAAGGATGAATTTATCAGTCAGAATATTATAGCCTAGAAAAAGTTAATTACTCGTAAACAGGCTAAATTATCTAGGAGTACTTCTAGATTAGAAACACACATTTAGACTTCATTCAGAACTCTAAAGGGAACAAATTCCTCACAGATTTAACACTCGGAACGAGACCTAGATATACTAAAGGTCATTTATCATAGTGCTGCTGTTGTTATACTGTGCTTCTGAATTTCAAGAAATATGCTCAAAACAAATCACTACACATTCAGAAAGGATTTGCTTTACGTATGTGTAAAACATATCGAGCTGTCTCCACTGATGCTACACTCGTTATTCCGGTATAAGTGATATAAAACGAAACAGGAAAAGCGATTTTGAAAATCTTAGATTTGACTTTCATCACTCGGTAAATTCCTTGACTGCCGGTCAAACCTGGAACACACCACGAACATAAAATAATTGAAAATTGTGATCGAAACCACATATACAAGATATATACAGACGGATCCCGTTTTTATTGAAGGAGAGGAAGGAGCTTCAGTGGATGTGCCTATGTTGTGTATTTTAAGGAAAACAAACATTTCAAATTCGCTCCCAACTGTAGTGTTTTTCAAGCTGAGTTATTAGCCATAAAAGAAGCCGTAAAGTGGAGAATGCAATCGAAACATAGCTGCTCTCCAATCTATTAACAACAGACATAATCTGAATCCGATCTCGGCTGAGATTAGAAATTCTATCCAAGGGCATGGAAACCATATAAAGAGTGTTAATAGACAATAGACAAGTTTATTCGTCGTTAAGCATATCTCAAGAAATGAAATAGACTTCGTCAGGTAACAGTAATTGGTAGGCTACCAGCCTACTACTTATACAATATGGCCTATTTTAAAAGGCAACGTAACCTATTTATGTCTTAACAATAATTCTTAAAACTAACTTATTATTTAAAACTTGCTATTTAAAGCTGGTTATTTAAAAAAAATCATTAAACTATAGGCCTAGCAGATTTATGTGTAAACAATTCTAAAGACAAGCCTATTCTTTTAAAAATTGTCATTCAATAGTCTTAATACTATATAATAGAGTTATTTACACACAATTTTAAAATCTAGTTTACTATTTAAAAACTGTACGTTTAAAAAGTCATTAATACTATAAAAAGGATTAGTTTTGCACCACACAAGCAAATTCTTTGAAAAAACTTCAACAGGCAAAGTGCGGAAATCCACTGGAAAATTGTTAAATATCTTCAAGCCTAAATGAGTGTGGTACTCCTGTGTTCTTGTTAACCTAACTCTATTTACATCTAAGTTTCTGCAATTTCTTGTGGGATAGTTGTGTATATTTTCTCTTTTCAAATGATTGTCAGAATTTAATTTTACTAAAACACAGACTTCATAAATGTATAGACTAACTACAGACAAAATTCCTGATTTGACAAATAATGGTTTACAGTGTCCTAATTTCTTTACTATTCTTACTGCTTTCTTCTGTACCTTCAAGACATTATTAATTCCTACTCCGTTACCCCAGATTACAATATCAAATCTAATTATGCTCTCAAAAAAGGCAAAATAAGCTAACCTTAAATAATTTTCTGTAACTTGTTTCTTTAAACTGCTTAAAAGATAAATTACTCTTGATAATCTTACACAGAGGGTTTCAATATGTTTCTGCCAAGATAGCCTACTATCAATATTTATACCTAAAAGTTTTACAGAACTGGATGAAATGTCATGGGTTGAAATTATTAAGTTGTCTGTTTTTTCCGCATTCAATAGTAAACCATTTCCAGAGAACCACTCTGTGGCTTCATTTAGGGTCTGTTCTTTTAAACAAGACAACTGAAACATGTCACTATGGCTATTAAACAATGTTGTGTCGTCAGCATATACAGTTAAACTACATGAAACATTACATGGTAGATCATTCATTAAAACCAAGAACAAAACAGGTCCCATTACCGAACCCTGAGGGACACCGAATTTGACACTAGTGACTTGAGAGCTGTTTCCATTAACCTCTACAACCTGCTTACGATCTTTTAAGTAGGACACCAGCAGATCTAAATCGCAGCCTTGAAAACCATAATGAGCCAACTTATTTACAAGAATTTCATGTTGTACACAATCAAAAGCCTTGCTTAGATCGCACAAAGTGATCTGAGCAAGGCACCTTTCCTCTAAGGCTCTCAGTATTTCTTTAACTACACTATCTACTGCTAAAGTTGTAGAGAGACCTTTCCTATATGCAAATTGACTCTTACTAAACAAGTTACAAGATTCAAAGTAGGAACATACCTGGTTCTTGATTATCTTTTCAAAAATCTTGGCTAAAGTAGGAATACGAGAAATAGGTCGATAGCTGCTAGGCGAATTTATGTCACCTTTTTTAAAAATAGGAACGAGCCTTGACAGTTTCATAAAGGCTGGGAATACACCCTCGTTTAGACAACGATTTACACAATATGTAAATGGACTAAAATTAAATGAAATACTAATTTTATGAAATTACTTGTTAAGCCGTAGACATCTCTTGTGTCTGAATTTTTCAACGACAGAACAACTTTCATAACTTCACTTTCTGACACATGGATAACACCGAACTATTTTACCCGTCTATAGATGGGACAGAGACAAATAACTCTAATTCGAATTGTGGCGTGCCTCTCGGGCCAGCCACCATAATTAGGGGCAATTCCAGAGCCGTACAGAAAATTTAATGAAAAATACAGTAAGGATAGAAGAAGGGAACGTAATATACCTATAAATACAGAAATACTGAAACCAGATTCAACAATTTATTACAAACTTTGTTAGGTTAATAAACCAAGAAACAATTAGGCCATACAATATGTAAAAAAAAATACCTAAACACCCTAACTCCATAAGAACAACGGGGGGTGTGGCCATCTCAACTCACGGAAAGAAGTTACGACTGATAAGACTGTACAGAATATATATATAAAAAAAATAAAAAATAAAAGCAATAATAATAACTAGAAACACTGGTGGGCAAAAAAACTTAACTAAACATAATCGGTATAAAGTGAATTAATACGCAACAAAAGAAACCCACCAGGAAAAGATATGAAAATACTCTGAAATGAACTACCGCATACCTGAGCTAAAGGAGGAGTCCCAGGCTATGGACTCCAAGAAGAACCGCTCGCTTCCGAAGTCTGGTCTTGAATTCTAAAAGGTTCGTGAAGCGAGACCTCAAACCCGCCCGAAAAAGCAACCAGCAAACCGGAACACGTGACTATGTGACGTCAGAAAACAGCGAGATACGAAATAAGGAGAAAAATGAAAATGAAAACAGTCCGCGAGGCGAGATGACCACCGAGATAATAGTAAGTACCTTTGGCATAAAAGGACATTATACAGTGTGCCGAAATATAGGCGGCACAGAATTTTGTTCTATGGATTCAATTTTTCCTGTTACAGCATAAAATCTCCCCGCCACTGATTTCTAACATTTGAAAAATTTTAAGTGAGCTTCTCACCGAAGTAGCAAAGCATGCGAATCGCACTACCTGTATGCAGGCTACATATCGAGTTTTGCATTCATACCGAAGTAGCGAATGCGACCTGCGGTTTAACGTAAATTATATTTCTTCACTTGAACAATTGAGAAACCAATTTAAAATAATGTAACTTACCTAAAGAGGATATAGTTTCAGCAATTTTAATCCAGGCTTTTTTCATACTAATTTCGATTGCCATATCGTATAATCTAGGCATGTACAAATTGTTAAATAGCATGTCGTTAAATAAAGTTGTTAAATAAAAAAAAACTCTCTTTCCAGCAGTTTTATGATATTTTAATCATACTCTACCGCTACACAAGCGAATATGTGTTGAATTTTCTTAACAATTACAAAACAGCTGAAAAGGCAACTGTACTCATGCGTGATCCCGAGTAGCGTCGCATGAAATAAGTCCAGATCTATCTGAAGAAATGAATGTCGCACTCTGCAAGATTCATTATTGCCACGCTACTTTGGTGTGAAGACCTCAACTTGTTTATTTGGGATTTTAGTAGCACACAACCTGCATCCAACTACTGCAACTCGCTTGCTACGCTATTTCGGTGCTCCTTTAAACAAAGGAACTTCGTTGTTAACACCGGAGTTATCAATAACAAAAAGAATTAATGCAGTAGCGGCCAGTCATGTGATTATTCTGTAAATATTGAAGATTATGGAAACACTAAATTTTACCACGATTCAGATCTTACACGCCATCCTGTCAAGGAAAGTATCTTCACTAACCGGAATATTAAGCTGGGACAGGCTTTCCAGTAATGTAAGGGGTGTTTAGTGCTGTCAATCTGCTTCCTGTTCCACTTTAACTATTCCAACACCACGAAATTTCTTTGGTGCATACAGCATTTCGTTTGGGCATCTTAGCGAATGCTGTAGTGGGAGAGAATTGTCACAGTGCAGCTTAAATTTGGAAACATAGTCTGTATGTCTGTGTGTCTGTGAGATAAAGAGAAAGAGGAACTGGAGAAGTTGGAAAGTTCTGGAGCAGTCAAGAAATTAATATGCAGCGCCTCTGTTGAGCGTTATTGACAAGCAAGATGAAGAAAGCAAGAAGAATGAGACAGCGTTCCTCGATTCAACATTCAGCTATTTTGTGGTCCATCGCAGCTTCCACTCCTTTTAAGTAATTTCCTATTATTATGATCTGAACCCAGCTTCATAAAATAAATCGGCTATTGGAATGAAAGAAAAAGTGAACTGAAAATCGTATTATAGACTAATTTAACTTTCCCTCGAATTGTGATTATACTGATATTCTAAAGAAGAACAGTTCTGTCTGCAGTGGAAAGAGGAAACTCTATTGCTTTACAGTCGAAATTAAAAAGTACTTTAAAACCAAAGGAGGTCCGGGCTGGGAAGCTTCCATACAAGTAATTATTTCACGAGTCTACATCAAGTTAGTAATTTAAAGAAAAATCTACATTTATTTTCATTACGGATGCCTACGTGGTACAAACAGCAGTAGGCCTATTCAGTAGTGTTCAGAATTAGCGTCACTTATTTCTGCTATCGTTTAGTTGTCTGTTGTGGCAAAATACTGGAATCAAAACGTTACTTAAATTGCAATTAATTGATTCTTATGAAGTAATTTAATTTAGTTGTACTTGAGTTTCCGTGCACATCCAACGCCTTCTATTTATAAGACAGTATTCAATTTTGATATTAATTCAAGTTGGCTTGCTCGGTTGTTGTCTTCATTCATTTGTTTAGGATTCGCAGACATCTTAATTTTTCTTTACATAAGTGGACACCCATCCCGCGAGAAGCAATGGCAAATCTCCGCGGTATCATCCTTGCCTGAATCGCCTCGGGCGAGTCGTGGTCATCACCCCATGGCTTCGTCCCGGGTCTAGACCTGCCTTCTGGCAGAACACTCATCATCAAGTGGACACAAGGGGGTCATGAAAGCTCGCCTAAATGGGAAAACACTAAATGATTTGAACGAAACTCACTATGCAGGTGTTTTTTGGGCTAGGGAACACGAATCTGAGGCCGCTCCCCCCCCCCTAGGCATCGCACTGTATTCGTGAAATGCACCTGGAAGCCGGGTTTTAAATATCAATCGTTAAAAAATTGTTTATGCAAGGTTAATTAATCTTCTGTTTATTTGAATCGTTTCATTTTGAATCTGTATGCCCATATGGCAGCATTATAGAATGGTTGACATACGAGCCAACACATGTGCTAAATAAAGAATGGACTGACAACACGGGGTCGCCTTGTGTTTATGCTACTCCTGAATACATTTCTGATGCTCGTGTTGCCGCATCCGGAAGGCGCTACAATCACCGGCGCTGCTTCCAGCCCTGTTTCGTCAGGAACTAATTGGCATTTCTGACCTTAGTGAAGAGAGCCTTCAGAGATATTCTCATCCCATATTCAGGGACTGAACGCAATTGCATTACACTCATAAAAGGGCCCACTTTCTTGTAGAAAAATTAATCGGATTCATGGGAGACCATTGTGATCAAAGAATGATTTCTGTCCTCTTAATAATATTATTGCACTGTGCATATTGAAGTTTGTCAATGATTACACTTAACATGACATTGTATTAAAACTGCTAGAGCTACACTGGAAGTGCATTATGTAATAAAGAAATTGTAATAATATATTTGTATTTACTTGGTACGGCCCTAGTTAACTTCTCAAGAGTCGGCAAGGTTGGCGCAGTCAGTATGGAACTGGCTTTTGGTCCAAAGATAACGGGTTCGATAAACTTTAGAGACTCTTGGATACTGGCACATTCCCTTCGGTCTTGGTTTAAACTGATCACATTGATTACATAACTGTTAAAAGCTGGTTAGTGGTGTAGGCTAATTACGAGCAATGGTGAAATTAGTGCATGTATACAACATTACTAAATTACATTTATTACGTTTTATTTAATTAATTAATTTATTTATTTGTGTACCGGTAGTTATTTAATATATCTCATTTCACTTGTTACAAGTTTTTAAATAATTGTTATAAGTTAATTAAATATAATTGTAATTGCATGTGATTCTGTACTTCCGCATGTCTAAAATACGCCACGGTAAAAAAAAGATGGATTATATTATGGATATTACATAGTAAAGAAGAACACCTACATAACAAAACTATATTTCCGTTCACTCTCTGTACATTTATTCAATTTTCACAGTAGATTGTGGGGTCCTCATATACTACAACACCATGAGGCATTTCACATTCTCAGTAACATTTCTCGTACATGTTAATATTTACAGCGTTTCTTTCAGAATGTGCTTGGAATTTTTTGTAAGTACGTGCAATAAATCACTTGCAGAGCTGGAAATCATTCCAATTAAGCCATTCCTCATACTTTGGCTCAAATTTCATCACAGTGGTTCTGAAACCATTTTATCACACGGAACTCTACAGAGGAACTTGATTGGTTGTCCCATCATATGTCAATCTGGAATTAAAATGCAATTAGCGTCTGTACTACTAACAACTGTGCGAGGGTTTGGTACTTGCCCTGTTTACACAGATGTCCAAGAAAGCTGGACAACTAGTTAACAGTTAATAATGTTTGTTTACGATTGACTGGCATGTAGATTAAATAGCTTTAGATTGGCCGTATAAATAAGGAATGGAGTAAACCAAACGAGAACCTTAAATTTCCTGTTTTCCATGAAATTTGTTATGAATACAAATGAGTACCGGTCACCTTGCTGTAAATACGTATTCATGAAGTCACAAAATATTCTTTCTGTTGAACATTACATGATAATATATTAGGAAAAAAGTTATTCGAACCTGTGATTTTCGGCTTTCCGTCCCGAAGCAGTACCAAATCACTTAGACAGAGTTCGGATCACGGTGCCAGAAGTAATCACATGGTTACTCGTAACTAGTGAGCTACGATTACATTCAAAATTTTAAATAATCCATAGCAACACTTGCCAGAAGTATTGAGAAATCAGGAGCCAGTTAACTAAGGTATGATTATATTGAAATGCCTGGCTTCTTGGATTTCCATACCTGTTTTAGATTTAGTTTTCTTAGCAAATGCTAACTTGCGTTGTAGGAAAGAGCATAATATGTCCTAGGCCGGTCACACATTCAAATAACATTGACAGACAAAGTGTCCTGACAGCTGCTACGTGATTCTTTATGCAATTTTTCTGACTCACACACTGAGGCTGTGAAGCCACTAGGAAGTCAAAAATATTCATGAAATTAATTTATAGATATTTTGCACAATGAATAATTTGTTTGCATTCAGGCATCACGATCTGTAGCTTTCTTAGCTGTTGCGACTAACATATCTGACAAGTGACCTGAGACTTCACTTCCAACAATCATCCTACGTGAAGCATTCCAAGTCCCGTCATGGATCCGAGTCCACATTAAGGTCCATTTACACTCAGCAGTGACGTGACCGTGGAGTGACAGGCAAGTGCATCTACCGGCGTGCCTGAAAACATTCTTCTATGCAATTGAGTGGTGTTGTTCACACTCGCCCGGCGCTAGGCCGTGACAGTGCAGTCAGTGTTCCCGCAGTCGCAATACAGTGAAACTCAGGTAGTTCAATTTACACTCAGCAGTGACGTGACTGTGGCGTGACAGGCAAGGCTGAAAATATTCTTCTAGAAAATCGAGTGGTGTTGTTCTGCCGCTGTGCAGAAGTACGAGCTTAAAATGCTCATGGAAGAAGAGCCAAATGCAGGACCATATGCAGTTTCTCATTACTAGGGAAAGGCATTTAATGACCATAAAATAGTGAAAAAATGCATATTAAAAAATGCATTTATGACCTTAAAAATGTGAAAAAATGACCTGAAATCTTAAAATAATGACCAATAAATTTACCAATAATACTTATAATTAATTTTTTCTTAAGTAATGAATTGCTATATACAGTTTATGACGATGCTTTATATGTGAATTTACAATATAAAACACACTTATTTTGTTACTAAAGAAATCAGTAAATTTATACTACAGTACTTGGACACCCTCAGAGAAAAATAAATTCTTTCTGAATTGGCATGCCCATCAAATTGCCCCTAGCAAATATGTACCATTTAAAAAGAAAGAAAAAATCGTTATTGCTAAAATGCCGAAAATTACCTAAAATGAAAAAAATGACTGAAAATGCTGAAAATGACCTAAAATGGCGAAAATGACCTAATAATGCCGAAAATGACCTAAAAATTGCCAAAAAATGATCTCTCTTGAAAAATGACGAAAAATACAAAATAAAGCAAAATAATGCAAAAACAAATTGCCCTTATTTAATTAATTATTTGATGATCATTTATATATATTCGAACTATCTTTTAACCTTCATATAAAAAAGATGCAAAATCATCAAATGCCTTGCCCTACTGCTGCTCCAACATATTCTGGACAGCCTTCTCCTACAGGAAGATGCAATGAGTGTGTTGTAGTGAATGAAAATCAAGATTTACCTACTGGTCAAATGCAACCGGCAACCTATTGAGTGCAACGGTATTTTGAGAATTTCGGTCAGGAATAAATACATATCAAAATTAATTACAAATACTTTTTTACTCATATATAAGTTTTCGCAGTGAAACTTCTTTTTTTTTAACTATGAAAATGTTTTTCTTGCAATTTTATTAAAATAATAAATTGTAAATTAACACTTTAAGTTTAAAACAAATTTTGTAATAGTTTAGTTTAAGTTTAAAAAATATTATTTAATAGAATAATTTGAAAATCTTTCTAAACGTAGTTTAAGTAGAAATGTATGTTTTTTTTTGTTTTTTCAACAAAAGATCAAATTTTATTCTGTGCGCCTTTGAAAATGTTTGTAAACTTTATTTTAAGTTGATTTTTTTAAATTCAAAGTTTACAGTCTACTGTATATTCTACCGTACCATATATACCTCAAACAAAATGCGAGCCGTCCCTCGGAGAAATTGCTTTTCTCCATTTTGTGTCCTGCTTTTTCGGGTTGACTTCCAGTTTGCTCAACAGAATGTTAAATGCATTTTCTGCCATTCTGAAGTATATTCGTGAAACTTTGCTCAATCGTCCATGAATTCTTTATAAAGAGTGGCAAATTCCCATTCTGTTCTTCTCTTTTTCGAAGGCCTCATGAATCCACTTCCGTTTTCTCACTTTTTCCTACTCTTCTTCATCCAAAACAAGAGCAATCATTCATAAATCAGCTTCTGAGAATTTCGTCATTTCCCGTGGCATTTGTTACTATAGTAAACGCTGACTGATGTCGTTCATGCCACGTTATAGTGTGAATAGAAATCACTGCGGGACCACTGGCGGTGGGATTCCGTGCCGTCACGTCACGTTCACCTCACTGCTGTGTGTAAATGGACCTTTAATCTGTAAGTTCCGGCCACTGTGATAAAAGCTGCAGTAGCCGTCAACAATACAATGGTGGAAACTACTTCACCTTCTAAGGAACCAGCTGCCACAGCCATTCCAGAAATGATATATATATATTTCGCAATGTGCGGAATAAACAGATCACATCTTTAGAGATAGGTGATGAGGATATCGAAGAGAGAAGAGCCGCTTCAAATTATCATGGGAAATAAAGAATTAGAGAACGTGAACCAGTTCAAATACTTAGGAAGTGTACTGACGAAAGATGCCTATTGCACCAAGGAGATAAGATCAAGAATTGCCATGGCCAAGAAAGCATTTATGAAGAAGAGAACTCTGCTAACTAGTAGTCTGAACCTAGAGCTACGTAAAAACCTGGTGAAGTGTTATATTTGGAGTATTGCTTTGTATGGATCAGAGACATGGACTTTGAGGAAATTAGAGAAGAAATATTTAGAAAGTTTTGAAATGTGGTGCTGGAGACAGATAGAAAATATAAAGTGGATGGACATGGTGACAAACGAAGAGGTTCTGAGTAGAGTGGGTGAGAAGAAGTCAATCATACACACTATTCGTCAGAGGAAAGCAAACTGGGTTGGGCACATTCTCAGAAGGAACTGCTTATTACATGATGTCGTAGAAGGAATAATTTATTAAGGAATTACCGCAATATGTGATATAAAAGTTATTAATTTCCTTGAGGGTTACCTTGGCGAGGTTTTCACTTGGAACAGACTTGGAAGAAGAAGAATTCAGCTGTTGGACGATTTAAGGGAAAAGCGGAAATATTTGATGCTGAAGGAGGAAGCAGAGGATAGACAGTTTTGGAAAACAAAATTCGCGTACCAAGTTTGAAAACCTGCCGGAAGGCAGAATACTTACTACTACTACTACTACTACTACTACTATGGCAAAAGCAAATATTTTAGGTTGTATAAATTAAAATCATCGATAGGGAAACAACCTTACTGTTCAGAAGTCTGAATGAATTGTTATAATAGATTTGCACATGAGATGATCGTTAACCCAGCATTAACTTCATGAAGCAATGTTCCAGATGCTGCAATCCATTGAGAAGCTCAACTTGAACATTAATCATTTAATGAGCATCTCCTAGAGTTGTCACTTCAGTTAGTAAAGTCAGTTTCTCTTGTGTCAGGAGCAAACGTGACTTCCTCTTTAATCCACCTCGGTGTCAGGCCAGAGAAAACAGGCAGAGTTCCAAGTGAAAACCTCGCCAAGGTAACCCTCAAGGAAATTAATAACTTTTATATCACATATTGCGGTAATTCCTTAATAAATTATTACGGACACGCTTTTTAAATCCATGATAATATCTAGATGTTTAATTCCGGTAATAATAATATACTAGCAACTGTCCTCAGATATTTTAACATAAATATGTTTCGGTGTTGTAAGTCAAGATATTTTCGGTCTCTGAAAACGGAAATGAATGAGCACATTCATGGACGAGTAGATACAAATCGACAGAATTACTCTAGGGTTATTCCTATTGATACGTTATTCCTACTGAAATACGAATAACTGATATAAAAAACGTAAATGTTTAGCTGATTATGTAAAAACTGAGTATACCTGAAAAGTACTTTAGGAAATGGACGCTTTCATTAAAAAAATAGTTGAAATAAAAATAAATAAAAGTAAGAGGTAAGCAACCGTTGATCATTAAAGGTTTGCGATCGTTTGTGAAATTGAATAGAAACAGTTTTTCGAACGCTGCAGAAAAGTGAGTATTGTGATCAGTAATATTGATACGTCATGTTCATTGAAAAATGTTTTAGTTAGTTTTACTGTCATTACACTGTGCAATGTTTAACATGATACATGCATTAGGCTACAGTTCAATATGTTAAACTTGCGTGTTAAAAGTAGCTTTGCATGAACAATTCAATTTAAGTTATTAAAAAATCAATTGCATTATACACGATTAAAAATTAGTAGATACTTTAGACAGTGTTACCATGTTTTTGTTTTGCATGTGTAACAATGATAGCATTTATTTCCACAAAAATAATAAATCTGTTGGAAAAGCTAGGCTCCAAGTTTACCAACTATAACACTCAATTATTTAAGAAAAAGCACTTACATAAAAAAATTACAATTTTACAGGAGAGCAAATTTTACTAAATTCAGTTTTAGAGGAGAGCATTGTTGTGTCTGTTGCTGCAATGTGACAAGTTGTACACTTGATGTAGGCATTGTTGCACAACTGTTTGTGTTTCACACAAGTCTATTATTAATAATACTTATCATTAATTTATGTAAAAAACCCTCACTTAAGTGAAAATGATCTCTAATGTAACACGACTTAAGGGGGTAGGTACAGCTTAACACCTTCAAAAAATCGATTTTTCAAATTATTTTTTATTTAATACATCAATCATTTAAGTTCATTTTGGTAAAAGAATTATTTAAAATCTGTAATGGTTTAAAAGTTATGATTTAAATACCAAGCCGCGTGCTTGGCTAAAGCAGCTGTCAGTAGTGAGCGGCACGCCCACTCTTAGCAATTTTTACGTATTTTGCATCATTTTAAAAAGATTTTGGTACGTTTGAATTCGTTTGGACGCGGATATTCACATACATGAAATGCGCATTGGTTTGGAGGTTAAATTTCTCATACTGCCGCCATTTCCTTAGCTGTGCATCAGCTGATTTGTGTTTACAACAGTCACAAGTTGGTTTTGCTATTGTGTTTTCACTATAGTGTACAGCAATCTGTAATATGGGCAATAAAAAGTATATAAGTAAGAAGAAAAAAGCTTTTCATGGGAATCAGCACACAAAAGCGAAGGGTGTTCTTTGTGAAAAGAAATTGCAATGTGCTTCTAAAAGGAAATTAACATCTACTACTGAGGAGGTACCAATTAGGCCTGCAAGTGATCAGTGTACAGGAAATGTTTTCATTGATCTGGAAGTAATGAAAAGTGAATTAGAGAAATGTCTTCGTTGTGAATGTGGGGGATTAATTAACCTAACTGTAAACAATGTGTCAGGGTTAGGGTTCAAATTAAACATAATGTGACAAAGCCAGAGAAGCCTAGAAACTTATTGAAGGAGGAGCAAGCCAGAAAGAACGAGAAACGACGGAGTCTGGAAACATCGCGGCCCTAGTGGACGGGCGGCAGGCGAGCGCTAGTGGGCGTGACAGCTGCATGGCTATTGGAGCCGCGTGCCGACGGGTGCGGCCTACTCCCTGGCGCGGTGAGTGACGGTGCGCGCTCGTGGGAGGGGCCAGAGGTGGAGCCACGCGCCCCGCGCGGACATTCTAGACAATGCGCGGGCGGAGAGCTTTCGAGAGACCGGGTCTGGAATATTCGTCGGCCCTATATATGGGGCCGCGAGCGAGCTGAGCAGTCAGTCAAGGAGAGTCAGTCAGAGACGGCAACGAGGAGTGATGAGTCAGTCAGTCAAGGAGAGTTCAGTACAGTGAAGAGTCAGTACATCAGAGGAGAGTCAGTACATCAGAGGAGAGGCAGTCCGTGAAGAGCCGGAGGGTCAACGAGGGAACAGTCAGAGAGGCAGTCCGTGAGTAGCGGCGAGCGTCAGCGTCAGAGGGTGAGCTGGACGGAGAGGACTGATCAGCGCGGCCTCAAGTGAGTGTGTCTTGGGAAGCTGAGGAGCCAGTGACCGGAGGGACCCGAGAGCGGAATAGCTAGTCAACGGGGAACTAGTGACCGGAGGGAAGGGTGAACGGAAGAGCTGGTGAGCTGATCTGGGCAGAGGCAGTGCCGTCCCGGGGAACTCTGCGCGACGGGTGGATCGCACAGCGGCAGCGAGGACTGTGGAGTTGACCGGCGCGACGTGGGATGATCTGGATTGGACTGGAACAGTGCTGTAATTAGGACTGAGCACAGTGAGAGTGAGCACTGAACAGGACAGTGAACTGCCAAATAGTCTGGAGTTTCTGGCTGTATTGGCAATTGTTGTAGAAAATAAAGAAGCCTCCATCCTTCAATTATAAACTCGGTGTTCTCATTTTGAACCCCGACGAGCCCTTGTATGTGAAAAGTGTGAAGAAATTGGCTCATTTTGTAATAGCCCCATGTCAGGTAGCAAAAACAATGTATACACAATAAATAAAAGGGCAGTTTATTTCATGAGGTGTATAGGACAAGGCCTAGCAGGCCTAAAAGTCTTTTGTGGCCTAATGAACATGAGACCACCAGTTCAGAGACCAACATATAATATAATTAATAATCATATTGAAAGTGCCACAAAACTTGTCAAAAAGGAGTCGCTGTCCTTGGCTGTTACAGAAGAGATTTCTCTCAATAACAGTAAAGATCTGTCAGTGTCATGTGATGGCACGTGGCTTACAAGGGGGCACTCATCACAGCATGGTGTTTGTACTGTTATTGGCAGCAAATCTGGTAAAGTAATCGACACCAAAGTTTTGTCGACTCACTGCAAAGCCTGCGAACTGTGGGAAGGCAAATAAAATTCACCAGAGCATGCAGAATGGTTAGAGGAACATGAAGGTGAATGTTCCATCAACCATAAAGGAACACCAGGGGGAATGGAAGTTGAGGGAATGAAAAAAATATTTGCCCGCTCTGAGGTTAAGCATGGGGTGAGATACACACAATACATTGGTGACGGTGACACAAGGTCATATAAAGCAGTGTCAGAATTGAATCCATATGGCCCAAATGTTCCCATTGTAAAAATTGAATGTGTTGGGCATGTCCAAAAGCGCATGGGTACCCATCTCAGAAATAAAAAGACTGAGTTTAAAGGGAAGAAACTTTCAGATGGTAAGCCGCTGTCAGGGAAAAATCGACTGACCAATGCTGCCATAAACACACTAACTTGCTATTATGGGAATGCCATAAGAAACAATCCCACATCAGTAAGTGATATGAGGATTGCAATTTGGGCCATATGGTACCACAAAAGTTCAACTGACACGAAGCCCCTGCATACCTTTTGTCCCAAAGGGGAGAGTTCATGGTGCCCTTACCAGCGAGCAGTTAGTTTAGGGACTGTGAGCTCTTACAGGCATAAGAATACATTGCCAATGCCTGTGATGGAAGCAATTAAACCTGTCTTCAAGAAGCTAGTTGCTACAGAGCTAATTACCAGGTGTCTAGGTGGCTTTACGCAAAATCCCAATGAATCGCTGAACTCCAAAATTTGGAAAATTTGCCCTAAAACAGGATTTTGTGGGAAGACTATAGTGAAAATTGCCACAAATTAAGCTGTCATAACTTTCAATGATGGCATGAAAGGCAGATTGAAAGTGCTGAGTGAAATGGGGATTGTGCCTGGAAAATTTTGTGAGTGTGCCATGAAAATAGAGGACTCGTACCGGATCAAGTCTGCAGAAAAAAGGGCATTAACACGTACCCAAGAGGCAAGACAATGCAGAAAGAGACTTAAATTAGTGGCTGCAGCTGAGAAATCAACCAAGGAAGGAACAACATATGCCCCTGGAGGATTTTAGTCAGTCACCCAGGATGGAAAGGTACAAAATTTGATATTGTATTTTTAAAGCTCATTTCCCGTAAACTACATTTTTTAAAGCTTGATTTGAGATAATTCAGAAACTACTGAACAGATTCGAATGAAATTTTTTTGTGCATGCTAACATACACATTATCTAGGGAAATGACCAGAATTGTGTCAATCTGTTTGATATATTTTCTGATAAAAAATAAATTGTAGTCAAAATTCCTAGGAAAAGTCTTATGTAGGCTTAAAAGATAAATGAAAAATATTATTTATTCTCATAGAGATCTGATTCTGGTCATTTCCCTAGAATTAACTTTAAGCTTCAAAATGAAAAAAACAGAATTTCAATATCTTGAAAATTAGTCTAGTTATTACTGATAATCTCAATTCAAGTATAGCGAGTAGCCACCATTTTGAATATTTAAATTAAGCACTTAACTTCATGTTAGGAAGTTGAAAATTGAATCATTATATTTAAGAAGCATAACATTTTTAATTTCTAAAATATTAATTTTGTATTATTTATATAAGATGAGAAAAAAAATATTGAATATCACTAATTTTTTAGTCGCCAAAGCTGTACCTACCCCCGTGATTCTCACTGAATGTTACATTTTAAAGATAGGCTGAATGGTGGACACTTACTTGAGAGATTTGGGTGTGGGTAACGCACGATTTATTCATGTATTTAAAGTGATCTTGTCCCAAAGTGGTGCATTTATGCAGTCCAGTTGAGAAGTGTACCTGATGTATTGAACCCCTGTTGGGTAGTCGACGAAGAATATCGGAAAGAAATACGCGAGTGTCTGTCACATCAAGTTCAAGGTCCTGCCCACGGCGTTGAAATTAGTCACATCGTTAAGTAATGACATGAAGGGGCAGATATCTGTTGTGTCAAATACAGGAATGATTAAAATTGATACTATTAGTTGGAGCTTCTTATGATAATTAATTGTAGAACTGGACATCTTTCCCTACCTGTCTATCATAAGATCAATCCGACCTGTGGGTTATGTTACAGTATACATAAGCTTCCTCCTGTGTGCGTACCTGTAAGCAAGAAAACACAAGTTGTAATATTTAACATACACTGAAGAACTGAGCTTGTATGACTTGATTGAAAGTTATTACCTCCTTACTAGTTCTGGCTCTTCTCGATCATTTATCAGGATAAGTTATACTGACGAAGACCATACGTGTGCAAAAGAAAGAAATAAAATGGACAAAATGTGAGAAGGAACACATTGGACTGTGTATGCCAGAGTGTTATTTACTAGACAATATGCAAATAAAAAAAGTGGTCGGCAATCTATATGATGTATTATTTCAATAATTTTAGTTAGTACTTTTGCAGTAAATATGTTTTTAACTCTCTAAACCTTGACAAGATTATTTACGAAAAAATAAATCCTCAAAACAGCCTGTGAAATATTTATATGAGAGTGAATATCATTTCTAGAAAAAAAGGAAGATTGAATCTTCATGGGTAAGTAATTAATTATTTTGTAACAAATATTGTGTATTGAAAAAAAATCACAACATCCGGTTCACAGGGTGATAACGCCAAAAAAATGACACGGTGCGGAAAGTGGTAACACGTTAAAGTGAAAATAAATATTCTATTCCATTCTGTACGTATAGCTGCAACCACGAAAACATTTTATGCCGTTCGTTTCTCTTTACAACAATAAAAGAAATCAAATATGAGTTTATAATGTTTTCAGAAGCTACAGACTTCAGATAAACTGAGTTTTTTTCCAGAAGTGTGACAAGTAGGGATAAGAGTAAAATCCTACTCGTGCAGCGCGTCCAGAGATTGCGTCAGTTGCCGCTTTCTGTATTTAGCCGGTTACTTGTCATTACTTCCAGAGATAATACGGCAATAAATTTTACACAGTTTCGTTCCTTAGGGATTTTGACTGGCAACCAAATCACATCTTGTTCTTTATTGTGACATCTGTTATCGATGAGGAGTTCTGTCTTGCGAATCAATCAATTCAGGATTGTGTTTGACAAAGCAAAATCTCTTCGCTTCTTTCAATCCCAGAGCCTTTGAATTAGCCTACATGTGATTTGTGAACCAGTTCCCATCTGGTGCTCATAAAATCACACACTGCCACGTCATAACTTGTGCAATATCTCATTCCAATCTCATTCCGCAGAAAATACTACTAACCTGTCCTTCCAGAGTTCTTGTAAACATGCACAATATTTTCTTCTTAACCAGTAATGAGTAGCTGCACTATGAGCTGTATTAGATTTTCATCGGCACCGTAGACGGGAGGGAAATTACTGGATCCATCCTATAATAAGCTGTAGCTTTCCTTATACATACAGACCAGGGTGGTTCTGACTTCCAAAATAATTAATTCACTACCTACGAAAGTGTTTGAACGAAATCCAGGCATAAACGCATAATATTTCCATCAACAAAAAACTAAAGTAATAACCATATTGAAGAAAAATGCAAGCACTCACCGGGCACTGAAGTACATAGACAATAAATAGACGAAATGTCTAACTCCTCTGTTCAACACATTCAATGCCACAGTCAGAAAAACGCTTGGCCATGCTTGCTCAATCAAGGCATACCAACTGCTGAAACAAGGCGTTTGAAAATACAGCAAAACCCAAGAGTATCAAACATGAACCTTTCTTTGCATGCGGCATCCAATTATTGGGCTGCACTAGAATACCAAGGAATCAGCACAATACCCAACTTCTCCTCTGGTCTAAGTCAGCCAATAGCAAGTACAGAATACTAATGTATAATAATCTGACCAAACATACGTAGGAAGTGAATCTGGTAATACTTTAAGGGATTTAATATTACTATTCCACTCATACGCCGCGTGTTTGATATTCACCAATAACATTATTAAATTCCTTGGATATAGATCAATCACGATAGTTTACCTCGTAATATGCTTCCTTGGAACGCAAGGATGCAACTTTACCTGAGAAAACGTCAGCTCGTTACTGGACACGTAAGGCATCAACGTGCCGTGATTAATACGTCTCATGCAGCCACTCAACAGAACGAAAACACATTTTTTTACAAGACATGACTTCTTTGGAAATTGGAGTAATGTAAATGTCATTGATTAATAACACAATTTCGATTCGGTGCAAGCCATTTCGTGAGCTGTTAATTTGTTCTGCTGTTAGCTTGCCTGAATTAGGTTAACTATGCGTTATATGCACCATTGGTAGCACTGGTGATAACATGGTAGCTCAAATCGATTAATGGATGGTTGATTCATAGTAGGCCGTGATCTCGGAGCTGTTAGTTTTGTTTTTATATGATAAAGTAAGAAAGTAATTATTATTCGTATATTCCGTTACATTTTTATTCGTGGAATAGTCTTAAAAAATCAAACTCGAGTTTACGAGTGTCATCAGACAAATTCGCTCGTGTTGCGCAGTCGCTCCTTTATGACTACTATGATTGCGAATCTATCGACAAACTCGTAAACTCTCGTGGGATTACCTATGATCGTTTCGTAGAGTATATTTTGACAACATTAATTCTATAGGTTTTAGTTATTTTTCTGGCATAGGATAGCTCTCTTGCAAAATGATGTAAGCATATATTGTATTATAATATGGCGTGTAACAAGCAACCTCTAAGTGAACACGATAAAAGTATTGATCTGTTTATATAGATACTGCATTAGGAAATGCTATAATGATAAAACTTAGATGAAATATAAGATTTCTTGGCTATAGTGGAGGCAACTTCTACATATACAACTTTCTTCGAAGCAATGCCGACAGACCCTTATAATCCGCAGTAAATAACTTGAAATGAGGGTGTCTTGGACAATAGAGTTGTATATTCTGGATTTTCAGCGTGTTTTCTTGGGCGTTGAATTTGCCTGACAGCCAATAGAATTTCGTGTGCAACCAATCAGTGCTCATTTCTGAATTTTTGACATTTTAGCTATGACTCCACGTGGGGCACCAGACGATTGCCGTTCAGTCAGTACCATACCACTCCTTAAGTGCCAGACAATGGCTTAATCCTCAAAGCATCCCGACTGTCTACACAGGTCTAGCCTCCACTATACCATCAAGTCGACTTTGACTCTGAGATGTCTGATGCATCTAGCTAATATTCTTATCACCAGGCTTTAAAACTTAGTGCCCGATCGAATATGTTAACAGCAACCGAACTGTACAGACTTTGCTCGGCGTATGCCCTAGCTACCATATGCTAGTTCACGTGATAGTAAACAAACCTTGAATACAGATATAGGAAGACCACAAAATAACTTCTCATTATCTAAACTCACATTACAAGCACGCAAAACGATGCTTTCTCCTGTTTGTCCCTCCCAAATGTTTCAATATATGTTTGCGTTTTAGAACACTTTACTTTGGGCATGCCGAACACGTATTATAAATTTAAACACGCACAATGACAAGGTACACTGTTGACCAATTTGAGAGGCACCGTACTACGAGCGCATTCCCTTCTCGGTACTACTATCAATGACTGTCTTATCAGCCTACGCAATCACCCTCCACCCCCTATACTCAGGTCGTTGGTAACAGGAATCAACTCCCTTTGTAGGTTCGGGCACTAAGTTTTAAAGCCTGCTTATCACTGTACGATATCCGTGATTATAGCAGAGCGAGACCTCATATTGTAATCAATAAACTTCAGGTCACAATAGACAGTTCACTGGAGGTCGGATCGCTCATTACTTTTCCCATGAAGATGAAGAGGACGTCTGAGTAGCCACTCACAAACTTAATATTGAAGCATTGTGTTGTTCGGGATTCCATCCAAGAAGGTTCGTAGACAAAAGTTATTTGGCTCAGTGAACTATAAACACAGATGTTCTGACATAAATCATAGAATTGTGTGTTAGGAATCGCTAAAATTATGTCAGTGTGATGCCATATCCACTTCAAAGCAACTATTTTAATTTTGTAAAGTATAAACTTAGGAAAACCGATTTGAATGAGGACATTGAAATGTGTACTTTATATAAACTTAAGCATAATGAAAATAATTCATCCTCTTATCATAAACCATGAAAATGTTGCATTATGCATATTGAACCGCATCGCAGTTTACATTGAATTCAATGAATTGTGGTCTCCATAGTTTGACATCGGATGCAACCAAACATAATCCTCGTTCATGTCCTCTTATATTGAAACACTAATTAGCTATAACTAATTATTTCATTGCCTCATAGATATCTTACCCAAGTGTAAAATTCAGAGTGAATGCGAGATTTTCGCTCTCGAGTTATGACATTCACACAGAAACGTCATGTCTATGAAAAATGTATTTTAAGATGCAGGGGATCTCAAAAAATATATATTTACCGCCATAACTCGACATAGAATTTTAAGGACTAATATAGAACTACCTGTGTATATCAAACATAAACTTATTAAATCCAATACCACCTTAATTTCACCCAAAGATATTCATCTCCATAACACAAAGACAATTTAGTCATCTCTTTGTAACGAATCCTTTACGTGGGGCCCTTAAGGAATAACACCTCATGTTAAAAAACATGTTACCTGTAAGTGTGTCCTGTCTCTAAGGAATTTTAAACCAAAAGCACTATCACATTCATGTTTACTTTAATCAATAGGATAGATATATAAAATATTTCTGTAAAGTCCTTAAAATGTATCTGTACATTTTAAATTTTATTAGTATAAATCAAGTTTCCTTTTCTTCAGGTATGTAATTATGTTAGTTACTAGTAAATTCTTAGGCTTAAGATAATGGTAGTACCGGTATGTAGTTTTTTTTCCCTTTGAATCAGTGTATGTATGAATGTCACCCTTCACATGAGATTTGCTCGTTAGGGTTAGATATATTTTCATATTAAATTACATTAACAAATATGTAAAAATATCGTATCCCATTAATGTACTATTCGTTCGAGAAATTGACTGAAAATGAAGAATAAAGACACAAATCAGTATCTGAACATGAACAAGAAAATTTCTGGCTACACAAAGGGGTGGAGAACCTCTGTTCTCAATTGAGGATACTGGTTTAATTTCGTTTCATATCTTACACAGATGTACTTTTACATGTGGTAAGGTAAAAACCAGATAACATACAATGTAATATAGAATTTTGTGCAATACGCACTTGGCTTCCCGTTACACACAGTTGGCATCATCTCTGATTTTTGTTAACATATCGAACAGTTAGCATATTTGATTGAGCTCTGCTGAGTTTCGTGCTTATCAGTGACCTAGGATAATCACTTCTCAGTTAGAAAATGCAAATTTATCACCTAAATTCCAGAAAGGGCATCGTAGATTTCTTTTGAGCATTTGCTATCTTCTGTACTGCCCAGGATTAAACAACGCTCAAATCAATATTTCATAGCACGAGAGACTAGTACCATGAGATATCAATGAATCATATTTATCAACACCTCCCAAGTTAGCACTAAACTTCTTTACAAGGGGAACAAGAACTCTTTTTTCTTATTGAAGCAGCTCTACATGAACATAGCAACTTGCCATGGCAACTGCACTGCTGTCATGCCAATTAAAAATCACAATCTCTTCTTCATTTGTCAAAACGAAAACCGTAAAACATTTCTTGAATATTTTTCCTTACTCGTAAGCAATGGATGATTAACTTATAAAAATTGCCGAAGTAGTTTATAACGCCTAGTGGGTTATCAATTACTGAAATCAACGTTAGAATAATGCTGTACAATCCACAGCTAAGATTCTTGCATAGATGCCAAAATTCTGGAAGGTCCTAAGTATTTCCGCATTACCGGGATATCTGAGCCAGTTGCAGAATTTAATGCTTTACCTGCATGTTGCCACGGTAGCTCAATTTGAAAGAGCAACCGTAGATACTGCTTCGAAATCCCGGCGGTGGCATTGGCATCACTTCACCTTTGCACCCACGTATTTACAGTATCAATGAATACTTTATGTAAATAGTGAATGATACGTTTATAATGGCAATGTCATTTATAAGATATTGTAAATGATCTGTTCTAGTCTCATCCCTTAATCCGTCATATAACTGATATAACTTAGTTAACAAGAAATCAAGTTAATCGTACATACTGTACAATCTGAAGCTATTCGTACGACACCCCTAGTCCATAACCATTCCGACCGTTAAAATTCAAATCTTCAAACTTTTATTCTTCTATCCCGATCATACCAAAATTATGATATCTAAATTAATATTGTCACTTGGTAGAGTTATTTCTCAGCTTTCATTGCATATATCACTCGATAAATATAATTAAAGGATTAATTATTTATTATATTTTTATTAATTAAGTACATTATAATCATATGTTTTCATAGACAATTTTGCACCACCAGATCAAGCAAGAAATAAGCTACCGGAGTATAATATTAATTTTACCATTACTACTTTCAAATCAGACTTATCGAGTAAAGTTGCAAACTGTCCTCCTTACCGCCTGTCAAATTAATGGCTGTTTCCCACAGTTTAATTTGTGTTCCTGGACAAATCCATGACTCTTAACGTCCCCTTTAAAACATCCTCCTTCCAATGAGAACCAACGGCGCGAACATAAGGACTACTTAGACATATATGACACATGTCATTACCCCATTTACTATAAAACTGATTTCGCCCACGTTTCGGGGTCCACTTGACATAGTGCGAAGGAGACACCACGGGTCACTAAGAACTTCGCATACGTATTCTGTTAGTACGGGACTTCTTACATTATTCACGTATTTATAGACATACGTCGCGATATGAGGCGAGTGCGGTATATACGCACAAGCATAAGTGTAGTGAATAAACATTGAAATTAATATTACAAAGTGAAGTCCGATAAAAGTTTACGTGCTGTTATAAAATTTATACCAGCGAACGAAGTTTGCTGTTTTTATATATAAAAAATATAAGTGGAAGGCATTATATTTGCAAGTATACTATGACACGGCAAATCAAGTAAAGGAAGCAGTTCATAGGCTAATTGAGTGCACCTAGAAAACTAATCTTATACCAGTGATATTATTTTGACTCTGCAGTTTGTGAAATGTATACTGCAATTATTCAGATACCTGTGATTATATACATATGCATCCTAGTTAACCTCCTTATATTTACTGGAACCTAAGCAAACCCATTTGCTCTACCGACTGACTAGCCTGCAATTACTAAGGAGTACGGGACCCACAGGAAACTCAGCCCGGCAACTTATAACTACTCCTCCTGGCGCTTGTAGACAGTCGGAGCTAGAGTCCATCTGGCACCCAATTAATTAAGGCCTATAACTACCCATCGCGGTGCCTAAATGCCGGCTTCAAGTCTGAGATTCCCATCAGACGAAGTGCTTGACAGCAAGTTTTCTCTCATTGGGCTAATCTGATAAGTTACTTTCTCAACTGTAATTTAACGTATTGAGTCTATCAGAATTCCTCTTCGATATCAGTCTCGGTCTCATGGAAGTTTTCTTCTCTTTTGAAACGAGACGACAGAAAGCACAAGTCTTCATTTAGAACCTCATTCTGTGAAAAGACATGGTTCATAGGTGACATATTTCACTCTGGCCACATCCTCTCCATTCATTCCTTCCCATCTCAGTGCGGGTAAGACGGGTCTTTGTTATGGTATTCGAGTAACGCTGACATGTATGCAATAAGAATTAGCATTCGTTACAAGACTGTCTTGATATGCAGATTAGCTTTGTTTATTCAACGAGATGTTGTCTACCCTATTCTACCCTTACATATTCACATTACGAAGAGCTGCTATGCAAATTCTGCAGGAAGGAAAGAGTAATTCCTGAACATTTTGAAGCAATTTCAAGCTAAACAGAGACAACTTATTAATATGCAGTGTTATATAAAGAGGAAGTTGTTTTCTCGCTTCTTTGAAAGAACTTTGCACGCATCACAGAGGCCCACAAAATATACAGGGTCGTGCGATCTGACAGGAAGTTGCAATACAACAATTCTATATACTACAGAAGAAAAGGAACGCAACCCTGTATATAATCCACTAGCGAATGGAAAACTAGATGACTGGTATTTAGTAAATCAACTTACACTGAACATTATTCCTTTCTTTGCTCTGTTAAATCCAAATGCAGATAAACAAAATTTTAGTAGTAGACTTCAAAATTTAAGAAATCTCCAATCTAAATTGCCTCCCTTATTTAACTAGTGATGAAACTATTTACCTCGCAGTTGAGGGCCGCGTTTGAAGATAGATTTAAAGATAATTATTGGCGATAGTTATTATTACATTCATCTTCAAACGGCAACACAAAAGAAAATGAAAAGCCGAGTAGCCTATGTGCTGACAGGACTATGGCCCTTAGGCCTCTCACACACCAAAGCCGAGCTGAGCCGGGCCGGGCGAAGCTATGCCAAGCCAAGCCGAACAAATCTGCGATGCGTTCACACTGACGCTGATTCGCTCAGTAGGTTTTCGAGCCTTGTAGTGAGAGGTGCCTTTATCCTTCCTAGCAGTAGTGCAATAATAATGTCATCAAACTTGTTGATGATGTTATTGGACAGTTATTCACTTGATGAGTATGTGAGACAAAGAAGGCGATACTGGACTCACAATCTCAATAAAGATCACGAGAAAAGCGAACAGTTCGCAACTCAATACGAGAAACCCAGAGAAGATGAAGAACGTTTTTGGGGATATTTTAGAATGAGTACCCATACATTCGATTATATATTGGAATCCATTTGTCCAGGCCAGGATACCAAGCTTGACTGAACAAAAACGCAGGCAGAAACCGCTTGAAGTATCGGGAAGCAGGACTACTCCAATTCGCTCGGCTTCGCTTCGCCCGGCCCGGCCCGGCGTCTTATTTGAAAGCTCCCATTGAAATACTGCATAATTAGTGGTCAAGCGATTTTCGCCCGGCTCGGCTCGGCCCGGCTCGGCTTTGGTGTGCAACCCCACTTATGCTACCGACAGCGCACAGGAAAAACGCTGCCTGAAGCAATTTGCACGTTATACAGCTGATTCCGAGGGAGGCTGTGACGCGCAGGCTGATTTTACTGATAATACTTGGGACACGTGGCTAAAGGCGACAGAATGGACAGCAACTCGAGCGCAAACAGGAAAGCAAGTAGAATGCTGTTATTGTGCATATGGGGCGGGATTGTAAGGAAAAGAACTCATCGGGTTTTGAGAATATCTCGCCGGCAACCCATCGCAGAGGCATTAATATTGGGGACATCAAATTAAAAAATATTAATGAATAATGCGAGACACAGCATCCAAAGTCACGTACTTAAACAATTAAACTGAAGTAAGCTGACAGAGCAATCTCGACTTATCAAATGGACTAGATGTCCTTTTAAACGTCAACATGTGGTACATGATGGTAAAGTTATACACGGGCAAAACACTGCTATGCACGTAGACCTAAGAATATAACCTACGAACTGATGTAGGATTAACGAAAAAAATGTCCGTCCGGATGATTGGGGTCCAGATTAACGAGACTCTACTTGTTATAGTAACGCATAGTACGAGTTAGAAGACTGAGTGAGACATTGACATACATGCATGCAATATAACTTGTCTATGCGCAGAACTTGAAATGATGAGTTGAACCAAATGGGAATAAAGAGCTTACGAGAGAGCATAATGCAATGGAGTCATGTTGCATCTCTTCACAAGTTTGCAGTCAGACCGCTGCGGTTAAATTACACGAGTAATGTTTTAGCATCTGACAATGCAGCGAGCTTAGCGGAATTCTGCAACAAGGAACAGAGGCAGGTTTATTTCATTGTTTTTAATTAGATCTAAGGGCTCTTTAGAACACTGGCTTTTAACAAGGGGTGCAAGTTCAAATGTAGAGAGTAGGTCTTTTATATCAGGAATAGCTAATTAGTGGTAACTACATTCTCACCTGTACCATGGGACACTTCTGAGGGAAAATTCCAGTGGAGGAGCTAAGGCAGTTTTTCAATGTTATATACCGTTATAGAGAACCTTGTAGGCCTTACTTCTGTGAAAATAATTTACTTCCAAGTATTTTGATTTTACAGAACTTTGTACTTATCAAGGAAAATCTCCACACAACACCAGAAACTTTACTGGACTAAGGAAAACACGGCAAAGACATATCTGTATCTGGTTTCCTATATCCCCTATTCTGGGGCGATGGGCCTCCAAGTGGCGGTTTCTGTTACCTATATTAATTTTGTTACGCTTATTTTCCGAAAGAGGGCAAGCACATCGCCTCTCAACACCCCTCCGGAAACGAAGGTGTTACTTGGACGTGAAAGGGCAGAAAAATTTTGTACAGAAACTATAATTTAGGCTTGGAGTTCTTTTACCACACGGCCCCCCCAGCTTAAAGTCCCTCTCGGAGGACTCCGTGCCCTGAAAAATCCATCGATCGCGGCCGGGTTTGATTCCGCGCCTTTGGATTTAGAGGCGAGCACGCTACCTCTAGACCACCACGGCCGACAGCAAAGGCATATAACGGGGTCAAATTGTTTAATGAACTTCCTTTTACAGCTATATATACCTTGTTAAACAATTTAGGAATCCTTTTATTAAATGACTAAAAAAGAATTGGTTTTATTCAATTCAAGAATTGTTGCCACATAACATAGATGACCTGGAATTGTAGAAAAGCCTCAAATGTTTTAATTTGTTAATATATAGGCCTACTGTGATTTCATTAATTTTATTAAGTGCCAGAATGGTAGTTTCTGACATGTGCTGTGGAGGGGAAAATGTCTGTCCGTGCGGACAATAACTCAAATACGCTTTATCGGATTTCATGAAATTTGGTATACGCATTTATGATGTCCATGCGAACAAGCCTATTGATTTTGGACCAAATCAGTTGAAGGAATAAGGACTTATCAACGGTCATATGAATTTTAAATGGGAAATCATGACTATACTAGAAAGCCGTGTTGCTAATCACTGAGGCCCTTGACTACAATACAGTCACGCCTTGCTTTAGATTGAGACATTTGTTGTAATTTCGTTCTGCTTTTACCCCCATTTATTCCTTCACATATGCTTATCAAACTTTCTGAAGAAACCGTGGTTTAAAAGTCAATAGTTTCTTAAATGTGGCCTATTAACTTCATCTGGCACTTTGTTATATCAGTTTACATGATTTTATTTTATCTTCATTTGTGTTAATCAAGTTTAAGTTAGACTTTAAGAGCTTTCATAATAAGCAAACGGATTTTTACAAGGCAATGTATATCGTGGGACGACAACAAAACATTCTTGATTCTTGACAAGGACTGTTTACCAGAACGGTAATTCTGCTGGCAAAAAAGTATTTTGCAGTCAACGTGTCGATGTGGAAGAAACTTCACTGTATAGGTTTGTTGTATTAGTGAACTGTTTGAAGAACTAGGACATGCTGACTGAAATGGATGTTTTCCATACTATAACCGGCCCTAAAGTAAGCAAGTACGTCTGTCTCACTCTTAAGCAGATGCGAGTAATGTGCTAATTTGTGTCTTTACTTCAGAGCCGGTTAGAGGGCGGACAATACCAATTCCACTGTCTGAAAAGACTCTGACCAGTAATAACTGTTAATAACATTGAGTGAGCTGTGTAATTTCACTTTACCACACTGGACCTGAATTCTCGTGCTTAATGCCCAAAATACATTATATGTGACTTTGATAACAGACTGTACATTAATGAAACGTACGACAATACTTTGATGTTTGAAAATATTTGCATGGTGAATGTAACTGTAAACATATTTACAACAATATGAATTCCCAATATGTGAGAATGTAAGGGGATCCGGATTGAATCTCTGTCTGTAGTTCATTGGTTCACAACTGTACTTCAGGAGGAAGTGACAGCTCCGCATTTCAGTTCGCCTTGAGAATTTCCTATTATCCGTCTTCCAGTCGTCCTAAGAGAGAAATATAATTATCCCTTTAGCATCAAACTCCACACCGTTCCCACAATGCACCACAAGTCTCAGTATTTATCTTCCTATCTAGAAGTTTATCGCAGATGCTGGATGCTTTATGTGAAGTGGATCTCAGGAGATAGCATCGCTATCACACGTCTTGTTCACTGGAGCAGGAGAGCGCCTGATAACACACCATTGCTGTGACATATTCTTAGCTTCATATCACATTCACCAAGGCGTGTTTGTTAACACTGTAGCAATTTCATTCCTCAGTTAAGTAATTGAAGAGCTTTTAGCAAAAACAACCTTAGTCCAAAAATTTGAAAATTGAGTTTTCTGTGTCATTGGGCGCTACAACCTACTGGGCATTGTTTAAACTACGTGATATGGTAAAATCTGCCATACTCCCTCAAATATAGGAATACAAAGTTTACCAAGTTTAGCAAAAACAACCATTGTCCATTCAGTATTTTGCAAATACCACCATTGTTCATTCAGTTTTTTGCAAATACCTAATGAATTTGTTGATAGAAGTTGGCTATCATGCAGAAAATTGTTTCATAGAATAAGTTGTTTCACTGTTGTGTAAAGCATCGTCTCCTCTGATGATAACAGCAGTGGAATCGAGGATCCATAAACATCCTAGCTCATACAATACCTAATATTGATATCTTTCAATAACATTAATAGTGTGACGTGTAATTAAGAATTTGAATAACATGTTTCTTGTTTATTATTTGATTTTATATATTTTCTTTGCATTCTTAACATTTTTTTAGATAGTGGGTAAAAATTTGTTGGCAAAAACAGCCATAGTCCATGTCTCTTCAGCTTTCAGGTCTGGTTTCAGGGCACTGAAGTTGCACATAAAGGAAAATTATTATATCAAAATATTTCTATATATGTTTCCTTAATTATACAACAAATTTTAAATTCATGAAGTAATAACTGTCAAAGGGAGAAAGTTTTTTGCTTCTACTGAAAAATTTGGTTTTTGGACTATGGTTGATTTTGCTAAAAGCTCTTCAATTATTCACTTTCTCACAAGCAATCACCGTTATAACTATTGAGCTGATTCTGCATAATTGATTTGCATGTTTGTTGCCTTAATCAGAAAGACACGAACACAGAGCGTTAATCAATTTCTTCTTGTTTGAGATCGCGATGTAAGATTTTTTTGCACGACTTAACTAATTAGTGGTACTTACGAATATTGTTGCCGTGGATCGTAAGTTGACATTCCCGCTTGCAATCTTGTTGCTATGGAAACAAAACAAATTTCCGTGCAGTAAGAATTTACTTACGACACACATCATAATACAAGCCTTTATGGACAAGGCCCCCCAGGACAAATATTCGGTTCCCATAACAACAAACACATGCGAATCACTTTCTGAAATAAACATCTATCTTCAGTAATGTATAGAATATTTTCAGGTAATGTCTCAATTAATATAATTAAATTTATATAAATAATCATCGTGCAAAAAACAGCATGCCGTAACCGCATAATGGATCTCGCAAAAATGAGAAAAATCGTTCAAACTCTTTCCTCGATCCGTAAGCACCGCTTAAGGCACTTGTATCGCAATATACTACACTGTTCATATTTTAGCATGTTTATGCTTTTCTAAAATCTTAGTAGAAAAAGGAATATATTTGTGAATCTTTTTTTTAAATTTTGCTGGCATTGACTCTTCCGGCTCTTGACATCACAGACACGGGCATCTCTATAATTACCCTGTATCTATTCCTTTGTTAAAGAATGCACATTTCTTTCCTTTATCATTCTTCATTCGACTTGGGTTATTTTAACGGATCTCACGCAACTCAACAAATGTCCTTTCATTTCATACGAAAATTTAGATAAATTAATACATTACTTTAATTTGCAATAACACGAATTCAAAATAGTTAAATGTACATCCTTCGAAATACAAAAAAAAAAAAAAAAAAGATTATTGCCGTAGGCTATCTTCTGTATGTGTACATTTTCTGTATGAATCCGTACCAAAGTCGTAACATACTAGTATCCCACAAACTACAAACATCATGGAATTTTATGTTGAATTTTCATGACGTAAGGTAATAATAATAATAATAATAATAATAATAATAAAATATTACATCCTTTTATCGTAAAACTTACTGTCATAATGTCCAGAGCTCTATTTCCAAATTAGTTTCATATTTTAACATAAAATATAACACACGAGGTCTCCACAAAAGCCATGAGAACTACTTTTATGGTTCACACAAGAAATGCTGAAATATACATTTAGATGATCACGATATATGCTAACGTTTAATGTATTTCGAAGAACATAGATATCTATATCAGGACAGAGAAAAATACCAAATGAGAAATATTATTAGTTCGTCTCAAATGTGCTCATTTTCAACAAGTAATTCACTTAAACGCGCCGGGATCCTTCGAAATAGTATCCAAATGAATCCACCACACGATGCCAACGATGAGGAAGGCGCCGACTATCCCGAAGGGCCATTGCATGGGAGATGGTGTGAAGGCATGCTTTCCTGTGAGGAATATCGTGATCCATCTTTCCAATGCGTCGCTCTAGCTGATAAACAGAACATGATTCCCCCATGAAGTAAACGTGGAATTTACTGATGTCATCACATTATGCCAGAATATGTACTTCTTTGAAATGCCACCCTCTTTAAAGGAGGTAATGTGACAGCAGTGTCAATAGGCTATGTGCATTTACACTTAATTAATATTAAGTCATTGCTAATTCACAATTTAATTACACGTGTGTTAGGAATGTTCACTGATGGAGGCGCATGCGCAACTTCTCTTGCTGGAAATGTTCACCTCCATGAACGAATTAATAATCCTCTAATGAGAATGAAATCGGTGTTGTGAGTTTTTATTTTAGCTGAAATACGCAAAATTCCGGTCTCATACTATTAAAATTACCTTAATTCCTTTAGCACAGGAGAATCTACTAATTTCAATACTTTAAAGTGGTCCATTAGACGGGATAAAATTAAGAAAACTATTATCCCACGCGTGGTCTTCGCTGGGTCTTTAAATCAAGGAAAACATTCCATTGCTTCCCTACGACAGGTAGCCTGTTAATAGCAGCTATGATTCAGGCTAATCAGGCCTAACTCCAGTAGGCATAATGCCAATGCGTACGAGAAATGTAGCAATTTCCAATTAGAGAAAGTTAATGAGATTGCATAAAACACAAGACCCACCCAATGTCAAGTAGTTTAATTACAAGTATGATCGGAATTGGGGATTATCAAGATAGGTGGTAACTGCGATCCGGTCCTAGTCTTAATGAGATGTCCTATTCTCAAAGTGTTCCAGATTGTGTTCCATTCCTTTAACAAGAACAGCTTCCCTTATTATCACAGTGGAAACTCTACTGCCCAATATGGGTTTCTCACACTTATTGTTATTCCTATGTCTTGCATTTTAGATACAAAGAAAGTAATCATGTAGCGGCCCCGGTCACGGAAACCACCATTAACGGCCGTGGGTGCCGGCATGGTTGTGTGCACATCGGCACAGTCGCATTTTCGTGCACATCGGCATATTATTTTTATCTTGCAATATCATCGTGCTCATCGCCACACACCCTTCGTAGGGATGGACATAGAGACAAAGTTGGAATTGCATTATCGTATTGAAATTGAAAGCGATGGAGTTCAAAGTAACTGCTACATAGACAGAAAGACAAACACTTCATTTTATTATTATAGATACATACTGTGTACATTAATATTATAACTGTATTGTTTAGAAATAATTTACAAAGAATCTGCTTGCGATTGAATGAGACTTTGAATTAACCTAATCTGAATTAATCTAACCTAACCTAATCTGACTTAACCTATCTACGATATCAACGGTCGGTTTCCTTAGCCGCGGTAGCTAAGGGGTGCTGCCTTGGAGCCATAGTGAAGGAGGCTGTAGGTTTGAGTCTCTATGTCCACCCCTAGTCTCAATGGGTCGTGTGGCGATTAGCACGATAATATTACAAGATAAAAATACTGTGCCGATGTGCACGACACCGCCGGCATGCTGACCACATGCCCCTCATTCCTGCCATTTGCCTATGGTAGATGGCTCAGTGGTCGGGTGGTAGGTCTTGTCCGTTGAGAGATGTAGCGCCAGGGAGTTTAGTTTAGTTTATCTAATAATATCGTGCTACTTATGGATAATTTCGATATTGACTTGCCTGCACTCTAACGGATGAGAGGCTGTAGTTTGGTAAAATTTAATATTTCCAAGTTGGATTTCAATGTTAAAGGTATCTTCTATCTCTCTTCAATTGCAATGTAAACAACTAGCCCGCGATAATTAATTGAAAAATTAAAAATTAAGAGTATAATAATTATTAAAGCATTATATTTATTAACACTTGCACGCGAATCATTCGTAAACTAAGCCACTAACAATTAACGAAACAGCTAAAATTCCTGCTTTAGAGACATATTTCACGATATAAAAGCGCCGCCTGGGAAAACGATCTCGGATTCGACTATGCAGTTCCAAAGCGACCTGTTAACACTGATAATACGTATTGTTTCTCAACTGTTTGTTGACAGATCAATACGATGTGAATTTTATTTGATAAATTCAGTGTAATTTTCAGAAATTATATAATTTTTCAAAGGAAGGAGTTATTTTGTTTAATTTTTATTGTCCGTGATACTGCCCGCGGCTTCGCCCGCCATTATTAATTGAATCCAGGATTTTTAAGAAATTTACACTGGCAGATTATTAAAAATGTTTGTGATTGAGAGCTATGAAAATTGTAAGTAAAAATAAAATTACAATATTTGTTCATTGTGTTCATTTCACTTAGGCCTTTTATAATAATGAAACGGTTTTCCTAATTTTGTGCTCTTCGTGAAAGTTTTGACTGCGATAGACGAACATCGCCGAGTATACCCGATGTTTCACGAAGCGGGCGAGCGAGTGAGCACGCTATTTATGGCCGTTGAATTGTATAAGAGTAGATAGCCTATTGCAATTTTATTAAAATAAATCTTATTACTGCATACTTTCTACAAATGCAAGACCTTGCAACACATGTTGTAATAATGCCCTTTCAAATTCGGGGCAGCAATCGGCACAATTTTTTAAGCCCAATTTTAAAAATTTTAAAGGACTAGAAATAACTAAACAATACATAAGAAGGGCCATAGCGATAAAAGCACTGCGTACTACTTTTAAATACGATGCCAGACTTTATAAACATGACGCAGCAGATTAGACCACCGAAGTCCAATATGATTATAATTATATTATGACCTCAGTTAGTACACATTATTATCAGTTTATAGGTGGAATGATATTTACATTTCCTTCGTATTGAAGTGTCTGCCCACGATTAGCTTTCATCGCTGCTATGCTTCCAACATCCGAAATGAAAATATTTTCTACGTGAAATTCGGACAATTACACTTTCTCTATCGAAAGTTATCGATTAACTCTTCAGTTTAATCCCGAAGCTGAGAATAGCACGTTCCAGACCTCCCTACTTAAAAAAAATTCTGGGTGTCGAACCCAGACCTGCATATTAACCTCTAGGCCACACAGGTGGTACATCTGATTAACATTCGAGCAGATTATAATAGTGCCCAACAAATTAATACTGATCCAATGCATTACAAACATGTTATGTAATCCTAACGCCTCTACCAACAAGAGCCAGGACATAGTTGACCCGAATAAAATAATTGGTTAACTGAACAATGTGCACGTCTAAACGATCTTTACTTCTTACCACTCCACAAACCAGGACTGAAACCATCAACACGCTAATAGCTTAACGACAGACGTAGGACTGGTAATTAAATTTACAATATATACAAACATTTAAATTTATACTGAACTTTAATACAAGGACTTATTTGCAAAACAAATTATAAACGCCGTGAGAAACCAAATAATAATAATTTTATTTCATTTATTTATTTATTTAAAGATGCTACAATAATAATAATAATAATAATAATAATAATAATGTCCCAGCCCAATATAACTATGTCGTGATTATCAATACAGAAAGCCGATATATTATTTAACAGTCGAAGCCAAAATTAATTTAAACACTGTTACTAATTTCCTTTCTTCTGTAATTACCACAACCTTTTCAATATTACACATTAAATTATAGATAGCCTATAATTGCTTTGTCTAATCTAAAAATTTGTTTAACAAAAAAAAAATGTATATGTATATTACCATTCAATTTATTGTACTTATTCATACTTTTCTATTTTTGTAAATCAATTTTTTTAATTACTGTAAATAATTATTTTGTCTAGGTTACTTTATTGTATTCAACTGAAAAGCCCCCGAGCACAAACTTTTCTTCTTCGGGTGGCGTTCGAAATGACATATTTTGTATATATTTTATATTGTCACTGGAATTCAAATTGTTTATCTCTACACAATAAAGGAAACAATCAATTATAATTAATAAAAATCTACACCTTGGATAATGATCAAAACAGCTGGACATCATGATATCTACCAAACACTTATACACTAATTTTAAAAAAACTTATTTTTTTATGTCGAGATCCGAAAGACGAACGTTAAATCTCATCAACGCCTTGAAGTCCGAGAGCGAATCCCGACGCGTGTTGTTTTCCATCACGGCTGAAAGACGAAAGACTTCGCTAAAGCGAATCGTATCAAGAACATAATGCTATCACTTCGATTGTCGAAATACTGTCGTCAGTTCTGTGACGTAACCTTAGTTTATTATCAGAATTCTAACAATACGCTTACACGCTTATCGAAAATTAAATGTCCCTTCTAGAAATTTCTTATATAATCCCATATATGAAAGATATAAAAATGACAATTTCTTTTTTTTATTATTACCATAATATAATCACACCAGAATCATTACACATTAAAATCAGAACTTTGCTGATCCAGAAAACTTTAATTTGTACCGGTGAACTACATTAAGACGATACTAATTTAGTATTTTTATGTTCGCTAAGGTAATTTAACTTACAACAAATAATTCGTCAAGTGACAGTTACTTTTTTAATCCAATTAACGACATGACACTTAACCATTTTAATCGGATAATGGCGTCATTTTAACTAATATCTGTAATCTAATTATCCGTAATTATGCAATACAATTAGCTGTTTTAATATACTTTAGCGTATGACAAGTACAGCCTCAATCATTGTTTCAATGCAAGGTTTCTCACGCTTTGCAGTTGATTCTTGTGGCTTTGCATAATTATGATCAACACAGTACATAGACACAAAGAGTAATAATCAACTGTAATTAACTCTCTGTCTACGGTTGACTTTCAAAGAGATCCAGACATCTGCAAATAACATCAAATTAACGAGATTAAATTACTGTAAACTGTTTAATGTGATGTGAATAGCGTTAGAACTGTATACAGTGTTACTGAAACATGTCTTGGCAATGAATGTGAACCTGTAAGTCTCCTGCGTCTTCATTATTATTCAGTTCAGACTGTTACACTGTCAAGAAATCCATAAGTAATTTAAATAAATTCATTGGTTTCTTCATAAGTACGTGTAAGTGTCTAGTTTTCACTTATCGTGTCCGTTTATTTTATACAATAATTAAACATTTATTTGTACTCAATCGTAGCCCCAACTCCCTGTAACCTACAGCAAAGCAGAGCTATAAGAATCAGATGATGATAATAATAATAATAATAATAATAATAATAATAATAATAATAATAACAATACTGTGTCGTTATGGTTAAGTTCCTTTAGGGTCGTCATGAATTTCTCATTCCTCTTGATCAATGAAGACATATTCCAAAGTGGCGGAAATAAAAATGTAAACGGCTCAACACAGATCGATCTAACTACCTGCTAATATCAAAGTAAGAAATGTTTTCAATTTTGAAAGAAACTCTGCAGTTATTTTACTGTCTGTTGCACTTCAACTGGAATTTATTTGCAATAAGTGACATTACACATTATTCAAATGAGGGTTTTTTGTGCAGTGAAAAGATAAAGAGAATTTTATTTAGAATATTAAGGACCTAATTATCTCAGACGTTTCTTGACTTTAATTTCAAACGCATCCCCATTGCCACTGATCGCCTTGAGTGGCGGCTTTGTACTTCTTTCTTTCCTTAAGCATCGTAGAAGTAATTAAAAGCCGTCAAGAAAAAATAGAGATAAGTAATCGAAGATAATAAATGCAGACGAGAGCCGCTGCTGCTTCGAAACACTTCGCATTACCGTACAGTTACATGATAAAAGCAGTAGAATATTTTTGAAAGTTTGATTGAGTCACAGTAACTAACGAAGAGAAGATGAGTTGGAAACTCTACTTGCTTTTGTGTTGTCAGTGAACTACAATATCATACGGTAAATATCTCGGCTACTTTCCTGCCTATCTGTAAAATTCCCATTATTATGGATCAGATGGGAAATGCCTGTCTATGGAAAGTGTTGTCATAACAAAGCAGCTGAACAAACTCCACGTCCTGCATGTACACACAGAGCGATGACTTGATTATACGAGCTACGAAACAAGAATGCAGACCAATCAGCGTGCAGAGGTGACGTTGGTTGCCACATAGTGCACCCGGTAGAAAGAGAGCGCTCGGGAGAGCTAGAAAGAGAGGGCAAATACGCGCGCGTTGTTATAGCAGCTGATGAGTGATACGAGCTAGATCAGCAGTTTACACGTGGTATTTACAATAAACAAAATTTGTATAATGTAAGCAGGGGGCAACGAACAGTAATGGTCCATTGCTGCTACTTCTCATGTGTAGTCCAGAGTTCGATCCCTAGAAAAAATATTCCATTTCAATGTTCATCGGATCAGGGGCTGAATCCATATCTCGGTCGAGTGACCCTCAAAAAAGAAGCATGTCCATGCCCTGACAGCGTATCCGCAGGTCTGGGTTCGATTCCTGGTACTTCCTGGAATCTTTGTGAGGTAAGGGATCTGGACACCAACTGATAAAACCTGATAAAGAAGTAGCGGCTCAGGTACAGAAAGCCATTAATAACGGCCATCTGCCTATGACAGATGATGCAACGGTCGAATGGTAGGTCAAGTCCCACAAGGGAGATAAGTTTATCACTAAATGATACCTATCAAGGGTGGTCAAGATTATTTAAATGTGGTTTAAAGCAGTCTTTTTATTATTTAAAGTGCAATATAAAAATACAAATTTGAGGTAAGCACTTAGGTTGGCCGAAACAAACAGAACAGCTGAAATGGGTTTTCCCAAGTAGGCCTATATGTTACTGGTACGGGTACTTTGTAATGAAACAGGTAAACACACAAAATAGATTTCATTAAGGATGAACCGGATATAGCCCTATGATAGAAATGTATAATAAATTAATAACTAATTAATTCCCTTGTATAATATCAATTGAGTTTTAGTCAACAAAGATTTATTTGCATTTAGCCATATTATTACTGTATACTGTATACTTTATTGGAGTACGCCGTGGCGTAGTGGTTGGCCTAATTCTTCTGGTGGGGCTATGGCCCTGAGGTCGACTCAGCCTCTAACAGAAATGATTACCAGGTGTATTCCTGGGGGGGTAAAAAGCGGCCGTGCCGATGTCTCAATCTGGGAGCCTCAATCTCGCGAAAACCCTACGAGTCTCCACGGCACATACCGGAATCATTTTACCTTTTTATGTATACTTTATTCTTAATTTAATAAACAATCATATATTATTACAACGATTTTATTATAATTTTTAATGTCGTCGTTTGTCAATATAGGCAAATATTTTAAGAAAAATTGTCAGGTTATTTAACTTAAAGTATGTAAAAGAGACATAAAGAAGGCATAGGATCCACTATAAGCATTCTATTCAAATTGACGATGAAAAAAATGAGGGGAAGAATTCCGATAAAAATAATAAACTTCAGAACTATTTCGTTTAAAAGAAATAGGTTGAATTTATCAATAATAATAATAATAATAATAATAATAATAATAATAATAATAATAATAATAATAATCAGGGCCCGGATTCTAATGACGTCATCTTTTTATTGATTCTGCCTAGACATTGCCAACTTGTAGATAAATCCTAATCATGGCTGTTCTTGAACTGTATTTTTACCTTCTTTCACTATTTGCGAAACGGTGCGTACACTTACGTTACAGGCTCTGCTCTTTTGAAAAGTTTGTTTTATCACGTATTTCGTCATCCGACAACTCTTAAACAACCTACGCACATCGTAGACCATGGCTCTAGCTTGCTTGTGTATTACTCTCCCCTCCCCCCCCCTGTCTTGTTCTCCGCTGGTGCTAGGTTTACTAAGAGACATTGTTAATAATTCATTATACAACTTGCACTACTTTATAATCTTATTACCTATGAATCAAATAACATATTGCACGCACTACTATTTACACTAACTTCTAAAATACCGAGTAAGATAGTCTACTTTCACAAGCGCACTGATTAAAAGCTATGCGTATGGTTATAATACAGTCAAATATGATTTCATACTGAAGCCTCATTCATAACCAGGAACATGTATAATCATGAAATGTTGGTTTGGGTAATTATTTAGGGGGACAGTCAGCATTTTTATTGCTTTACCAGCATTGTTTATTCTCGGCGCGATAACTCGAGAACTACTGGGGCTAGAAACTTGGCTCTTAGACAGTCGCATTCAAAATGTTATCCCCTTTATGAATATGCAAACACAAATTCCCTATTTGCAATATTTTCCATGGGCGCAATGAATTAGTGAACATGAAATCTCGTAGCGGGCTGAAGCGGCGCACAAACTGGGCAACACTGCCTTGTTGTCATAGGCTACACACTTTGATACGAGTGTGGGAGGCACCGCCCGAAATGCGTTCTTGTTTCGTAGCTCGTATAGTGTACAATCTAAGCATTTGCACACCTAGAAATGCCATGCCGTTTCCTAATAATTCAAAGTCACGCATTTAGCAACACCAGTCTCAATTTGTGCAAACACGTCTGGCTTCACAAAAAACAAGTTCTACCTTTGAATTACAGAACGATATGTAGTCGTGTACAAAGTCAGTGCAGTATCCGAGAAAATTACGAAGAGTGAAATTTTCTTCATGTAAGTGTCACATCGCCAGACATTAGTATATTGCGACACAAGGGCGGAAAGGCACGTTTACGAGTCGAGGAAACAGATTGAAAACCCGAGGCGCAGCCGAGGGTTTTTAAGTTTTCGAGACCCGTAAATGCCTTTTTGCACTCCTTAGCTAGTAAGTGTTACTTACGAAAGTTGTTTACATGGATCGTAACTTGACATTACCACACGCAATCTTGTTGCTAGGGGCGACGGGCGGAAAGTGACTTGTTGCTAGGGGCGACGGGCGGAAAGTTACTTTACCGCCCGCAAATGCTTATTTGCGAGCAGAAATGACCAAGGCCTCCCCGCTTTATAAATATTCGGTTGCCATAAACAATAACAAATGCGAATCCCTTTCTGAAATAAGCACCATTCTTCAAGTCTGTATTTACATAATATTTTCAGGTAATATCACAATTAATATAATTAAATTGATACAAGTAACCGTCGTGCAAAAAATAGCATGCAACACACGGACCGTAAAGGCATTTACGGGTCTCGAAAACTTAAAAACCCGAGGCTGCGCCTCGGGTTTTCAATCTGTTTCCTCGACCCGTAAACGTGCCTTTCCGCCCTTGTGTCGCAATATACTATTACGGCCCGTGTGTTGCATGCTATTTTTTGCACGACGGTTACTTATATCAATTTAATTATATTAATTGTGATATTACCTGAAAATATTATGTAAATACAGACTTGAAGAATGGTGCTTATTTCAGGAAGGGATTCGCATTTGTTATTGTTTATGGCAACCGAATATTTATAAAGCGGGGAGGCCTTGGTCATTTCTGCTCGCAAATAAGCATTTGCGGGCGGTAAAGTAACTTTCCGCCCGTCGCCCCTAGCAACAATTCACTTTCCGCCCGTCGCCCCTAGCAACAAGATTGCGTGTGGTAATGTCAAGTTACGAGCCATGTAAACAACTGTCGTAAGAAACACTTACTAGCTAAGGAGTGCAAAAAAGTAATTGAAATACGCAATTTACTTTTTATTATATTTTTCCTACGTTCTGGTAAAGAATAGGGTTACCAACTGTCCGGTTTTCAACCTAACAGTCCGGTTTTAAATAATAACTGTGGTGCACGGCAAAAGTCTGGTTTTACGGCACTAATTAAAATATAAAGTGTTTACCTATTTATTAAGTGTCCGTCTGTCTGACTATTCGTGTGTCTGTACGCGCGATAGCTCAGATACGCTTTATCGAATTTTCATGAAACCAGGTATTCGCATTTATAACGTTTAGTATGAAAACACATATCGTAAAATATAACTTGTTTCGAAGTAGAAGCAATATAAATGTCCATAGATTAAAAACCCAATTTCAATTAGGTGCAACCCAGTTCGTGTGCTTTTATTCTGTTGTGCTGTTAGCTTACCTGAATTAGGTTAACTATGTCTTACGTGAACCATTGGTACGCGAGTCTCAAGCTCAGCAGGTCTGGAGGTTATCCATTAATTTTGTATGGTACCACGGAACTTATATGCGTGGAAGTTTGTGCAACATGTATTGTACCGTTTATTTTCTTCAGGTTTCGTTCATGACATATAGTCTACTGCCCTTGGATTATTGGTACATAATCATTGTATTCTTCCAATACTTCATGCAAAATGTAACTTAGGTATAAGGAAATTTTCAATTGACAAGGACAATATTTTTTGCAATATATCCCTTCCAAATGAAAATATTACGCACAATGTAATGATACGTCTCGAATGACTCGTAGTGATGCATTTAAGTAAAGTGGATAGGGCCTATCCCTCAGTTACCTTTGTCAACATAACCACACAATACAGTATAGGCCTACCAAATAAATTATACAAAACTGCATGTAAATAGGATAATTGAAGCGCGAATTATTTGCGTACATGCGTTTTAACAATGAATCTTTTGTTTTATCTACTACCTTTATGAAACTGCACGATTCGATCATTTCCAGGCAACAATTATTAATAAAACTCCGTGGCGCTACATCCCTGAAGGGATAAGGCCTACCACCCGACCGCTGCGTCACCTACCATAGGCAGAGAGCAGGATTGGTGGGCATGTGGTCAGCATGCCGACAACCACGGCAGTTAATGGTGGTTTTCCGTGACCGGAGCCGCTACTTCTCTATCAAGTAGCTCCTCAATTTGACTCACGAGGCTGAGTGCACCCCTACCAGACCTCCCTACCTCAGAAAAATCCGGGGAGGTACAGGGATCGAACCCGGGCCGACGAATCTGTAGTCAGTGACGCTAAACAATTTTTTTAAGTTACGTCAAGTTAAGTAATGTCGCTAGTAATGCAATTCTGAATATTTATAAGAGTTGATTTGATCATCCAATATTCAAACCAACCACTATAGCCTATGTTTAGTCCTCTTGGACTTTCCGTAAAAATACCCTAATACTGTATCTTCATTAATTATTTTCTCTCCATTGCTGATACACCAGTCCTTGAAATTCGTAAAATTGTTCACTTAAGCTTTACTCGAATTTTCAGAAAGAATATTTAAAGTTGTATGTTAGACTGTCGTTGGACACATTTCCTTTGAGGCGAAATCTAAATGGAACCTCCTGAAACAATGATTGTTTATTTCTCTCGTTATCAGGGAAATATTCCGCAAGCCGAGTTGAATGAATTTATTTTCTGAATTCTAAAAATATATTTCATTTAATATAAGAAACTTAAATTAAAAACAAGGTCGGACGTGTTTTTTTTTTTAATATTGACATCACTCGATAATAAAGTTTATCCCCTCGACATTATGGTTTTAATTTTTACGAAACGAAACGTTAAAAATGTGTCCCTAGGTGCAATGATTATAATTAAGTGCGAAATTTGTTAACATATACAGTGAGTCTCAGGCAGATTGGTTCCGCCGCGCCGCGCGTTGGGTTCCCCGCAGATGACGCTCCTATCCCCGGTATGCGGCAAAGGAACTCCCCGACAGTTGACTGACTTGTCCGTGCGTGACAATGAAAATAAATGAAATAAGTTTGAAAATAACGAAAATAGGCACCTACCTTATTACAGGAGATGCTGGAAGTGTCCTCCTCCTACATCCACACATTTTTGGCATCGTGATAGGAAATTCCGATTAATACGCATTAATTGTTCTTCCGTTATTATTGAGTTTATCTCTATCCTAATGTTTTCTTTTAGTTGTGACAACTACAGAATAACACTTTAACGTCTGTACAACACGAGAACAATGCTCAACTGCAGGCTATGCAGGAATTGTTTACTTATCTGCGGGGACACAGCTGGCCGCGACGCGGGTAGTGTTGAGTCATCACAAGAGAAACACGGCGCGCGCGACAAGCGGCACCAATCTGTCTGAGACTCACTGTATATAGAATACATCCTGTAATTCTCATACCTGAAAATACGTAATTCATGATAATAAGATATAGCCTAACTGACGGTCATGTCATCGACTTGACTTAGAATTTTGGGTAACCAACACGACAAACCTCGCCCGAGATATAATATGGCACATTTTCGAAATTCGTGAATTCGGTGTGCCCTGCTAAACTAATAATACTGTTCATGAGCTAACATAACCTAACCTAACTGCCACTACTTACCTTAGTTGTTATCCTGCTTAGCTCAAAACCATAATATGGCTGGCGTGTTTTATGCGTAATAAAAATGAACTGACTAAAAAGGGTAAAAATACACCATCAAGTTCTAAAAAGTACTAATTCGACCCCTTAATCAATTCCTTTAACAAAAGTAAGTACATTTAATGAAGTTTTCAGTTCCAAAAAGGGAAATTGTAATGTATTGGAGATAAGGTTCGTACCACAAGTTTTACAACTTGCATCCTAAAGAAATATTATTTTATACATAATTAGGAAAAGAAAAATCAACACTATTAGTATGTTGAAGGTGGGGTCAGTAAATTTCTATGCATTCATTTTTGTTGCTATCATCATCATCATCATTGTTATTGTAATTTGCATTGTTTGTATTGTTTCTGAGGGCCAATGGTAATTCCCAGCCCGTCACTGGTAGGCTACTTGCAACAGGCTTATCTTGCGTTGCCTGTGTGGTGTTTTCCAACAACGTGAAACAAATGCCTGTTTATTCTACTCTGACACACGCAAACTAAAAACGGTAGCCAAATAATCGTAAACGTTTTGTACACTGCATAAGCCTTCACATAATGAAGTGTATTATCTAGTAATATAATGGTGTGACTTAAAGAAAACCACGGAGACGACTCACGTTGGAATTTATCGAGGAAGTCTATTTCCTTTCGATATCAGTTCACAAGATGTTACTCTTTTCCATAGTAATATGAGGCTATGTATGTCGTAAAGGGAAAGGGCATATAGATACAAATTTTGTTTACTTCATTTCATGTCAATTTGGGATGGTTCGGAACTGAGTCCTAGTGTCTCGAATTCAAACCCACGAAAATAGAAGACGGAGTATAAACCACGGGTCTCGTATCTTGGATTTACTGGAAGCTTAAATTAGCGCCTCTTTACCTAAATCCCCGGCCCTTAGTTTCCTATTAGAAGGCCTAGAGGCGTACATTGTGTGTAAATAACTCTATTATATTGTATTAAGACTATTGAATGACAATGTAATTAGCAAGTTTTAAATAATAAGTTAGTTTTAAGAATTACTGTTAAGACATAAATAGGTTATGTTGCCTTTTAAAAAAAGCCATATTGTATGAGTAGTAGGCTGGTAGCCTACTTGTCTATTGTCTATTGTCAATTACTGTTACCTGACGAAGTCTATAGCATTTCTTGTGATATGCTTAACGACGAATAATCTTGTCTATTGTCTATTGTCTATTGTACACCTGTAAGTCTGTTCTCCAGTTAGGTTAACGAGAACAAAGGAGTACCACACTCATTTGGGCTTAAAAATAACTTTCCAGTGAATTTTCGCAGTTTTCCTGTTGAATTTGCTTGTCTGGTGTAAAACTAATCCTTTTTATAGTATTAATGACTTTTTAAACGTACAGTTTTAAAATAAACTAGATTTTTAAATCGTTTGTTAATAAATCTATTAAAGTATTAATGACCTTTAAATAACTAGTTTTAAATAATAAGCTAGTTTAAGAATTGTTAGGACATAAATCTGTTACGTAGCCTTTTAAATAGGACGTAGTAGGCTGGTAGCCTACCGCTACTGTTGCATGATAAAGTCTATTGCATTTCTTGTGAAGTGTCTAATGGCGAATAAACTTGTATATTGTCTATAGGCAAATAAGCGTCACTAAATTAGTCTGAGGTAATGAAATCTTCACCAGGAGGTCCTAGGTTCCGTGCCGAGAGTGGACAGGATTCGATGTTCATTTTACAGATAAAGACGAACGAAGAAATACAAAGATATAAAATAAATTTTAAGTATCATAAGCAAGAATAATACGGTTCTTTGTACATCACTCCTGGTTCAATCAAATTTATGAAAGGGCATTTCAACTCTCCCTGCTGTGTACCTTAAACATGTAGATCGGCTATAAAGCGATGCCAATTTCGTTATTACGAAACTATGAGAATATAAATTGAAATGTTTACCTGTTCAGAAATAGAGCCGGATGGTGAGATGCATGACACACGTATACAGATACACAGACAATAACACTGATTTAATAAACCTATTGATCTTTTAACACACAGTGCTGTTAGTACGATTGCTTACACATTTAACACTGATAAACATTACAACCATTAACACGATTTAAACAATACATTTATACACACAAAAACCGCGTGTACACACGTGAGGGGCAGCAGCAACGCGAAACGTCCTCCTTCCTCTCGTCAACTTCGCGACTGAACCTGCGGGGCAAACAGCCCTGTCTCCTGCTCGTGCGCCCCGGACACCCTCTGACGTCACAGTGGACGGCGTTTTGTTCCCATGTTCTCAGGGTTTGTGTCATCAACTGCCACATTCCATTAGGAAAGGAAAATGTGATGGGGGGGTTTCTGCACGGCCTCAAAGCAAACTTTCTCTTCTCGCTGCTCTGTACTGGATTAGGCCATTTAACTGACATATCTTCCTCTTCCCCATAGGATAAGTAATCTATATTAATAAAAGGAAGTGTCTGTCTGTCTGTCCGTCCGCGACGCCCAGCGAAATCTACCGAACGCAGAGATCTGAAATTTTAAACATAGGTGGACTGAAGGGTCGGAAAATGCACCTCAAAGCCGGAATTTTAATTTTAGCTTTCGTTCGTTAGTTATGAGTGAAAAACCGGCAGAAAACGTGTATTTTTTGCGTTTTCGAAGCATCAGTTTTCAGATACATTTCAATGTCAAATCAATTACACTTGGCTTGGGCTATTTTTGTCATACCTTGGACATAAAACCATCGCGATCCCTTGAATGTTGTAGCTCACGCTGGTCGATTCATTTGTTTATAATGTCAACGCACGCAGACATATGAAATTTTGAACCTACACCGAAGAGGATTATTATTATTATTATTATTATTATTATTATTATTATAAGAGGGATCTTCAATATTGGCCTAAATATGGTCAAACATTGTTCGATTTGGACGAAACTTACAATGCAGGGGTTTTCTGGGCCAAGGAACTCGAATATGAGGTCGCTTTTACCAGGCGACGCTATCTAATCGTGGTATAGTCCACGTGATTTAGGTGTTAATAAATATAATGATTTAACTATTACGCTCTTAATTTTCAATTTTTGAAATAATTATCGCTGGCGAAGCCGCGGGCACATGCTAAGTCTTCTATCTTCTATATTAATAAAAGGAAGCGTCTGTCTTCCTTCTGTCTGTCTGTCAGCGATGCCCAGCGAAATCTACTCACCGCAATGATCTGAAATTTTAAACCTAGGTGGACTGAAGGGTCGGAAAATGCACCTCGAAGCCGGAATTTTAATTTTCGATTTCGTTCGTGAGTTATGACAGAAAAACGGGAAAAAAAGTGCATTTTTTGCGTTTTTGAAGCATCAGTTTTCAGTTATACATTTCAATGTCAAGTCAATTACAGTTGGCTTTGGCTATTTTTGTCATACATTGGAAATAAAACTTTCGCGATCGCTTGAATGTTGTAAGCCCTAAGTATGGTCAAACATCGTTTTATTTGGACGAAACTCACTATACAGGGGTTTTCTGGGCCAAGGAACTCGAATTTGAGGTAGCTTTTACCAGGCGACGCTATCTAATCGTGGTATGTTGTCCACGTGATTTATGTGTTAATAAATATAATGATTTAACAATTATGCTCTTAATGTTTAATTTTTTTAATAATTATCGCGGGCCATCGCTTGATTTTATAAGTCTATCCTGGACGATTCATTTGTTTAGAATATCAAGGCCCGGAGACATATGAAATTTTCAACACAGACGGAAGAGGGATAATCAGTATAGGCCTAAATATGGTCAAACATTGTTCGATTTGGACGAAACTCACTATACATGGGTTTTCAGGACCAAGGAACTCGAATCTGAGGTCGCTTTTACCAGGCGACGCTATTTAATCGTGGTATGTAGTCCACGTGATTTAGGTGTTAATAGCCTAAATATGATATAACTATTATGTTCTTAATTTCTAATTTTTTAAATAATTATCGCGGGCGAAGCCGCGGGCACATGCTAGTCTATCTATCTATCTATATTAATAAAAATAAGTGTCTGTCTTCCTTCTATCTGTCTGTCCGCGATGCCCAGCGAAATCTACTGAATGCAGAAAACTGAAATTTTAAACATAGGTGGACTGGAGGGTCGAAAAATGCACCTCGAAGCCGGAATTTTAATTTTTAAATCCGTTCATGAGTTATGAGTGAAAAACTGGCAGAAAACGTGTATTTTTTGCGTTTTCGTAGCATCAGTTTTCAGTAGCCTAATAAATTTAAAAAAAAAAACTATACTCCGTGGCACTACATCCCTGGAGGGACTTGGCCTACCACCCGACCGCTGCGTCATCTCCCGTAGGCAGATGGCAGGAATTGGGGGGCATGTGGTCAGCATGCCGACACCCACGGCCGTTAATGGTGGTTTTCTTGACCGGAGCCGCTACTTCTCTATCAAGTAGCTCCTCAATTTGGAATCACGAGGCTGAGTGCACCCCTACCAGACCTCCCTACCTCAGAAAAATCCGAGGAGGTACCGGGAATCGAACCCGGGCCGACGGATCTGTAGTCAGCGATGCTAACCACAAGACCACGCCGGCGGACAATAAATTTCAATGTCACATTAATTACAGTAGGCTTTGGCTATTTTTGTCATAAGTTGGACATAGAACCATCGCGATCGCTTGAATGTTGTAGCTCACGCTGGTCGACTCATTTGTTTATCATGTCAAGGCACGCAGATATATGAAATTTTCAACCAACACCAAAGAGGATTATTATTATTATTATTATTATTATTATTATTATTATTATTATTATTATTATTATTATTATAGGGATAATCAATATAGGACTAAATATGGTCAAACGTTGTTCGATTTGGACGAAACTCACTATACAGGGATTTTCTGGGCCAAGGAACTCGAATCTGATATCGCTTTTACCAGGCGACGCTATCTAATCGTGGTATGCAGTCCACGTGATTTAGGTGTTAATAAATATAATGATTTAACTATTATGCTCTTCATTTTTAATTTTTAAAATAATTATCACTGGCGAAGCGGCGCACGCACGCTAGTCTAATCTATTAGGGAATAATTCGAGCATTGATGTGAGCAGCAAAATTTCATTAATACGGAGGTGACACACAGACAATTCTAAGCTCGGGCTTCCAGTGTTCCAAATCCTTAAATTCTGCAAGTGTACAGTACACTTTATAAAGTATATTGTGAAAATATTTCAAAGCTGTATCTCTATTTTGTGGCTAAATAACGTGCAAATTGTAGCTGAGAAAATGGTGATTATAATTATTGCAAGCACTGCCAGCTGAAATTGCACTCAGGGTTAACAATGGTGTCAGCTGTACCTGTTCCGTGCGTTCAAACGGCATAAAATTTCATACAGATGTACTTTACGGTAGGCTATGCTTGAATTTCTTACACTAGACCTATAATTAAAAAATAGCTTTTTACTACATGTTCCGCTAAACACCGCTTGTCGGACTGTTAACACGCCGAAAAGTAGCACTTTGCCAACTTAGGCCTGTAAAGTAACTGTTAGGTACTAGGCCGGTCAAGTCCTCATGGCAACTGAAAAATCCACTTGGCAGTGACCAGTCATACCAACCGTCAGCACTATATAGTAGTCTAATGTGGGTACGAGTGCAACTTCTCCTTATATCGGCTGTTACAATTTTTTCGATGCCTGCAGGAATGGTGAAGTGGATATTAATACAGATAAAAGCTAAGTATATGGTCACGGAACGTCAAAATAATGCTCCACAAAATATTAGAATATACGGTAAATTGTTCAAACAAGTGTAAATATTCAAATATCTGGGACCAATAATTACACACACAAATAATATTAAGGCAGAAGTTAAGTGTAGAGTCAAATCAGGAAATGCTTGTTTTTATGCAGTTCACAAACACTTATCTTGTCGTCTTATGTCCAGAAATCTTAAAAAAAAAAATACAAGACAATTATCCTGCCGGTTGTAATGGATGTGAGACATGGTCGCTTACATATTCTGTAGGGCCTAAACAGGTGGCTTAAAAAAATATTTGGGCCCAAGAAAGATGAAAATGGGGACTGGAGAAAACTGCATAACGACGAGCTTCATGACCTGTACTCGTCACCGGATATAGTAAGGGCAATTAAATTACGGAGAATGAAATGGGCTGGACATGTTGAGCGCATGGGGGCGGAAAGACATATTTCAATAGTATTGACTGGGAGACCCGAAGGGAAAAGACCACGTGGAAGATCTAGACTACGTGGGAGGACACTATTAGAATATATTTAAGGGAAGTAGGATTTGAGAGGGATGGTTGGATGGAGTTAGGACATAATAGGGTTGAATGGCGGGCTCAGGTAAGCGCGACAATGGACCTTCGGGGTTCCATAAAATATATAATATTCCTTTAGCTTGCTGAGGAATTGTCTATTGCCATTAAGTAGGCTTAGTAAGTATATCTGATTCAGTATTAAGGATAAATCTATTTTTACTAATTTGCAATACAAGACAAAAGCATAAGACACTTTTCAATAGCTCTTATTGGACTAATATTGTAGTGATAGGGAACCAGGACCAAACACTAGTTTAAGTAGAACTGACATTTATTAAGATACAAATGTCATTATCATCATTATTACTATTATCGTTGCTGTTCCATTATTAACTGGTTAGTAGATATTTATGTATCAAGTACGTATAATAACGCTTTACCGGACGAATCTAGGCGTAAGCCGAGGCTGAAATACTGGATGAGTCCGATAAAGTTTTTGCGTAGGCTACGTGGTGCATATCATATTTTTACTTCCTCTGCCCGTACCATAGGTACTATAGGTAGAGGAAGTATTGTTTTCGACCCTAAAATTCGAAGTTGAGTTTTTAGCATATATACACGTTTCAAGGCCCCCTGAATCGAAAAATACTATTTTTGGAAACATGTCTGCGTGTCTGTGTGTCTGTCTGTGTGTCTGTGTGGAAGTTTGTGAACAGGCTAGCTCTGAAACGGAGAACCGTATGAAAACAAAATTTCGTATTTGGGCGAAAAATTTCTCTTATTTTTAAGGGGACTTTACATGAAGAAATTTTCGTTTTTCGCAATTTTCTCGAAAACGGCTCTAACGATTTTCTTTAAAATTTGCACATGTGTTCCTTTTACTGAGAGCTAAAACTTTTATTTGAAACTTTTTTTCGAAAAATTCTCTGAGGGTAGTTACAAGCCACCCACTGTTCACCCACTGTTTGTAGAAATTTTGTCTTCCGTGATGAACAACTGAATACGCGCTCTTTCACGGCCTCTTATTCTATATAGGCTAAGAATGTGAAGTGAGAAAGATGTATTGTTGGCCAGGTATAGAGTAAAGAAGTCTCTGAGGGAAATATTCTATATATTTCGGAAATTATTCTTTACGGTGGAAAGTTCAATAAACGTCTGCAGTCACTTTTGCTTTTAGTCGCATCATTGAAAGAAGAGGTATTTATAGGATAATTAGCGTAAAATTGTATCTTGCGATTCTGTAAAAGGATATGTGAATACGGCTAACTTTTTTTGGGCAGAGGAAGTTATGTGACTTTCACATCAGATTTTTCAGTAAAAGCTCTCTACATTATATTAAACTAGCATGTGCCCGCGGCTTCGCCCGCGATAATTATTTAAAAAATTAAGAGCATAATAGTTAAATCATTATATTTATTAACACCTTAATCACGTGGACTACATACCACGATTAGATAGCGTCACCTGGTAAAAGCGACCTCAGCTTCAAGTCCCTTGGCCCAGAAAACCCCTGTATAGTGAGTTTCGTCCAAATAAAACAATGTTTGACCATATTTAGGGCTTAGCCAACTGTAATTGATTTGACATTCAAATGTATAACTCAAAACTGATGCTTCGAAAACGCAAAAAATACACGTTTTTTGACCGTTTTTCACTCATAACTCACGAACGAAAACGAAAATTAAAATTCCGGCTTCGAGGTGCATTTTCCGCCCCTTCAGTCCACCTATGTTTAAAATTTCAGATCTCTGCATTGAGTAGATTTCGCTGGGCATCGCGGACAGACAGACAGACAGAAGGAAAGACACACACTTCCTTTTATTAATATATATAAAACAAAAATACCTTATAATTATAATGACAGGTATTCAGCCATTTGTTAAAGCCATATTCCCACAGTCACCTAAATCAAAACAACAATGAACCGTACGTACCAATACGAAATGCCGTACAGATGCGATAGGCCTATATACGAGTCGCTTTTTACGAACTAGTATTTATGAAAATCTTGTGAAAATATTAATTTCAATCCAAGCCAGAAAAATTGAATTGGAGCTGCTGCCAGAAACATCACGATAGCGGTATACTATGAGAAGGAATATATTCAATTAAATGTAGATGTAGATGTAGATGTAGATATCTCGTCCTGTAGATCCTGTGTTGAGCGGGGCTCAAGGATATAGAACACGTCAGATCAAAAAATACATGCATGTTATAACAATAATATAGGCCTACAGAAACTGCAAACTGCCAAATTTATCCAAGCTGGAAATATTCCTCCAAATTGTAGAAGGTGTGAGTTATTAAAAATTCCTGGACAGATGTTTTGAAAGGTTTGCTCTTTCTTTGAATACATAATAACTTAATGTTGTTTGGAAGCCTGTTATATATCTGTACTGCAGAATAATAAGCACCCTTCTGAAAGAGTTTTAACGAGTTATTTGGTCTGTGTAGATCATTCATGTTTCTGGTAGTACGTCCATGTACACTAAAATTAGTTTGAAATTTATCAATATTATTCACTACATAACATATAACAGAGTATATATACTCCACTGTAAGAGTGAGGACTTTTAATTTTTCAAATAGCGGTTTACAAGATTCCCTTTTTTTCTTTCCACATATTATTCTTATTGCCCGCTTTTGTAATCTAAATATTTTCTCCCTATGGGTAGAGTTGCCCCAGAAAATGATCCCGTACCTCATTACCGAGTGAAAATATGCAAAATATACCATAAGTAATGCATCCTGTTTTAATATATTATTCAAAATTCTTAAAGCACGCTGAACTCAGTTTTGGACTTATCATTTCTATGTGTGTCTTCCAGTCAAGATTTTGGTCAATTTGCAGTCTTAAAAATTTTACATTGCTAATTTCTTGTATGATTTGTGTTCCAGAATTAATTTCAAGATTTGAGATACATCTGTTTTTTGTCCTAAATTGTATAAAATGGGTCTTATCAATATTAAGTGTCATTTTATTAGCTAGAAACCATGTGTTTAACTCGTGAAAAGCCTTTGTAGCTATTCTTGATAAATGTTCCTGTGACGTTCCTGTTACAAGATCACTAGTATCATCTGCGGAGAGCAATACCTTTGATTCGTCACTTAAGTTATAGGGCAAGTCATTAATGAAAATTAAAAAGAGCAAAGGTCCTAGTATTGATCCCTGAGGTACCCCATTCTTAGCAACCCCTAAGTTAGATTCATTTCCATTTATTATTACCTTTTGAGTTCTATCAGAAAGATATGATTTGAACCACTTAAGTGTTAAATTATCGAACCCATAATGATCCAATTTTTGAAGTAATATTTCATGATTTACACAGTCAAACGCTTTAGCTAAGTCGCAGAAAATTTCCAGAGCATATTTCTTTTTATCTAACGCTTCCAGTATTTCTGTAGTAAGTTGAAATGTAGCATTCTCAGTGGACATGCCACTTCTAAATCCAAACTGAGATGAAGTAAGAATGACATTCAAATTAAGATAGCGTATTATGCGGTTGTACATAACTTTTTCAAAAACTTTTGAAAATGAGGTTAAGAGCGATATAGGTCTGTAATTTGATGGTAGATTTTTGTCACCTTTTTTAAAGAGGGGCTTAACAATAGCATGCTTCAGTCTTTCTGGAAATATTCAATTTTCTAATGAACAATTGCATATGTGACTAAGAGGTTTACTGAGTTCCGATGAGCAGCTTTTTAATAACTTATTACTTATCTCATCCCATCCAGACGAGCTTTTACTTTTGAGAGACTTGATTATATTTTAAATTTCTATGTGGGAAGTCAGGTTCAATTGAAATCTATGGTTCCAAACTGTAGATTTTGTTAGTAGGTCTACTGCCTTATTGCTAATATTATTTTTTATAGGAATACATTTCTCTGCAATATTTATAAAGTGACCATTAAAAGCATTTGTAATGTCTGATAATTTATCTAGTTTTATGTCTTGGTATATTAATGATGTGCAATCATTGTTTCCCTTTGTTCTCCCCGTTTCGTTTTTTATTATATTCCATACAGTCTTAACTTTATTATTTGATTTATTAATTACTTGTGAAAAATGCCTACTTTTTGCTTCTTTGATTACTTTCTTCAGTATGTTGCAATACTTTTTATAGTATTCCTTATGAGTTTGGTTATTACTGGTTCTATATTTTAGGCAGAGCTCTCTTTTGTTCGCACAAGATATTTTAATACCAGCAGTTAACCATGTGTTATTCCTTGAATTAGGTAAATTAGCAGTTTTCTTTTTTGGAAAAATTGCCTCAAAAAGTCGTGACACTATGTTTAGGAATTCACTTAATTTACTATCTACTTTGTCATAGGATAACATAGATTCCCAGTTTTAATTTGCAAGATCTTGTTTGAAATTTAAAATTGAATCGTTATTCATTACTCTAGTCATATTACTATGAGCATGTTTACTGTTCGAATTTACTTTAATATTGTTCAGCACTAACATTTGTGCATCATGATCTGATAATCCATTTAATATTGGAAGTACTTTAAATTTACAGTGTTTTTCTATATCTATGAATAGCCTATATTATCTATTGTTTAGTCACGTTCAATATCACCACCTTATTCCCTCAAAAAATCAAACTTAGGATTACTTGAGAATAATAATAAGATATTTCAGTACTTAATCTATTTTATTAATTGTGTATCTGTATATGACGGTATATAAAAGCCATGTCAATAAGTTATAAAAATGAAATTTGTTTATAATTGAAATTATATATCTCTTTATATTAAAAAATCAAATTCACCAAAGTGAACTTTGGCTTGTCAATATTATTCTAAAAAATTAGATCTAGGCCTATTATAGTACACAAAATTAAAAATCCATTAAGCTATATACACTAGTATTAACATCAAAAACTTTGTCAAATGATATATAAAATATGGTATGTTAAAACTTGGTTTGTCAATAATATTCTAAACGATTTTTGACAAATAAACTCTATTGAGTTACATATATATTAAAATGTTGTCCTGAAAACATATACACTGTATGCTGTGAAGTATGTTATCTATTCACAGTTTGAGTCACTTCATATGTAAAATATGTACTTAGGCTATGATGAATGCTATTTACATATTTCAGATGAGACAGTTCACTATTAATTGTAACTAAACTACGATTACTGGAAAAACACTGCAGCTGGAGTTCGGTATTCTTGGCTGAAGTTACACAGTTGAAATATCTTATTGTTCTCTTGAATCTTTGTCGTTTTTATTTAATGGAAGATGCATTTCGGCCCAAGATGAGCCATCTTCAGTTCCTTGAAGCATTTACTAACCCGACCCGCTGCTGAAAATCAACATACTGAGTCAGTACAGACTTGCCTATAATGGTAATTAAGGTACTCCCGTTGCTCGTGTCTTAAAAATGTCATTGTAGGCTTCTTGCATCATCATTATTATCGTTGCAGTTGCGTTATTAACTGCCGCTTAAAATAGTTTTCAGGCTGATTTTTATCCCCAGTCCTAATGGGTAGGAACACATAGCAGGTATATAGGCTATAAAGTGACTTTCCTCGCTGAGTGAATGTGATCGAGTTGCTATAGTTCTTGAGTTTACTCACCTATACAGAATCTTGTTACACTAATCCAAAGCAAACAAACGCACTCTCTCTATGAAACAGGGCCGCCACCTCACTTACTGTAGTCAAGTGTTTCTCAAACTCCCGACAGCAGCGCCACTGTCAACCGGAACGGGGTTGATGTAGATGTAGATGTAGATGTAGATGTAGTTATCTCGTTCTGTAGATCCTGTGTTGAGTGGGACTCAAGGATAAAGAACACGTCAGATTACAATATACAAGCAAATAATAAATAATAATATATAATATGTCCACCGCTGTGGCTCAGAGGATGCGTTCAATCCTCTCACGCAGCGGGCCCGGGTTCGATTCCTGGTCGGGACAAGTTACCTAGGTGGGGTTTTTTCTTGGTTTTTCCTCACCTTTGAGACAAATGTTGGGTAACTTTAGGCCCTTGTGGTCCCCAGATATCATCTGGCCGTCATTATCATCTTCATTCCATCCTCGCCTTGTTTGGAGTGAGTGTGTGTGTGCATGGTGTGTCTCGTTCTATGTGTTCGTGTTGTCTCGGAGGTGGCTCCGGCATTGGGCTGATCACTCATCCGGGGAGGCCCTCCATGTCCTTGTCTGGTCAAGAAAGTATGTATGTGATCCAAAGATAATCCTTCTCTCGACAGGTCGCGGCCCTGTAAGGCCCGGGCGGCTTGGGTCGCTTAAATCCTTAAAGGGAGAGGTTAAACTACGAGAAAGAAAGAAAAAGAAAATATATAATATTCTACACTGTAAACTTATTGTTAGGGTAAATCCGGGTGAGATGGACATGCTTTTTTTAATGCTTAATAACTTGAACGATTTTCAAGATAATTCGTGAGAAAAATGTTCAATTAGGTCCTTGGATGTCACATTCTCATAGCATAATTTTTTATGGAGAAAAGAAAGTAATTTAGGGTGAGAAATCCCAACATTTAAAAAAATGGTGCGTTGGCCACTCACCCGAGGTGTCAGGGGGAGATTGCCATAGGACATAGGGACAGTTTTCGAAGGTAGAAAGTACAGGTAAAAAAGTAGAAAGACAAGTTAGCTCTTCTCCAATAAATATATACAAATAAAATAAACTTAAGTGCCAAATAAGTTATCACAACGTAAAAATAAACATATTTTGGAAAACAGAATCAATTCTGAGTAACTGAAAAGTTCTGATACATTTCTGAAAAGATAACTAAACTCTACTGCATGCCACTACTGCAATGAATGTTGGGGAAGGGCATACCATCTAAGCTCTACATCATTTATCTCCATCTTTCGACTTTGTTAGTTGATGACAGGAAAACGTAAATATGAAAAATAATACAATATTATGGAGCCACCTTTGGCATAGAAACATGAGTTCATTCCACTTTTTAAGCACATTAATAATTTTGAAAATGAATTTAATAATGTATTTAATTAGGGGTACACTGTCAAAGTCGTCTCTATTTACATACATCTTTCCGGATTGGATTTTCAAAATTGTTTCATTAAGGTATTCGTATTAATATGTTCGTTTTGTCAATTCCCTAGCAATAAAAATAAATAAGTAATTGAGAAGCGATGAAAATTAGTCTTAAGTGAAAATTTTTACATTTCGCATTAGAAAAAATCAGAAGATCTTGAAAATATGGCTCTTAAGTTGTTGGCCAGCTCTCCCGGAAAAGAAGTGGGCCATCTCTCCTATTTGTAAAGGTGAGATGGCCATACTCAGTAGTTAAAAATTGAAAAGTTTAGAACAGAACACGTAATACAAGTGAAATATATAAGGTTCACTCACCTCACACAGTGAGTATCGTTTAACTGTTAGTAATAATGTCGGACTTCTGCTTATTTCATTCAACATCCAAAAAATTAATGGCCAGTTAGAAAACAGTAATGTTAAATCAATCGCGGATTTCTAAATATAAACAGCGCAGGTGTTCAACAATCGACTCTTAGTACCAAAAGCTTGCCGCCCACCAAGTTACGTTCAAATATGTTTATCGGCCTTGAAATCAGAGCGATTGGTCATCTCCCCCGCATGGCAGTCTCTCCCGGAATTACCCTATAACAATAACGCCTTAGTTTTATTTATATTAATAATGAACTTCTGTTTGCGTGTGACGAAATATGTTCTGACAATATTTGGAGAAACGGTTGAATGACGTTAAGCGATAGAGAACTAACCTATATTAATTAGTGTGGCACGCCTGTTACATGAGGAAGATGAGTTAGCGTGCCTTACTGTAGCGAGTTTCTTAACACTAGAGCACTGGTTCGACTCCGGGCGAGTAATAAAAAGATTAAGATTGTAGTGAATAACCTAACTAATTGAAACCTTGGAAAAGACACGGGATGATAATGAGTGTGAGTTGAAGGTGAAGTGGGGAAAAGAGGAAGTAAAGGCAGGTATGACTAAAATTGTAAATTCCAACGAGAAAATATGTTTATATCATTGATTACTGTTTGTGGTTCAGTTTTAAATCTGTAGTATAAATAGTCTTAAATCTGATAGGTTGCTGATTATGAAGAAAAACATTAGCAAATATATTGTGCATTTCTGTTTACTCACTTAAAGTTTAATGAATGTAAAACTGTATCCAAAAGTAAGGTTTTATTCGTGTAATGTAAAAATCTATATTAATAAAAGGAAGTGTCTGTCCTCCTCCGTCTGTCTGTCCTCCGTCTGTCCGCGATGCCCAGCGAAATCTACTCAACGCAGAGATCTGACATTTTATACATAGGCGGACTAAAGGGTCGGAATGTGCACCTCGAAGCCGGAATTTTAATTTTCGCTTTCGTTCGTTAGTTATGAGTGAAAAACGGGCAGAAAACGTGTATTTATTGAGTTTTCGAAGCATGAGTTTTCAGTAATACAAATCAATTACACTAGGCTTTGGCTATTTTTGTCATACCTTCGACATAAAAGCATCGCGATCTCTTGAATGTTGTAGCTCACGCTGGTCGATTCATTTCTTTTTAATGTTAAGGCACGCAAACATAATATGAAATTTTCAACCTACACCGAAGAGGATTATTATTATTATTATTATTATTATTATTATTATTATTATTATTATTATTATTATTATTACTATAGGGATAATCAATATTAGCCTAAATATGGTCAAACGTTGTTCGATTTGGACGAAACTCACTATACAGGGGTTTTCTGGGCCAAGGAACTCGAATCTGAGGTCGCTTTTACCAGGCGACGCTATCTAATCGTGGTATGTAGTCAACGTGATTTAGGTGTTAATAAATATAATTATTTAACTATTATGCTCTTAATTTTTAATTTTTGAAATAATTATCGCTGGCGAAGCCGCGGGCACATGCTAGTACACAATATAAAAATTCCGCAAATTTTGTTCTTCACCATGAGCAACCTATCAGATGTAAGGTGTCACTTATACTAGTGCTTTAAGGCGGGTCCTACCGATCCTGTACAATTATGTTCAAGACTATAGGTACGAAATGCATATTAATTCATAAATTCACCATTATCAGAAATTAAGTTGTCTGTATAAAAGCCTAAGTACTCTATATCAAAGCTTAAAGGATTTGACATAATGGGCGGAGTGAATAAAACTCAGTAAATGCTTTTACTGCAAAATTTTAAGTAAATACTAGCATTTTACTGAATAAAATATTTCAGTAAATACTGTTGCTTATTAGTAATCAGTACATACTAGATCAAGTAGTACCTACTGCAAAATATGTGAATAATAACAAGTATTTACTTATCAATACCAGTAAATACTGTGAAATTTTCAAGTGTGGTACAGACCTTGCTTAAGATGGCAATGCCTTATCTGAAATGCTTGTTTTACAAGAATTATGAAGCAAAAAGTGTACTGAGAGCAAATGGAGGCTCAAGAAGATGATTATCACAATTTATCTAGATTCAGAAGGGAAAATATGAAGTGGCATACTTCACATTTCATGGATGAAACAGGCAGAAGTTATAAATTTTTCATTTTTAAGTGATCCAGGCTATCAGAGTCAGAATTCATTATACGATTCAAAATGTTTTCTGTGTATTATTACCTAAACAATTTCACAATTTTCTTTTTTGTTATTATTTAAGCTGCATGGGCAATCTTATATAGATTGAGGTTATGTAGTATTGAGGTTAGCCTATATATTTTATTTTGTTTTATTTTAAACTAGCAGGTGTCTGTGACTTCGCCCATATTTATTAATATAATCGCTAGATTTTTTAATAATAGGCCTACACTTAATAGGAAAAAAATTAAAACTTCATTTATTAAAACATACACTGTTTTTAAATAAGTTGCATTAATTATCTAATTTTATTGTAAATTGTATTGTCAGACGTAGTAAATAAATTAAACTACTAAATGAATCATACAGATATGAAATGAAAGGATTAGAACAAACCATAGAATTATGAACCTTACGCTTAAATGCAAATCATTCATAAACAATTAAAAGATTAATAATTTTAAAAACATGCAGCTTTGGGGTGCATTCTATGATTAGAGTACACCGTAGGGAAAGAAATGATCTCAAATTCGAGTTCCAGGCTCAACCCCCTCCCCTGCACAGTGAGTTTCGTCCAAATCGAGCAATGTTTCCCATTCAGACCTACATTCATGATCTCTCTTCCGTCCACCTATGTTAAAAATTTCAGATCTCTTTTGGGCTGTAATGTTATAAACAAATAAATCAAGTAGAGCGGGCAAACAAAATCAAAGCAATTGTTGAAAAAAATTATTTCCGCAATGCTCTTCTTCCCCAGTTTCTATGGCAAAAGAGGAAGAGTAGGCCTACTTACTAATTTTACAATTGAAAAGTAGCCTATTACTAAAATCTGATGCTGTAATAGTGGAAAAAGTTTTCCTACTGTTTTTTTTGGGGGGGGGAGGGAGCTCATAATTTGCGAACAAAAGCAAAAAATAGAAAATCCGGCTTTTAGGTGAATTCAGACATCTTTTAGTCCGTCTATGTTAAACATTTAAGATCTCTGCATGCCCTAGATTTGGCTGGGTATCGCACTCAGAAAAACATAAAAACAAATACTTCCTCTTATTACGTAGATATCATGGCCTACTTTAAGTAATCACAGTCCACTACATGTAGTTTGCATAGTTAAGCAGGTAGTAACTACTACTGTTCATCCAGTATTAACTTATAAGTACTAGTAGGCTATAAGGTTATTCACTCAAAATTAAGTAAAAGCTGGTACTTGTAAGTATCTACTGAAAGTAATTACTACTACTAGTACTTATTACTAGTAGTAACTACTCAATTTTTATTCACTCCACCCAATGACGCACCTGTGCGGTAAGTGGCGTGTTAAGTTGATTCGGTTTCCGGCACTGTCTTTGGGAAGTTTAAGTTTCCACCATGATAGCATGAATGACAAATGGATGAAAAAACCTATTGCAGAAAACATTTAGAAGAGTTTTTATTAGTGAAGCAAATGAAAGCCATAGTTATCTCGATTAATACAAGCAGCATAATCCTTCGGTCAATCCTGTTTTAGTGTGTAATCAAGGAACGGCATTAGTTTGGTTCTCTGCCGCAATCACTGGGAGCGCTGGAGTGGAATAAACTATTCAGTTCATTTGCACGTGTGGGAAATGCCATCGGATTGCGTGTAATGTATGAACATTCCACTAATAGTTCCGACAAGAATTCCGGCTGGTTGTACCACATAAGAAGATGAAATTCCACTCAATCAATTAAGGAGACAAGCCAAGACACAGCCATTTGCCTCATCTCCCTGCTTTTGAGGACGCAAAGTGCAATCTGCTCTCTACGCTGCACGTGATCCTTATTGCATGTATGTCTCGTGTTTATTAGCAATTGAATACGGAAAATGTATCATAGTTATTTTTGTTAGAATAATTGTATCAGCATATATTACAAGCTCAAATGTTTTTGTGGGGTAAACAGAGTTTTGTGATTTATGAAGAAGAAATGAAGGGATGAAAGGAAAATTTGTTTTACAGAAATCACAAAAAGCTGACATTAAAGTTGCTATGATGTTTAATAGCCCAGTCAAATGTTACAAAAAAATGCGTGAACTTACATTAAATGGAGGGGAGTTTCGGACCTTTACTGGGATCACAAATCCAGATTTGCAACCCTCAGAAACCTGTGCTCGCTGAATGGCGGTCGAAATAAACCGGTTTTTTTTGAAGTTTTTAGGTTTTTCGACAATATCTCCTAAACTGTGCGTTTGGTGGAAAGAATCCTTCTTAGCTTTTTTAAAGCAAATTCAATTTTCTAAAATATGAGATGAAATTCGTTCTTGTAAGTTATATAGTTACCGAGATACGGCTTTTCAAAGATTGGCATTTTTTTATCAAAAAGTTAAAATTTCTAAGTTTTCTTCATGTTTCGAACTGAATACCGGCAAAATCACACGTCTTACAGAAAGGTCAAGAAAACAAAAGTTGTAGAAAATTTAATAAGCTTTAATTTGAGCTATAGCTGGTTCTTGTAGCGCCGAAAGTCTCGCAATAAATGACAAAAATAAAAAAGATGAATAATGCTTTTTTGGGGTGAAAGTTGAGTAACATCGTTTCCTCCAACAACACCTAAATCTTTTTGGTAACATATTTGCTGATAATGTCTTATAACTGTGTATAGAAACTATTTGTGTGTATATGTGTCTATGGGAGATGGATTTTGCCAGAAAAAATATTTAAGCAGAATATTTCATAAAAATGTATTTACTTTTAAACCAACAGGGATATTTAAACCATGAGTAAGGTTCCTGGTATGGGATGGTGTGGGACCTGGGAAGTCGAAAGCGGGGTGTTGTCTTCATCCTCACTTGAAGAACTATCATTCTGGGGTATGGGCACATTGCATTTCAGCCCAGTTTTGCGCCAGCTGTAGCCCCCAGCGCAGCCCATCTTGCACTTTCACAAGATCAGTTGCATAAGGGTTTCAAGGGCTGGTTCAACTTCCATTGCAATGGGAGTAAGCCCAATTCGTCCAACTTCCACCGCAATCCGTGAGTTTTTTCCACCCCAACCACTTTTTTACCTGCGAAAAAGTAGAATGAAAATTAGTTATTCTATAATATTTCAAAGCATACACATGGTGTACAATGAGAGTGTATAAGTGAACAACGAAATTAAAGAACATAATGATAGGAAATGTCTATAGACATACCTGGTGATATATACAATAAGCATGGTATTTTGCAGCATCTGTGGTTGGTGAAAAACGGGCGAGGTTGACTTTGGCTGACAGGTCGTTGAGGGTGGTGTCAGTCGCTCCTTAATAAACTGCGACGAGGCACTTCTCCCCAGCAGCAGTTATTTCAACGTGACTCACATCTGCGTGGAGGAAGACTTCTGCTTGCCTGAATAGTGCTGGGTTCTTGAAGAAGGTTTGACAAATTTGGTCAGGCCCCTGTTTGAAAGGGGCCTGGGAGAGTAATCAGAGGTTCCGGTGGTGAACGAGATGGACGTCTGGCTCCCCTCTTCTGGAAGTAGATGTATTTTTTGGAACTCAAACCAACTAATAACACAAGCAGGTTCACATCTTCCACGATGATTACAACCTTCTCAAAAGAGTCAGCTTTGGTGATGGTAGGTCTAACAATGTCAGCATCAGCGTCTTTTCTGTCACCTCAACACCGTGCTGCTCAAATCCAGTTTTCAGTAACTCTATCAGCCTATTCTTATTAGTGTCGTTCGATAAGAATTTCTCTTGCGTGATGTTAATAGTTGGAGCTGATAGAACAATGCCACTGCAGTTGAGGGCGGAGTATCGTCTGAGACGTTTGGCACATTTTGTACTTTTTGAGAGGCGTCCTCCGGGTATCCATCGAAGACAACGGGTTACATCTGTCCCTAAATTTTTTTTTCACAAAATGAATGTAGCCGTCAATGATGGTCTTCACTGATGTTTTGATGCCACACACAATTGTGGAGCAAGTAGCAACCATCGAGCACGATGTGCATATATGGTTGTCTCAGGAGATGTTGGTAGCTTCGTTGAAAAGAGACATTGGGTAAGGGGGCAATTCATACTTGAAGTGGACTTTCAACTCGGCGTCGGATTTTTATGGTGAAGCTAACTCGCTGAAATATTGTGAGAGGGTCAACTTCAGTCTTCTTATTAGTGATTTGTATGGAATTATTGACGCTTGCAAACAAGGTAACAACTTTGTCTTTACGTTTCAATCTAACTTTCCCAAATGTCTGGTTTTCTATGTAAACCATTCTTTCTGTTCCCTAGCGGCCATGGGAGACACCGTCAACGAGAATTGGAGTCGGAGCAGAGTAACCGCAATATTTCCAAGCAATAGCAAACCGCGGTATTTTAGTAATGGTGCACAGAGATTTTGAGAATACCCCGGTATTACGTTTACCGCGGTAACGAAACGGCTGAGAAAACCGGAGAATGGTGCACTCGGTCATAAGTCTGTTCCCAGTTCCTTGGCAATTTAACAATTGACTTCATAGCCTCCAACAATGCCACTGCTAATAGAAACTATTTTGTCAGTAACGGGGAACTGATCTCGTGCAAGTACAAGATGGGCTGCGCTGGGAGCTGCAGCTGCAGCTGCCGCAAAACTAGGCTGAAATGCTCAGTTTTGTGCATTTTCTGCAAGGAAAAAATTCTGCCGCAATGTACCCACACCCCAGAGTGACAGTTCTTCAAGTGAGGATGAAGACATCGCCCCACCCTCGACTTCCCAGGTCCCATACCATCCCATACCAGGAACCTCACACATGGTTTAAATATGCCTGTTGGTTTAAAAGTAAATACATTTTTATGAAATATTCTGCTTAAATATTTTTTCTGGCAAAATCCATCTCCCATAGACACATATACACACAAATAGTTTCGATACACAGTTATAAGACATTTTCCGCCAACATGTTACCAAAAAAATTAAGGTGTTGGTGGAGGAAACGATGTTATTCAACTTTCACCCAAAAAATCATTTTTTCATCTTTTCGGTTTTTGTCATTTATGACGAGACTATTTGAGCTACAAGAACTGACTGTAGCTAAAATTAAAGCTTATTAAATTGCCTACAACTTTTGCCTCTTGACTTTTCTATAGGACGTGTGATTTTGCCGGTATTCAGTTATAAACACGAAGAAAACTTAAAATTTTAACTTTTTGAGAAAAAATGCCAATCTTTGAAAAGCCGTACCTCTTTAACTATATAACTTACAAAAACAATTTTGATCTCATATTTTAGAAAAATTAAATTAATTTAAAAAAGCAAAGAAAGATTCTTTCCAACAAACGCATAGTTAAGGATATATTGTTAAAAAGCCGAAAAAGTCCGAAAAACAGGTTTATTTCGACCGCCATTGAGCGAGCACAGGTTTCTGAGGGTTGCAAATCTGGATTTGTGATCCCAGTAATGGTCCTAAAGTCCCCTCCAAAAATCATTAATACTCCATTTAATGTAAGTTCCGATGTAACATTTGACTGGGCTATAATCACAGCTGCCATTCCTGAAGACATGATTCAATAGGTACTCAAAATACTAATATGTATTATAATCATTGTATATTTAATAATTATAATATACATACATTAATTTCATTATAATTGAATACGCAAGCTATTTTATGTACATATAGTTCTGTCAAGGACAAATACTAGGCAAATGTAATCCCTCGAGAGGTTAGGAATTTATCGAAAGATTCGCGACTGCGCAAAATTTATCTGATGAAACTCGTTAACTCGGGTTCCATGTATTAAGACTATTCTATGAATAAAAATGTAACGCATTATAGAAATAATTATTTCTTTTGTGCTTTGTTAAATAAAATCAAAACTAACAGCTGCGAGTTCACGGCATACTATGAATCAAACATCCATGAATAGATTCGAGTTACTATGTTGTGAGCAGGGCTACCTATGGTGCATGTAAGACATAATTAACCTAATTCGGGTAGGCTAACAGCAGGACAGAATAAAAGCACTCCAACTGGGTTTTCATTTGATTTGAAAATGCGTATTTAATCAATGCATATTTATATTATTTCAATTTGCAGACAAGTTATGTTGTATGAAATAAGGTGTCTCCATTCTGTTCAATGGCAGCACATGACGTAATACTCACCACACGTTGATGCCTTACGTGTCCAGTAACGAGCTTACGATTTATCAGAGAAAATTGCAACCTTGCAATCCGAGGAAGGATATTATAAGATAAAAAATCGTGATTGGTGTATATCCGAGGAATTGTTAAACGTTATTGAACACGCGGCGTACGAATGAAATAGTCATTTCTAAAACTAAAAGATTTTCAAAACCGATGAATTTATTATCAAGTATATTAACTAGGTATTAATTAATTTAATACAAAAATTCTATAGGCCGCTGTGTACTTTATTTTTAGTACAAATTATGACAGAAAAGTGATATTAGAATTGTATTAATTACATTAATTGTGTAGATATTGTTATCGATGTAAACGCCAATTGTGATTCCTTGGTGAGAAGTACTTAAAGAACCCTTTCCCTTTAGTTTGCTCTTGATGCAGGTTCCATAATATCTTAACATTCAAAATCACTCACTTCAACTACTAGGCCTATATTTCATTTTTACTCTTTATTCAAACTTCATGGTAGTAAAAATTTACAAATTGCATGAACAAGTGGACAGGAATTATTAATAGTGATGTGCAACCTTATATGAGCAATTATACGAAATTCAAGGACTGAGTAATGGAACGAGAATAAAATGAAGACACTGTATTACCAGAAAAGTCTGCATTACACGACCTGAATACTCAACTTCTAGTACGGCACTAATTATTGCAATAACTTTCCATTGATGTGTCGCTTTGCCAATAAAGTGTGTTTCAAATTTCATTAAAGCTGTGTTTTATGTGTTATGAGTGTTACGAATTTAATGGCTAGCTTGTGTTGACAGGAACTGTACAATTATTTGCTTTGAATTCCCTAAGAGGAACGTAACTAGGCAAACAGAGTAAAGCAACGCCCCAGATTGTACAGTTCTGTTATGTACACAAGCCAAGTTAGGCTTTTCCTGCCCCGGAGAAATATGCGTTTACATGTGTTACACGTTAGTTTGCCTAGAGCAGTGTCCGGCAGATGCTGCAGTTTGAAGCGGATTTTATGGCATGGGCAATTCTTTAGACAATATATTAACAATTATTATACATTTTTACTCTATGCATAATGTAACAATATTACATATTATTATATTATTATATATATACATATATATACATTTTAATTCAATCATATTACATATTATTATAATACTCTATGAGAATTGCTAGTAAAGGCTCCAAAACACTTGAACAAGAATGTTAAGTATTTGCATACTCAGACGTCTGAATATGTGGGAAGAAGGGAGTTTGGAATTCGTGGGAAAACTAAGTGAAAATATGTACTAACTACAAGGTCTCATTTGATTGGCTGAGGGGTAAATTAAAACTACGTTTTAGCCAATCAAAGACTGAGTAAAAGGGAGGTGCCTACCACAAAATTAAGAAATCTAAGTTTTGTAGCAAGCACGGAACACAGTCTCTTTTTGATATCTTGGGGAATGCCACGCGTCAAAATTGTCTTCCTACTTTATAGAATAGTTTTTATAGAGTTTCAGAAAGTGTCGACCATAAGTGAAGTTTTTAGCATGTGTAAGTGTCAGTTTAAAAGTTATGTGTCCTTTTGTGTATTTTGTGGGGGAGAAGGATTTATCAATAAACCCCGGTGAAATAGAAAGAAAAGATTGTGTACATACTTCATTTTCTGGACCATTAGCCTACCTATCTCCGATTCGTCGCCCTGAGGAAGAAACTCAAGCTCATCACTGAAAGCAGCCTAGGCAAATAGGGGAAATACAGCAAGACACAAGGTATGTGGAAACACCTGAGCGCCCAAACAACAACAACCACACCACCCCAACTTTAAAACCCCTACACGGTGGCTCCAACCAACGCGGGGCTCGATGGAGACAGCGCCCACACTTTAAAAAACCCCTTCAAGGTGTGCGAACCAACGTACGGCAGAGACGACGGAGACGGCGCGATAAAAGACAACGCGGAAAGACAGCATCCAGCAGACGACGAGGAATAGGAGGACTAATGGAGATCCAGTGACAATCATCAAAACCAAACTTCAAGTTCAAGACTTCAAACGGTAAAATTGTACAAGAAACATCTTGCATTTTGTCGGTGTTCAAGAGGAGAAGATTATCCAGGAGAAGAATCACCGAGGGACAAGAGGACATCAGGGGATATCACCAAAAAGTAACAGATTTGATAATGAACAATTAAAACAAGTAGGAGAGTAAAAATAAATGCATTAATTTCGCTTGCAAATCTTAAAATATTATTTTTGTTTACTGGCCAGAATAGGGAAGAGTTCGCATTTAGTACGAAGTAAATATCAGTTTCGTAAACAGTTACTGCATGGTTAAATTATTAACTGTTATTGGAGGTTAAATGGTCGGTACAACGCCAAAGTGAACTAAGCGCCAATTGTCAAAATATAGACTATTGGTAGTCCATGGTGCAGATTTTGATATCCTACGGTCTGCAATAACGAACTAAGCGATACTACGATAGTAAAATCAGTTGAGAAAAAAGGAAATTTCGTTTTGATCAAGATTTTTTTACAACACTCAAACTTCAACTTCAGTTTTCTCAAAATATGGAGTTTGGCGCTTAGTTCACTTTGGCGTTGTACCGACCAAATGTTATTGTGTGTTTTTTTTATTTTTGATTTATTGTAATATTAATGTGTATGCTTTGTGTAGCATAAGAGGGTCGTAGGTGATTATATGCTATTACGTAGTGGTAAGAAGATCGAAACTATGGATAGTATAGGGTCAGATCTCGGGGGAGGGCAGAGTTTTCTCACCCAGAGTCCCAAGTAGGAAGTGAATGCGAGGAGATACTTTTAGTTGATAGAACAGACGATGAAAATGATAGCTCAAAGGTGAGTGACACGAACCTCAGTGTTGTAGCAGATGTAAACACCGAAAAAGAAAGTGAAACGATTTTGGTAGAAGGGATTGGTAGCAGTTCTAGTAACCCAGTGGGGATAGAAATATTGTTGGCTAATATGCTAGCCGATATAAAGAAAGGTCAAAGCGAAGCAAGTGAAAAAATGGATAGGCAGTTAGAAGCTACAAATAAACGGCTGGAAGAGGTTAGTAAGGAACAGCAGACAGAAATGAGTAAGGAATTAAAGGAACAAGTAAAGAAAATTCATGAAAACTTGGCAACAATGGGACAGGAATTAAATGCTAAAATAGATCAAAATAATGCTGAAATGGAGTTGAAGTTAAGTAAGGTTTTGAACAAGGTGGACGAAAAGATAGAAATCCAAAGTAAAAAATGGGGTGAGAAATTAAATCACGAGATTAAAACAATGGAAAACAGGGTTGACGAGACTGAAGATAGGGTTAATAAAAAGGTGGAAGATGACGTAGAGCATTGTAAGAACGAGTTGCGGTCAGAGTTAAGTAAAATAAACACAGTAACTGTTGAACTTACCAAGAAAATAGACAGTTCAGAGAATTCTAGTAAGGTGTTAGAAGAGAAACTGACAAGTAGGGTGCATGCGTTGGAAATCAGACTAAATAAGAATGTTGATGAAGTGTCAAAAGAGGTGAGCTGTTTGAGAAATGAAACAGAAAGTTTAAGAAAAAGAGAGGCTGGAAGCGATAGGATTGATGTCCTGCAAAGAGCAGAAAATGTAGGTGACAACCACGAGAGTAACATTACGCATGGTTTAGAAAATATCGCGGTTAACAGAAATAGTGTTTCAATGGGACGCTCAACGCCGGACATCGCTCCTAGCGTAACAGGCCTAGCCCCTAACGTCACTGCAACTAATGACTCAGTGAGTGTTACTCAATTTTTGGGTACTGACCTAACAATTCCGACTTTCAACGAAAATATTTCTTCGAACCCTCAGAAGTTTCTTAAGAGTCTTGATGAGTACCTACGGTTACGCGTGGTACCTGACAATTTAAAAATGCTGATAGTGTCACGCGCGCTTAAAGGGAAGGCACGCGATTAATTAGATTTAACGATTGATCCCGGATGTTCATATGAACAATTTAAGCAGGCTTTTCTGAACCGATATTGGAGTGAGGAAAGGAGGACACAAGCACGCGTTCAGCTTTACAACGGAAGATATACACCTAAGAATGGGGGTACCTTGGTGAATTATTTTATGGACGTCGTCGGCGAGGCTAGGATGCTCGATCCGCCATTACAAGAGCATATTATTATTAAGCTCGTACTGAGACACTTCCCGCCCAGTATTCATAATGTCTTGGTAATATCAAACGCCAGCACTTACGGAAGGGTTATCGAACTCCTAACGAGTTTTGAGGGATGCGCAAATAGAGGAAATGAGGAGAATGGGTATGACAGACCAAGAAATGATGCTCGGATGACAAGGCCTCAAAATGAAGGGTTTAATAATAATAATAATAATAATAATAATAACAACCGAAATTATTTTCAACCACTGAGAGGTGTAGGAGCCAGAGGTACGAACTCCGGTCCTTACAGGGGCGATGATGGAGGCAGAAATAGGAACTTTTCGAATAGGCCACACGCCAGGGAAAATGAAGTTAATAATATAACATTTGCGAGAGGAAGGCCGCGAAGAGAGCATGATCGCCATCAGGATGGCAATCGTAGTAGAGTAACAGAAACGACAGCTGATCAGAGGGGTGAATGGACCGAGAGACGGGTAGATACGTCGTTAGCTCGTGGTAGTAATGGAGTGATGTTAAACAGTGACGCGGGACAGCCAGAAAGAAGTTTGGATCCTCAAGCAAGGGAATTTAAGGGGAATGACACTTCTAACACACGGGAAAATTATGTGCAGGATTACGAGGGTGTAAATAACCAAGAAGGATACTAAAGATCGTTAGAAAATTAAAATACGGATTCTGGAAGGACTCGTAAATGCAACTGGCTTAAGAAAAAATGATAGGTAATTATGTACATGTGTAAACATTCAAGCGATATGTATACTGTGGACGAACAGAGTGATAATAAATAAGATAATAAAAGTTTGATAAGTTCCCAGCGACGAAGGTTAAAAGAGAAATTAAATTAAATGAAGTAGAGTGGAGACTAATATCCTAATACTTTCGACATTTTACACGAAGAAGTTTAGTATGTAGAGATGGAGGTAGCAAGATTGAATTTAAATAGTTTTCAGTCATATATTGCGAGGTGGCATTAAAAGGTAAAGGTGCAGATACCGTAAAGAAACAAATAAAAAAAATAACGAGAGGCGAGCGGACAGTAGATTTCTACGCGATTACGATTAATAAATCTAACTCACTGCAGGGAGATGATAGAATATGATTATTAGAAGCTATCAAGCTATTTTTGGACCCCACGACGTCAACTTGTATTTAAAAAAAAAAAGAAATCTGTGTATAAATTTGCGGAAGATGGAAGCGACGAGAACTATGATAATATGAGATAGACGGTGTTTATAGGTATTCCCTATCACCGAGAGTAAAAGAGATAAGAGTTATTGTAAATGTAGTGCAGTACGGGAAAAGACCCTATGCATGATTAATTATTTTGAGGCTATGGAGCCCAGTACGAGGTATAAAGGAGCAATTACGTCAGTAAGGACGGTTGCGAAATATTAAGACGAAAATATGAATTTTGCGGAAGCGAAGCGCTCCGGCAATTATAGTACATGTGACACAAATGTAATACACAGATAGGAAGATATAGAGGGAAAGTCAAAATCGAGTTAGATAATAATGAGAATATTAATGAGCAAGAATGAAATCAGTAAATTTTTAGGTCATAGGCAAGGAAGGGAGACTGTCGCGAAAGCCGCTCGAGAAGGAAAGCAGAGTCAAACGAGAAGTCAGTAACAATAATCAGAAATATACAGACATTCATTAAAAATACAACGGAGGTTTGGCAAAGTAGAATAAAACATTAAATCGCGATTAAGAGAATAAAATGATCTGCACTGATAAACAATATATATTACGGAAACACGCTACCAGGATAAAAAAAAAGAGTGAATACGTTTCTAAAATCATACAAAATAATAAATATCGCAGTGGAAACCTATGCACTGGAATTGACGGATAAAATGTATTCCGTGACTTAAAAGTCGACAAGAAGGAGATTTACGAAGATTAGGCAAAATTACTACGGCAGAAAGTTCAAGATTTTGATGGAATTATTTGAAAGAGTTGCATTAAGATGGCCAGAAGGAACCGTAGAAATATTTTTTAAAAAGGGGAATATTACTGTAGTAACAGGAAATGTAATTTAAACCTTATAAGGAACAAAATGTAAACATCGGTACTCATGATGACACTTTAGAATAAATAAATGATCTTTTGTTTTTTAGTAGGATTTGAGATGTACTTTAAAGAGTTGCAATGACCTACGGGGGCTCGCATTTTTTTTTATGTGTAAAGCCAGTGTGGCAGGAACTTGAAAGTGTATGGTGAAATAAAATAAGATGAAGTGAGAATGGGTAGAAAGCAGATGTATATTCTCAGAACTGTAGGATGAGAGTAGTAAATATAGTCGACACTTTAAGGGTCTCGAACCCAGTGCGACAATAGTGACATCCTTGTGGGTACACCACCCGGAAAATTATTATAGCCTATGATGGTATATTCTGTGTGATGGAATGACAGATATAAATAATGTTGTTTAGTTTTATGTCTATATGTTAAAACATTACAATCTGTATAACCCATAAAAAAATATCAGGATGCTATGGTATATATGTATGCAACCCAGCCTCTGCAAGGTGACAGCTATAGCCATTTAAACAGCTGTGAGGGAAGAAAGCAAGGTCTGGCAGCGAAAAAAAAAGGGGGAGAAACATATTGGAGTAGGAGGATCTTAGGTTAAGTGGTATGTTATACGTTAAAGAAAAAAAAGGAAGGGACAGATGTCATATTCGGGGGTTGTTATATGACACTGAAAAATGTCGCAATTGGTCATTGAAACATTTTCTCAGTCCCATATAAGGGCATATGAAGCGGATTTTATGGCATGGGCAATTCTTTAGACAATATATTAACAATTATTATACATTTTTACTCTATGCATAATGTAACAATATTACATATTATTATATTATTATATATATACATATATATACATTTTAATTCAATCATATTACATATTATTATAATACTCTATGAGAATTGCTAGTAAAGGCTCCAAAACACTTGAACAAGAATGTTAAGTATTTGCATACTCAGACGTCTGGATATGTGGGAAGAAGGGAGTTTGGAATTCGTGGGAAAACTAAGTGAAAATATGTACTAACTACAAGGTCTCATTTGATTGGCTGAGGGGTAAATTAAAACTACGTTTTAGCCAATCAAAGACTGAGTAAAAGGGAGGTGCCTACCACAAAATTAAGAAATCTAAGTTTTGTAGCAAGCACGGAACACAGTCTCTTTTTGATATCTTGGGGAATGCCACGCGTCAAAATTGTCTTCCTACTTTATAGAATAGTCTTTATAGAGTTTCAGAAAGTGTCGACCATAAGTGAAGTTTTTAGCATGTGTAAGTGTCAGTTTAAAAGTTATGTGTCCTTTTGTGTATTTTGTGGGGGAGAAGGATTTATCAATAAACCCCGGTGAAATAGAAAGAAAAGATTGTGTACATACTTCATTTTCTGGACCATTAGCCTACCTATCTCCGATTCGTCGCCCTGAGGAAGAAACTCAAGCTCATCACTGAAAGCAGCCTAGGCAAATAGGGGAAATACAGCAAGACACAAGGTATGTGGAAACACCTGAGCGCCCAAACAACAACAACCACACCACCCCAACTTTAAAACCCCTACAAGTTGTGACGTAAGAGCCAGTCATCCCGTTAGAGCTTCGGAGAGCGAGCAGTTGAGTTGTATTGCTGTTAATACGCACCAGCGCAGTGGCGTTCAGTGCAGCAGTAGAAATGTATGGTAAATTTAGTGCATTCAAAGTAAAGTAGACTTATGAAAACGTCAGCTCACCCTCGGAGACACGTCACATTTTCCAAAGTTGTCTACAGTATGTCATCCAATTACAGACATAAATAATTATGTGCAAATATTAGAAGAACTGGATCAGGAATTTGATTGCCGATTTCAAGATTTTGTAAATCTCCAATCTGATATTTGCATATTTGCGACACCATTTTCTGTGGATATTGACAGTGTTTCAACGTCATTTACAACTAGAAGTCATTGATTTGCAAAGTGATATGAAAATGAAAGACCGATTTCAAAACAAAAAGGATCTATCTATATTTTATAGAAGATTTCCCCAGGCAAGATTCCATCGATTACATATATTTGCTGCTATTCTCTGTCCCATTTAAGACCGATCCTGTTCAAAACAAAGAGGCGTGGCTGTCATAGCCCGCACGTGAGAACGCACGTGTTCACCATGTTTAATGTTAGTTTGTTTATTCTCAGTACAACTCATCCGCAGGGTCGTCGTGACCAATGAATCCTTTATGTTTTGTTTGCTAATTGATATACTATAATGATGACGATGCCAGTGAGAGTTTGTTATTTCACGTGTAAATGTTGATATTATTATTATTGCATGAACTTACGAACACTCGTTAGCCACGCTCTGGTAATGGCGCATGCTAATGACATTAACCAATCACGTTGTGTCACATGATGCGAATTTTCCGCGAACTCTCTGTGAGTTCTCCTCCCCTTTGTTTTGACTAGGCTCAAACTAGAATGGGATCAATAATAGAATGTTGAGTATATTTGGATCGACGTAGGCCTATGTATGTGAACAGTTCTTTTCGTGTATGAAGGTCTACAAACCTCAACATAGAAATCACCTATCTGATCAGAACTTAAAAAATGTTCTTCGTTTGTGTGTTAGCCAGACTATGACGCCAAATATTGCAAAATCAGTGGACGAGAAAAGAGGGGAAAAAATCTCGATAATGCCTTGAGCTTGGGCACGATAATGACACAAAGTAAGGGTGTGTATCACAAGTCTGAATAGGCCTATAGGCTACTTTTCTCACAAAGGTGTATAGTTTAATTTGTATATTTTGTGTAGTTTTTATATTTTATGTATTTTGTATATTTTTTGTACTTTTAACATTTTTCAGTTTCCGAGTAGACAAAGTTTTGCAGTACTGCTTAAAGTATTCACTTGTTTTATGTATTTGTATGTTTATAGCAGTTTCGGAGCCTCATTTAAATATGCGGACGCTTCCGCACCTGGATGTATTATGCATGTCAGATTATTGTAAGTAGGGCCTATATTAAATTTCATTAAAACAAAACTGTTCTGTTACATTGATTTATCACAGTTGTACTCTTTGGTTTTCGTACAAATGTATTGTAATTGTGCTATTCCTATACTATCTACGAAAACGGAGCGCACTCTGTCAGTGCATAGACGTCGTACCGCCACTGGCCAGGCGAACCATTTATCCACGCTGCGCTTCGCTCAGTACGGAGATATTGCCGAGCAAAGAGCGTAGCTGCTCTGTAGTATGACGTCACGGAGCACGGATCATGCCGGTCACTGGCCTAGAGGAACGAAACCAGGACTTCGTATTAGCCTACGTGCACTGGTCAAGTTGTTTAGTTTGCAAGCGATTAAAGTGCAGAAATCAGAGGACTCATTTCTTAAGTAATTTGATAGATATGGAAAGGAAGATTCATTTCTGTTCCGCGTATAAATAATAAATTACAATAAATAATATCCAGGCTATTAATTATGGAGATAAATTAAAAATAAATTTTTTATAAAGATTTATGAAAATATACCTTTGAATAAACTAGAGGAGACTAATTTTAAAGGATTTTCGGAGAAATATATGGAAACAATATATTCCAGGTGAGGTTATTTAACCCCCTGCTACAACGATACATTGCGATTGTGATTCCAGGTGAGGAAAGAAACTGGAGAGAAAGTTAATAAGTTAGCAGAAATACTGAATTTATTTGTCATAATGAGATGTATAATAATCGCAAGTACTATATCTATTGCCAATATTGTTAAGTAAAGCTACCTGAATTTCACCAATAGACGTCACCACAAATCAGTTAGCAGATAAGGCAAAACACCATCAACTAATTTTTTTTTAATTTTCGAAGCGACCAAACCACACAACCTCAATGAAAAAACGGGAATCATTTTACTTACAAATATTACATACCGGTATTCTAAGTATGTAGCTATTCCATACACCAGACAATGTGAATAACTGAAAAGGAAAATAATAATCAGTTCTCTCTACAGTTGCACTGAGCAAACTGGTAAGTATTATTGCTAGGTGTTAATAGTAAATGAAATCAGTACGTGTTGTTCTGCAAATAATGAAATAATACAAACCCTAATATTCAGTTCCCTAAGCCCATTTTAGCCCTATTTTAAATACTTCATATCCAAAATGAGCCTAACTAACAGGAAAATAAGCTGTATACCTATTACCGTGGCATTAATGTTTCAAGAAACTACCACAGTAGCTACTTTAGTAACTATTTTTACTGAGAGAAACAGGAATTTACATCAGTTTTTAACTGGTTTAAATTAGAATGTGTTTAAAATATTTTATTGTTATTTAACTATAGTAAAATGCTAAGGCTATTTACTCTGCCCCATAGCTGGGTAAAGTAATTTACTAGGAATTTGTGTAGGCCTAAGTAAAGAATTACGGATAAAATGTCAAGTGACTCTAGTGAAAATGAAGAGGTGATTGTACAATATAGAAGGCAGAGAATATTTAGGCCAAGGGCAGAATTTGCTATTTTTGAACAAAGCTATGAATTCAATGAACGATTTAGGTTAACCCTAAAAAAATTCAACTTGGTATTAGAGAGCATTACTCCATATCTACAACACCAAACTGAAAGGAACTATGCACTAACTCCGAAGCAGCTCTGCATTGGTTTGGAACAAGAGTTCAATTCCATGCAATTGGTGACATGCATGGAGTTTCTAAAGATTCCGTGTGTCGATGTATTCGGAATGTTGTACATGGCATTAATAATAACCTCTTTCGTGTCATTGTGAAGTGGCCTAACAATGTTCTTGAAGTGATTCACAAATTTTGTGAAAAAAGTGGATTGCCGTTGATGGCACACTGATAAGAATAGATGCTCCAGCTGCAAATGAAGAAGCATTTGTAGACCGAAACGGGAAACACTCATTGAATGTAATGTTGGTGTGAGGTCCTGATTGTTCATTTTATTTTTGTAATGCTAATTGGTCAGTGATGCATGAGTGCTTAGAAGAAGCAGTTTATATTCCTGAATGGAAGAAGGGTGGAAGCCCGCACATGATGCAGTTTTAATAGGGGATTCAATATACCCATTGAAACCATGGCTTATCCCACCTTTGATCAGAAATCCGGAAGATCCAGCAAAACTCCGTTTCGTAACTTCCTCAGTCCTGAACTCAAATTTAAAATTAAAAATTCCATACTTTTGTGAAATTCCAAAAAGCAATTTCTTTTGTCTGTAAGACATAGAAAATTGGTGCACTTGGTGCACTGAACAAAAGTAAATCCTTTGCACCCTGGTAGCCTACAACTTGATCTATTTTTCTGGACTCTGTTGGCCACTTCAGGCAGATGACTAGCTTCAAGTTTCCTTGCTACTCTGCGACGCTTCTCTACTGGAGCCCCATCGTCATCATCCTCATCTTCGCTCTCGTTCTCCTCTTCCTGCTCCTTCTTATCATCAAAAAAGATTAAATTTTCTCCTACATCCAGTTTGAACTGGTAATAGGGAAGGATATCCTTCCGGGCCAACGACTCTTCTGCAGCTGCTTGTCGATATTCAAGCCACGCAGCAGCAATGGCAAAGTCTACAAAGTGGTGGATCACTCTCACTGTCCACTTCTTTGTTCGTCCCCTCATGGCATATTTTCCTAAGACCCTATCAAGCAGGTCCACACCGCCCATGCTGTTATTGTAATTTTTTACAATACGAGGTCGAGGAACCTGAACGTATTGCCCATCCTTCTTGGACCACCGTCGGCAGTCTTCAACTGGCTCTACACCGTGCAAAGTTGACGCCAGATAAATAGGCTTGTTGTCAAACCATTTCACTACTGCTACTCTCTCATCAGTTCTGACAACTTGATCCAAACTCCCCCTACCTTCTCTTCTCATTTCGTTGTCTTTCTTGAACTGAATTGATTTTGGCAAGCGACTAACCATTATCGTGCCACATGCTAAAATGCTTCTATGTTCTACAAGACTGTCCAACAGTGTGACTGATGTGAAGTAGGCCTACCTGTCTATGAAGAAACAGGTTCCTGCTGGTACTGAATCAGAAAGTTTGAGGACCACACGACCCCCAACATCTAACTTTTCTGGCATTGGGGTTTTTTCTGATGTAATTTCCTTCCCTTTTCCTTCATAAAGCATGAAATCAAGAGGAATGACAGAGGGTGTGGCCATGACAAAGGTTTTCAGCCCCACAGCATGTGGCTTCCCTTTCACGTACTGCCGCATTCGAACATGGCCATGGAAAGGAATCGTCTGTTCGTCTATGGATATCTCTGTTGGGCGGGGATTTGTTAGGCAAGCGTCTCTGATATTTTTCAACAGAGGACGCATCTTCCAGAAGCTGTCCTCTTTACCTTCTGGAGTTGCAGCGTTGTCATCGACTAGTTTGAGATTATTACGTAGCAAATAGAATCGATCTCTTGTGATGTGGTCTGCAATCAATGGGTACCGCGTTCTCCTCTCCCAACACATTCTCAATCTTGGAAACCCTAGTAGAGAAGCAACAATGCTGACTCCCCAGAACTTTCTAATTTCAGCCCCTGTTGCATTCATTGATTTACCTGTTTTATTAACATGTCTCATATTTGTGAAACGGGCCATTTCGTCAAAAAAGATGGGGCTTATGTATTTACAGAAGAATTGAAATGGTTTCAACATGGCAGTAGAAGTTACAGTTGAAGAGGTGGAAGCTCCTATAAAGTCAACATTTGGTTGGAAACTATTTTTTTTCAATTTATTTATTTATTATTTACCATGAAAATTACAAATTACAAATTAGAAAATACAAATTAATACAAAATTATTACAAATACAAATATAAATAACATAAACAAAATTATTACAATTACGAAAGAGCATTATTTACCCCGCATGAGCATAGCTCGTGTTCGGGGCCAGTTCAGTTATACTAAAATTATATTTTGAACATTATATAAAAAGAAAACATACACATTATAGTTTTAGGCAAAAAATAAGAATAACAATAAATAAGATTGCTTATATGAAATAAAATACATGAACAAAGATACGAAAAATAAATTACAATAACATAACAAAGTTACAAACAAAATACCCTATGTTAAAAATTAAAAATTTACAGTTAAGAATGAATGTAAGCTCGTAGAGCTTAGAGCCCATTTATTATACTTTTATAGCAAATACTAGTAATGAAGTACTCATACAAGTCACTAGATGGCACTGATGCCAATTACCAGCAGACAGAATTCTTGGCACGCTTGCATCTATTTATTTACATTTAGATAAGGAAAATATCCCTTGTAATCTGTATTGTAATAAACTAAGGAATAGTTTTACATATTTATTCCTGTTACTATTAGCTATTATCATTAGATTAAATAATTAATGTTAATTAGCAACAGAAAGCTGCATTGCCGACATCGAACTGATATCGATAAGTCGAGTGACAGCTCATTAGCATTTACTTGGTGCTACAGCCAGAATACATTAGCTCACTTAGAAGCGTCATATCGATTATTGCACTTGGTTGTAGAAGCAGCTTCATGAATAGATCGATTATTTACCGCATTAAAATTATTAAATTTCTCTGTAATTATACATTACAATTATAATGCAAATGTTCACACGCAGATTCTTTATGTTACAGAATAATTACAGCATGTTATTATCTTTAAATGTACTCTTATTCTGGATGGAAGCTACTGGAAACTTCAAGAAGAGCCTTCCATAGGATTCTAGAACCTGACTATTTGTAAGATGATTATGTGAACGCATTTTGGCCGTTAGACTTCAATCACTCTCTCACCGATCGTCGCTTCGTAAGGGCACAGCCCCAATTTAGCAACAGACCACAAGTCTGAATATATTATTGTACAGTTTCTACATACAACTACGCATGGAATCAGCATTAGCAGCCACTACTTAATCTACCAGGAGGTGGATTCTAGGACATCACTAGAACTTCGTGGAGCGTAGCTTGTAGCCATGGAAGGACTCGCTACTGGCCACCCTTCAGGATGATCCACATCACCATAGAACTTCAGCTTCAATAACTGTACACCCCTTAACTACAGTCCGGCTAAATGCAGTCACATTCTCATCAGATGTAGTCGCAAAACAAGTTAAGTAAAATAAAGCAAATTGTATTAACACACAAAGCCAAGTAAGGCTTAGCATCTTTATGTAGCTAAAGTAAATACTGCTTATATAATTGTAAGGAGTTTTGGCATCCTTGCAGCTCCTCTTTTTCTCTACTTGCAAGCCAAATATGCTACAGTAGTAGTTTGAACAGGACATAGTAATCTCACGAAGACCAAGGAATGGTCTAGCAAATTGATATTTTGCAAATAGTAATTCAGCATTTATCAAGATAAGAAGTTTTGGCAAGCAATTGCAGCTTCTCTTTTCCTACTTGCAGATAGAGTATACTGCAGTAGTATTTTGAGTCAATACAGCTCAACTATTCCTGAAGTTTGTAATTTTTGAGATTAAAATAAAAAACTTATATTATTGTTGTAGATCACAAAGCATGGTGTATTCTCACAGCAAATGAACCTTAAGTCATTCCTGAAGTATACCTAGTGAAAATAGCAAGCACTATTCAATATTGGTCTATACCAAATACAAGGAGAAACAGTAGTCTTCAAGAAAAGAAGAATAAAGTAACAATTCTCTCTCCCCATTATTCCTGCTTCCTTCAAAACTTATATATTTTCTGGATTATAATCCAGTGGTCCTCCGAAAATCCTATTGCAAATTCTGTTAGGCACACTAGCCTACAATGAATAACGGAAAAAAGTGGGTAAAAGTACAATTACAAGTTAGATTTAATCAATTCGAGTACTTGTTTTTTAAACAATTTATTGTTTAGTGGTATCAGATTAGGGTTTCTTCTAGTAAAATTGTTGTATAGCCGTGGTCCGAAATTTATACTATGCCTTAGACCTACTTCTGTAGCACACTTTGGTTCGAAAAGAGGACAAGAGATATTATACCTGCTTGTATTATAGTAGTGATTTCGTGTTATGAATTTTTCATGATGTTTATGGAAATAATTTAATAAAGTGTAGGAGTATAATTGTTTAATATTCAATACGTCAAAATCTTTATATAAACTTTTAGATGGATAGCCGATTGATTTTTTTAAACATATCTTGATTATTCTTTTCTGCAACAAAGACAATGGGCGAAGTGCAGTCTGACATATCCCACCCCATCCTATTATTCCATATTGTATAACTGATTGGACTAAACTTAGATATATTAATCTTAAAGTACTCTGTGGCATAATGTTTCTTAATATAACAAATTTATATATAGTTTTCCGTAGTTTAAGACACAGATATTGAACATGTTTTTCCACCGTAAATTTTGATCAATGATAACACCTAGGTATTTTACTTGTGTTGATGAACTTAATTTTGGACATTTACAATTAAAAGGGATAGAACAAGATATTTCATGTAAGATTATACTGTGTTGTGCATTTATCGAGGAAAGTCCTTTAGAGTTTAGTGAAAAAGGTAAATATGTTGTTTTATCAATGTTTAAAGATAGAAGGTTTTCATAGAGCCATTTTTTTATTTTGTTTGTTCCAACGTTAGCATTACTAAAAACGTGCTCCCAACTGTTTCCAGAAAATATGATTACTGTGTCATCAGCGAAGGAATAAACATTGCCTTTGATGAGATTTATATCTAATTTAAGAAGATCATTGATATATATTAAGAAGAGCAAAGGACCTAACACAGTTCCTTGTGGGACGCCGATATTTAGCACTACGTTTTCACTTTTTTCGTTGTTAACTTTAGTGCTTTGGTATCTATTTGATAAATATGATCGAAATAGGTCTAAGGCAGTACCTCTAACACCAATAATTTCTAATTTATTTAGCAAAATGTTGTGACTTATAGTGTCAAATGCCTTTCTTAGGTCCAGAAAAATACCTAAGCATTTTTTTCCTTCATCTACTGCTTTAATAATTGTGGATGTAACGGCCATTATAGCATCATCTGTACTCATATTACTCCTAAAACCAAATTGTGATTCCGCTAATAGTTTATTTTTTCTAAAAAGTTTGTTAGTCTATTTTTTATGCATTTCTCTAATAATTTTGCAATGGTAGATAATAAGGATATTGGCCTATAATTATTCAAATTACATTTGTCACCTGATTTGTACAATGGAATTACTGTCGCATATTTTAATTCATCCGGAAAAAAGCCTTGAACTAAGCATAGGTTGAAAATATGAGTAAGGGGTTTTGAAATAAATCTAATAATTGCTTTCATTATAGTTGATGAAATGTCATCACTTCCAGGAGTAACGCTATTCTTAAGGTTTATGGCTAGAAATAAGAAAAGAAAAATATTCAGTAATTTTATTTCTGAATATTCTACGTTTAGGCGTATTATTAATAAAATACTATCTTTGTCTATGAACTATTTTTCACTGGCCAGAACAGTAAAATAAACTTACTCATTTTTATGCCTCCAAGTGTTTCCCCTCCTCTGAATTTCTGCTAGGGGTACTGCTTCATTTTCTGACTCCGACGAACTCCGTCGGCTACTTCTACTGCTGTCGGATTGGTCAAGTCACCATCGATATTATCCTCACCATCTTCCAAATCAATGTCTGACAAGTCAGGATCAATTGTATTCAGAAGTTCTTCTATTTCAGCCTCAGTTAATGCTGAAATACAGTACATAAAAATTAAAATTCAAAACCACACTAAAATCATAACAAGATACATAACCTCACTTTCATCATTACAACAAGCTAATAAACTTATATTTAAGTTAAAATAATATTGAAAGTAAATAATCTTTCAAATATCATTAAATTTTCATTCAATACAACACTAAAAACACATTTAATGCTTCGAAAAATACGAACAAATAATATCGATGAAAATGCGCAATAATCCACGTGGTTGCCTAATGTAGAGCCAGTGCTACAGCTCGAAAATCATCAAGTTATAGCAATTCTTATAAACTTTAAAAACAGTTGTACATTAATGTAGTGTTTATTAATCTATAACAACATATTTTAAACACATTTCACTTTAATTTTATTGAAAAAGAACAATAATTACCTCGCCTATATCTTGCCATGCTGAAACATCAACAAACAGTTGTCTTCAAGTCGGTGGTGCCATCTAGTAGCGGAATTTATCGAAGAAAACAAATGACGACGAGGAAGCGGGTGGTGTAGAGTCATTGAGCTCTATTACATACTGGAGGTAGCACTGCATGATGAAAAATCGTGACGGCAGGGTTCGCGGTCCGCCATGAAAGTGAACTTATAATTTAGCTCCTATCCCGTATCTCCTTCTAACAAACTCATGTGTATTAATGGAATTATGAAGATGTATTGGCGTTTTTAAAACACTTTTATGAATGAAACGTTTCAATATAAACTACTTTATGCTTTTTAAGTACATAACAAAACTAATTTCATATCGTAATGGTTTGGTAAAAATCTTTCTTTAATCTCAATCAGGCGTGAATGTACATTGGTAAACAGTTGTAAACACTCGCATTTTAAATATTAAAATAACTTCAAAATAGGCCTTCATTTTGCGATATTATGCTTGATTTCGATATATAAAGAGAATAGACAAAATCTGTTCTAAGTGCTTTGGAAAGAAGGTTGCTTCATTTCTTTTTTAAATAATATATATATATATATATATATATATAAATATATACATATATAACATATATATACATATAATTTCGATAATAAAAATCCCTTAATATTAAATGAGATTAGTTCAGAAGAAGTAGAATTAGCAATAAAAAAATTGAAACCCAAAAAATCTACAGGACCGGATGAAATACCACCATATATAATTAAAGGCTGTAGAGAATATTTAATTAAACCCTTGCAAATATTATTTAATCTTGTGATTAAACAGAATATATTCCCTAATGTTTGGAAACTTACTAAAATTACACCTATCTATAAATCGGGTACCCCAAAATTAGTGGAAAACTACAGACCAATATCCTTATTATCAGCACCTGCTAAAATATTTGAAAGCATATTATATATCCATATCTTCAATCACGTAAAAATTAATATTTCTACAAATCAACATGGATTCATGCCTAGAAGATCAACGCTCACAAATCTTGTGAATTTTACACACTATGTTTCATCAGGATTAGATAAAAGAAAACAAGTCGATGTGATATATACTGACTTTCAAAAAGCGTTCGATAAAGTAGATCATGACATTTTAATTAACAAACTAACGGACTATAATTTTGCCTCACCCTTGCTAAAACTTATTGTTTCATATTTAAGCAACAGAAAACATATACATGCCATTTATAAAAAAAAATAACTGTCAATTCTGGTGTTCCTCAGGGATCAAATCAAGGTCCTTTATTTTCTCTCCTATTTATTAATGACTTCTTTGATCAAGTCTGTTTTTCAAATATTACTGCATTTGCTGATGATATAAAATTATTTAAAATAATTTTGAGTCCTAATGATTGTATGGAACTTCAGAATGATTTAAATAAACTAAGTGAATGGAGTGGACATAATAAATTACCTTTAAACATTAAAAAATGCAAAATTATGACTTTCTCTAGATCTAAAAATAATATTTCATGGCAATATTGTATTAATGGTATTCAGTTGAACAAAATTACAACTATGAATGATTTAGGTATATTATTTAACAATAATTTAACTTTCTCGAATCATATTAATAATATTATTTGTAAAACTCTTAAAAATCTTGGATTTATTATCAGAAACTCAAAATATTGTAGTATAAGTACATTATTTAGACTATACAGAACCATTGTCAGACCAAAATTAGAATATTGCTCATTAATTTGAAATCATACTAACATTAAATACAAGAAATTGATAGAGTCCATTCAAAATAAATTTCTAAAATATACGTATTTCAGACAGTTGAACTACTATCCTAAATTTGAATCATATTCAACTATGTTACAGCATTTCAATATCCCTGAATTGTCACACAGACGAAACATTCATGCATTGTTGTTTTTATACAAATTAATTAATAATGAAATAGATGATATTAATATTCTCAAAGAAATATATTTTTATGTTCCACGTTATAGATCTCATAAATTGCATAATCTTTTTTCCATCCCAAAAGTAATCACTGACTCTCATAATAATTCTCCTCTTTATAATGTACTCCGACTATACAATCAGTTGCACAAAATGGACAATATAGATATTTTTAATACTAACAATAAGCGGTTTAAAAATATATGCGAAAAAAATTTAAAATTTTAAAATAATAGTTAATAAATTTTGCTCCATGTCATTTTCTTTACTTGAATCTTTCTGACATGTATATTTTCCTCCATAACTATTATATTATTATTTGTTTTTTTTTTTCATATTATGTTCCCTTGTGTAATTGTCATATTGTTTTGTGTTTGTGTTTTTATTTTCTGTGTGTTTTCTTATTGTTGTAGCATTAGCTTAATTATTTTGAATATCACTTGAATTTTAGAACCTGGTGTATTATGTAAGCGAGAACATTGTAATCGGGCATTAGCCTGTAATATTCTTAGTACAATAAATAAATAAGTTAATAAATATATATTAATATCATTAAGATATTTTAAAATATTATGTAGTACATCGCATCCAAAAATTGATATTCGATATTTATTACATACATTAGGAAATTGACATTTTCAAAGATTCATCAACTTATTTATAATATTTAATTATTTCTCTGTAAAATCTGGGAACAGAACACTGATTGTTCCTGGAATGTTTGTAAGTAGTGTGATTGAAGAGGGCGGGCTCCATTTCAATAAAATGGCTTTATTAAGCCTGAAAATATAGCCTAAAAAATAATGGCCATTGCTTATAGCTATATAAAAATAGCTTTAAAATTTACTTTGGATTCTAAAAACGAAGTAGGCCAACATAAACTTATACCTTGTCTACGTTAATCCGGGAAGAGTATTCAAATCATTAACAAAATGTGTTTATTTTTTAAGGTTATTTCAAGAGATACTACTTGAGCGATTGGAATCCAACTACAAACATTTCCATAACAAGGTAAAATATATCAAGAAGCCATCCAAACATTGCCTGGAAAACAAAGGTAATTTTTCTTCTGAGTATTCATATCAACCCGATATTATTATTCTTAATCGTCCATTTCAAATTTTTATGTGATTAACACATTTGCAATGGTTTATATTCCTCCCTCAAATAGCCTCTTCTGTTTAAGGAAACGTTTACCTATTCTAAAGTGAGTTTTAACAGCAGGAGGTCAAAAGATAAATACAAATTCCTCAAATTGTTATTACGTGTTCAAAAGTATTATATGCCTTCATGTTAAATATAATTTCATGTTAATTAAAAACATATTAAAGAATGCTATTTAGGAAACATATATAGTATTTTGAATACTGAAACGAAATCACTTATTCTGTCAGTTTTCACTCATAAGTTGCAAACCAAAACGAAAATGGAAAATCCGGTTTCGAGGTGTATTCGGACACAATTCAATCCATGTATAAAGATAATGACATTTCTCATTTAAGTGGAATTTATTAGATGTCTCGTACAGGCAGAGAGATACCCTTCAGTCCATCAATGTTTAAAATGTAATATTTCTCAGTTCACTGGAATTTGTTGGATGTCTCGTACAGGCTGAGACACACAAAACGAAACACTACCCCTTACTAAATACATTACTGCAAAGTGTGATGTAAGAGTTTTTATTATCTCTGTTTCAGTGTAACTAAGTCATGAATAGTATATAGTATTATTTAATATATACTTTTCTTTGGACTGATATGTATAATTAATAATATTTTTACTCTAAACTAGGATGCTAAAGCGGCGAATGTGTCTGCTTTTCTGAAAGAAAATAATGTAGACGTACATATTAATAAAAGAAAGATATCAGGAATATTTGACAATTCAATTCTGAATAAATTAACAATCTGTCACTGGCCTCACTTCATATTTTTGCAATAAATAATAATTCCTGGTCTCTTGGAAAGAGAATTGTACTTAGGTCATCTGGAACAGAACGAAACGCTATTGTTTGAACTCAACAACGTATGCTTCTAACGATTTCCTTTCCGCAATATACTTCAATGTATATTTTGCCTAGCAACAGTAATGTATGGGAATATTCTTGAAACATTGCCTTCCCCTAGTCTAAAGCAGCCATTACCCTGAAGTGAAACGGAATACCCACCATCGAAGTAGATGCGAGGAGAAAAGTGCTTCGTTGATCAGTTTTCAATTATGTATCCTTCTTCCAATAATGATCGTTAAAAATGTCATAGCTTACTGTCGCATTGTCTCTATGCCTAAATATACCTGACTGATGTTGCGTATCATTACGAAATGCAACAAAATTATTACTGTAACTTCATTCTACCGAAAACAACATAGGAGTAAGCGATGGTAAAGTGAAAAAGTCCTGAACATGTTCCGTATAATTATTATTAATACAATCCGTGAAATGCTTCTTTGTGTTTGTGGTCTGATAGGAAAACGTTGTTAGAGTGCTTGACCGGTTGCTGAAACTCTAATCTCTAAGGAATTAGTATTAAACAATAGCAAATGTATGTAACTCTTTGCATTTTCTCTCAAGATAGTCTTTCTATAGTCTAGGCATATGAATAGTACGTTCCAATAATGCACTTCATCTGTGGGATGTACCGAGAACAACAGAGAACGATAATACTTTCTTCTCAAAAGAATAATATTATTATGGGAAGTTAATCTTTAAATATTTCTTTTAATACCTATGTTACTGACTTTCTATGTACACATTTCGTTACTTTGAGAGTTTGTCCTTACGACACCGGAGACCTTGCCACAGCATTATGTTTGGTAAATACGAAATCTTTAGTAAGGACGTTAAAGACGGAAAATAAATCCGAAAGCTTTAGCAAGAACGTTAAAGACGGCTACCAAACAACAACAACTAGTACAGTACTTGCATATCCAAGCAGGTGTAAAGGGCTGACTCGGAAGTATTCACTTCAAAAGACAAATAATATTCTCTATCGTTCTTCATATCATTCACCCCTCATTCTAGTATATTTCCACTATCTAACTCTCTGCTCTGTCCCCTTTATATTTCATTTACTCTGAGTCTGAGGATTAGCGTTCATATTTTCAAGCTTCTTTTAAGAGGTGCCTCTAGTTTACATCCTAGAAATTGCTTCATTTCTTTTTTAAATAATATATATATACATATATATTAATATCATTAAGATATTTTAAAATATCATGTAGTCCATCGCACCCAAAAATTGATATTCGATATTTATTACATACATTAGGAAATTGATATTTTCAAAGATTCATCAACTTATTTATAATATTTAATTATTTCTCTGTAAAATCTGGGAACAGAACACTGATTGTTCCTGGAATGTTTGTAAGTAGTGTGATTGAAGAGGGCGGGATCCATTTCAATAAAATGGCTTTATTAAGCCTGAAAATATAGCCTAAAAAATAATGGCCATTGCTTATAGCTATATAAAAATAGCTTTAAAATTTACTTTGGATTCTAAAAACGAAGTAGGCCAACATAAACTTATACCTTGTCTACGTTAATCCGGGAAGAGTATTCAAATCATTAACAAAATGTGTTTATTTTTTAAGGTTATTTCAAGAGATACTACTTTAGCGATTGGAATCCAACTACAAACATTTCCATAACAAGGTAAAATATATCAAGAAGCCATCCAAACATTGCCTGGAAAACAAAGGAAATTTTTCTTCTGAGTATTCATATCAACCCGATATTATTATTCTTAATCGTCCATTTCAAATTTTTATGTGATTAACACATTTGCAATGGTTTATATTCCTCCCTCAAATAGCCTCTTCTGTTTAAGGAAACGTTTACCTATTCTAAAGTGAGTTTTAACAGCACTAGGTCAAAAGATAAATACAAATTCCTCAAATTGTTATTACGTGTTCAAAAGTATTATATGCCTTCATGTTAAATATAATTTCATGTTAATTAAAAACATATTAAAGAATGCTATTTACGAAACATATATACAGTAATTTGAATACTGAAACGAAATCACTTATTCTGTCAGTTTTCACTCATAAGTTGCAAACCAAAACGAAAATGGAAAATCCGGTTTAGAGGTGTATTCGGACACAATTCAGTCCATGTATAAAGATAATGACATTTCTCATTTAAGTGGAATTTATTAGATGTCTCGTACAGGCAGAGAGATACCGTTCAGTCCATCAATGTTTAAAATGTAATATTTCTCAGTTCACTGGAATTTGTTGGATGTCTCGTACAGGCTGAGACACACAAAACGAAACACTACCCCTTATTATATACATTACTGCAAAGTGAGATGAAAGAGTTTTTATTATTTCTGTTTCAGTGTAACTAAGTCATGAATAGTATATAGTATTATTTAATATATACTTTTCTTTGGACTGATATGTATAATTAATAATAGTTTTACTCCAAACTAGGATGCTAAAGTGGCGAATGTGTCTGCTTTTCTGAAAGAAAATAATGTAGACGTACATATTAATAAAAGAAAGATATCAGGAATATTTGACAATTCAATTCTGAATAAATTAACAATCTGTCACTGGCCTCACTTCATATTTTTGCAATAAATAATAATTCCTGGTCTCTTGGAAAGAGAATTGTACTTAGGTCATCTGGAACAGAACGAAACGCTATTGTTTGAACTCAACAACGTATGCTTCTAACGATTTCCTTTCCGCAATATACTACAATGTATATTTTGCCTAGCAACAGTAATGTATGGGAATATTCTTGAAACATTGCCTTCCCCTAGTCTAAAGCAGCCATTACCCTGAAGTGAAACGGAATACCCACCATCGAAGTAGATGCGAGGAGAAAAGTGCTTCGTTGATCAGTTTTCAATTATGTATCCTTCTTCCAATAATGATCGTTAAAAATGTCATAGCTTACTGTCGCATTGTCTCTATGCCTAAATATACCTGACTGATGTTGCGTATCATTACGAAATGCAACAAAATTATTACTGTAACTTCATTCTACCGAAAACAACATAGGAGTAAGCGATGGTAAAGTGAAAAAGTCCTGAACATGTTCCGTATAATTATTATTAATACAATCCGTGAAATGCTTCTTTGTGTTTGTGGTCTGATAGGAAAACGTTGTTAGAGTGCTTGACCGGTTGCTGAAACTCTAATCTCTAAGGAATTAGTATTAAACAATAGCAAATGTATGTAACTCTTTGCATTTTCTCTCAAGATAGTCTGTCTATAGTCTAGGCATATGAATAGTACGTTCCAATAATGCACTTCATCTGTGGGATGTACCGAGAACAACAGAGAACGATAATACTTTCTTCTCAAAAGAATAATATTATTATGGGAAGTTAATCTTTAAATATTTCTTTTAATACCTATGTTACTGACTTTCTATGTACACATTTCGTTACTTTGAGAGTTTGTCCTTACGACACCGGAGACCTTGCCACAGCATTATGTTTGGTAAATACGAAATCTTTAGTAAGGACGTTAAAGACGGAAAATAAATCCGAAAGCTTTAGCAATAACGTTAAAGACGGCTACCAAACAACAACAACTAGTACAGTACTTGCATATCCAAGCAGGTGTAAAGGGCTGACTCGGAAGTATTCACTTCAAAAGACAAATAATATTCTCTATCGTTCTTCATATCATTCACCCCTCATTCTAGTATATTTCGACCATCTAACTCTTTGATCTGTCCCCTTTATATTTCATTTACTCTGAGTCTGAGGATTAGCGTTCATATTTTCAAGCTTCTTTTAAGAGGTGCCTCTAGTTTACATCCTAGAAATTGCTTCATTTCTTTTTTAAATAATATATATACATATATATTAATATCATTAAGATATTTTAAAATATCATGTAGTCCATCGCACCCAAAAATTGATATTCGATATTTATTACATACATTAGGAAATTGATATTTTCAAAGATTCATCAACTTATTTATAATATTTAATTATTTCTCTGTAAAATCTGGGAACAGAACACTGATTGTTCCTGGAATGTTTGTAAGTAGTGTGATTGAAGAGGGCGGGATCCATTTCAATAAAATGGCTTTATTAAGCCTGAAAATATAGCCTAAAAAATAATGGCCATTGCTTATAGCTATATAAAAATAGCTTTAAAATTTACTTTGGATTCTAAAAACGAAGTAGGCCAACATAAACTTATACCTTGTCTACGTTAATCCGGGAAGAGTATTCAAATCATTAACAAAATGTGTTTATTTTTTAAGGTTATTTCAAGAGATACTACTTTAGCGATTGGAATCCAACTACAAACATTTCCATAACAAGGTAAAATATATCAAGAAGCCATCCAAACATTGCCTGGAAAACAAAGGTAATTTTTCTTCTGAGTATTCATATCAACCCGATATTATTATTCTTAATCGTCCATTTCAAATTTTTATGTGATTAACACATTTGCAATGGTTTATATTCCTCCCTCAAATAGCCTCTTCTGTTTAAGGAAACGTTTACCTATTCTAAAGTGAGTTTTAACAGCACTAGGTCAAAAGATAAATACAAATTCCTCAAATTGTTATTACGTGTTCAAAAGTATTATATGCCTTCATGTTAAATATAATTTCATGTTAATTAAAAACATATTAAAGAATGCTATTTACGAAACATATATACAGTATTTTGAATACTGAAACGAAATCACTTATTCTGTCAGTTTTCACTCATAAGTTGCAAACCAAAACGAAAATGGAAAATCCGGTTTCGAGGTGTATTCGGACACAATTCAGTCCATGTATAAAGATAATGACATTTCTCATTTAAGTGGAATTTATTAGATGTCTCGTACAGGCAGAGAGATACCCTTCAGTCCATCAATGTTTAAAATGTAATATTTCTCAGTTCACTGGAATTTGTTGGATGTCTCGTACAGGCTGAGACACACAAAACGAAACACTACCCCTTATTATATACATTACTGCAAAGTGTGATGTAAGAGTTTTTATTATTTCTGTTTCAGTGTAACTAAGTCATGAATAGTATATAGTATTATTTAATATATACTTTTCTTTGGACTGATATGTATAATTAATAATATTTTTACTCTAAACTAGGATGCTAAAGTGGCGAATGTGTCTGCTTTTCTGAAAGAAAATAATGTAGACGTACATATTAATCAAAAATAGATATCAGGAATATTTGACGATTCAACTCTGAATAAATTAGCAATCTCTCACTGGCCTCACTTCATATTTTTGCAATAAATAATAATTCCTGGTCTCTTGGAAAGAGAATTGTACTTAGGTCATCTGGAACAGAACGAAACGCTATTGTTTGAACTCAACAACGTATGCTTCTAACGATTTCCTTTCCGCAATATACTTCAATGTATATTTTGCCTAGCAACAGTAATGTATGGGAATATTCTTGAAACATTGCCTTCCCCTAGTCTAAAGCAGCCATTACCCTGAAGTGAAACGGAATACCCACCATCGAAGTAGATGCGAGGAGAAAAGTGCTTCGTTGATCAGTTTTCAATTATGTATCCTTCTTCCAATAATGATCGTTAAAGATGTCATAGCTTACTGTCGCATTGTCTCTATGCCTAAATATACCTGACTGATGTTGCGTATCATTACGAAATGCAACAAAATTATTACTGTAACTTCATTCTACCGAAAACAACATAGGAGTAAGCGATGGTAAAGTGAAAAAGTCCTGAACATGTTCCGTATAATTATTATTAATACAATCCGTGAAATGCTTCTTTGTGTTTGTGGTCTGATAGGAAAACGTTGTTAGAGTGCTTGACCGGTTGCTGAAACTCTAATCTCTAAGGAATTAGTATTAAACAATAGCAAATGTATGTAACTCTTTGCATTTTCTATCAAGATAGTCTGTCTATAGTCTAGGCATATGAATAGTACGTTCCAATAATGCACTTCATCTGTGGGATGTACCGAGAACAACAGAGAACGATAATACTTTCTTCTCAAAAGAATAATATTATTATGGGAAGTTAATCTTTAAATATTTCTTTTAATACCTATGTTACTGACTTTCTATGTACACATTTCTTTACTTTGAGAGTTTGTCCTTACGACACCGGAGACCTTGCCACAGCATTATGTTTGGTAAATACGAAATCTTTAGTAAGGACGTTAAAGACGGAAAATAAATCCGAAAGCTTTAGCAAGAACGTTAAAGACGGCTACCAAACAACAACAACTAGTACAGTACTTGCATATCCAAGCAGGTGTAAAGGGCTGACTCGGAAGTATTCACTTCAAAAGACAAATAATATTCTCTATCGTTCTTCAAATCATTCACCCCTCATTCTAGTATATTTCCACTATCTAACTCTTTGCTCTGTCCCCTTTATATTTCATTTACTCTGAGTCTGAGGATTAGCGTTCATATTTTCAAGCTTCTTTTAAGAGGTGCCTCTAGTTTACATCCTAGAAATTGCTTCATTTCTTTTTTAAATAATATATATATATACATATATATTAATATCATTAAGATATTTTAAAATATTATGTAGTCCATCGCACCCAAAAATTGATATTCGATATTTATTACATACATTAGGAAATTGATATTTTCAAAGATTCATCAACTTATTTATAATATTTAATTATTTCTCTGTAAAATCTGGGAACAGAACACTGATTGTTCCTGGAATGTTTGTAAGTAGTGTGATTGAAGAGGGCGGGATCCATTTCAATAAAATGGCTTTATTAAGCCTGAAAATATAGCCTAAAAAATAATGGCCATTGCTTATAGCTATATAAAAATAGCTTTAAAATTTACTTTGGATTCTAAAAACGAAGTAGGCCAACATAAACTTATACCTTGTCTACGTTAATCCGGGAAGAGTATTCAAATCATTAACAAAATGTGTTTATTTTTTAAGGTTATTTCAAGAGATACTACTTTAGCGATTGGAATCCAACTACAAACATTTCCATAACAAGGTAAAATATATCAAGAAGCCATCCAAACATTGCCTGGAAAACGAAGGTAATCTTTCTTCTGAGTATTCATATCAACCCGATATTATTATTCTTAATCGTCCATTTCAAATTTTTATGTGATTAACACATTTGCAATGGTTTATATTCCTCCCTCAAATAGCCTCTTCTGTTTAAGGAAACGTTTACCTATTCTAAAGTGAGTTTTAACAGCACTAGGTCAAAAGATAAATACAAATTCCTCAAATTGTTATTACGTGTTCAAAAGTATTATATGCCTTCATGTTAAATATAATTTCATGTTAATTAAAAACATATTAAAGAATGCTATTTACGAAACATATATACAGTATTTTGAATACTGAAACGAAATCACTTATTCTGTCAGTTTTCACTCATAAGTTGCAAACCAAAACGAAAATGGAAAATCCGGTTTCGAGGTGTATTCGGACACAATTCAGTCCATGTATAAAGATAATGACATTTCTCATTTAAGTGGAATTTATTAGATGTCTCGTACAGGCAGAGAGATACCCTTCAGTCCATCAATGTTTAAAATGTAATATTTCTCAGTTCACTGGAATTTGTTGGATGTCTCGTACAGGCTGAGACACACAAAACGAAACACTACCCCTTATTATATACATTACTGCAAAGTGTGATGTAAGAGTTTTTATTATTTCTGTTTCAGTGTAACTAAGTCATGAATAGTATATAGTATTATTTAATATATACTTTTCTTTGGACTGATATGTATAATTAATAATATTTTTACTCTAAACTAGGATGCTAAAGTGGCGAATGTGTCTGCTTTTCTGAAAGAAAATAATGTAGACGTACATATTAATCAAAAATAGATATCAGGAATATTTGACGATTCAACTCTGAATAAATTAGCAATCTCTCACTGGCCTCACTTCATATTTTTGCAATAAATAATAATTCCTGGTCTCTTGGAAAGAGAATTGTACTTAGGTCATCTGGAACAGAACGAAACCCTATTGTTTGAACTCAACAACGTATGCTTCTAACGATTTCCTTTCCGCAATATACTACAATGTATATTTTGCCTAGCAACAGTAATGTATGGGAATATTCTTGAAACATTGCCTTCCCCTAGTCTAAAGCAGCCATTACCCTGAAGTGAAACGGAATACCCACCATCGAAGTAGATGCGAGGAGAAAAGTGCTTCGTTGATCAGTTTTCAATTATGTATCCTTCTTCCAATAATGATCGTTAAAAATGTCATAGCTTACTGTCGCATTGTCTCTATTACTAATATATACCTGACTGATGTTGCGTATCATTACGAAATGCAACAAAATTATTACTGTAACTTCATTCTACCGAAAACAACATAGGAGTAAGCGATGGTAAAGTGAAAAAGTCCTGAACATGTTCCGTATAATTATTATTAATACAATCCGTGAAATGCTTCTTTGTGTTTGTGGTCTGATAGGAAAACGTTGTTAGAGTGCTTGACCGGTTGCTGAAACTCTAATCTCTAAGGAATTAGTATTAAACAATAGCAAATGTATGTAACTCGTTGCATTTTCTATCAAGATAGTCTGTCTATAGTCTAGGCATACGAATAGTACGTTCCAATAATGCACTTCATCTGTGGGATGTACCGAGAACAACAGAGAACGATAATACTTTCTTCTCAAAAGAATAATATTATTATGGGAAGTTAATCTTTAAATATTTCTTTTAATACCTATGTTACTGACTTTCTATGTACACATTTCTTTACTTTGAGAGTTTGTCCTTACGACACCGGAGACCTTGCCACAGCATTATGTTTGGTAAATACGAAATCTTTAGTAAGGACGTTAAAGACGGAAAATAAATCCGAAAGCTTTAGCAAGAACGTTAAAGACGGCTACCAAACAACAACAACTAGTACAGTACTTGCATATCCAAGCAGGTGTAAAGGGCTGACTCGGAAGTATTCACTTCAAAAGACAAATAATATTCTCTATCGTTCTTCAAATCATTCACCCCTCATTCTAGTATATTTCCACTATCTAACTCTTTGCTCTGTCCCCTTTATATTTCATTTACTCTGAGTCTGAGGATTAGCGTTCATATTTTCAAGCTTCTTTTAAGAGGTGCCTCTAGTTTACATCCTAGAAATTGCTTCATTTCTTTTTTAAATAATATATATATACATATATATTAATATCATTAAGATATTTTAAAATATTATGTAGTCCATCGCACCCAAAAATTGATATTCGATATTTATTACATACATTAGGAAATTGATATTTTCAAAGATTCATCAACTTATTTATAATATTTAATTATTTCTCTGTAAAATCTGGGAACAGAACACTGATTGTTCCTGGAATGTTTGTAAGTAGTGTGATTGAAGAGGGCGGGATCCATTTCAATAAAATGGCTTTATTAAGCCTGAAAATATAGCCTAAAAAATAATGGCCATTGCTTATAGCTATATAAAAATAGCTTTAAAATTTACTTTGGATTCTAAAAACGAAGTAGGCCAACATAAACTTATACCTTGTCTACGTTAATCCGGGAAGAGTATTCAAATCATTAACAAAATGTGTTTATTTTTTAAGGTTATTTCAAGAGATACTACTTTAGCGATTGGAATCCAACTACAAACATTTCCATAACAAGGTAAAATATATCAAGAAGCCATCCAAACATTGCCTGGAAAACAAAGGTAATTTTTCTTCTGAGTATTCATATCAACCCGATATTATTATTCTTAATCGTCCATTTCAAATTTTTATGTGATTAACACATTTGCAATGGTTTATATTCCTCCCTCAAATAGCCTCTTCTGTTTAAGGAAACGTTTACCTATTCTAAAGTGAGTTTTAACAGCACTAGGTCAAAAGATAAATACAAATTCCTCAAATTGTTATTACGTGTTCAAAAGTATTATATGCCTTCATGTTAAATATAATTTCATGTTAATTAAAAACATATTAAAGAATGCTATTTACGAAACATATATACAGTAATTTGAATACTGAAACGAAATCACTTATTCTGTCAGTTTTCACTCATAAGTTGCAAACCAAAACGAAAATGGAAAATCCGGTTTAGAGGTGTATTCGGACACAATTCAGTCCATGTATAAAGATAATGACATTTCTCATTTAAGTGGAATTTATTAGATGTCTCGTACAGGCAGAGAGATACCGTTCAGTCCATCAATGTTTAAAATGTAATATTTCTCAGTTCACTGGAATTTGTTGGATGTCTCGTACAGGCTGAGACACACAAAACGAAACACTACCCCTTATTATATACATTACTGCAAAGTGAGATGAAAGAGTTTTTATTATTTCTGTTTCAGTGTAACTAAGTCATGAATAGTATATAGTATTATTTAATATATACTTTTCTTTGGACTGATATGTATAATTAATAATAGTTTTACTCTAAACTAGGATGCTAAAGTGGCGAATGTGTCTGCTTTTCTGAAAGAAAATAATGTAGACGTACATATTAATAAAAGAAAGATATCAGGAATATTTGACAATTCAATTCTGAATAAATTAACAATCTGTCACTGGCCTCACTTCATATTTTTGCAATAAATAATAATTCCTGGTCTCTTGGAAAGAGAATTGTACTTAGGTCATCTGGAACAGAACGAAACGCTATTGTTTGAACTCAACAACGTATGCTTCTAACGATTTCCTTTCCGCAATATACTTCAATGTATATTTTGCCTAGCAACAGTAATGTATGGGAATATTCTTGAAACATTGCCTTCCCCTAGTCTAAAGCAGCCATTACCCTGAAGTGAAACGGAATACCCACCATCGAAGTAGATGCGAGGAGAAAAGTGCTTCGTTGATCAGTTTTCAATTATGTATCCTTCTTCCAATAATGATCGTTAAAGATGTCATAGCTTACTGTCGCATTGTCTCTATGCCTAAATATACCTGACTGATGTTGCGTATCATTACGAAATGCAACAAAATTATTACTGTAACTTCATTCTACCGAAAACAACATAGGAGTAAGCGATGGTAAAGTGAAAAAGTCCTGAACATGTTCCGTATAATTATTATTAATACAATCCGTGAAATGCTTCTTTGTGTTTGTGGTCTGATAGGAAAACGTTGTTAGAGTGCTTGACCGGTTGCTGAAACTCTAATCTCTAAGGAATTAGTATTAAACAATAGCAAATGTATGTAACTCTTTGCATTTTCTATCAAGATAGTCTGTCTATAGTCTAGGCATATGAATAGTACGTTCCAATAATGCACTTCATCTGTGGGATGTACCGAGAACAACAGAGAACGATAATAATTTCTTCTCAAAAGAATAATATTATTATGGGAAGTTAATCTTTAAATATTTCTTTTAATACCTATGTTACTGACTTTCTATGTACACATTTCGTTACTTTGAGAGTTTGTCCTTACGACACCGGAGACCTTGCCACAGCATTATGTTTGGTAAATACGAAATCTTTAGTAAGGACGTTAAAGACGGAAAATAAATCCGATAGCTTTAGCAAGAACGTTAAAGACGGCTACCAAACAACAACAACTAGTACAGTACTTGCATATCCAAGCAGGTGTAAAGGGCTGACTCGGAAGTATTCACTTCAAAAGACAAATAATATTCTCTATCGTTCTTCATATCATTCACCCCTCATTCTAGTATATTTCGACTATCTAACTCTTTGCACTGTCCCCTATATATTTCATTTACTCTGAGTCTGAGGATTAGCGTTCATATTTTCAAGCTTCTTTTAAGAGGTGCCTCTAGTTTACATCCTAGAAATTGCTTCATTTCTTTTTTAAATAATATATATATACATATATATTAATATCATTAAGATATTTTAAAATATTATGTAGTCCATCGCACCCAAAAATTGATATTCGATATTTATTACATACATTAGGAAATGGATATTTTCAAAGTTTCATCAACTTATTTATAATATTTAATTATTTCCCTGTAAAATCTGGGAACAGAACACTGATTGTTCCTGGAATGTTTGTAAGTAGTGTGATTGAAGAGGGCGGGATCCATTTCAATAAAATGGCTTTATTAAGCCTGAAAATATAGCCTAAAAAATAATGGCCATTGCTTATAGCTATATAAAAATAGCTTTAAAATTTACTTTGGATTCTAAAAACGAAGTAGGCCAACATAAACTTATACCTTGTCTACGTTAATCCGGGAAGAGTATTCAAATCATTAACAAAATGTGTTTATTTTTTAAGGTTATTTCAAGAGATACTACTTTAGCGATTGGAATCCAACTACAAACATTTCCATAACAAGGTAAAATATATCAAGAAGCCATCCAAACATTGCCTGGAAAACAAAGGTAATTTTTCTTCTGAGTATTCATATCAACCCGATATTATTATTCTTAATCGTCCATTTCAAATTTTTATGTGATTAACACATTTGCAATGGTTTATATTCCTCCCTCAAATAGCCTCTTCTGTTTAAGGAAACGTTTACCTATTCTAAAGTGAGTTTTAACAGCAGGAGGTCAAAAGATAAATACAAATTCCTCAAATTGTTATTACGTGTTCAAAAGTATTATATGCCTTCATGTTAAATATAATTTCATGTTAATTAAAAACATATTAAAGAATGCTATTTACGAAACATATATACAGTTATTTGAATACTGAAACGAAATCACTTATTCTGTCAGTTTTCACTCATAAGTTGCAAACCAAAACGAAAATGGAAAATCCGGTTTCGAGGTGTATTCGGACACAATTCAGTCCATGTATAAAGATAATGACATTTCTCATTTAAGTGGAATTTATTAGATGTCTCGTACAGGCAGAGAGATACCCTTCAGTCCATCAATGTTTAAAATGTAATATTTCTCAGTTCACTGGAATTTGTTGGATGTCTCGTACAGGCTGAGACACACAAAACGAAACACTACCCCTTATTATATACATTACTGCAAAGTGTGATGTAAGAGTTTTTATTATTTCTGTTTCAGTGTAACTAAGTCATGAATAGTATATAGTATTATTTAATATATACTTTTCTTTGGACTGATATGTATAATTAATAATATTTTTACTCTAAACTAGGATGCTAAAGTGGCGAATGTGTCTGCTTTTCTGAAAGAAAATAATGTAGACGTACATATTAATCAAAAATAGATATCAGGAATATTTGACGATTCAACTCTGAATAAATTAGCAATCTCTCACTGGCCTCACTTCATATTTTTGCAATAAATAATAATTCCTGGTCTCTTGGAAAGAGAATTGTACTTAGGTCATCTGGAACAGAACGAAACCCTACTGTTTGAACTCAACAACGTATGCTTCTAACGATTTCCTTTCCGCAATATACTACAATGTATATTTTGCCTAGCAACAGTAATGTATGGGAATATTCTTGAAACATTGCCTTCCCCTAGTCTAAAGCAGCCATTACCCTGAAGTGAAACGGAATACCCACCATCGAAGTAGATGCGAGGAGAAAAGTGCTTCGTTGATCAGTTTTCAATTATTTATCCTTCTTCCAATAATGATCGTTAAAAATGTCATAGCTTACTGTCGCATTGTCTCTATGCCTAATATATACCTGACTGATGTTGCGTATCATTACGAAATGCAACAAAATTATTACTGTAACTTCATTCTACCGAAAACAACATAGGAGTAAGCGATGGTAAAGTGAAAAAGTCCTGAACATGTTCCGTATAATTATTATTAATACAATCCGTGAAATGCTTCTTTGTGTTTGTGGTCTGATAGGAAAACGTTGTTAGAGTGCTTGACCGGTTGCTGAAACTCTAATCTCTAAGGAATTAGTATTAAACAATAGCAAATGTATGTAACTCTTTGCATTTTCTCTCAAGATAGTCTGTCTATAGTCTAGGCATATGAATAGTACGTTCCAATAATGCACTTCATCTGTGGGATGTACCGAGAACAACAGAGAACGATAATACTTTCTTCTCAAAAGAATAATATTATTATGGGAAGTTAATCTTTAAATATTTCTTTTAATACCTATGTTACTGACTTTCTATGTACACATTTCGTTACTTTGAGAGTTTGTCCTTACGACACCGGAGACCTTGCCACAGCATTATGTTTGGTAAATACGAAATCTTTAGTAAGGACGTTAAAGACGGAAAATAAATCCGAAAGCTTTAGCAAGAACGTTAAAGACGGCTACCAAACAACAACAACTAGTACAGTACTTGCATATCCAAGCAGGTGTAAAGGGCTGACTCGGAAGTATTCACTTCAAAAGACAAATAATATTCTCTATCGTTCTTCATATCATTCACCCCTCATTCTAGTATATTTCGACCATCTAACTCTTTGCTCTGTCCCCTTTATATTTCATTTACTCTGAGTCTGAGGATTAGCGTTCATATTTTCAAGCTTCTTTTAAGAGGTGCCTCTAGTTTACATCCTAGAAATTGCTTCATTTCTTTTTTAAATAATATATATATACATATATATTAATATCATTAAGATATTTTAAAATATCATGTAGTCCATCGCACCCAAAAATTGATATTCGATATTTATTACATACATTAGGAAATTGATATTTTCAAAGATTCATCAACTTATTTATAATATTTAATTATTTCTCTGTAAAATCTGGGAACAGAACACTGATTGTTCCTGGAATGTTTGTAAGTAGTGTGATTGAAGAGGGCGGGATCCATTTCAATAAAATGGCTTTATTAAGCCTGAAAATATAGCCTAAAAAATAATGGCCATTGCTTATAGCTATATAAAAATAGCTTTAAAATTTACTTTGGATTCTAAAAACGAAGTAGGCCAACATAAACTTATACCTTGTCTACGTTAATCCGGGAAGAGTATTCAAATCATTAACAAAATGTGTTTATTTTTTAAGGTTATTTCAAGAGATACTACTTTAGCGATTGGAATCCAACTACAAACATTTCCATAACAAGGTAAAATATATCAAGAAGCCATCCAAACATTGCCTGGAAAACAAAGGTAATTTTTCTTCTGAGTATTCATATCAACCCGATATTATTATTCTTAATCGTCCATTTCAAATTTTTATGTGATTAACACATTTGCAATGGTTTATATTCCTCCCTCAAATAGCCTCTTCTGTTTAAGGAAACGTTTACCTATTCTAAAGTGAGTTTTAACAGCACTAGGTCAAAAGATAAATACAAATTCCTCAAATTGTTATTACGTGTTCAAAAGTATTATATGCCTTCATGTTAAATATAATTTCATGTTAATTAAAAACATATTAAAGAATGCTATTTACGAAACATATATACAGTATTTTGAATACTGAAACGAAATCACTTATTCTGTCAGTTTTCACTCATAAGTTGCAAACCAAAACGAAAATGGAAAATCCGGTTTCGAGGTGTATTCGGACACAATTCAGTCCATGTATAAAGATAATGACATTTCTCATTTAAGTGGAATTTATTAGATGTCTCGTACAGGCAGAGAGATACCCTTCAGTCCATCAATGTTTAAAATGTAATATTTCTCAGTTCACTGGAATTTGTTGGATGTCTCGTACAGGCTGAGACACACAAAACGAAACACTACCCCTTATTATATACATTACTGCAAAGTGTGATGTAAGAGTTTTTATTATTTCTGTTTCAGTGTAACTAAGTCATGAATAGTATATAGTATTATTTAATATATACTTTTCTTTGGACTGATATGTATAATTAATAATATTTTTACTCTAAACTAGGATGCTAAAGTGGCGAATGTGTCTGCTTTTCTGAAAGAAAATAATGTAGACGTACATATTAATCAAAAATAGATATCAGGAATATTTGACGATTCAACTCTGAATAAATTAGCAATCTCTCACTGGCCTCACTTCATATTTTTGCAATAAATAATAATTCCTGGTCTCTTGGAAAGAGAATTGTACTTAGGTCATCTGGAACAGAACGAAACCCTACTGTTTGAACTCAACAACGTATGCTTCTAACGATTTCCTTTCCGCAATATACTACAATGTATATTTTGCCTAGCAACAGTAATGTATGGGAATATTCTTGAAACATTGCCTTCCCCTAGTCTAAAGCAGCCATTACCCTGAAGTGAAACGGAATACCCACCATCGAAGTAGATGCGAGGAGAAAAGTGCTTCGTTGATCAGTTTTCAATTATTTATCCTTCTTCCAATAATGATCGTTAAAAATGTCATAGCTTACTGTCGCATTGTCTCTATGCCTAATATATACCTGACTGATGTTGCGTATCATTACGAAATGCAACAAAATTATTACTGTAACTTCATTCTACCGAAAACAACATAGGAGTAAGCGATGGTAAAGTGAAAAAGTCCTGAACATGTTCCGTATAATTATTATTAATACAATCCGTGAAATGCTTCTTTGTGTTTGTGGTCTGATAGGAAAACGTTGTTAGAGTGCTTGACCGGTTGCTGAAACTCTAATCTCTAAGGAATTAGTATTAAACAATAGCAAATGTATGTAACTCTTTGCATTTTCTCTCAAGATAGTCTGTCTATAGTCTAGGCATATGAATAGTACGTTCCAATAATGCACTTCATCTGTGGGATGTACCGAGAACAACAGAGAACGATAATACTTTCTTCTCAAAAGAATAATATTATTATGGGAAGTTAATCTTTAAATATTTCTTTTAATACCTATGTTACTGACTTTCTATGTACACATTTCGTTACTTTGAGAGTTTGTCCTTACGACACCGGAGACCTTGCCACAGCATTATGTTTGGTAAATACGAAATCTTTAGTAAGGACGTTAAAGACGGAAAATAAATCCGAAAGCTTTAGCAAGAACGTTAAAGACGGCTACCAAACAACAACAACTAGTACAGTACTTGCATATCCAAGCAGGTGTAAAGGGCTGACTCGGAAGTATTCACTTCAAAAGACAAATAATATTCTCTATCGTTCTTCATATCATTCACCCCTCATTCTAGTATATTTCGACCATCTAACTCTTTGCTCTGTCCCCTTTATATTTCATTTACTCTGAGTCTGAGGATTAGCGTTCATATTTTCAAGCTTCTTTTAAGAGGTGCCTCTAGTTTACATCCTAGAAATTGCTTCATTTCTTTTTTAAATAATATATATATACATATATATTAATATCATTAAGATATTTTAAAATATCATGTAGTCCATCGCACCCAAAAATTGATATTCGATATTTATTACATACATTAGGAAATTGATATTTTCAAAGATTCATCAACTTATTTATAATATTTAATTATTTCTCTGTAAAATCTGGGAACAGAACACTGATTGTTCCTGGAATGTTTGTAAGTAGTGTGATTGAAGAGGGCGGGATCCATTTCAATAAAATGGCTTTATTAAGCCTGAAAATATAGCCTAAAAAATAATGGCCATTGCTTATAGCTATATAAAAATAGCTTTAAAATTTACTTTGGATTCTAAAAACGAAGTAGGCCAACATAAACTTATACCTTGTCTACGTTAATCCGGGAAGAGTATTCAAATCATTAACAAAATGTGTTTATTTTTTAAGGTTATTTCAAGAGATACTACTTTAGCGATTGGAATCCAACTACAAACATTTCCATAACAAGGTAAAATATATCAAGAAGCCATCCAAACATTGCCTGGAAAACAAAGGTAATTTTTCTTCTGAGTATTCATATCAACCCGATATTATTATTCTTAATCGTCCATTTCAAATTTTTATGTGATTAACACATTTGCAATGGTTTATATTCCTCCCTCAAATAGCCTCTTCTGTTTAAGGAAACGTTTACCTATTCTAAAGTGAGTTTTAACAGCACTAGGTCAAAAGATAAATACAAATTCCTCAAATTGTTATTACGTGTTCAAAAGTATTATATGCCTTCATGTTAAATATAATTTCATGTTAATTAAAAACATATTAAAGAATGCTATTTACGAAACATATATACAGTATTTTGAATACTGAAACGAAATCACTTATTCTGTCAGTTTTCACTCATAAGTTGCAAACCAAAACGAAAATGGAAAATCCGGTTTCGAGGTGTATTCGGACACAATTCAGTCCATGTATAAAGATAATGACATTTCTCATTTAAGTGGAATTTATTAGATGTCTCGTACAGGCAGAGAGATACCCTTCAGTCCATCAATGTTTAAAATGTAATATTTCTCAGTTCACTGGAATTTGTTGGATGTCTCGTACAGGCTGAGACACACAAAACGAAACACTACCCCTTATTATATACATTACTGCAAAGTGTGATGTAAGAGTTTTTATTATTTCTGTTTCAGTGTAACTAAGTCATGAATAGTATATAGTATTATTTAATATATACTTTTCTTTGGACTGATATGTATAATTAATAATATTTTTACTCTAAACTAGGATGCTAAAGTGGCGAATGTGTCTGCTTTTCTGAAAGAAAATAATGTAGACGTACATATTAATCAAAAATAGATATCAGGAATATTTGACGATTCAACTCTGAATAAATTAGCAATCTCTCACTGGCCTCACTTCATATTTTTGCAATAAATAATAATTCCTGGTCTCTTGGAAAGAGAATTGTACTTAGGTCATCTGGAACAGAACGAAACCCTATTGTTTGAACTCAACAACGTATGCTTCTAACGATTTCCTTTCCGCAATATACTACAATGTATATTTTGCCTAGCAACAGTAATGTATGGGAATATTCTTGAAACATTGCCTTCCCCTAGTCTAAAGCAGCCATTACCCTGAAGTGAAACGGAATACCCACCATCGAAGTAGATGCGAGGAGAAAAGTGCTTCGTTGATCAGTTTTCAATTATGTATCCTTCTTCCAATAATGATCGTTAAAAATGTCATAGCTTACTGTCGCATTGTCTCTATGCCTAATATATACCTGACTGATGTTGCGTATCATTACGAAATGCAACAAAATTATTACTGTAACTTCATTCTACCGAAAACAACATAGGAGTAAGCGATGGTAAAGTGAAAAAGTCCTGAACATGTTCCGTATAATTATTATTAATACAATCCGTGAAATGCTTCTTTGTGTTTGTGGTCTGATAGGAAAACGTTGTTAGAGTGCTTGACCGGTTGCTGAAACTCTAATCTCTAAGGAATTAGTATTAAACAATAGCAAATGTATGTAACTCTTTGCATTTTCTCTCAAGATAGTCTGTCTATAGTCTAGGCATATGAATAGTACGTTCCAATAATGCACTTCATCTGTGGGATGTACCGAGAACAACAGAGAACGATAATACTTTCTTCTCAAAAGAATAATATTATTATGGGAAGTTAATCTTTAAATATTTCTTTTAATACCTATGTTACTGACTTTCTATGTACACATTTCGTTACTTTGAGAGTTTGTCCTTACGACACCGGAGACCTTGCCACAGCATTATGTTTGGTAAATACGAAATCTTTAGTAAGGACGTTAAAGACGGAAAATAAATCCGAAAGCTTTAGCAAGAACGTTAAAGACGGCTACCAAACAACAACAACTAGTACAGTACTTGCATATCCAAGCAGGTGTAAAGGGCTGACTCGGAAGTATTCACTTCAAAAGACAAATAATATTCTCTATCGTTCTTCATATCATTCACCCCTCATTCTAGTATATTTCGACCATCTAACTCTTTGCTCTGTCCCCTTTATATTTCATTTACTCTGAGTCTGAGGATTAGCGTTCATATTTTCAAGCTTCTTTTAAGAGGTGCCTCTAGTTTACATCCTAGAAATTGCTTCATTTCTTTTTTAAATAATATATATATACATATATATTAATATCATTAAGATATTTTAAAATATCATGTAGTCCATCGCACCCAAAAATTGATATTCGATATTTATTACATACATTAGGAAATTGATATTTTCAAAGATTCATCAACTTATTTATAATATTTAATTATTTCTCTGTAAAATCTGGGAACAGAACACTGATTGTTCCTGGAATGTTTGTAAGTAGTGTGATTGAAGAGGGCGGGATCCATTTCAATAAAATGGCTTTATTAAGCCTGAAAATATAGCCTAAAAAATAATGGCCATTGCTTATAGCTATATAAAAATAGCTTTAAAATTTACTTTGGATTCTAAAAACGAAGTAGGCCAACATAAACTTATACCTTGTCTACGTTAATCCGGGAAGAGTATTCAAATCATTAACAAAATGTGTTTATTTTTTAAGGTTATTTCAAGAGATACTACTTTAGCGATTGGAATCCAACTACAAACATTTCCATAACAAGGTAAAATATATCAAGAAGCCATCCAAACATTGCCTGGAAAACAAAGGTAATTTTTCTTCTGAGTATTCATATCAACCCGATATTATTATTCTTAATCGTCCATTTCAAATTTTTATGTGATTAACACATTTGCAATGGTTTATATTCCTCCCTCAAATAGCCTCTTCTGTTTAAGGAAACGTTTACCTATTCTAAAGTGAGTTTTAACAGCACTAGGTCAAAAGATAAATACAAATTCCTCAAATTGTTATTACGTGTTCAAAAGTATTATATGCCTTCATGTTAAATATAATTTCATGTTAATTAAAAACATATTAAAGAATGCTATTTACGAAACATATATACAGTATTTTGAATACTGAAACGAAATCACTTATTCTGTCAGTTTTCACTCATAAGTTGCAAACCAAAACGAAAATGGAAAATCCGGTTTCGAGGTGTATTCGGACACAATTCAGTCCATGTATAAAGATAATGACATTTCTCATTTAAGTGGAATTTATTAGATGTCTCGTACAGGCAGAGAGATACCCTTCAGTCCATCAATGTTTAAAATGTAATATTTCTCAGTTCACTGGAATTTGTTGGATGTCTCGTACAGGCTGAGACACACAAAACGAAACACTACCCCTTATTATATACATTACTGCAAAGTGTGATGTAAGAGTTTTTATTATTTCTGTTTCAGTGTAACTAAGTCATGAATAGTATATAGTATTATTTAATATATACTTTTCTTTGGACTGATATGTATAATTAATAATATTTTTACTCTAAACTAGGATGCTAAAGTGGCGAATGTGTCTGCTTTTCTGAAAGAAAATAATGTAGACGTACATATTAATCAAAAATAGATATCAGGAATATTTGACGATTCAACTCTGAATAAATTAGCAATCTCTCACTGGCCTCACTTCATATTTTTGCAATAAATAATAATTCCTGGTCTCTTGGAAAGAGAATTGTACTTAGGTCATCTGGAACAGAACGAAACCCTACTGTTTGAACTCAACAACGTATGCTTCTAACGATTTCCTTTCCGCAATATACTACAATGTATATTTTGCCTAGCAACAGTAATGTATGGGAATATTCTTGAAACATTGCCTTCCCCTAGTCTAAAGCAGCCATTACCCTGAAGTGAAACGGAATACCCACCATCGAAGTAGATGCGAGGAGAAAAGTGCTTCGTTGATCAGTTTTCAATTATTTATCCTTCTTCCAATAATGATCGTTAAAAATGTCATAGCTTACTGTCGCATTGTCTCTATGCCTAATATATACCTGACTGATGTTGCGTATCATTACGAAATGCAACAAAATTATTACTGTAACTTCATTCTACCGAAAACAACATAGGAGTAAGCGATGGTAAAGTGAAAAAGTCCTGAACATGTTCCGTATAATTATTATTAATACAATCCGTGAAATGCTTCTTTGTGTTTGTGGTCTGATAGGAAAACGTTGTTAGAGTGCTTGACCGGTTGCTGAAACTCTAATCTCTAAGGAATTAGTATTAAACAATAGCAAATGTATGTAACTCTTTGCATTTTCTCTCAAGATAGTCTGTCTATAGTCTAGGCATATGAATAGTACGTTCCAATAATGCACTTCATCTGTGGGATGTACCGAGAACAACAGAGAACGATAATACTTTCTTCTCAAAAGAATAATATTATTATGGGAAGTTAATCTTTAAATATTTCTTTTAATACCTATGTTACTGACTTTCTATGTACACATTTCGTTACTTTGAGAGTTTGTCCTTACGACACCGGAGACCTTGCCACAGCATTATGTTTGGTAAATACGAAATCTTTAGTAAGGACGTTAAAGACGGAAAATAAATCCGAAAGCTTTAGCAAGAACGTTAAAGACGGCTACCAAACAACAACAACTAGTACAGTACTTGCATATCCAAGCAGGTGTAAAGGGCTGACTCGGAAGTATTCACTTCAAAAGACAAATAATATTCTCTATCGTTCTTCATATCATTCACCCCTCATTCTAGTATATTTCGACCATCTAACTCTTTGCTCTGTCCCCTTTATATTTCATTTACTCTGAGTCTGAGGATTAGCGTTCATATTTTCAAGCTTCTTTTAAGAGGTGCCTCTAGTTTACATCCTAGAAATTGCTTCATTTCTTTTTTAAATAATATATATATACATATATATTAATATCATTAAGATATTTTAAAATATCATGTAGTCCATCGCACCCAAAAATTGATATTCGATATTTATTACATACATTAGGAAATTGATATTTTCAAAGATTCATCAACTTATTTATAATATTTAATTATTTCTCTGTAAAATCTGGGAACAGAACACTGATTGTTCCTGGAATGTTTGTAAGTAGTGTGATTGAAGAGGGCGGGATCCATTTCAATAAAATGGCTTTATTAAGCCTGAAAATATAGCCTAAAAAATAATGGCCATTGCTTATAGCTATATAAAAATAGCTTTAAAATTTACTTTGGATTCTAAAAACGAAGTAGGCCAACATAAACTTATACCTTGTCTACGTTAATCCGGGAAGAGTATTCAAATCATTAACAAAATGTGTTTATTTTTTAAGGTTATTTCAAGAGATACTACTTTAGCGATTGGAATCCAACTACAAACATTTCCATAACAAGGTAAAATATATCAAGAAGCCATCCAAACATTGCCTGGAAAACAAAGGTAATTTTTCTTCTGAGTATTCATATCAACCCGATATTATTATTCTTAATCGTCCATTTCAAATTTTTATGTGATTAACACATTTGCAATGGTTTATATTCCTCCCTCAAATAGCCTCTTCTGTTTAAGGAAACGTTTACCTATTCTAAAGTGAGTTTTAACAGCACTAGGTCAAAAGATAAATACAAATTCCTCAAATTGTTATTACGTGTTCAAAAGTATTATATGCCTTCATGTTAAATATAATTTCATGTTAATTAAAAACATATTAAAGAATGCTATTTACGAAACATATATACAGTATTTTGAATACTGAAACGAAATCACTTATTCTGTCAGTTTTCACTCATAAGTTGCAAACCAAAACGAAAATGGAAAATCCGGTTTCGAGGTGTATTCGGACACAATTCAGTCCATGTATAAAGATAATGACATTTCTCATTTAAGTGGAATTTATTAGATGTCTCGTACAGGCAGAGAGATACCCTTCAGTCCATCAATGTTTAAAATGTAATATTTCTCAGTTCACTGGAATTTGTTGGATGTCTCGTACAGGCTGAGACACACAAAACGAAACACTACCCCTTATTATATACATTACTGCAAAGTGTGATGTAAGAGTTTTTATTATTTCTGTTTCAGTGTAACTAAGTCATGAATAGTATATAGTATTATTTAATATATACTTTTCTTTGGACTGATATGTATAATTAATAATATTTTTACTCTAAACTAGGATGCTAAAGTGGCGAATGTGTCTGCTTTTCTGAAAGAAAATAATGTAGACGTACATATTAATCAAAAATAGATATCAGGAATATTTGACGATTCAACTCTGAATAAATTAGCAATCTCTCACTGGCCTCACTTCATATTTTTGCAATAAATAATAATTCCTGGTCTCTTGGAAAGAGAATTGTACTTAGGTCATCTGGAACAGAACGAAACCCTATTGTTTGAACTCAACAACGTATGCTTCTAACGATTTCCTTTCCGCAATATACTACAATGTATATTTTGCCTAGCAACAGTAATGTATGGGAATATTCTTGAAACATTGCCTTCCCCTAGTCTAAAGCAGCCATTACCCTGAAGTGAAACGGAATACCCACCATCGAAGTAGATGCGAGGAGAAAAGTGCTTCGTTGATCAGTTTTCAATTATGTATCCTTCTTCCAATAATGATCGTTAAAAATGTCATAGCTTACTGTCGCATTGTCTCTATGCCTAATATATACCTGACTGATGTTGCGTATCATTACGAAATGCAACAAAATTATTACTGTAACTTCATTCTACCGAAAACAACATAGGAGTAAGCGATGGTAAAGTGAAAAAGTCCTGAACATGTTCCGTATAATTATTATTAATACAATTCGTGAAATGCTTCTTTGTGTTTGTGGTCTGATAGGAAAACGTTGTTAGAGTGCTTGACCGGTTGCTGAAACTCTAATCTCTAAGGAATTAGTATTAAACAATAGCAAATGTATGTAACTCGTTGCATTTTCTATCAAGATAGTCTGTCTATAGTCTAGGCATATGAATAGTACGTTCCAATAATGCACTTCATCTGTGGGATGTACCGAGAACAACAGAGAACGATAATACTTTCTTCTCAAAAGAATAATATTATTATGGGAAGTTAATCTTTAAATATTTCTTTTAATACCTATGTTACTGACTTTCTATGTACACATTTCTTTACTTTGAGAGTTTGTCCTTACGACACCGGAGACCTTGCCACAGCATTATGTTTGGTAAATACGAAATCTTTAGTAAGGACGTTAAAGACGGAAAATAAATCCGAAAGCTTTAGCAAGAACGTTAAAGACGGCTACCAAACAACAACAACTAGTACAGTACTTGCATATCCAAGCAGGTGTAAAGGGCTGACTCGGAAGTATTCACTTCAAAAGACAAATAATATTCTCTATCGTTCTTCAAATCATTCACCCCTCATTCTAGTATATTTCCACTATCTAACTCTTTGCTCTGTCCCCTTTATATTTCATTTACTCTGAGTCTGATGATTAGCGTTCATATTTTCAAGCTTCTTTTAAGAGGTGCCTCTAGTTTACATCCTAGAAATTGCTTCATTTCTTTTTTAAATAATATATATATACATATATATTAATATCATTAAGATATTTTAAAATATTATGTAGTCCATCGCACCCAAAAATTGATATTCGATATTTATTACATACATTAGGAAATTGATATTTTCAAAGATTCATCAACTTATTTATAATATTTAATTATTTCTCTGTAAAATCTGGGAACAGAACACTGATTGTTCCTGGAATGTTTGTAAGTAGTGTGATTGAAGAGGGCGGGATCCATTTCAATAAAATGGCTTTATTAAGCCTGAAAATATAGCCTAAAAAATAATGGCCATTGCTTATAGCTATATAAAAATAGCTTTAAAATTTACTTTGGATTCTAAAAACGAAGTAGGCCAACATAAACTTATACCTTGTCTACGTTAATCCGGGAAGAGTATTCAAATCATTAACAAAATGTGTTTATTTTTTAAGGTTATTTCAAGAGATACTACTTTAGCGATTGGAATCCAACTACAAACATTTCCATAACAAGGTAAAATATATCAAGAAGCCATCCAAACATTGCCTGGAAAACAAAGGTAATTTTTCTTCTGAGTATTCATATCAACCCGATATTATTATTCTTAATCGTCCATTTCAAATTTTTATGTGATTAACACATTTGCAATGGTTTATATTCCTCCCTCAAATAGCCTCTTCTGTTTAAGGAAACGTTTACCTATTCTAAAGTGAGTATTAACAGCAGGAGGTCAAAAGATAAATACAAATTCCTCAAATTGTTATTACGTGTTCAAAAGTATTATATGCCTTCATGTTAAATATAATTTCATGTTAATTAAAAACATATTAAAGAATGCTATTTACGAAACATATATACAGTATTTTGAATACTGAAACGAAATCACTTATTCTGTCAGTTTTCACTCATAAGTTGCAAACCAAAACGAAAATGGAAAATCCGGTTTCGAGGTGTATTCGGACACAATTCAGTCCATGTATAAAGATGATGACATTTCTCATTCAAGTGGAATTTATTAGATGTCTCGTACAGGCAGAGAGATACCCTTCAGTCCATCAATGTTTAAAATGTAATATTTCTCAGTTCACTGGAATTTGTTGGATGTCTCGTACAGGCTGAGACACACAAAACGAAACACTACCCCTTATTATATACATTACTGCAAAGTGTGATGTAAGAGTTTTTATTATTTCTGTTTCAGTGTAACTAAGTCATGAATAGTATATAGTATTATTTAATATATACTTTTCTTTGGACTGATATGTATAATTAATAATATTTTTACTCTAAACTAGGATGCTAAAGTGGCGAATGTGTCTGCTTTTCTGAAAGAAAATAATGTAGACGTACATATTAATCAAAAATAGATATCAGGAATATTTGACGATTCAACTCTGAATAAATTAGCAATCTCTCACTGGCCTCACTTCATATTTTTGCAATAAATAATAATTCCTGGTCTCTTGGAAAGAGAATTGTACTTAGGTCATCTGGAACAGAACGAAACCCTATTGTTTGAACTCAACAACGTATGCTTCTAACGATTTCCTTTCCGCAATATACTACAATGTATATTTTGCCTAGCAACAGTAATGTATGGGAATATTCTTGAAACATTGCCTTCCCCTAGTCTAAAGCAGCCATTACCCTGAAGTGAAACGGAATACCCACCATCGAAGTAGATGCGAGGAGAAAAGTGCTTCGTTGATCAGTTTTCAATTATGTATCCTTCTTCCAATAATGATCGTTAAAAATGTCATAGCTTACTGTCGCATTGTCTCTATTACTAATATATACCTGACTGATGTTGCGTATCATTACGAAATGCAACAAAATTATTACTGTAACTTCATTCTACCGAAAACAACATAGGAGTAAGCGATGGTAAAGTGAAAAAGTCCTGAACATGTTCCGTATAATTATTATTAATACAATCCGTGAAATGCTTCTTTGTGTTTGTGGTCTGATAGGAAAACGTTGTTAGAGTGCTTGACCGGTTGCTGAAACTCTAATCTCTAAGGAATTAGTATTAAACAATAGCAAATGTATGTAACTCTTTGCATTTTCTATCAAGATAGTCTGTCTATAGTCTAGGCATATGAATAGTACGTTCCAATAATGCACTTCATCTGTGGGATGTACCGAGAACAACAGAGAACGATAATACTTTCTTCTCAAAAGAATAATATTATTATGGGAAGTTAATCTTTAAATATTTCTTTTAATACCTATGTTACTGACTTTCTATGTACACATTTCGTTACTTTGAGAGTTTGTCCTTACGACACCGGAGACCTTGCCACAGCATTATGTTTGGTAAATACGAAATCTTTAGTAAGGACGTTAAAGACGGAAAATAAATCCGAAAGCTTTAGCAAGAACGTTAAAGACGGCTACCAAACAACAACAACTAGTACAGTACTTGCATATCCAAGCAGGTGTAAAGGGCTGACTCGGAAGTATTCACTTCAAAAGACAAATAATATTCTCTATCGTTCTTCATATCATTCACCCCTCATTCTAGTATATTTCCACTATCTAACTCTTTGCTCTGTCCCCTTTATATTTCATTTACTCTGAGTCTGAGGATTAGCGTTCATATTTTCAAGCTTCTTTTAAGAGGTGCCTCTAGTTTACATCCTAGAAATTGCTTCATTTCTTTTTTAAATAATATATATATATACATATATATTAATATCATTAAGATATTTTAAAATATTATGTAGTCCATCGCACCCAAAAATTGATATTCGATATTTATTACATACATTAGGAAATTGATATTTTCAAAGATTCATCAACTTATTTATAATATTTAATTATTTCTCTGTAAAATCTGGGAACAGAACACTGATTGTTCCTGGAATGTTTGTAAGTAGTGTGATTGAAGAGGGCGGGATCCATTTCAATAAAATGGCTTTATTAAGCCTGAAAATATAGCCTAAAAAATAATGGCCATTGCTTATAGCTATATAAAAATAGCTTTAAAATTTACTTTGGATTCTAAAAACGAAGTAGGCCAACATAAACTTATACCTTGTCTACGTTAATCCGGGAAGAGTATTCAAATCATTAACAAAATGTGTTTATTTTTTAAGGTTATTTCAAGAGATACTACTTTAGCGATTGGAATCCAACTACAAACATTTCCATAACAAGGTAAAATATATCAAGAAGCCATCCAAACATTGCCTGGAAAACAAAGGTAATTTTTCTTCTGAGTATTCATATCAACCCGATATTATTATTCTTAATCGTCCATTTCAAATTTTTATGTGATTAACACATTTGCAATGGTTTATATTCCTCCCTCAAATAGCCTTTTCTGTTTAAGGAAACGTTTACCTATTCTAAAGTGAGTTTTAACAGCACTAGGTCAAAAGATAAATACAAATTCCTCAAATTGTTATTACGTGTTCAAAAGTATTATATGCCTTCATGTTAAATATAATTTCATGTTAATTAAAAACATATTAAAGAATGCTATTTACGAAACATATATACAGTATTTTGAATACTGAAACGAAATCACTTATTCTGTCAGTTTTCACTCATAAGTTGCAAACCAAAACGAAAATGGAAAATCCGGTTTCGAGGTGTATTCGGACACAATTCAGTCCATGTATAAAGATGATGACATTTCTCATTCAAGTGGAATTTATTAGATGTCTCGTACAGGCAGAGAGATACCCTTCAGTCCATCAATGTTTAAAATGTAATATTTCTCAGTTCACTGGAATTTGTTGGATGTCTCGTACAGGCTGAGACACACAAAACGAAACACTACCCCTTATTATATACATTACTGCAAAGTGTGATGTAAGAGTTTTTATTATTTCTGTTTCAGTGTAACTAAGTCATGAATAGTATATAGTATTATTTAATATATACTTTTCTTTGGACTGATATGTATAATTAATAATATTTTTACTCTAAACTAGGATGCTAAAGTGGCGAATGTGTCTGCTTTTCTGAAAGAAAATAATGTAGACGTACATATTAATCAAAAATAGATATCAGGAATATTTGACGATTCAACTCTGAATAAATTAGCAATCTCTCACTGGCCTCACTTCATATTTTTGCAATAAATAATAATTCCTGGTCTCTTGGAAAGAGAATTGTACTTAGGTCATCTGGAACAGAACGAAACCCTATTGTTTGAACTCAACAACGTATGCTTCTAACGATTTCCTTTCCGCAATATACTACAATGTATATTTTGCCTAGCAACAGTAATGTATGGGAATATTCTTGAAACATTGCCTTCCCCTAGTCTAAAGCAGCCATTACCCTGAAGTGAAACGGAATACCCACCATCGAAGTAGATGCGAGGAGAAAAGTGCTTCGTTGATCAGTTTTCAATTATTTATCCTTCTTCCAATAATGATCGTTAAAAATGTCATAGCTTACTGTCGCATTGTCTCTATGCCTAATATATACCTGACTGATGTTGCGTATCATTACGAAATGCAACAAAATTATTACTGTAACTTCATTCTACCGAAAACAACATAGGAGTAAGCGATGGTAAAGTGAAAAAGTCCTGAACATGTTCCGTATAATTATTATTAATACAATCCGTGAAATGCTTCTTTGTGTTTGTGGTCTGATAGGAAAACGTTGTTAGAGTGCTTGACCGGTTGCTGAAACTCTAATCTCTAAGGAATTAGTATTAAACAATAGCAAATGTATGTAACTCGTTGCATTTTCTATCAAGATAGTCTGTCTATAGTCTAGGCATACGAATAGTACGTTCCAATAATGCACTTCATCTGTGGGATGTACCGAGAACAACAGAGAACGATAATACTTTCTTCTCAAAAGAATAATATTATTATGGGAAGTTAATCTTTAAATATTTCTTTTAATACCTATGTTACTGACTTTCTATGTACACATTTCTTTACTTTGAGAGTTTGTCCTTACGACACCGGAGACCTTGCCACAGCATTATGTTTGGTAAATACGAAATCTTTAGTAAGGACGTTAAAGACGGAAAATAAATCCGAAAGCTTTAGCAAGAACGTTAAAGACGGCTACCAAACAACAACAACTAGTACAGTACTTGCATATCCAAGCAGGTGTAAAGGGCTGACTCGGAAGTATTCACTTCAAAAGACAAATAATATTCTCTATCGTTCTTCAAATCATTCACCCCTCATTCTAGTATATTTCCACTATCTAACTCTTTGCTCTGTCCCCTTTATATTTCATTTACTCTGAGTCTGAGGATTAGCGTTCATATTTTCAAGCTTCTTTTAAGAGGTGCCTCTAGTTTACATCCTAGAAATTGCTTCATTTCTTTTTTAAATAATATATATATATACATATATATTAATATCATTAAGATATTTTAAAATATTATGTAGTCCATCGCACCCAAAAATTGATATTCGATATTTATTACATACATTAGGAAATTGATATTTTCAAAGATTCATCAACTTATTTATAATATTTAATTATTTCTCTGTAAAATCTGGGAACAGAACACTGATTGTTCCTGGAATGTTTGTAAGTAGTGTGATTGAAGAGGGCGGGATCCATTTCAATAAAATGGCTTTATTAAGCCTGAAAATATAGCCTAAAAAATAATGGCCATTGCTTATAGCTATATAAAAATAGCTTTAAAATTTACTTTGGATTCTAAAAACGAAGTAGGCCAACATAAACTTATACCTTGTCTACGTTAATCCGGGAAGAGTATTCAAATCATTAACAAAATGTGTTTATTTTTTAAGGTTATTTCAAGAGATACTGGTACTACTTTAGCGATTGGAATCCAACTACAAACATTTCCATAACAAGGTAAAATATATCAAGAAGCCATCCAAACATTGCCTGGAAAACAAAGGTAATTTTTCTTCTGAGTATTCATATCAACCCGATATTATTATTCTTAATCGTCCATTTCAAATTTTTATGTGATTAACACATTTGCAATGGTTTATATTCCTCCCTCAAATAGCCTCTTCTGTTTAAGGAAACGTTTACCTATTCTAAAGTGAGTTTTAACAGCAGGAGGTCAAAAGATAAATACAAATTCCTCAAATTGTTATTACGTGTTCAAAAGTATTATATGCCTTCATGTTAAATATAATTTCATGTTAATTAAAAACATATTAAAGAATGCTATTTACGAAACATATATACAGTAATTTGAATACTGAAACGAAATCACTTATTCTGTCAGTTTTCACTCATAAGTTGCAAACCAAAACGAAAATGGAAAATCCGGTTTAGAGGTGTATTCGGACACAATTCAGTCCATGTATAAAGATAATGACATTTCTCATTTAAGTGGAATTTATTAGATGTCTCGTACAGGCAGAGAGATACCCTTCAGTCCATCAATGTTTAAAATGTAATATTTCTCAGTTCACTGGAATTTGTTGGATGTCTCGTACAGGCTGAGACACACAAAACGAAACACTACCCCTTATTATATACATTACTGCAAAGTGTGATGTAAGAGTTTTTATTATTTCTGTTTCAGTGTAACTAAGTCATGAATAGTATATAGTATTATTTAATATATACTTTTCTTTGGACTGATATGTATAATTAATAATAGTTTTACTCTAAACTAGGATGCTAAAGTGGCGAATGTGTCTGCTTTTCTGAAAGAAAATAATGTAGACGTACATATTAATCAAAAATAGATATCAGGAATATTTGACGATTCAACTCTGAATAAATTAGCAATCTCTCACTGGCCTCACTTCATATTTTTGCAATAAATAATAATTCCTGGTCTCTTGGAAAGAGAATTGTACTTAGGTCATCTGGAACAGAACGAAACCCTATTGTTTGAACTCAACAACGTATGCTTCTAACGATTTCCTTTCCGCAATATACTTCAATGTATATTTTGCCTAGCAACAGTAATGTATGGGAATATTCTTGAAACATTGCCTTCCCGTAGTCTAAAGCAGCCATTACCCTGAAGTGAAACGGAATACCCACCATCGAAGTAGATGCGTGGAGAAAAGTGCTTCGTTGATCAGTTTTCAATTATGTATCCTTCTTCCAATAATGATCGTTAAAAATGTCATATCTTACTGTCGCATTGTCTCTATGCCTAAATATACCTGACTGATGTTGCGTATCATTACGAAATGCAACAAAATTATTACTGTAACTTCATTCTACCGAAAATAACATAGGAGTAAGCGATGGTAAAGTGAAAAAGTCCTGAACATGTTCCGTATAATTATTATTAATACAATCCGTGAAATGCTTCTTTGTGTTTGTGGTCTGATAGGAAAACGTTGTTAGAGTGCTTGACCGGTTGCTGAAACTCTAATCTCTAAGGAATTAGTATTAAACAATAGCAAATGTATGTAACTCTTTGCATTTTCTATCAAGATAGTCTGTCTATAGTCTAGGCATATGAATAGTACGTTCCAATAATGCACTTCATCTGTGGGATGTACCGAGAACAACAGAGAACGATAATACTTTCTTCTCGAAAGAATAATATTATTATGGGAAGTTAATCTTTAAATATTTCTTTTAATACCTATGTTACTGACTTTCTATGTACACATTTCGTTACTTTGAGAGTTTGTCCTTACGACACCGGAGACCTTGCCACAGCATTATGTTTGGTAAATACGAAATCTTTAGTAAGGACGTTAAAGACGGAAAATAAATCCGAAAGCTTTAGCAAGAACGTTAAAGACGGCTACCAAACAACAACAACTAGTACAGTACTTGCATATCCAAGCAGGTGTAAAGGGCTGACTCGGAAGTATTCACTTCAAAAGACAAATAATATTCTCTATCGTTCTTCATATCATTCACCCCTCATTCTAGTATATTTCCACTATCTAACTCAGGCCTGTCCAACTTCAAAAGTACCGGGGGCCAAAATATTTCGACAATTGATGCTGAGGGCCACACAATAAAAGTTTCACAGCAGACCAAATCGTTGAAAAAGGATTTCTATGTTAATAACTGCCAGTCTTAGTAGGTATAGCCAGGAATCATCAGTGAGGTAGCTCCTATAATTATTTTTTATGAATTTCATGTTAGAGAAAGCACTCTCACATAGATAAGTGCTTCCAAACATTGAGGAAAGCTGCAAACCAAAATCTCTAAGCTGAGCAAACCTGCCCTCTGGAAGTAGCTTGAAAAAGCTGAGCCCTCTTTCAGACCTGGTTTGAAGAAAAGGATCAGCCTGAAAATCGCAGAGCTCCAGTTGATACATGGATGGCTGATTCTCAATATCCACATTCAAAGGGTCATTGAAAAGGAGCAGTTTACCCTTATTATTTTCAAAGTCAGAAAATCTTTGACTGAATTCTTGAATAATAACTTAAATATTTTCACAAAACTCAGAAAAATTACCATCTTCAATTTCTCCTGACAGCTCTTGATAACTTGCAAAGTGTGTTAAATCATTTGTTGATAAAGTAGATTTCAGAAATTTTAACTTATTTATTTAAAAAATAACTAACTCTGAAACACTTTGATTTTTCCCTGAAGTCTCTGGTTCAACTCATTCAAGTATTGTGTCAGGTCAGTCATGAAAGCAAGCTGCTTTAGAAAGTCTGGATCTTCAACCCGTCGAACAAGATTTTCACTATCTTTGGTACTGTCCTTTAAAAATACTGGAATCTCATTCCTCAGTGCAAATAATTTCTGAAGACATTTACCTGCACTCAGCCAGCGTACATTTGCGTGGAGTGATAAATCTCTTGCAGCTCATCCAAAAATTCCCTAAATCTGCAGTGAAGTTGTATATTAGTATCCACGGGCCACAAAACTGTGAGAGCGGGCCGAATGCGGCCCGAGGGCCGCGGGTTGGACAGGCCTGATCTAACTCTTTGCTCTGTCCCCTTTATATTTCATTTACTCTGAGTCTGAGGATTAGCGTTCATATTTTCAAGCTTCTTTTAAGAGGTGCCTCTAGTTTACATCCTAGAAATTGCTTCATTTCTTTTTTAAATAATATATATATACATATATATTAATATCATTAAGATATTTTAAAATATTATGTAGTCCATCGCACCCAAAAATTGATATTCGATATTTATTACATACATTAGGAAATTGATATTTTCAAAGTTTCATCAACTTATTTATAATATTTAATTATTTCTCTGTAAAATCTGGGAAATGAACACTGATTGTTCCTGGAATGTTTGTAAGTAGTGTGATTGAAGAGGGCGGGATCCATTTCAATAAAATGGCTTTATTAAGCCTGAAAATATAGCCTAAAAAATAATGGCCATTGCTTATAGCTATATAAAAATAGCTTTAAAATTTACTTTGGATTCTAAAAACGAAGTAGGCCAACATAAACTTATACCTTGTCTACGTTAATCCGGGAAGAGTATTCAAATCATTAACAAAATGTGTTTATTTTTTAAGGTTATTTCAAGAGATACTACTTTAGCGATTGGAATCCAACTACAAACATTTCCATAACAAGGTAAAATATATCAAGAAGCCATCCAAACATTGCCTGGAAAACAAAGGTAATTTTTCTTCTGAGTATTCATATCAACCCGATATTATTATTCTTAATCGTCCATTTCAAATTTTTATGTGATTAACACATTTGCAATGGTTTATATTCCTCCCTCAAATAGCCTCTTCTGTTTAAGGAAACGTTTACCTATTCTAAAGTGAGTTTTAACAGCAGGAGGTCAAAAGATAAATACAAATTCCTCAAATTGTTATTACGTGTTCAAAAGTATTATATGCCTTCATGTTAAATATAATTTCATGTTAATTAAAAACATATTAAAGAATGCTATTTACGAAACATATATACAGTAATTTGAATACTGAAACGAAATCACTTATTCTGTCAGTTTTCACTCATAAGTTGCAAACCAAAACGAAAATGGAAAATCCGGTTTAGAGGTGTATTCGGACACAATTCAGTCCATGTATAAAGATAATGACATTTCTCATTTAAGTGGAATTTATTAGATGTCTCGTACAGGCAGAGAGATACCCTTCAGTCCATCAATGTTTAAAATGTAATATTTCTCAGTTCACTGGAATTTGTTGGATGTCTCGTACAGGCTGAGACACACAAAACGAAACACTACCCCTTATTATATACATTACTGCAAAGTGTGATGTAAGAGTTTTTATTATTTCTGTTTCAGTGTAACTAAGTCATGAATAGTATACAGTATTATTTAATATATACTTTTCTTTGGACTGATATGTATAATTAATAATAGTTTTACTGTAAACTAGGATGCTAAAGTGGCGAATGTGTCTGCTTTTCTGAAAGAAAATAATGTAGACGTACATATTAATCAAAAATAGATATCAGGAATATTTGACGATTCAACTCTGAATAAATTAGCAATCTCTCACTGGCCTCACTTCATATTTTTGCAATAAATAATAATTCCTGGTCTCTTGGAAAGAGAATTGTACTTAGGTCATCTGGAACAGAACGAAACCCTATTATTTGAACTCAACAACGTATGCTTCTAACGATTTCCTTTCCGCAATATACTTCAATGTATATTTTGCCTAGCAACAGTAATGTATGGGAATATTATTGAAACATTGCCTTCCCGTAGTCTAAAGCAGCCATTACCCTGAAGTGAAACGGAATACCCACCATCGAAGTAGATGCGTGGAGAAAAGTGCTTCGTTGATCAGTTTTCAATTATGTATCCTTCTTCCAATAATGATCGTTAAAAATGTCATATCTTACTGTCGCATTGTCTCTATGCCTAAATATACCTGACTGATGTTGCGTATCATTACGAAATGCAACAAAATTATTACTGTAACTTCATTCTACCGAAAATAACATAGGAGTAAGCGATGGTAAAGTGAAAAAGTCCTGAACATGTTCCGTATAATTATTATTAATACAATCCGTGAAATGCTTCTTTGTGTTTGTGGTCTGATAGGAAAACGTTGTTAGAGTGCTTGACCGGTTGCTGAAACTCTAATCTCTAAGGAATTAGTATTAAACAATAGCAAATGTATGTAACTCTTTGCATTTTCTATCAAGATAGTCTGTCTATAGTCTAGGCATATTGTAAGCTCGTACAGCTTAGAGCCTATTTTTTATACCTTTATAGCAATTACTAGTAATGAAGTATTAATACAAATCACTAGATGGCACTGATGCCAATTATCAGTAGATAGAATTCTTGGCACACTTGTACCTATTTATATATGCTTAGAAAAAGAAAACATATGTTATATTCTGTACTATAATGAACTAAAGAATAATTTTGCACATCTATTCTTGTTAATATTAGCTATTATCAGCAGAATTACTAATTAATGTCAATTAGCAACAGAAAGCTGCATTGCCGACATCGAACTGATATCGATAAGTCGAGTGCCAGCTCATTAACATTCACTTGGCGCTACAGACAGAATACATTAGCTTACTTAAAGCCGTCCTATCGATTAGTGCCATCGATTAGATGCAGCTTTATGAATAAATCGATTATTCACCGCATTGAAATTATTAAATTTCTCTGTAATTATACATTGCAATTATAATGTAAATGCTCACATATTAATTTTTTATGTTACAGAATAATTACAGCATGTCATTCTCTGTAAATGTACCCTAGTTCTGGATGGAAGCTACTAGACACTTCTAGAAGAGCCTTCCATGGGATTTTAGAACTCGACTCTTTGTAAGATGATTATGTGAACGCATTTTGGCCGTTAGACTTTCTCTCATTCTCTCACCGATCGTCGCTTCGTAAGGGCACAGCCCCAATTTAGCAACAGACCACAAGTCTGAATATATAATAGTACAGTTCTACACTACTCAGCATGGAACCAGCAATGACAGCCACGACTTAATCTACCAGGAGGTGGATATTTGAAACATCACTAGAACTGCGTGGAGCGTAGCTTGCAGCCATTGGAAGTACTCGCTACTGGCCACCGTTCAGGATGATCTACATCGCCATAGAACTTCAGCTTCAATAACTGTACACCCCATAACCACAGTCCGGCTAAATGCAGTCACATTCTCATCAGATGTAGTCGCAAATCAAGTTAAGTAAAAATAAGCAAATTGTATTAACACATAAAGCCAAGTAAGGCTTAGCATCTTTATGTAGCTAAAGTAAATACTGCTTGTATAATTGTAGGGAGTTTTGGCATCCTTGCAGCTCCTCTTTTCCTCTACGTGCAAGCCAAATATGCTGCCGTAGTAGTTTGAATAATCTATAATATTACTCAAAGACCAAGGATTGGTCTAGCTAAATAGTGTTTTTTACAAAAGTAATTCAGCACTTATAAAGTTAAGAAGTTTTGGCAAGCAATTGCAGCTTCTCTTTTCCTACTTGCAGATAAAGTATACTGCAGTAGTATTCTGAGCCAATACAGCTCAATTATTATATTGTAACTGTTGAAACAAAAAATAAAGTTATTTGAATTGTTGTTGTGGAAACAAACCATATTATGTTATAATAATAAATCAACCTTGAAATTATCCTGAAATCTACTTAGCAAAGATAACAGATCATAATAAAACATTGGTTATTGACAACTACAGCTAAGAATAAGAAGAATAAAGAAGCAATTCTCTCTCCATTCTTCCTGCTTCCTTCAAACATTCCTGCAATTCTAAACTTAAATATTTTCTGGATTATAATCCAGTGGTCCTCCGAAAAATCCTATTGCAACCCTGTTAGGCACACTAGCCTACACATATGAATAGTACGTTCCAATAATGCACTTCATCTGTGGGATGTACCGAGAACAACAGAGAACGATAATACTTTCTTCTCAAAAGAATAATATTATTATGGGAAGTTAATCTTTAAATATTTCTTTTAATACCTATGTTACTGACTTTCTATGTACACATTTCGTTACTTTGAGAGTTTGTCCTTACGACACCGGAGACCTTGCCACAGCATTATGTTTGGTAAATACGAAATCTTTAGTAAGGACGTTAAAGACGGAAAATAAATCCGAAAGCTTTAGCAAGAACGTTAAAGACGGCTACCAAACAACAACAACTAGTACAGTACTTGCATATCCAAGCAGGTGTAAAGGGCTGACTCGGAAGTATTCACTTCAAAAGACAAATAATATTCTCTATCGTTCTTCATATCATTCACCCCTCATTCTAGTATATTTCCACTATCTAACTCTTTGCTCTGTCCCCTTTATATTTCATTTACTCTGAGTCTGAGGATTAGCGTTCATATTTTCAAGCTTCTTTTAAGAGGTGCCTCTAGTTTACATCCTAGAAATTGCTTCATTTCTTTTTTAAATAATATATATATATACATATATATTAATATCATTAAGATATTTTAAAATATTATGTAGTCCATCGCACCCAAAAATTGATATTCGATATTTATTACATACATTAGGAAATTGATATTTTCAAAGTTTCATCAACTTATTTATAATATTTAATTATTTCTCTGTAAAATCTGGGAACAGAACACTGATTGTTCCTGGAATGTTTGTAAGTAGTGTGATTGAAGAGGGCGGGATCCATTTCAATAAAATGGCTTTATTAAGCCTGAAAATATAGCCTAAAAAATAATGGCCATTGCTTATAGCTATATAAAAATAGCTTTAAAATTTACTTTGGATTCTAAAAACGAAGTAGGCCAACATAAACTTATACCTTGTCTACGTTAATCCGGGAAGAGTATTCAAATCATTAACAAAATGTGTTTATTTTTTAAGGTTATTTCAAGAGATACTACTTTAGCGATTGGAATCCAACTACAAACATTTCCATAACAAGGTAAAATATATCAAGAAGCCATCCAAACATTGCCTGGAAAACAAAGGTAATTTTTCTTCTGAGTATTCATATCAACCCGATATTATTATTCTTAATCGTCCATTTCAAATTTTTATGTGATTAACACATTTGCAATGGTTTATATTCCTCCCTCAAATAACCTCTTCTGTTTAAGGAAACGTTTACCTATTCTAAAGTGAGTTTTAACAGCAGGAGGTCAAAAGATAAATACAAATTCCCCAAATTGTTATTACGTGTTCAAAAGTATTATATGCCTTCATGTTAAATATAATTTCATGTTAATTAAAAACATATTAAAGAATGCTATTTACGAAACATATATACAGTATTTTGAATACTGAAACGAAATCACTTATTCTGTCAGTTTTCACTCATAAGTTGCAAACCAAAACGAAAATGGAAAATCCGGTTTCGAGGTGTATTCGGACACAATTCAGTCCATGTATAAAGATAATGACATTTCTCATTTAAGTGGAATTTATTAGATGTCTCGTACAGGCAGAGAGATATCCTTCGGTCCATCAATGTTTAAAATTTAATATTTCTCAGTTCACTGGAATTTGTTGGATGTCTCGTACAGGCTGAGACACACAAAACGAAACACTACCCCTTATTATATACATTACTGCAAAGTGTGATGTAAGAGTTTTTATTATTTCTGTTTCAGTGTAACTAAGTCATGAATAGTATATAGTATTATTTAATATATACTTTTCTTTGGACTGATATGTATAATTAATAATATTTTTACTCTAAACTAGGATGCTAAAGTGGCGAATGTGTCTGCTTTTCTGAAAGAAAATAATGTAGACGTACATATTAATCAAAAATAGATATCAGGAATATTTGACGATTCAATTCTGAATAAATTAGCAATCTCTCACTGGCCTCACTTCATATTTTTGCAATAAATAATAATTCCTGGTCTCTTGGAAAGAGAATTGTACTTAGGTCATCTGGAACAGAACGAAACCCTATTGTTTGAACTCAACAACGTATGCTTCTAACGATTTCCTTTCCGCAATATACTACAATGTATATTTTGCCTAGCAACAGTAATGTATGGGAATATTCTTGAAACATTGCCTTCCCCTAGTCTAAAGCAGCCATTACCCTGAAGTGAAACGGAATACCCACCATCGAAGTAGATGCGAGGAGAAAAGTGCTTCGTTGATCAGTTTTCAATTATTTATCCTTCTTCCAATAATGATCGTTAAAAATGTCATAGCTTACTGTCGCATTGTCTCTATGCCTAAATATACCTGACTGATGTTGCGTATCATTACGAAATGCAACAAAATTATTACTGTAACTTCATTCTACCGAAAACAACATAGGAGTAAGCGATGGTAAAGTGAAAAAGTCCTGAACATGTTCCGTATAATTATTATTAATACAATCCGTGAAATGCTTCTTTGTGTTTGTGGTCTGATAGGAAAACGTTGTTATAGTGCTTGACCGGTTGCTGAAACTCTAATCTCTAAGGAATTAGTATTAAACAATAGCAAATGTATGTAACTCTTTGCATTTTCTATCAAGATAGTCTGTCTATAGTCTAGGCATATGAATAGTACGTTCCAATAATGCACTTCATCTGTGGGATGTACCGAGAACAACAGAGAACGATAATACTTTCTTCTCAAAAGAATAATATTATTATGGGAAGTTAATCTTTAAATATTTCTTTTAATACCTATGTTACTGACTTTCTATGTACACATTTCGTTACTTTGAGAGTTTGTCCTTACGACACCGGAGACCTTGCCACAGCATTATGTTTGGTAAATACGAAATCTTTAGTAAGGACGTTAAAGACGGAAAATAAATCCGAAAGCTTTAGCAAGAACGTTAAAGACGGCTACCAAACAACAACAACTAGTACAGTACTTGCATATCCAAGCAGGTGTAAAGGGCTGACTCGGAAGTATTCACTTCAAAAGACAAATAATATTCTCTATCGTTCTTCATATCATTCACCCCTCATTCTTGTATATTTCGACTATCTAGCTCTTTGCTCTGTCCCCTTTATATTTCATTTACTCTGAGTCTGAGGATTAGCGTTCATATTTTCAAGCTTCTTTTAAGAGGTGCACGCTACCTCTGGACCACCGCAGCCGACACCATCTTGAGTGGGAATCAAAAAATAAAAATTTCTACACATAAGTCATTTTTAATGCCCTCAATGAACAATTATGCCAATAAGAATATCAAACATTGTGAACTCAAAATAAAAAGTGCACAGACTTAATCTCCTCAAAAGTGAATAGGTAAATCTGCAGCAAAAAATGAAAAAGAATTCTTTCTCACCGAAGATCACTTTTATGAAGTAACCTAAAAAAAATCGAGGCAAAGTAACAATAAGAAGTTGAATGCTAGTATGTACGAAACGTAACAACCGTCTGATAACACTCCATCTCTCCAATACGGTATTACTTACTCAATGGAAATAGACAATTCCTAAGTAAGCTAAAGGAATATTATCTATCTTATGGTGCCCGAAAGTTCATTTCCGCGCTAACCTGAGCCCGCCATTCAACCCTATTCTGTGCTAACTCCATCTACCTACCCCTCGCAAATCCTATTTCCCTTAAATCTATCCTAAGGGAAGTAGGAAATCTATCCTAAATTATGACCATTTGGTTGCAATAAAAATGATTAAATCTATCCTAATATTGTCCTCCCACCTGAGTCTAGGTCTTCCAAGAGGTCTTTTACCTTCGGGTAGCCCCGTCAATATTTTTGAGATATGTATTTCCTCCTCCATTTCATCCCCCGTGATTTAATTACCCTTACTATATCCGGTGACGGGTACAGTTTATGAAGTTCGTTGTTATGCAGTTTTCATCTCTAATAGGTTCCAATCACATCCGTATAATACAACTGGCAGGATAATTGTCTGATAATTATTTTTTTTTAGATTTCTGGACAGAAGACGAGAAGATAAGAGTTTCTCTGAACTGCATAAAAACAAACACTTCCTGACTTTAGTCGACACTTAACTTCTGCCTTAATATTATTTGTAACTGTAATTATTGGTCTCGAATATTTGAATTTATTTATTATTTAGGATGCAATGTATCATACTGTCAAAAGGGAGATATTAATATTAAACTAAATAAATTTTACAGAATGTGGGGCACTATAAAACGGACATATGCAAGTGAGAATTGGACTCTTAATCGTTCAGACAGAAGGAAAATAGAAACTGCAGAAATGAAGTGCTTACGTTCCGTAGCAGGTGTGACAATTCTGGACAGAAACCTAAATGAAGACATTAGGAAAGATTTAAATATTTTTAATTTAACTAATAGAATTGATGATATGAGAAATTACTGGTACGAACACGTCCAAAGAATGCCTACAGATAGAATTCCTCATCTATTGTTAAAGTACAAGCCAAGAGGACATAGAAGTGTTGGACGCTCACTTACCAGATGGGAAGACTCACTAAATCCCACTTGATGTGAAAACAGGCCAAAGGGCCTAATTTCACGATGTAGAAGAAGAAGAAGAATATTTTAATTTATCCACTGGTTTGAAGGATTTACCGGCTGTTCTAATATTTTGTACAGCATTATTTTGACGCCTCATTACCATGTACTTAGTTTTTATTTCCAATACGGTATACACAACTACTTTTAATAGTTATCTCTTTGATTATGCATTCATTTGAAACAGCGTGGGACAGACTGTGAACAGCTTAATGCCTTCAAAGTCAAGAAGACAAAGCTAGTGAAATTAGGTATGACAAGTTTGTTCAGGCTAAAGGAGAGAATGTTCACCCTGCTGCGATTTAATGGATTAGGAAATCTCTGAATAGCCTTCATATAACAATGCCGGACTCGATTCCCGAGTCGTTTTCATCTTTGTCTCTCACTTCAAATTCTCCACAATGTACACTGTCTCCCCACTTGATGACGCAGTTCAGTTTGGAGTGATGAAACAAAATAACTTAAGTTAAGCACTCTCAACCGGTAATGGGTACTTCGTGTTTTTGACGTCATGGACAGCTAGAAGGGGGTTGATAACTGCTACAGTAGGATTTCATACAGAATCAACTTTCTATTCCTTTCATATTCCAACATAGAACAAGTGGCCACATTGGGGAAGTGTGTATTCAGTTGTCTAACCCTCATTCAAAACCATGTTATTTGTGAGGCAAGTCTTAAAAAGGCAAATATGAATTCGTTCCCGAGAGAACTCCTATGAAAGGGGTTCAAATAAATATATTTTTTCAACACAAAGATATTCATAAATAAACTTGGTCAGCACGACGACCCTCTACAATTATTGATTATACATGGCAAATAAGAAATGTTGACCTGCAAAACAAGCTATAAGAGCATTTAGAGGCCCTGCTTTATCTACAGATCATTTCATAGTTGTTGCCAAATAGCAATATATGAGAAATGGAAAACTAGCTCTGAAAAAAACAAGAAAGAGGAGACCCAATAAATTCTAAAGTTAATTTGCTCAAAGAAGGTAGCATTTTTTTATGTAATGCTAATTAAAGCCAAAATCAGTACAACCACGACAAATCATAATAGCCTGTCAAGATTAAACGGAATTGCACAAAATAAATAATTACAAAAGCAGCATTAGGATAAAGAAGGAAACGATGAAATAATAAAGGAATAAAACCTAGAATGAAAAATTAAAAGGATTGACAGAAAAAAAAGCAAGCTTATCTGAAATGTTTGAACTTGCCAGATGATCAGAACTCAAAACTGGACTACAAAAGAAAATCAGCCATAGTTAAAAGGAAGGTTAGAGAAATTAAAAGAAAAATCTTGGAAAGATGCAGAGCATGATGCACAAGGGAGACAAGATAAAGATGAGACGTCGTAGCAAACCAGATGGAGATACTTTAAAAATTAATTCTATATCGGATAATCAATAGCTACAATATGAAGTGCTGTGGAGTAGCAAAGGAATTATAGATAAAAAATTGCTATAAACTAATGGATATGTTGACCCTCTCATGTTAGCTGAACTAACAGAAGCAATACCTTTGAGTAAAAATAAAATAAAAAATCCTCCAGGATATGATGAAATTAATACAGAATTAATTAAATACGCACCTCAATGTATGAAAGAAAGAATACTGGAGTTTATAAAATATGCTGGAAAAGCGGTCATATACCAGAAGAATGGAATGTAGCCTAAATGTACACGCTGTGTAAACAAGGGAAGATAACAAAATGTGGGAATTATCGAGGTATAAGTTTGTTGAGTACATAGGTTATACGCTCGAATAACAGCTTTGTCCAGTATTTAACACTATATTATTAGATGTACAACATGGTTTTAGACAAGGAACATCTTGTACTGATTGCATATTTACTATCACCAAATTTACTGAAAAACGTCGTGAATTTAATCTGCTAACTTATCTGACATTATCTGAAATTACGAAAAAGCATTTGATAGAGTACACAGTAGGCCTAACTCGCTATGGGAAATATTATCTAACAGAGGAGTCCCCTCACATCTTTTTACGGCTATACAGAGCCTATATAAGACAATAAAATTGAGATCAAATTACCAATGGGGAAAGAATTGGATATTAATACAGGAGTTAGACAATGGTGTCCTCTTTCACCCAAACTTTTTAATATTTGTATAGATGAAATTGGTTAGATAAGCATCGTCACTCTGATGAGGCTAAGAGTTGGCATCTTATAAACCACTGGAGGTGAAGTTTGGAGATTGCGTATATAATTTACACATGATTACGAATAGAAACGTTCCTAACGAACAATTAATATTTCTCATTTTGTCCCTTACGCTATCCTAATAAAATCAGGTAAACTGATGTAACAAAGTGCCAGTATGTTTTGGTTTAATCAGTTATGACTGCAATTATGATATGCAGAATATGTTTGTTTTATTGATTTCCAAGTTAAGCTCCAGATTTATTCATTGAACAGGGCTTACGGAAGAACAAAGGTCTAGTTTTTTAATCAGATTAAAATCTTCCAGCATCAGCTGAACTGTGCAGATTTGTGATATCATGACAATCGCACACTCACATAAACATTTAAAAAAAAATTCAAATTGGCCGGTTTCGGGTTTTGAACCATGGACTCCAGAATGTGAGGCCAAGACGTTACCATCTCGGCCACCGGGGTCATTTTAACGGTCTAGTTGGATAAGCGCATGTAAATCAATAGTGTTTTTTGTCATAGCTACCTGTATTTTAATTTCCAAGGCCTTATAATATCACAGTAAAACAATAGGCAGTGTTGTCAAGATAACTGATTTTCATTTTTTTTTATAAATTCTTTTGAATACGTATATTACCATAAAATAGGCACTAAATTGAGCATTACTCCGAAACAGGTCAACCTATTTTATCCATTACAAATAGACGTCTTCCCATGGACATTATAAATGCGTATACGAAGTTTCATAAATATACGATAAAGCGTATTTGAGTTATTGCGCCTTTAAAGTAGACACTAAATTTGGGTTTACTCAGGTACCGGTCAACAGATTAGGTTCAAATTCAATAGGGCACTTCTCATGAACGTCATAAATGAGTATACCAAGTTTCATGGAAATCCGATACAGCGTATTTGAGTTATGGCGCCTAATCTATTAAAATAGGCACTAAATTGGGCATTACTCCGATACCGGTGAACCGATTTGGTTCAATATCAATAGGGTTCTTCCCATGGACATTACAAATGTGTTTTCCAAGTTTCATGAAAACTCGAAAAAGCGTATTTGAGTTATGGCGCGTACAGACACACGGACGGGCAGACAGACGGACAGACATTTTTCGTCCCCACACACAATCTCATAAAGTACCATACTGGCACTTAATAAAGATATTATCTATGTTATTAAGTAAGTACAAGGTGCGGCAACATAACTTCCTTTTTTGAAATGCGCGCCATTAAGGCTGTAGGGGTCGTTGCGGGGCGGAAGTGGTCTCATTTGACTGGCGTGGTTCTAAAGTTTTGTTTCCTTCCATGTCAGTCGCCATCATGCGTTGGAACTGTGAGGAATGTGCCTTTGTCGTCGAGGCCTCCTTTTCAAACGGATGTTCTGTGGTCGCAACCCATAGCGCCTTCCGAAATCGCTTTAATGTAGCCCCGTTTGGCCGGATATCAATTGTTACATGGGTCACACCGTTCAGGCAAACCGCGAGTGTGACAAAACGAAGAACTGGAGTCCCTCGGCCCATCAGATCACCTGAGAACATTGAGGCAGTGAGAGCTTCAATCTTGCGATCCCCACGGCGTCCGATATGTGAACATGTCAGAGGGATATTTTCTTCCACAACTTGATGAATTGGACTTAGGGGACATTCGGTTCCAACAGGACGTAGGATCGTCTCACACTTCAAAGGAAATCGATGGCAGTTTTGAGGGAACACTTCCCGTAGCGCCTCATCTCAATATTGGAGTGGCCTGCCCACTACCCAGATTTGGCCCCATGCGATTTTTTGGGGGGGTTATTTGAAATCCCGCGTTTATGTCAACCGTCCAAGGACCCTACAAGACCTGAAGGCCAACATCCGGGCAGAAATGGCTAACATACCCGCTGCTATGCTGGTAAGGGTCATGACAAACGCCAGAAATCGGCTTATTCAGTGTATGGACAATAAGGGCGTCACCTACCTGATATGATTTTCAAAACTGTCTAAAACAAAACTTTAGATATGTACCTACATTATAAAAAAATGAAATAAAAAGTTCTGTTTCCTAAAATGGGTTTTATTGCGTTTTGAAAAAAGGAAGTTATGTTGCCGCACTCTGTATAAGAATAAGTACAGTTACATCGTGATATTCAATTTGTACGTTTTAACAATAATACTTGCTCAACTATATCCTATTATCGTGAAAAAGATAGTTAGTTGCCGCAAGTTTTGAACACTCAACACATGCTGGCGGAATATAACGAATGGAGAATCCCTGGAACTTCCACACTCTACGTCTGACTAAACTGAAGGTTACTACGATATCTAACAAACTGTAGTAAAACGCTTCTCTTCTCCACCGGTAATAGATGTTTCAACTGTTCATAATTGCAGGCAATTGTGTTGTATCTAATCTACTTTGAAATAAACTATCATTTAAGTTACATTAAAATCATTTTTGAAAAATATACAAAAAACCTGGTAAGTAGGCGTACAAATACATACAATTTCTGTTTTGAATTTCATACAATACTTCCGAGAATGTAGTTTTGCATTGTACAACTGAAAAGAATATTACCCTGATACGTCTAGATAAATGTAAATGTTTTAAAATAGTATACAGTGATAGGTGTCATTCTACTTCTTTAAAAGAGCACGGCACCATTTATTAGGCCCCACAGTCTTAACTTTCTAGACCAAATAAAATAAAATAATTTATTATTATTATTGTTATTATTATTATTACGCCGTGTGATAAATTTCTTGCAAAAGTCAACAGTTAAGAATAACTTCATTTTAATGATGCATACGATATGTTGCATTTTTCAACCATTCTGACTTTCAAAAACCCAGTGTCACCTCTAATAATTCATATTTTGTGTTTCCTCTTGTTATGCTTCGTCACACTACGGAACCAAGAGAACAAGATGTTGTAAACCACGAAACCTTTAATTTTCTCTGCTGTCAAAATTTAAAATGTAACATCAGATTTTCCCCCTGGACTACCCAATTATTCTCACCTGTACTCCAGAAAAAGTAATTATACTTACCTTAATATGTGTGTGCTGTGCACCACCAAACACATGCGTTAGCACACGCGTAAGAGCTATAAGTGCTAGGGCGGTTTACTAACGGTTGTAGAATAACTTATTGTACCTTCGACAATGAACAATTCAAAAAGTTATGGCAGAAAATGAAGAAATACTGCTGAAAGATACCATATTAGTTCTTTTGCTTGCATTATGTTATGCAGGCCTATGTTATTTTTAAATTAAGACAGAATATTAACATTTATTTTTCATACAATTATCTCTTTTTCCTGAATTGCAGTTGAGATTTTAGAAGCTATCTGACTCCATTCTTCAGCCACAATACAGTAATTGGCCTTAAACTTTCTTCAAGACTCTGTCCATATTGCCCACAACCCTTTATATTCATAATTTTTTATAAACAGAAAGAAAGTCCATTATTCATAGTTGCTTTAAAAATTTTAATAAGAAATATATCAAAATTGAAAATTAGGAAAAAAATCTCGACTTAAATATATTGTTCTATCAGAGATATCTATTGTCAGCTGGCAGTAGAAGCTTTCACTATTGCATTAAGTATCGTCAAGCTTGTTAGCACAGCCGGTAGTCAGATGACAAGAAAAAATGTTACAAGCAAACGGGAATGTTGTTCAATACACTATGTGTTTTCATACCTTTTTGAATTTTCATGGAAACATAATTTTTGCAACAATAATTCTATATGTGGTGATGTAATTATTATGTGTTTGTATGTATTTATGCACATTGCAATTGGCTTTTGTAACCGGTGGCAGTGATGCCAATTACAATAAGAAAACTTTAAAGATTGCTACAATTACCCATCCAATAATATTCCAAATAAAGTATTATGGAATTGAATCAATACATGTCAAATCAGATGATCAATTAAATAAATACATATCAAGCTACATATTGAAATTAAATAATTACGTGTCAAGTTATAATGACATTAAATAACTGCATGTCAGGTTAAATAATTAAACTAAAGTATTAGTGATAAGGGAATGAGAACCACAATACAAAGTGTTAAAACTAAAGTGAATCTAATATATAAAATCGAAAGTGTGTGTATGTATGTATGTATGTATGTTTGTTCCTTATACAAATCTACATTTCTTTAACAATTTACACGACATTTTGCACACATACCGAGTTAAGCCCGGGAAGTATAGCTGTCGACATTAAAATTGAAACAAATCAGTCCTTCCCTTGAAAATTATATAATTTCTGTGAATATTCTACTGAAAAAAATGAAATGTTGTTCAGTTCACATGGCAACAGTGAATTGCTTACTGTGATTACATAGGGCCTTGGCAACAATATAGCCTAATGCTGGACTTTAACGAATTATGATTCCATGTAATATATTGGCGAAAATAATTACTGAAAAATGAATTACACGAAAATAAAGCACAGTGTGATGCAGTCACATAACTTTCTCTACCCTCGAGATAAGAAATATTTTCTCACTTCACATTTTGATGTAGAATAAGAGGTCGTATTGCAGGAGCAACTTAAGTGTGTGAGTATGCTATATCAGAAGTCGGTAAATAGTCAGTTATCCATAGCTGTAGACTTTGTATTAGTTGAGATTTATCATAGGCCGTAAGCATGGGATGGAACATTTTGAGTCCTATGCTCGCAGTGTGTGTCGCGAGTTTTAGGGGAGGAAAGTATGAAAGTGATAGGCTACTGCATTTCTATTTTATTTCAGCTCCGAAACGGTTGTAAGGTAACATGAGAATGAGAAATAAAATTTTCCGTCAAGTCAATACAATCTTATGTAATTTATGTTTCTTCTTATTTCAACCCCTCCCAGGCATGATGAGTAGAAGCAACGGAATGCAGCATTCGACATCCTCTATGAACCATAAAAAGCTATATCTAGCGTTTTTTGAGGGAATAGTCTGAGTGCCATATGTTGTTCTTCCTCATTTCGAATTCTACATACATTATTATATCAGGACCTAGAGTTTCAACATCGAAAGTCCTCCATAAGTTAATTTCAAATTACAAAATACAAAGCCCGGGCGACGCCGGGCCTTTTCAGCTAGTAGAATACAAACTCAAAATAGGTTATAGTGACAAACAATCTATTAGCACAGAATCTAAGTAGAATCATACAGTTACACCTAAACCGACATACCTAGCTCAAATGTGGGTCAGGAACTTGAGCAAACCCTCCTTCTGAGGGAGGCCTTTTGCTCTTTAAGGGATTGTTATAGGCTATTCTTATTCTTATTATTTTTTAGTAAATGAGACAAGACAAGAAGGTAATACGGTATTCAGTGTGAGAAACAGGGCTCTTTTTCAGGAGGAAACTTTTCTGTCTGCAAAGTAACTTTTCAGGATGTTGGAGAACTTACAAGTTTGCCAATTCTGGTGTAACATGTTGTGCAAGAATCGTAAAAACCTTATGTTGTGTTTTGGCCTTTCAGAGAGAGGGATATTAATGCAATGAAGTGTGCTCCCATAGGCCTATCCATATCACATATTAATCTGAAAATCACACCTACATCCATCTCTCTATCATCAGCAATCTGAATGATGTTCGTTAAATTACTTAGTCCTCTACTGCAGTTGTTTCAACCCATGGGTTATGTGAAGGCAGACACCTGCTACTGATACCAAGAATTAAGCAAGAAGGCATTAACTGTTGTAATCCTAGGTAATGTTAATTACTACGTATTTTTATAGTTGTTAATTCCACAGTAATTGAAAATAAATAATTAGCTGGCCTATATCGAAAACTTCAGTAATTGTCACTGTATCGGGTGCGAGAGTAACACAAAGCACTGTTCTGAAATGCAGTATCATAATTTAACTAAATAATATTCACTACACTTCTCTCATAACACGGATACACGCAGTATTTAACATAGTTATTATAAACAATAAACATGTTTTCCATTAAAACGAATGCTGGATGCGTGTAAAGAAGAAGAAAATATTAATCTGAATTATTACCATTGCTGATATAGTATATTGCGATACAAGGGCCGTAAGCGGTGCATACGGATCCAGGAAAGAGTTTGAAAAAACGAGGCGCTTGCGCCGAGCTTTTTCAATTTCAGAGATCCGTTATGCGCTTACGGCCCGAGTATTGAATGCTATTTTTTGCACGATGATTATTTATATCAATTTGTTTATATTAATTGAGATATTAGCTGAAAATATTATGTTTATACACTATTGAAGATGGATGTTATATTTCAGAAAGTGATTCGCTTATGTTGGTTGTTATGGGGACCGAATATTTGTCCTGTTAAAGTCGCCACAAACTGGGGGGCCTTGGTTCCGGTCTTCCATAAAGGCTTGTATTATGATGGTTTTACTTACGGCACTTGTGCTTTTTGTAATTTTTACCGCACGGAGATTTCTTTTGTTTTCATAGCAACCAGATTGCGTGCGGAAATGTCAAGTTACGATCCACGGCAACAATATTCGTAAGTACCACTAATTAGTTACGTCGTGCAAAAATATTTTTCCTTCAACTCCTTCTGGCCAATAGAAAAGCTGAAATGTAAAATAGGCGAATAGAATCGAACTACACTGATAGTAAAGTCAGGTATGCAATACTTTGGTTCTTTACAGCAGAGTGTTATACCACAATAACACTGGAAACCCGGCCAGAACCTCACAATATGGCATAGTATTATGTAAACGAGGTCGATCATTCAATGTAATCAGTTGGTAAAGCATCGGCTCATAAAGTTGTGGGTTCGAATCCCAGTGTGAGAGAAATGATTCTCTTAATTTATTTTCATACCTTTACTCTATTGTTTTCTTTGCTCTGAAAAAGTCACAACTGGTCATTTTTTCTACATGTGGAATTATCTAGCCGAATACATCTTGTGTTGGGTTTTATTGAGATAATTTAATTGAGTTTGGGAACAGCACTTCACCTCGCGGCTTTTAACGAGTTCTTGCTCTCAGCAAAAACGCATAGGCTAAGACAACACGCAATCGCTGCAACATAAACCTCACTTCCAGAATAGAACAGACATGTTTTCTGCATAGCTTGCTGAATAATCATCGTTACATGTCATATCGCTTTGGCAAGGCTTTGTTATGAAATGAAATTAGAATGAAATCACTAAACTGATTTGGCATATCTTGTCATTATATAGAATCATGACATTACTTACCGAGCATATCTCCCGTCGGCAGGCCCATTTCACTCGAAAGACAGCCAGGCGGTCACGAACCCCCAAGACCCCGTAAAGACTGGCGGAAAAATCCCGAACTAAGACTCTGGAAATATCCGAACTCCGGAATGTTTCCAAATGGAGAAGGCAAGGAGAAAGTAACATGGTTGCAAACAAATGCATCACGACTAAAGCAAGACATGTTATCATATATTTTTACGTACATCTGACTGCAATTGTGGTCAAGGCCCTTAATGATCAGCAACGCGGCATTGTAGTATAGTCATGATTTCCCATTTAAAAGCATGTTACGTTCAATTAGTTGTTACTCCGGTACCCATCAACTGATTTGGTCCAAAATAATTAGACCTCTTGCCATGGACGTTATAAATGCGTATACAAAGTTTCACGAAAATACGATAAAGCGTAATCGAGTTATCCCGCCTGCTGACACACGGACAGACGGACAGACTTTCCCCATCCTCCACACAATCCTTTAAAGTACCATTCTGGCACTCGATAAATTGAAAACCAATGTGCGAATATATCAATTTAATATAAGAATTGTTTCAAACCATTGTATTTCGGATTTGTTCGCATTAACATCCAGGAACAATAGAGAGAGCCACAGTTTCGTTTATTGGCTTTCGTTCATTCGCAGTTAAATAGGATGTATAAAATGTTATTTACTAATAACCCTGTTAGCATTACGATTAAAGTAAGCATAAAAATGAAGTTGCATCAAGTATGAGACCAGGCGTGTAAAAATTTGGCAACAACGAATTCACTTAAAACGCCCTGCGAGCTGTAAAACGTAAACAAATGTTGATTGGAATCAGTGAACCACCGCCGATATCGGCAATAATTACTGCATGTATGTTATCGAGTTCTATAAGCGACTGCGAAATTCATTAACTGTAAGCAAAACCAAATTGAAGGGGCATCTCTGTGCTTTATCAGTATTTATATTAATATGTAGATAACAGCTCAATCCAGCCCATTCAGTATTGAGCTTTTGTTCCCATCTCTAAATGAATATTTTCACTTAAAATGTACATTAATTATATATTTCCCTTAGACTAGTAAACTCACGCGCTGTCTGTTTGATATTGACCAATAACGTTTAGCAGTTCCTCGGATATAGACTAATCACGATCGTTTATCTTATAATATCCTTCCAAGGATGCAATCTTTCTGATAAAACGTCAGCTCGTTAGTGGGCACGTAAGGCATCAATGTGCGGTGATCACATGCTGCCATGGGAAGAATGAAAACACATTATTTTATGCAACTTAACTTTTTTGAAAATTTAAATAATATAAATGTCCATTGATTAAAAACACAATTTCCATTCGGTGAAAGCTAATTCGTGTGCTTTTATAGCGTTTTGAAGCAATCAACTACCACAACGCCCTCCATGTTGTGATTCGCACTATTGGTAACATTGGGAACTCGAATCGATTCGTGGACTATTCATTCATCTAATATGCCGTGATCTTACGAACTCTTATCTTCCTCACTTCCCAGAGATATGAAATAAAACCACTCATTATTGTCTTTTATCTTTTTATCATTTCTTTATTTTAGTAATTTCTGTTATATATTATTCAAGTACTTAATGTTTGATTTTTCTTTGTTTTTAATGTACGTTTCTTGAATTCAGGTACATATCATTTCTTGTTTTTAATTCATTTTTATTATTATTATGTATTCATGTTTTCGCCCTGGCTGAATGGTAGAGAAGGCCTTATGGCCTTAACTCCGCCAGGTTAAATAAATAAAACATAAAATAAAAATGAATATTCATTGAAGTTAAACATCAGTTGAAATTAACAGAAAACGTAATACATTAGAATTAGAATTAGAAAAAACCACTGAATCCCTTACAGGCAAGGGCCTCCTACTATCGGTAGGGTTCGTTCAGTTTGTACACACGAGGTGAGCTATTTCCTGTGTGCATGCTCGGATTTTGAGCTTTTACTTTAACTGTTAGTTACTGTGTGTAGCTTGTGTTCCATTTTGAGTCTAGAATGAGTGTCCTGTACTTTTTCCCTGATTCACTTAACTTCACTTTCAGTTTCTAAATTATGTCAACATTTTATTCTAAATCTAAAATTGTGATTTTCCACTCCCTCCTATCCCTTGCTACTCGTGACCATTGCGGTCCTATCACTTCTATGAAGTCCTGAGCCCATCTCCTTCTCGGTCTCCCTCTTCTTCTTTTCCCTCTTCTTGGGTCCCAGATCGTGGTGGCATAGGCCCATCTGTCTGCAGGTAGTCTGGCCACATGTCCTCCCCACCTCCATTTGAGCTCTCTTGCCTGTTTATGTGCCTCTTCGATACCATTTCTTAGCCTCAGTTTTTCGTTTCTTACTTTGTCTACTAGTTTAATGTCCAAGATTTTTCTCTCCATTCTGCGCTGGCATCTTTGTATCCTCAGTTCTTTTTTTTTTTTTTTTTTTTTTTTTTTTTTTTTTTAATATATATTTTGACCGATCAGTAAAAAACTATACAGGCCATTGTTAAACTCTATAACATAATAATAACCTGTTGAGGTACGCCTTAGTCAGCTCCTCTAGCTAAAACACAAATTGATAACAAAAGTTTCGTTAGTGCACGTACTGTTTTCTAATATTTAACAGTTAAGATAGTAGGCTTATTTACACAGGATTATCACTTTCTTCTAGTTCACTTAGTACATCTTGGGGAAGTTTTCTTTTCAGTCTTGATCTGTTCAATGACTTTTGTCCAATGTTATAAACAGATGCACCAGGAACATCTAGAAGTTTACTGTAAAATGATTTTGAGAGGGTTTGAATGTATTCTTGAATCGGGAGGATTCCAAGTTCATTATGTAGTTGACTATTTCTTACGTACCAAGGCGCATTTGTAGCTTTACGAAGAAATTTATTTTGCACAACTTGTAATCGGTGAATGTGCGTCTTGCTAGCTGCACCCCATATTGGTGCTGCATATGTGATGAGAGGTCTTACAAGAGATGTGTACAGTAGCATAGAGCATTCCAATCCAAGTGATGTGCGTCTATTTACTAAGGGATAAAGTTTTATAATTCGAGAAGAAGCAAGTGCCACAATACGAGTTATATGTGCGTTCCATGTCAGTTTTGTGTCCAGTAGTACTCCTAGATACTTAACTGGAGATTGAGATTGTAACCATGGAATATGTTCATTCAGAAGATAGAGTAGAGCAGGATCTTGATAATATCTTAAAGAGAATATCTTTGCTTCTGTTTTGTTGACATTTAGCGATATGCGCCACATTTTGAACCATTCCGTCATTAAAGATAGTGATGTCTGAAGAAAACTGATAGCAGTATTTATATCAGAATGTGAACAGAAGAGAACTGTATCGTCTGCGTACATTGCTGTACACGTAGATTCTAATGTTGGAAGATCGTACATAAAGATGTTAAATAGTAAAGGAGCTAATATTGAGCCTTGTGGTACTCCAGAAGTTATTGGCCGGAGAGTTGATTTGAAACCATCAATACGTACCAGAAATTGGCGCTCTGTTAGAAAACTTTTGACAGTATGTATAAGGTAATCTGGTAGGCCAATTCTATATAATTTTAGCAGCAATCCTTCGTGCCAAACCCTGTCGAAGGCTTGAGCAATATCTAGAAAAATAGCAGCAGTATGTTCTCTTCTATCAAAACCTTTGAGGATGGATTCGGTGATTCTTAATAATTGATGCGTTGTAGAATGTTTTGGTCGAAAACCAAACTGGAATGCTGGGATAATGTTATTGGAGTAAACAAACTTTGACATCCTTTTATGTAGTATTTTTTCAAAGAGTTTTGATAATGTTGGAAGCAGACTGATTGGGCGGTAGCTAGATGGTAAATGTTTCGATTTGTTAGGTTTATGGAAAACAATTATTTCTGCGAGTTTCCATATCCGAGGGAAATACCCAATTCTCATTGAAGCATTGTAAATTGAAGTCAAATATGCTAACGCTTTTTTAGTAAGGTTTTTTAATACAATATTGGGTATTAGGTCATGTCCTGGAGCCTTTTTATTAGGAAGGCGTTTTATAACATCGATTAGTTCTTGGGGAGAGGTAAAGTCAACTTTATTTGGCACTGTGGGTTTGTTCATATTTTCCTGAAGTTCATTTTCAATGTTTTTGGTATTGGCATCATCATCACTCATATCATCATCATATCATATCATCATCATATCACTTGTTGTTTAGTCAGCGTCCAGGTCTGACTTCCATATGTTGGTGTCGGTATGATGCAGGTCTGTAGTGCTTCCAATCTTAGTTCTCTGTTTATGTCTTTGTCTAGGAGTAAGAATTTGAGTCCCCAGAATTTCCCCCATGCTTGCCTTATTCTTCTTTGGATCTCATTGTCCCCATTTTCTGTCAGACTGACTGCTTAGCCTAGATGTATGTCTCATGATATGACCTCAATATTCAAACGAGTGTAAATAAAGTCGAATTTAAAATAGTAGTCAGTTTTTACTCTAAAAGATAACTGGCAAAATGATAGCAAGAGGAAAAATCACGAAAATTAAAATTCCAATCACTCAGTCACCCTAACTTCCGAAAAACTACAGCTCGTCTGTTACCGTAGTTTAACACAAGGTAGTGAACATGTATATTCTGTGTCTACTGAGGTATCAGTTCCAGGGCCCAAACGTTTATAGAGGATCTCGAGGTTACACGCTACTCTTTTCTAGAGAAACTGAACCAACACAACCGCCTTCAAACTGAGTTCGCTTGCCAACTATCGAACATCCAGTTCTTGCAGATTCCCGGCATGAATTTTGCAGCGCATTTTTAAATTCGTCGTGTTGACGGGTCACTGTTTTCTGGAGTCTATGTTTAGATGGCGCTGTATTCCAAAATCAGCTGTTGGGTTGGGTTGGCACTAATAAGTAATTGTCATGGTTGTTACTACTGTTAGCCAAAGACGCAAGAGGAAACTTGTCCATACAACTCTGATTATTGCAGAGATAGGGTAGAGAGGTAGCAAGCCACACAATAATAGCTCTGCATTACAATGGTGCTCATTACTGCCATCTATACGCACGAGGTGCATGTTGCACTGTATTCACTGTGTCCTGCTGCCGTGCAACGTGAATCAGGTGAGCTAAGTTACACGTTCTTTCGGATAACTTGTCTAAAATTCCGCTCACCGGTTTTCGGCATGCAAAATGCTTGATAGTTGTTCTTCATTCGGCATTATACTTCCTCTGCCTGTACTATAGCTGCTATAGGTGGAGAAGTATTGTTTTCCACCCACAAGTTATGATTGAACAACTTGCTTATAATGGAAATTTGGGTACTCTATGAAAACTATACATATACACATACTAATATGTTAATAGATGATAATATGTGCTCGTTGCATAATGTACTAGTTTCGCTGAAATAATTTTATACATGATTTTAGACTGGGATAAAGTAAATATATCTTCTAACGCAACATTAAAAGAAGTTAAATGAGCTTAGACTTCCATATGAATAACTTACAGAGGGGATGGTTACAACAAGGGGACTTTGATTTCAAAGAAGAAAGTCTCTGTATGTGACTTCCTCACTTCACTTACAGGAAAAACTTCCTCTTCTTCTTTCCTAACAGAGAAAACATTTTGATACACTCTCCTACAAGTCGGTGATCCTTGTCCAGTGATAGGCAGTAAATCTAACTTGAATTCCTGTTGGGGAAACTTTCCCTTCTTTTTTTCAAAACAGGATAATGCTTTGTGGGAGAAAAGTTGGAAACTTCTCTTTATAGTTTGGTTCCATTTCACTTGCCACGGACTTCCCAAGGCGATGGCCGGTTTCGTTCAAGATATCATAATTCATTTAGAGGAGAAAAGACAGATTACCTATAGTACTCCCTTAGTAGTAGACAAGTGGTGATCGACAAATTCAGTCACTGAAGAAGTTTGCATTCGATTCCCGCCCACAACAAATATCCCCTGCACATTTTTAGCCAAGTGCCATTTCCTACAGTTACACGGAGATTCTGGACATAAGACAAACAGCTTGATGAGGTACTTATATAACACAAGTAACAAATTACCTATGCTGATAATTCCCTTTCAACTTTTCTTGGACAATTGACTAGCTTCAAACATTATATTAATCCAATGAGAATCGTACTACACTGACAGTATAATCAGGTATGTAATATTTTGGATTCATGCAGAAAAGCTCAAGGTCTCGTCTCTGCTTTTGAAATTGTAATAAACTTCATATTACACGTCTTACATTCAGGGCCTGTTCCATAGAAAGTAAATCCAAGTTTAAGCCAATTTATAATTTTGGTTGTATAAAAGCTAATCCATGATTGTTCCACCTTCATCTAATATCAAATTTAACCAGCAAACATTCTGAGGTTAATTGGGGTGGACTTGGATTATAAAAGTTACAGAATTATTTCCATTTATCTTTAAAATAAATGAAACTGAAATGGTAAATAATGTTTTGTTTCTATTCGCTGAATACATTGCTTATTGCTTATAAGCTACACATAGGATGCATTTGAAGGTTACGTTAGGACGTTAGGTAATACAATCTGAAATACTTCCAATCTCTTGAAATTAAATTTCTGGAATTGCATTCGGCAGAAATTTATTTCTGTTCAGCATTGATGCTATCTCTCATTTCCCCTTTAAAATTTACTGTGAGGGATGTCTTCTTTTCACTATCTGTAGCAGCAACAAACAACGATCTAACAGCAACTGAGACAAAATAAAATCTAAAAGCTTAGACAACTGACATTCAATGCGATAATATGATGAATTCTTCTCGAAATCGGCGCTGTTGTCAAACGTTTTTTTTTATGATTGTCAATTAGCACTAAACCTAATTCGCGTGATCTATCATAGCGTTATTCAACATAAGTAGCTAATTAAACTAGGTTCATTTCTGAACTTGGATTGACGCCGAGAGATCTATTTGACCGCTTTATACGAGTCTATCTTGTTTTGCATTCTTGAAGTCATGCTAATTGCGTTTAATTTGATATCAGTGACAAGCAAATTACACCAAGATTGCAATTACAACATCAATGCTTTAAAGTTTAAGCAAGAATTCTCTTTCCCAGGACAGGACTGTTCTGTTCTGTTCCTCGTTCACGTCAGTTATAAGTAGGGAGTTGTATTGAGAAGAAGACAAAGCTTATAACACGAAGAACAATTATAGCCTTGGAAATGAAGTACAGAACTAAACAATAATGTCCTTGATGAAGAGTTATTTTCAGATTTTGTACTGTAGTACCAATGTTAAGTGCTCAGGAGAAGAAGTGCGAATAAATTTGGAGAGAATGCTAAGTATTTATTATAATTATTGTTATTATTATATGTTTTGATTTACTGAACTTCTCATTTATATTTTAGGCCCTACAGTGTCCTGAGTGCTTCAGTGTCTGATGCTGGCCAATGAACGTGTGTTCAGTACGCAGGCACGTTCTTTACCAGAACTGTCGATTTTGTTTTATAAATTAAAGTATTTGTTAGGGATATGTTAACAATAATGCTGTAATGATAATTGTTTAAAATAAAGGGATCATAATGTTCAAACACTGAATTTTATTGCTAGAAGTAAGAATGACCTCTTTCCGGAGTTCTACTGATAAACTGAACTAAAATTAGTGATATTCATTCAACCGTCCTTTGTTGTATTTTCTCTGCTGATAAAGAAAATCTCAAAATTGAGTTATTTTTCTTCGTATGGAATTATCCAGGCCAGCGGTTACCAACCGGTGGGTCGCGGAAGGGCTACAGGTGGGTCGCGACTCGATCCTAAAACTATCAGAAACCATCGAATCAACCATCAGAAAAGATAAGATAAATCTAAACAAATCAAATTGTGTTTTGATTGTTTATCAATAATCAATCTGTATCTTCAAAAAGGCATATATAAGCTTATGTATATTTGCAATATTTGATGGTAAATTATATATACATAAGGAAGGGATACGATACAAATAAGGTTTTTTACTCCACCATGGACCGATGGACCCTGGAGGTTCCGATAAGGAAAGGAAAGGTGGGTCGGCAGCTGAAAAATGTTGGGAACCACTCATCTAGCCGAATATCACTTGTGTCGATTTTTACTTGGGTAAGTTAATTTCGTTTTTGAAGTTATGTTGCATGTCTTGATAATAATATTACCAGTATTCGTGGTATTGGTGCAGGTTTGCAATAAACTGGTGATTGTACAGAGTTTATGAAGAAATAACTTATTTTAAGCTATAATGAGGCATTGCTACGTATCAGCTTAGCATTGGAATTGTGAACAATGTATCTCATTAGGGTTGTAATAATGGAACAAAGCAGCCCCTTTCATGGCTAGTGACCAGGGATCGAGGCTTGTGAAGTACAGATGCACAGTGCCTCATTAACACATGGCTTTCTCCACCTTTATACAGCATTATAGAGCAAGCGGCCGCATTCTGTAAGTACACATTCACACCCTTATTATTGCCGCAGCACGAACTGAAATAAAAGTTTATTCATGAAAGGTGTAGCTTATATCTAAACTTCAGGGTATTTACGATAAAATGTATGAAATGAAAGTTTATTCACTTTGCATAAACATTTTGAACAAAATATTTAGGGTGTTTTGTAAAGATCTCAGAAATGATAAATTTTCTATAATGTGGCGGTAAAAGTGAGAGAAGATTGCCATCCAGCGTCATGTAAAATTCCCAGGAAGTATTGAATAAACTTATAACGTGTAGTTTTTTGTTCTTTTAGCATGTGTCGTGTGCAAAAACATTATTCTTGACTACGGGGAATCTTAAAATTATACCAGAGACGAGCTAAGAAGGAAACCTGAAGTAAACAAAAACCAGTACGTCTGTCTCACTCTTAAGTCATACGAATAATGTGCTAGAATGAGATAGATGTGGGCCTACTGGTTTTTGTTGAGTTTTCCTTCTTAGAACGGTTTCCTTCGTAAAACTGAGTTGTCACAAAAGTCCTCTATTTAAAGTAGTCATAGAAAGTAGATATAGAAACAATGTGTGGATCAGATGAGCAAAACGAAACGCAATCATAACATTCCTGTGGATAGGAACAAAAACCTAAGTAACAAAGATATTTACGAAGAACATTGTAGCACAGCACAGCTGAAAAGCCTAGAGGGAAGAAACACCTTAGACATGAGAGGGTTTGCGAGTGATTGATGGCGGATATTCTGATGCCACGGCTCGTATCTTGCAAAGTGACATGCATCATAAGTCACATTTAATGGGGTATACAAGCGTCATTCCTTTGCGGCCTATATTACAATGCAAATAGGCATGTCATATTTTAGATGATGTAGGACATATCAAATTCAAATTGTCCTTTTTCGAAATGCATCTCCTAAAACTCATACAGTAACGCTACCGGTAAAAAATAAAAATATATTGTTTCCTGTCATATAGGCTAAGATCTTCTCGCTGCTCGGAATTTCTCAATTTGGCTATCAAGAGGATGTTATGATCGTAATATTGTTTGCACTTTATGGAATGAAACTTCATCAGAACATGTCATTTCAACCACCATGCCCTATGATAAGTGATCTGGGAATAGTTTCGTCTTCATTCGTCACACAGAGCAGTTAACTATCTAATCTGATAATGTATAGATATTTTCAATCTTTTACCCAAGTTTATCGTCTATTTTACAAGCTCCCAGATTTATCTTTTGTCTTTATTAAATTTATGTTGTCAGAGCCAGGTAAACGTGCTGCTTTAGATCTGTTCACAACTAACTAATGATCTGCTCCAATACACCAAATTCTTCCATCTGTGGATTATTTATTACTAGCATGTGCCCGTGGCTTCGCCCGCGATAATTATTTCAAAAATTAAAAATTAAGAGCATAATAGTTAAATCGTTATATTTATTAACACCTAAATCACGTGGACAACATACCACGATCAGAGCGTCGCCTGGTAAAAGCGACCTCAGATTCGAGTTCCTTGGCCCAGAAAACCCCTGTATAGTGAGTTTCGTCCAAATAAAACAATGTTTGACCATATTTAGGGCTTACAACATTCAAGCGATCGCGAAAGTTTTATTTCCAAGGTATGACAAAAAAGCCAACATGTCATTGATTTGATATTGAAATGTATAACTGAAAACTTATGCTTTGAAATCGCACAAAATGAACGTTTTTGCCCGTTTTTCACTCATAACTCACGAACGAACGCGAAAATTGAAATTCCGGCTTCGAGGTGCATTTTCCGACCCTTCAGTTCACCTAGGTTTAAAATTTCAGATCTCTGCCTTGAGTAGATTTCGCTTGGCATCGCGGACAGACAGACACTTCCTTTTATTAATATAGATATCTTTTTTGTTAATTTATTTTAGTAATTTTTTAGTAATTTTTATGTTTAATTAGCATAGCAAATCCCTTATTAGTTTAATATCCAATTACGCTGATTTAACAACACAAAAACGTACACCAGTTAAAGTGACCGGCGAATTGCCGATGGTTTAAGAGCACACTAGCGGGCTATAGTTAAGGCAAGTTAAGGTTTAATTTAAAAAATCATGGAAAATGCTTTGAAATACTGTGCGATATACGTAGAAGGCATTGCAAAACAATTTTTGCATATCTGTGTCCTTATCGGATGTTGAGACCTCAATTTTAAAGTTCCTGCGGCTTATGAAAATTCCCTGCCCTGCAATTCATAAACCATCCCTTAGTATTTTACTTTCTCGCATATATGTAGTGTAGAGATAGTATTGTGATCGTCACAAAAAATCGAGATCGAGATAACACCGGGAGAGCATGTTTCATGATGCCTAGAAGAAAAAAAAAGTGTTTTTCGAATGATGTCTGTCCGTCTGTCCGCCTGTCTGTGGACAAGCACAGTCAGTAAACGGTCCATTGTATTTACTTCATTTTTTGAATTAAGGACTTTTTCGAAATTTTATCGAACCGCCCAGAAATTTAGTTTGAAACTGAAATATTAAGGGGACTTTTCATGAAATTATTTTGAAGAAGTTTGATTTTTAAAAAATTGGCTCTAACGATTTAATAAAAATTTAAAATTGTAAACTCCTATATATGACTAACAAAATGACTATATCCGTTTTTCCGCAAAAATGACTTAGAGGGTACTTTACTCGAATCCAGTTTTAGTTTTTCTAGTCTGTCTCCATTACATTGGAGGATACACAGTCAAGTTGTAGAGAAAATTAAAATTAACATTTTTCGTTAAATACATTTCTTTATAAAATTAATAGGTATCAACATAAAAGCGAAATATCACTACTTAAATAAGAATTTCAGAACATACATTTTGATTAAAATATTAATATTATCCTTTTGCCCTTAGTAACAAGAATAAGATAATCTAATTTTATTGTTGTGAAATGTAGTCAGTTTACCACAATTTAATGAACACACCAAAATCAATTAGAGCGAATTGGTATAGGATAGGATAGGGTAATAGGGTAGAGGTCCTGGGTTCAAATCAATTTTCGTGGACACCCAAATTCACCAGTAGGCTGTTGTAATACAATCATTCGTGCAGCATTTAATATAAATAATATTACTATTAATACAATATTAATACAAATTAATACTCTGTAATATTCTACACAATGTAATATTAATATTAATTTACAAAAATATCCCTTAGCTGTTTTCTACCCTAATTTTACGGTGTTTTTTCTATACAAATATACATTCTTTAACAAATTTTCATCAAATTATACTAACATACCCTCTACCCTATTTTCTAGGCAACAAAATAGTATATGAAATCATTTAGCTGTTTTATGTCTATATTATTATAATTGTTCATTAATTGTGAACGTCTTTGATTTTTGGAAAGACGTGGAACGAAATGTTATGGTCAAGATTCTTGCGATCTGAGAAATTACTGTTACTTACTGGTAACGGCACATCTCTGGCCCGATTAACGGTTCGGTTATTTATATTTATTTATGGAGATGAGATCTTCCAAGACGTGTAAAGCAGTCAAAAGTACTTAACAGCTAATTTTAGATAAGGTGAGTCATTTTGAAATAGATTAATGCATTATTTTGTTTAAGAACGTTCACAATTGTTCCTATACCGCCCGTAGTAATCTCGCTTCCGCGAATCTCAAACGGAGTAACTGCTACCTAGCGGCGGAACCAGTGATCTACCTCAGTCGTCACACTTTCTCCTCTATTCATTATGCCACTATTATAAAACACTACTGAGGGTACAGAAACAGTTATTGAATTATCGTTTACCATCTTCGTTGCAAATTATTCTGTTTCACCTGGACAATACTCATGTTGCTGCTGATTGGGGCAATCTGAACCGTTATGTGATTGAAAATAACTGTAAATAGCTATTGTCTCCGGTCAGATAAGTATCCATAACATCCATGAGAGTTGGCATGACTTTTGTCTGTTAATGAAGATAAAACGTAGACATATTTAACTCAGCAGTCTGTTTGTAAGCCATGTACTCCATTTGGATGATGCGCCACAGAATGTAATTTTTAATATAATGTCAGTTGTTCACATTTCTGTATTTTTGTGACATATTTACAGAGATGCATTTTACTTCTTTGAAAATTTAATCTATAAAACGGAGCGGAAGTTGAGTTTGAGCTGAAGCATCGCACAGACTACGTCACTGATTGCTGTTTCCTTTCCATTGAATTCCAACTGCCATATAAACCCACAATCTCTAGCTATTTACACGTACGCTATCTTCTCACAAGAAACATAAACACGCCGTCTTTATCAAAAGTAATACCACCATTGCAATCTCTCAAAGCCAAGAATTACATTCAATAAAAACAGTTATGTTAGTGAATCTACTATAATTCAATTATACACTGAGGCGATTCATGACATGTAGGCCTAATCAAAGTGGTTGTTGCCGGTGGCTGCAAGAAGTAATTATTGTGTTTATTTTTTAATTCGTGTGAACGTAAGTCCCTTTATTTAAAGAACACATTTTAGAACTAAACCACTTAAATATATTATTATTTCAGTTGGTAGCGATGCACATTAGTGGATTCTATATTTTATGTACATAAAAACAAATGTATTTCATGCATATTATATACGTCATAACTTTGTCATGTTTAAATGTGGCGGGAACGAAATTTAGACAAAGGGGGAAATTTTTGACAGGTGTCTTTAATTGTAGGAGACGAAGAAAATGATCCAGCATACAGCAACAACTACAAAAGTTCATTACATAAATTTTGAAGGTAAATGAACACTTTTTATAATACAAAAAACACAATAATCATTCAAGTTGTTAATGTCATTAGACAAATTTTCCCTAAATGCTTCTTGCTTCTTGCGATAGACTGATTTCAGATCATTTTCATAAGTTATTTGACCAAATTGAAAAAAAAAGTCATATTAGTTAAATAGTGTTATTAAGACTGTAGTGTTCACTGATGAAATTTCACCCATGTTCCTTGAAGCAAGGATAGGTCTGCATACATCCGTTTACTATAGGCTATTTTGTTTTGGTACTCAAATAAACGAAGAATTCATTATTAATACTTCACACTTCTCCGTTTTTCACAGAAAGCTGGCTAAGTAATTAAATACAGTAACGTTTGAGGTATTATTATTGGCAATTATTAATATAAACGTATACGGAATGTATTTGATCTTCAATCAGTCAATGTTTGTTTGTCAAGAGAAACAGACTGTAATAACACAAAATAGTAAAAATAGGTGAGAGGCCTACAGACAACAAAATTGTAACATAAACATATCTAGAAGTTAGAACAGTCAAACAAAGAGCCTTATTCATGGGACATCTCTATTCCCATTAAAGTTCTAGGTACTCATTTCTGTTAGAGACAAGGCTAAAGTGCCACCAAGGAGCAGGTCAATGGAAAAGTACGAACGAAGTCATCGAGGGTCGAACCCTCGACCTCCTGGATTATATCGCAGTAATAAAACATAGAGCTGCTATAGAAAACTAGTACCTACTTAGATAATACACGTAATGGTAAAGAAATAAGTAAGGAATGACAAATACAAACTTCATGGAGGCTTTGAAATCTGGTTGCGTAATTTGATGGTCCACTGATCGATTCTTGACTGTCGTGTAGTACATACCGGAGGCTGTAGTTTGCTTAGGCCAAACGAGTTCTAGTGTGTTGTGGTTTTCTACAGTTTTGAGGAAAGGCATGCAGATTTTGATAAATGTCGAGATGGGTTATTAAGGTGATTTTGCCATTTTAAGTGATAATCAATTTCCATGCCAGGAAATTTGGAATTTTCAACTTCTTTAATGGAAAGATTGATGAAGGAAATTGTGTTCTTTCTTCTGCCTGGATTTAAAGATTATGAATCTAATTTCCACGGTGTTAACACCTAATTCATTTCGTGATCCCCAGTTAACAAATTCTGTTATTGCTTTTGAAGCTGGTTTGTAATGGATCTAGAGTTCTACTTCCTAGAATCAAGGTGCAGTCATCACCATAGAAAATTTAATGAGCTTCGGTCAAATGATGCGGTAGATAGTTTACATATTAGTTCAATACCCAGGGACCAACGATTGAGCCTTGAGGAACATCTCTTACTATATTTTCTACATTCTGATAAATTTTCAGTTCCTTGTTTATTCATTTGAATTATTTGAGACCTATCTTGGAGGTAGGATTTTAGCCAATCGTGAACTGGACCCCTGATACCCTAATTATGCAGTTTATTAAGCAATGTTTCATGTTTTATGCTATCAAATGCGATAGATTATTCTGTGAAAATTGCAGCTGTGTACATATTATTATTTAGGTTATTAAATATAGATTCTAAGGTGGAGATGGCAGCTGTGGAACTTTTGTTTGGAACAAAACCGTGTTGGTTTTCGGATATATCGTACAGTTTTGGAATCTTAGGAATGGCGATCTTGAGACTTTGAGAGGGTTAGCTGAAAACTGCCCTGTATTTAAAATAAAATCAATTCTGTTCGTGTTAATTTTAATATCGTACTAAAATGAATTCAATTCTTGTTGTCAAATTCGTTGGTGCCAAAATGAAGCTTCGATTTCAACAACGCCGAAAGCTACCATCCGTGAAAGAAGACAAGAACTACAGTAACCAGCAGCCAGGAGATACCAAGGACAGTGCCAATGTCTGTTTGAGTGAATCTAAAATCTCAAAATGTAAACATTTAGACTTATTATGATCAAAACAAAAACAAGCGTTTGCAACATGCCTATAATGGTAAATTATGAAACTACCGTTGCTCGTTTCTTAAACATAGGTTTGTTGCATAATGTGTTGATGCGATCTAGGTGGCTGCAATGAACTTAATGTGCACAGTAATGAAGCACTTTGTATGAAACTATCGGGACTGAATCGAATGAATATTCCTCAACTGCATTAGCCGATGTGTTTGAAAACGTATCTCTTTTCCTAACATTAGTGCCTGGTAAAAACTTGATTCGTTAACTACATTAGTAAAGTGTGCTAAATTGTATCAGGATTTAACTTATCTTAATTATTCTTCCCGTTCTTCCTGCATACAATCCTAGGTATGTATGCCGCTTGCCTTTCCATCTCAATATAATGTAATGTGTATCCTGATTTAAATTGAAATAACCAAATCACCGCACACATACTGTAAATTAAAAGGGATGGACTGGTAATGATAGCTAACTGCGAGGCTATCTGTGACGGCCGGTTAAATGGACCAATCACACACCCGTGTTTCTACTGTTTCCAATTGTTGTAAATTCAACTGCCACGTGCTGATACCCTCGGACGTCGATATTGTCCTGTCTAATAATTTACCCAATTAATCGCAAATATTCCCTCATAAATTTGATTTTATCGTTCCATAATTTGTACCATAAACAAGACTGATGTCCCATTAGTGGTCACGACGAGGGGCCTGTGTACTGAACAAGCTACAATAACTACATAGAGAATTAATTCTTGGTCCTCATTCAGAATTATTATGGAATATCTTTATTCGCTTTAGTATATATTTTTTTGTGTCTGGGCCTTTCTTTGGGCTAAGGTCTTACTCCCCTTTCTTGTTTATTAAGCGCCATTATGGTACTTTATGAGATTGTGTGTGTGGTGGAAGAAAAAATGTCTGTCCGTCTGTCTGTCTGTCCGTCCGTTCGTATGTCCGTCTTTCTGTCCGTGTGCCTGTACGCACCATAACTCAAATACGCTTTTTTCGGATTTTCATGAAACTTGGAAAACACATTTATAATGTCCATGGGAAGAACTCTATTGATATTGAACCAAATTGGTTCACCGGTACCGGAGTAATGCCCAATTTAGTGCCTATTTTAATAGATTATATTAGAAGGGCACCATAGATCAAATACGCTGTATCGGATTTCCATGAAACTTGGTCTACGCATTTATGCCGCTTATGAATAGTACCCTATTGAATTTGAACCTAATCTGTTGACCGGTACTGGAGTAAAACCCAATTTAGTGTCTACCGTATTTTAAAGGCGCAATAACTCAAATACGCTTTATCGGATTTTTATGAAACTCCGTATACGCATTTATAATATCCATGGGAAGACGTCTATTGATATTCGACCAAATCGGTAGGCCAGTACCGGAATAATGCCCAATTTAGTGACTTTTATGTTAATATATAAGAAGTCGCGATAACTCAGATATGCTTTATTGGATTTTCCTGAAACTTGGCATACCCATTTATAATGTACGTGGGAAGACGTCTACTGATATTGGACCAAATCGGTAGACCGGTACCGGAGTAAAACCCAATTTAGTGTCTATTTTAAAGACGCGGTAACTCAAATACGGTATACCGGATTTTTATGAAACTTGGTATACACATTTATAATGTCCATGGGAAGACGTCTATTGATATTGGATAAAGTCGGTTGACCTGCTTCGGAGTAGGACTCAATTTAGTGCCTATTTTTTGGTGATATACGTATTCGAAAAAATTTATGAAAGCACATGAGTTATAATGACAACATAGCCTTTTGTTTTACTGTGAGTTTATAAGGCTTTGGCAATTAAAATACAGTTAGCTATGACAAATAAAACTATTGCTGCGCTTATCCAACTAGACTGTTAAATTGACCCAGGTGGCCGAGATGGTAACACATTGGCCTCACATTCTGGAGTTCCATGGTTCAAATCCCGAAACGGGCCAATTTGACTTTTTTTTTGTACTCTCCATATCATAACTGCAATCATAACTGATTAAACAAAAACATACTGGCACTGTGTTACATCAGTTTACCTGATTTTATTTGATGTTGTACTTACCTTCTCGTTTATTTTAGTAATGACATTTACCTCCTTATACTCGTATATAGCTTAGTCTACTTTTCCTGTTGAGTTCTTTAAGTAATTGATTTTCACCAGAATTAGCTACACAAGATCTTTAGTAGCTTAACCTGGGAGGAAGTTTATAAAAATGCAAATGCAGGGATGAATATGATAAAAAACTGGCTAGACGCTAATTTGTTATCGCTAAATGTAAATAAAACAACTTTAGTACCTTTTCCTTTAACAGCCTCTGGTATGCGTCAGTTAGAAGCACTCAACTATCTAAAATTAACAATTCATAACCCTATTTGTAGTCACTCGGCCTCATGTAATTGCCCTTATCTTAAAGAATCTACAGAGGTGAAATATTTGGGAATCATTATAGATTAATACTTAAAATGGAACAAACATATATCATATTTATGTACAAGGATCCGCAAAACAATTTATAAATTTGTAAGCCTACGTCAATACTTGCCTACCTCTGTTTTGAGGCTGGTATATCTAGGTATAGTTGAATCGGTAATCCAATATGGCATATGTGGGTGGGGAGGTACTGTTGAGCCACTGATCATATTACAAAAACGTATAATTAAAATATGCCTGAATAAACGAATTGATTATCCCACTAACCGGATATATAACGAATTTAAAGTATTAAATATTGAGCAAATATATAAACACACGATATTGAATTTCTACCATAAAAATCGAAAAAATATCAAAAGCATCCTCATGATTACACTACAAGACGCAATCAAATACCTACTCTAATTGAACCAAAATGTTTCACATCGGCAGGGCTATTACACAGCTCGAACTCAGGTCCACGGCTATACAACTCGATAATGAAACTTCACCCTGAATTAGCCATGTACAAGGATTTCATTTTCAAATCCAGAATTAAAAAACTAGTATAAGACACATTAATATTAACCACATTTCACACTTTCCCTTTTATAATGATTTATATGTTCTTCTTTCCCTTTTCTGAATAGTACTAGTATCACTATATTTTATTGTATTTTTAGTTTAATTTGATTGTATTGCACCTGTATTCATTTACATGTTATTTGTATTTTGTATTTGTATTTTTTTTTATTTTTAACTGATGTAATTTAAAAGGAACTAACCCCAAACACGAGCTTTGCTCCTTTGGGGTAACTTATGTAATTCTTTCTCTATTAATTTAAAAGAGTAAATAAATATAAATAAATAAATAAAAAATAAATTTAAATATTGTTTCGATAGCATCATCTCTGGTGTTTGAGACTTTTTCAGAGTGCGAGGTTTGGTGGAACTTGCACTGTCATTCCATCCTGTTCCTCACAGTAATATTTGAATACGTCTATTGCAACAGTCTAACTTGAATCCGATACTTACATACCTGCACTACAAACACATTTTATTTTCATAATGAGAAACAAATACAAACGTGCCCACACACCTCACCAGTCGCCCAGGAGCATATCTTCGAGTTTTATTCACAAGGCCCAGGATCTTTTTGCAATATCTACTTTCTGCACCTCAATTTTGTTCCACGGTCTACAATTCCCCATACTTCTATTGCATGTAGCACCCTGGCTTGTACCAGAGCTTCAGGTAACATTGTAATTACTGGCGTGTTCCCTGACCTGACAGTACCAGCTTCCATTACGACTACAGTAATCCCTAAATTTCCCTATCTTCTAAGAACAGTTTCATATTTGGATGGTTTAATATCAATTTTTCTAAATACGACTTTATTTTTCGCCACATTGGTCTAATAAATCCCAGTCCCTTAATAGTCTCTACAGAAGACAGGAACCTCTCTCTAATATGTCGTGTATGTAAATATGTATTAAAAAATGTGGGCTAAGGTCTTACTCTCCTTTCACATTTGTTTTAGTTGTACTTATCTTTTCGTTCAGTTTACTGTCAAAATTTACTCCTTTTCAAATGTTTTCTATGAAAGCTTCCACATGATCCCAATTTAACTAATAACATTTCCCTATTTATCGAACCGAATTCTTTTTTTATATCTATAAACAAAAATACATTACCCCTATTTTATAACTTCAATATGTATCTCTCAGCTCTGATATAATATACATATTATTAAGCATATTCCTTCCCTTTCTCACCCCGCCTTGTAGTGGTGTATTATTCTATATTTATTTAGCCATGAGTTCAAGTTATTACCCAAAATCCAGGTATATATTTTACTTATGCTGGGTAGTAATGAAATTCCCCCATAATTCCCTGGCCCGAGTTTATTACTTCTTCCTTTATATATGTGAATTAACACTGCATTCTTCCACTTGTCCGGAAATATGTCAGTTTCTCTTAACTTATATTACTTTTATATTACTTGGTTTAAACATTTCCTTCAACATTGAATTTTATACGGTCGATTTTTCTGTTAAAGTGTCGAAACTACTTCCAACACTTCCTCGACTGACTTGGTCACATCACTGCAACTGTCACATGGATGTTTCACTTCCTAAATACGCCTTCCTCCTTTATGGCATTGTTCAGTCACCTACATTTAATTTTATTCCTCAATAGTTCCGTATTCCTGACATGCTTCATTAATTAACAAATAATTTATTTTGTCAACTTCCATTTTTGGAATATGTTCTTTCTTCTTTGCTAAAAGCTTTTTATGTAGTATTCTCATGCCTGTATATAATGTTCTGTGCTGAACAGACCATTGCTTTTTGCAACTTCTTGCGGGCTTTAGTTATTACTCTACCAAGTAGGCCTATTAAGATTATTACTATTAAAATCCTCTCGTACTTTGCCATACTTCTACCTGTTCTTTCAATCGAAGCATATAAAAGCTCCGATGCTTGTTTTTATCATATTGCCATTAGGTCTACTGTAGTAGTGTATACCTATCCTCAATTGCTCGCTTGTTCTATCTTGTAATAACGTATTGATTTAATTCACTTTGTGATTGCAAATTAATATTTTCCTACTCTTACCTAACGAGACTTCGCTCCCAATTTCGTTTCCGTGTATGTCTAGATCATTACAGTTTATAACTGTTCTAAGAACCACACTATCCAGAATAATTATTTTCTTTACATGGAATTCTTCAATGTATTATTTTAACCCGTGTCTATAACTCTCACTCCCCTGTTATTGTCGAATGTAAAATCACTCTCTATATCCTCGCCATAATTGTTATTTAAAATTACTACTGCATTATACTCACAAAACTTCAGGAATTTCTAATTTTCTTGTTTAGAAATTCGTTTCGATTTAATTTTCTCCCTTTCCATACCTATAAAGTTATTATCTAGCCTCGTATCCTTAATTCCAGTCCTTCAATTCGAATCACAGACTAAAATAATTTCCATAGACACCAATTTTTCCATTAACTCTTCCATTTTTTTGTCTAGTGCTGTAAAAGAATTGAAGAACAGTATTTTGTCCTTGAAAAATGGTGATTTATAAACACGATTAGTATTTTAATTTTATTATCTCTGTCTTTAATTCTCAACCAAAGTACTTCCTCCATTCATTCTTACCTTATTTAATTCCTTCATCGTTAAAATCGAAATATTTCCCGGATTTCTTCGTATTCTATTACTTTTATCCCTATTCTTTACAATACAGCCAAAACCCCTAACATTTATCTTTTCCACACATTTCATCCACGACTACATTTAATTCCTTGTTTGCGATTTCCTTCAAAACCCCCTTTATATTTACAAACGCAATCCTTATCGCGTTTGCCACTTTCCTTTCTCCTATTCGTTACTTTCCTTACTGGATACCGAGGTTCCAATATTGGAGTCTCATATAAACATAAGAGTTGTGGTTGCTTCCGGTTGCGTCATCACCAGTGGGGTGAGTTTTCAAGATTGTGGCACGTGACTGATGATCTACGTCACACCGGGAATCAGTTCGCAGTCCTTGAGTTATTAACGTTCACACTCTGTAAATGGTTTAATCCGCTGGCATGTCTCTTCGGTTCAGGCACACTTTTCTCTGTCACCTTCAATTTTTCGTGAAATATTCTCTAAGTCTAGTGCTCTCGTATTGGATTTCTTCCATGCCACATAAGACTGTATTTCTTCTTGATTGTTCATGAGATCTTATAATTCCTTTTTAAATCCAGTAACTACTGCACTTTGCCTGCTCCAAACCTCTTGTGCTTTGTCCAATTTCCAATTGATATTCAATGAAGAACTCTGCGTTTATTTTATCTTCCATGTACGCGTCACTATTGCCTCCCTTAGGGTTAGTTTCCCGGTTCAATTCGATTCCTCCAATTACTATAATCGCAAACAAAACTAATATTAGGTGCCATGGCACATTGTTGCATTTTTCTTCCCTTTCCTTGTTACAAATCTTCCCGCAAACAGAAGTATGCTTGGTCTATGCCGTAGATGAGACATGCTACGGTTGCTGAATCTTACAACTAAGGGCAATCACTCCCGTCCGTTCGCTACTGTTGTGCAATGAGAATGCATTCAAGGCAAGTAAATGTAGTGAAGAAACCCGGTCATGGAAACCACCATTAACGGCCGTCGGTTTCTGCAAGCTGACCACATGCCCCCCCAATCCTGCCATCTGCCTATGGTAGATGACGCAGCGGTCGGGTGGTCCCTTCTGGGTGTTAGCGCCACGGAGTTAGTTAGTAGCGAAAAAGCTAACAGTGAGACATTTTACCAAAACAGAGAGAGTGTGTGTTTTGATAGAAGCAGCTTAAAACGCTACTAGACAATAATATTCTTTTTGAGATGAATAAAACAACAACATTCTTCCGAGTTGTAATATGTGTTAATGAAACTTAGCGATATTTAGGTGCAAAACTGGGCAAATATAGAGAAATCTTTTCATGGGAAAAAGAAGCGTGAAATTGATTGGATTAGGAAATAGTCCCGTAGGAAGACTGAGAAACGAAGACAACCGTACATAATTTGTGCTAGTATCATTGGTAGACTTCTGATGAAAAAAATCAATAAACTTGTTAATAAAAACTGATGAAATGAAATTTTGAATGAATTAAGGAAGCGAAAAAATAACGAAGGAAAAATTGGAATGGAAATTAAGATATTTAAAAATAGAAACAAATTAAATGCTAAAGGACAGGATTTTTAAAAGTAAAAGTAAATAAAAAGTTTGTGGTAAAGAAAGAAGGGAAAAAAATACGGCTTTTTAATAGTTATAAATAAATGCATCAAATAATAACGCAGAAAGGTTACGCATAAACTAACCAAGACAAATATTTAAGGGAATCTTTAAGGACACGATAAATCGATGTATTCGCAGTAAAACTACTATATTCATAATAAAATCAGGTAAACTGATGTAAAAAAGTGCCAGTATGTTTTTTCAATCAGTTATGACTGCAATTATGATATCCAGAATATGTTTTTTTAATTGATTTACAAGTTAAGCTCCAGATTTATTCATTAAGCAGGGCTTAGGGAAGAACAAAGGTCTAATTTTCTTTTTAATCAGATTAAAATCTTCCAGCATCAGCTGAACTGTACAGATTTTTGATATCTTGACAATCGCACACTCACATAAAAATACGAAAAAGAAAGTGAAATTGGCTGGTTTCGGGATTTGAACCATGGAACTCCATAACGTGAGGCCAAAACGTTACCATCTCGGTCACCTGGGTCAGTTTAACGGTCTAGTTGTAAGTTATAAGCGCATGTAAAACAATAGTGTTTTTGGTCATAGCTATCTCTATTTTAATTTCCAAAGCCGTAAAATATCACAGTAAAACAATTGACTATGTTGTCATGATAAATGATTTGCTTTTTTTTTATATAAATTCTTTCGAATACGTATATTATCATAAAATAGGCACCAAATTGAGCATTACTCCGAAACAGGTGAACCGATTTCATCCAGTGTCAGTAGACCTCTTCCCATGAACACTATAAATGTGTATACCAAATTCCATAAAAATCCGGTAAAGCGTATTTGAGTTACCGCGTTTTAAAAATAGACACTAAATTGGGTTTTACTCCGGTACCGGAAAACCGATTTGGTCCAATATCGGTAGACGTCTTCCCATGTACATTATAAATGGGTATACAAAGTTTCAGGAAAATCCAATAAAGCATATTTGAGTTATCGCGACTTCTCATATATTAACATAAAAGGCAATAAATTGGGCATCATTCCGGTACTGGCAAACCGATTTGGTTGAACATCAACAGACGTCTTTCCATGGATAGTATAAATGCGTTTTACGAAGTTTCATAAATATCCGATAAGGCGTATTTGAGCTATTGCGCCTTTAAAATATACACTAAATTGGGTTTTACTCCGGTACCGGTCAACAGATTAGGTTCAAATTTAACAGAGTACTTTTCATGGATGTCATAAATGCGTATACCAAGTTTAATGGAAATCCGATACAGCGTATTTGAATTATGGCGCCTTTCTATTAGAAAGGCGCCATAATCTATTAAAATAGGCACTAAATTGGGCATTACTCCGGTACCGGTGAACCGATTTGGTTCAATATCAATAGGGTTCTTCCCATTGACATTATAAATGTGTTTTCCAAGTTTCATGAAAATCCGAAAAAGCGTATTTGAGTTAGAGCGCGTACAGACACACGGACGGACGGACGGACAGACAGACAGACAGACGGACAGACATTTTTCGTCCCCCACACAATCTCATAAAGTACCATACTGGCACTTAATAATGTTCAGTGTAAATATTAGCTTTATGGCCAGGTATTTCTAAAGGCTCTTGCTTATTATTTGAAATTCTCTGTAGCTTGGTATAAAAGCGGAATTGGTTGAATACGTTTTCACAAAACTCCAGTCCATAACGATGCAAACTGGGGATTTCAATTGAAAAGAAAAGAACGCACCAATGGGATGTAATGGAAGCTTTGTTTATGCAGTCCTCTAAATTGCACCAACCCAATATTTTCTTCTTAATGGATGGATTAATGAATGGGAATAATTGGTATTCCCCTGATAAATGCTTATTGCTTTTGTTTCGCGCAACCACACCATCTCGCTGAGCGTGTTTTATAAACAGATATGGCGCTACATAGAATGCATTGCTGTACACACATCACATTCCCAGCAAAGTACACGCAGCTTAAGATAAAATAAGTGACCCAAGATATCAACCAATGGAAAAGTCAACAAATCCCTATAACTAAAGAAAACAACTGCAAAACTAAATCTATCAGACCTCCTCATCGTTTACTGAAATTTCGTTACCACATGACTTCTTAATCCGTATAATATATTTCAAGAAACATAACTTTCCGGTGTACATCGCTATGAATTACAGCAGTAATGAAGTCACGTGGTTTTGTAATTGCGAGAAATTACGTTCCTGAAATGCCGTTCCAAATATGAAACAGAGTAAAACTCAAGATTATTCAGAATGAGGTTAGAGAAAAAGGTGACGTTATTATAATAGTAATAGTTGGTTAAGGCAACGTGTTACAACCCGGATGATCGTGGGTACGACCTCGGTGGCACTATGCCCCTGGGGTCGACTCAGCCTCTAACAGCACGAGCAATCAAGGGGTTGAAAGTGGCTGGTGCGTAAGGCTCACAACCTTAGCGAATGTTTAAAATCCTAGAAAATCTTCCGGAAATCTAAGGGTCTCCATGATCTGCATAGGGATTACTTTACTTTACTTTACTTTACTTTACTTTTACTACTGGTAAATCGGTGCGCAGATTCGACACATTTAGCTAAACACTCGCACAAACTCACAAAAGAAGTTAAACTTGTGCAGATTTGATAGAATGCTTAGTAAACTTCTGACTCACTGACATGTACTTCATAGTTTTATATATTATGAATGTAGAACAGGAAACATACATTAATACTGGGACATAAATAAGTACGGAATGTACTGACATTAGATTTTAATGTAGTTTCAGATGAAGACTATAAAGATGTTAACACTACTATATTATTTTATTTTTTAATGGAACGTATACATTTTAAATTACAACAAAGAAATACAATGGATTGTTACAATAACAGCAATTAAAATAAATACATTTCGTCAAGGGCTGAAGACTGAGGAAAGGTTTCCATGACACTAGTGGCATTCCCTCTTTGTATGGCAATGCTGATTCGTTGCCTCAAATATTCACCAGCCCAAGTCTTCTACCTATCTCCGAAGTTAACTTCTTGGCTGCTGCACACCAAGTACTTTATACTTTAGATATGAGCTATTTTCAAATTAATTTTTCATATTTCACATTGAAATTCAATTAAATATAAAATATAGCGTTCAAATAATTATACTTGTTTTGTTTGTTTCTTGGTTGTGGTATTTTAGTAACTTATTTCAATTTCAGCGTCAAAGTCACGTTCCGGTTGACTACAGTCTTCTGTTTGTAGAAACACGGCTTCCACAACCCCAAGGATGCATTCTGCTCTAATACAACACTCACACGACTTTCTCTACTAAACAAGAAAGTGTTCGGCCTACCCTGCGACAGAGCAGCGGGGGAGGGGGGGGAACCACGGCCCGACCGAGGGAGAAAACCGCGCAGGGTGATCAGTTCCTTTCGCGGGATGGGAATGAGGACACAACACCCAGGAAGGAAACTTTACATCTCTGTAAAATCCCCGACTGGCCGGGAATAGAACCCGGCCCGCCTAAGTGGCTGGCACCCACGGCGACGGAGACCCTTTCTCTACTAATAATAAAATAAGTTATTGCCTTATATTATAAGCCCTTTTTCTCATCAAAGGTTTCAACAATTTGTTTACATAATTTAATTTAAATTAACAGTAAGCAATAGTACATTGATTTATAAGAAACAAATATGATAAGATATTGTTAATAAAGTTCCAAACACGATGCCAGTCTAAACCACAGAAACGTAGTTTATAATAAGACCAAGTTTCTTTTAACTTTTTCAAAACAACTTGCCTATTTGTATGTCCTCGGTCCAATTTTGACCATTAACGAACTGCACCGGGAGTTTTCATCTCTATATTATATTACGTACTACTCTGGAATAGTAGGCTAGAGCACGACAAAACAAACTATTAAAGAACAATTGTCGAAACAATGAATCATTAGAAATATGTTGTATTAGTGGTTTTCAAGGGAAACGTTTTTGAACATTTCCGTATGTATTGTTAGGTTGCCAGTATTAATGAAAACTAGAATTCCTTGCAAGACTTGTGAAGTACGTTATCGCCTCCTACAGGAAATAACTTGGGCGTCTGGAAATTGCGTGAGTGCGTTTCTGTGTAGACGCAGTTCCGCTGGGAAATTCAGCTTTGAGAAAGAAGTATAATATCTAGCATACTAGGATAAGAACATATTTTCAGGCCGTTTCATTTAATTTATTCTTCTCCAATTGATTCTTACACACCAGTGTGGGCCTCTCGAACTTTCCCCATTTTCATTGCGTCTGAAATGAACACCAAAGACATAGAGAAAATGTTATTAGGTACAAAGTAGTTCGCATCTCAAAAAATAATCGATAGCCTTCTACAATAGCCCGGAACAATAGCCCAGTGGCGGATCCAAGGGATGGGCCATAGGGGCCGCGTCCTCTTTTGGTTTTTCTTTTTAATCGAATTGATTTGGTTATTCGTCGAAAGTAATCTAATAATAAAATGACAATCGAATATAATAAAATACGACAAAGAATAAATTAAAATGAAACCATTTGGGTGCTCTCCTAATTTGAAAAAGAAGATTGTAAAATTCAAGTTGAATAGTGTTTACATTCTACACGTCTTGTGTCAAATGCACAGTCGAGACAACCGTCTCTTTGTTATTATGATTGGTTTCTATTTCAGACAAGCTTCTACTTTAATTCATATCTCATATTTTTATAAAATTTATTGTAAAGCCATAATATTCTGAAATACAAACTATTAAAAGCCGCCGTTAATAAGATGTGTTTCCAAGGTCTGGTCCTAACAGAGTGGCTGAAAAACCTAAAAAAATATTCACCCCAACCATCACCTAACCATCCACCCCCAAATGCGTAGGCCTACATTAAAAACTGCCAGTTTCTTGTGCAGCATGCAGCCTACCTGTAGGGAAGGAGGTTCTATTCTAGTGATAGCACCAACGTGGCCTCCGCCTCAGGGCACCTTCCATGCCCTCGTCATCAAGCCGAGCAGCGCTACCGAATAACGCTTAGCAACTCAAGCTATGAGTGTTGGAAACTAAGACGATGAGAATTTTTTCAATTAAAAGTAATTTTAACGGACTATTGTTAACTTTTGTTCAAGTAATCAAGAATACTTTCCGTATTTTAAGGGCCATAAGACGCACTTTTTTGCCTTCGAAACAGAGCCTTGAAAGTTGGGTGCGTATAATGGTCCGAAGTACACTAAACAAAATTAAGATAATGGTAAATATTGTCGGAATACCATAATTATAAACAAGGTGGCACAGACTGTACATTAGTGTACTTTTCACAATCTTAAAATGAGGGTAGCTGGAAGCGAGGTATACAATGCGAAAAGATAAGTAATGGTGAGTTCTTTTATACGAAAGGAGTTGTCTCCGCCATTTGGTTTAAATGAAGGGCATGATCTCTAAACAGCCTTGTCCCGTTGCAGTAACCGTAGGCTGAACTGAGGGTCAGAGGGTGTAAAAGTATGTTCAGTCTCTCATGAGAAATCAGTTCAGTTGTTAAAATTTACACGATGCCACCTATACAAAAGATATTTTTGTACAACGCAGATTTTAAGATAGAAGTGATTTACACTGATTCCATTGTACAAGATTGTAATTTGTTTATGCAAACAATTATTTTATTCCCTTTAAAATTTTTCGTTTAGAGTCACGTTAAATTTCTTTTCCTTTAAATTTACATGCTAAAATCAAGGTGCGTCTTATGGTCCGGAGCGTCTTGTAGTCCGTAAAATAAGGTATTTTAATAAAATGAACCCTGCAAACAACACTTAATGACAGATTAGTCTGTGCTCAGAAACATTGGAATAAATAGTGACTAAGAAAATATATAAATAGTGCAACAATAACAACTTTTACGAAATGAGGGTTAGCACTTTCTTCCCCGTTTTGTTATATTTTACTACTCAATCTCGTGACTTCTATATTTTTATAATTATACCACTGTATAGAGTCATGGGAAGAATCGAGGGAGCTGTTCTCGATTATTCGAATGAAAAAAGTTCTCGGATGAAAACATAATCCGAAAAACTTCTATTGGTCCGCGCAATAAGTGTGGCTCAAGGGTGTGTTAGTGTTGTGAGATTTTGTACTACTAGCTCTCACAAATCGACAGTTTGGCAACTCTGCGTCTGGTGCCTGCGAAACTTATCATGCGTTAACGAAGATAACCGAAGTAACACGACTGCGCGGGCTGCTTGTCCTTTGTTCTCGAGAAGTTCTCCTAGAATGAAATTAAATCACGAAGTATCATAAGTATCAAGTATCAAGAACTTTCAAGAATAGAATTCGATACTAAATCTGCTTTCATGTAACGCAATATGAATCTGATGGACACGTCGCAAGCAATACAAGGTGTTGCATCACACTAGTTGTCTGATGAATTACCGCAAGGAAGAAAAAGGAAGTAAAAACTCAGGTAAGATTGAGATGTAAATTCAAGTAGCAAATATGATTATACTCCATGTCTGCAGTAATAAACTTATTAAAAGTTACAGAATGAGGCATAATGACGCTCCTCCTACTTGAATAGGTAGGCTAGCTTACCGACATTTTCCACCATGATAGAATGAATATGACTTGGTTTAAAGTACAATATAAAAGTAATTTATATGCACTGGATTTATAGAATCGATTGCATTATTGACCCAGATCTGTGGTGTCGCCCGTAGATATACTGTTTATAATAGTGCTGTTATAGAACTAGCCACATCAGGAATTGCTGAATATTGATTGGATGCTTTGGCAGGTCCGTGCCGAGGAATTTGAGTTCCACCTCGTGACCTCCATTGGCACCTGAGATAGGAAATTGCTCTTCCTTCTGACCTCTGATTACACCGCAGGGAGTTGACCTGGCATGCATAGTGATAGGTAATATTGATGATTGATTGTTTGTTTAATGGTTATTGAAGATAGTAGAATGAACCTGCTGATTAAATTACACTTCATTAAAGTCTAACTTATAAATAAAGTAGCCGTCTTCCGTAAACTGGAAAGTTTACCTAGATATAAACAAATCTCTTACAACACCCTTTTATGTTATTTTAAACCGCAAACATTGTTGAACAGAACTATCTTCGTCTATGATTAAAGTTCCATTTTACGGGCTGAGATTTAAATAAAGGAGCCAGCCCGTTAAGTGTAAAGGAAAATGGTGTTAGCCCGATATGCTAATTATTGTGGATATCACTACATGCCACTGTCGTTTTCTCCACCTTTTGTCGCACAAATAGAGACACATTTCCTTCATTTTAATCACACAGATACTACTACTATTTTCGTGTAGCAATTGATTATTTAAATTGAAAATAACACAAATTAATAACCATTTCATCATTGCAAATTTCTTCCATTAACTAGACAGTTTAAAATGCCTTTTCTAAAATACGAACGTTATTCAACACAAGTATTTCACTTAAAACAATCTCAAGAGCCTCCATTCATTAACTCCGGCGAACTTCTTATTTAATTCGTTGCTTGCATTTTCGATAACTTCAAGGATGATATACTCTCTTTATGCATGGGTCACAATTCATTCTTTCCCACAAATATTTCTGTTATTTTCAACTCTTTTCAATAGAGTTTTGGTTTCAAGAAAGGATTGCCAGCCGAAAGAGCTTATATTAAGCTAGGAGACGAAATTATTTAAAAAGTAAATTGCATTTAATATTCTAAGCACAAAAGATATTAAATTATTTTCGTTTCAGAATTTACGATTAAAAATAACATAAAAGTCATCGGTTTTATATCATAAATACTTATTATTATATTTATACCAGTAGATAAATGTACTATCAATGCAATTTCAGAAAAGTCAAGGAATATAAACACGAATAGTGCGAGTAAATACTTATTTAAATAAGTACACTGTGTTGCTTTTTATTCGCTTGCTATGTCCACCAAGAAACACGTGCAGCTAAGTAACAGAGAGAAACAAATCATAGTGTAGCGACAAAACAGGTAACAAGTGCCACCGACGTGGTCAATCAATTTTACTGAATTTTAACATGTCATTGCTCCTCATTGGTAGAAAGTAACACGACGTCATATGAATGATAACTTATTCCAGCTGTTTGATTCTGGCAGACCATTTGGTCTTTCCTTTCGTTGTACCACTGAAATAATTACAATTATATCAATTCAGATTAGAGATATTATGTGAAGGTAAGGTTTATATTACATTCTAATACAAATTTCAAAATAAATAATAAATTACTAGAATGAAATGGGAGTTTACAATTAGGAACATGATCTCTACATTACTAAAATTACATTTTATGAAGTCTCTAACATAATAAGAAATCTCAAAAGAACAATAACTTAGGTAAATATGTCAAATTACTATAAAGAGCAGTAAAGAGGAAAAAGTATAAATGATATCATATCTCTGAAGTTCACCTAGGCATTCCACATCCTAATACTAGCTTTGCAAAGCATAGAATTTTAGGAGTGAACAGCTGATGCAGTGAATGGTGATGAATAGGATGATGATCGGTGGGAAGTAATGACTACATAGTTTATTTTCAATTATGAAATGGGAAGATGACAACAGAAATAATATGATGAAAGTGAATGTCAAGGTATAGAAGCCATTTCTGCATGGTTTGTACAAATCAAAGAACTCCCTGAGACATAGGAAAGAACAGTTTTGTCGGTTAAAAGGCAAGTAGAGAACAGCATAGTAATCTGGAGTGACTGCCTGCATTTGAATTTGGTTGCTGTCCCGAGTCTGACAGAGTGCATTCTAACCCACTCTTACATTTTATGTGACCACTAGCTGGAGCATAAATCGCGGCTGCCCACACAAACATGGATAAAAAGTGTCCAACCGTCCAGTTTCATTCAACCCCAATGTTTTTACTTTTACATTAATCTCCCCTCTTATTACAACACGACTGGTTAATCTTCATGGGTCACCATTTCAATCAGAGCCATGTACAGTTGAAAACCCACGAGGTACAGTCACTTTCTAAACGTTTTCAATCAGAGCCATGTTCAGTTTAAAACCCACGAGGTACAGCCACTTTCTAAATTCGAGGTTCATTTGCAAGTGTTCCTCAATGCAAAGAGTGCAAAATTGCCGAACTCACGTGAATGCTTAATGTTAAGCAACACAAATATTCCTTTAATGAGAAGTCAAGGAAAATACAATAGAAACAATTCTGACGTATGCAAATAACTTCCTCACCTATGCACGAGAAACAACTTGTTAGAAATCTAGCAAAGAACAAGAGACTGAATTGTAGGCAGTGCGTATTCTTTCTCGTGTAAAGGTTTATTGCTAGCCTGGCAAGACGAACCTGCGTTTGTGACTGCAAACAGAACTTGCAAGGGGAAATATTGCAAACGAAAGTTTTAGCACGTAGTATCCTATGCACCTCATGAGCAAAATGTAAACAATATTGAACTAAACTAAACTAAACTAAACTAAACTAAACTAAACTAAACTATACTAAACTATACTTAAACTATACTAGACTGTACTTCACTAAACTAAAGTTTGTAAACCGCTCGCCTGGAATCAGCTTCGCGTCCGATACAATGTGAACATATCGTAGGCAGTACGCATGCGTGGAGTACTAAAGTCCAGGATGAAAACATAGCCCACGCACTGTACTACACGACTGTGACCACAGGTCTATGTTTTCATCTCAGCATATTTGAGTTCCCCCATCTCTGTCTGGGAGCTGTACTTGAGGTGACACGTCACATAACTTCGTCTGCCCAAAATATGGGCATTACGACTTTCTCACTTGACATTCTGATAGTGAGGTAAGGAATGTTAAGAGAGTTGTTGCATTATTTGCCACGCAACTTAAAACAAACGACGTGTGTCAACATAAGGAATGGAGTCGACAACGCTTTTCAGTCAGCAACTACGACGATTTTTGTGTACACCGTAAGAAGTTTAACATTTAGGAAGGCACAGCGAATGTTAACATTTTCATTTTTTATAAAACTGAGTCCTCTTAATAATCATAAATAAAATACTCTTAACTGAAAACTTTTATTTATGCTGAAACCAAAGCTGGTAACAGTGGATTTTTATAGCACTATTGTGTTAATGTTCAACTTTAACTTGTGTTAGAAGATCTACTTTTCATTCAAACTGTCTAAAAATAACTTTTATTTTCGAAAGTTCCATTTTCATGCAAATAAATGTCACTTCTGAATAATTTATTGCCAATATTGAGAATGCAATGATAGCTTTCTGTGATCTGAACCTCCAGTCCATTGGAAATAATGAAGAGACATGGGATGACATAACAAACTGAAGTGATCTAGGGGAGCGATCGTCATGTGTTCAGGATGGGTATTTTCATCTTCTTCCATTACTAGCAGCTGAGAGGAAATCGAATTGTTTATATGCAAATTATAATTCTCAGTTACGTAGGCTCTGAGCTTCGTATATGTGACAAGTGTAAATGAGGCGGAAGAGAAATGAGGAAATTGAATTTGAGACCAGGAAGGACAAGTATGACTTTTCTCTCCTTGTCGTGACGTAAGCACGCACAGACGATCTGCTTCTGTGTGAGCGAGATTCATCCTCCTCTGTACCCTTGAACACAACTTGGCTTATAACGCATTCATTACTGTTTTAGTGGAAACCTGGTCACAGAATCACAAAGTTATTGAATTTCGCAAAAGTAATCAGAAGCGAGATACCATCTGGCGCCTTCAATCGAATCGTGGCTCGCACATTTTGTGGAGCATCAGTACGGGATGCCGAAGGCCACGGGTTTGAATTCCGGTGTCATAGATATTTTTCTCCTAAATTATTATTGTAATTAAAGTCAACTCAGGGGGACATCTGATTCATTGTGATGCTTTTTCGATCACCCTTTAGAAGAAAATCATACAATGAATTCTATTTTATAAAGGAAAATAACTGAAGTTTACATATAGGAATCAATACTAGTCATATACACACAGGTACAATTATTATTCAGATTTTAAAATGTAATAGAAAAAATAGGCTTTAGGTAGGGCCCTTATTTAATGGTTAATTAAAATGCCTGAATTCGGTGTTAACTTCCTTCTATTTAGGTGGGTATTTCATGAAATAAATTACTTATACTACATTGGGAATATTAATAATAATTTAGGAATCGCGCACAATGTATATTGCGCAATGATAAACTTTGCTTCTTTATTTAGATGAACTAACACCCCCCTCCCAATCCTATATTCTTCTGCCCTTGTAAGAACTGAAGTAACTTTAGATTTAGGCATGATTAGAATTAATGTTCAAAGACAATGACGAGAAATAGTATCGTAATTTCTACTAAACACCATCAGATATCCATTTGCAAACAGAAGTGCCAACCATACCACTGGGGATAAAAGACGAAATCTGTTGAATACAAGTAACAAACATTCTTTACTCTTAGGCATCGCTAACTTGGCAAAGAGATAGCAGGAAAGGAGAGTACTCAACAGTAAAAACCAGGTCACAGACAATCTTTGCGTAAATTCTGCAATCTTTGTAATCGATCACAAATATCGATATATTGTTAAATTTTCGATAGCCACAGAAACAGCAGAAAAAAAGCATGCTGCTAAGAAATAAAAAAATACAGTACACCAAAACACAATATTGTGATTTTAAGGCACATTTTTGTGCTCATTTCTCACTTTACGGACAGAAGGGGCATATTTCGCGCTTATAGACACATTTCGCGGAGTCGAGTAAATTTCGCGATATTTCGTGGATTCAATTTGGTTCATATTGGTATTTTAAGCATATAAAAGCTAAATATAGCTAAGGGAGGTTGTTTTATAAAATTTCGCGCTTATCGTTGTTACCAAAAATACGGCTCCTAGCTATAATTAAAGAGTTCTGGAAGTGGAGGAATGAAATATTTGTGGAAATGTCAATAAAGTGGGTATTAATGTATTAAAACGTTCCAGTCTGTTATCACTGACATTGTGCACATATTTCGTTTTCCATATGAAGAGATCAAGGGTCTGTATCCAGCAGAACAATTCTAGATTGATAGGGAAAAAGCGAATAAGTCAAACGCCAAAAATTTCAGGAGAGCCAAAAACAATTCATTTCCACAGCATTGTGACAATATTAAGTTATTCCACCAGATATTTTTAAACAGTATCTTATAATATGTAAAAATATCTGGGTGGGCTGAACTAAATATTGTAAAAATACTGTGGAAATAAATTGTTTTTGCCTCACGTGGAACATTGGCTTTTTTACTTATTCGCTTTTCCCCTATCACTCTGGAATTCATGTCTAAGCAGACAGTCGTTGTCTGTTTTGTTTTTCTCCTTAACTTTTAAATGGTTTTGGCAGATAATGCACTTTCAAGTTGATATTATTTTCAACTAAAAAGAAGTTCCGGGAAAGTCGTTTATGAAATAAATGAATCTGAAGTTTCATAGTAATTTGGTGGATTTATGAAAAAACAAGCTTGTGTACGACATAGGGGAGTTCGAGATTCTCCAATACACTTAGTTTGTTTTTAGCATAATTTTTCTACGAAAGGGAAAAATGTGTACAAAAATTTATATGAAAAATAATTACATACAAACAGCTGTTCGAGATGGTGATTGAATAGCCAACTTTAATAAAGTTAATGAGTATTTCGATATTGCTGGCGATTGATCATGGATTACTTTTTGCATGCGGAAGTAAACTGCTGTGTATTAAATATTAACTTAATATTAAGAAATCGAAAGCAAGTAAAGACAGAAAGACTGAAATCGTAAACTTGAACAAGCAAGAATCCCATGTCAGCTATAATAGATACAGGGGCTATTTTTTTCAACCTCCAATGGGGCATAAAATGAAAACCACAGTGCAAATCAAAACTGTTTCATTTTGAAAATTTAGGTGCACCTTCTAGCTACTTCTCTACCTAGTCGCGCTCCGATTGAGACATTTGTTGAAGCGTGGTGCAACTTTCAAATACCCTCTTCATAGAAGCTTGCCACCAGTGTATTGAGAAGCGTCTTCATTGCATTCTGAAGTGTTTTGAAATTCTTCGTTGGTGTGGAACCGCTGTCCTCCCAGATCTTTCTTCAGGTGCCGAAAAAGAATGAAAGTCATTCGGCACGTGAACGAGTTTTTGAAATCCATCGTGACAGGGGATGAAACGTGAATTCGAAACAATGGATGCACAGAAATTTCTGGAATAAATCTGGCTTCCATACCAACGAAGAGTTTCAAAACACTTCAAAATGCCGTGAAGACCCTTCTCAATACGCTGGCGGCAAGCTTCTATGAAGAGGGTATTGGAAAGTTGGTACCACGCTACGTGGAAATGTCTCCATCTGAGCGCCACTAATGTAGAGAAGTAGCTAGAAGGTCTACCTAAATGTTCCAAACAAAAAAGATTTGATTTTCATTGTGGTTTTCATTTTATGCCCCATTCGAAGTTGAAAAAATAGTCCTTCAGGCTTTGATATAATGACACACATGTAGGATAGCAGTTTTGATTCTCACTGAGTGTAACAAATGCTAGCTACCATAAAACTATATCAGAATTAATACATAACAGCTAATGCAAGTGTGGGATATCTTTCTTGTAACATTGTCCATTGATATTATTGTCAACGAGTATACGCCTTTAAAATGAGTTAAAGATTTGCTGCATCATGTCTTACCTGTACAGACAACTGTGCCTCATCTCTCAGCTCCTGTAACAGAACAAATCATTAGTTAATGTGGATGTCATAACAAACTTGTGCACGTGTTTCCACCACCACTCTGCTGTTAACCACTGGACATGCACAATATCCCGCACAATCTCTGTCATTTCCCATTAAACCAATATAATGCTGTACACAGTAAAATCAATGATACAGACTGTTGCATTTGATAACTTGGTTGTTCTCTCCATGAAATAAGAGCACACACAGTTAGACAAATATAATACCTACATGTTAACGGATTCACAGTTCCATGTATAATTTGAGCAGGAACGCATGGAGGAAATGGCAACACTGCCCCACCCCGGAAAGAGGGACAAAGAGAGGGCGCAGAAGTGACCGTTAAAAATAACAAAAAATAAGGTTAAAAGTTAGATTTGCTCAAACCCAAGAAATAGAAATCAAAACACAATTCCTGATAGGAACACTTACGGTGAAATTAAAAATATTATAAATAATTTTATCAAAATAATTTATTATTAGTATAATTTAATTTCGGATCATATGTTCTCATATGTTTTACATAACTTTACTTACGTATTACACGCTAGGGAGCATCATATTGCAGTACTTTTAAAATTCTGCTAACCCTTAGTGATTTTTTGTGTGAAATGGCTTCCATATAACGTGTAAAAGATCGCTGATCGATTGGTCATTTTCTTCGAGTGACACCAAATACCTTAAGTTTCAAAAATTTTAAAAAGGTGTTAATATTTACTTGTAAGAAAACGGCTTTTTCTTAATTTTAAGAATTAATTTATAACCCGTGTTTTACCGAGGACATATCACGGGATTTTTACATTTAACAGTATTCTTTTACAGTACAGTTACAGCGATTCTTGAAGAGTGGAGAGAAAGTGGTTGATGAAGTCTGTGACGTCCTTAGTACGAATGTAATATTGCAGAATCTTGGGTGGTGGTGCTGATGTTCAAAGTACCGGGCGTCCTCTTGAGAACACTGAACATTTGGTCAGCAGATGTGGAGTCTTTTCGGAGCAGTTGTAACAAATCAGCTTACACTTAATGGTATTTTATGTTAGAATGTCCTATATTTACATGAAAAAATCTCAGTTTGGTCGGTCAAGTCCTTCAGGTGCCACTAGTTCATTAAAATTTGTACAAAAACGCGAAAAAGAATTATTGTTATCTTTTTTTTGTAAAAATGAGTTTCAATATTTCAGTTTCTTGTGAATGGCTAATTAGCTAAGAAAGAAATCTGAAGCTCTTCGCCACTAAGACGTGGCTGTAATTCCAGTTCCGGGTGCATCATGGTCCACATTCATATCGTTACTTTTTTGTTTTGTATTCTCTCTTGATTGTGACGTTACTGGGATAAATCCATGTCGTGCCTGGCTGATGCCGCCTCTGTCACAATTTCACAGCAAGAGTGAGACCGGGTGAAGATATTATAGTTTCATCAGCTATTGTAGCCGTCTTCGCATTTTCTTTTAGCTTCTCCCCAAGTGTTTTGTCAGTGGTGATTTCGTCAATTGATCATGTTGATATAATTTTTCGCTTCCAAGTTCATATCGGCAACACGAGATGAAATCTCGCTTCCAGCCTAGAACGTGTACTTTAACATAAAATTTGTCAGAAGTAGGTTCTCAGAACGGCCGCATAATTGGGTCAGTATTCTGCTTCCATGCGCCGAGAAGTCGTGATCACCTCCATGATGAAATGGACTATGCCCTTAAGTTCTTTCAATGGTTCTTCTGTTACTACAGATAAACAAGGATCCTATTTTCAATAGTTAGCCACATACCTTCATGAATTTCACCAGAGTTCTCCTTAGCTATTCCAACGGGGCATTCTGTTGGACAAAGTGCTCATCAGACACTCAGCAAATGTTATTCATCCGAGCTCAATGAATCTTCAGTGAAGATGAGGCCCTAGTCTACTTGAACGGGCTGAAAATTCATCCGATTTGGGCTGGTAGTCTTGCCGTCTATGTCGAAGTAGGTGTGCACCATACAGACGAATCTCTGAGGAAGTCTTCAACAAGCGCATTCTCTCCATATTTGGAACAGTGTTGGCAGCACCTTTACAACCTTAAACGACTAGCTCTAACATGGGGATATTTCAATCAACAAAGAAATTCGTAATGCTAACCAGTACGTTGGAATTTATAAAATGTATTCAATAGATAAACGGTAGGACAAAATTAGTAAGCACGGGTAAATTATAGGTTATTTTCATCATTGGACATAAGCGAAGAGTTGAAGAGGCAAATTAACTAAATAAATCACAGAAACAGTGAAACTTACTTTCACTGTGTGACACATTGATCCCTTGACAGGCTGATTTTTGTCACGTAAAGTATAGAGTAAGCTGAATTCATAACAGTAAGTATTTTACAAAAATAATGCATTTTTTAACAAAATTTTGAAACTTAAGGCTGATGGTGTCACCAATCGGCTTGCGATCTTATACGTTATATGGAGACCATTTCGCAAAAATACGCGTACTTTACTAAGGGTAAGTGAATTTAAACAGAAGTGGAAAATCGACGCATCTTACTATACGTAGCGTTCTTTGTTGTACATGACACAAAAACTAACGTCAGATTGAATTTGCTTCACACAGACTTTTGAAGATAAGATGTAAAATTCGCTATTTATTTACTGCAATGTAACATTTAATTTGTTCTGTACGTTAGTTATCATTAAAGTTAATGAAAGTATTATTTTTAAAGAATAGGCTACGTCATTTTTATTAAACTTAAAAAAATATTCAAAAGTTGCAAAATCTATGAAGCAAAGGATCAAAGAATGGCAGTTTTCAGGGTGGGGGAATTCATAGATGGGATGAAAAATATAATAACAAAAATGTAGCCACACTCTGAAATAACAGAAACAGTATGATTATATTTTGTAGGCTGTACGTTCAGGTTTACTTATTAAAAAGTAATTTTTAAAATAAAAATACTCTTAAAGGGACGTATGGAAAATCAGTTTTGTGACAAACAGAAATAATAATGACTACGAAATAGTGATGTATGTTGAGATGGGCAGTTAAATGTGCACAGCGATGTTACCTCTTATGTTTCTAAACCAAACTCCAAGACGCAAAATCCCTCGTGGAGTTAGGAAAACCTTCCAGTGATCTGTCGTCTACCATAGGCAACTGGAAGCATTGTCAGCATGCATCGAACCCAGACCAATGCTAAGTAGACCACAATGTTTATATCTGTTCCAGTAAATGTGAAATTGGTCAGTAATTAAAAACATAGTGCAGAATGAACATTGCACTTGACTGAAAGCTTAATGTACACTACATAGCCAAGGAATGAACATTCACTTATTCCAAGTAAACAACAGTAAAAGTTGGGTTAAGCAGGTAAATTGATGCAGGAAGTTCACAGGTCGGGAATCTAGCGCCATTAATAATGTCCTCGCACCTTGAATAGCTCAGTTCGCTTCTTAAAACTGGCGGCCTGGATTGCAGTACAATACTGTTTAGTGCCTTGGGAATTTATGATAGGTTGTATTTCATACACTAAGGGTGGCGTGCACCAAACTCATGCAATTTACTCTTTTAGTAAGCCTTACTTCTTTAGTTCTAACTACTTTAGTAAGCTACTCTTTTAGTAACCGTACTCTTTTAGTAAGGACGGCGTGCACCAACCAGGAGTAAACTAAACTCGGCGGCTTTCAACATAGAGGAATGTACTAAAGAAGTAAAAATTTTATTTACTCCCAGAGTAAATGAACTTACTCCACAAGTGGTGGAGAGCACCAACACGGAGTACGTTACTAACGTAGTAAGTTGTGGAGTAAATAAGGCCAATATTTACTCCTACTCAGGGGGTGGAGTAAAGTTGTGGAGTAAGTGTGTTCTGTGGCATTTGCGTGAGTTATGATTTACATATCACATTAAATGGATTACATCGTTCAAACTGAGGATAAGTTATTGAGATGAAGAAGGTTGTATACCAAAAATGAGAGTTGTGGCAGGTGATTTAATAAATATTAAGCGAACCATACCTAGTAGGGCATTTAATAACGTAAATAATTAAGCTCATAAATCCTTACAAGAAATTTTGGCGTTTGGAAGAAACGATGTCAGATTCTCACTACATCCATGTGATTTCAGCCAGTCAAATGTGGAAATATCATTGCGGAGAGCGATCCAATTAGGAAGACGTCCACCAAAGGTGAGGGGAAGAGTGAGTGGAAGGGACGTTTGCATTGCACGGTACAAGGAGCTCATGTGCTCTTAAATATCTTCCTAGCTGGATCGGCCTTTAGATGTTGCAGTTCTCCCTAACTTTGGGTCAGAAAACGACGATGTATTTCAAGCTAATCATATGGATACAGATATCGGCGAGGTATAGTACATTCCAATACATGAAAGCCTCCGTTCTTGGAGCTACCCAGAAAACACTTCCCCCTGCTACTTAACCATAGAATTACTGAACAATAGGTGATTCTCATTGTTAAACGATTTAATGTAATTATTGTAAATTAATTTTATTACATTACACTTCTATAGCTTAACTTAAAGCACAACATTGCGAATGCCAGATTATAATAATAATTATAAGAGCTAAAAGTTCAATAGTTGCACCCGCAGTGTTAATGAATAATATGTCCTTTTTTTCTAACCCAGGTGTAAAAATGTCCAAACAGGCCACATCGGAAGAAAATTTGACTGACTCTGGGATTAGCGTACATTGAGAAGGGGACACATTGTAAAACCATTCCTTAAAGACTCCCCAAGTCTCGAATGGAGGAGTGAGACGAGACTTTCATGTTTGGGAATAAACTATAGCAGATGCTGCAGGTCTATAGTATGCTGCTAACTATTTTAATTAACCCTGTGAACAGGAAAGTGAGAAGCATTATAAACTATATAGAAAAAAATGCCAACATGAGTGCCGAAAGAAAATTTTAAGGAGGGGCCCGGAGGTTGAAGCTGCACAGGATCTAGAGAAGTAGTCACTGAAATTATTTTTAAACACACAACCATCTACATAATTATTATTGGAGTTCATAGCTTCCGAAATATTGTACCGCCATTCTTTGTTTAAATATTACATTTCTCAGTTGTAATATTATTATTTTTATAAGGTAATATTTTTTAAGTAAATGTTCTGTGCATTTGAAAACGGACAGAAACATAATGCCCCTTATTAGTTTTGTTATCCTTTTTATCCCCCCTTTTTCATGATTTTGTGTAATACTTCTTATTAATATTGTTAAACAGTCAATAAGTATTAATAATTTATTATAGTGAGATTTATGATAAACAACTATAGAATAATTGATTTATCGTTTTTGGGGAAGAATATGTAACTTTAGGAAGTATAAATATTTTAATATATTTTAGAACTTTATTATTATTATGAGAGAAATAATTATAATATTGACAGTGAATCAATTATGAAATTCAACTGGAAATTCCAATTGTTTGCATTATAATACAGAAATAGTTTGCACAAAAATTGTAATCACAGTACCCATACGTAGGCTACTAAACTGAAAATACTCAATTGAAGGAATTAAAATTAGTAATGAATAAAACATTACTATTAGACCTATTTTAAAACATGAAGATTGTCATTAGTAATATTTGGAACAACCCAAATTCATATTCATTGTTTCAGCGAACCTTTCCTTTTCATTATCTGGCACTTTAATAATACTGGCAATTGAATTGCACGTGTTCTGCTGCGCTGCACTAACGTTTCTGCTCTGTTCTGCGCAGAATTCGACTACTTCTTTAGTAAAAATCGCTTACTACTTTAGTAACAACTAAAGAAGTAACTATCAATTGAGCTCTCCAACACCAACTAAAAGAGTAAGTTACTAAAAGAGTAGCACTAAAGTAGTAAATTTAGGAAGGGAACCTTACGTAACAAAAACCGGTTTGTCTGTCTCACTCTAGCACATACATTAGTATGACTTAAGAGTGAGACAGATGTACTGGTTCTTGTATACTCCAGGTCTCCGTCTTAAATTTACTACTTTAGTAAGATTTACTCCTGGATGGTGCACGCCACCCTAAGTGTGCAACAGAAGGATTTTATAGCCTGAGAGAACACCAGTAAATAATTCAAGTGTTTCTTCTCTGAATACTGTAAATGCATAAGAAAAAGATAGCACCCCATAGCCAACAAAAAATAGGCTTAGCTCACTCAATGCATGTATGTGGAATTTTTCTAAACACATTCCAATATGGAGACTTCTCTTAGACTAAAAGTCCTACTTTTCGCCTAACTCAAAAAAACATGCCAACAGTTTTCCTTCTGTCTTCTTTAGTAAAACACACGCATGCGTGACGCTATCTGTATTCTCAGTTACTGTCTGTTTTACATTGCCGTGAATCATAAGTGTTATGCAACTACGTGTTTCTTAATTTCCGTTTCGGGACATGGAAACCAGCAGAATATTATAAATATGTGGATAAATGAGTCCGAAACAGATGATGATGATAACAGTTATTTTGAAGATATTGTTGAGGACTTCTTGGGCTTGAACTGGCGCAACAAAATATCGATACAAAAGTGCAAAACTCAATATCTACATTTTTAGATTTTGGTGTCTGCTTCTATAGTTATGCAAATGCTCGAATAACCGGAATGCAGTCTAAACAATAAAAATCAAAGGTTTCAAAACCTCGTATATAAAAGTGATAATAATCTTAAAGACAAAACCTCGTACATGAAGAAACAAAACAACACGTGTTTTAACACCTCAGTTCTATGAGCATAAGCTCGTATCTCTTTCACGTGATACGGGCATGTCAAGCTCTTCTCTAACAATATTAGTCGTACATTTCCTTTTCTTGTTTGTTCTGTACGTATCGCAGTCGCGCATTACTCATTATTAGGGCTCGGACTTTTAGGTAAATACATATTTTGTTTTGCTATTACCTATGATTTCTGGACTTCGTCAAAAATATTTTCGATATTTCTTATTTGAATAAATATTTTTGGTAACTTAATTTTTTTTACATATTTTACCACATATCACATTTACAAATGAATATTTTGACTGTTTTTGTAAAATTGTGCCATATTTTGAATATGTTACATTGTTATGTTGAGTCAGACAATAAATCAGGGCTGATTTGGTCTTTATTAGTGCAAATTTCTGTTTCCTCTCACACTGCATTACTAAGTTGGAAACAACAAAACAATTGTTGACAGAATCAATAAAAGAAACCAAACACATTGAAAACAAACTTAACAAAATCAGTAGTTCAAAAGCAAACGAAATTAAAGAAAAATTCCTGTCATGCCTAAATAAGAATGAAAGGTTACAATAGTGTTGCACAAAGATTTTAGATATTTTAATGGGTAACAGTGTAGAGAACTTGGAGCAGATGGAACATCTGAGTGTCAGTGACATTGCGTGTTACAAATATGCAAGATTAACATCCTGCAATGTTGAACGTACATTTTCAAGATACAAGTCTCTGTTCCGTGAAAATCGTCACAGCTTTAAGATGCACAACTTAAGATCTACTTCTGTCGTTCACTGCAACAGTTCTACACTTGCTGACTAGAATGATTAGATGAGTACTTCTGTAAATATTGGTTAAATAAATAAAATATTTTTCTTTTTAAAAATATTTTCAACTTTTTAACCACATAAAAAATAAATATTTTCGTTTTTATAAGAACCTAAAAGTCCGAACCCTACTCATTATACTCGATACGAGCTAAGAAGGAAACCTGAAGTAAATAACAACCATTCTATCTGTCTCACTCTTAAGTCATACGAGTAATGTGCTAGAGCGAGACAGATGCACTGGTTTTTGTTTACTTCAGATTTCCTTCTTAGAACGGTCAGACTTTAGAAACAGTGGATCTGTGTGTCACTAAATGTTACATCATGCAACGAGCCTATAATGACATTTATTAAGATACGAACACTTTTGTAACAATATGTTGTATCAATTTTCATTCGAGTAATTTAATTATCATTTTAGGCAAGATTCTTACGACTGTTTTCCCGTCAACCATAATATTGGTATAAATTTTTAAATTTTGATATTTTAGATTCTCTTAATCATCAACGAGCCCGCCATGACCTTCGCATCAGATGGTTGCTGGTCGTCGTAGTTCTAGTCTTTCCTGACAGATTGCAGTTTACGGCCTCGGTCAAATCAAAGCTTCGTTCCGCTCGTTTTCTTCAAACCAAGGAATTTGACAACAAGAAATGAAATATTAATGATATGATGAAATTCCATGATACATGATACATGAACAATCATGTATCCATTTATGACTGTCAACATTATCAATCCTTTCCAGGGCTACTAGTGAATTTACTCAATATAAAATTATTATTAAAATAATTCCATTTCACTTTATATTAGAGTATACTTTGGTTTATTTATTTATTCTAAGGAAGAATTTGATACACAACTTATTGGATTGGAAAATTACATTGATAGTAATGAAAAAGATTCAGATGACAAAAGTATTTAAGGTATTCACATAGCTACACGCGTTTGCAGATGAAATTATACAATAAAATAAGTATTTTATTTTCATAATTAACTACAATCACTGAACATTATCCAAATAGATAGTGGGTATAAGAGCAACTGAGCTTGGGGTGCTGAGGGATTACGAAACGCAATAGATTAGAAAAATCTGAACACTTCGTGATGTGGTAGAAAATTAAATGCAGGATGATGACGTTAGAGAAATCCCTCATAGAGTTACGATGGCGTAACCAGACACAACTGCAACTGTGTGCATTCAGACACCTGGGTATCAGTCTAATTGCAAGTTCTAGGTTATGTTGCAATAATGACAGTTAACACAGGGGAAGTCAACTACGTCTTGTGATGACGTTTGTGGAGCAAGAGCATGCATGGAGCTCTGTGGGTAGAACAACTTCTGGTTGCAAATACGGAGCATTTTTCAAAGTTAATGCAAGATGCGATCCTGATAGTGTTCTCTCTGCAGAACATGTGTTAGTTCTGCAAAACATTCTTCTTCAGTTCGAATCGAGGTTTCAGGATGTGGAAAACCATTCTCCAATATTTAAACTTTTTGCTACCCCATATTTAGTTAATGTCAAAGACGTTCCTTGCCCGTATCTGTTGGAACTGCTAAACTTACAATGCGACGATCTGTTAAAGGACAAATACGAACGTAAAGTGGTCTTGGGTAACTTTTACAGAAATTCCTCTGAAACCAGATTCCCGAAACTTGCCGCACGAATATTATGTAATTTTGGATCGACATATGTGACCGAACAATTTTTTTCACTAATGAAATGTGCAAAGCTCAAATCAAGAAGTACATTGTCAAATCACAACCTAAATGTAGTCTTCGATTAAATATTGCTCAAACATTACGTCCCAACATTGATAAACTTGTTAAAGAAAAAAGAGACAGGAAAGTCAGAAAATTGTTACTGTAATCTTGTATCATCTAAGGTGCAGACGAGCTTGTATGGTAATTAATTCAGTTCATTTTTTAAATTATTTTATAGTAGTGAATTATGTTAATTCAAATGATAGTATTGTCTATTTTTGTCAAAGAACATAGATTTTGTGGAAAGGCAATTGTTCTCACAGAATAGAAAAATAGAATCATTTATAATATGTTAAACTACTGTGCTGTAATTAACCGATAAACTATCAAGAAAATCGATTGATGTTTCATTAACTCGGAAACACGTATTACGTAAGTTCTAACCCCCTAAATTCCCCCTGCCCGCAATACTAATACCCCTCTCTTCCCCCCTGTTCACTGATGCCTACATTTCACATACTCCTCGCAGAGGTACAACGCGAGCAGTGAGAGCAGAAAGCAGTGACGTCACAGAGCAACCTTCTGTCTTCCCCTGAGTTAACAGCACATATGGTGAGAGGAAGACATTAAATTGCCTCGGGAACTGCGGGTCGGTTATAGATTTACCATCTCTCAAAAACATCTGTGTCCAGTGTTGTGCATGCTAAAGTTTATTGTTCCTCATGGTTTGCTTTATTTCTCTAACGCCTGCAAGTTATGCAACAAGTCGGGCGTGAACTACCAAGAGAAACTAAAATGCGTGTGCATAATGTCATAATGTATACGCAACTGCGTAACAACAACCAAATTCACAGTTTTACAACTCCTGTACTGCAATACATATTTAATATCGTTACTGTTGGTTTGCTTCTACATAACTTAGTGTAAAACACCGCATACAACTTTATGTTGAGATAGGAGAGTGTGATGTTATTCTCCAAGTAAGGCTTTAAAAGTATTTGAGATTTTGTCACAAAGAATACAGTAACATTTTTTACTTATAGTTTTTAACATACCGGTGTGTGGTTTGTGCAAAATCATTAGTCACTTTCGAAAAAATCGCGAAGAAGGAATTTTGTTTATACAAAGTGGGAGTAAAAGTGGAAGGTAATAGGTACGATATAAGACCATTATATAGAAGTTACAGGCAACCGCGTGCGCTATTGTATTTGTATATGTGAGCCTGTTAAGTTCATATAGCAGTCGAACATCGTACGACGTTTTAGGTTGTATTGATTTTTAAAGGAAATAATTTCAGTTAGCTTGTGCTTAGAATAGTAATGAAAAAACTAAATTTTAATTCAGTATTTAGGGGAATTAAGGCTCTTTGTTTTGGCAACGATTTGCAGAAACAAATGACTATGAAAACAGTTGGACCTAGAACATTTGCTGAAAATACTAAATCCTAATCTAAGGAATTGATATCTCTCTTCAAGTTATAGGGAATGAAAATAATGAACAAATATTGAAAACCCCTTCGCTATGGCAAGGAGTGGCACATTTTCACTACATGGAGATAAATAAAGGTTTTAAGTGATGTTTTGAGCGAAATTAAATATTTTTTGGCTTACGTTTCTGGTTTATGGACCAAATTTTAAAAGTTGAATTAGCTGTTTATGCTATTTTTAATAAGAGATTAATACATAGGTCTGCAGGATAATAGTAGTAGTAGAATAATAGTATTTGTAGTGGTGAAAATGAAGGAAATGGATAATTATTTATTTGTATGAAATGGAAGAGAACGACAGTGGCATCTCGTGACATCACTATAACGTGCTATCATCTTTTTCTTTACCCTTAACTGACTTTTTAGAAACCAGCGCATGGAATGGAACTTCACAAAGACGTAACAATGTTTACCAACCAAATAACATAAAGTACGTACATGAATAGTAAACATGGATCTTCACGTATATCACTCTGTTATCTTTGAACAGTATGATTCTAACTTTCTAGCATTGATAAATAAACTGTTTACATAATATTCGTAAGTAAGAAAAAACCGAGCATTAAATGAAATTAAGTAACATGAGTATCGTTTCTCTGTTTTATGATTGCAAATTTAGGAAGATACAATGTATACTAGTATTCCCTCTCATGATGATAAGGACAATGAGAGATGATAAAGTTTTGAAACAGGCTAGTAACCAGTGAAGAGGATTCCACCAGCCCTATTCATTAATAGTATAAAGAAAGCTTTGTTTGTAGCGTATAAATAAACATGCCCGAAATAAAGATAAATAATAATACATATTATGTAGAACATTGAATTGTTAGCGTCTGAATCCTTGAGATCAATAGAGGGAAAGAGATGACCTCATGACCTTATCTAATACGATGCTACCCCCTAACGTAATATACGGAGCATGGAAGTAATCAGTGGTGTTCGCTACCATAATGTAGTTTGTATTAACATCATAATTTCTTAACTGTTATGAAAGACGACAGGAAGCAGTTGTTAGAAAGTCCAATAAGGTGAAACACAGACAAAAGTTCGTTTATTTGATTACGTATCACCATTTAAACTGGAAGTCGTAGCAGTGAAATAAATCAGCTGTTCTTCTGTGTTAATTCGTTCACGAGTTTCAATATCTTCGATCGTTACAGCTTGTACTGTATAAGGTTCAAAAATGTGCACCGCATGCTCGCAGATAGTGCATGTGTAAGATGTCACTGCAAACCCACTGATGCGGAATTAAAACCTATTACATGTGTCTAGTAACTTACTGCAGAGCATTGAGTGAAGTGGAAAGAGGGTGAAGTCTCGATTCAGTTCCCGATACCCCATATAGATGAAAATGACTGTTACATCAGTTCACATGTAAAGTTCCATTTTACTAGAATTGGGCAATTCCTTTCGATTGACTGATAAATAACATTAATTTCAGTAATATAGGCCTACATACACAGTCGATGCCTCGATTAGGAGCTACAGAGATCTTACATGTTATTACAGTGATTCAATGAATTTCTTCAATACGTTTAATAATGATTAATAACGTCCATCCTGATAACAGTACATTTAATACACATCTGGAATGTGTGGTGAAAGCGGTCCCAAGCAGTGCATTGACACTTGTTCAACTGAGGTTACTTCAGATTAACAACATAACACGTTGATGTCCTGGGTCTGTCAGGCGCTGATAGTCGAGCAAATAATATTACATTATATGGGTTCCTTTCCTGTTGGTAAACGCTAACAAAGCTAAACATTGTAAACATAACTCGTTTTAACTTTTCTAGTCTCTCAAAGAACTGCAGAAATGTGTTTCCATCAGAGTTGCATAACATTCGGCCATGACAAAAAGCACCCACTCAGAAAGATTGATTGCAGAGCTCCTGAATGACTCTGCACACAATCCTACTGGTATGTATATACTCACACACACCATATCCCTAATCCCTAACTTCAATGTTACTTCCTCTCGGAATATTATCCCACTATATTATATCCAAAATCTTAGTTTTGAGGTACAGCCGTCCTCAAGTTTGAATAAAACACTTTGTGAAAAGGACTTTGTGAAAACAGAGGTATGAGCTCAGTTACTTTGAAACGGGTTGCGATATCCTACCTGCCAGCAAAGTAGTAGTATACTATATAACTGAAAATGACAATTATGGAGTGACTTCTGCATACCGTACAATATTACTGAATACCCTTTGCTAGATCAAGAGTCTATAAGTTTTATGTTTCAAATTTGCCTCTGTGGTAATTGGCGCAAGCCGCCAATTCTTTCCCGCTGTGCTTGTCATATCCTGTGCAGGCACCTGCTTGTGGCGTCGCCATGCCAGTTCAGTTGAGTCAGTTGTGATCTAGATGCAGCAGTGTACAGTCATGCGTTGCAATTGCTCCTAATTGGCGGGACAATTTTCGCTCTGTATGCTTAGTGCTCATCTTCAATTCCACACCAATTTGCTCCTTCAGTGTTAGGCAGCTCGCGTGTGAAGTTCCGGGAATCAGATTGTATTTTCAGTGCAAATTACAATTATTTCCATTGTGTTAATAGCCTAGCCGCCACGTGCATTGAAACAAAGAACTTGTGCTAGCGCTTGTATAATCTACTTGGCGGGAGTGTTGTATTGCTCCTAGCAACATTAACTGTATTTAACCACATCTATTATATTCTTGTGTTAAGTGTTTATACAATTTCTCATTATTCAGAGTTCAGGCTTCCTGAATATATATTATTGCAAAACCCTCAAATCTAAATCTCTGTTCCAGCTGACCTACAGTCCTAGCTTCCTTTGTTTAGTCTTAAGTGGTTTAAAAATAAACCTGGTCCTCCGAAAACCTACTAGTTACCTAACACCCTTCGTTTGCTGGTAGTGTGTTGATCTCATGAATAGTTATGTTTATGTTCGTTTAACGCAAGAGCAAATATTTTTATTGTTCTGTGACTGGATGGTAACATTCTCAACATGCTTATGCTCGTTTAAGCAGGTAGGCCTATTAGAATAATATCATACCGCTTTACAATCCATCTGCTTTTACATAGGGATCGATTGCGAGTATCTTGATAACTTCTTATGCTTGGGTAGTTTATTTCCTCCATATTATTTATGTCCCGTTCTTACACATACGGAGAAAGAAGACTGAAGTTTGCGTACAACTTACTGAGTAAAACATTTTGTGCTGTTGTAACTATCAATATTAAGACACTCAAAGTTATGCATTCCAGAATTTCAGTTTCACTAAACTTGTGATATGGAATAAGAGGCCCTTTTTCACGGAGGACGCGTTCAGTTGTCTCAGCTTCACGTGAAACAAATGACGGCTGGCTTGCGACTATCTGAAGAATCAGGTTCAATTCTCGTCTCGTCTCGTCTCGTCTCGTCTCGTCTCGTCTTCCTCTTAACTTCTTCCATTGAAGGATTGTGTACAAAATTCTAGCGGAATAAAGTAGTCTTACAGCAAATAGCAATCATGGCATTCTATATATAGCCAATCTTTGTATCACATCCCTAAAATGGAACTAATCGAAATATAACATTTTGTTTTACAAGATTTCTTTCTCGAACTACGTCCATATACATTTTCCAACAAATGTATTTTAGAATTCAGGGAACATCAAAACGTATATTAATGTTGGAACTCAAATTTCGAAACCAAACGAAATACTCCATCTAGTAGAGGAAGTAATATAATTCGTTTATCATCATTCGTGTATCGATGAAGCCATTTTTGAATAATTTAAAAGTTGCTATGTGTATAATATGGAGGTTCTTGAGAGATAAGAGATAATAAAGATGTTTGCGTTTTCTTTACTCTGCTGACTAATGCTGCTCCAGGGGAAACGGCAGATGGAGGAAACAAATTATCACAGCTTCCTTTCCTTGGTAAGAAGTAAAAGCCTCGTGGGAATGCAGTGGTCTATTATAACAACGAGCTCATTTGCTTTACTTCCTCGAGTGGCTCAAATACCTACAGTACATTTTCTACACTTATTATTTTATCTCCAGGGGTGGAAACCCTATTTCGCCACAGAGGCATGTTAGGGTTGTAGTTTACAACTAATAATAATTATGTAATTTCAAACATTAAATAAGTAATCAATTAGAGTTTATCGTGAATGTAAATTATAAAACTGATAAATTCCCTAAAACAGCAAATTTTGTTAAATAAATGGAGATATCTCTGTGCACCTCTGTGGTTCCCTGTTGGAATTCACTGTTTGATAAAATCATGAACCGTCGGAGCCTCAGCAGATCAGATATAACTAATCAGTTACTGGGCGAAACCATTTAGCAAAGATTTATTTTCTTTATTTCTTTATGGACACTACTATGTAAAATATCAACTGTTTATGTTCTCTGTTTATGTAATCTAATGTCTAGGGTTATTAACCTAATTTACTTCAAAATTATTGATATATTATCATTATTATTTTTGTTATTATTAGTAGTACTAGTATTAATATTATTAAATCATTTTTATTCCTATTATTATTGTTCTTTCTTTGCTTCTGTGATTGCTGTAAATAACATTTTTCCTTATCTCTTTTTATTGTACCAGTATTTAATTAAAATTATTATTGTACTAATTACTGTAAAGGAATTATTAGTGCTATGTAATGGTTGAGTGGAGAAGAAGTCCTCGAGGCATCAACTCTGCCACATAAAAAATCCATTTATCATGAATATCAACTAGTAATGTCTTTGTTAGAAATGTCTCCGTACTACAATAAGTTCATTTAATTATTATTATTATTATTATTATTGAATATTGAAATTGCGTTAAACCTTATTTCACCCGACGGTATGTTAGGAATAGATATACAGTATTACATTTGCAGTTGTTATTTACAATAAGTACAAAATCGATTAATCTGAGTTCAAAGTGGAAAGAAAAAAGTCATTGAACATAGAATAGTTTAAAATCAATGTTACTCGTAGTTTGTGCCCTGCATTCTTAGAGATGTGTTGCGTATGTGTATAACTTCTGGTTACACTGAGTAAAGAATTATGGATTTGTCTGCGTGATGGCTCAGTACAGATTGGGTTATAACTTGTGAATCCATTCAACTTTATTGCACTTCGTCCCTTTTGACAGGAAACTACTCAAAGAAAATGCACGCTTACATAGTTGTAAAGAGTTACTTAAGAAAATGCTTAAAGCATCCACAGGGATGCTTGTATATTATTCACTGACGTGTAAGGTTTTCATATTCTGAAAAAAGATTTGAAGCTTCTTTATATTTTTGCATACAACATTTTTATTAATCCTATGTTCAGAAAATAACTTGCAACAACGTGTGGGCTGAAAAGAGAGAAGTGGAGAACGGAAGAGACAAGTCACAACACTTCACTGAAGTCTTCATTACGTGCTAGTTTCATTATTGCATCGTTGAACTCGTTCAATAGGGCTCTTATGTTCACTTTGTTTTTTCACTCTTATCTAGGCTATAATTTTTTATTTTCTTACATTTCACTGCACTTTCTATTGTTAGAGTAAGTAATGATGATACGCTTGAAATTTAACCAATATGTAGAAATCACACACACACGCTACATTTATAACACCTACCCCGAACGTTCCCTGATCGCTTTCTGAAATTTTTTGTGTTGACTTAGGACCATGACCTGCATCCTGCTGATTTTGTCTGAATAAATATTATTCAAAGAACTTCCCTTCCCCCAAAGACTATTGAAGAATATGACCCATGAAAGATCGGTGAAAGAAATGGGAAACATTACCCCAGATAAGTAACTTGCAGATATGTGTTAACCCTTCCTGTGGCTTGTGGGATAAGTGACAGCAATATTACAATACCAACAATATTAAAATAATTCATCTTCGTAGTCAGATAACGCTCATTAAGCGATAGCAGGCCTACAAACAAAAAGCTATCGTGTGCAATGATCAGAATTGATGATATTATGGTGAAGCATTAATATCATATCATGAATAAACATTAACTCCGACATAATCTCTCATACATTGTATAATTTAGCCTCCTAGGCATTAAAAGCTTGGTTTGGATGTAATGATATACTCAATATCAAATTAATGTATCGTTTCATTTTCATCTCGCTGGCAAAACAGAGCAGAGATAATCTGAACATAATACGAAATGTACAATGTGTATTATTATTATCATCATCAGCCTATTTCTACCTAGTGTTATTAATATTCAACGTTTGTTACATTAAGACATTGAAACTCACAGATATGAATTGTGATCCCTTAAGGGCTACCATTACGAATGTTAGTTTTAATTTTGCTCAAATGATGAGCAATTACATATGATAATGAAATGAGGTAAACCGATCTAACAAAGTGCCAAAATACTTTTGTTTAATGAGTGATAATTTAATTTATGATATGCAGAAAAAGTTATTTTTTAAATTGATTTCCAAGTTAAGCTCCAGATCGATTCATTAAGCAGGGCTTACGGAAAACAAAGGTCCAATGTGAAAAGCATATGTGAAAGAATGTGTGGATAGTGTCATTTGTCAAAGCTAAACTGTATTGCAACTTTCAAAGCTGTAAAAGAATATGTTGTCATGAGAACTGATTTGCATTTGATAAATTCTTTCTAATATATTACCATAAAACAGGCAATTAATTGGGCATTACTCTGGCTAACGGATTTGGTCCAATATCAATATGCTTCTTCCCATGGACGTTATAAATGCGTATGGGCCTACCAGGTTTGATGAAACTCCGATAAAGCCTATATGAGTTTTCGCGCGTACAGACACACGGCCGGACAAACATTTTCCCGTCCACCACACATTCTTAGAAAGTACAATTCTGGCACTTATTAAACTTTATAGGAAATGGAAAATACTACATTTAACATATAATCACATTTTGTAGGACTTTTTGAAAGATATTTCTAAAATGTAGAATATTTATTATATTTTCAAGCGTATTTGCAGGCCACACAATAAATTTGCAATTCAAGGAAATATCAGAGACATGTTAGAAAAACTGCAAGTTCTCTTTTCACTCTCATGAGAGATGAGCAGGGTGAAAGATTTCGTCAGGAAATTGGGGAGACGGAAAGACGATATCACGGATAGTGACGAAGCAACGCATGCGGAAGACAAGACACACAAACATAAACAAATCAACACAGCCTTCCTTCCAAGCAGATGCTGATGTTCATACGAGGTATGCAGGTACCCAGGTTTGTGCATTAGTTTTGATTTTATAATACTCTTTATTCCACAAAAGTCCACTTCTTTTAAAATTGTTTTCGCCATTTTTTAAAACTTTACATGATACAGACAAACATATTTCACCATTGAATCTAGCATGAAGCATGCCAAAATTAGTTCAAATTATCATTCACATTTGAAACACTAGACGACAGGACAGTGTATCTCTAAATTTGTATGTAGGCCTACATAAGGAAGACTATTATAGAAGTGTTATTCTCCATCTCTTCCTCAACTTCATTTCCAATTAATGTGCAATAGTTTCCACCGCCATCATTAGACTTAATAATGTACTCATCATGTAAGTCAACTATTCATATAAATCATGTCAAAATATCCCATATTATTCTTATTATTATTGTTATTATTGTTACTAGTATTATTAAAGTTATTACTGTTATTATTATAGTATTTAAATCATGAATTTCCTGGCGTCATATTTAAAATAAATATGTTGTTGCAAATGCACAGAGTCAATGGCATTGATTAGCTATAAATAATGTTGTACATATGGATATGCGACATGACCTTCACTTATTTTTTGAGTGAAGAGATGTCTGTGTGTCCGTGCGTCCATGCATGCGGCAAGTGAAGACATTATAACGATTTCATTGCTCTATTTTGCAACAAATCATTTGGTCCTAATACATAATCAGAAGTGCTTCCCCAAATTGTACCATCTAAGTGAAGTCTACAATTTGAGATTTTCCTGGCGAAATTTTTCTCGGACTTGCAGCGAGGTCAGGAGTTTCAGAGGACGTCGCTGTCTCCATTCTCAGTGATCTTGAAGCCTCATGGGTTAATATATATATATATACCAATTCGAGGTGGGCCGAGTCAAACAATGAGGAAACAGCTGTTCTATCCAGACCCAAGCTGACTCTACTGTCCTTAAAGTCACTGGTTGATTATATCAGCCCTGAAAAGGACTGGGAAAAGATCAACTGTTGCCTGATTGGTTGATTTCGCCCAATACGGGTTGGTGTGACACTTAACACTGCGGATGGAGGCAGCGTCAGCATCTGAAACGTAGGATAACGCCAAATTTGCAGTAAACAGGCTGCAACCTGGAGAAGAATTTCTACGTGTAAGCCACGTGAAAATCAATAATTGAGAAATTCACAACTCTTACATCATTTTCACTCAATACCTCTCTTCGTCAGCATAAAGGGCCAAAAGTGGGAATTATTCTCTAATACATATAATCGGTATGTTCAGGCCAATTTAATTTTAATTTAAATTAGGACATGTAAATCTAGTGAACATCATTCGTATAAGTTTATTACAGGTAATCCCACGAGTGATTGCGAGATTATCGATACATTTGCGAGAAATTAGTTCGAGCAAATTTATCTGATGAAAGTCGTAGTCTTGGGTAGGATTTGTTAAAGGCTATTGCATTGATAAAATGTAACGGATTTTGTAAATAATACTTATTTTCTTACTTTGTTCACAATATTCTGTCAGCAGTTAGATCACGGCATAGTAAATGAATGAACAGTCCATGAATCGATTGTAAGAATCGATCCGCGTTTCCCATGCTACCAATAGTGCGTACATGGACAGCCTCGTTGTAATTGCTTACATTAAAACGCTATAAAATCACTCGAAATGGCTTGCACCAAATCGAAATTATCTTTTTATTCAATGGACATTTATATTCCTAACAAGTGTTTTCGTCCTCTGGCAGCATGTGACGTATTATTCACTGCATCTTGATGCCTTCCTTTCCGGTAACGAGCTGACGGTTTATCAGATAACATTGCATCCTTGTGTTCGTATTACAAGATAAACGATCGAGATTGCTTTATATCAAACACGCGGCATATGAATGGAATAGTCCCTACAAAAATAAATAACTATTAACTGGCAATTCACTATTTGGTTTGAGAAAAATTATATGAACTGTTTTGACAGGCTAATTTAGGCCACTGAGAATCGTAGTACACGGATAGTAAAAACAGTTTCATTTCATGCGGTGAAACGCGAAATCTTGTCGCTGCTTTTGAAAAATTCAAAGAATGTCATCTTACCTGCTGTACATATCTTTATAGTATTTAATCTTTTCTTGAACGGAAGTCACAAACCGGAAGTATTTTCCTTGTCGCAGAATTAGCACTTTTTTTACTTTTACTTGAGTAATTTAATTACGCTTTAAACTCGGTTATAGTCACGAGAAAACAATTTTAAAGCTGAATTAAATGTCCAGTAAAACTATCAGCACGCGAAATATTTCTGTAGATTATTTCCACTGAACTTCTCACCATGAAATCAGGTGTGTGACAGCCTGACTTCGTGAGCAGCTTAGAGAAGTGTGTAAACATACCTTTACTCTATTTTTTCCCCTTCGGATTGAATCATCTAACCAAGTACCACTTCTGTTAAGGAAGCTTAATGAATGTTTCTTGTTTAGATTAGGAACACGTCATGTTAATCTGAGAATCAAAGATGATATAAAATGCAAGTAGGCCTATGTACATCTGTTCGGTATGTGCATATCTTTAATGTATTTCTGCTTAGAAATAATTTCAATATGGAGTTATATTTCTCTGCGTGAAATTATCTAGCCCAATACAACTGGAGTTCAGTTTTTCACTTTTAATTCAAGTTTGTTGTCATGAGATAATTAATATTGGTTGAATAGCAGAGGTAACATCCCCAAGTGTCTGCATGAACTGTACGTCTATCATTCCATGACATAAATTATGAGAGAAGCAGAGGAATTGGGAAGCTTTCAAAGGCTCCGGTTCGTTTAATGCAGATATTTATAGCAATCGCTATATAGCGATGTTATTGCCATCCCATGAATAATCCTTTTTTTTTTTGTTAGAGCCAACACAGCTGAACTGAAATATTCGCGCCGTCCGCCCTCTGCGAGCTGCAAATCGATGACGAGCAAAATGGGAGACCATTAATTGTCTTTTGTTCTGTTCACCGCCTACAATAACCTAACACAAGGGACGTCACGAGAAAACATACAGCTCAAGGGAACATTGTGTCAAATGGGCTTCACTGGGATCATAATAACACCTTTTCATTCTGACTGCATTTCTTTTCTATTTGCATTGGAGCGTTTGGTTGAATGACTCATTTCATTAGAGCGCGGATTCTAGTGGGCACCGGGTCAGTGTGAAAGCCCTCATAAAATTTTCGACTTTTAACCGCGTTGACGATACCTTTTTCCCGGTTTGAATATGTTTGAATGTTTGAAACGAGCCTATAGTTCTAAAAGTTGAAAGAAACCTGCAGCATGCGCAGCTACGTTCTGCGCAGGCCGGATTATGATATCAGATAACGATGTTTCGATTTTCAACACCTCTCAAGTGACTTGCTGTCACTTGTTCAAGACACCATCTGTATTGTTTACGTAGAATTTAGACAATACTGTGTGAAGTGTGTACGACTAGTCTGCATTGAAATACAAGTATTCAGTCGATTAACCAGGGACTATTACTAACTCTTTTAGGTAGAGTTTTTTCACCCAATTCCGTTCATAGTGGAAACTGGAATTTTCAGGACTCGATGCCGGTAACCTAACCTACCTGCGTCTTCTTTTCCTACTTACAGCAAACGTGCGTCATTAAGTCAAAGCCGATCATTTTCGATACATCCATTATTGCAGACAACTCGTATAATATGTTGGTTGAAGTTTACAATTTTATTTCAATGTTATCTGTTTTTACCTCCTGGTGATTTCTTCACACTGACTTACAATAGCTCATCAAGTAACTAAGTATAATAAGACTCCCCACGCATGCGCTAAAGTAACCGATGTATCAACAGCAACTCAGATTATATTAGTACTAATTTATGAGGTTGGTACTCGTGGAACTTAACGGCTGTTTGTATTCCCTACCGTAGAAAGAAATGAGTGAAGTGTTCAACAAAAATTGAGGAAAAGTTACCAAAAAAAAAAAAAAGAGACGAAGTTGATTTTCTCTAACCTTTCCTAAATTCTCTTAGAGCATAACATTTCCGTCACGAGTATCACTATATACTATTTTGGCTGTGTATATGATACGGTCAATGTAAACATTTGGGCACTATTTATAATGCCCGGGCAATTTAAAAAGTGCCCAATGGGATGTGACAAAGTGATAATTTATATAGAAATTAACACATTGCCCGGGCATTATGAATAATGCTGGAAATTGATTGGGCAATTTGAGAGAATTGTTATTCATATTTCTCTACATACAAAAATAAGAGGATATTATATTAAAGTAAATAAGTAAGAAAAATACGTACGCCTAACAAAACAAAAAAACATATACATATACACACAAAATGTCAAATCCAAGAGTTTTTATTTATTAGAGCAGCTTCCACTTTGGTGACATTTCGAGTTACATAGGTTAGGTTAGGTTAGGTTAGGTTACGTTACGTTAGGAAGAATCACCCCAGACGCACGTTGCCAAATTGCTGTCAATTTATTAAAGTGACCAGAGAAATTGTAGCAGTATTAATATTGACCGGGTAGTGTAAGAAATTATCCTAGATTGTCGTAAAATTATTAAATTGCCCGATTTTATCGGTCATTATTTATAATGACCAAGCATTATGAAAACTGCCCTGAATTATCAGATTGACCGTAACATATACATTCCTGGTATAAATAATATTATATATATATATATATATATATATATATATATATATGGGTAATTATAAAGTTGCAAACAGCAAGCGTGTCATGATTTTAAATCTATATACAATAAAAGGTTTCCAGTTAATTTTCACTCTGGCTTATGAACAGGTTGCTAATTGTATCCTGTTTAATTAGAGATCGCGTGCCTAGCGGACCTGATTACCCTTATCCTTCATTACTTCCTGTAAGAGAGCAGAAATTCTCAGATGTAATAATTTTTCATTAAGCTTGAATAAAACATGTGAATTTACGATCTACCGGTAAATACGCCACGCCCTGAAATCTCACAGCTTCCGGTTCTATGTGCAGCAGTTATAAGAAAGAATGTAGTTATTCCAAGAAAACGGGGAACTCCATTCCTATGTTAATACTAAACTCCGTGGCGCTACAACCCTGGAGGGACTAGGTCTACCATCTGACTGCTGGATCATCTATCAAAGGCAGATGGCAGCAGTCGGGGATGTGGTCAGCATGGCGACACCCACAGTCGTTAACGGTGATATCCGTGACCCGAGCCGCTACTTCTCAATCAAGTAGCTCCTTAATTTGAATCACGAGGCCGAGTGCACCCCGTTCCAGACCTCACTACCTCAGAAAAAATCCAAGGAAGTACAGGGATCGACCCTGGACTGAGTATCGATGCGTCCCCTAGTTAGGTTGGCAATACTCCGTTTTAATGTAAGAGGATGTCAGAAGTTACAGCAACTGAAAATGTTATTTATTTTTTGTCAGAAATAATCGCAATTATGAAGAGCTCTGGAAAAGCGGTCTTTATGTTTAATATTTCTAAATTTAATATTCTTAAATGTAAACATATGGGGAACTCAGCCGCGTGCTGGCTAAGTCTGCAAGTCACCTCACTTCAACTGCAATTAAAAACGCATAACATATTAATATAACCTAACCTACATGTATTAGTTGGAATAACTGTGGTTATGTTCATGTAAGTTATTCGGAATGAAATCATCGCAGATTTTTTGCAGTTGTTTACAGAATAATTTTCTTCAGGAGTCAGGAGACCCGTATCTGTACCACCGCGACGTGGAAGACAATATTATAAATCATAATTAAATTGGTATTTTAAGCTTTATGATGCACTTTTTCTGAAAGGTCCACCATTTTTTAACCTCAACCCCTGCAGAGCATCTGTTTACTAGTGTTGTATGGAGGCCGTGGTTTGTCGAAACTCGGCGTCTTACGTTGTATCTACGAGTATTTCTGTTAGCAAGCGACCTCTCTTAAGACAGGTTTCAATGACGTCTAAACCATTTTATATTGAATGGCTTTGGAACAGGACGAAATGTAATTGAAATTGCATTGAAGTTTATTAATACTACGGATCCTAAAATATCTCCTGGTTAGGCAGATGGCGTTAATCCGACCTGCTTACTTTCGCTTTTGTTCAACTCAAAAGCATTTTCTTCCGTAATCACAGTTTTTCCTACTTCATTTGTTTTCATTATAGAGTGAATTACTTTCAGGTCTTACTTCTTATTAATGTAATATTACCTCATATTATATATTATTTAATAAACAAAAATAACATTGCATGATATGCATAATTCTAGTAGTGAGAGATGTTCAATTGGTATAGTTCCCATGTATGCAGAGTTTATTTTAATCACTGGACAATAGGTTTCAGGCTTTTGGGTCATACAGTTTTTCGGTTATTTCGGTCATGCTGATATTTTGGTAGGATGACATGAGCATTTTTTGGTCTAACACTGAAATCATCAGTGACGGATCACAGACATGACAATGAATCACCAAGGGGTCAATATCGTCTCGATGAGGAAGTCGTCCTCATGTTGCAGGTTAACCGAAACCCTCGAAATCTATAAGATATTCAGGTACTATAACCGAACAATATCGTAACATTCCACTATGTAGACGGTACAAATGCGTACCTCGTCAATCCCTTCAGCTCTTCAGTTTTTCAATTTTTCCCTTTGTAATACGTCTTTAACGTACACGCCTTTTTACAGAGAAGTCACGAGGCTGACGAAGATGGGACCAGTAAATTACAGCCTGCAATATAATATTTATTACATGAGAACTGCATAGAGTCATAAAGGGAATCCATTTTATTTATCATGCCATTTACCGGTACCTAATATGATCCAAATCTATAATATCCATCTTAATAATTTTAAAAGAGAAGAAATTGAAGGACCAGCTTACTTGAGAGGACGGAACAGGTCGCAAGGCCTAATATCTGAGGTTGATGATGATGATGAATAATTTTAAAAAGTGGTATCATTTCGCAGGAGTGTTAATCTATGTTTTAAACTATGTTTCGATCATTAATTTGCACAAAATGCATGCGGTTATCCCCATCACGCAAACGTAACTCCAGCCACAAATGTGTAACTTTTTATTCTGTTTGCACATTAATTTCAACTCCGTACATCAGTATAAATGAGTCCCATCGGCTGAGTTAGTCTCTTTGGAACTATGGAAAGGAAACTGCCCAAACATTCAGGAAAGCGAAGAGAAAGCGTGAAATGCAGAGAATCATGACTAGGGGAGAGAAAGAGAGAGGAAGTGCATGGTAACATTGTTATAACTCAGGACATTTAAAAATGCCGCTGGGCAAAGAGCGCTGATGTCGAAGTATACGTCCGCATACAGGTCTTTGCAGGGACTGAAAGGAGAAGTAAGTACCATCTGTGACAGAATGTCATTCACAGTAGTGTTCCGTGCTTTAGAAATGCTTGCAATATTGGCTACCTTTTACTCATAAAGTGGAGTTACTGATCCCATGAGTTACGTATTCTAACACTTAATGGTGCTGTCCGCAGCACGACACAATGAAAACTCATCAGGTTATAGGAGACTGATATTTCGTGTTGAGTGCGATGTCATAACTGTGAACACGACTCCGAAAGATACGTTTGTCCTGAGTTATTTTGTCATCCCTTTATATAAGCAAAACTTTATCAATCTGTGAGAATTGAGCTATCATCCATTGCACTGCCGTGAAGAGAATATAAATAATGTGTGTTTGAATGTACAGGTAGGAAAAAACCGGACGTAGGCCTACTAAAATATCTATATTGCCGATATTTTAGTAGGTTCGCTCTTTTTCTCTACCTGTACATCTGGGTTAATATGATTTTAAAAAATCTTATGTGAAACACGTAACTTCCTTTATTTCAGCAATATACATGGCTGCATTGCAATATTGCGCATTCAGTTGTGTCAGGCTCATTCAAAGTCTTATTATTAAGAAGACGAAGACTTAAATAAGCTTTGTGTGTGAAATGAGAGGCTTCGCAGAATTAATTGGGTAAAATGTTTCAAATAGAAGTTTTAGCTCTTAGTATAATATACCAGATATATGTACATTTTCAACAATATGTACATTATTAAAGAAAATCTTTAGAGCCGTTTTAGACAAAAGCGATAAAAATGAAATTATCTTAGCGCAAAGTTATTACAAAAATGAACAGAAAGTCATTCGCACTCTCCCATGTCTGTTGACTTACAGGCATGTAAAGGAACTCCTGCGGAACAAAATTCCACCACACGATGATTACAGGCGTAAGTTGCCTCATGAGAGGCCGTAATCAGCGTAACAACTTTGTGGCTTATAATACGCTAACACACCTAACTTGCTGAATTATTCCATGAGGAATTGCTTACAGCTGTACTTCATTCATAATCTGTACGACCGAATGCATGCGAATACTTTGTGAATTCATCATTATCGGTGATATAGCTGTTTGTGCTACAAAAATGTGAACGGGCTGAAGCATGAATTACTTATCAGAGATATGTGCAGTAAGTGTAATCGTGAAAATCTCCTGCGCAAAGCCATTCCCGATATTTTTGCTCCCTCCTTCCCCCCATGGAGTGCCAAACAATGAAGCCATTCCTCCGGACTACCAAAATCTCGTTCCTACAAAAATGTCCCTAACTTCCTATTATTTAGCCCTTGTTCTGTATCCAGTTGGGGTGGTGTGTGGATGACGTGTATGGGTTGTGATTCTCTTGAGCCATGGTGTCTGCCTTGTTAAGGTATCTGTGTTTGCGTTGTGTGTTGTTTCCCTATAAAGATGTTGTTCAGGGGATTATACCAATCCGGCATTCGAAGACCGAAGCCACGAGAACGGGCGACAATTTCCAACTATAAAATTAATTTATCCTCCCCCCCAAGAAGTCCCAACACGACTCTATGTTACGACGACATATTGGAAAAACCCCGTCAAGGCCTTCGAACAATCTAAACAAAAACACATCTCCTAATGCTTTTACATATTGTTGTGCAAATGACGTCAGATGGTTAGCTCACGTTAAAACAATAACTTTTTCTTTAAACAATTGGCTTCGAAATTGAGATCTAGAAATATCATTGAAAACCCCATATACATTATTAAAATATTTATTTTCTTCCCGATATTACATGATAACGAAATATATCAGTTTCATAATTATTTCCATGCATAAACAATATCCTAAACCTATGTAAATTTAGAATTGTACTGGGGAACTCTCCAAACAAATAATATTATAGGTACACCACGTAACGTGAAAGGGCCTGAATATTTTCTGTAATTTAAGTTTCGAGTTCCATAAATATACCCGGTTTACTCCCTCCCCCCCGACTGCGACCAGGCTTGACCCCGTGACCATCTCATGCCGACAACGTAATGTCATTTAATACAACGTGTGCCTCCGTCAATAAAACAAAAGAAACGTAACAAGATGCTAGAAATGTATCGAATGAATAAAGGTGATAGCAATTATGCATTTTGAGAAAGTAGAAAGTATATAAAAGTATATAAAGTATATAAAGTTTCTCTAATGATCTGATCACTATGTTATAGAAATTTATTCAATAGCTTTGCACCTAAACCATGTATGTTGTTTCCTATATAATAGTATTTGACGTGCGATATTGAGTACGGAGATTCGGCTGTCTGCTGGTTAACGTTTCCTGGTACACGTGACAGAACACGTGACTCGCATATCGACCAATCACGCGGCGCATGAATAGGATTATAATACCTATTCAGCAAAATTTTAAGTATTATGGTAGTGGCAATTTCTCTGAAGTCATTGTCTTTCAACACAACGTATTGTACATCGCTATTGTACCTGGTAACGAACGATCTCAGTTCAGGTCAATGAAGAACACGAAAATATTTTCAGCTAAAATGATTTACTGCAGGAAAAACCCTCTAATTCAATGCAGCTGACTACGCTAGGCGCATTGTGAACAGACACCCCATCCTTTCCAACTTGACGACTTCATCACAATGGGTTTAATTGGAAATGTCGTGTCCTGCTAACTCACCTTCACATTTCGGTGGAGAGATGATCCCATATGAATATCATTTCCATGCTTAAGCAGATGCAATAGTGGCTGTGCATGGCATTATTATTATTACTTAGTGCCAGAACACAATCTGAGAGTTTTCGAAAACAGGGTGCTTAGGAAAATATTTGTGCTAAGAGAGATGAGAATGGGTCTGGAGACAACTGCATAACGACGAACTTCATAACCTGTACTCTTCACCGGATATAGTAAGGGTAATTAAATCACGGAGGATGAAATCGGCTGGACATATTGCGCGCATGGGGAGGAAAGACACATGTCAAAAATATTGACTGGGAGACTAGATGGGAAGAGACCACTTGGAATACCTAGACATAGGTTGGCGGACAATACTAGGATAGATTTAAGGGGATTAGGATTTGCGAGGGATGGTTGGATGGAGTTAGCACAGAACACAGTTGAATGGCGGGCTCAGGTAAGCGCTGCAATGAACCTCTTGGCTCCATAAAATAGATAATATTCCTTTAGCTTGCTTAGGAATTCCCTATTGCCATTGAGTAATTAAGTATGGTACTTTATAAGATTGTGTGGTGGACGGGAAAATGTCTGTGTATGTATCTGTCCGTCCGTGTGTCTCTACGCAAGATAAACCAATTACGCTCCATCGGATTTCCATGAAACTAGTTATACGCATTTATAACGTCCTCAGGTAAATTAGCGAGGAAGGCCATAGAGATGTCAGCGACCGAAAGCTTGGATGTTGTATATCCCTTTACTCGGCTTATAGCCCGTGAAACCATTATTAATAAAAGTTCAAATGTAGCTTTCAAGGAAAAGAGGTTACCATCTTCAGTGTTATAGTAATTACTCAATAATGCTGACATTTATATTATTTAATACATTTATATATATTGTAACAAGGGCTCGTCGGGGTTCAAAATCAGAACACCGAGTTTCTAATTGAAGGGTGGAGGATTCTTTATTTCCTATCAACAATGGTCAATACAGTCAGAAAACTCCTGAATGTTCCCCAAATCACTCTTCTGTCCGGTGCTCACTGTCACGTCACAGCACTGTCCCAGTCCAGTCCAGATCAGCTCACCAGCTCTTCCGTTCACTAGTTCCTCCGTTCACCCTTCTCTCCGGTCACTAGTTCCCCGTTGACTAGGTCTTCCGTTCGCGGGTCCCTCCGTTGACTAGTCCCTCCGGTCACTGGCTCCTCAGCTTCCCCAGTCCTCAGCTGCGCTGATCGGTTCACTCCGTCCAGGTCCTCAGCTCCTCAAGCCACACTTACTTGAGGTAGCGCTGATCAGTGCTCTCCGCCCAGTTCATACTCTGACGCTGACTCTCTCCCGCTGTTACTGACTGTTACGGACTGACTGTTCTCCCATTGACTGGCTCATCACTCCTCGCGAGCTGACTCCCTCTGACTGGAAGTTGCTACTCACGGACTCTCTCTCCTCGGACTTTCTGACTGACTCTCTGCCACTCACGAACTGAACTGAACTCTGTTACTGTTACTGACTTACTGACTGACTATCTCAGCTCGCTCGCGGCCCTATATATAGGCTCGACGAATATTCTAGAGCCGATGTCTCGAAATTTTCGCCCGCGTGGAATCTGGACTGCGCGCTACGGCGCGCGGGCACACCCCTTAGCGCGAGCTCCTCCCTACAGGCCTTCCCCCACGAAGCGTGGCCCAATCGCTGCCGTTGTCACGCCCACTAGCGCTCGCTCGTCTGCCGCCCGTCCACTAGGAGGCCGCGAGAGGCAGCGATGTTTCTAGACTCCGACGTTCTGGCAGCTTCTAGGTGAATCCTTTTCCTGTCAGTTTCTAGGCGAGTCTTTTCTGGGCTTTGTGACAATATCATATTCTAACACTGGTTCACCATAACTCAATGTTGAAAATTGGATACAAAAGTTATACCAAAAATGCATGGGAACAAGATATACGAATTCACAGATTCCACCTGCTGCACTACAAGTAGATAATGAATGTGCGAGACAAAAAGGTCATAAAGAAAGTTGGAGATTTAAGGTAAAAGCCACTGCCATGTATGTGAATGGACAAAGTTTTAAGTTTGTTTTTTTTTTAAAGGAGTTACTAAATAGCACAAGGAGCACTTCACACTCCATGTTATGAAACACATGGTGCGAATAGCAGGCGATGGCCGATATCACAGCCTCCAATTCTGGGCTAATGAAAGTATCCTACAGTAAATGTAAGTAAATGCCGGAGAATAAATAGACGGCATAGTGGTGCAGAAAGAAATGGTTAAACCTGTTTTCGCACTGGATGTTAATGAGCTCGAACTGACAGACTTTATTCTGGATATACTTAAGAGATAATTCTCAAGTTGCGCGGGTTCCTGTAGTGAAGAAGAAGAAATAAAATCCAATGAATTGTGTATCACACTACAGCTAAAAGTCTCCCAGTTTGGGGTGTTTCAGTGTTTCCGGGCTACGGACTCCACTCTCAGAGGGATTTCAGTGACTATGAACATGGTTTTCCTTCTACTGTACATTCGGTGATGCGCCAAGAGACCGAGTTCATAACAGTGGACCGTCTTTCAAGCATTTATGACTTTCTTAATAGTTTTGCAGACACCAAGTCTGAGCTGTCAGTACGATGAAAATGTTATGTACGTCGTAAACCACTAATAGAACATGCCAAATTGTTTCTTTATTTATAAAATCGGGCGTCTTTCTACATTTATTTTTTAATTCATTTATATTTTCCAGGTGACGATATGAGAAATTTTATAGTATGCCTGTTTTAAACTCCAGGCGAATCAAGACCAATATTCAAATAATAACTTGTTTAAACAACTTTCTTTTTACGTGTTAGCCAATCCCAAGTACCGTATAACACTATCTGTGCATTGCTGATGCATTGCTTGCATGTAAGAAAAAGACAGAAACTCATGTCTTTCGGAACACAACTGCAGCATTTTACAAACACATTGTAGACTCGAGTTGTTGGCGACTATTTTGTATAGTTTTGTGAGTTGCAGTTGAGCGAGTTCCGGTCTTATTCTGTTTCCACCGGACAGAAAAAACAAAAACGAAAACAAAAAACACACGTTTATTTCGTCCTCGCCAGTTCAATCGTTCACAACATCTCCCTTCTATTCGAGTTGTAGGGGGAAAGTCTTCATTGGGAAAAGTCAACTGTTTCTACATATGTGTTGCCAAGGTCAACATAGCATGAAACAGGTTTAAGCCAATGTTACACGGACCGCAAAAACGCGGCCGAATGTCAGCGACCAAAAAGCGTATGCATTGGGTCAGGGGCCGAATGAACCGCGCGTTTAAACATGCATAGGCAGTTTTTTACAACTAGCGACGCGCAATATTGCAGAAACAGCTCGCGTATAGAAAACGCCCGTGAAGTTCTACGGGCAGAATTTCGACCGAATGCACGCACAGCGCCCAGGGTAGGAGAAATTTTAACTACGTTGTAAAGTTTGTGCATGGCGAATGATGTGTTGTTGTAGTGTGTGCAGGCTGTAGTAGTTGTACTTTAGCTTACCAAGCAAAGTTACAGAATGTTAAATAATTACACTGCAACAGCCAAACCTATTTCTATGTCATACATTTTGTAAAGGCTACTGCCCTCGAAAGAATTCTAGCTTGCCTTTCCTCAGTCAATATTCTGTCCGTGTGACATGCATCACGCGTTTCGGTCGCTGAAATTCGGCGATAGAAAATGGAAAGGGATCACCAAAAACAGCGCTAGATCGAGAATGGCGTCCTAGATCGAAAACGCCAATCAGAAGATGTAGCCTACTATAGAATTTAACTGAGTTGACGCCGTCATGCTCAAGACACTTGCGCTTCTCCTGGTTCGTAAAGATGTCCCTGCCATAGTCTGATCCCACGTAACCTGCAGCGTTTTTGTGAGCGGTACCAACTTTACAAAAAATAGATAATTTACTGATAATTTCCAGGGGTTCGTGTAATTAAATCGAATTCACGGCTCACATGGTGACGGGGAAGCCATGATCTATTTTGTTTGTGTTGACCTGTCATATTGGTATGTCATAGTTAACTTACTCTGCAACATGCTGAATGTCTCAACTCGATTTATGGTGCACATTTTTGAAATGTAAAGTAAAAATCCAGTTATACCTGAAAATGCAGTACTCGATAGATTTAACAAAAGTTATTTAAAATTTCAGTAGCCATAAGAATCCAAAAAACTCTATGTGATTTGTACAGCTTCGGTTATCTCTCACCACACTCAATGCTGTTTGAAGCTATCTTTCAGCTCTCCATGGAGTGAATGCTGTGCGGCTGGAAACGTTCATCATAATCTCCATCATTCACTGTGCATTAGTTCAGAAAATTAAGTTCCCATGTAACCACCATATTTAACTCTGCGAAGTTTCCAATTCATGCCAAAGGCAATCCCTCTCTTAGAAACCAGACATGGTCCAGTATAGGCTGATGATCGACATTTTTATTCACTGTTAGAGAGATGGAGTCGACTGGAAATTAAAAATTCCAAGTAATTATTCTCGTAGTGACTGTGGCCTGGAATCCAGCAGTAAATCTGCTCCAACAAAATCCTACCAAATCAGGACCCATGCATGCCAACATGACATTTCACACTAGAGTTTCTTCATCCACATCATATAAAATATTTTAATGCGTTGAGAAAGAAAATTGTAGTCTAATGTAAATGTAAATTGGAGAGACTTTGATCAAACATTTTATTGTGCATGTGAGGAGAAAATTCAAATTACCAAGGGCAATTTTTGTAACTCCGACATTCCATACGTAATACTGAACTGAATTAACGATAAATAAACCATGTGTATAACATCAGCTGATTGGCATGAACGAGGAATAATATATTTAAAAAATAGTACTTTCTCATCCTAGACCATGATCACGATTGTATCTCCTGACTGGATACATTTAAGGGTTCAGCTGATTCAGTTAACAGTAGAGCAGCATACATTATGTATTTCTGGGTGTTGGTAACAATTTGATATAATTTATTTTGACATAATCTCTACAGTTTGAAGTATGTGCAATTACAGATGATTTTCATTTCCTCCAGACTAACTACTTTGCTGTATATATTGTTCAGTAGACGTAATGCGACATGTGATATTCTGCATATTTCAGTAGAAAAGCTCTCTCACTAAAACTAGAAATAAACTTCGATTTTAGTAAAGAATTCTCATTGCTACAGCATGAATGATATATTACCCAATCGGCTTTTCAACAGCGGAGTAAATAACACACGGAATTCCAACACAGTAATTTTAAACACGTTTAATGATTAATCAGCGAAATGGACTTGTGTGGTGTTCACATTATTGCATTTTAATTCTGGTTACTGTTACCTCAGGGCAGACTGTAACCATTAATATACGAGGATTATTTTTTCAACCTCCGATGGGGCATAAAACGAAGACAAGACGTGTGAATCACAAAGTGGTTTTATTACCAGAAGTCAAGTACAATCACAGGTATTTTTCCACATAGTCACCGTGAAGATTAAGACATTCGATGAAAAAGCTTCCCAATACAATCTTCCTAGAACGCTGAGCGGTGCAGTCATATTCAATGTGCAACAGCGCAAAGTCCAGTGGAATCATAAGTTGAAACCTTCCACAAGCTGAAATAAATGAACAACGCGTCGACGAGCGCGTGCACAAAACGGTGCAGCCAACCTATAAAGGATTAAACAGAAAGTGCGAATACTTATTGACTTACCCTCGTATATAAGTAACATAATTAGGCTCATTTTATTGATGTACTTTAATAATATTCTACCTGTTCGAGCAAGCAACATGTTTCCACTTTAGAATGTTTCAAACTGTCCGCTTGCAATGTCCCGCTTTGATTGTCTTTTTGTTCCCGCCTCAAGGCATTGTGGGATCATGCATGACTTCCTAATTTTCTTTGTTTTATGCGGTGGCTTAGCGTCACCCCAGTCAGTATTGTACGAGACCGCACTCAGATCGCACGTGTATCTAGTCGGCTCGAATCATTCCCGCTTTTTCTACCAAGTTTCCTTAAACTTGCTCTGGAAGCGGCGAATAGTCACAATTGTGCGCAATTGTAGCTCTCAGTAATTATTCATACATAATTACATATAATTCATAAAGTTCGCGAGTGAATTCTCCGAATTACAAAAGTTTGATATTTCGTAACAGTGTTGCAACCCACGCTACCTGTTTCAGTGCTTATATCAGCTTTTACGACTAAACTACATACAAAAGTTTAGTGTTAACTTCAAGTGCAATTTAATCTACGCATTTTAAGCTATTATTTATCAAGTTTTTCAAGAAATTAATATTTACAGACACGTGTGAAAACGTACTCTTGCATCTTATGTATCAGTGTTTCTATTTCAATTAGTTTCAATAATTATTGTGTGTGAATTTAGTAAGTTGTGATTATTTCATATTTAAATTGTTCTCCTTAAGTATTCCGTGGATTCCTGATCCCAGAGTCCTGAGGTTACGGTCTATTTGCTCTCAAGTTTGATTCATTCGAATCTGGTCCTCATTAGCTATTCAGAGGTGGCTACGCTTTCCTATCTTATGCACTTCCAACTGAAGTCCCTTCCAAACCTAAAACCAACATTTTATTCCTATTTGGGACGTATCTTTTCCCGATCCCAAACACTACCTATTATATATATTAGAGTTTACACGTCTTCCTTCTGTTCCTGGCAATCTGACAAATATCTATAATTGTAAAGAAAGTACTTCATATTAAATTGTTTAATAAATGATAATTATCAGAAATTATCTTTTCTTTTGGCGTATTTTCGTATGTCCATTGTAAAATACAATTGCCATGACAATTAAATTACTGTCAACTGTAATTTTGACATAGTGCCTTATGAAACAGAAACATGTCGCATTGAATGATTGTAAAACATTTTACTATCACGTGACATAACTTAATTGTAGAATTGTAATGTTTATGAAATAGTTTTGTGAGCAGAAATGTAGTGGAGTAGCGAAGTTTGTGGTGATAGAAATGTTAGAAATGTTACGAAAAATCAATTAAACCGTTTGTAATTTATAGAATCACCAATTCACTTGTGGATGAAGTAATAAATGATTTGCACAGTCAGACTTAACACATAATTTCTATTCGCTCAGCTGTAGACTGAATTGCAATCACACGAATATGCACATCTCCATTACAACGACATCACTGGAGTGTGTAACTCCACTCTGTTCTTCTCTATGTTAATGTTATGCAGGAATGCAGAGTGATGATGGATTGTTTTGTTAAATGCTTGGCATGTCCGTGTCTTGGTTGACAGGTGCTGCCCTCTGAACAACAAGAGTGATGGCGTCATTCATATTCAACTAGCTGTTAAATCCTATTTTCCATCCTGCACTTGGGCTTTGCAAATAATACGGATGCGTGCACCGCTATGTGCTATATCACGGATTTCCGTCTCATACAAATACAAGTTATAAATGCAAAATTTGTGATGGTAACGTCATAGCTAAATTGCTATGGCCCACTACACAACCACTCTCACACCACCTCCAGACAATAAGGAAAATAAACAATCTAAACTGCACTACAAGTATTACTGGCCTGCACAATTGTCTTTCGAAAATAATCATACTTGGGAGACAATTCACAGAAATAAATAAATAAAAGGAACACTTCAATGATTCAGACATCAGGAAATATACTTTTGCTCATCAAAACTATTATAAATTCTTACTTCTATTCATATTTATATTAATTAAATCTTAAAGAGATAATTGAGAAATGCCGTTTGCAGGCTAAATTAGCCTAAGCTGGGTGCTTGAAGGGAGTGCAGAACGAAACATAAGAAACTAGAAGAAATCATAAGAAACACAAAACTCGAAATACAAGGAAAGAAAGAAAATATCAAATAATTATCACCCGAGAAAGATTAATGATATTCAAAACAAAAACAGAGTCTTTGTGTCAAACAAGTGACAATGGCTGAAACATCGTGACGTCATTCATTTCAGACTCACCTGAAATTAGATCCACGAAAACGCTAGCTCAGTCGTTCACTACATCACCCTTCTATTCGAGTTGTGTTTTTGTTTTGAGATAGCTTCGGGAAAAGTAATATTTCTGATTTCATTCCTAATGTCTTCCCTTTGTTACAGTGTGTGAGGATTTGTCAGGCAGCAGAAGTCACTCTCTTGAAGTTTATCCAGACTATTCTACTGCATGAGCAGTGACACCCTTACGATTTCTCTTTTCCCGTCAGCTGTTGACAAAATGAAGTCAACATTCATTTCGGTACCTAGTCGTGTCAACCAGAATGCCTGTTTACATGAGGGTGAACGAAATTTTCAGCAACTTTTATAGGGTAAGATTTTATGAACGCTCTAAGAAGCGGAGTAAAACCGGCTCCTGCCTGCCCAGTCACCGCCAGCGAACTGTAAAGGTTTTATTTTAGAGCAATGTACATGAATACCACGTACAAATTTTCATATTAAAATGGTTTCCTATTATCAGCGAACAAAGCTTTCGAACATAGAATTGCTTTATAGTTGTACTTAGGCTATACAATTAAACTAAACAGTACCGCTTCACCGTAGCTCTGGATTATCGTAGGTAATTCCACGAGAGTTGACTCGTCAACTCGAGTTGGATTTATTAAGATTATTCCATGAATAGGCCTAAAAATGTAGCGGATTATACAAATAATAATTACTTTTGTGCTTTCTTGTATAAAAATAAAACTAAAAGTTACGGCATACTATGAATCAACCATCCATGAATGTTGTGGCAGTGCTGCCAATAGTGCTTATAAGATATAGTTAACTTCATTCAGGTAAGCTAACAGCAGAATAGAATAAAAGAACAACAACTGGCTTGCACCAAATCGAATTTTTGTTGTAATCAATGTACATTTCTATTATTTCAATTCACAAACAAGTTATGTTGTATAAAGTAATCTGTTTTCGTGCCGCTTAGTGGCAGCAATCACTGCACACTGATACTTGCGTCTCCAGTAACGACCAGACCATTTTACCCGATAAAATGCCATCTTCTCGATTCCTACAAGAATATTTTAAGATAAACGGCCGTGATTGGTCTATATCCGAAGAATTGCTTAACGTTATTGGTCAATATCAAACACGCGGCGTATGAGGGGAATAGTCAATACAAACATTATCTCCTGACAAAGCGTTTTTCTTCCTTTCACGTTCAGTCTCGCTGCAGACTTCAATATTATTTCGCAACGAGAACTGAAATATGAACTTCAAGATTCCTTGCCCTGAACTACTAACTTACATTTCTGAAAAAAATATCAACCAATATGATGTAACAAAGTGCTTTCGTTTCATTAGACTTCTTCTTCATAGGTTAGTATCTTATCGGTGTGAACAGAAAAACATGTTAAGTCCTTCATATTCAAGCCCTAGCAATGAAATTTAAAGAAAAATAAGAAATAAAAATTTTCAGTAACACTACGAAAGAATTATTGCAGTGAATTGAATGGAACTGACAATATTTCTACGATAACATGGTCAGTATTGAAAAATGCTGCCATTTTATCTTAAGTTAAATGTCTGCTGGGAATGTGACACGGCGAAAATAAACGCGAAAATGACTGAAGTATGAAGGAAATAAATATTAAAATCTATATTTGATCATGGAAAAAGAAAATCCGCACATTTAACTCAATAAAAGTGAGTAGGCCTTTTCGAATTGGCAACTTGTGGGATAATTATAATACATTTTCTGAATATAAAGTAAGACCTTCTAGTCAGGTTTGATCCCACGATCCTTCGATTACCAGACTAATACTGAGCTACTAGTACAGCCATTGAGCGAAACAGACGACTTACCAAATAAATGTTACAGGTATCATGGGGGGAAAACTGCGATGAGAGTATAGGGAAGAATTGAATGACGGGATTGAAGAAAACTCTTCATGAAGAAGTGAGCAGGAGTTTAGATTAGAAAATGTATATATGACACTAGCCTATCTGCCAATAAATTAAAAAGAAGATTGTTTGGAAATTTAGAGCGATTTTCCAATTTACAGTTAGTCCAGGCATCTAGACTTGAAATGTGGACCTGCCATAACCTGCTGTAACCCACATAACCATTCAACAGAGGCACTGACCTCAGTTATTTCATGTCTCTATTCTGATCTAAGCTGAAGAAACGAGTAGAGTAATTTGAACGGATGGCTATTCAGGATGTATAAGAATCCAAATAGAATTTGATAAAATTTTCAAAAGAATTATTCTTCGATGCCAACACAGACATTTATATTTCCAAGACCAACTAATTTTAATGACGAGAGTAGACGATTCTGAAACTCGCCCTAATTTCAAATAGTCAGACTAAACATGTGAAGGAAACATGCGATTCTTTTCCTTGTGTAAAGTATGAAGAGAACAGTTGAGAACAAACACTGGAAATTACAAGGTATGGTGATACTTGGTTCATTCTTTCAAATTATACATAATTCATTTTATACATTTAGGCATCAAATATAACCTAAGTAGGCCTATCATTGTATTGGTATATTCACTTGTTTCATGTTTACGATGATAATTTAAGCGTTTACTGTGAAAAAATCAGGACTGTGTACAAAACGAGACATTTACCCAGAGAAAGACATAGACCCAGCGCTATATCTTAGAATTTATTGCTACTAACGTGGCTTTCCCAGGATCTTGGGCCCTTCTGAAATTTTGTATTTTATAATTAAATATTTGTATTGTATTTATTTTCTTACACTGCAAATGGGTCAACAACCCGGTGGCAGTGGTGCAATAAATACCAGCCATACAGTACATATATATACCAAAATGACACTACACATTAAATATCACATTAAATGCCGGTACATATACATTACACATTAAATAAATACCAGCCATACATATATACATAAATGACACACTATACATACACTTACACATTAAATATCGCAACATCTATCCACGTACCTCATATTTAAAAAAAATAATATTTTTTTTCCATTTAAAACTATAACATAAAAAATTGCATAATGTGAATATTTTAGAACAAAAAATTATACATTATCATATACCCTATTCAATATATTTTTAAAAATTTTGGCGTTAGCAGGAAACGTTTCGAAGATTTCTGCAGGTAAATCATTCCAATCCTGAATCCCTCTATTTAAAAAAGAAAATTTGGCAATATTTGTTCTCTGAGATCTACCCCTTATTTTGTAATTGTGATCCTTCCTACTTTTGTAATCTGGTTCTTTAATTTTGCTATGAAGCTCTTCCCATACCAGTTGTTTCGTGTGTACACAATACATACATTTTAATCTATTTATTTTCCTTCTGGATTCTAAAGATTTCCACCCTAGTGTTTTTAACATAGCCGTAACGCTTTCAGTTTGTTGGTGCTTATTCATAACAAATCTTGCAGCTTTTCTCTGCACCATTTCTAACTGTGTTATTAGACCTGCCTGATACGGATCCCATACACTTACAGCATATTCCAAATTTGGTCTCACTAATGATTTATAAGCTAACTCTTTGGTTTTTAAGTTGCTACCCCTTAATGCTCGAAATACGAAGTGCAATGTTTTATATGCCTTGCTAATTAAATCTCCTATATGTGTATTCCAGTTCAATTCCTTATTGAGAGTTATTCCTAAATAATTGCACGATTCTACTCTCGTTATTATTTCATTTTCCATTTCATAATTATAGCAAAATTTTACCCTTTTGTTGGTGAAAGATATTGCTTTACTTTTGCGTGCGTTTATTGTCATCCTATTTTCAGAAAACCATTTTTCTGTGCGAACTAAGTCTTCTTGCAGTAATTTCGCATCTAATTCATTACAAATTTCCCTGTATATGATGCAGTCATCCGCAAACAATCTGATATGAGATTGGATCGATTTTGGTAAGTCATTTATAAATAATATAAAAAGTAGTGAACCGAGTACGCTTCCTTGGGGTATTCCAGACGTAACTGGAGTCTCACGGGACAATATGTCATTAACACGCACTCTTTGGGTTCTGTTATATATGAATTCCTTAATCCAACCAACTACGCGCTTATTAATTCCCAATTCGGCAAGTTTGAGCATTAAAATGTCGTGAGGTACTGTATCAAAGGCCTTTTGGAAGTCAATTATAATACCATCAACCTGTCCTCTTTTGTCTAAAATATCAGCAATTTCCTGATATTGACCTAACATCTGTGACTCGCAAGAATAGCCCTTCCTAAAACCATGTTGTCTTGCAAAAAGCAAGTTATATTTATTACAAAAATCCCTAATATATGCTTCAATGAGTCGCTCCAATTGCTTACACACTATAGACGTTAAGCTTATCGGTCTATAGTTTCCAGGATCAGTTCTATTCCCTGCTTTATAGACAGGAATTATTATGACTTTTTTCCAGTCCGGTGGAATATCACTGTTATTAAGTGAAACATTGAATAACACCCTGAGATAAGGGACAATTTTTTCTTGTCCTAATTTAATAATGTCGCCTGATATCTCATCTGGTCCCATAGATTTTCCTTACGCATATTACGTAAATTTGCGAGAATTAAAGAGTCTTTTATTTTCAACGGCTCGTGACATCTTTCGGCTAAATTTGTTAGAAGAGTGTCATCCGCTTTTTTTTGTTGACTGAATACTTTAGCATAACTTTGGCTCAATTGTTCTGCTTTTTCTGAATTGTCTGTTATTATGTTACCTTCCTCACCTTTCAACATCTGTATGTCGCCTTTATTTTTCCTTAGCCTTCTTATGTATTTATAGAAACTGTTTGAATTTCTAGACTGTAGAAGATTTGATAAATATACGTTTTGAGCATCCCGTTTCTCTTTAATCAGTTGTTTTTGAATTTCTTTGTATTTATTTTGGAAAGATTCTCCTAATTTCCTTTTATTATATGCTGTTCTAACATTTCTCTTCAGTTTTAGGATTCGGTCATTATAGTATTCCGGATCTTGGTTTTGCTTTAGTTTAGCTTTTGGAACGAATGTGTTAAGCCCTTCATGTACTATAGCCTTAAAATTTTTCCACATTTTGTCTATACTAGAACCCTCTCCAGCCCACTGCGGAAATTTATTTTCTAGATACTTTTGGAAACCGCTTTTATTTGCATATTTATATTTCCAAAGGAATTTGTTATTATTATTACAGTTATTTTTATCATTGTTTCTTTTAAGCTCCCATTGTATTCGTAAAGTCACACGCAGATGATCACTAATACCTGTAAAAATTTCTGTATTGAATAAAAAATCGTATGTAGATGTAGATGTAGATGTAGATGTAGATGTCTCGTTCTGTAGATCCTGTGTTGAGCAGGGCTCAAGGATATAGAACACGTCAGATAAAAACATACATGCATGTTATAAAAAAAAAACATGATACAAGAATTGTTATGTCACACTTACTCAAGCTGAAAAGAAATCATCCATATTGTAGAAGGTGTGAGTTACTAAATATTGCTTCAGAGCTCTTTTGAAAGATTTGCATTTGCTTTTAATACATAGTGATTTAAGGTCTGTTCGCAAAGCTAAATCATGTACTGTCATGAACCGCGACGCATGCGCACATTTTGAATATGCTAATATATGACATTGTGCGCATACGTCGCGCAGCGAGAGTGACAATGTGCGCATGCGTCGTGGTCCGTGATAGTTAGGGATTTACTTTGCGAACAAACCTTTAATCTCTTTTGGAAGGTTATTGTATATTTGTATTGCGGAATAATAAGCACCTTTCTGAAAAAGTTTTAATGAGTTAGCTGGTCTATGTAAATCATTCATGTTTCTAGTAGTACGCCCGTGTATACTGTGATTACTTTGAAATTTATCAATATTATCTACCATGTAACACATAACAGAGTATATATACTCTCCGGTGAGAGTGAGGACTTTTAATTTTTCAAACAGCGGTTTACAAGATTCTCGTTTTTTTTTCCACATATTATTCTTATTGCTCGCTTCTGTAATCTAAATATTTTTTCCCTATGTGCCGAGTTACCCCAAAAAATGATTCCGTACCTCATAACAGAGTGAAAATATGCAAAATATACCGTGAGTAATGCGTCCTGTTGTAATATATCATTCAAAGTTCGTAGCGCAAAACATGCTGAACTTAGCTTAGAACTTATCATTACAATGTGTTTCTTCCAGTCAAGATTTTGGTCAATTTGTAGTCCTAAGAATTTTATGTTGCTAATTTCCTCTATGATTTGTGTTTGATAATTGATTACAATGTTTGAGATATATCTATTTTTTGTTCTAAATTGAATAAAGTGGGTCTTATCAATATTAAGTGACATTTTATTAGCTTGAAACCAAGTATTTAATTCGTGAAAAGTCTTTGTAGCTAGTCTTGCTAAATCTTCTTGTGACTTTCCTGTTACGAGTACACTAGTATCATCTGCAAAAAGCAATGCCTTTGATTCGTCACTTAAGTTATCTGGTAAGTCATTGATGAAAATTAAAAAGAGCAAAGGTCCCAGTATCGATCCCTGAGGTACTCCATTTTTAACAGTCCCTAATTTTGATTCATTTCCATTTATTATTACCTTTTGAGTTCTATCAGACAGGTATGATTTGAACCACTTTAGTGTTATATTATCCAACCTATAGTGTTTCAGTTTTTGAAGTAGAATTTCATGATTTATACAGTCAAACGCCTTAGCTAGGTCACAAAAAATTCCTAGGGCATGTTTCTTTTTATCTAACGCTTCCAATATTTCTGTAGTGAGTTGAAATGTAGCATTATCAGTGGACATGCCACTTCTAAATCCAAACTGAGATGGTGTAAGAATGTTATTCAAATTAAGATAGTGTATTAAGCGGTTGTACATAACTTTTTCAAAAATTTTTGAAAATGAGGTTAGGAGTGATATAGGTCTATAAATTGATGGAACATTTTTGTCACCTTTCTTAAAGAGGGGCTTAACAATAGCATGCTTTAGTCTTATTGGAAATATTCCACTTTTTAACGAACAATTACAAATATGACTAAGAGGTTTACTAATTTCAGATGAGCAGCTTTTTAACAACTTATTACTTATCTCATCCCATCCAGAAGAGTTTTTGCTTTTGAGTGACTTGATTATATTTTCAATTTCTCTAGAGGAAGTTAATTTGATTTGAAATGTATGGTTCTGGACTATAGGTGTTTTAAGTAGGTCTGCTGCATTAATGCTAATATTAGTTGTAGGAATACATTTCTCTGCAATGTTTATAAAGTGATTATTAAAAGCATTTGTGATATCTGATACATTATCTAGCTTTTTGTTCTGGTATGTTAGTGACATGCAATCATTGTTTCCCTTTGATCTCCCTGTTTCGTTTTTAATTATATTCCATATAGTTTTAATTTTATTGTCTGATTTATTAATTATTTGTGAGAAATGCCTACTCTTTGCCTCTTTAATTACTTTCTTCAGTGTATTGCAGTACATTTTATAGTGTTCTTTATGAGCTGGGTTGTTACTGGTTCTACATTTTAAATATAGCTCTCTTTTGTTTCTACATGATATTTTAATGCCAGTGGTTAACCATGTTTTATTCCTTACATTAGGTAAATTAGCAGTTTTCTTTTTTGGAAAGTTAGTTTCAAAATGCCGCAACACAATATTTAGGAATTCATTTAATTTACAGTCTACTTTGTCATAGGAAAATATAGATCCCCAGTTTTCATTCTTCAGATCTTGTTTGAAGTTTAAAATTGAAGCATCATTCATTACTCTAGTCATATGGGTATGTTTTTTAGTTGCGTTTACCTTACTATCGTTTAGCACTAACATTTGTGCATCATGGTCCGATAATCCATTTAATATTGGTAATATTTTAAAGTTAGGGTGCTTTTCTATGTCTATGAATATATTATCTATTATTGTTTGAGAGTTGTTTTGGATTCTAGTTGGAAAGTTTACTACAGAGTCTAAATTATAACTACCTAGTAGGGATATCAGTCTGATCTTTTTTTCACTATCAATTGAGAAGTCTACATTAAAGTCGCCGCACAGTATAATATTTACATTATTACTATACAGATAGTTAAGAACCTTTTCTAACTGATTTGTAAAATAATTGAAATTACCTGTTGGTGCTCTGTAAATGGTCAGTATTACAAATGTACTGTTATCCGTTTCCACTCTGGCTGCGCAGCATTCGAAATCCTGTTCCTTACAGTAGGAACTGGTGTCTATATCACTAAAATTTAAGTTACTTTTGATGAATATACTCACACCTCCGCCTTTCATGGAACGTCTAAAGAAATTTGAGCACAATGAAAAATTATCAATTTTTAATTGTTCCAGCTCTGTTTCTGCACAGTGGTGTTCCGTTAAACAAATAACTTGAATTTCCTGCTTGTTAGAATTATTTGTATCCTGAAAAGCTAACTTAAATTCTTCAAATTTACATTCAAGCCCCCTTATATTTTGATGATATAATGCAAATGATTTACTAGTTCTAGTTGCAGGCTTGTATATATTACCAATGTTTACTCGAGGCAAGTATGTAAGTTGTTGTTCCCTTTCATCTAAAACCTCCCTAAAAAACGAGAGGAGCCACCAACTATGACAGGAATAGGCCTGTTACAATTAAATTCTTCAGCAATCAGCTTTGCCAGAGTCTTCTTCCCTCGAGAGTTGAGGTGGAGTCCATGCCTGGTGTATTCTTCTCTTCTTATGCTGTTAACAGACAAAACATTGATATTACCATTATTAGCAGAGAAGTTCCACAGCTTGTCGTTCACAGCTTTCACCTTGTCTCGAAGCGACGGCTTATCATACCTGTGAAACAATTCAACAAAATTTATATTAGTGTGAGAGCTGCTGCTGGAGATGCTGCGTAGATCCTGCTCGATATCAAAGCTGGGGTCTCTGTCTAGGCTGTTACCGCCACCTCCCATAATCACTATGTGGTCGTCCTTTGAGAAGCCTTTAGACAGCTCCTTTGTACCTGAAATCACATCTCTAAGTTCAGCATTAGGCTTACATATACATTCAACTTTGAAGTTCTCTCCAACAGCATCTTGCAGGGTAGTTCCCATATGTCTGGCGTGGCTGCTACCTAGAACAAGGATCTTTTTCTTATTATTACTACTAGGCCTATGCTCCTTCTTGGCTTGCCTGGGTGCTACAGTTGGCTCAGCTGGGGATTCCACTTCCTCTAGGCCATCTAAAACAGAGAATCGATTATTAGTAGCTACAGGGCTATAAGTCTTCTGCAAGGGTGACACGTTGCTGCTTGACGGTCTTCCTTTGGGTCTCTGCACTACCTCTGAGAAGGACTCTACCTTGGAAAAAGAAGTTACATTAAGTTTCTCATTCAGAGATCGGACATCCTCCTGCAATAAATCAATAACATATTTCAAATCATTAATTTCCCTATCCTTCATACACAGCTTGCAGAACCAATCGCCATCAGGAACATCGTCGGCACATACCCTAGAACAAACAAAGTGATACCAAACATCACATGAGTCACACTGAATACCATCAGAAACAGCTGTACAACAGTTACCACATAACTCTTCAATCGCCATTTCCAAATTGTCCTAAGAAATAGAATAAAAGAAAAATGTTAGTAAATACAAAGCAGGTTATAACAAGGCACAATAAAAAAAAGCAAGGCAATAATTAATGTTCGTAGCAAGTAGTGGCTAGTGTGTGTGAACAGCTGATTTCGCGGGTAACAAAATGGCGGACTAACTACCAGTAGGCTATTGACTTTTTGAAGTTACTAAATGAAGGCTTTAAAATTAATATATGGTTAAAATTTATGTTTGGAGAACAAAAGTATACTACCTGTAATAATATATAAAAGTTACAGCTCAAATAATAGCTCACTAATATTTAAAAATATACAAATTCTCGGAGCTCGCACAGAGCACGTCCTCACACACCAACGCCACTAGCGCCACCGATAACTCTTAGTAACCGTCTGTCGCTATCACTTACTATATTTACGCATAAAAGCTCGCAAACTGAGTCTGTCCATTCTAAAAAGCTTGTAAGTTCATCCCTAACGCAAATAAAGACACCCCCTCCCCTAGAACCCCTGTCTCTTCTGTATACGGCATAACCTTTCGGAATGAATTCATTATTATTTATTCCCTCCCGTAACCAAGATTCTGTGCCGACTATAACGTGTGGTTGTTGTATTTCGATAAGAGTTTGAAATTCAGGACCTTTATTGACTATACTTCTACAATTTACCTGCAAAAAACTTAAAACGTTACCTGAGTCATATTTTAAACTTTTACAACTCCATGTTGCCATTGGGACACCTCTCTGACTAATTCTCCTTCAGTTACCTTGGGCAGCATATCTACTAATAACATTTTTAAACAAAACCGCCCATGAAGGACGATCCTCTTCTATTTAGATGTAGACCGTCCCGTCCTATTTCACTATCGTTAATCCAACAATTTGGGCCCACAAAGACTAGATCAAGATGTTGGCAGACCCATTCAATCCCTTCATTTACACTGTCCACATATGCACTTGGAATGTCTCTACATCTCAGCACACCACTTACTATTACCTTTGCATTTACGAATTTCTTCTTCGCTGTAGTACATAAGTCCCGCATTTCACCAGTTACATGGTCAGCTGATTTTGCACTTTTTAGATTGTTAGTGCCGACATGCAAGATCACTACTTTTTCTTTCTCCCCACCTTCCATAGATTCTATTCGCCGCCCCATTTGCTCGATCCTGATTCCCGGGCAACAGTCCACCACTGCACCTGTCATTTTACATTCAGTATCAATGAATTTTATGATTGAGTCACCCATAATTCGAGCTTCTGGGCTCTTCATATCATTTGATTTCTGAATCACTGCTTTCGTCGATATGTTTTCTGCTTTTGAACCAATAACTTTTCCTTCAATGAACAATTTTCGGCATTTAGCTCTTTTATTTTCTGGTTTGCAACCTCTAGATCTTTTATTAGCTTTCTAATCTCTTCCTCTTTCTTCTCGAGTACTGCGGTTTGGTTAATTTGTGAGGAGCAGTCAATACATTTCCAGGACTCACTGACAGCACTTACATTTGCACACTTAAGATGGTGCCACTGCTCACAATTTAGCATTTTATGCCCGATCTTAGGATTTTCTTGCACACCTTACACTGGAACTTATTTGCTCCTTTACGTGTCAATTTTAAATTCCTACTGCCTGCCATTGTAGAGCGTAGGCTACTGTATACCCCCCCCCCCCTGGGAATTTCCGACACATATATTTTTTTGTTGGTATTCCCATCTAGTTTCAGTTTTCAGTTGTTTGCCCCTTATCAATTACAGCATTTACCCGGAAACCCCGGAAATCCGGAGAAAATGAGTTTGTTTTAATTTTTCTTCGTTCTTTGCTCCTAATATGCCCAGGGAATTTCTGGCTCACATATTTTTTGTTGGTATTACCATCTAGCTTAAGTCTTCAGTTGTTTGCCCCTTATCAATTACAGCATTTACCCGGAAACCCCGGAAAACTACGGAAATCTGGAGAAAATGAGTTTGATTTAATTTTTCTTTGTTCTTTGCTCCTAATATGCCCAGGGAATTTCTGACTCACACATTTTTGTTGGTATTGGCATCTAGTTTAATGTTCCAGTTGTTTGCCCCTTACAAATTACAACATATCCCCGGAAAACCCGAAAACCCACTTTTATACGGAGAAAATTAAAATGTTTTATATTTTAAATCTTTGTTCTTTGCTTCTAATATTCAAAGGGAATTTCTGAATCATATGTTCTTTTGTTGATATTGCCATCCAAATTAAGGTTTCAGTTGTTTTCCCCTTATCAATTACAGCAAATCCCCAGAAAACTCCGAAAACTACGGAAACCCGGAGAAAATGACTTTGTTTTAATGTTTTAAATCATAGTTTTTTACTTCTAGTATTCAAAGGGAATTGGTGACTCATATGGTTTTGTGTTGGTATTGTCATGTAGATTAAGGTTTCAGTTGTTTTCCCCTTATCAATTACAGCAAATCCCCAGAAAACTCTGAAAACCACGGAAGCCCGGAGAAAATGACTTTGTTTTAATTTTTTTAATCTTAGTTCTTTACTCCTTGTATTCAAAGGGAATTGGTGACTCATATGGTATTGTGTTGGTATTGCCATGTAGATTAAGGTTTCAGTTGTTTGCCCCTTATCAATTACAGCATATCCCCGGAAAACTCCGAAAACCTAAAAAATCCGAAGAAAATGAGTTCGTTTTAATTTTTTAAAAACCTTTGTTCTTTGATCCTAATATTCCCAGGGAACTTCTGACTTACATATATTTATTTTATGTCGGCATTGTAATCTAGATTAAGGTTTGAGCTGTTTGCCCATTATCAATTACAACATATCCCCGTAAAACCCGGAAAACCACGGAAATCCACAGAATTTCTAGAACTCGGAACTTGTGATCTACGGTCACTGAAACCGTTATTGCGAAGTAATTCTTCTGCTTCAAGTGTGTCCCTTGCAGGTTCAAAAGGGTGAGTATATGGACTACGAGATATCTGCCATAATTGTGATGGTCACATGCAAAGAAAAGGGGAATCATATCTTCTAATCATGCCAAGTGTAAGTCAAAGTTGTTTTCTTTAGTTGCTCGCTGAAATCTCAAAATCAATGACACTTTGTCCATATTACCATTCCAAAATTGTGCTGTTTTACCGAATGTCTCTTCTCTAACTTCAGTCAAGAAAGTTTGGTAGTGACTGTGGAAGGTTTGGTAAGATAAATTAATTATCATTCACAGATGTCAAATTAGAATATGAAGTGTGTTCTGTCAGGTTTCCAATCGCCTTCATTCCTTCAGCATCAGGATTTTTTCCAGTATTCTTTGTCATACTGTAATTGGTAAGGGGAAAACAACTGAAACCTTAAACTATATGGCAATAGCAACAAAAATTATGTGATTCAGAAATTCCCTGGGAATATTAGTATCAAAGAGCAAATGTTTTTTAAAAATTAAAACAATCTCATTTTCTGCGTATTTTCGTGGTTTTCAGGGTTTACGTGGATATGCTGTAATTGATAAGGGGAAAACAACTTAAACCTTAATCTAGATGGCAATGCCAACAAAAAACATACGAATAAGAAATTCCCTTTGAATATTAGGAGCAATGAACAAAGATTTAAAAAATAATACATAGTAATTTTCTCCGTATATACGTGGTTTTCCGGGGTTTCCGGGGATATGCTGTAATTGGTAAGGGGCAAACAACTGGAACCTTAATCTATATGGGAATACCAACACAAAAACATATGGTTCACCAATTCCCTTTGAATACTAGGAGCAAAGAACTAAGATTTTTAAAAAAATAAAACGAAGTCCCTTTCTTCGGATTTCCGTGGTTTTCGGTGTTTTCCGGTGATATACTGTAATTGATAAGGGGCAAACAACTGAAACCTTAATCTAGATGGTAATGCCAACAAAAAAACATGTAAGTCAGAAATTCCCTTTGAATATTAGGTGCAAAGAACAACGATTTAAAAAATAAAACTTAGTAATTTTCTCCGTATATACGTCGTTTTCCGGGTTTTCTGGGGATATGTTGTAATTTTTAAGGGGCAAACAACTGGAACAATAAACTAGATGCCAATACCAACAAAAATGTGTGAGTCAGAAATTCCCTGGGAATATTAGGAGCAAAGAACAATGAAAAATTAAAACAAATTCATTTTCTGCGAATTTCCGGAGTTTTCCGGGGTTTCCGGCTAAATGCTGTAATTGATAAGGGGCAAACAACTAAAATCTTAAACTAGATGACAATACCAACAAAAAATATATGTGTCGGAAATTCCCACGGGGGGGGGGGGGGAGGGTTTCTTATTGGTAGCCCATGGTCTATTGTTGATCTTATGCTTCCAATTTTCTAACGGTCACCAACTATGAAATCAAGTTTTTACACTTATTTAATGCAGATTTTGTACTTCCAATCACTGCATATAAGTCACACCACTTAACACTTATTCCACAACAACTACCAGAAACAGGCTCTTAAGTTTTCCCAGAAAAACTGTTAGTTTCCTCGGAGCGTGACCCGTATATCTCTCTAAACAGTCAACTATGCCTTGTTCATCAAGACAGTTGAACCTAAAACTAAAAGCATTGGTCTGGGTGCATAGATCCATTTAAAATGATCAGCTGAAAAATCATGGCTTTGACACTTAGGACCTTTTAAAACTAAATGCTTCAATTTGTAACAATGGTACCGAATAGAAGTCTAACCGTAAGTTAACTTGATATTTATTACTTTCTGGCAATAAAGTTACTTCTTAACACATATTGACTTTGGCATATCGTCAAATCATTAAAGTTTAAAATATGTAAAAAACATAATTTATAATTTGTACAAATGAATGCAGACCCCAGTTGAGCATATGGACACACCACACACATATAACTAACCTAACGTAGGAAGTTTACACCACAGTGTTAACGTATGGATTTGAAATTTTAAAGCTGTGTAAGTTTATATGAAAATGGCTCGGATAACATAAGTGTTAGTTTCCTGCTTTAATTTTCTAATTCTAAAAACAAATGGCGAGATATTTACTTGCAGCTGTGGAATTTCATTTTTATTTAATACTAGCATGTGCCCGCGGCTTCGCCCGCGATAAAATATTTCAAAAATTAAAAATTAAGAGCATAATAGTTCAATCATTATATTTATTAACACCTAAATCACGTGGACTACATACCACGATTAGATAGCGTCACCTGGTAAAAGCGATATCAGATTCGAGTTCCTTGGCCCAGAAAATCCCTGTATAGTGAGTTTCGTCCAAATCGAACGATGTTTGACCATATTTAGGCCTATGTTGATTATCCCTCTTCCGTGTAGGTTGAAAATTTCATATGTCTTCGGGCCTTGATATTCTAAACAAATGAATCGTCCAGAATCGCCCGCGATAATTATTTCAAGAATTAAAAATTAAGAGCATAGGCTAATAGTTAAATCATTATATTTATTAAGACCTAAATCACGTGAATTACATACCACGATTAAATAGCGTCGCCTGGTAAAAGCGATCTCAGATTCGAGTTCCTTGGCCCAGAAAATCCCTGTATAGTGAGTTTCGTCCAAATCGAACGATGTTTAACCATATTTAGGTCTATGTTGATTATCCCTCTTCCGTGTAGGTTGAAAATTTCATATGGCTACGGGCCTTGACATTCTAAACAAATGAATCGACCAGCGTGGGCTTACAACATTCAAGCGATCGCGATGCTTTTATTTCCACGGTATGACAAAAATAGCCAAAGCCAACTGCAATTGATTTGACATTGAAATGTATTACTGAAATCTGATGCTTGACAGCGCTAAAATCACGTTTTCTGGCAGTTTTTCACCCATAACTCGCGAACGAAAGCAAAAATTAAAAATTCGGCTTCGAGGGCATTCGCCCACCTTTCAGTCCATCTATCTTTAAAATTTCAGATCTCTGCGTTCAGTAGATTTCGATGGGCATCGTGGACAGACAGACAAACAGCATGTGCCCGCATGTGCCCGCGGCTTCCCCCGCGATAATTATTTCAAAAATTAAAAACTAAAAATTAAGAGCATAGTTAAATCATTATAATTATTAACACCTAAATCACGTGGAGTGCATTCCACGATTTGGTAGCGTCCCCTGGTAAAAGCGACCTCAGATTCGAGTTCCTTGGCCCAGAAAACTCCTGTATAGTGAGTTTTGTTCAAATCGAACAATGTTTGACCATATTTAGGGTTGATTATCCTTCTTCCGTGTAGGTTGAAAATTTCATATGTCTACGGGCATTGACATTCTAAACAAATGAATCGACCAGCGTGGGCTTACAACATTCTAGCGATCGCGATGCTTTTTATTACCACGGTATGACAAAAATAGCCAAAACCAACTGCAATTGATTTGACATTGAAATGTATTACTGAAATCTGATGCTTCGACAGCGCTAAAATCACGTTTTCTGCCAGTTTTTCACTCACAACTCGCGAACGAAAGCAAAAATTAAAAATCCGGCTTCGATGCGCATTCGCCCACCTTTCAACCCATCTATGTTTAAAATTTCAGATCTCTGTGTTGAGTAGATTTCGCTGGGCATCGCGGACAGACAGACGGAGGACAGACAGACAGACGGAGGAGGACAGACACTTCCTTTTATTAATATAGATATATAGATATACTGCATTCAGCAGTTACCTTACTGCATTTAAAATAAGTTAGTATATTAGAATGTTTGAGAAGGTTTTAAACAAATAAAGGATTGATTTTTTAGTAGTGGCAACTATTTTATTTCTCCACATATAGCATACGTCCATGGTTCGAACTTTTATAGGCCTTCAATGTAATCACCACCATTGAGTACAATGGATGCGGAAGTCTTTGGATCCTGTTGGCACTGCTTATTCTGTTGATGGTGCGAAGAGAGCGGTTGGTTGCCTGTAAAACATGATGGGGATGGTGTGATCTTAAAACATACCGTTCCCCCAAGGCAGAATGTTATTGCGGAGCACTACTGTTCGTTTTTGCAAAACAATCTGCGAGCATCTCTATAAAAAAAATGGCGACACTTCGTGGACAATCCACCCATCGTTCTGCATGACATTGCTAGGGTGCATACAGCATCAACAGACTGGGCAGTGCCAACGGGATCCAAGGACTTCCGGATCACTGGGAACATCGTGCACGCAATGGTGGTGATTACATCAAAGGCCTATACAAACTTAAAACCCTGCATGTATGCTATGTATGGAGAAATAAAATAGTTGCCAGAACTAAAACAAAACTCTTAAAAATATAAATAATTTTGAATTATTCCTTGGTAGGCTACATGAACACTGCAATGCAGATCTCTTTACACTTACATTTTCCACACCAGGCTTGAAATTTTATTTAATTGATATTGCAGGGTTATATTTTATAATAAAAAAAAAAAAGAGAGAGAAAGTGAATGGAAGTGTTTCAGCACATTTAGGCGACGAGTATTACAACCCTGACAATGAGAATATTATTGTCAATTATACAAAACAAGTAAATAAACAGAAGCAATGGGATAAGATATTAGCTGTAGTGCTATATGATGGGATAATACTTGAATCTTGACTTATAGACTCAAATTGCAACTGCGATTTTTGTCTCGTCTCCGCGGTTATACGCCGGACCGGATAATAGAGGTTATATTTTATAGTAAGTTAGATAATTAAGTGCCAGTATGGTACTTTATGAGATTGTGTGGGGGGCGATAAAATGTCTGTCCGTCGGTTCATCCGTCCGTGTGTGTGTGCGCGCGATAACTCAAACACGCTTTATCGGATTTTAATGAAACGCGTTTATAATGTCCACGGGAAGAACCCTATTGATATTGGACCAAATCGGTTTGACCGGTACCAGAGTAACAACTAATTAAAGGTCACGTGTTTTTTTAAATCATGTCTATACTACAATGCCGCATTTTGTATCATTGAGGGCTTTGATGGAATGCAGTCAGATGTTTGTTTACTTCGTTGATCTAGTTGAAATTGAGTACTACATGAATACTGCTGTATACAGATGGTACATTACTGTGAAATAATTAGCGAAGTTTTTTCCACTGAATTTTGTGAAATGTTGACATAGGCCTATTTTAAGAATTTCAAGTTGCAATACATTTTAGATTTGACAAATAACACTATTCTTTCACATATGCTTATCAAACTAGACCGTCAAACTGGCTCAGTTGGCCAAATGGTAAAGTCTTGGACTCGTATTCTGGATGCCCCGGGGTCAAATCCCGGAGCCGGCCGATTTCATATGGATTTTTAATTTTTTTTTTAATGTGAGTGCGCGATTGTCAAGATATTACAGTTCTGCTGACGCTGGTCGATTTTAATCTGATTAAAAAACTTATTTTCTGCATATCATAATTGCAATTATAATGGATTCAACAAAAACATTCTGGCACTTTGTTATATCAGTTTACCTGATTTTACTCGTTTGTATATTTGTCATAGGCTACAATTTGAAGTGTCAACACAGGGCTTTATACTTGGTAATGGAATAATTCGTGCTTTGGCATGCAATAATTACATCAGCATTCTCCATGTTGGATTTAGAATTTGATATAGGAAGGATTTATTTTAGCCTACACATTTCACATTTGCAGTAGAGAATTGTAATCCCGTAATTTAAAAATCCAGATCAAATATTATATGGGAGATATTTACTTAGTGCTAACATGGATTCAACATAGGTGACGAGAATATACGCCCAATATTAATTTATTGGTTATCATTCAGGATTGAAAGTACAGATGGCAGCACAGGTCTGGAGGGGAGATTGATGTATTTTGTTGTGATATCTGGCGTAAACGTGCACTCTGGAGTTTATACACCTCGCAAATTATTCCACTCACGAAGCCAGTCAAGTCGGAGCCCACTCGTCATTTGTCTTCCCGCCCGGGGCGGTACCTGGCTAATATAATACGCTGCAACTCAGCATGTTGCAAATGAGTCAATATAACAATGATTGATGTCTCTATTAGGCATCATTCCTAGACAAAACAAACGGTGCAAAATATGTAGCACAAATTGTCTCACATATTATAGGAATAAAGATTCAAATTACTGAGATTGCTAGATCTATGAAAGAAATCCCTCTCAAACATTAAAGTACCACCTCCATCACGTGTTTAGCTTGATCGGTAGTCTCTTGCAATAATTGATTCGTGTGCATCATTTCTATTGTTGGCTGCCATTCAGAAGAAACGATTACGATGAGTTATGGGAAGTAAACAAATACTACAATTTCGGCGTTCGCCATGAAGATCCCAGGTCAATTGGCCGGCCATGCGGCTGAGATTTGAACCCAGGACATCTTATACCTTGACTGTTTAGGACAAAGATGTTCACTGTAACTTCCTCTACAACTTTACTCTGTAAACTACCATGCATTGCCCACTGTAATCGAGTAAATGGACAAGAGTAAAACACCCCTACATCAATATACTTACTTACTCAATGGCAATAGACAATTCCTAAGAAAAGTAAAGGAATATTATAAAATTTATGGAAGCCCGAGGTTCATTGTCGCGTTTACCTGAGCCCGCCATTCAACCCTATTCTGTCCTAACTCCATCCAACCATCCCTCGCAAATCCTAAATCCCTTAAATCTATCCTAATGTTGTCCTCCCATCAACGTCTAGGTCTTTCAAGTGGTATTTTTTTCTGATCTTCTAGTAAATATTTTTGAGATATGTATTTTCTCCCCCATTCGTGCAACATGTCCGGCCCATTTCATGATCCGTGATTTAACTACCCTTACTTTATCCGGAGAAGAGTTTCGGTTATGAAGCTCGTCGTTATGCAGTTTTCTCCAGTCCCCATTTTCATCTCTCCTAGGCTCATATATCTTCCTAATTCCCCGTTTTCGAACACTCTCAGATTATTTTCTCCCCGAAGAGGAACACAAGCACTAATATAGTCATATTATTAGACACATGTAGATGTTTCCTAATTACCGTTTTCAATAAAATCGTTGAAGCCATTTTTATTTAATCAAAACTTTGATTAACGTTTTCATCAAAAGTTCCCTTAATATTTCAGTTATACCAACAAAATTCTTTCTAGTTACTTCAAATAAAAAACAAATCTTAATTAAAAAATACAATGATGTGTTTACCCGCTGTGCTTGTCCAGAGACAGACAGACAGACAGGCAGGCAGTCATTCCAAAATCACGTTTTTCGGTTTCTTTGCACCGTGAAAATGGAACCTTTCTCAAGTCTATGCTAAACGCAAATGTATGTAAATGTGTATAAGTTTTAAAATCAAAATACAAGTAAAAATGAATAGGCCTACAAAAGTCATTTGAAGTGTTCCTGTATACACGGGATCTCTGTCGCCTGTGCACAGTACAAGTGCCAAATCTGCTCTTTTACATTCGTGTTAATTTAGTACGAAAATTAAACGGTGTCCATCCTTTGGCTTCAATCTTTATTCCTGTACTGTATACCCTGCTCCCTCGGTGGAAAATATCGATTTGGGTTAGGTCCCGCCTGCCTGTCCACAAATGTACAGCATGTGATGTAATCTGAACATTACGTGGAAACATTAAATCTTGAGAGATGTACTGTGTTCAGCCATCCAAGTCCAAAGGAAACACAAGGTTTACATCCTTTCGCTTCAGTTCAAATAAGGTGGGTCTTATGAATAGATGCTCTTTGTTAGTTATATGGAGGGGTGAACCATTATGAATTATGGGCGATTTGTTACATTTCATAGGAAATCCAGAGAAACTGTGACGTTCATAAATTAAACATACTAATGTTACAGTTGGTGGGGAGATTTATATTGTTTCGTTAGTACGTTACACAGAGGAGCAATATTAATAGAAACTAGTCAGTGGTAATTAATTATATATAGTGTGAAAACAGCGGCCAACATTCACTCTACTTGTTTCCGTGTTTACCGCCCTGCATGAGGACCGGTCCAATGCTGAAAGACTGAATTTAGTATGTAAAGGAAGTGCTAAAAGATATCCCAGATAATGTGGACAATCGTGATTCTGTGGTCATAAAGTGTGGCACCAACGATATTGCCAAAAACAATGGTAGTGAAGCTTTACGAAGCTTGAAACAGACTCTAAAGAAAATAACAACAACAAATGTAGTTGTGGTAAATATTCCTACTAGACATGACCTTCAATCTTTTTCCAGTGTGAATATAGAGGTTAATAATATTAACAGGAAAATATCAAACATCTGTAATAGGTTTAGAAATGTTGAACTAATTGATGTATCTAGATATCAAAGAACTATGTTCACAAACCATGGACTGCATCTAAATGGATATGGAAAAAATGTATTAGCAGAAGAAATAAGTGTAGCCATTGATAACTTTCAAAAAGAAGAGTGTAATGTAAGATCATACAAGCCCATAGCAGATTTGCCATTATATACTGTGAATCAAGGAAGTGTAGAAACTGAAGCAAATTTAGAAAACTGTAGCAGTATGAGTACCAGAAGGATAGTAAATGAAGATAGCAGTACAACTATTAAAGAGGACAAACAGCCCAAATCAAATGTTTCATTACATACTGTGGATCAGGCAAGTGAAGTGATTGAAGAAAATGTCAAAAACTGTAACAGTGTGAATACCAGTAGAATAGAAAACTAAAATAACAGTAGGCCTACGCCTACAGCTTTAAAACAAGACAAACAAACAGGTGTTGGAACCACTGAAGAAAGAAGACCAACCAGAGAGAAGAAACAACCTTCACGGTATCCAGAAAATTTTTTATGAATACGAATGATCAGACAGAAGGCCAACCTGAAGTTAGTGGACAATATCTAAAGATTTTATATATGAACATTCAGTGTTTAAGACTAAAAATAGATGAACTAGGCTTAGAAATTACAGATTTAAACTGTGATGTGGTGTGTTTAAGTGAGCACTGGATGGTTGATGATGAGGTAAGTTTTACATGTTGGGATGGATATAGAATTGGAAATCACTTCTCTAGAAAAATATCAAAGAATGGAGGGGTAATCATATACTTACAGGAATCACATAATTTTAATAAGTTGGATTTCAACAATCTGTGTATCGAAAAGCCTTTTGAGGCAACAGGAATCATACTTGTTTCAGTGGAACTAATAATAATTTCAATATATAGATCGCCAAGTGGAGATGTAAATCTATTCTTAGAACAATTTGAGAACATGCTAAAGTGCGTAACTCGCTTTAGGTATAAAGTTATTATTTGTGGAGACTTTAATTCTCAATTTGATGTGAATACAGATAATCACTGTTAGGCAGTTTTTAAACCTATTAAGACAGTTTGATTATCATTGTCTAAATAAAACTCCCACGCGCATAAATGCATGCTTGGATAACATCACAAATTTTGATTGCGTAAATTCGAATCTTACTGTCCGGAATCTGGGGTTATCCGATCATCATGCCATTTTGTTTGAAATGCGTATTGACAATAACTCCTACTATAATAGAGAAGACAAATGTTTCAGATAAGAGATTTTTCTGATGACAATTTTTTAAATTATGAAATACAGCTAAGTAATATTGAATGGAAATCTATATTGTACAAGTCCACTGAAATGAATGATAGGAAAGGAAATATTGACACCTTCTTTGCTATTCTGATTGACATATTCAATTCAAGTTTTCCAATGAAACATAAAACAAGGTATCCCCAAAACAACAAAGCGCTTAAAAACCAAAGAAAATGGTATACACCAGAACTAAGAAAAATGAGAGCTAACTTAATTACTTTGCAAGATATTTATAAAAAATTTAAAAGGAAACCTTACTAACTAACATTCGGGAATATAGAAAAAAGTATAGAAATTGCATAAGAGATGCCAAAAAGGAAAATAATCAGCAGTTTATAGAGGGCTCTGAAAACAAATGCAAAGTTGCATGGGGAATAATAAACTCAATCGCTAAGAAAAATGTCACAGCGACAGTAAACATAACGCCAGATTCCTACAGTGACTTTTTTGTTGAATCTGTAAATACCATTTCTTCTTATATTAAACCATGAATCAATACAGCGCTAAACTTACAAGAAACGCTTGGACTGACTGACAAAACATTTGTTTTCACTGAGGTAACCTGTGATGATGTTAAGAAAGTAGTAAAAAACCTTAAAAATTCAAAGACTCAAGATGTTTATGGAATGTCAAATAACTTCATAAAAGAAACAGTAGATCTCATACTAGTTCCGTTAACCTGTTGTATCAATCTATGTATCGTTGAAAGTCATTTTCCTCAATGCTTAAAATTTTCTAAAGTCACCCCAGCGTATAAGAAGGGTAATCCCGCTGAAACGAGTAGCTACAGGCCTATCTCTATAATTCCAACCTTGGGTAAGATCATGGAATGTCTAATTAAACAACAAATATTTACATATTTTGAAAATAACAATATATTTCTTGAAAATCAATTTGGATTTAGATCTAAAAATCAACAGTAATGGCAGTGGATTCGTTAATAGAACAAATTTATTATGCATTTGAGAAAGGAGCACATGCTCAGGGAACTCTGTGTGACCTCACAAAAGCATTCGACACCGTGAATCATGAAGTATTACTTGGTAAAATGGATAAATATGGTATTAGAGGACAACAGTTAAAATTTTTTCAGTCGTATCTGACTAACCGTAAAAAGTAGTGAATGTTAGAGGTAATGTTTCTAAAGAAAAATTGATAAATATTGGGGTTCCTCAGGGGTCAGTATTGGGACCAATCTTATTTTTAATTTTAATCAATGATATAGTTCTAACCAGTGTGTTCCGGCCTTCACTGTAATTTATGCTGATGACACTACTTATTTAAATATTGATCGTGACATATTGTGTCTGACGAATTCCGTTAAGAATACTATTGGGCAGGCTGTTAAGTGGTTTGAAGTAAATGGTCTCTTTGTTAATGTAGAGAAAACCCAAAGTATTTTATTCTCTTTGAGAGTTTCAGGTGAATCTGTAAGTGACTCTTTAGAATGTGTCAAATTGTTAGGGATATTAATTGATAATAAACTTTCTTGGAAGGCTCATATTAACTGTGTCTGTACTAAACTATCTAGAGCTATATATTTACTCAGAACCCTAAAAAATTATGTTAAAACAGACTACATACAAACCGCATATTTTGCTTTTTTTCAAAGCATATTGAAATATGGATTGACACTCTGGGGGAATGGAACAGGTATTAATGATGTACTAATATTACAAAAGATAGCAATTAAGCTACTGAGTAATTCAAACAAAACTGAGCACTGTAAGCCTCTATTCAAGAAGATGAGAATCCTCACTGTTATAAACCTGTACCTGTATGACGTTCTACTATTTGTTAAAGAAAATGAACATACATTCACCAGTAGAAATGAAATACACGACCACAACACGAGAAACAGAGATGGATTTGATATTCCATACCATCGATTACAAAAATCAATAAAATATTATAAGGTTATGGGTCTCAGATTATATAACAGATTACCAAGGGGATTAAAAGAAGTTCAACTAAATGTTTTTAAGAAAAGACTCAACAAGTAACTGATTACGAATCCATTTTATCCAATTGACGAGTATGAAGAAGCTCAATTTGTATAGATTTCTAGTCGTTTTACTACTTAAACATTTGGTATTAATATTTAATACTTACTTATTATTTTTACACATCTGGGTTTTTATGAACTTTGACTATGAACTTGAGTTTATTGAATTTGGTTTTTATAGTGTACTTTATCATTTTAAAATTATCTTTCCTTAATACTTTGACCTTTTTAATGTTTTGATTCTGATATTGGTGTAACTGTTCTGATGACAAGTCAATACTGAGGCTTATTATTTTTAGCTATGTATTATATTATACTATGTTTGTACATTATGTATACTATATTATGTATACTATATTATATACTAGCATGTGCCCGCGGCTTCGCCCGCGATAATTATTTCAAAAATTAAAAATTAAGAGCATAATAGTTAAATCATTATTTTATTAACACCTAAATCACGTGAATTACATACCACGATTAGATATCGTTGCCTGGTAAAAGCTATCTCAGATTCGAGTTCCTTGGCCCAGAAAATCCCTGTATAGTGAGTTTCGTCCAAATCGAACGATGTTTAACCATATTTAGGTCTATGTTGATTATCCCTCTTCCGTGTAGGTTGAAAATTTCATATGTCTACGGGCCTTGACATTCTAAACAAATGAATCGACCAGCGTGGGCTTACAACATTCAAGCGATCGCGATGCTTTTATTTCCACGGTATGACAAAAATAGCCAAAGCCAACTGCAATTGATTTGACATTGAAATGTATTACTGAAATCTGATGCTTCGACAGCGCTAAAATCACGTTTTCTGCCAGTTTTTCACTCATAACTCGCGAACGAAAGCTAAAATTAAAAATTCGGCTTCGAGGTGCATTCGCCCACCTTTCAGTCCATCTATCTTTAAATTTTCAGATCTTTGCGTTCAGTAGATTTCGATGGGCATCGTGGACAGACAGACAAACAGCATGTGCCCGCATGTGCCCGCATGTGCCCGCGGTTTCCCCCGCGATAATTATTTCAAATTATAATTATTAACACCTAAATCACGTAAAGTGCATTCCACGATTAGGTAGCGTCCCCTGGTAAAAGCGACCTCAGATTCGAGTTCCTTGGCCCAGAAAACCCCTGTATAGTGAGTTTCGTTCAAATCGAACAATGTTTGACCATATTTAGGGTTGATTATCCTTCTTCCGTGTAGGTTGAAAATGTCATATGTCTGTGGGCCTTGACACTCTAAACAAATGAATCGTCTAGGATGGACTAACAAAATCAAGCGATCGCGTTGCTTTTATTTTCAAGGTAGGCTATGAGGTATGTTGACAAAAATAGCCAAAGCCATCTGTAAGTGATTTGATATTGAAATTTATTACTGAAACTGATGGTTCTAAAACGCAAAAAAATGCACATTTTCTGCCAGGTTTTCACTCATAACTCACGAACGGAGGCGAAAATTAAAATTCCGGCTTCGAGGTGCACATTCCGACCCTTTAGTCCGCCTACTTATAAAATTTCAGATCTCTGTGTTGAGTAGATTTCGCTGGGCATCGCGGACAGACAGACGGAAGACAGACGGAAGACAGACAGACGGAGGACAGACACTTCCTTTTATTAATATATAGATGTATTGTACTTATGACATGATCTATTGTATTCAATGAATGCCTAATGGTTGTAATAAAATTATTATTATTATTATTTATACCGATGGGTCTACTTGTATTAGTGACGGTTTTGCTGGGTAAAAACGTGTTAGTGTTGTGAACTCACAAACGTTGTGTTTCAGTTCATTTTAGGTCTGTAATGGTCATGTCCATTGAAAAATCCTATCTTGCCTCAGCAGTTCGCGTAGCGACAAGCATGATACGAATGAAGACAAGTAAGTAAAGAAACCCAGTAGTCTGTGGGATTGGGTTCTTACTTGTCCACTTTTCCCCAGGCTAGGGAACGTATTGTGTTGCGCGCATGGGGGAGGAAAACCATCTCAAAAGTATTGACACGAAGGGAAAAGACCACCTGGAAGACCCAGACGTAGGTGGGAGGACAATGTTAGGATAGATTTAAGGGAACTAGGATTTGCGAATGATGATTGGATGGAGTTAGCACAGAATAGGGTTGAATGGCGAGCTCAGGTAATAAACCTTCTGCTTCCATAAAATAGGTAATTTTCCTTTAGCTTGCTGAGGAATAATTGTCTATTGCCATTGAGTATGAGTATCTTGAACACCAGTGCTACCAAGTGTTCTGCCTATTTTCCACAAGCCACGTGATGCTGACTGCCAGAAGGAACGAAATTTTATGTTGACTGGTTTTATTGCCAATCCATCCTGCTTCACCACATGCAGGGCCGTGGAAAGAAAGCAAGGGCCCCAGGGACAAATTTTCCCGGGCCCCCGCCAAATATTAAATTCTCTACCCAATTCGCCCTTTATAATGTATGCAACAAAAAGATTACATAATTATTAAGTGCCAGAATGATACCGGTACTTATGAGATTGTCTAGTAGACAGGACTGTCTGACTGACTGTCTGCCTGTCCGTGTATCTGTAAGCGCGATAACTCAAATACGCTTTATCGGATTTACATAAAAACTTGGTATACCATTTATAGTGCCCATGGGACGAAGCCAATTGATTTTGGGCCAAATCGGGCACGAAACGGAAAAATACACAAAAATGTTCTAATTAGGAACAATTTTATCTGTTTAATCTTTCGAAAATTATGATTTTAAATGCCGAACGTTAGTTGGGCCTACTGTTGAGTCCAAAAGGATTTGTGCTTCTACTTTTCAAAACAGCAATTTTTCATCAAGATTAATCCATTTCAGATTAAATGATAATTCCGCTATACGACAGGACAATGCAGATAAAATAAACACATAAATCACAACTTAAGATGATTATTGACTTATAAGTTATAACCAATTTTATTTTAGAGTAAATTTAGAAAGTAAAAAATAAAACCTGGTCGGCCGGGCCCCCTTTGGGCCCGGGCCCCGGGGCTCCAGCCCCGGCTGCCCTTCCCTCTCATCGGGCCTGACCACATGCAGAGTTGTATTGTCACAATTACTCTTTGCCGTCCGCCTGTCTGTACGCGCGATAACTCGAATATGCTTTATCGGAGTTGCTGTATACGCATTTACAACATCCATGGAAAGGAGCCTGTTGACGTTGGTCCAAATCGGTTGACCGGTACCGGACTGATTAACGGTCACATGCTTTTTAAACGGCAAATCTTGACTAGGCCTACACTACAAAACCGCGATGCACTTCCTTCTTTTGGTAACCATAACCACGGCCTCCCACTTTAGTTAAGACGGCATAATATAACATATCATTATATAACAGGCCGGGTTTGCTAGCGAAAATGCACGAGGCAGCCATTCAATACATTACGCTGGATGAAAATGGTCTTTTTGTACACAAACCGAGAAAAAAGTGTTGTGTTCCTGGCTGTACTATAGCAATAATAATGCTAATGGAGATTCTGTCCAAATGTTTAAATTTCCCAAAAATGAATTCAGACGACTTACGTGGTAAGTAAACACACATTAATGATAAATATTTGTCAGTATTTTGTTAAATCCATACGGAGGTAGTAATTGTGATTTACAGTTTGTGAAGGGTACTCTTATACAATTCAACGGCTCTAACAGCGTGCTCACTCGTTCCCTCACTTCGTGAGACATCGGGTATACTCGGCGATGTTCGTCTCTCGCAGTCTAAACTTTCACGAAGAGTACAAAATTAGGAAAACCGTTTCTTTATTATATAAGGCCTAAGTGAAATCAACGCAATGAACAAATATTCTAATTTTACTTTTTCGCATATACGTAGTATAGAGAAAGTAATGTGATCGTGACAAAAATTCGAAGTCGAGACAACACCGGGAGAGCATGTTTCATGAAGCCCAGAAACCGAAAAAAGGATTTTTGGAATGACGTCTGTCCGTCTGTCTGTGGACAAGCACAGCGGGTAAACGGCTCGTTGTATTCACTTCATTTTTGAAATAAGGACTTTTTCAAAATTTTGTCGAACCGCCCAGAAATTTAGCTTTACAACTGAAATATTAAGGGGACTTTTCATGAAAACTTTTTAAATAATAATGCCAACGGAGAGTCTATGCAAGTGTGTAAATTCCCAAAAATGAACCCAGACGCTTAAAGGGATATTAGCAGTTAACAGAGAAGATGTATAGGCCTACTTTCAGATAACTCGTGGTAAGTAAACACACGTTAATGATAAATATTTGGCAGTAATTATGTATCTCAGCACGACTCATTTCATTATTATTATTATTATTATTATTATTATTATTGTTACATTACTTCTGCACATTGATAATCGGAAGCGTACGCAAGTGGAGAGAGATTTCCCTCCTTGTTACTGGAAACGCCTTTCATCCTCGCGAAAAATATGTGGGTAGACATTGGCAAGTTCAATTTGTGGACTTTTTCGGAGTACATTAATGTACTAGCACAAAACAAAAACAAAACTGATAACCTAGTTACAACATGAGCGAAACGAATGTTGAAGTCATGCGAGTTTTCCATGAATATTTCTGCGAGTGTAGCACAATAACACAAAAGTAGTAGTTAACTAGTTGACTAAAACGATAACTGTGGTATAAAATACATCAAGTTAGAGTGGTTAAAAAGCAGTAACTACAATCGCACATGAATGTTTCCTCTTGTGTAACTCATATATTTTACAGTACAAGGAACTCGAGACATTTGTGGCGAAGTTTCGCTAATAACATCACATGCAACTTGAATCATCACCACAACATATTTTTATCTTCAAACCAGGAGCCTCTCATTCGCCACACTTGTGACAGCATTCTCTAACCACACCCCCCGGGTGGAAATGAATGTGGTTTTAATTAAGTGGGTCTAGGTAAACCGTTATTCCAAACTATCTCTAACTTATATGCAGAGGATAAAAACAGCAAGCAGGTGGGGGGGGGGGTGAATTAAGTGGAAAAGGTTTGTGACTTGGCTATAACACATTCAAATGTGAAATAGCGTCCTTTTCCACTACACCTGGCGTGCAAATGCAAATACCAAAAGAATACAACTCATTTGGAATGGCTCAATAAATTCCGGGAACGTTGTTTAATATGGGCCTTTAAGGAGTGAAATATGGTAAAGTATAACACTGGAGAATGCTCAAATATGTTTCATAATTGTTATAGCTTCCTGTACAAATGGACGAGACAGTTTCCAGGATTCTCTCGAGAACTAAACTGAAACAGTTCATTTTGACTTTAGACCCAAGTCAACATCATTTATGTGTGCATAAATGTCGCAAATGTCTGTAGAATTAAAGGAAAGTAAAAGAACTCCTACGAGATAAAATTACGGCACAATAATTACGGCCACAGGCCTAACTTCCAGTACATTCCCGTCGTTAAATAAGCATTAATGTAAGGTGGAAGAAGCTACGAATAGGGAGGAAAGTGACATTTAACACAGTAAAAAGAACATAAACTTATTTAGAGATGCAGCATAGCCTATGTTGCACACCTAAACCAAGAATTAAATATACTCATTATCTCTTGTTTCGCAAAATAATTCAAAGAATTAGCAGGAATTGTTAGTTGAATGGTCAGTGTAGCCTATACCCATTTAAAGTGAATTGTCCAAAATTTGTTGCACTAAGTTTCTCACATACAGGTATTTAGATTTTTATTATTGAGGCTTTTATTTTCTTGACAAATGGAACAGGAATTTACCATTAAAAATAAATGTACAACTTTCAGGTGAAATAGATTCAGGGATCTCAGAATTTTTCATGCATTATTCCCCTTATGGCATCACACATTTTAAATGGATTAATAACTCCGCCGACCATTCAATAGATTTAGATTTCCTGAGTCAAGAAAATAAGTAACAGAAAGAGTGGGAACTAAACAAAATCAATATAAATATGAGGTGTACTCTAATTATTGCTATTCGTAAGTGGAACATTTGTGTGGACCTACTTATCTACAATATACAATACAATATTTATTATTTACCATGAACATTACAAATTACAAATTAGAAAATACAAATTAATACAAAATTATTACAAATACAAATATAAATAATATAAACAAAATTATTACAATTATAAAAGAGCATTATTTACCCCGCATGAGCATAGCTCGTGTTCGGGGTAAGTTCAGTTATACTAAAATTATATTTTGAACATTATATAAAAAGAAAACATACATATTATAGTTTTAGGCAAAAGATAAGAATAAAAATAAATAAGATTGCTTATATGAAATAAAATACATGAACAAAGATACGAAAAATAAATTACAATAACATAACAAAGTTACAAACAAAATACCCTATGTTAAAACTTAAAAATTTACAGTTAAGAATGAATAACGGAAGAAAGTGGGTAAAAGTTCAATTACAAGTTAGATTTAATCAATTCGAGTACTTGTTTTTTAAACAATTTATTGTTTAGTGGTATCAGATTAGGGTTTCTTCTAGTAAAATTGTTGTATAGCCGTGGTCAGAAATTTATACTATGCCTTAGACCTGCTTCTGTAGCACATTTTGGTTCGAAAAGAGGACAAGAGATATTATACCTCCTTGTATTATAGTAGTGATTTCGTGTTATGAATTTTTCATGATGTTTATGGAAATAATTTAATAAAGTGTAGGAGTATAATTGTTTAATATTCAATACGTCAAAATCTTTATATAAACTTTTAGATGGATAGTCGATTGATTTTTTTTAAACATATCTTGATTATTCTTTTCTGCAACAAAGACAATGGGCGAAGTGCAGTCTGACATATCCCACCCCATCCTATTATTCCATATTGTATAACTGATTGGACTAAGCTTAGATATATTAGTCTTAAAGTACTCTGTGGCATAATGTTTCTTAATATAACAAATTTATATATAGTTTTCCGTAGTTTAAGACACAGATATTGAACATGTTTTTCCCACCGTAAATTTTGATCAATGATAACACCTAGGTATTTTACTTGTGTTGATGAACTTAACTTTGAATGAATTTTAAATGAATGTTTTGAATTTATATACATATATGTAGATGTATTATATCTGAGCTCGGGATGGCACTAAGTAGTTGCTTTACTCTTCTGCTGTAAATAATGGTCCACTTCAAATAGATCAATTTCTGATCATGTAGGCTGACAGCTAACGTAATATAACGAATCTTACAACTTGTAGCAATTAAGTCTAACATTAAAGAAGGATCAATTAAAACTTCAACATCTTAATCGTCTCTTACTTTAATGCAAATTCCGCTATTCAGCAATTCGGCAATTACAATGTCAAGATATTATTTCAATTTGCCAACACACAATTATCCGGTAAAATAATTTGTTACATATTTCTTGTTAGTCTAGTCTCATTATCGTTGTAAATTACATAGAATGCGAATTGCTTTTAATCGATTAAAAAGGGTCACAAAGGAGGTTTTAAAATAGTTATTTATATAAAATGATTGTTTTCTAGGTAGCCTACAGCAGTTTCTGTTACTACGGCTGAATGAGGGGCAAGAGGGATTGTGCTGGAACACACATGTGAATGTCTAGATTGTCCATACAAAGCTTGATTGATCACTGAATGAGAGATACGCTGTCGGATAGGCTATATTACATAATCCGGGAATTTAATTTTAAAAATTCAGGACCTCGAATTACAAGTATATTTATTTGATAAATAAAGAGGCGGAATAATGAATATACTAGTTGCTTACATTCTTCTATCTCACTAAATATTCCTTGGTCCTGTTCCAATGAATTAAATTGTTTCCTGTAAAATTGCAGAACGTACAACTTCCACTGTTTTATTTCTTGATCTGAATGCATTGCTATTATACAACCTACTGTTATTAAACTTAAAGGTGTATGTACTGTTATAGAAGATCTATAAACTTTTAGTTCACATAAAATTGTAGATTATTTTGGTGTCTCCTTTGCTCAAATGCCCCTTATATACAGGGAATCCATTTTATGCGGAAACTTTTTAACAGCGTTGCCCCTGCTCACACTTTCCCCACTGTTGCGCTTGCACCGGCCGGGACCGTGTTCCGTTCCTACCGGCAAATCGGCAAATCAAGACTTTAGAAACACTACAAAATAGAATAACTCAACCAATTTATTATCAAAATAGGCCTACATGTAGAGGCTTATTACTCACCATTTTGTACGGATGGTACAGTCAGGATATTTACGAGAAAATCTCCGAACGCGCCTTCTATGGTTATTTCTCAATAAGTAACATTCCACCAAATAAATTCACTGTTCAACCGAATACATTTTCCATTATTGTCTTACGTAACACACAACAATAGACAAGCGTCTCACTACAAGACACCGAAGCAACTAACCGCTTGTATGCTTTGTACAATGCTAGCGCGGCAATGCGGCAGTGATGCGAGGTTTCCTCATAAAATGGACTCACTGTATAACTTACCCAAATACTTCATTAGTTCTAGCAAATACAGGTGCGATAAAATGAAAATAAACACTTGCGATTGCTTTTATTTCCACATATTGCGGCATTGGGTTCGTCACAGGTTCACAAGTTAAATAGAAGAAAATCGTCCCTTAACACCTTAGGGCTGGAGCTGGAACACAGATCTCTGGAATATCTAAATGAATGACCTACATTTAAATTGCAGTATTCTGAGAGGACAATGCATGCAAAGGTTTATTTTATATTATCCAAGTTCAATGAACTGAATTCACATCTCGGCTGAAAATTGAAAACTTAACTAGGTCATTCGTAAGAAATATCTTAACTTCCGTTCATGTCTTTGATAACACAGACTCAGACATTAATGTTATGCAGCTCCTGGCTTCACTCCCTAATAATCTAATTTCTTTTCATTCGCAAACTGGAATTTAGTTATTAAGAAGAGAAGAAAAACTTTGTAGAATCCAGAAAAGAGATTGAAATACTAAATTAATGAAGTTTGTAGCCTAATTCACTGTCCTTAGTACAAGCAATAATAATAATAAATGTGGATACCTTAACATGTTACATGTTGTATGTTGAATTCCAGTTCCAAGAGGTTTGAATTGAAAGTTCCGGGCCGTTTTCATCTGCAAATAAAAATAAAATCAGGTAAACTGATATAACAAAGTGATAGTATGCTTTTTTTAATCAGCGATAAACGCAATTATGATAGGCCAATGCAGAAAAGTTATTTTTCTAATAGATCTCAGAGTTAAACTAAAAAAAATGCGCTAGCAATAATAATAATGATGCAATAGGCCTACGATTCGCTGATATGTCTGTTTCAAGTTTAAAGCAGCCTTAAAAGTTATGAATCAATAAAAAGTCAATATGAAATCTATCTGTCAGGAATTACAGTAGGTATATTGCTGCACAGGAACGAATAAGAAAAATACTCACATTAAAATATAGCCTAATGTAAATATCGGTAGTCTACATATTCATAGAATGCACAATATAATAACAATATTCAACGGCTAGTTGTTATCAATCTTTTATTTACATTATTTACATTATTATTTATCCTACACTGACATCGTTATGAAGAAACGAATCAATCAAGGCTGCTATCAATATCAATATCAAAGGTCTAAAGTTTCATACTTAACCTTAATTCAAACTCGTATACTGGTATAAGACATTCCTATAAAATATTAACATTTCCCAAAATACACAGGCGATGAACTCCACTTAATGTATGTAGGCCTAATTATTTCAGAGTAATATATCTTCTGTATATAACAGTATTCAACTTGATGAACGAAGTAAACATCTGACTACATTGATAATCAATGTGTCACGGGTCACTACTGCAAATCCCAAGGCCATAAAACGATATGTTGTCAGAATAACAGATTTGCATTTGTTAAATTTGTTATAATAATATATTACCAGAAAATAAGCACTAGATTGGGCATTACTCCGATACCGGTCAACCGATTTTATCCAATATCAATAGACGTCTTTCCATGGACATTATAAATGCATATACCAAGTTTCATAAAAATCCGATAAAGCGTATTTGAGCTATGGCGCCTTTCTAGTATAATCTATTAAAATAGGCACTTAATTGGGCATTACTCCGGAACTGGTAAACCCATTTGGTTCAATATCAATAGGGTTCTTTCCATGACATTATAAATGTGTTTCCAAGTTTCATTAAAATCCGATTAAGCGTATTTGAGTTATGGCGCGTACAGACACACGGACGGACGGACGGACAGACATTTTCCCGTCCCCACACAAAATCTCATCAAGTACCATACTGGCACTTAATAACAAAGAGAGTGAAATACTGTAATAAACCTATCCACGAAAACCAGAGGATTCCAGTTCTATTTACATCAGATTAGAAAGGTCTGGTCACCATGACAAAAAGTTTCTTATATTTATATAATCCTTTAAAAAATAACGAAAAGTTATGTTTTTACTCCGAGCAAATCGCTATTTATGAATAAGGTACGCAAAGCAAGGCTTCGGCCGAATCTAAAATATGAGAGGAGGCAGATAAAGTTACTTGGTGCATGGAATAGTTTTGAATAAAGGTTCTGTAATTTTACTTCTAATGAGCTCAGTTTCACACTTATTTTCAATGAGTCTGCGTAAAGAAAGCGAAGATACGGCCGTTGTAGCAATAGTACATGTTTATCAACTTTGTTTGTTTGGATTTCTTTCTTTTTAATAAAAATTGATCTAAAAACTTCGGTAAGATGATAATTTTCATTGATTAAACTAAATATATTCACTTTGATACAAATTTCAACCAATCTTATTAGGAATTGTTACGGTAAGCAGTTAGTATAAGAGGCTCATCTGAACTAGGTCGCTTCAACTGACACTTGTAGTGAATTGACAATGAAAACAACCAGTTGCATTATTATTATTATTATTATTATTATTATTATTAAATTATTACTTGTATACGAGATGTCTGAATGAAAAGATTTGCGATCCTTCTTAATTAGTAAAATTAACCTAAAAACATTTTACATAATATATATCCATATACACATATACAGGATGTTAATTATTAACACCTAATATTATTTTACCTATGCATAGAGAGGACATAGACAAGCAAATTTTATTACAAGATATTTTCTCTATGACGTAAAATGTGCATGCTACAGGGCATTAAAGTCATATAAGTCAATAATGAAGAAACTAAGGTTGAAATTTTAATGATTTATGTATAGCGTAGAGCTTTATTACTGGTACTCACTACTAAATTGCGGTATTTTTACCTGTTGGAGCGCTTTCAACCGCATGGAGCGGCCATCTTCAGCAACTCAAGAGTTGAAATTTTCATTAAATTGACTTAATCCCTTCTTAGTTATCGACAAGAACCTGATGTTTAATCATTCATCAACAGCTATAGCATAATTTAGTCTTTCCATAATATGAAAAATTTACAGACAAATCACATAACTGGCCGCCATAGGATTAGTTTTTTTCTTCTTCTTTCTTTTTTAAATTCATAACTCCAGTTCCTTTGTTTTACATTTCTTCATACGTTAGAAGTCAGTAGTGACCATGCTGTGGGATATTTTATGCTGTAACTGGAAACATTTAATCCATAGAGCAAATATCTCCTAATAAACGTTGCTTGTCTATATCCCTCTATACACAGGTACAATGGCAATTTCACTGGAAGCCATTGTAGACCAGGCGTCATCAACTGCCCGTAGCGCTGGTTATGTGTACAGTGCACCAGCACGTAACCAGTTCGTTTTCGGCAATAGTCAGTGGCGGACGTCACCACCACCACTGAATTTATTAAGGCAAGTCATTTTTACTGAAAAGGGGGAAACCCAGGTGTTTGACTTGTTCTGAACAACAGAAGGAATTTCAACCTACAACCACATTATTACTCCCATCATTCAAGTGATTAGGACAAATTTAAGGGAGAAGAACGAACTACTCTCGTCCTCCACAATAGTTATAGCTTTGGTTGCTTTGTAATTCGTTATCTGAAAATGAATTTAATAAGCACATAATATGTCAGTTACAATGGTTTCTCGGACTAAAAATCTTATGTGAAACATATAACTTCTGCCAAAATTAAAGTTTTGCCTCTTAGTATAGCATATTATGTATGACCTTCTGTTCTTTGAAGTGTAAAAATGTAGAGAACATTACCGCATCTCATCCCCGAAGAACACACAACCCTCAAAACGTAATTAGTGCAGTCACGCAACTTTCTCTTTAATCCCATGTTAAGGTTTGTTCTTATATATTGCATGTAAGGAAAATTAAACAAAATCGAAACACCGCCCATCATTTAGGAAGACTGTGTATACTGTTATTTTATTTTTATATTAATAAAAACACTACATTCATGCATCCAATAAATAGAAAAGCCAGTATGTGTACTCTCAGTTCGTACGTTAGATTCCACTATTTAGCCAATAATTTAAAATTAAGATAGCAGTACTGGTATTAACACGTCTAGGCCGCGGTGGTGTACAGGTAGGCAATAATGTCCAACTGTGGATTCGAAGGTAACCTTGTGGTTGATGGATTTTTGAGAACGTATAATTTCTGGGCAAGAAGTCCAAATTAATTCTCTGCACCTAAGTCCAAGTAATACCTTAGTCCCCTTTCGAGGGTTGTTGAGGCGATGGGTTTATCACCTGTCCCTCAGCCCTCTCTCGGAAAATAAGCGTATCATTTATACTTGAGGTATTTCCGTTACATGCGGTTCCAGCAAGACGTCAAACAATATGAAATACTGCATGCCTTCCCTTTGGTTTTGGAGGCAAAGGACATCTTAATGATGAGCAATTCCAGTTGTACGGAGTGAGAAGATTTCTACCCTACTAACTCAACACAAGTAGTATTCGGCTAGATAATTCACGCCAAGAAAAATTAGTTCATTTTTAAGGAAATAGCATAATGCAATAAAGATATGTACATCTTGTTGTAAGACTCATAGTCTTCAATATCAAGTTCATCGAATTCTCGAAAGCAGCTCGAGATCTCGGGTTTCGCGACTTCAAACCAAAATATCACATACCTGATTTTATACCAGGGTACGCAATTATTGTCATTGGTGTATTGTTGACGAAGACAATTTAAAATAGATTTGTTAGTATGGATTATTATTGCGGCTTACACGTTGTCTCACATACCTGTGTTCATTCAGAAGTAGTCCTAAATAACTAAAACATAATATAGAAAACTGCCTCTAATCTGTAAACTGTAGTCACAAGATTTCTGTTTCCATAGCCCGACATTATTCGCTGCATTGTAAAGATAACTTGACAACATTATATACAGTCCATACCCATCCCTTATCTCACAAAACATGATTGCAAATTCACATTTCGTCCCGCTTTTAAGAATAGAAGAGCGACTACGAGTTTGGAATGTTTCACTTTTATTCAAAACTTGCATTCAGAGAGCTAAAAGAGAAAAGTAGGAATAAAGAGAACTAGAGAGAAGTAAGAAGATGGATCCAGATATCCAAAAGGCTTCCTTCTCTCTTACATTTTTTCTTTTCGACGGATTTCGAATGTTAAGAACTAGATTACAGACTTTCTACACAGAGATTCAGAACAGGCGTTGCTAATGTTCCATGAACCAAAAAAGATCTCCGAATAATGAATAGACTTCTTATGATGATATTCAAATTACATTACACAATTAAATTTAGGTTCACCTGCGGAAAGCAAACACTGGGATAACTGAAGAGATGGAAGAGATGCGTTAAAGTAAATATTGGAGAAAGAAATCTCCACAAAGGCGATAGAGCCTAATGACTTCATCCAATAAATCAATCTGCTGCACTTACATCTTAGCGAATATTTACTGCTCGACGCAGCCAATATCCGTATTCTAACGGTGGCGCTTTATGTACAGTATAGCAGTGCAGTCCGCTGAAATGTCATGATGCATTTGAAACTTGTGAAAGTAGGCCTAATGGAGGGGATCGGCGCAAAAATGGTCTAACCCCACTGATGAAGAAAATTAGATATAGGTCCCATTTGTATCCACAGGGGTGTTGGACGAATTGCGCATCGTACTGCTAATTTATTCTCTGAAGCAATATTCATCTTGTGTAAGTGGTTCCGAAAGTTTGTAGTAAAGCTCAATACAGTAAGTCCAGCAAAACTTTAGGACAGCAAGGATCTTCTGAACTATACATAGCACATTGAATCATTAGCATTATTACACTCTTGTGATAACTGAGGTACGTGATGAATTATCGGAGATTATAATTAAAAGCAAAACATAAAACTGTTACTGTTAAATAATGTTTCATTAGATGTCATAATTATTGAAAAGAGTGTTTCTCTTACCTGCAGTAGCGGTATTATATTAAGTGCAACACAAGCCTAAAGAAAAATAAGTTCTAGGGTCTAATGAAAATGATATCTCTCAACTTTCTGATCTGTAGATTGTAAAATATATTAGTTATATAAGACACCATCACCAGCAAAATTGTAATATCAAGTAGTAAGAAAATCAGAAGTGTACAACTGTTTCTATATAGAAATGTTCGCTTACACCACTGTTGTACTGACCCCATCAACTCCAGTATAGGCTAAGTTAACTTATGGTGCATCACACGAATTGCACAATGATTGCGTATTAAGTAAAAATCAGTTATTGTGTTAGACATGGTCAATATTTACACTTTATAACTGCACTTATTCAAATCTGATTGTCCTCATCAAATGACGTCATTTCATATAATTCCATTATCCAGTATCATGGTATCTTAATGTTTAATAAAACGTTTAAGCAAACAATTCTAGCAGAGCATCTGTACAAAATCATATCTTAGTGTGTAATTATATTTGATATTTAATGAAGACTTTATAAAGCGTATGAATAAATTGTATTGTAGAAAGTAAATAGAACGCAGTGTGAGACGTTGCCATATGTCAACAGAAAACTTTACGGTACATGTAACCGGTAATTAAGAAGAAAAATACTGAACAAAACTGGAGTTCTTCAAACATTTGAACTAAACCATATTAGCTACAAAATTACCGTCTTCTTCTTTCAAGCTCCCAAAATAAATAAAGTAAAGAAAAATTAGTCTGACAAATTCATTTGGCGACACAACTCAAGACAAGCACTGATGGCATTAGAGTATTACTACAGTCTGATTTAAATAACCTGCGACTTGAGATAGTTCACTCGAAGCGAAGAATTGGGAAAGCTTCCAAATAGCAAACCTCTCGCATAGCTTCAGCATTGCCCCTCCATTAACAATCACAAGTCGCAGGTTGCTTAAATCAGACTTTATATCCTGAACAAACCATCCAACCTCGTGTAAGTCTGACTGAAATATGCATTTCACTGAATGTTGGTTGTCATACCCCAGGTGAGAATTCTTCATAGGCTACTACTTTATTATCCCTCTTAAATGTACCAATTCTCCTTCTTGCAGTTTACTTCATGGAATAATCCAGTGCCACACTGTTGATGTGTTTCTATGTTTTAAGTGACAGAAATGTCATTTCTTTGGTTTATGAAACTTTCGTCAATGATTCTTGTTACATTTCCTCTGTACCTAGTTTTGTCTTATCACTTAACTTCCAAACTTGTCTTTGGTTGTGGACTTAGTCGAGTTAAGTCAGTTTTCCTTAACTCCACCAAGTTAAAATTATATAAATTAATTAAATAAATGTCTACGATAAGTACGTTATCGCAGTATTTATTGGATCAATTATTTTCCAACATGACAGCAATTTTTTTTTAAATTACACTACCAACAATTTGAATTAATTTATTTCAGACTAATTTTATAATTTTTATGAGCCATATGCCACTTTGCCTTGTAAGTAACGAGGAGCAAAATTATGTTAAAATCCATATTTGAAATATCGTTGAAATCGTTTCATTGGAGTTGATGGCGTATGAAATTTAGTATTAATGAATACAATGCGTCGAGGTTTGTGACGTAAATTTGTTGTAATAACTCCTGTATATTCTCATGGTGGTTTTACACTAGAGAAATTAGGCTGTATGTAACTGGGTTGTTTATTTTACCTGAACTTTTATTTAATTGCTTCATTCCAGTTTTTCGTCCGTGAATATCCATTAACAAATTGTTTGTAACATTGGGACAAGTTGCCTCAGCCTCGACGGGAAGAGATTTTCTAATTAAAAGTGAGCATTTTCTGTTGGAGGTCAAAAATAATGACCCTTTGTTTTCGAGGGGTCTCCTGATGTTACCATTGTGTGTTTAATTACTTCAGCTTTCAAGAACGGAGTTGAAAATCATAATTTTAATCTCACTGAGTCGAGACAATTAAAATTCATCATTAAAATAACGAGTAGACACAACGCTAACAAGCATTTGGGATTGAGTGGACATATGCATTCTCATATTAATGCTTTTATGTCTCAACATGATGTTTACCATGTAACATAACATGTTACCAGAAAAGTCTGAAATTGAGGATTTATTTAAATACCTGGGAATTCTGTAAAATGCTGTAATCTTAAAATGTGTTTAGCACTTTTTCTGAGCACTTTATACAATACCTACGCATTATTTTTACTTTTGGGGGTTAGAAATATAAAAAACGGTAGGGCTTTTTGCAATTTTCCCGTTGGTTACTTTGCTAAACCCAAAGTTTTTAGTTGTTCTGGAAACATCATACAACATTGTATAACTGAGTGATTACCCAGTAAGTTTTGCCCACTAATAAGGCAGCTGGAAGTATTACATTCAAGGCAGTTGGATAATTATGCGAAATGGGCCTGTCAAATTTTATGAGGCTAACTGTCCTCTAGGTATGTAATGAAATTAATTAATCTGTGGAAATTACGAAAATTTACCTAAAATAGAAAAATCTATATAAGATATAACCAATGGAGATTCGAAAAAGTCTTAGGACCAATCTCGTGGATTTATCAGAATCATTTATTGCTGGTGAAATCTTAATTTTGATACGACCCACTATAAACCTTAAACAAAATAATCTTCCCCTAATTCGAATGTAGTGACAGCCATTTTTTTTTTGGTGAAAATATAAAAAAATGTGAATTTTTTAGATATTTTTTCCGCCAGTTACAGGCACAGAGATATAAACGTGCAATATTTCAAGTATCTGTCTCATCTGGAAGTAGTTAACGTTAATATGAGAGAGTGGGTTAGCCAGTCGCTTTATACTAGGTGTGTAGTTGATGACCGAATAAGAGTATGCTTATATGTGTGCAATCTGAAGCTGTAGTGAAGATTAATAAAATAAAAATGAACGCGGCACTGCGCATGTATCTGTAGGATGTGGAAAATGAATAACTCGAATTATTGTTTACAGAAAATAAATCTATAGCTTTAATTAAAATACTAATCCAAGAGAGCGTTTGATTAATGGAATTAAATTATTGAATGGAGATGAAAAGTAAATAGGGGAGAGTTCGTTATATTCAAACACAGGTGCCTTCAGTTGTGACTGTCCATTCCATTAAAAGGCTGATTGAATGTTCTGTAAGGCAAAAGTGTTACCGCTAGGACCAAGTATCGTGCCAAAGTTACCAAAAGGACCTTTATGTTTGTTTTATAAGATACTTATTACAATTGTTTACAATCTGATGTGTACTTACTCCCCAAAACTCTCTGCAGTACTTGAGGGTAATAACAAAAGCTTCCCATGAATAATAGGGAATGTAGAAAAACAAGTCCAGATTGCTATTTTTATTTAAGTTCAATCGCTTTTAAACAAGGAAATGAATATTTGACTTCTGTGTCTTTTTTATTACTTCCAACACTTCCTCAATAGTTAGAGTGATAGAAACTGAAGCAGCTGCTCAATGGATTTCATTCGCCTGCCTATCAGTGTTCTACTGAACTATGGATGTGTTCCCACAGCAGTGACACTATAACAACGTTACAGCATCTTGTGGTGAATTCTCAGGACTTTCTTAAAATAATAATCATAGCCTACATCATTATTAACTTATTGTCATTTTACACTTTTCAAAGTCAATATGTACGACTAAGATGTGTAAGAGTTTGTATGACAGACGATATAAAATAACGAATATTGGCAATGTTTTGTAAGCTATTACGCGAATATCAGATATTGGAGAGATTTGTAAATTATACCATTAAAACGGCAATTTTAACGCGATTCTTTTGATATATTGGAACATAACATTGAGTAATTAATTATAAATCAAAATAAAGTTTATTGATTAAAATAAGTTAAAGAAGATGAATTCATAAGAAATTATATATCAAAATTCTTAGATTTTCGAGACGGACGCGAATTTAATGTTTAATGTTAATTATAATCACAGGTCTATGAAATAATAAGGACCTGTCATAAGATATAGACTTGGTGGCACACATTCATCACCCAGCGGGAGATTAACGTTTCTCAACTGTAAGAGAGTGGAAATTTGACTGCATTTCAGTACAAACGCTCGTCACATATTTAAAAGAAGAACCAATCGGCAGAGAGTGCGACAAGAAATGATCCAATGAGACTAGAAAATTGTACTTAAGACGTTGTTACGTCAAACCCATATATAAGGGATAAGCCGTGTCTCAAAGGGGCTTTTTGGTTGTTTGCAGTGGAGCTTTTTTGGCTGTTGGGCTTTTTGACTTCGGCCTGATTAACTGCGGATTGTCAGTTTCTAGCCAAATTATTACGAGTGTATTAGGCAGAAGTCTATTGTTGTAGAAGTAATACGAGTGATATAAAATATAATCCGTTGTGAGATATGGTGCAATTTAATAACATTGATATAAAAAAGTGTTATTATTCCGCTGGATTAAAAGCGAGGAAGAGTATAATTCGCTCCAGACCACAAGGTTATAATTAGGGCCCGGATTTTTATGTGCTAAAAAACTTAAAAAAAAATATTTTTTATGTGCTAAAAATGTTTAAAATATGTGCTAAATTTTTTTAAATATGTGCTAAAACTAAAAAAAAAAATCTGAAAAAGAAACAAAAACACCAGAATGTGTATTGAAACTCACCAATTGCAGCTAAACATCAGATGTAAAATGCTGACTCGAGTTGCAGTGCGCAACAAATGTCATCTCCAGATTATGGATCAGAAATCCTGGCCTATTATCCTTAAATTGAGAAAAGGAACGTTCTACATCACACAATGTTAATCTTGCATATTTGAAGAGGTGTACTGTACATCTTTAACACACACACGATCAAGTTCACTTATGTTTTGACCTTCCAAAACCTGAGCGACTTTGCAAAGGGTTTGGTAGCCACCATTTTTCTCAAACATACCTTTAAATGTTGTTCTTAGAACTTCTATTTTTGAACCTGAGATAGTGTTAAGTTACCTTTCAACATATTGTATTTCTTTAACTGAACTACGCAATGTTGAGATTGGGTTCAATTCTTCCCCGTGCAAGTGAATCACTCTCACCTCATTGCAAGTGAAGCATTTGTGTTGAATTCATTCGAGATACAAATTTTTGTTGTAAAATGTTATAAGAGAATGAGGAAAAGTACTAAAATATTTATTTATGGAGAATATATAGAAAATATTTATTCATATAACGTTTTTGTAAAACATATATTTTTATGTAAGATAAAATTTAGAATTTGCTGTTTTCGGACCTTGATATGAGCATCAGGAAAAAAAATTACATAAAAAATCCGGAAAAGTACTAAAATATGTATTTATGGAGAAAATATCGAAAATATTTATTCACATAACTTTTTTTGTAAAATATGTGTTTTTATGTGAAATAAAATTTGGAATTCGCGTTTGCCGGACCTCGATTTGGATATAAAACTTTGTTTTAGGAATGTACGCATCAGGAAAAAAAATGTTTACATACAAATCCGGGCCCTAGTTGTAATAGTGACTGTGACCGAGTGAAATTGTGTAAAATTGATAAATAAATATCTATATCTAAGATAACATGGGAACATTTATTTATTGTATTTAAAAACTGCTTATGCAATAACCCGTATGATTTTGCCACGAATCTCAGGTCTACTGTCTTAGCTAGGCGTATAAGAAAATCGCCGGCCCTTAGAATGTAATCCAAGGGTCGCGTCGTTTACAGGTGTTGTTACGTTTAATTAACATAAAATATGAAGGTGTAGTAAGTTTTAGGTTGTACAAGAAAACGTCTTTTCTCCTCTATCATGTGGGAGGGAATAAATTTCAATTCATGCAAGAGTATGACTTTTCTTTGTAGTAATAATTTATTAATTAAAGTATTTACTGTTCCTTTTAACAAATTTCTAGTGTTCATAGAAACTTAATGAAACTTAATACATTTATCATATATATTGAATTTCCTTTATATTACAATACTTCTTAAAGTAACAAACATACAATTCATTCCACTCAACCCCTTTCCTTTTTCTTGTGATTTCCCAGTACAGTAGAAAAATATAGAAATAATAGAATTGAAAAATGCAGAATTCTCGTAAGTATATTCTAGAACAAATGCCTTGATTGCAATAGAAAATTTGATGTAATGATGGACTTACTTTTATGAGGGCTTGCCTTCAGCAAACCCTCGTGAATTAGAAGAGCAATATGATTCCACAACCTCGGAATACCGAGGGGCGTTTCCATGAAAAGAAGTTATTTGAGGCAGCTATTCCACGTCGCCTTGTATGAAGAAGTGAAGTGCTGTTTCCAAAGTAGACTAAGTAGCAGAAGTAGTCGAAATCCCGGCAGTTCCAGGTAGCACGAAGAATAGATGTAGAATGAATGTCGTAGAATGTATGTAGCAGAATGGCGAAGAATGGTTGAAGACTTCTTGAAGAATAGTAGAAGAATGGGGCGGTGCCACGAAAGAGACTGGATTATATAGAGACAGAGTGACTTCAAAAAACTAACAAACTTACAGTTCTAAAATAAACGATTCTCTCTTGAATATATCGATATAAAAACAACACATGATCTAGAGGCAGTGACTCAATAACATTCCTACGTCACAAATTCCTTACTACCTTTAAGTTTTACACGAAACTTAACATACTGGGGCCTCAAGAAAAAGAAAAAGAAAGCACATGCATACTTACAATAGCACACAATGCACACATTACTCATATTACACTTTACAAAGGTCTTTTCCTGTTATACATAAGTTCACAAGACAACACTGATGTTTTCACTTGTGAGATTGGCAAATATTACACAATTGTTTTTTTTTTTTTTTTTTACAAGAAAGAAACTAAATGGGTAAGTTCTTTCGAAGTTCATAATAAACTTAAAAAACATATATTTTAATAATCTAGTGAAGACTCACTGGATATTACTTTTCTAATTAAAGTTTAGGAAAGTCTAAGATTTATGAATTGCACTTTACAGCAATTTACTGTCTAGTCACACTTCTGATTCCTTAATTGGAAGTGGACACCAAAGAGTGATCGGTCTAACCATTTGACCAGTGCGGGTTGAAAGAAGAGCTACCCTTTTTCTTTTGTCTCTTCCCTCGTGTAAGTGTTTCACTCTGCCCAGTTTCCAGACGAAAGGAGGAGTATTTTCCTTTATCATTACTAAATCTCCCTCTTCTATTGAGGGTTTCTCTCGTAATAAGTAGAGCAATGATCTAGGTTCAGGATGTAAATTCTGGTCATGATAGTGTCGTACAATGAGTTTGGTGACATAAGCTTTAGCTGGCAAAATTATCTGGTGTGAAGAATTAAAGCTTAAATCGGCATTACTAATCCTTCCACCTACTCTCAATAATCCCTGTTTGTCTAAGAAAGGATTAAGTGAGAGTAACTTACTTTTGCAGTGAATAGGCCTTTTATTTTCGAGATCGTCCATCTCGCTAGAAAAATATTCCCTTTGAGTGAGAAGCAATACTCTTGTAGTAGCTTCTCCCATTTCTTCTGAAGTGAGATGTTTACCAATGCAGTTTTTATTTTTCCATCTCAGAATCCAACAAATTGTTCTCACTAATTTCTTGAACTGGGAAAATCTTGTGAAGAAATGTTCTTCTTTTGTTTTAGTTGAAACTGTAAGTTGAACTGAAACTTGTTTATACTCTGGAACATCTATGAGGTCTTCGACTTCATACGATGGCCACTCGTGAGCTGGGAATGAAATCCATTCAGGTCCATTCCAATATAACTTGTTTCCGATCAAACCAGCAGGTGTACACCCTCGTGATATTATGTCAGCTGGGTTTTCCTTACCCGAGACATGCTTCCATTGATTTTCAGAAGTGATAGCTTGAATTTTCTTGACTCTGTTAGCCACAAACGTGTTCCAATGATGAGGGGATTTGTTTATCCAACTTAGAGTGACAAGAGAATCTGTCCAAAAGAATGCATTTGAAATTTCAATTCTTAGCATATTGCATATTTTTTTGTAAAGCTGAGCTCCCATTAGAGCTGCACACAGTTCTAATCTCGGTAGAGATATTGTTTTAAGAGGAGCTACCTTTGATTTGGTACATATCAATGATGATTGAGTTGTGACTATGTAAACTGCACAACCATAGCCTTTTTCCGAAGCATCGCAGAAAATATGTAGTTGAGGAGCTTCCATCTTTGTATTTCCGCATAACTTGCGTGGAATCCTAATCTTTTCTAAATCCTTTAAGGAAATTTTGAAACTGAGCCATTGCTGCTTGAAGTTATCAGGTACTTCTTCGTCCCAGTCTATCTTCAAGAGCCAAAGTTTTTGCATCATGATTTTGGCTACCATGATGACAGGTGAGATATAATTCAGAGGGTCAAAGACTCTGGCTATCTCCGAAAGCATATTCCTCTTTGTGAATATCTCGCAATGATGTAATTCTACCTTATAGGTGAATGTGTCAGTCGAAGGCTTCCAGTACAAGCCTAAGGTTTTAATTAAACTCTGCTCCTTAAATATGTTTAGTGGTGTCAAAGCAAGAGTTGATGCTGATTTTGATTCTAGAAATTCCTTAGAATTCGAACACCAATCCTTTAATGGAAATCCTCCATCCTTAAGCAAGGATTCTAATTGTGATGTGATGCACTTGGCCTTCTCTATCTCCTCGAATGAATCCAAGTAATCGTCTACATAGAAGCAATTCTTCAGTGTATTAGATACTTGTGGGTCATATTTACTTCCATCCTTTTCTGCTAGCTCATGCAGAGTTCGGATAGCCAGTTGGCTTGAAGGTTTAAGTCCATATGTGACTGTACTAAGTTTAAATGAACGCAAGGGTTCCATAGGAGAAGCTCTCCATAGTATTCGTTGCATGTTTGTTTGTCGAGGCGAAACAATTTTTTCTATATCTGCTACTACAGCCACTTGATGCAATCTAAAGTGAGTGACTGATGCCACTAAATCTATTTTAGCAGGTGGTCCCCGCAGTAGAATGTCGTTCAAACAATTTCCATTAATATCTGGAGCTGATCCGTTAAAGACAACCCTTATTTTGTCTTTCTTTTGGTCGTTTTTCCAGACAGGATGGTGACTCAAATAAACCACTGATTCTGAAGTTTCAACTTCTTCTGAGCTAACTACTGACATGTGGTTCATAGCTTCATAGTCTTCCATAAATTCGCAATATTGTTGCTTAACCTTAACCTCTCGTTTGAATCTATTTTCAATACCAAAACATTTCTTTATAGCTATATCTTTAGTTTTCTCAAGTTTGGGTGCATTTTTGATAAAAGGCATTTCAACTACGAATCTTCCTTCCAGATTCCTAGTAGTGGTTAACTTATAATGTTCTTCACAAAGAATTTCTTCTTCGGATAAGAATGTAGCTTGACTGTCCTCCTCTAGATCCCAGAATCTATTTAAGTCCTGAGGCATGATTTCATTTGTGAAGAAAGCTGTGTGTCTTCTAATAGGCATTGGTAGTTGGATCTTGCCGGTCACTATCCAACCCAGTTTTGTTTTCCTAGCGAAGACCCCTGGAGCAAGTTTTTGTTTTGGATTCATGAGTATTTTCCAAAAGGATTCTGCTCCAAGAAGAATGTCTACTGGTCGACTTACATTGAACTGGTTATCACTAAGTTGCAAGTCTGAAGGTATGTCGAGATGATCAACATTCAAGTCCTTGACCGGGGTGTTAGTACCAATCTGATTAATGACCAAGCAGTTCAAATTCAAATGGAAATTCTGGTCAAAGGCGTCTTGTATGTTAACTTTAGTGTAATGAAGTAGTTCAGATTCTGTAACATTAATTCCAGAAACTAGTATTTCTGTTGGCTTTGTGGGTAATTGTAACCTTTCGGCTGCTTGCTTTGTGATGAAGTCATGGGTAGCAGCAGAATCCAAGAGGCAGCGTAGTATTATCCATTTTCCACGTTTGTCTTGAACCTTCGCATTGGCAGTGGAGAGTAAAACACTAGCCCCTCTTCTAGTATTTGTTTTCTGGGCTAGGCTTTGAGCTACATTCACTGTTTCATTTTTATTATCCTCTGTAGTCTTTCCATGTCTATGAAGTAAAGTATGATGCTTCATCTGACAGTGGTTGCATCTTTTTTCAGAAGGGCAATTTTGATAGAGATGATTCTTAGAAAGACAGTTGAAACAATGTTTAAGGTTTTGGCAATGTCTTCTCCTGTCATCTACAGATAAGTCCTTAAATCTCTGGCAATGGAAAAGCATATGTTCTTCGTTGCACTTTGTGCAACTGACTGAAGTGTATTTTCGTTCACCTTTGTTGAACTGCCTTCCTATGAAAGGTTCGTCACTTGACTTGAAGTTAGTAGTTCTGTAGTTACTTGCATGATTATTGTTTTGCTTGAAGTTGCTCTCTTTCTGTATGGTGTTCACTTGAAAGGCTCTAGATCCATTGTTAGTAGATCTCTGAGGCTTAAGAAATTGTCTTTCTGAAGGTTTAACTAAAGCAGTAAGTACTCTACACCTTTCGGAGAGAAACTGTTTCATTGCAGCAAACGTTGTAATTTTGTCCTTGGCCACCTGAGTTTCCCATTCCCTCAAAGTAGTCGAGTCCAACTTTGAAGTCACTAAATGAATTAGCAAGGAGTCCCATTGATTAACTGGTTCTCCACAGGCTTCTAAAGCTCTCAAATGCTGGATTACTCCATCATAAAGTTTTCTTAATGCATTAGCATTTTCAGTTTTGACTGGAGGCAAATTGAAAAGTGCAGCTACATGTCTCTTTATGGTGAAGTGTGGCTGCTCGTATCTCTCTCTAAGTTGCTGAAGTGCAACCTTATAATTCTCTGCTGTAATAGGTAATGCTGTTAAAGTCTCTGCTGCTGATCCTGTAAGATAAGATCTTAGAAAATGATGTTTCTGAATTTCTGTTAATTGTTCGTTTGTATGAACAAGCGCAGTAAATAATTCGAAAAAAGTCTGCCATTCTTCTTGTTTCCCTGAGAACTTGTTTATTTCTATTCTAGGTAACTGAACAGCAGATATTGGATGAGTTGGCTGAACAGCTTGGGATTCAGTTGCAGTGGAAGAAAGTGAAACTTGAGAACCCAAGTTTCTTTCATATTCTTTTATCTTGAAAGACATTTCTCTAGCTTCTGCTAATGCAGCACTGTAATTAGCATCAAATTCTGTTCTATGATCTGCTTCCCTGGGGTTGCCTTCTTCAAACTGCACTTGTAGGGCATCATAATTCTCGAAGTTTCTTCTTAAACTTTCTAATTGTTGCTCTAGCCAGTTTATAGTAACTATAGCGGGATCTGCTTTCTTCAAATTATTTCGGAATGTAGTGACTCTAGCTTTGTAGTGAGCTCTTGTTGCTGCTTTTTGTTCCCAAGTTTTCTCTTCGGTAGACATGATGGTATGAGTAATTGCAGTAAGAAATAATTTGAAAAGTGCTCTAAGTTAATTCCCTAATAACTTAAGAAAATTCCTAACACACCTTAATGGTCAATTTCTTGAAGAGCTAGTTGCATAATAGTATTCACTTGTGTGACAAAACATATGTGTGAAATGTGTGTACAAATTATCAAATACCATAATCGTTGGTGAAGCAGATTTACAAAATTCTCTTTTTAGTTCTAGTCAAATTAATTTCCTTCAAAACACCATTTAACCTTATTCAAATTGTGGTTAATGTTATAACTGAAATTCTTATTAAGAATAAAAATAAAAGTTTTATACTCAAAATTCAAGTTTTCTATATCCCACATACAGGGATCATTTTGGGGCCAGTAGGCCTATATTAATAGTTAATTAGAAGTCACAAAAGATATAGACATAAGTTAAGTTCTTTTTTTAAAATTAAGAAAGTTTATTTAAATGTCTGCTTCACATATATTCTCACCCATGAAGAATAATGATGAATGCTGACTGATGTGGAGAGATGACTTCTTTCTTCATTCTTCATTCTTCAAAATGTAGTTTTGATGATGATTTGGAAATGCAAAGTCATCCACAGTGTAGACTGGAAGCGATGTTTTATTCTCTTCCAAACAGCTTTTATCATACAGTATATACCAGAGCTGAAACTTACCCAGTCTGGCATTAGCAAGTGATCATACAAATTGTTGGGTTATGTGCACATGATATAACCCAACTTTAAAGTACAATATAGACATGTCAAGTATACTAATATTACAAACTTATGCATTTATCCTGGCAGGGTCGCCATGTTTTTATGTTACGTTTAATTAACATAAAATATGAAGGTGTAGTAAGTTTTAGGTTGTACAAGAAAACGTCTTTTCTCCTCTATCATGTGGGAGGGAATAAATTTCAATTCATGCAAGAGTATGACTTTTCTTTGTAGTAATAATTTATTAATTAAAGTATTTACTGTTCCTTTTAACAAATTTCTAGTGTTCATAGAAACTTAATGAAACTTAATACATTTATCATATATATTGAATTTCCTTTATATTACAATACTTCTTAAAGTAACAAACATACAATTCATTCCACTCAACCCCTTTCCTTTTTCTTGTGATTTCCCAGTACAGTAGAAAAATATAGAAATAATAGAATTGAAAAATGCAGAATTCTCGTAAGTATATTCTAGAACAAATGCCTTGATTGCAATAGAAAATTTGATGTAATGATGGACTTACTTTTATGAGGGCTTGCCTTCAGCAAACCCTCGTGAATTAGAAGAGCAATATGATTCCACAACCTCGGAATACCGAGGGGCGTTTCCATGAAAAGAAGTTATTTGAGGCAGCTATTCCACGTCGCCTTGTATGAAGAAGTGAAGTGCTGTTTCCAAAGTAGACTAAGTAGCAGAAGTAGTCGAAATCCCGGCAGTTCCAGGTAGCACGAAGAATAGATGTAGAATGAATGTCGTAGAATGTATGTAGCAGAATGGCGAAGAATGGTTGAAGACTTCTTGAAGAATAGTAGAAGAATGGGGCGGTGCCACGAAAGAGACTGGATTATATAGAGACAGAGTGACTTCAAAAAACTAACAAACTTACAGTTCTAAAATAAACGATTCTCTCTTGAATATATCGATATAAAAACAACACATGATCTAGAGGCAGTGACTCAATAACATTCCTACGTCACAAATTCCTTACTACCTTTAGAACTGTAAGTTTGTTAGTTTTTTGAAGTCACTCTGTCTCTATAATCCAGTCTCTTTCGTGGCAACGCCCCATTCTTCTACTATTCTTCAACAAGTCTTCAACCATTCTTCTAGCAGTCTTCGAACATCATTCTTCGACCCTTTTCTTCGCCAGTATTCTACGCCCATTCTTCGCCATTCTGCTACATACATTCTACGACATTCATTCTACATCTATTCTTCGTGCTACCTGGAACTGCCGGGATTTCGACTACTTCTGCTACTTAGTCTACTTTGGAAACAGCACTTCACTTCTTCATACAAGGCGACGTGGAATAGCTGCCTCAAATAACTTCTTTTCATGGAAACGCCCCTCGGTATTCCGAGGTTGTGGAATCATATTGCTCTTCTAATTCACGAGGGTTTGCTGAAGGCAAGCCCTCATAAAAGTAAGTCCATCATTACATCAAATTTTCTATTGCAATCAAGGCATTTGTTCTAGAATATACTTACGAGAATTCTGCATTTTTCAATTCTATTATTTCTATATTTTTCTACTGTACTGGGAAATCACAAGAAAAAGGAAAGGGGTTGAGTGGAATGAATTGTATGTTTGTTACTTTAAGAAGTATTGTAATATAAAGGAAATTCAATATATATGATAAATGTATTAAGTTTCATTAAGTTTCTATGAACACTAGAAATTTGTTAAAAGGAACAGTAAATACTTTAATTAATAAATTATTACTACAAAGAAAAGTCATACTCTTGCATGAATTGAAATTTATTCCCTCCCACATGATAGAGGAGAAAAGACGTTTTCTTGTACAACCTAAAACTTACTACACCTTCATATTTTATGTTAATTAAACGTAACATAGTAAGTAGGTGTAGTAAGTTTTAGGTTGTACAAGAAAACGTCTTTTCTCCTCTATCATGTGGGAGGGAATAAATTTCAATTCATGCAAGAGTATGACTTTTCTTTGTAGTAATAATTTATTAATTAAAGTATTTACTGTTCCTTTTAACAAATTTCTAGTGTTCATAGAAACTTAATGAAACTTAATACATTTATCATATATATTGAATTTCCTTTATATTACAATACTTCTTAAAGTAACAAACATACAATTCATTCCACTCAACCCCTTTCCTTTTTCTTGTGATTTCCCAGTACAGTAGAAAAATATAGAAATAATAGAATTGAAAAATGCAGAATTCTCGTAAGTATATTCTAGAACAAATGCCTTGATTGCAATAGAAAATTTGATGTAATGATGGACTTACTTTTATGAGGGCTTGCCTTCAGCAAACCCTCGTGAATTAGAAGAGCAATATGATTCCACAACCTCGGAATACCGAGGGGCGTTTCCATGAAAAGAAGTTATTTGAGGCAGCTATTCCACGTCGCCTTGTATGAAGAAGTGAAGTGCTGTTTCCAAAGTAGACTAAGTAGCAGAAGTAGTCGAAATCCCGGCAGTTCCAGGTAGCACGAAGAATAGATGTAGAATGAATGTCGTAGAATGTATGTAGCAGAATGGCGAAGAATGGTTGAAGACTTCTTGAAGAATAGTAGAAGAATGGGGCGGTGCCACGAAAGAGACTGGATTATATAGAGACAGAGTGACTTCAAAAAACTAACAAACTTACAGTTCTAAAATAAACGATTCTCTCTTGAATATATCGATATAAAAACAACACATGATCTAGAGGCAGTGACTCAATAACATTCCTACGTCACAAATTCCTTACTACCTTTAAGTTTTACACGAAACTTAACAGGTGTCAATCGAAATATTTCTTTTTACTGCGGTTTTACTAGTTTGCATGAATATTTTAGCCCTAACAATTGAGGGGGTTAAAGCCAAAGTCATTTTTTATGCATTGAGAAAAACAGAAGGTTTTGTTAGATGCATTATAATAATCTCTCTTAATATTGTCCTCCCACCTACGTATAGTGTATAGCGTATGAACATAACACACACTTTGACTTACAACTTAAAAGATCTATACCGCAACATTGCATTGCAATACTTAGCTTTAAGAAACACGTCTTACACTACTTTGGCTTTAACGCCCTCAATTATTAGGGCTAAAATATTTATTTCAAATGCTTTGTTTTAAAGTAGAACGATACATCTCGATAACTCGATCCAAAGCCCCATAATGGATATTCAACGAGCAACTCTTAACAACGAAACAAATGGTAATCGTAGGGATTACTTTGTAAGAATACCTCTTTCAACAAATAAACACGTAGAATTAATTAAACATTAATTTTAATTCAATACAAATTATGAATGTGAAGTGTGAAATGTGAAAACATGAATTGCTCAAGTTTAAGATATGTTTTAAAATATCACTAAATCGAACTGTTAACTTCTCTTTGGTACGTTAATTTATTTGAATCATCATGTAAAACTACGCTAAACTTTAATGTTAGTGGCATTTAACGCATTATAAACACTCCTTGGGCCTACGTGTTTTAATGTATTCGCTGAGGGATTGTGTACAGCTTGTTGGTGATTTCACTGTACTCCTTTCTTAACCTGTACGGCCGCACTAAAGCTATAACCTACTTGTTCAGTGAATCTGTACATATATTAAAGTGATTATAAATGAATGTATAAGGGTACGTAATTCCTTAGCTGAATTTCTGTCTTTCTGGGCTCTTGTCAAAACAGGAGAGAGGGCAGAAGTGTGAAAGTTAGGGACGGGTTTACTGGTCTACACAAACTATAAGGTTCCCAAGCTTGGTGCTCAGGCTTTTAAAAAGCTATAAATGTCAATTCTGCATAATTTCGCTGCTAAACGTTGCGTCATGCCCCAGTGGTTACACCACTTGCGTCACACTCGTGGGGCTGTGGGTTGAATCCCTGTTAACTCATGCGGATTTCATTTGGTGATGACGCAGTCTCCTATGTCACGTTTAATTATGTTTGATTCATCACCATTGCACACTCTACAGATTATTAAATGTATAGCTACAGTAAGATCAGTGATAATTAATTTTTCATGTCAATTTTGAATACATAATTATGTGAACCTAGTAAACAATTCACTATTGTCATGAAAACTGAATACCCACATATCCAGATACACACTTTCGATTTTATATATTAGATTTCCAAATGGAACTATTTTCACAGAGTAATTTTATTACCTGAAGAATATTATTATTACCTATAAGCATTATTAGTGTAACATCACAGGTAGTAAAACATCATTTCAAAAATATTATTTCAGATAAGTTAATTGTGTTTATAATGAACATAACCATAATGTTTAAATTTCAGCACTTGGCCAGGATAGAATCAGATCATAAAATTTAATATATTCCTCAGGGATGTATTGTAGGAGTTTTGGAACATCTTCTATCTTACACAGTTTTATCCTAACTTTATCATCCTGAATACAGTGCTTGAGTGGGAAATGTGGGTAGAACTCTTCCTGAATGAGACAGATGAAAGATGTGTTGGACCATTCCACCAACCCAGGTGTTGTTGTTGCTGTCTTTAAGAGCACATTGATCATAATCAAGAAAGAAAGAAAGAAAGAAAGAAAGAAGGCCCAACACGGATCCCTGAGGCACCGACCATACCATATTCATATTGAAGCTCATGTTTAAGAATAATGAATTTTATTTCTAATGCGTCGTCGTTAAAGTTACAGAACGTAGCTCACTTAAACTCCAAGACCTAACTATCTGACATTTACGACTGTTATGATAAAGAGTGTAATATATTATACAGACATTTTACCTATAAAAGAATAGCTTAAAACAGTTAGTTGCGCAATTTTATTAGAGATTTACCCCGAAATGAAACGATGCTATAGAGTAACTGTGTGTATATTAATCCAGTCACACACCAGTTCCCTAGTAATCTATAGTTCTCGTTAATAAAATAAAAATATACGCATGCGGAATACAAACTGATTAATTACTAAAAGCAAATTGCATATTTGCAAGCGTGTTTTGATAAATATTAATGAAGTTATATCTCATACAGCTACAGTAGGCAACTACTTCAAATTACTGCATGGGGTGACTACAAAAAAAGGATTTCCTCTCGCCATGAACTGCGGGATAATTATTACAGGACAATTCTAATTTGGTAGTAAAATAAAATCAGGTAAACTGATATAACAAAGTGCCAGTATGCTTTTTTAATCAGTAATAATTGCAGTTATGATATACAGGAAATAAGTTTTTTTTTTTTTTTTTTTTTTTTTTTTTAATAGATCTCCGAGTTAAACTCCAGATACATTCATTAAGCAGGGCTTACGGAAGAACAAAGGTCTAAAGTTTGATTCTTAACCTTAATTCATATTGGTATACACTGATATACTAATTCTTAAAATATGTAAACATTTTACAAAATGCATTGACAATGAAATAGTACAGTAAGCCAATAAGAAGAGGATAGTTCCACCTAGCGGTATGCAGTTTTGTTCTGAGTATAGGCTTATGCAATTTTAACGCAACGCAATAACTTTAAAGCTAGTTTCTGTTCGTGAAATAACATTTATAGGCTTATGTTATTATTTACGAATGATGTAGGTCAATGAAAGACAATGAATTCCCATTTTTTTTAAAAGAAAAATGTAATACGTATTTAAGCACATTGACAAAATAGGACATAAGAATGGAATAGGCTCAATTTAACACAATTGATAATAATAAAAAAAAAAATTTGCTTCAGGGTGGACTCGAACGTGATATCTCTTGATTACTAGACAAGCACCTTACCCCAAGACCAAACCACACTGCGACTTTTGAGTGTCCAATACCAAAGAATACTATTTCGTCGTTGCTCACACAAGAGAAAAATCACCGTATTTCGAAATTAGGCTATATATCGTGCCTGCTAGATTTATTATGGTACAATGTTGAATTATTTCATTAATTAGTACTATAATATTCGCGATATCTGAGTGATAAATTAGGATGAGGCCCTCGTTGAAGCAGAGGTACCAACCTAACCATATTCTCAAAGCTTAATGTTTTTATTTATTAAGAGGTCAGGGATTATAAATCTGACATAGGCTGAAGTAAAATTCAATGCTTTAATCTAATTGTAATCAATTTTAGCAAAATAATTAGTCATTATACAGCAGCATTTCATCCATAATCGTACATATGGGAACATTTGTTTTTCATGTAGATGTCAAACTGTCCATGGCAACTGAAGGAAGCTTTATAAGCTGTCATTAATTGATGACGCTATAAGAAAGAACCGAGAATTTGATTTTGCATTTGAAGAAGGTGCCTTCTTTTTACCCTCCTTTACTAAAGAAGGTTTCGACAGGAATTGAAGGCTTGTTCCAGAATTTCCCTTTATTTACCTTAGTTACGGGACTCGCCCGCTGATTGGTTGGCCGCGAGCCAATCAAAATGCTTCGAAATGAACCAAAATATTATAATAAATTTGACTGATAATTACTCTTTATTTCGGTACTGGACAACCGATTAGGTCCAAATTCAATAGGCTTATTGCCATGATTGTTATAAATAAGTATACGAAGTTTCATGAAAATCCAATAAAGCGTATTTGAGTTACCGCGCCTTTTCTTATATGATACCATAAAAGGGCACTAAATTGGGTATTATTCCGGTACCGGCCAATCGATTTGGTCCAATATCAACAGACATCTTCCCATGGACATTATAAATAGGTATACCAAGTTTCATTAAAATTCGATAAAGCGTATTTGAGTTAGAGCGCGTACAGACACACGGACGGACGGACGGACGGACGGACGGACAGACGGACAGACATTTTTCGTCCCCCACACAATCTCATAAAGTACCATACTGGCACTTAATAATCTTAACGCACCCTGTCAATGATACTGAAGTCACGTCTTGCTGTGATCTATCTTCACGAATACACAAGGCCACATGCTCAACTTATCTATTCCTCCAACAGATAATTCAAAATGTCTAGCGAAAATACTCACAGTATGTACATTTTTTAATGAATTGCACACAAACATGATTGTCACTGTATTCTCCATATGTTATTTTAAAAGCTATATTATGAATAGGTCATAAGATATTTTGATTTGTATATTATTAATAAAATATAAAGTTAATAGTAAATATTCAAGGTAGGCATATAATTTTTCTAATCAGTTCACTGTCACACTACAACAGTTTCAAGCGTAGGCCTATATATAATGTTATATTTATGAGTTTCTAATTTATGGGTTTATTATCTTTCATTGATTTCTGCTCTTTTGCTGTAGTTGTATCGATATAGTTGTGAAAGCACCAAGTCTCACACTCTAATGCATAATACGAAACTGGTATTGTACCGATTTTTAACCCTTTTCTATGTAAACTCGTTATTATTTCCTAGATGTTTATTCCCTATGCAAGAACTGGCAATAAAATCTATAATTAACACATTTTAACATTTTTATTATTAACCTGACAAATGGAATAAGTTAATTAAAGATAATAACTTTATAGGCCAGTCAGTAGAGGTATTATATGTTGCAAAAGGTGATGTAGAAGCTTTTATTTTTTAACTTGTATATATGGGTAAAAACATGTAAAAAAAAAACAAAAATGCTAACACGGGCGATCATAAGAAAACTTTCGGCAGCAAAACAAAAAAAAAAAAAAAAAAAAAAAAAAAAAAAAAAAAAAATAGCACTTTCATTCTTGGATTTTCGCCTATCGATCCTAAACAGTGCACCTTATTGAAAACACAATAAGACTAATTAAGAAGCATTAAATGTTGCATCGAATTTTTGTCCACTCAGTACCAAACTTGTTTAATTCAAATTTACCATTCCGGACAATCTCCGGATAATTGGCATATGAAGGTACCTGTGAGTTACAACGCTTCAACAGTATGAGTGCACATCCTAAAGATTTATTATTGCTTTAATGTCATCACATATTCGTTTTTAAATGCGAATCACTTAGGAGAAAACAAATACGAAAATGCATAAGAGTAGGGTAACTTAAAAATAAAGTATGCGTGGAACGCCACGCGACAGAGATGAAACTTGTTTTTATTTTCTTACTTTTTTCAATCTTGGATTATTGGATTATTCCAATTTTGGATTGTTGGACCTTTTAGTATTGAGTTTTTGGACTTTTTAAATTTTGGATTGTGAATTTTTAAATTTTTTATCTTTTAATTCTTTTAATTTTGGATTTTTCAATAATGGATTTTTTATTTTTTTAAATTTTTTACTTTTAATTATTTAAATTTTGGATATTTGGATTTTTTAATTTTGGATTTTTAATTTTTAATTTTTTATTTTTGGGCTTTTTAATTTTGGATCTTTGATTTTTTTAAATTTTGAATCTTTGAATTTTTTATTTTTTGGAATTTTAATTTTGGATTTTTTAATTTTGGATTTTTAGATTGTGGATAAGCCTAATAATTGAGTTGATTGTTTTGTGTGCAGCCCGTTCTGTCACACCTCACTAATTTCGTGACGATTTTGCGCGTTACACAAGCTCTCGATTTACTCATACCACGGCTAAAGAAGTTTCACTTTAAAAACACATAACAATAACATACCATATTTTAATACTTTATGTGATGTAAATCCATAAAAAGAACTGATAGAAGTAGAATTGATGTGGTAATAGGCCTGTTCAAGGATAAGCGTGGCTAAGCCCGAAACCAGTCGCCAAACAATGCCATCCCAAGTAAATTAAAAACCACTAGTCAATAAATTTAAGTTTAGAAATGTGTATAATATAAATAAACCAAGTTATTAATTTGTTATATCTTTGTTTCATTGTTGTCCTAATGCTTCATCTTTATGGTCTTATCTTTTCCTGAGCCGTTCTACTGACAGCTGTGGAAGTAGTAGGAAGCTCTCATGATCCTCCTCTGGTTGTTCCTCGGCCTCCAATAGCTGGTTGATTGATCTTCGTCGCCATCATCGTCAAATACCTTTGGTAAAGTGTTGTCAGATTGGGATGAGCACTTCAGACCAGCTTTACGGCACGCCATAGCTCAATGGTCTTGACTATACCTTTTCAACTTCAAGTTGAGACTAAACAATTTCAAATTGAGACTAAACAATTTCAAATTGAGACTAAACAATTTCAAATTGAGAATAAACAATTTCAAATTGAGAATAAACAATTTCAAATTGAGACTAAACAATTTCAAATTGAGACTAAACAATTTCAAATTGAGACTAAGCAATTTCAAGTTGAAAATGATCACATTCAAGCTATTACATTTTTGTTCTCATACTATTCAGTATCATAGTGACATCTGTCAACAAGTAATAGAACCAGAACAACAATGCTAACTGATCCAAAACACATTCGGTACAGATCCAAAAGGAAACTGGCAATAGTTTTGCTTGATAACAGTGATTTAAAACAGGAACAAGCTTGAATTGTATCATATCAAATTCCGTTCCGTTATCATGCCTTATATGAAGAAAAGGGAATCTGAAAGTATCAAAAAGCAAATTTGTGCAGTGTACAACAATAATGGCGATTGGAGAGGTCTGGCCAATGCACTCGGGGTGAAGAAAGCAACTGCATATCGATGGGTGAAAAATCAAATTCAAGTTCAACGACAACATGGTGGTAAAAGCAGAGAGAAAATGACGGAAGATCATCGGGCCGTCATAGAGGAAAATCCAAGAATGACATTGAAAGAACTTAAAAGAAAATTTGAAGAGGACCATCCTGTTAGTGTCTCTACCGAATGTTTACGGCAACATTTGGGTGGTTTGATGTTCACATTGAAAGATACTCGCAGAGAGCCAGAAAGAACCAATAGCGAGGAAACTAAAACAAAACTATATATGTGCGGCAGCTCTTGGATTATCAATCACAGAACATTACCATAATATATATGGATGAAACAAATTTCAATTTATTTATTTCACGACGGCAAGGACGTTCTACAAAAGGAACACGCTGCAGGCACCCGTGGGAATAACGTCAACGTTATAGGCTGCATTGGTAATTTGGGACTAATTTACTCTGAATTCAGAAGAGGCTCTTTCAAAATGGCAGAATGTAATGAATTCGTATGTCAATGCCTGCGAGCAGCTCAAAACATGTATCACTCAAGTGTAGTGCTGGTAATGGACAATGCCCCTTGTCATCGCAATGTTGAAGCAGTTTTCGCGGATGAAGGATTTAGAAACCATAGCTTGTTGAGGTTGAGTCCTTACAGTGCAATGTTGAACCCAGTTGATCTTGCGTGGTCCAGTTTTAAAGCTGCTGTTAAACGAAGTTTGTGTGTGCAATTGCCACAGATTTTAGTTGATGAAGACAGGGGAAATTTATCCCAAACTGAGTATCGTCTTCGTCAGCTAGAAAATAATATGGCAGAAGCCTTAGGTACTATAAATGTTAACAGTTGCGCAAGATATCTAGCTCACATACTTAGATTCGTTCCTGATGCCTTAAACTTGCCTATGTAAGAGATAATAAACTTGTTTGTTATCTTTTCTCCTTACTGCAATATTTTTAAATGTATGCAGTATGATAAGTAAACTTCATTATTATGTAAGTTCAGATCCAATAAAGTGCTCCTAACTTCAATTTAGTTTATTATTTGCTTAAAATTCATTATTCTCAACTTGAAATTATTTAGTCTCAATTTGAAATTGTTTAGTCTCAATTTGAAATTGTTTAGTCTCAACTTGAAGTTGAAAAGGTATAGAGACAAGGGCGCCACGTATCTGGTGGTTTTTTAGTGGCACAATGTTGTACATTTAGGTAAAATAGTTTAATTTTATTTAACTACTAAACGTATGATAACTAATGTACATCAAGTGTATTTTATTCACTTGCAGAACTGAGTTAGTGTATTCGTTGGCTCCTTTATTTCTGTCTCTGTCTCTGTCAGTCTCTGGTAGAGGCATTAAGATCTCTTAACTCTGCCAGATGATATAAAGAATTATTATTATTAATACTTATCATTAAAATTACATGAAATTAATGTTTTTTTTCCGCCATAAGATTCAAACTTGACCGCTGTTGAGGGAATTTTCAGGACATAAAATACCCTGAGTCATGGAGTCTTTTGGGAGGGACTTTTGAAATGTGGGTCCCGTATCGTAGATTTACGGGATGTTTAAGAATTCCAACCCTAAATTGCAAACCTGCATGCTAAATGTAGATAAGTCCTTCTGCGCATGTCGATTATTTGGATTTCTAATGCTCGGGTTCAAATTTTACAATAGGCCTACTTATATTTACTGTCCCATATCTGGATACAGTTTCACGCCAATTGACAAAATAGAAACGCGGCTACGGCGGATGAGGAATGTTACGGTGTCATTTGTATGGATAGAACTCATGAAAGGGATACAGAATGCTCCACCATTTATAGGAATCTACCTGAAGCATCCAGTCACTGATGACTAGACTTCGGATTTTAGGTAAAAACCTATTTTAATCCTTAAGCGATATATGGACGAAAACTTGTATATGCATGTTTCATAAGTGACTGATACTTTTATAGGACCTAAAACAGACTATTTTTACGTTAGAGCCTAATATTGCCTTTTTGCTTGATTTCCTCTATAAAGTTCAAAATAAGTTACTTTTTGTTATAAATTATAACATTTATTTTCAGTTCGTACTAAATTTTTAGCTCGGAATGTGCAGTATATGACACACTTGTGACGTGGTTAAATAGTAAGAAATGTTTCGTCTTGAGTAGACAAATTCCTTGGAATTCCCAAGAAAATGTAGTGTTTTCCCCTGACTCCCACAAAAAAAAAATTATCTTAATCACTGAGGGATACAAGGGGGTTGAATATGCTAGTATGATAAGCGTAGCTTCTGGGCATAGGGATTAGGCTTTCACTGTTATGGTAGTAATACAGGCCCTAGTACTAGGGTCTATATAATTCTGTGTAGGCCTACCATAGGCCTATATCTGTATTTTATCATGATTATTGATTAATGGTGACTTCAATAAATATAATATTCTGCATTGCAATTGAGATATTTCAGAAATTTGGCAACTTAACGATTTTATAAGAGACTATTTTACGATTTTTAGAACCTATTTTCCAGTTTTTAGAGCCTATATTAGGTACCTAAAACAGCATTTTTAGGACCTAAAAGTCCGAAGTCTACTGATGACAGGCAAGATGCGTCCCATTCCCAACATCTCACGGCTGAGAGGTGCTGTGTAGGTCCGTAGAACCTTTCTGGAGGCCATGTCCACGTGTCTTCATGCATCCCCCTAAGCTGACTAATTCATTCCCTAAGCTGCAGGACATATGACGCAACATGAATCAGTTACTTTTAATGAACGAAGCTGTGCATATATTGCAGTAGTGTCTAGTATTTCCCATGTTTTATTGCAAATAGTTTACAAGTCCAATTTTGGTAATAGACATATGTTAACATTGTACTTAGACGTGAGATATGTACAATGTAAAAAAAATCCACTAATGTAAATAAACAGTTATTTATGGTGATTCAAAAATTAAAAATTCTCCTCCTGAAGAATCAGTATTTGGAATTAACTTCTGGCTCTCACTGCTTCAAAAAAGGCCCATACATAAAACTTTTCGACCATTACAAGTCCAAGCAATATCTTGGTTACCTATCGAGGGTTGTTGAACAGTGGGCTTACCACTTTTCCCCCTACCCTCTCTCGGAGAATAAGCATACCTAAATTAGTCTTCGATAAAGAGATCCCACACCGCGGCTATATATATATATATATATCACTCGTAAAGTCAAAAACATTTATATCTTAAAACGCTATATGATGGTCTTGTATTAAATCAGCCGACTGGAACCTCTCTTTCAATTATAAGCTATAAACGCGATTCCAATTTTTAAAAAATATTTAAAACTGAACAGCTCGTTAGTGGGATATTCGCGATGTGCACGCGTGTTTTCCCTTTGAGAGCTGGTCGAGATAATGAAAGCTGCTACAGAAAACGCTTCATGATTTAATAATTACCAGTCGTTTCAAAACATTACACTCCTATACAATCTATGTAATGTAAGCTGACAATGGAGCACATTCGTGCATATGTTTTAACAACAACAGCGAAATTTGACGTCGTTACAAAACGAAAACTGCGTCCCGATAATATATAAAACAAAAGGTACACCGTTGTGCTGATACAAAACAAAATGCTTTGCTTGGTTCATGAATTGTACCTGTAGATTAAACCTCTACTGAAGCAAACATACCCAGAAGACATTTAGTAGTGCGTAGTAGAAAAGTAAAGATAAAAACATTCTACTCTGGTTAATCAACAACGCCTTTACGATTACCACTTACCCTTGTATCAATTGTATTCAAGTGGTTCAAACCCCCACGACCTTCAAACCCAAAGAAGGGCACGCTATATCTGTAGAGGAAATTAGTGTTAAGAATTCCTAATTCATGAACTCTGGATTCTCTAAATTATGAAACATAAATAAGTGTGTGAAATGATAACTAATGTATAGTTAATGTTGAATTTTCAGTTACAATGAATGTGTATAACAGACATGTTTAGAGAGGGGCCTGTGCGATTTGCATAAGTGGACCCGTATTAGCAGTTGTATTCTGCAGTTTTTACAACATTCATGAGGCAGTGGGAGAAAGAAAATAATGTCAGCTCAGAGTCAAGCCCTCTTACGAGTAACCAGTTCCAACAGAGGCCTAGCCTGTTATGGCAGGGGTACTCCCAGCGGATCTGCTTTGGAAGGAAAGGGCAGCGCTGTGGAACATCAGGCGAGATGAACCGACCCAACATTACTAAGGACACCTACAGGACGTATGAAACCAATCCGATTAAAGACCGTCTAGAATTAGCAGACGAGGTGGCACCAGGCTGTCATCAAGCGACTGAATTAACCCTGGATAACTCCGTCTTCACGAGGCATTGATCCCGTCCCTATTCAACCTAGCGGAAGATTCATTATGTTCCTATGAGAATTGCGAAGATGATTCTATGTACCATGTTTCATTCAAGTCTAGAGGCCAGGATCTTGCTCAGAGTGGCTGCGATGGCGGAAGAAGAACCCTGGCCCCGGACTTAACCTCCTGGACAAGAAAGAACAACTTCGAGGCATTAACAACTTTTGCACAGAAAGTTCTTGATGACAGGCGAGAGTAGGACGAGAAGACTGTGTAGTGTGAACAACTGTGCATGATCATTACATATTATGTCTTCTTTTTAGTTTTGTATATTAAGGATTGTGTTTGTGATAAAGGACGCAAGAAACACTTCAAGCCAAGTGATAGAAAGTAAATAATTATTGTACACCTGATTGTAAATGTAAAACTTGTAGGTAACTCTGGATAACTTAATATTGGACAATAAAAGAAGTGGAGCAAAGATCATCCCATTGATCATCCTTCCGTTTGTTTGTGTACTTTAAAATGAGTCAGGGAATTCAAATAATTCTATTTTATATCAACATTAAAATTATATTTGTCGATATTAAGAAAATTAACGGAAATGTTAAAACTATCCAAGTTATAAGAGCGTTCAAAATTCTTTTCAGTCAGAATGATGGAAACGGTCTTGGTGGAAAGAATTTTTTCACACTGCCCCGTGTGTAGGATAAGGTGGAAATGCCTCAGCCGGGATTTGAACCAGGATCTTCGGCTTGGCTTGGCATTGAATTTTCCAGTCTGACTCTACCTTTCCACCTTAGCCTACACATGGCCAGTGTGAAAGAATTAAGTTATCATTCCAATGTGACCTTCCAGCGGCTTACAAAGAAGCCCGGGCCTTAAAGCACCTACAACTTTGAAGTTACCACTGGGTTATCTCATATTGAGAACGCCTCGGGTATACTGGAAGAATTTAATGTTGCCATGGTAGCTCAATGGTTGAGAAGCGGCATTGAGAACCGAAGGTCCCCGTTCAAATTTCGGCTATGACATTGAATATTTTTCAGTATGATTCTATTTTTTCTGTCCTCCTAGTGGTAAACAAAATAAGGAACAGCAAACATTGAAAATATTTTAGAAGTGGGTAGAGTTAATACAAGAAATTTGTTGATACAGGTAGTGTTAGATTAATTTTTTAAGAAGGAGCACTTCCTAAACCTTATTTAAGATATTGAAGAGAATAAGTCCTTGAAAAACAACCTATGACAAATTTTTGTAGGCAGGTTTCCTGAAACAGTGGAGGGAAAAGTGTATAGGCACAGAGTACTTTAAGACTAATATATCTAAGTTTAGTCCAATCAGTTATACAATATGGAATAATAGGATGGGGTGGGTTATGTCAGACTGCACTTCGCCCATTGTCGTTGTTGCAGAAAAGAATAATCAAGATATGTTTAAAAAAATCAATGGACTATCCATCTAAAAGTTTATATAAAGATTTTGACGTATTGAATATTAAACAATTATACTCCTACACTTTATTAAATTATTTCCATAAACATCATGAAAAGTTCATAACACGAAATCACTACTATAATACAAGGAGGTATAATATCTCTTGTCCTCTTTTCGAACCAAAGTGTGCTACAGAAGTAGGTCTAAGGCATAGTATAAATTTCGGACCAAGGCTGTACAACAATTTTACCAGAAGAAACCCTAATATGATACCACTAAACAATAAATTGTTTAAAAAAAGAGTACTCGATTTGATTAAATCTAACTTGTAATTGTACTTTTACCACTGTTTTATGTTAATCATTCTCAACTGTAAATTTTTAATTTTTAACATTGGGTATTTTGTTTGTAACTCTGTTATGTTACTGTAATTTATTTTTTCGTATCTTTGTTCAAGCATTTATTTCATATAAGCAATCTTATTTATTTTTATTCTTATTTTTTACCTAAAACTATAATATGTATGTTTTTTTTAATATAATTTTCAAAATATAATTTTAGTATGACTGAACTGACCCCGAACACGAGCTATGCTCTTGCGGGGCAAATAATACTCTTTTCAAATTGTACAAATTGTTTGTATATTATTTGTATTTGTAATAATTTTGTATCAATTTGTATTTTTTAATTTGTAATAAACTTAATTGTAAAAAATAAACTTAATGTATATATAACAAGAGAGATTGTTCCAGTTAGCGGTTTATAGTTTCAAATACACAGGCTTATATGGAATGGGCGAATATCTTAGTGGATTAAAATTAGTTCAAACAAGAACACTGGGAGTTTTGTTTAAAGTGAAAAGGAAATGGTTTTGGTGGATGGAGAAGAGAGATTGTGAAAACTTGGAGGAGCCACAATAGTAGTACATCGGGGAATGAGTTAAATCCCATTTGTACAGGAGATTGTAATGTTTCAAAGGTATTGTTGTATTTAATATTAATTTTATATTACATACGTGATGATGATATAACATTGTCTTAGCAATGGGCCAGAGCAGGTAGTCATCTCTACGTAATTGCGTTCAAGAAGAAATTCAGCAAATATGTACAGAGCAATTAGAAATTCTAAATAGAAAGTTTTCAGATATAATTCAGTATAAGAGTGGAAACATGTGTGGTATTAATGCCTGTTTGACAGAGATGCCAACTGTTTACTATAAGCAGTCAAAGGGAATTGGTGAATCATATGTTTCTGTATTGGTATTCCCATATAGATTAAGGTTCCAGTTGTTTGCCCCTTACCAATTACAGCATATCCCCGGAAACCCCGGAAAACCACGTATATACGGAGAAAATTACCATGTATTATTTTTTAAATCTTTGCTCTTTGCTCCTAATATTCAAAGGGGATTTCTATTCGTATGTTTTTGTGTTGGTACATCTAGATTAAGGTTTCAGTTGTTTGCCCCTTATGAATTATAGCATATCTCCAAAAAACTCCGAAAACCACGGAAATCCGGAGGAATTGACTTTTAAAAAAACTCTTTAAAATCTTTGTTCTTTGCTCCTAATATTCCCAGGGAATTTCTGACTCGTATGTTTTTTTGTTGGTATTGCCATCTAGTTTAAGGTTTAAGTTGTTTTCCCATTATCAATTACAACATATCCACGTAAACCCTGAAAACCACGAAAATCCGCAGAAAATGAGATTGTTTTAATTTTTTTTTAAATCTTTGCTCTTTGATACTAATGTTCCCAGGGAATTTATGAATCACATAATTTTTGTTGCTATTGCCATATAGTTTAAGGTTTCAGTTGTTTTTTCCTTACCAATTACAGCATGACAAAGAATACTGGAAAAAATCCTGATGCTTAAGGGATGAAGGCGATTGAAAACCTGGCAGAACACACTTCATATTCTAATTTGACATCTGTGAATGATAATTTATCTTACCAAACCTTCCACAGTCACTACCAAACTTTCTTGACTGAACTTAGAGAAGGGACATTCGGTAAAACAGCACAATTTTGGAATGGTAGTATGGAAGAAGTGTCATTGATTTTGAGATTTCAGCGAGCAACTAAAGAAAACAACTTTGACTTACACTTGGCATGTTTAGAAGATATGATTCCCCTTTTCTTTGCATGTGACCATCACAATTATGGCAGATATCTCGTAGTCCATATACTCACCCTTTTGAACCTTCAAGGGACACACTTGAAGCAGAAGAATTACTTCGCAATAATGGTTTCAGTGACCGTAGATCACAAGTTCCGAGTTCTAGAAATTCTGTGGATTTCCGTGGTTTTCCGGCTTTTACGGGGATATGCTGTAATATATAATGGGTAAACAGCTGAAACCTTAATCTAGATTACAATTCCAACAAAAAAAATGTAAGTCTGAAGTTCCCTGGGAATATTAGGATCAAAGAACAAAGGTTTTTAAAAAATTAAAACGAACTCATTTTCTTCGGATTTTTTAGGTTTTCGGAGTTTTCCGGGGATATGCTGTAATTGATAAGGGGCAAACAACTGAAACCTTAATCTACATGGCAATACCAACACAAAACCATATGAGTCACCAATTCCCTTTGAATACTAGAAGTAAAGAACTAAGATTTTAAAAAATTAAAACAAAGTAATTTTCTCCGGGTTTCCGTGGTTTTCGGAGTTTTTTGGGGATTTGCTGTAATTGATAAGGGGCAAACAACTGAAACCTTAATCTGGATGGCAATACCAACAAAAGAACATATGATTCAGAAATTTCCTTTGAATATTGGAAGCAAAGAACAAAGATTTAAAAAATAAAACATTGTCATTTTCTCCGTATAAAAGTGGTTTTTCGGGTTTTCCGGGGATATGGTGTAATTTGTAAGGGGCAAACAACTGAAATTTTAAACTATATGACAATAGCAACAAAAAATATGTGAGTCAGAAATTCCCTGGACATATTAGGAGCAAAGAACAAAAGAAAAATTAAATCAATCTCATTTTCTCCAGATTTCCGTAGTTTTCCGGGGTTTCCGGGTAAATGCTGTAATTGATAAGGGGCAAACAACTAAATACTTAAACTAGATGGTAATACCAACAAAAAATATGTGAGCCAGGAATTCCCTGGTCATATTAGGAGCAAATAATAACGAAAAATTAAAACAAACTCATTTTCTCCGGATTTCTGGGGTTTCTGGGTAAATGCTGTAATTGATAAGGGGCAAACAACTGAAAACTGAAACTAGATGGGGGGTATACAGTAGCCTTCGCTCTATGTCGCCATACAAGTTGATGGATACATACAGAACGTTCTTTTTCTGTGGTACAATGTCAACCAAAAGGTATCCAGGACGAAGCCGAAGGGTACGTGAAACGTCTTGTGCGTGTTGCCTAGTGCAATCCATGCGTTACGATTCAATATTATTTTCATATTCGCAATGCACATAAAAGATAGCAATGTATAACAGGGACGCTAGGACCTGAACCAATGACGCGCATATCGTCCGCCGGTAAGAAGAGATTGCATATACTGTACTATTCAGTCCAAACTATGCAGTTCATAATAGCCAGTAAGACATCGTATATACTTCAGACGTAAATTACGGATGTCCATTTTCTCAATTAATATCTTCCGGTTATTCACTGTTTTCTTCCACCTGAAATGTAAATCTTTCAACACTTGCCTTAAAGCCCATTTAGCTCCAGAAAAATTAATTTTGTTCTTTAGGACAGGTAATAGTGTTTTTAAAGTTGGCCTTTCCTCATTTGTTTTGTGAAATTCAATAACAGTCCTTCTAATTCCACACTTTTAAAATAATCTAAGTCTGTTTTCACTTTTTTCTTGGTCGTTTTTTATGTGGAGTACTAAATCTCGTTCCATCTTGAACACATTTCTCACCTTCTTGTACAGTTCTCTTAATGCTGCTGAATGAAATTCCTGTAGCATCCGAAAAACGCTACTGAATTGCATATTTAGGGTCATATTGGTGCACCTGTTTGAAATACCTAGGTCTATATACATTCCACACTGTTCCCCTACTGTGACTGTGAATCACTTTACTAACACCAACCTCTTTGCTAGAATAACTAGCCTACATTCGCCTTCCGTTGCTCTTATTAACGTATCCCACTTCACTGTTGAATGCTGTGAGGCTAACTAAGATGTTTGTACACGGTCTGTACAGTATGAGCTGGCAGGGAACATCACGTGCTATGAAGGTCAGGCAGGTCTAGATTACGTCATCGTAGACGACTGCGCAGCCGTTTGTTTGGCCCAGGTCTTACCGATCGAGTTATACTGGTATTTTAACCCAATCACGGAAACTAACGAATAAATTGCAGAAGCCATGGAGGACACAGGAACTGTAGAGACATATGAACGCGAAAACCAAGGAAATTTATAATTTATTGTAAATGTAATACTGAATATAAACTGAATGTACATGTACACATTTCTTTAACTGTAACTATCCATGTTATATGAAAATAAATTAATTCACATTAGAAATACTTACAAATCACCCTCATGAAATATAACATTAGAGTTGCTTATTATTCCACATATTGCTTAAAACACTGCCCAAGCCGTCAAGTCCTATCAGCTTAAAAACAGAGAAGAAGGAGAAACTAAAATACAAGCTAAGTTGTGATACTGTATAACAACTAATTAATGCATACGGTGTGAAGCAAAGAATAACCTGAACGAGAAGAGAACCAGAGTAAACACGAGTAGGAAATCCTTGCTTAACTCTTTTCTTTCTTTCTTTTTCGTAGTTTTACCTCTCCCTTTTTATGATTTAAGCGACCCAAGCCGTCCGGGCCTTACAGGGCCGCGACCTGTCGGGAGAGGGATTACCTTTGGATCACATACATACTTTTTTGACCAGACAAGGACATGGAGGGCCTCCCCGGATGAGTGATCAGCCCAATGCCGGGGCCACCTCCGAGACAACACGAACACATAGGACGATACACACCATTCACACACACATTCACTCAGAACAAGGCGAGGATGAGGATGAAGATGATAATGACGGCCAGATGATATCCGGGGACCACAAGGGCCTAAAGTTACCTGACATTTGTCTCATAGGTGAGGGAAACCCCGGAAAAAACCTCACCTAGGTAACTTGTCCCGACCAGGAATCGAACCCGGGCCCGCTGCGTGAGAGGATTGGACGCATCCCCTGAGCCACAGCGGTGGACCCTTGCTTAACTCAACAGCAAATATTAAAGTGTACACAGCTGAAGGCAGAATGAATTATTATTAAAGTAGACAAACTCTACTAAAATTAATTAAGCAAAGTGAGTTTCAAAGGCCAAAACGAACCTGAATACTGGAGAGAGATATTAAAATGTCAAGCACTACTTGTTATAAAATGACGTGAAATAGACCTACTAATTAATTTATGTGAAGCAATAGAAGAGAACACTGGATGACCGCTCGCGACGCCTGCCGGCAAGACAATCCAGTAGTCAGGAACAAGCCTAATGGCCGCTAGAAAAACAAAAGCTATTTAAATAAGTGTAGTCAGAAATACCTGTTACTCTATTTGAAAGATTAGAGTGACAAGGAAACAGTACATCACTCACAAACAGAAGAAACCCAACAAAGCATCGTAAATAAATAAATAATAATAATAATAATAATAATAATAATAATAATAATAATAATAATAAGGATCAATTTATGAGTGGTCCAGCCACCGCGACAGCACTAATTTTTATTTTTAACTTTTATGATATGCGCCCAAAGTCTACATTTTAAAGCTTATATTTTCAGGATGAGAAAGAAATATGACATTAACCGGAAGGACATTTTTCTTCAGATAGTGAATCGTAGTACTACATTTAACGTCATAACGGACTCAGAATAAAAATGATAGTGACAACAGTTGAAAATTTTATCTCACGGTGCTAAAGTACTCTGTGGAGAGTTCGAGAGAAAATTGAATACGTAAATATAAGGAAATAGAAACCACGTTTCCTGTGTTCTCGAAACAATTACTGTACCAGGTGAAATAATTTTTTTTGCTGTAGTCACTTGTACCATACTTTCTTTCTAAGCCCTTCAATATTAAGCGTATTATAGGCCTGTATGCCTATCTCAGTAATGAACTTGTTCTACTATTTTAATATGAGATGTAACTAAGGTGAACTATTATTTTATAGCATTATTAAATTATTTTTATTTAGGCTATGATTAAGAAAGCAACAACCTATTGGGAACTGAGCTGGAAGACTTCATACTACATCAAGTATCCTTTCACCTAGAACCATGGTTTTCGTCAATGCCTTTAAGAAAAAAGTAAGCCCTATTTACTGAAAATGTTTGACTGTGTATCTTATTTGGCAGCTAAAGCCATTAAATTTGTGGTATTGTGTACTAGGCAAGACCGCCGGCGTGGTCTTGTGGTTAGCGTCGCTGACTGCGGATCCGTCGGCCCGGGTTCGATTCCCGGTACCTCCTCGGGTTTTTCTGAGGTAGGGAGGTCTGGTAGGGGCACTCAGCCTTGTGATTTAAATTGAGGAGCTACTTCATAGAAAAGTAGCGGCTCCGGTCATGAAAACCACCATTAACGGCCGTGGGTGTCGGCATGCTGACCAAATGCCATCCTGCCATCTGCCTATAGGTAGATGACGCAGCGGTCGGGTGGTAGGCCTTGTCACTTCGTGGATATCGCGCCACGGAGTTTAGAGTGTACTAGGCAAAAACCTTCCATGGAATAATCCAGCACATACTGAAGGCAGAAAGAATAGGCGGTTTTCCCGTTATGCCGGGTTTCCAAAACAACCGTTTTCCTAACGGTTCATGGTTCGTGTACCTAACGTCGCCCCCGCTTTGTACAAATGTCAGTTGCCAAGTGTCTTTATGTTATTTTCCTCCAATGTTCCTGGTTTAGAAGATATCCGTCTAGTTTATATTCATATTTAAATTCATATACAACTTGAAAAAAATTAGTTGATAATCCATCTATATTAATAAAAATGAATTTACAAAATGGTTGTTGCCGCATCACTTGAGAACGGCTGGACCGATTTGGCTGTATTAACAGTGGTGTGTTAAAAAGATTATTTTGGTGTCTTGGAAAAATGCCGCCAATAAGACGTCTTAATATCAGTCGGCGTACGCGCAAAGCAAGAGAAAATAATGCATGATAGTCGAGTCAATGAGGCTGATGAAGAACACAGACAGCGTTTGGAGGCAAAACGAATAAGAATTTCTCAAGCGCGATCAATTATGACTCCGCAACAACAGATATAGAGCGTGGGCTACTGTATACCCCCCATCCCCCCCCGTGGGATTTTCCGACTCACATATTTTTTTGTTGGTATTGCCATCTAGTTTCAGTTTTTAGTTGTTTGCCACTTATCAATTACAGCATTTACCCGGAAACCCCGGAAAACTACGGAAATCCGGAGAAAACTAGTTTGTTTTAATTTCTCTTTGTTCTTTGCTCCTAATATGCCCAGGGAATTTCGGAATCACATATTTTTTGTTGGAATTGCCATCTAGATTAAGTTTTTAGTTGTTTGCCCCTTATCAATTACAGCATATCCCCGGAAAACAACGGAAATCCGGAGAAATTACTTTGTTTTAATTTGTCTTTGTTCTTTGCTTCTAATATGGCCAGGAAATTTTTGACTCACATATTTTTTGTTGGTATTGCCATCTAGTTTAAGGTTTCAGTTGTTTGCCTCTTACCAATTACAACATATCCCCGGAAAACCCGGAATACCACGTGTATATGGAGAAAATGACAATGTTTTATTTCTTTAATCCTTGTTATTTGCTTCTAATATTCAAAGGGAATTTCTGACTCATATGTTTTGTTGTTGTTATTGCCATCTAGATTAACGTCTCAGTTGTTTGCCCATTATCAATTACAGCATATCCCCGGAAAACTCCGAAAACCACGAAACCCGGAGAAAATGACTTTGTCTAAATTTTTTTAAATCTCAGTTCTTTGCTCCTAGTATTCAAAGGGCATTGGTGACTCATAAGGTTTTGTGTTGGTATTGCCATCTAGATTAAGGTTTCAGTTGTTTGCCCCTTGCGTATTCCCAGAAAACTCGGAAAACAACGGAAATCCGGAGAAAATTACTTTGTTTTAATTTTTTAAATCTTAGTTCTTTGCTCCTAGTATTCAAAGGGAATTGGTGACTCATATGTTTTTGTATTGGTATTGCTATCTACATTAAGGTCTCAGTTGTTTTCCCATTATAAATTACAGCATATCCCCGGAAAACTCCAAAAACCACGGAAATCCGGAGAAAATTACTTTGTTTAAATTTTTTAAATCTTAGTTCTTTGCTCCTAGTATTCAAAGGGGATTGGTTACTCATATGTTTTTGTATTTGTATTGCCATCTAGATTAAGGTTTCAGTTGTTTGCCCCTTATCAATTACAGCATATCTCCGGAAAACTCCGAAAACCACGAAAATCCGCAGAAAATGAGTTCGTTTTCATTTATTAAAAATCTTTGTTCTTTGATCCTAATATTCCCAGGGAATTTCTGACTTACATATTTTTGTTGGCATTGTCATCTAGATTAAGGTTTCAATTGCTTGCCCGTTATCAATTACAACATATCACGGTAAAACCACGGAAATCCACGGAATTTCTAGAACTCGGAACTTGTGATCTACAGTCACTGAAACCGTTATTGCGAAGTAATTCTGCTTCAGGTGTGTCCTTTGCAGGTTCAAAAGGGTGAGTATGTGGACTACGAGATATCTGCCATAATTGTGATGGTCACATGCAAAGAAAATGGGAATCATATCTTCTAAACATGCCAAGTGTAAGTCAAAGTTGTTTTCCTTAGTTGCTCGCGGAAATCTCAAAATCAAAGACACTTTGTCCATATTACCAATCCAAAATTGTGCTGTTTTACCCAATGTCCCTTCTATAACTTCAGTCAAGAAAGTTTGATAGTGACTGTGGAAGGTTTGGCAAGATGAATTATCATTCACAGATGTCAAATTAGAATATAAAGGGTGTGCTGCCAGGTTTTCAATCGCTTTCATCCCTTCGGCAACAGGATTTTTTCCAGTATTATTTGTCATACTGTAATTGGTAAGGGGAAAATAACTGAAACCTTAAACTATATGGCAATAGTAACAAAAAGTACGTGATTCAGAAATTCCCTGGATATTAGTATCAAAGAACAAAGATTTTTAGAAAATTAAAACAAACTCATTTCCCCCCGGATTTTCGTGGTTTTCGGAGATATGCTGAAATTGATAAGGGGAAAACAACTAATCCCTTAATCTAGATGGCATTACCAACACAAAAGCATATGAGTCACAAAATCCCTTTGAATATTAGTAGCAAAGAACTAAGATTTAAAAAATTAAAACAAAGTAATTTTCTCCGGATTTCCGTGGTTTTCAGGGTTTAAGTGGATTTGCTGTAATTGATAACGAGCAAACAACTGAAACCTTAAACTAGATGGCAATACCAACAAAAAAACATATGAGTCAGAAATTCCCTGGGAATATTAGGAGCAAAGAACAAAGATTTTAAAGAATTTTTTTAAAAGTCAATTTCTCCGGATTTCCGTGGTTTTCGGAGTTTTCTGGAGATATGCTATAATTTATAAGGGGCAAACAACTGAAACCTTAATGTAGATGGTAATGCCAACAACAAAAACATACAAGTCAGAAATTCCCTTTGAATATTAGGAGCAAAGAACAAAGATTAAAAAAATAAAACATAGTCATTTTCTCCGTATATACGTGGTTTTCCGGGTTTTCCGGGGATATGTTGTAATTTGTAAGGGGCAAACAACTGAAACCTTAAACTAGATGGCAATACGAACAAAAATGTGTGAGTCAGAAATTCCCTGGGAATATTAGGGGCAAAGAACAATAAAAAATTTAAACAAACTCATTTTCTCCGGATTTCCGTAGTTTTCCGGGGTTTCCGGGTAAATGCTGTAATTGATAAGGGGCAAACAAGTAAAACCTTAAACTAGACGACAATACCAACAAGAAAATATGTGTGTCGGAAAATCCCACGGGGGGGGGGGAGGGTTTGCTATTGGTAGCCCATGGTCTAATACAGTGGAGTTCGACTCGCTCAGTTGGAGATCACGTAGACAATAATTGGAACGTAGACAAAACAGACGGCCAAATGTAACAATTCGACATGAACGTTTGGCGTTCAGATACGATCCATCAATCGATTACGCCGCGGATGTAACGGTGGATTTCGGAACCATGAGCACCTTTTGTCAACATTGCAATGCTTTGAGGTTTCGACATGAACCGCCAGGATTATGTTGTGCAAGCGGGAAGGTCAAATTACCACAATTGATACTGCCACCAAAGTCACTAGCATCATTGCTTTCTGGCCAAGAACCTCAATGGAAGCATTTTTTGCAGAATATACAAAAATACAACAGTTGCTTCCAAATGACATCCTTTGGAGCGAATATAACTGAAGAACAAGGCTTTAGCCCAACTTTTAAGGTAAATTCATTTTCGACTGCAACACACATCACATCTATATTAATAAAAATTAATTTCCAAAATGTATGACGGAGCATCACTTCAGAACGGCTCGACCGATTTGGCTGATTTTTGTTTTGTTGTGTTCATAATTGTCAGGACAAGGATTGCATGAAAGATTTTTTTTGGAAAATCCACGGGGAAAGTCGGAAAAGTGAAATGAGGCAGAGTCAGAAAGTTCTGCTGTCAATTGTTTACATAACGAAAGTATTGTTTACGGTGTTTACATAGGGCTTTGGAGACTATAATACTGGGCTTTAACAAATTCTGATACTATCGATGTAATTAATACATTTGTGAAAATAATTTTTGAAGAATAAAATCCACGAAAATAAAGCAGTCACATAATTTTCTCTACCCTAGACATGGAAATGATATTTTCCCACTTCACATTTTGATGTAGAATAAGCGGTCGTATTTCAGGGACAACTTAAGTGTGTGCCAGTGAGTATGCTATATCGCAAGTCGGTAACAAATCCTATCCACTGATACGTCACTCATAGCTGTAGGCTTTGTATTAGTTGAGAAATAGGCCTAGGGATGTTTATCAGAGGTCCTAAGCATCTAATAGAAGACAAAATGGGATGGAACGTTTTCAGTCCTATGCACGCAGTATATTATGTTCCAGGTTTTTGGGAAGGAAAGTATGAAAGTGATATTGAATTTCTTTTTTACTTCAGCCCCGAAACGGTTGTATGGTAATATGAGAGTGAGAAATACAATTTTCTGTCAAGACAATACAATCTTATGTAACCGGAATTTCTTTTTCTTCTTATTTGCACTCCTCCCAGGCATGGTGTGTAGAAGCAATGGAATGCAACATTCGACATCCTCTATGAGCCATAAAAAGCTATATCTAGCGTTTTCTGAGGGAATAGTCTGAGTGCCATATGTCGTTTTTCCTCATTTCGAATTCTACATACATATTATGTATGACCTAGAGTTTCAACATCGAAAGTCCTCCATAAGTTAATTTAATATTTCACAGTTTATTTGACACGTTTTCTAACATGTAGGTCTATTCATGTTTATGACTTGGGGGGAAGCTACAAACAAATAAAATGAACTTTTTTTCTTGTTAAAATTGAATTAGTTTGTAATCATTGCTCTCGAGATTGTTATAGGAGATTTAAAAAATAACACAGGTAATAACGATTAGTTTCTTATTCGTTTTAACATAATAATTTTTCACTGTTTCTAACTGAAAACATGGCGTGGTTAGTAGCCTACACAACAACCTGGTGTAAAGATATCAGGAAACTGTAAGGGATCCTTCAAACTTCATCTTTTACGTGAGACTTGTTAAATTTCTTGGGAATGCAGCAGGAGTGTTTGCATGTCTCCTTTTCGCTTAAGCACAGAAATGTTAATGAAGACATGTAACTGAAGAGATGTGGAAGGTAAACATGTGGACCTGGCTTACAAGAGATAGGTAGAGCTTGAATATTGATGAGACTGCTAACAATTAGCATACGGCGCCTTTCAGACGTCTTCTGATTTCCATTAATGTCTACCTAATGCCTTAATTAATTAGTACAGTTCCATGAAAGTTTGCTTTTTCGGAGCGATGATTGGTAAGGAGAGTTTTTGCCACAGAATGATTGATATTATTACAAAAATAACGATAAAGATTTGTTTAAAGAAAAATTGTTACCTGAATAACCTTATAATCTTAAAAAAGTAATTTAGGAATTTAAAAATAAAACAATATTATGAACTAATTTTGAATTAATCTTTGGAGAATCCGGAAATCGAGTTACGTTTATTGTGATTATTTATCGAATTAAGCACGTAATTAATTCGAAAAGATTACGAACAAATCACTATTAGTGTCATTGTAAGCGAGATAGTCGATATTTAATAATGTTAGTTCTTGCCCGCGCCTTCGCTCGCGTGAATTTCGAAATTAATAGAAATAATTCTTCCTCCGTACTTCAAAATCTTGAGATCTTAGTATATAATAATTGTTTGAAAATCACTAGCTAATGTTATAAATGAGAAAACTTAGAAATACTATACTTATCTGTGTTAAACTACAGATTCCAACCAACACAAAAACTTCTGTTTACATTTCCAAACAAAAGCTAAAAAGACCACAATTCGAGCCTATTAATATACCTAGGTATTATAGAATTCTGAGACAGTAAAACTGATTTGATTTTGCTATTAAACATGAATAAAGTTGGGAAAGTTAAATGATACTCTCCTGTATCTCTTCTGGTCCCATCATCCTCATTAAAAGGTATTTATGCACACCAATTTCTGTGTTTTAAAATAAGATCTTCTCTATATTGTACTAGCATGTGCCCGCGGCTTCGCACGCGATAATTATTTCAAGAATTAAAAATTAAGAGCATAATAGTTAAATCATTATATTTATTAGGCCTAACACCTAAATCGCGTGGTCTACATACCACGTTTAGATAGCATTGACTGGTAAAAGCGACCTCAGATTCGAGTTCCTTGGCCCAGAATACCCCTGTATAGTGAGTTTCGTCCAAATAAAACAATGTTTGACCATATTTAGGGCTTACAACATTCAAGCGATCGCGAAAGTTTTATTTTCAAGGTATGACAAAAATAGCCAAAGCCAACTGTAATTGATTTGACATTGAAATGTATAACTGAAAACTGATGTTTCGAAAACGCAAAAAAGTGCACGTTTTTTGCCCGTTTTTCACTCATAACTCACGAACGAAAGCTAAAATTAAAATTCCGGCTTCGAGGTGCATTTTCCGACCCTTCAGCCAACCTATGTTTAAAATTTCAGATCTCTGCGTTCAGTAGATTTCGCTGGGCATCGCGGACAGACAGACAATTAATATTAATATAGATAACATGAATTTTATTGATCACGGCCTCCTAAAGGAGGCATACAATAAAGGAGGCCGTGTATTGATACCTTCTCTAATTTGTCAAACTTCCATTTTATTTAATCCAAACCAATCTGATAAAACTGGCAACAATATATTCTGTGATTTTGTTTCGATAATTCTGTGTAAAAAGGGGTTAAGTATTCTCAAAAACATTTAATTTTTGGCATTTAGAATAAGAATTTTTCAAAATACTTTCTTAGTGAGCACCTACATTATGAAACGAAGTTACTGTCAAAACTCCAAGTCTCTACCTATTATAGTTTAGGCTCTACGCTGATTCCTGTCATTCAGTCATTCAGTCAGGACAAAGCCTTTTATATATATAGAGATGTATGTGTAACAATATTGAAAGATCCACCCTATACCACAAATATTAAAATTTACAGAAAATTCCATTTGGAACAACGTCTACTACGTTGTTACAATACTAGCAGGTGCCCATGGCTTCGCCCACGATAATTAATTCAAAAATTAAAAGTTAAGAGTATAATAATTATTGAAGCATTATTTTTATCATTCATAAACTTAACCATTAGTAATTAATGAAGCAGCTAAAATTTCCGGCTTCACAGTACATTCCGCGATTAGAAAGCGCCGCCTGGGAAAACGATCTCAGATTCGATTATGCAGTTCCAAAGCTAACTGTGAATACTGATAATACCACTCACTGCCTTCTAGACTGTATTACTCTTATGTAATTCTCGAGACGGCGGTGGATAATACATATCGTTTCTCAACTGTTTGTACACAGATGAATATGATGTGAATTATATTTGATCAATTCAATGTAATTCTCAGATATTATATAATTTTTCAAGGGAAGGAATGGTTGGTTTGAATTTTTATTGTCCGCGATAATTCCAGGGTTAAACTATCAATATATTATAGCTGGTGTTCGCTACTTCGCCAGCCATTATTAATTGACTCCAGGATTTTTAAGAAATTTATACTGGCAGTTTATTAAAAATGTTTGTGTTTCAGAGTTATGAAATTTATAAGTAAAAATAAAATTAGAATATTTGTTCATTGTGTTCATTTCACTTAGGCCTTTTATAATAAAGAAACGGTTTTCCTAATTTTGTACTCTGCGTGAAAATTTAGACTGCGAGAGACGAACATCGCCGAGTATACCCGATGTCTTACGAAGTGAGGGAGCGAGTGAGCACGTTATTTAGGGCCGTTGAATTGTATAAGAGTAGATTACATGAATATCAATCAACACATTTTCTTAGAATCATCTCGTGTTATTAATATAAGTGACTACCTTAATAGAAATAAAATTAAGAACACTGTATAATTACTGAAAGTGGAAGTTAGCAATAGTGATGTGGTATGATTGCCTCCTGCCAAGAACGCCTTCGACAAAGGTCGAAGGAAACGCCACGGTCTGCTTCAAATAAGTTGTAGGTGAAGCCTGGGACGTGACAGTCGGTAGAGGAAGCTTGCCTGGCAGCGGTTTATAGATACGGCGGTAAATCTTTCACAATATGCGTAATTACTCTGACATAACTCGATTCACAATTATCATAAACACCACGCCGACTCATTCTAAAACTTGCATTTTCTACGAAGAGATGAGAAGGACTGTGAATAACAATGTTAAACGCTCAAATGTATTCCATTCTGTGAAAAGTTTGCGGAAATTTTCATGTTATGTGCTGTAACATCCAAGAGAAGAAAGCGCTGTTTCTCAGTGGAAGTTTTAAACTTCATTTCGAATTCGCTGATCCCATACCTTTCTCCCTCACTTGCTAATCCGAATTAATTCCAAAAACTCATTTAATTACACTCTTCGTTTCCACGAGCTACATATATTTACCAAGCTTCCTTCCGTTGTCCCTCATCAGTCTGACAAATACACATGATGCTATTCCCAGCTATTGACGATAGGGTGCGAAAATCATGAAAGCCTTTCCATTCCTTATCATGGATAATTTCCTCCTTTCCAGTTTGATATACATTCAAGATAAAATACGAAATCTGTTTAAAAATCTAAGAATGTGTAATTAGACGATTCACCTAAGACTTTTTAGCATTAGACATGAAAGCCTTTAGACATAGAAGAAACTGGTGTTACACCAAATGCAAGATACTTTCATTTGATATATTTACGTAGGTCCTCGTTTGTAACTATACAAACCAAATGTTTAATGATGAAAATGCTTTCAGTCAGTGATATGTTTATTCACTTCTAACACAATAATACACATAAGTTAACATAATTGTAGTTTTTCTTTGGTGAAATTAACAAAATGGTTCGTCTTATAATGTCTGCAAATAAATGTTCACATGAATAAATAAATAACTTTATAACATGACTTGAATTGAATGATGTATGTAGAGCATTCATGGAAAATACTCATTTACTACATGAATTTGTACTTTAAAACTGTCTATGTTTGTTCATGTGCATTACTCGTGTAATATGTGATCGTGAACTAAATACTGTCTGTATTTATTCATATGCTTTTAAGTTTTATATTGATGTTCATTGACATGTATGTTTGATCAGAAATAACTCACGTAACTTTGCACTGTTGCGAAACTAGGTCAATGACGGCTGTTGCTGTAGGCCTATGATGTGAGCTGACGTGACGATACAATATTATAGTTACTGACTACAATACCCACTGCTGATGCCGTGAGAACAATGACTTCTGCTGAAGTCTGTTGAATCGTGATGAAGGATGGCATAGACAAAATGTTGATGCAGAGGAGCAGCTGATGCCGCAATCTTGATGCTTCGAGAATACTCTGCTGAGGGGCGGTTGCATCCGTCTGTAGATAGAGAGGCTGCTGTTGCCGCTGGCTGGATAAGAAAAATACCACTGATGACTATCTGGAGTGCAACTGACCATACTGAAGTTTCGTCCTCTCCAGAAAACCTAGCATGGCCGCTAGGGGCGCTGAACCGCTGCCTCATTGCGACAGTGACGTCATTAGACGTATTCAAGAACTCCAATCTACAGCCGTGGAAACTAAACAATACTGATTAAGACATTTTGTCCTAAACCAAATGGCTACAAACTTTATAAATAATATAATTTCTTAGATTAGGCGTTTTTATTTAGACTATTCCGCGTGTTTGATATTGGACAATCAAGTTTTGCAATTTTTCGGATATAGACGAATCATGATCGTTTATCTTATAAAATGGTTATTATTAATTTGAGGATTCTATTTTATCTGATAACATCGTCTGCTCGCTACTGGACACGTAAGCATCATTGTGCCGTTATTAATACGTCACATGCTGCCATTAAGCAGCACGAAAACAGATTATTTTATACAACATAACTTGTTTGAAAATTGAAATAATAGAAATTTACAATGATTAAAAATATAATTTCGGTTCGGTGCAAGCCAGTTGGTGTGCTTTTACTCTTTTCTGCTGTTAGCTTACCTAAATTAAGTTAGCTATGTCTTATATGCACCATTGGTAGCACTGGTCACAACATGGTAACCCGAAACGATTCATGGATGGCTGATTCATAGTAGGCCGTGATCTCGCAGCTGTTAGTTTTGTTTTTATACAACAAAGCACGAAAGTAATTATTATTTGTATAATCCGTTACACTGATTATCGATAAACTCGTCAATTCTCGTGTGATTATCTATGACAAATACACCGTGGATCACAGAAATAAAAGTATCGTAACTTATTTCCAAGCTCACACCAAGAGGAAAACTTCAAAAAAGGAATTTCTGAATTGTTGAGAAAGCACTGTGTAGACATCTTAGCTTTATTCAACACAGAGATCATATCAGGTGTTAGGTTCTCTGGGCATACCAGTAGGCGATGTAGCAGGTATTTGAAGTTCTATTATTTCCTATATCAGTATTTCCTCAATGGTTTCTGGCATAACTCTATCTTACATTTCTGTTTCAATCTCCCTACAAAGGCTCTTTGATGTATCCAGAGTCTGATGAAACAGAACTGACTGAACACATTATACCTGATGTGGGTTGTCATGCAGCATTTCTTCCTCAAAGGCCACACATCCGCCTGCTTCACATACAAAACCTTCGCGAACTGTTCAAGGATTTTCGCTGTGGTCAACAAAATTTATTTCGTTTCATGTTGTGAACAGAATGACAGGTAAAGTGAGCTCGAAAAATTTTGACGCCCAAACGTGTTTAAAATCGGGAGTCACTAACTAAAACCATCTGTAACGGAAATGCGTTAAGGGTATATGTACGTGAACTACCACAAAAATAATAAAAAAATGCAGGTTCTAAAATATTAAAATTTTACAAGAAAATGATCTCAAAAGTGGACTAAAATTACAGGATCTTATAAGAAGGCTTACTAGAACATAACTAGCTGATAAAAGTATAAAAATTTGACCAAGTTATTTTTAAATTACATGTTTTATAAGAGCATGAAAAAAATTAATTCAGATGCACTTATCACTTCCTGTAGAGATAGCATTTTTCTGGTTTCTCTGACACCTTTTATTTTTTTAATGCATATAATGAACATATTTTTCTACAAAGTAGACTACTTTTATACAGCTAAAGTTAGTATTTTTAATGCAATTAATTTTTATATATCGCATATAAAATATATTGAAATTTGATCAATATTTCATGACACATTTTCTTTAATTTTATACCTATGGGCATCATTGTAGTCTACTTTATGCATATATGCATGTAAAATTAGTCTAAAAAATTTCAGCCTTCATTCTCTAATGGTTGTGGAGCTATCTAACAATATGTGTGAAAAATAAGAGTTACCGGGAAATTCAATTTTAAGTTCATAGTGAATAGTAGCTCAGAGCACGTAAACATATTTAAATGTCCATTTAAATGGCACCAATAATTTCTAAACCTATATAAACTATGTACCAATGGATGCAGAAAATTCAGCAAAATTTTTTAGTGCTATAAACAAAAAAACATAAATTTCAAAATAATTCACGTACATATACCCTTAAGTCTGGACAAATTAATTTGTAATTTCTCTAAGTCACGCCTTGTCTTAGATGTACAAGTTAGGGAATGTATGTTGCATTAAAGATGTATTAATTTTAAAATATTAAGTAAGTAGTGGGTTACAACCTACTAAAAGTGAGAGTGTACACTGTCTTTTCCATTTATTGTAAAATAGGTGAAAAGGCCCGGTGTCTTCAGGGCTTTGTATTTTGTAATTTGATATTAACTTATGTAGGACTTTCGATTTTGAAACTCTAGGTCCTTATATAATGTGTATGTAGAGCTTGAAATTAAGAAAAAGACTTATCACACTCAAACTATTCTCTCAAAAAACGCTAGATATAGCTTTGCTTTTCACACCATGCCTGGGAGGAATTGAAATAAGAAGAAACAGAAATTCCGGTTACATAAGATTGTATTGTCTTATTGTATTATTTCTCACTTTCATGTTACCATACAACCATTTCGGGCTGAAATAGAAGATAAATTCAATATCACTTTCATACTTTCCTCCACAAAAACCTACGGGCATATTACTGAAAACATTCCCTCCTACTTTGTCTTCTTTTAGATGCTTAGGATTTTTTACATACTTCTTTATAGCATAAGCCTACTCGTTGGCACACACTTCAAGCTGTCCCTGCAATACGACCTCTCGACCTCTTATCTACATCAAAATGTGAAGTGAGAAAATTATATTATTTTCGTGGAATTCATTATTCATTATTTATTTTCACCAATGTAATATCTTACATCGATAGCATCAAAATTTGTTAAGTCCAATATTATGTAGTTTCCAAATCCCTATATGAACACTGTAAACAATACACTGTTGTCATGACAACTGAATTGGATTTCATTTTTTCAGTATAATATTCTCAGAAATTATATAATTTTCAAGGGAAGGACTGATTTATTTAAATTTTAATGTTGACCGCGTTACTTCCCGGGCTTAACTGGGTATGTGTGCAAAATTTCGTACAAATTGGTAAAGAAATGTAGATTTGTATAGGGAACATACATACATACATACATACACACATACACACATACACACATACACACATACATACATACATACATACATACATACATACATACATACATACATACATACATACATACATACATACATACATACATACATACATACACACATACACACATACATACATACATACATACATACACACATACATACATACACACACACACACTTTCGATTTTATATATTAGATATGAAAACAACACAGGCACACGCTTCTTTGTGTATAAACGGATAATTTACTTGTGATTAGCTTAGTTTTGAAATGAAGGCCTGTTGTAGTAAAATAAACATTAGCATGGAAAACAGCTATTTAGTGTGTAGTACAATTTGTATAATACCATATGTATAAGGCGTTTATGTTAATTTATAGGAAGAAGGCTCACTTAACTCTGACCTGGTTACGCACGAAACAAACACAGAAACACGTATAACTTGAACACAGGCCTAGCAAACTATGAACTCGTAATGGATGCCTGTCTCCATTAACTTCTTCACACACTTTGCTGTGTCGACAGCTCCGAAATATTTCAGCCAGATTTGCTATTTAATGAGAAACAAGATGAACCAACACTCATTGATGGTGATGATGAAAAGGCCTATAATTATGTAACAATAAAAATGTAATACAGTAGCAATACCATTATCTCATATAGTCCTACATATCACCCGTTTTCAAGTTTACATGTTTTTGCTAAAATCACTACTTAATCTTGAAGAAATTCTAGGCACTATAGCAATGTACGATACAAGACAGGCCACTGACTTATGAGAAAATAGAGTTATTACTAACTGCCAGAATGGTACTTTATGAGATTGTGTGGGGGACGAGAAAAGTCTGCCCATCTGTCTGTCTGTCAGTCCGTCCCCGTGTCTGTACGCGTTATAACTCAAATAGGTCTACGCTTTATCGGATTTTCATGAAACTTGGTACACATTTATAACGTCCATGGTAAGAAGCCTATTGAATTTGGAACAAAACGGTTGATCGGTACCGAAATAAAGGCTAATTAACGGCCAAATCTATTATAAAATAATCTTCCTTCTCCGAAAATCCGAAGCATTTTGATTGGCTCGCGGACAGCCAATCGGCGGCCGAGCTCCCGTAACTAATGTAAGCAATAAAAGTTCAGAATTATAAGTTTCTCTAAGTAGAAATCATAGGCGAAATTACTTATTAAAAAGCATGCTTTCATTTCCAGAAGTTCTATCCAGCTGGTAATTTACGTAATCTTATTATTTGCCCATTTGACATCATACAAACACAAAATTAATTTTGTAATGTTTGTAAAATTATACAACATTGTATGACCCACAGTAACATAAACATGAAGTATCACACTAGACACTAAATTGAGCATTACTCTGGAACTGGTTAACCGATTTGGTCCAATATCAATAGGCTTCTTCCCATGGACGTTATAAATGTGTATACCAAGTTTCATGAAAATCCGACAAAGCGTATTTGACACAAGGACAGACAGGCAGACGGACACACATTTTCCCGTCCACCCCACATTCTCAGAAAGTACTATTCTTGTAGTTAATAAACATAATGTTTTTTTTTTCTGTTAAATAAATGCTTTAAACAATCATGTAGCAGTTCAGTAAATAATAGTGGGCGAAATTGCGGGCACCCATAAATAAGAGAGCTATTTATTGATTGAAGATATCAAAATAACATATCGCTAATTGTCCAGCTTATGAAAATCACTACAGTAAACAGAAGAGACAGAAAAAATTGTGTAAGATCATTATTAAATATTGAATTTGAAAGAAGGACGTAAAAGAAATTTAAAATATTTGTGTAAGCGTGCTTGTTTAGAACAATATTTTAAACGAGAAATGCAACCCAATATTCCAATGTCGACAATGTTGTGGCACCTGTGGTTGCATTGAAGACAGGCTAAACATGGAGAAAGAAAACTGTACGAAATAGAAAAGTCAGAACATTGAACGAAGCATCTAATCGATAAGAACGGAAGAGAGGAGAGAAAAATCTATGTAAACAATCAGAGAATTCAGGGATGGTAATGGTGGTGCCACTACATACCAACTCTCAGAGATCTTAATTAAGACATTAAATTATAACATCAAAGATCCAGTTCCTGAAACCTCTTTCTGTATGATGTATGACTAAACCGTATGGAAAGGAAATTGCATTATGTTTCCTGAAATGAGATGCAGAGAAGATAATTGAAAATAATTGTGAAAGTGTGATTGTGTGGTCAGGCAATTGTTAGAGATCAAATCTTAACCATGCAATGATCGTAACGTGTTTTTGGTTGACTGTGGGAGGAAACATAAAATAAATAAATCCCAAATATAATATGTGAAAAGGCCACATACGTATGGAGGTTAATATCATCCACATATTAAGAGAAGGAAAGAGAAAGAAAGTAAAGTGTCAGTAGAGATTGGGGAAGAGGGAACTGGAAGATTTAAGATTTTCACAGTTTAACAGTGTCAAGTCTCCACTTGAAATTAATGGTGAGACTGATCCATAATTGCTAAAAAAATTATCCTTTAGGTGGGGCTTTACTACTATAACACATTATTGATGAAGACGAATTTCATGCAGTTGATATCCAAAGGAACAGACGATGACAACTTACTGCGACTTCAAATACGCCAGTCATTAGGGAACGATGAGTTCCTGGCTAAATACTAGGTACTTATAGTGGATCCCAGAGGAGAAGGTTGCAAGGGCCTTATCAAAATTACATTGTCTTAGCTATAAACATTTGCAGGAAAATATGTTAGCTACATTAACCTAAAATACCATAATTATTTTTTCTTTGTTTCTTCTTTTCTCATGTAAAAATGCTATTAATAATAAATTATTATACACAATCTTAAGTTCAAGTAAGAGGTTTCAAACCTTACAGCCATAAAATCTTAAAAGCATCCCTTTTCAGAAAATATTATTTTATTGTAACTTAGTAAAAAAAAGTTGTTTCTGAACAAGAGTAAGTTGATATCATCAGCATTATAATAAATTCTGAAGACAAAAGTTAAACATAAAATTAGACCTGAGACTGGCAGTTCTTTTAAACATTTCCTATAATAAAAATAAATTTTGTGATTTACGAAACACGTAGGCTATAGCGTTATAACCAGGCTTTAAAACTTAGTGCCCGAACACATAGAGGGAGTTGATTCCGGTTACCAACAACCTGAGTATAGGGGGTGGGGGTTGATTGCGTAGGCTGATAAGACAGTAGCTGATAGCAGTACTGAGAAGTGAATGCGCTTGTGGTACGGTGCCTCTCAAATTGGTCAACAGTGTACCTTGTCATTGTGCGTGTTTATACGTGTTCGGCATGCCGAAAGTAAAGTGTTCTAAAACGCAAACATATATTGAAACATTTGGGAGGAACTATTATACACAAACAGGAGAAAGTATCGTTTTGCATGCTTGTAATGTGAGTTTAGATAATGAGAAGTTATTTTGTGGTCTTCCTATATCTGTATTTCGGTTTGTTTACTATCACGTGAACTAGCATATGGTAGCTAGGGCATACGCCGAGCAAAGTCTGTACGGTACGGTTGCTGTTAACATATTCGATCGGGCACTAAGTTTTAAAGCCTGGTTATAACACAAGGAAAATCAACTTTTTAGATTAGACAACTATAACTTACGCAATGATTAAGTATATGTTGTAATGATCCAGTAAACAATTAACACGGTGAGATTTAGAATATCCATGTTTTTTCCACTTACTGAGGTCAGCATAATGTAATTATTACATTGGAAATATTTAACCATATATAACAGATTTGGTTTCTGATAGGTTAGAACATGTGGGAATGACAGCAAGGCAAACACAGTTACAATGTTGTGTACTTCACAAACCATTGGTGCATGAACCCAGCAAATTTAAAACGTGGTTATCAGCTATTTACAACTTGTTGATATGGATTTAAATTAGTTTGTGAACAAGTGACTGTGTTAACATGCAAACAGACAACTGTTATACACTGCAATAATATCATCATTGTCCACAGGGTGCTCAATCATAAATGTTATTCTTTCCACAACAAGTAAGTGAACTTTTCTACGATATGCCTTTGTGTTTTTCATCCACATTCCGATCATGGTATCATGGTAGAAAGTCGACATTCCAGTAATCAGTACCGGCCGTACTTTTTCTCTCATTTTGTTTTTTGTACAGATTTGTTCCTTTTCCTCGTGAAGTATTAAGAGTAGAAATCTGATTTTCGTTCCAGTTACTGAAACTACACTAATAAAGAAACGGTGGTTTTTAAATGAATTTATCTTCAATGGTAAGGAATTTATTTGATTTTTAATGATAAAAAATAATAAAATAATTGAATTTTTCAAAGAAAGTTATAAAATATTTGTTTACAAACATATTCTTTTTGAAAAAAAAACAACGTTTAAAGAAAAGATACGGATCTAAAAGTCTACCAAATTTTGTTTAATATTGATCAAATACTTTTTTAGAAAAAGGAACATGAACGTCAATAATTTAACGTGGCAGAGATACAGCTTACAACCTCCCCTTAAGTCAGTCATAAAAGAGGACTTAAAGTATTCATAGTGTAATACTAATAACAATAAATGTTATTTATGTAATTTGCACAGTTTAGGTCTATAGAGAAAACTAAAGGGCGCTGTATACTTACAAATTAAACACCAGTTTTTAATAGAGAGATGAAAAGTATATAAAAAAGAAAAATAATAAATGTATAGGTAATAGATAAGAATCCCAGTAATATTGGAACCATTTGTCTCTCAAAATCATCTAGGCCTATTCACATTTGTATTATCTAATTATGTTTTTTTCAACAATTGTCTTGAATTAGATCATTTCCTTCCGTAAATATGTGTATTTAAATGTAATCGACATCTACTGTTAAGGAGTAGATTTTTTTATTAAACCAGTCAGAATATAGACGTTCTCTTGAACAGTCAATATGTGCAAACGTTGTTTTAAAAGTTTCTTTTTTTACAGTCATAGGTATTTCTCCCATTTAGTAAGCAGATGTAAAACAGGTCAAGAGTTCTGACATCCAGATTTGTTCTTCTATTTCAAGACAGTGGCCATTTTAATGAAGAGTGCAGGCTTCCACTTTCTAAAGCTCTGTTCCAGTGCATTATTTATGTGACTCGAATGTAACAGTGAAATTGTGTGTTGCAAACGCGTTGTGTTCGTGGCATCTTTAAGGACTTATTATTATTACGATTCGAGATGGTAGCCACATTAACTTAAAAAGAGATTTCTCGGAAGGTCCACTGTTTACAGAACTACTTATACACAAATTTCCTTTAACAAATCGCATTTGTTCACATTCTCCGTTCTATGTTATCATGGGCTTGTTGTTGGGACAAGCACTATTTTTGTGGATTGGTTTCTAAAAAGGACAATGTCAATTTCTTGCAAAAATGAGATCTAAGCATCATTGAGACGGCTATTCTTTATTTTTCGTATACTAAAAGTGCCAATGTCTGTTGCTATTAATAGACATAATACAGAAACCTTAGAGGCCAAAGTCGGAAGTTCTCAGCAAAAAATGTTACATCTATAAAGGCTTTAAAATCAGTTATTTCAAAAGAAAGTTTTATGACATTGGCCCTTTTAGAACCAAGCAACAGATTTTTACTATATCTGAATGCAGCGCCATAAGTATGCGCGCGCAGTGGGTTTTCCCTCCTTTTTTGTCTTTGTCTTTTCCTTCTTTGCTGACATCACCCATGCTCGAGGCGGGACTCGAACCCACAGTCTACTTAGCCCCGGTTCCGAGGCAGCATGCCTTAGCTGATTACAATATTTAATAGCAACACATAAACTATGGTTGAGTCTATAATAAAGCACTACAGTTATTAAGTGCCAGCATGGTACTTTATGAGATTGTGTGGGGGACGAAAAAATGTCTGTCCGTCTGTCTGTCTGTCTGTCCGTCCGTCTGTCCGTGCGTCTGTACGCACCATAACTCAAGTACGCTTTTTCGGATTTTCATGAAACTTGGTATAAACATTCATAATGTCGATGGGAAGAACCCTATTGATATTGAACCAAATCGGTTCACCGGTACCGGAGTAATGCCCAATTTAGTGCCTATTTTAATAGATTATGGCGCCTTTCTCATAGAAAGGCGCCATCACTCAAATACGCTGTAACGGATTTCCATGAAACTTGGTTTACCCATTTATGACGTCCATGAGAAGTGCCCTATGAATTTGAACCTAATCTGTTGACCGGTACCGGAGTAAAACCCAATTTAGTGTATATTTTAAAGACGCGGTAACTCAAATACGCTTTACCGGATTTTTATGAAACTTGGTATACACATTTACAATGTCCGTGGGAAGACGTCTATTCATAATGGATAAAATCGTTTGATCTGTTTCGGAGTAATGCTCAATTTAGTGCCTATTTTATGGCAATATACGTATTCGAAAGAATTTATTAAAAAAATGAAAATCAGTTATCTTGACAACATAGCCTATTGTTTTACTGTGATCTTATAAGGCCTTGGAAATTAAAATACAGATAGCTATGACAAAAACACGATTGTATTACATGCGCTTATCCAACTAGACCGTTAAAATTACCCAGGTGGCCGAGATGGTAGACCTTTCTTCTTCCGTAAGCCCTGCTTAATGAATAAATCTGGAGCTTAACTTGGAAATCAATTTAAAAAAATATATATTCTGCATATCATAATTGCAGTCATAACTGATTAAACAAAAACGTACTGGCACTTTTTTACATCAGTTTACCTGATTTTATTTTAATAACATATAGCAAGCAAAATATTTCATATTTGTTTTGTTTCAGTTTGAGAAGAGAGTAGCACAGAAATAACAATCGCACCGCGCTGCTACTGGTGTTGAAGATGAGGATAATCAAAGTTAAACTTCCTCTCTCCAGCCAGGAATAGAACCCAGAACCTCTGGATTTATAGATCACTTTGTTTCACCATAAAAACTAAGTTTGTAGAAATAATGCAGTTTTACTGACAACGACCGGAAGCGCGGTGGAAATTTGCTCCAATTTGCTTCGCCGTAATGAAACTTTATTTCAATACACAAAACTTTGCACTAAGGAGTCAGAAACGGTACTAGCTAAAGCGATAATGCGGTGATGTGACAACAATGAAGAAACGGATGTCTCAGGAGCGCTGCTGCTGGAAGTGGTGATGTGTATTGTGTGCGCAGAACAATAGCGCGACCAGACAACAACAGGTCCATAACGAATGAACTCGAATCGAATTCGCACTATTCATGATCAAATAACCTATAATAGCCTTCCTAATGCAGACTGAAACTTCTGCAAGTTCTTTCTAGTGTTGTTACAATGCATAGGATTTGCTTGGTCTCTATTGTCATGGAGGAAGAAATTATCCAGTCAGAAGGAATGTTATATAAGGCAAACACATCAAGCACCCTAGAACAGATTTCTATGTATAGGGGAAGGTGGGGGAATGGCGTGCACTTAAGGAAGCTTAACATTATTTGGGTTCTGAAATAATATTTCGAGATTTTTTTTCTTTCGCAAAATAATAATATTTTCATGATGTATGAAAGCGTCGCATTAAATTTTCGCCACGAACTCTCTTTAGAAAAATATAATTAGAAAACCAAATACATGCAAAGTACAGCATTACCCCATACATTGGGGCAATCCCGTACATCATAAGATGCAATGCCTCTGCCAAAATCCTTACAGAAAAGGCAGACGGAAGAATCTTTTTCCGCACTACTTGAAGCATCTGCTCCATCGGGGATCCAATCGACCTCAGTTTCATCATCAGTGAATTGTAGGCTTTCGTCTGTTAAGCTTTCAAAAGACAGATTTCTTCTGCAGGTTTTTTTTAGCTTCTTTCGTTTCTTCTTTCTCTTTCTGACTTTTGGTCACTTTATCCACCCTTTTTCTTTTCTTCTCTTGTGCTTCAACTAGGCCTGCTTTGTTAGGGGTTGCCGTAAATATGGTGGACTTTTGCCTTCTTTTCGAGCCCTGAGTCTTGCCACTTGGGCCTGGTAATGGAGATTTAGATGTAGGCCTAATGGGATTTAGATGTAACGTGATAATTTGTTGGCTCTGATGTGTCTAGTGGATTTCTATCATTTGCATTTCCTCGTATTTCCCCATTGGCATATCTATCTCTCCGTGTTGACAGAGAAATTCCGAAAGACCTGGCTACCTCCCTTTGCTTCCGGCCCTTTGCAGCTTTGAAAGCTGCTTCCATGGCTTCCTGACTCCATTTCCCCATGTTTGTCTCTCTTCTTCTGTTTCTGACCATCTTTAAAATTGAATATGACCTCATTTAGGGGAATTATATCTATTGTTATTCATAAAATGAAAGTAACTGGTATTACTGTAGTAACTGTGAAAGGGAAATCCGTTTCAGATTTGGTAGTCTCTCTGTGGTCACATTAAAAGTAACACTGCACTTTACCTAACATTGCAATATCACTGTTGTAATAACAAATCATTAGGGCTTACCTTAGTTTGAACAGAGCACCAGTGTAATAAGCATATACGAAGAAATACGTTAATACTTCTAACACGCACGAAGCTCAACAATCAGCCCTCTTCATGCTATGAGATTGTTTATAGGGATTGCCGCTAGAGCTCACCACCAATCAGTAAAGTCTGACATCACTTATAACTAGGGACCGGATTTTTAGGTTTTTAAAAACACTGTTTTAGGTTTTCCATTAGGTGAAATAGTTTTTTTTAGGTTCTTTGTCCAAAATATCATTTTCGGGTAGAATAATCGGTTTAATGAATTTGAATGTGCTACATAGGATTCAATACATAATATTTGTAAAGTTTAACTTAACAAAATTGACTTTAATTTGTATAAACTTGCTTTAGGACAGAGCAGACGTAGAAACCCGCGGGGTGCAACGTCATAAAATAACCTCAGAAGAAGAAAAGAAGAAGAAGACGAAGAAGAAGAAGTGGGAAAGATGAAATTCAGGTAATCGCCAATCCACTGCCGTAATAAACTCAATTTCATTTGTTTCGGCATAATTAACACGTCTTCTTAAAACTCACAGTGTGACCACTCAGTATGAATGACAGGGAAGTACTAAAGGCAAACAAGTGCTTAAGAACACAGAAATCTATAACCTTGTTCATACACGGCAACAATGGTTGTTCCTACGAGAATACGCCGGTACTCTTACACTTCGTCTCTTGATACTGTCCATCCTAGACGACAACGGGTTGAACGAAATGCTGGTGGTATTAATTTCAACCCGACAAAGTTATTGTCTCTCCGAAAAATATCGATATCTCAACTGACAAACAAACAAGACAAAAAAGCAGCCTAAATTAGATATTTTAGGTTTTATATCCCGTTTAGGTATATTTAGGTTTTTATACCCCATTTAGGTATTTTTAGGTGCCACAGAATTAATGTGGGTGAATCCTATGAACATGATTTGAAAAAGTGTATGAGCGCTTTTTGTTTTGGAAGTAAGGAAAAAAATAGGTAAAAACCTAAAAATCCGGTCCCTACTTATAACCGTCAAACAGAGATGCACGGCATTCCCCCTCTGCACGCCATTCCCCCATGTTCCCCTAATACTAATATATATATATATATATAATTTATTTTATCTGGCCAAATTAGGACTTCAAAGTTAAAACCGCCCGAATCCCGGTGAATCACAGTAGAAGTCCGATGTCTTCATCTTTGATTCACACTGTATTGACTGATTTACAGATGTTAGATTTTGGCATGTGGTTATTTAATTTTAACGATTTCTTAACGCTTAAGATGAATATAAATTTTCATACTGGTCAGTTCAGTCGCTCCTCGGTCATAAGGTGCACATATACATAACAAAAATGTTACTTTCGTCTTCACTTAGGTCATAATCATTTCCTCAAGGAGGGAAATTAACAGAAACGCTTTGGATACTATGAAAATATGTTAATATACAGTATTTTTCAAATGAGAAGCCAATTCCTTCACCGCCAATCACGTGTACGAGCTAATGAGGTGCCGCTATCAGTAAGGGTCTACCCTCCGTCTCGCCGTCTCTGATTGGACCGCGTATCTAAGCAAGGAGAAGGAAGAAACGGCTTGTCATCCGCAAAACACTGTAGGTCCGACGAAGATTTGCCGTGGGGAATTCATCGCTATTACTCTATCACTTTTATTTGTATAAATATCTCTTTATTTCACTCACCTGGATTCTATCCAATATCCGTTTCCAAGTCTGCAGTGTCTAAACTTGATATAGCACAGTTTTTTAAAACACTAACACTAATACATACACTAATATAAGGTAAAACCCGCACACGAAAACTCACCGCGTCTTGAACATGGCCATTTGCTTAAGCAGCATCTAGATTAAAAGTGTCTATCGAATAGTGCATGTCAACTGTTTCAAAAACTTCCCTCCAGTAGCCGCCAGCGCCACCCCAACCAGCCTGCAGTCAAGGTCATGCATGGCCTACTGACACAGCTAAAAACCGGTTTGCATAGCAACCAAAGCCTCTGCTACTTGCAATCCACATAACTTTCTCTACGTGTTGCATGGAGTGCGTATTCTCAGCGTGATGCAAAGGTGTACTGAACGAGGTAGCGTTCCTGGTTCAAACCCCGTGGCAGGCCAATTTGAATGCCGATTTGGATTTTTACTTACCATGACTCATCAGTCATCGCTGATATTTCATCCTGTATCATATTCATGAAAATCGAATATCAGTTAAAATGAACACACACCAAAACACATCAACAATAGAAACAAGGTGCAGGTAAATAGTTACATGGCCTGCTAATAAAAACACAAAACCTGACTCGTGATGTGACCTCAATGTCCAATCGAGTATAAATAAAGCTGATTTTTTTTTAAGTGAATCGTTCGCCATGCCAGTTTTAAAGTTTGAATACACAAACGATGACTGGCTTATAACTACCCTTTCACATAATTTCCATTAAGAAAAGTTTCAAATAATAATCTTTACTATGAACTGTGTTAAATCCTGTAGGTGGGAGGACAATATTAGGATAGATTTAAGGGAATTAGGATTTGCGAGGGATGGTTGGATGGAGTTAGCACTAAATAGGGTTGAATGGCGGGCTCAGGTAAGCGCAGCAATGAACCTTCGGGTTCCATAAAATAGACAATATTCCTTTAGCTTGCTGAGGATTTGTCTATTGCCAAGTTACCAAGTCTCATTATGTTCCTCGAAAGTGATTGTAAAAAGTAAGATTAGGAATATCCTTTTTATAATGTTTGTTATTTTGTTCTTCCTGATGTTTTCAGTCAAATATTAAATTCACTGTAGTCATATTCTAGTGTTGTACTTTGTATTAATTTGTTTTTGATTAATGATGTTCATGACATAAAAGTAAATTTTTAGCATCTGACACATTATGACCATGAGTGAGGTACAGAATTTAACTGGATGAATGTAATTGTACTGTTTAAGTTTTAACTTCTTGAATCTGTCGGGAAGACAGGCCAACATAATAACTTTATTACGGATGTACACGACATGTCCACGTGCATTAGCGGCTCAGAGTGTGGCAAATAATGCACGTAGAATTGTGTTTCAGCGTGTTGCAATTTTACTTCTGGTTTGTATGCAAAATTTATAACATGGAACAAAGTTAAATAAAATCTAAATGGCCATTTTTCTTACGTTTATACGTTAATTGCGCATTTTTACGTATACATAGGGTAACACTTTATGAAGAAAATATTTTCTTAGGCGTCCGGCTTCAGCAGTTAAAAGGGAACTCTAATAAATATCCTATGATATTGGTAAGAAAAATGTAGTCATTTGGCATTAAAAAGAAAACAAGAAGTTTATAATGGGCCTAGTACAGCTAAGAGTAAATCTGACCCTGCTGGACAGCCTGTATAAAGTATTGCTAACCTTCCGATATAAGAACATCATTTTATGTACTTGACCGCGTTCAGGGAGAAAACACAAACACAAACACAAACACAAACATCTCGGACAAAAAAGTGTTGTGACCCAGTTACAAGAGCTCTTTAGAGACATTGTTAGAATAAATATAAAAACTGGCAAAGAACCTTTTAGCTTCCATACATGCAGAGATATCCCAGACACAAGTGAATAGTGACGCCACATTCACTTTGTCCAACCGGACGCGATACGAACGCTCTTTCTGTAATCATGTCGCATGCAAAGCAGTCAACCTCAACTTTGATGTTCTCTTTTCTTCTTATTCCTTTCAAACAGGAACTCGTATTGTCTGGCTATCAAAACTGTGATTACTTCCTGTATAGGCCTACGCCGTCACTTTCCATGTACAGTGTAACGAAATAAGCCATGCATGAGATCACAATAATATTAACAATTATCAACTATTGTTTATATTATTTAGATTGTCATCGTATATTTTTCTAAGCGAAAACTGCTATGAATACTTATTCATCAATTGATTTTTTCACTATTTAGGAATTATTTCTAAACTGGTTGTTTTAACAAATATTTTGACTTAACAATTTAATTAATAGCCTACTTGAATGAACTTTTCTTTGGATATACATAGCGAATCATAATTACGCTAAATTAGTTTAGTGTTACGGAGTGGACTCAGCTTCGTGATTCAAATTGAGGACTACTTGATAGAGAAGTAACTCCGGTCATGGAAACGACCATTAACGGCCGTGAGTGTCGGCATGCTGACCACATGCCATCTGCTTATGGTAGATGACGCACAGTGGTCCGGATCGGAAAAAAAGCGGACAAAAATCGATTTTGAACATTAATTTAGAAACGCCAAACAACTGTCCAAGTATAGTATGATTGTCAGTGTACATTAATTTCACTTTATGTTTCGAAATTGCTTCTTGGTTTCTCAGTTATAACACTGCAAAAGTGGCATAACTCTTAGTTACTGAACCCGTCACTTCTGTAAGTAAACTTTGCAATTTCTTTTTCACCTGAAAATGAAACTCAAGGTCTATAATATTCTACCTGTAGGTACTTTACAATGTGCTCTATCTATCACAAGCATGATTGTCGAGTTTAGATCATTTATAAGGACTATTACATTAATTTTAATAAAACCTAATTTTCTTCAAGAAAAAAAAGTTTTGCTTGACTTTTAAAAAAATGTATACATATGTATCCTATGAAACTTACGCAAGTATTAAAATGAAGTTTTCAAAATATTTCCTTAAAGATTTCATCGCCAAATCCCGCCAACTCCGTGAATGAGAAGGGCGAGAATGTTTATATGTGCGCTCTGAGGATAAACAGTCGCGTGAGATAAGGGGCTGTTGAAAGATTATATTACGCTACTCTGGGATGTCTTGCATCCAGAAAACCGATATGATCATCATTTATGAGAAGCATTTGTATAGTGGTGGTTTTTTTCTGTGTTGTGAATAGAGAAAAATGAGTTTCATTGCTAATCGTAGTGAACTTCATAACCAATATCCGTGAAAATAAAGATCAATCTCGCGCGCGGCAGGAAAAGTTTGTGATTATACCTAATTAATAAATGTTGGCGAGAGTGTCGAGAAAACAGTGTACAATAGTGTAAGGACGTGTTTTTTTCTGCCTTATTTTTACCGCTGGAAAAAATTAATTTCGTGGAAAGTATCTTTTATAAGAAATATTCAGAGTGGTCGAAAAAGATGTGATTTCAAGAGTGACCAGAGCGTATTTATGTCGTCTTTCGTGCCTCTTAGCCTTGTAGACAGTAAAACACGAATTACTGCGTGGAAAAATCCAAGAACTGCATCTACACGCTTCTGCAGGCCTATTCGAATGTAGTGGGTTCATGAAACATCAGAAATTTCTCGGGCGAAAAAAGATGATATAACAGAATAAATTTAAAATTTAAATAACTTGTTTATAAATAACACCCAAGTGCGTTATTCCTTAATATTAAGAAAGATAGATAGAAAAGTATGCAATACTTTAGCAAAATCTTGAAGTATGAAGTGCTATATTTGTAGTGCCAAGATTTCAGAAATGAACAATTTACAAACAATAGTACAGAAGCCCGTTGACAATTTACAGTTTGAGTTTGGATTATCAGTTCTGCCTGCCCACATCCGATTTTTTGAAAGTCTCCTCCATATTTCCTACAGCCTGGATTTTTAGAAAGTGGAAAGCGAGCTTGAAAGATGGTACCCGAGACCTATTGGAAAGAAAGAATAAAATAGTGCAAGACTCATTGAGAACCAGATTATGTCTTCTAGTATTCCGAAGCCTGGTTATGGAACCACCAATGATGGTAACACTGCCCGAAGGTTTTTTGAAAATCCTCAGTTAGTTTCCGAAATAAGTTGAAGACAGTTGCTTCAGGAAGTGTGTAATTTATCTATTGCAAATACCCAAGGATGAAACGGAGCAGGAAAGAGAAGAAGCCGACAGCGACTCATCCAGATCAGAGGATGAATGAATATTTTTTACCTGTAGGCCTAAGTACTGTACTTTTATGAACTAAAACAACAAATTGACCTTATATTAGTATTTAGTTTAAAGTTTTGTACTAAACTATTTCAATTTGTTATGGAAAATATTTTTGTCCGCTTTTTTTCCGATTCGGACCACTGTGTGACGTATCGGTCTTGTGACAGGCCTTGTCCCTTCAGGGATGTAGCGCCACGGAGTTTTTTTAGTATAGTGTTAACAAAGATAATTACAAATTTCTTTATTCCCATGAGAAAAAGAATAGAAATATATGCATTGGCAACATTACATGGGTCAGTTAAATTCGAACAGTCGAAATAACGCTAAAGACTGTCTCATACGTAACTAACCTTAATGTTGATGTAGTCAGAGCTTTTTCCAAAACCGAACATGTCCATGATTTTAATAATACTTTTCATTAGTAATTACTTTGGGACTATTTCATTCAACGCTTTCAAAACTGCACAATAACTGTAAGCAGTATCTTCTTTAATTCAGCAAAAAATAAAAGTTTAAAAAGATCTTGATTTCAGGATATATTAGCTTCTCCTGGCAAATTTAATCTGCTGCTCATGTATGCAACTCTAGGAATTAACAATATTATTTAATAGAGCCATTGCTTCGGTACTAGAAATTTAACCCACTGCAAAGTTATGAACTTAACTATATACATGATTCCCAGTGAAATTATTGTATCATCAGTTTGTTTCCTATGTCAAGATCGATAATTACGCATGTTAAAGGAATGTTTCCACAAGTTTTTACAATTATAGTTTTAAACATACATGTAATTTGAATCAATGAAAACACAAGAGAAATCAGTTTAACTACTAATACTTATCAACAGTCTGCAAATCTATCATGGATATAGCAATCCAAGAAGGCCATTTAAAAGACTTCCTGTTAATTTTTTTAACTGGACCTTTAAAACCTCATTATTAAGTGCCAGTATGGTACTTTATGAGATTGTTTGGGGGAAGGGAAAATGTATGTCCGTTCGTCCGTTCGTGTGTCTGTACGCGCGATAACTCAAATATGCTTAATCGGATTTTCATGAAACTCCGTATACCCAATAATAATGTTCATGGGAAGAATTTTATTGATATTGGTCCAAATCGGTTGACCGGTACCGGAGTAATTCCCAATTTAGTGCCTATTTTAAAGACGCGGTAACTCAAATACGCTTTATCGGATTTTCATGAAACTTGGTATATGCATTCAAAATGTCTATGGGAAGACGTCTATTTATATTGGATAAAATCGGTTGAACCGGTATTGGAGTAATGCCCAATTTAATGCCTATTTTATGGTAATATATTATAACAAATTTAACAAATGCAAATCTGTTATTCTGACAACATATCGTTTTACGGCCTTGGAATTTGCAATAGTGAGCCATGACACATTGATTATGAAACTAGTCAGATGTTTACTTCGTTCATGAAAGTTGAATACTGTTATATACAGAATATACAGAAGATACTCGTATATTACTCTGAAATAATTTGGCCTACATACATTAAGTGGAGTTCATCGCCTGTGTATTTTGTGAAATGTTAATATATTTTAGGAATGTCTTATATCAGTGTATACGAGTTTGAATTAAGGTTAAGTATGAAACGTTAGACCTTTGTTAATGATATTGATAATGATAGCAGCTTTAATTGATTCGATTCTTCATAACGATGTCAGTGTACGATAAATAATAAAATCAGGTAAACTGATGTAAAAAAGTGCCAGTATGTTTTTGTTTAATCAGTTATGACTGCAATTATGATATGCAGAATGTGCTTTTTTTTTAAATTGATTTCCAAGTTAAGCTCCAGATTTATTCATTAAGCAGGGCTTACGGAAGAACAAAAGTCTAGTTTTTTAATCAGATTAAAATCTTCCAGCATCAGCTGAACTGTACAGATTTGTGATATCTTGACAATCGCCCACTCGCATAACAATACAAAAAAAAGTCAAATTGGCCGGTTTCGGGTTTTGAACCACGGACTCCAGAATGTGAGGCCAAGACGTTACCATCTCGGTCACCTGGGTCAGTTTAACGGTCTAGTTCAGCGTTTCTCAACCTATGGTCCGCGGACCATTGGTGGTCCGCGAAGATGGTGCAAACGGTCCGCAGACATAATTTTAAAATATCATAAAGCAAGTGGGAAGTAAAGAAGTAAATTTTTTTTACATATTTCGTTATAATGACCTATAATTAATACCCCAAATATTAAGAATATAGGCCTTCTTTTAAAAAATGGGATGTAAAATTAGGGGTCCATAAATATTTTAGGCCTTTTAGAGGTCCTCGGTTTCAAAAAGGTTGAGAAACGCTGGTCTAGTTGGATAAGCGCATGTAAAGCAATAGTGTTTTTATCATAGCTAACTGTATTTTAATTTCGAAAGCCTTAAAAGATCACAGTAAAACAATAGGTTACGTTGTAAAGATAACTGATTTTCATTTTTTTAATAAATTCTTTCGAATACGTATATTACAATAAAATAGGCACTAAATTGAGCATTACTCCGAAACAGGTCAACCAATTTGATCCAATATCAATAGACGTCTTCCCATGTACATTATAAATGTGTATACAAAGTTTTATAAAAATCCGGTAAAATGTATTTGAGTTACCGCGTCTTTAAAATAGACACTAAATTGGGTTTTACTCCGGTACCGGTCTACCAATTTGGTCCAAACTTAGAAGACGTCTTTCCATGTACATTATAAATGAGTATACAAAGTTTCAGGAAAATCCAATAAAGTATATTTGAGTTATCGCGACTTCTTATATATTAACGTAGAAGGCACTAAATTGGGCATTATTCCGGTACTGGCCAACCGATTTGTTCCAATATCAATAGACGTCTTCCCATGGACATTATAAATGCGTATACTAAGTCTCATAAATATCCGATAAAGCGTATTTGAGTTATTGCGCCTTTAAAGTAGACACCAAATTGGGTTTTACTCCGGCACCGATCAACAGATTAGGTTCAAATTCAACAGGGCACTTCTCATAGACGTCATAAATGCGTATTCCAAGTTTCATGGAAATCCGATACAGCGTATTTCAGTGATGGCGTCTTTCTAATAATCTATTAAAATAGGCACTAAATTCGGCATTACTCCGGTACCGGTGAACCGATTTGGTTCAATATCAATAGGGTTCTTCCCATTGACATTATAAATGTGTTTTTCAAGTTTCATGAAAATCCGAAAAAGGGTATTTGACTTATGGTGCGTACAGGCACACGGACGGACAGACGGACAGACATTTTTCGTCCCACACACAATCTCATAAAGTACCATACTGGCACTTAATAATATAAATAAAACATTTAAAACAACTAGCCATTGAATGTTGATATATTGTGAATTCTATGGATATGTAGACTACCGATATTTACATTAGGCTATATTTTAATGTGATTATTTTTCTTATTCGTTCCTGTGCAGCAATATACCTAATGTAATTCCTGATAGATTCCATATTGACTTTTCATTCATTCATAACTTTTAAGGCTGCTTTAAACTTGAAACAACTTATCTGCGAATGGTAGGCCTCTTGCATCATTATTATTATTGCCGGCGCATTTTTTTTTTAACTCGGAGATCTATTTAGAAAAATAACTTTTCTGCATTGGACTATCATAATTGCGTTTATCACCGATGAAAGAAAAGCATACTGGCACTTTGATATATCAGTTTACATGATTTTATTTTATAATTAGATTGTTATTTAATTTAATTTCAAATGCAGGCCTCTTAACTTATACTATTTCAGCGACCACTGTGGTGCAGAGTGACCATGCGCAAGGCTTGTAAACTATATGGCACAGTTTACTGATCTAGGACCAGGCCTTCAGTACTTTTGTCCCTAACCGTACACATAAATATCTACGAGAAATATAAACGACACATGAATGAATAAACCTTGGCGTTCGTTTTATAAGTTTAACGTGGATAGAAATATTATGGTAAGCACAATGTTATCTCTTGATAGCATTTCTCTATTCCACGTGAAAAAACACATTTGCTATAAAATCCTATAGAAAAGGTAGAGTGGCATTAAGAAAGATTATGCATCTTGTTTGGAAGCCACTTGACAAGGAAGTGAAGATAACGAGGATTTAAAATGCACTTTTACGCCAGTCACATAGAAGAGCAAACATAAGAAGGACATGAGTGACGTGAGAACTGGAGCAGCTGACACCCATCACTCACTGCTCCAATGTACCTCCTCTACCAGTACCATACATAGGTACTAAGTTTGAGTGACTGGAATTCCATGTGATGCAATTAATCATGTCCCTGATTTAAAAATAATAATACAAATAAAAATAATAATTGTCATAAACTACTCTATCTGTAATCAGCAAAACACGAGAAAGAAAAACGTATGAAAACTGATTTGTATAATATATATATCCTGAGAACTTCACCCGGAAATTGCGATTGCCAGTTTACAGGAATAAATATTCACTGTATAGATTTTCTACAATTTTTTTTATTTGTTCATTGTGTAATGAATTTGGATTGCTTGGAGTCGAAGTTCGGGAAAAGAAACTAAGTCCTTTTCTCTTGCAATGTTTAAGTAACAAGTCTTTATTATAATAGATCAGTCGTACACAGTTACATGAAGCGTAGAAATACAGATGATCGTCTCGGTGGAGACTAGAGTGCTGAGTGCCCAGATTCTAACACTAGTACATGTTTATATACTCTTAGCAAAGGGTGGGAGTTACATAGGCTCTTAAGTGGTTAAAGTGGCAACTCTTCCTTATTGCATAGTTAGATATCCTTATGATAGCTAGAGTGCTACCCTTGTACACATTAGAGTGGTTAAAGTGGCAACTCTTCCTTATTGCATAGTTAGATATCCTTATGATAGCTAGAGTGCTACCCTTGTACACATTAGAGTGGTTAGATATCTTTATGGCATCTTGAGTGCAACCCTTGTTATACATTTGAGTGGTTAGATATCTTTATGGCAACCCTCTTACACATTAGAGTGGTTAGGTATCTTTATGGCATCTAGAGTGCAACCCTCTTACTGTGGAGTGGTTGGGTATCTTTATGTCATCCAGAGTGCAACCCTCTTACTGTGGAGTGGTTGGGTATCTTTATGTCATCTAGAGTGCTACCCTCTTATACACTAGAGTGGTTTGGTATCTTTATAGCATCTAGAGTGCAACCCTCTTACTTGAGATTCCATTAGGGGAGAATAACTTCCGGGGTGCATTTAAGTGATAAGTGATACAAGTCGGACTTCCTGGTTGTCCTTAAGGAAAAATATAAAGATATTCATACTGTACATAGTATTGTGGTGCAATGTCATTACACCCCCACTGTTATAAAAAGATTGGAAATATGGTATTCCATTCTTTTCATGAAACATCAATATCGTATCATAATACCTGTGATATTGTGACACAATAAATTACAAAATACATAATATAAAAGTTACATCAATTGAAATAAATTGTAAAGTACGCCACATTATAAGTGACACTATATGAAGTAAAGTTACAAAATACATCACATATAATAAGTGAAAATTATATGTGTGTTACAATTACGTCACATCTTGAGTGACAATAATCGGAAATCATCAATATCATGGCATAATAAATATATTATTATGGCACAATAAGTTAAGAGATAAGCCACATTAGTGACAATAACATATTTAAGTAATTATGTTATGAAAGTGGTTAACGAAAGAATTTCTTACTGCGTGTTCGTTTTGCCAAACAGTCGCCTTTCAATTCATTCTCTATTTCTTGAGATGGAATTAAGGGATCTGATCTAGTTCTTGGAGCTTCTGTAATCATAGTTAATTCTCCTTCACTACTACTGGGAATTTTACTAAACTTGACTTTAGCATCTGGGTGAGTTACACAAATATTATTTGTAACTATGTTGCTACATCTATCAACGCATTGCGTTGGTGTACATTTTTCCCATAATATCCAAAAACAATTGCGACAACATTTGCAATAACAGCAACAACACATACAAATACTTAATAAAATTATACCAGTTACTATTGAACTCCAGACACTTGTAGTTACATAGTAATGATCATAAGATTGACTTTCTTGTTCTTTTATTAGTTCATTAACTTCGTCGGCTTTAATACTTGCTAATCTGAGATCGTCTGCTGAAGACAATATATTTACCAAAGGTACGTCTAACTTCAATTTATCATGTTCTTGTTTACTTATATCAAAACAACAATCGAAATTTATGCTAGCTTGAGGCATAAAATCATTGGTTGAATTACTGGTCTTGCTTGTCATAGCATATAATGTTACATAACTTGAATATCCTTTACAGCCTGGATTTAAGGTAAGAATACCTGTATTACTAATTTTCAAAGTGGTACTTGTGCTTGGACATAATGTCGTAAATATCTCTGTTCGTGGAGCTACGTATATCCACTGATTGCTGAGATGCAAAGGGATGTACAAAGTTTGACTTAACCTCACAATTCTAATGTTACAACTCTCAGGCATCTTTTGTGTTGAAGGGTGTAACAGTGTTGATTCACAGTCATTCCCTGGTACATATGCATAAATAGGAATTTCTGCTTTACATATATACAGAAATTCATTAGGTTGGAAACATGTCAGTAACTCATTACCAGTTAGCTTACCGTAATGCTGTCTCAAAACATCACTGAAAACATACTCTTTCCTTACATCTACATAACCATACAATTCGGGATTAGAAGATTGGGGAGTTGGTAAAGGTAACAGTTTATATAACTGATATTGGGCAGGATTAATCAAAGGAATATTTAACACATATACAAGGTATTGTTGGTAGGAATATGTTGTAGGTACAACAATCTTTTGAAGTTCAGAAAAAGGAAGATTAGGGTACTCCATTCCGCTAGGCAGATGTTCAGATTTTAACAATTCCTTAATTTTCATAGGCGTTATTAATTGTGGTTGCATAAGTCCTACTTCTGCATGTACAAACGCGTCTGTTAGAGTGTCAAATGCATGTTGACTTTCTTCTATTCCTCTCTGTATTAATCGAAACTGTTCATTAATTAAGTTTACTTGATTTACCTCTTCTTCAATTTCACTAAAGTGTTTGTCTGTATATTTTGTTAATGTCAATAAATTATCTTTTAATTTCCTTTCATTAATATTAACTCTTTGAATTGTATTGTTAACATTTAAAATAGTGGATTTAATAACAGTCATTTGTTCGCTTGACAAATGTAAATATTCTTTCTGTCTTTGTTCTAATTCTTTTATGTGTGTATTATAATTAGAAGCATCGGAATCTGATAAAGTACCGAATAATACTTTCTCTATTTCTCCAATGAAATTTAGAATACCACGCTTTTTGCGTTTGTGTTCATCATAACTTACATCGGTTTTCAAATACTGAGCTACTATATCTTTTGATCTATCTATTTGTTTCGACTTGGAACTCATGTAACGTCCAAAGTTTTGACAATCAGTTAAATGATACCATGATTTATTCGAAAATTTCATACAATAATCTGTTACTCTTTTATAGTGTTCTTTAGTTCGATTCCATACGTCTCTAGCTGGACTCAAATCTATATATGTGATTACTTTCCATTTCGTAGGATAGAATAGAACACTACCCACTTCATCAAAATATAACCCTGCTTTTGAATTTATTTCTTTTGCCTCTTGAGTTTTCCCTACCGTACACCAATACAACAAAATTAACGAGAGCAGTATCCACTTGACAAACTGCATACTCCGTCAATCTGAAAGAGAAGATAAGTAAGACTTTAACCTATTTTTATGCACTTCTTGACGCTTTCGTTTACCTAGCTCCTGGATAAATACATTAGGTCCTCTGTCTTCAATTATTTCAAACGGACCTTTCCATAGTCCATCGAGTTTTTGCCTATTCTCAATCTTTAACAAAACTAAGTCACCTTGGTTATATGAACTCACTATTTGTGAACCTCTTGCTTGTTGTGCTTCCTTTTTAATTTGCAATCTCTCTTTAGCCACTTGAAAAGTATCTTGCATTTTCTTCTTGATATCAATTACAACATCATCGTAATTATACTGTATTGCTTGACTTTTCTGCAACACTCCTGGTATATTAGCGATTTTCCCAAACAAAATCTCATAAGGTGTGAACTTTGTTACTGAATGTGGGGTGGTATTATATGCAAAAGTTGCAAAATTCAACCATTTGTCCCATTGAGTGTTTTTGTCGCCACAAAAACATCTTAAGTAGTTTACAAGTGTTTTGTGCGTTCTCTCTAATGCTCCATTGCTTTCTGGGTGATACGCTGCAGTATTTATTTTCTCTATCTTCATCAATTTACATATGCGTTTAAATACATCACTCATAAAATTTGCACCTTGATCTGTGACTATATTATTAGGTATTCCGAAAATTAATATTACTTGTTCTACGAATGCTTCGCTTACTTCATCAGCCGTCTGCTGTTGTAACGGTATTGCTCTCAAGTATTTACTTAGATTGTCTTGACAGGTCAGGATGTATTTATATCCTCTTTCGGTTACAGGTAATGGCCCTACCACATCTAAGTAAATCTTCTGCCACGGTTCATTCGCAGTGTCTGTTATCTCTAACATTTGTTCTTGCTTTCTATCCATCTGTTTATGTTTCTGACATACCTCACACCTTTTTATGTACTCTCGCACGTCTTTCTCTAACCCTTCCCACTGAGTGTAAAGCTTAATTCTTTCCACTGTTCTTGTTATGCCTTGATGTCCCCCAACCGGACAGTTGTGCATCTCAATGATTATTTTCTTCTTCCTCTCAGGAGTTACTTCTTCCGCATCGCATATCAAACATTCTACAGGGTACCTGCTAAGACTGTCTGCGTTGCATTGTTTTTTTCCTTCTCTGTGAACTACTTCATATTCATATTCTTCCAACAGCAATTTCCATCGTATTAATCGTGAACTCGGGTCTTTAACATTGAATATCCATATCAATCCTTTGTGGTCGGTTACCACTTGAAACTTTCTACCTAGTAGGTATGGTCTAAAATGTTTACATGCCCAAACTATAGCTAAAAGTTCCTTTTCTGTGGTTGAATAATTTAATTCAGCTCGATTAAGAGTACGGCTTGCATAAGCTATAGGCTTGTCTTGACCTAACTTTCCTTGACTTAATATTCCTCCAATTGCATATCCACTGGCATCAGTGGTTAGAATAAAAGGTCTTGTGAAGTCGGGGTATTGTAATAATGGTGGGTTTATCAATTTTGATTTTAACAATTCAAAACTATTCTTTTCTTTCTCTTCCCATTTCCATACTACATCGTTCTTTAGTAAATCTGTCAATGGTTTTGCAATAGCACTAAATTGATCAATAAACTTTCGATAGTAGCCTGCCAACCCTAAGAATGATTTTACATCTTTAATATTCTTAGGTGTGGGGAAACCTTCCACTGCAATTACTTTCCTTGAGTCTGGTTTTACTCCTTCTGAAGTTACTATGTGTCCTAAATAGCTCAACTCTTGTTTTAAAAATTCACATTTGTCTGGTTCTAGTTTAATATTAAACTCTCTTAATTTGGAAAGTACTTCTCTTAATTTGTCGTTATGCTCTTCAAGTGATTCGCCAATTACTAAGATGTCGTCCATATAGACTAACGTTCTTGTGCCTATTACTTCTGATAGTACATTATTCATCATTCGCATAAACGTAGCTGGACTTGACTTGAGACCATATGGCATTCGTTTATATTCAAAATGTCCTCGAGGTGTGCTAAACGCAGTTTTGCATTGATCTTCTTCTACAATAGGAATTTGCAAATAGCCACTTGCACAATCTAAGGCGGAAAAATATCTAGCTCTTCCTAACTTGTCAAGAATATCCTGTATATTGGGTAATGGGTATGAATCTCCTACAGAAATTTCGTTAAGTTTGCGGAAATCTATGCACACACGAAACTTCCTCTTACCTGATGCATCTATTTTCTTAGGTACTACCAACAACGGAAAGTTCCACTCACTCTTGCTATGTGTAATAATGTCATCATTTAGCATTTGATCTACTTGTCGTTGGATTTCTTCCTGTTGTGCTTCAGGTAGCCTATAATTTTTCAAAGTAATTGCCCTACCTTTTGGAATATCTGGGGTAGGTATAGTATGTTGTGCTGCGTTTGTAGCAGTAAGTTTATCACCTGGTAACTTGAAAACATCTAAATATTCATGGCATATTTTTACTATGTCTTCTTTTCCCTCTGCGATGTGTTCTAACCTCAAGTTGCTTTCTAACAATTTTATTCTTCCTGCCCGACTCATTTTATTTTGATCTTCATGGTCTTGGGTTCTCTCGTTACTCTGACAAGGCGGTTTTTCTAACCTCGGTGCTGTTCTTAGTCTAACTGGGTGTTCATTCTGATTCATCACCAAACAACAAAACTTATTATTCTGACAGTTCACTAAGCTGCTCGCACATATTACTCCTTCTTGCAATTGCTGATGTTCAACAAATCTAACTCCCTTTTCTTTTGTCGTGCATTCAATTATCTTTTCAGTGAGAGGTTCAATTATTTGCGTAAATTCATATTTATGTTCATTTAACCAAGTTCTTCCCAATAAAAGATCTAACCCTCTTGGTAAATCCTCAATTACATAACACTCGTGTTTTTCTAATGCATTATCCAGTCGCAAACTAACCTTTCCATTTATCTGTCTCTCTTCACCTGTTATACCTTTTATAATAATGGGTGACGAATCCCATCTATTATTCTTAAGCGATTTCTCTCTAACTAATGAGATATCTGATCCTGTGTCTAAGAGGGCTACTCCCAGACCTCCTATTAACTCTTCACATAAAACATATCTTTCAAATTCTCCTAGCTTTACTTTCTCATTCTCTGTGCTTCTGCGTAAGTCACAATTTACTTTAGTACTCCTCTGTGAGTAACAATTTACTTTAGTGCTCCTCTGTGAGTCACTCTTACCTAAGGCGTCCCCTAGATGATATCTACCGCAACCTTCAATACAGGACTGTGTCGATTGCCCAGACAGCCCTACTGTCTGTTTCCCTGGTTCGAGCCTCCTTGCTGCGAATCGGAATTAATCCTCACTCTACACGACTTATAATCATGTCCCGTCTTATGACATCGGGAGCATGTAACTCTCTTCCTACAGTCCCTTGCCATATGGCCCTTGCCTTGGCAATTGTAACATGTGACTTGATTCACCATGTTTACTTCTCTCTTAATAAAAGGTTTCCTATCTTTGTCATGATTTCCCGCTGTAGTTTGCTTGTTCCACAATTGTCCTCCTGCTTGATTATTCCTGAATCGTTCTGATTTTAAATTACTTTCTTCTTCCAAAGCGGAATCTACTAATTGAGCCAATGAAACATCTTCTCCTTTTCCCTTCACAACATATTTAATTCTATCATCTCTCAAACCTCCAACAAATGTTCCTTTTAGAAGTTCCCCTGCTAAAGCATTAGCGCCTTCCTGTAAATTACTATCTGGATCGCGTTCCTCCAGGCGAGTCATTCTGTTTCTGCTTGCTCGCTGCAAATCTCTACCTAGTGTATCAACCCTGGATGCCCACTGAGCTACAGTTTCATTCTGTCCCTGCCTAGTTGTGTATAAATTTGCTGCATGAAAATCTAGTGTTCTACGTACTGAATAATTTTCCTCAAGTATCTTCCTAATCTGGGGCCACGTGTTCCTCTGAACTCTTGCTAATAACTTCTCTTTAGCATCTCCCTGAATTTTGGACTCTACAAATTTAAATAGAACGCTCTGTTTGTCGGGGTGAACTAATTCATAGGCGGCTTCTACGCCATTACAAAAAGATCTAAGTTCGCGCACATTGCCATCAAATATGTGGGGAATTAGTTTTATAGCTTGAACCACTGGAATATACACATCATGCTCTACCTCTTCATCTGCCATAGTGAAAATGGACTAACCTTTGACAGTAAAAGATGTAGGGTGGTGTGGAGGTCCGAAGTTCTGCCCCTGTGCTGCTCCTCGAAGCAAGGACGTCTCGCGTCGGATGCTGCTGCCGGCTGGACACAACCAAGTTCCCTCGGGTGCCTGTGGTTGCCGCTAATGGTGCCTCCAACCACGAACTGCGTAGACCCCTTCTGCTGAATAGCCTGGTAGGTGGGTTGATCAGATCCGCCTCCAGTCGTCCTCCGGAACGCTGACCCTCGAGTAGACCTGCTCGCTGTCGTCCAACCTCGGCTGGACACCGATCCCAGGTCCTTCCGGTCCAGAAGAAGCAAGTCGTGATCCGTTGACGTAGTAGACTTGTTAATGAAGAAGCAAGTCGTAATCCGATGACGTAGTAGACTTGTTAATTAATTGCTTGCAATCCCACCGTCGCTGCCACCATGTAATGAATTTGGATTGCTTGGAGTCGAAGTTCGGGAAAAGAAACTAAGTCCTTTTCTCTTGCAATGTTTAAGTAACAAGTCTTTATTATAATAGATCAGTCGTACACAGTTACATGAAGCGTAGAAATACAGATGATCGTCTCGGTGGAGACTAGAGTGCTGAGTGCCCAGATTCTAACACTAGTACATGTTTATATACTCTTAGCAAAGGGTGGGAGTTACATAGGCTCTTAAGTGGTTAAAGTGGCAACTCTTCCTTATTGCATAGTTAGATATCCTTATGATAGCTAGAGTGCTACCCTTGTACACATTAGAGTGGTTAAAGTGGCAACTCTTCCTTATTGCATAGTTAGATATCCTTATGATAGCTAGAGTGCTACCCTTGTACACATTAGAGTGGTTAGATATCTTTATGGCATCTTGAGTGCAACCCTTGTTATACATTTGAGTGGTTAGATATCTTTATGGCAACCCTCTTACACATTAGAGTGGTTAGGTATCTTTATGGCATCTAGAGTGCAACCCTCTTACTGTGGAGTGGTTGGGTATCTTTATGTCATCCAGAGTGCAACCCTCTTACTGTGGAGTGGTTGGGTATCTTTATGTCATCTAGAGTGCTACCCTCTTATACACTAGAGTGGTTTGGTATCTTTATAGCATCTAGAGTGCAACCCTCTTACTTGAGATTCCATTAGGGGAGAATAACTTCCGGGGTGCATTTAAGTGATAAGTGATACAAGTCGGACTTCCTGGTTGTCCTTAAGGAAAAATATAAAGATATTCATACTGTACATAGTATTGTGGTGCAATGTCATTACAATTGCTTACGTGGAAATTAAACAAACCTTTATAAAAATAGTTTGAAGCAATGAATATTAAAAAGCACAACAATCCATGAGACTGAGCCAAGTGAACAGCTTACGCACTCTTTTTCTGCATCAGATAGTTAAGACACGAATATGTTTATGAAACGAGCTTAATTACGATTACAGACAAATTGTAGTTATGAAAGACATGATTTTAAGTAGAAGCATAATCAACTTGAATGTAGAGAGCACTTCCTTGTTAAATTCTACTCTAAATTATCTCAGCCTGTGAACACATAACATAGACTACACTTCTTTGTTTAGAGTTAGTATAAACAGTGCTGAAATCATAATTCTTTTATAGGGGAATCTATAAATTTATATTCAGGTATTTATTTCTTTAATTTAATTTTATGGCACCACATATCATACTCGTATTAACTTTTAAAAGTAATCGCATATAAATTGCATTACAATAACAATCAATGCAACCAACTTGTTTAAGTACGCATTGAATCTACGGCAACCGCGCAGGCAAGTCAACTGTCGCGAAAAGAACAGGAGATCACTACCCTATTATTCTTCATTAAAAAGTGTTGCCAACATTTATGGCGATTTCATATGCATTCTCTTCCGTTCCGGCCCAACTTCATCACTGACTATAAACGTGACTGTGAGATAATGGTCCAGATCTGCATTGTGAATTGAGCTGCGTGCTAATGAAAACTTCAAACTCATTTAAAACTGTGAGCTCATTGTTCCATTCTCCCTATTGTATGCAGGCCATAGTCGTAATCTTACTTTTCTGTGACCACAAGTGTCAGTTTAATTTATAAGCCTGCATTGTAGTCGGTATAGATAACAATATAAAAACTCCATTTTAAGAAGTTTAATAGAACACGTTAAAGGACTCCAAGCCCTGAAACGTCCGAGTAGTGTCTTAATTTCCTCTAGCTCTTCGTCCAGGCGATGGGCTGTTTGTCTGTCCCGCATAGAAAAATAAGCGTAACTAAATTAATTGTGTGTAAATAAACCCCCAATGTCATCGGTTCGTGCGTATTCATGAGAATACAAGGACATGTTTTCCATATGACGCATTTCCGTTTCGCCGAGCTCGATTACGAGTTAAAATACACTTACCGGAATAAATTAGCCACCCGGTCCTCTGCAAGCTAACCTCCGTACATTGGACGTCATAGCATTCAATAAACTGAACTTCTCAGGTATAGAAATTGCAATTCCCTACGATTAGAAACTGACTTGTGATGGCGCTACAAGGATATTTCCAAATGTCAGGAACATACGTGAAACAACAACTTGTAGAGTATATCACGTATTCCCAGCAATAGCATTAATACCTCCACCTTTCATAAAACTTCCTTTCACTCAATGCAAGCAGAGACAAGTAATATAGGCTTCCTTGTTGTCAGTTCTCGCTTCTGCTTCACTATTGTACCAGTCGCTCTGCTTATTTCAATAAGCTGTACTTTACCACCAGATCACACAGTGCTCTCTCCCTCTCTCTCTCTCTCTCCCTCTCTCTCTCTCTCTCTCTCTCTCTCTCTTATTATTTTTTCTTACATTTTGACCTGAATTCTGAACATTATTACTGCAATAAAGCTTTACCAGTTGGGTTAACTCCCATTCAGTTTTACAGTAATATGCTATTATGCTTCGAAAGGCTCACCAACAAATAAGTCACTGCCATCTAAATATTTCTAATGAGTTGTTCCGGAGAGGAATAACAGCGAGATGAGCGGATAATAGTGGATTCTTAACCGGGCAAAATCTTCGATTTCTAACTATGTTTATAGTCATCAAGTAACCGGGCATCCTAACCGAGTTCGGTATAATCGGCCAATAGTCTATGTTATTCTTTGGTCAACAAGTAAAATAAAACTTTGCAAGGCTAGAGTAATGTATCTCACCATTTTCTGAGATGGCTCAGAATATAAATTTACGATGGCACTCTTACCTATATTTTAACAATACTATAGAAATATTTTTTAATATTTTCAAAGCTCTAAATTAAAATAAACTTCAAAACTGTTAATAAACAAACATTATTTAGTTCTACTAAAATTTATAACAAAATAGGATATATTTTGTGTGCTCTGTTTCTGCTTTTGTGTTTTATTGCAGTCTTCTAACGAGAATAAATCATTTAATGTTACTATATAGTCCGTCCATTCTAAGGTGCCTTTCAAGTATTACTCAAGCATATTTTTTGTCATTTTGTACCCCCTCCTCCGGAAGAAAAAATAATCAAATGCTGAACCCCCTCTCGCTTTCATAACATTTTATGACATTTTATACGTCAATACTATTTGACAGCGAAAAAACAATTACCAATAAATTACTTTAATAACCCTACAAATTTATATAAATTAGTATTTATATTTACTTCAGAACGCTGTTTCCCATCGTGCTTTGCTTGCTTGTCGTCTAATGCTTACCTAAGAATTGTCGTGACCCCACCCTCCTCCTTGTCAGATAAAATGAGCAGACCCTGGATCCCCCTCCCCCTGCTTACGAAATTCTTGAACAGCCCCTAAGAACCTAAACCTATACGCCTGTCTCACTCTTAGGCAATGCATTTAATATGCTAGAGTAAGACAAATTCACTGATTTTTTTTACGTTCTCAGAGCGGACAGACAATGGGCATATAGACTGATGAAGGGTTGGGATTGGGACCAACATAACATTATATATACAGTCCTACATCGAGGAAGTTTATGCCTTCACGTCCCTTCTGAAAATGTTTGTAATGTATTCATTGAGGGGCAAGCTCCTGATGAAACCTATCCGGAAGTCACCTGAAGCGTTCATTAAATTATTCGTCAAATGTTCTTTGTCACAAAATTCGTAGAGGAAGGTGAGAAAATGGGATGTATAAGAACATTATGTACACTAAGCATAAAAATATATTTTCATTCTTTTTAATTTCTGATTTAGAATAAGAGGCCGTATTTTCACAGAATGCGTAATTAGTCAAACACAAAAGTGTAGCCCCTGCTGTTCGCAAAGCAAGACTTCAATAAGAGTTCGAACAAGTCTCCTGAGAACCTTTACGGATCAATTTTAAAATAAATAAAAAATTTAAATCTTAATGTTGGTTGTCCATTGGGGCAGGTGTGAGATCTGCACACAACTTAATGATCCTTGGAGCTTTTAAACAATACGACATGGCAGGTGAACATTTGGCCTATAAATTTTTGTTTTCCTTTAAATTATTTTTATGTATTAATAAGGTCACGATAACCAAATAACCTAAGGAATAGACCTACTTTGTTATTACAGGTGCTAATGACGATGCAGATAGTTACTAGTTGACACCAGACTGCTGTTTCTTGTTGTAGAAAGAAAAAGAAAAACAGGAATCTCTTTTCTTCCCCAAAAAAGTAATTTGAAAATAATCAATCCTCTTCGCCTGGATTTGACCAACGAAATATTTCTTTGACTTTTTAATGGCAACTGCCACAGTACAAAGTAATTAACTTTCAGTTTTTCATGAATTAGTCCTAGGTCCTTACACGATTAAGGTAGTTATGCTCTTGTTGATCTAAACTTTTCTTAGAAATCAGTTCCGTTCTAGTCATTTCTTGCGGTTCACAAACTCACAACGAAATAAGTCTGAGTCGCAGCTCGTTAGGAAGTGCACTTGTTCATTCACAAAACGTGTTTGCAACTTAAGATTTATCATACGCGACCTCTCTTTTCTCCTGGGCTGTGGGGCAATTATATGAGTCTAGTTTTGGTACTTCATTTCTCTTTTTATCTTTGCCTACACCTTCTTTGCCTTTCTACATCCTTTAAACGCTTGGAAGTTTTAATTTCCTGGCACTGTTTGGGTTTATTTATTGACATAATTTAATATTTTAATGTCTGTTAGGTAAACATAAACAATACCATTTCCAGTTATTTCCCCATTTAGTATCCAAGTTAAACAAAAGTAAAACTGCCCAAACAAGACTTAGGCCAATCTGAGAGCTTTCATTAAACTTGTTGTTAGCACACAAGTTTTGTATAATCTTTTCATTAAGAATGCTGAACGAAGATTCTTATCATGTCTGGAAATCGTCACTTGACGGTAAAAATTAGCGTCAAATTCAATATAAAAAGAAAAAGAATTGTTAAAACGACTTCCAGCCAAGGTAATTACTTGTTAAAACTGTTAGCTACAGCTCTGCGCTTATTAAACAATTATTGCCTACTGAACAGAACTAGCTCTTTGTAGTCACTCCATCTTTCACTGTATAAACATTACTTAGTCTCCTTATAAAGTATCTACAGCTAGACTTAAATTTCCATTATAACATAATTTTACATATTCCTTGTTTTACTTGTAACATTATTACTATTTTCTTTGATGACACGCTCTCTATGAAGCCTATGCTTTTTATTGAAACCTATGCTTTTTAATTATTTAATTTATTATTATGATTAGCCTTAACCTTAGTCTTAGTATCAGTCATAAGTCTCTTATTCACTAATTTACTATTTATGTAACCTATATTGTATATATTTTCTGAAACCTGGTTGAGTGGAAGAGAAGGCCTTATGGCCTTAACTCTGCCAGGCAAAATAAATCATTTACTACTACTACTACTACTCTTAAGCTACAAGAAAAGGGTAAAATACATGTTTTACTTTCTAATTGTGGTCAGGCTCACTTTTATGTGGAGCCATTTTCAAGGAAATATATAAAAAAGTTTGTGCTCGTGTGAAATGCCACTAAGGTCCTATATCATTGCTTCCCGACACGCAGGTTAGGTTCCAGATAGCTAACTGGAAGATATCCTTTACTACCTCGGAATTGCTATCGGGAAAAGTGCAGTGGATAGTATCAGCAGCAACAACTAAATCGTGATATTTTTTAATACAATGAAATTGCATTACAATACTTGGTTTCAAGCACATAAATTAATTTGTACAATTCTAAATAATTCAAATAGAAGTTATGCATTTGAAGTTAAATCTTGCAGCATCAACTGTGAAATTTGTGTGGCTGTGGAGCAAGTTTGCATTTAAAGGGAGGTCGTAGTAATCTATTTTTTTTTTTATAAATGTGCAAACTGGTAAATAACTGAGGTTTGTCTGGTGGCAGTGCAGAGATGTATTTGTCATGCTTACTTTCACATCTCGGGAGGATTAAAGTCAAAATAGTATCAGGAAACGAATCTTGTTTAAATGTTGAAATCGTAAAATGGAATTTCGGGACCCCACTTCCGAAAGGTGTGCTAAAGTAAGAAGTTATTAAAATACCCGTAAACGGGGCAAACCAAATGAGTTATAATAATAATAATAATAACAAACTTTTTTCAAACTCTTTCCACCGTTAAAATGTCTGGTTTCATGCAGTATGAGAAACGTTTAAGATAAAGAAAGCTGACAGAGAAAATGACACGAGCAACGTAAAGATGTGAGGTTTAAGGGAAGGATGTAAAAACAATTGGCGAAATGACAGAACTTAATAAGAATGCCACATCCCTTTCTTGAGTCAATTAGAGCAACACATATTTCAATAATGATATGATGATTCTGGGCAGACCAGACCTCTTCATGCCCACAAGTAGCAGGTGAAGTTGCAGAGATCCTGACATTCCCCATGAAATAGGTCCAGACTGAGCATGGCTCAGAATTCATTTGAAAATAATTAAATTAGCCTATACATCAAGCAAAGTCTATTGGCAAAAATCTTGTAAGATATTTCGCCTAATGAATAAAATAGTTTTTGAATAACTAACATAGGCCATTACATTGTGGATGAACAGAGTAACATTGAAAATAAAAACAGCCTACACTTTAGTATCAAATAAAAATCGTTCCAACAAAACAAGAGAACAGATTTCTATTCCCTGTCTAATCAGTATTAAAACATTTCAGTTAATTTACTTAATTGTTGCACTCCAACGTTATAATTAATAATCATAAATCCAATACAAATTACTGGTATTTTCTTAACGTACGTGATAACTGTTGCATTTTATCCACAGCTTCCGAATCAGATTTATTCCAGTTTGCATGCAATTGGTAACAACGTGCATTACTGACAGCATTGGACGGTAATACAGAAGTTTTAAACATTATACGAAAATGAATTTGGATTTGTCCCTTAGGCGATGCTCATTAATAATTCCCAGAACCACATCTGCTCCTCCTCTGTTTGAGGAAAGTAATTATCCGGCCGAATTGTCGCTGATTATCTTCCGGGCAGAAGAGGGGGATGTCATGTTAACGTCAGATGGAGAAAGAATAGCCAACAAAGAATACTCCTCCAGCTTCAATCTTAAAAGATATGCCAACGATAAAAGAAGAATATTCTGGGAAAGAAACCACAAGTAATACTTGTCTACAATTTCATTTGATTATAATTTACGATAAGAAGAAATAAATTGGATTTAGGTTTCACTCTTCAGAGATTCTATAGAATGGCGCCCAGTGTAGTCTTATTTGCATTATTTCTTCCTCTTCTCTGAATTCTTTCTTTTGAAGAAACAGTGTGATTTTATTATAATAACTTGAATATCCAAGAAAACTCATTTCTTTGATTTAATAATTCAAGAAATTTGAATGCGCTTCTGATACAAATTGTTTAAACTTCTTTATAATTCCCATCGGATTCTGTTCGGGACACAGTTCACCTGTCTTTTATCGCTCAAGGCATTACTCTCGATCATCGACAACCAACTCGCAAGCTCCAACTATAGATTACTGGTACAAATCCACGGCAAGGTGTAGGGGCATGAAGAAACTTTAAGCAGTGGATTTGTACCGGTAATCTATAGTTCGCGTTTACTATTGAAATAATAGAGAGTTTTTGCCCAGCTTACGTTGAGTTACCGTAAACGCTAAAGTCACGTGATTGATGCTCTGCGCATGCGCCGGATTGCCGTGACGCTATATCTAATAAGGTGACACGTTACTTCGGAATCATTAGCGTGAAGCTTACGGTAATAGACATGAATCCCGAAAAACAGGAAAGACTTCGCTTTAACATAAATAACGACTTGATTCTCTTGCGTGAGGTTATTGGTTCAAATCCTTATGATGATCCCGAGGTTTTGGAAGGAGATGGCAATAATTTCAGACATGGCTAACGCATTTAAGGTTAAAAAGGAGTCTGGTGAATCAACTTCAACGAGGAGAGGACTAGAAGACAGGGGAGAGGCACTGTGCAGTATTGGTGTTATAGCTGACATAAATAATCAGTATATAAACAATGACATGATTGTGGATGACATCCCATCACACAGCAGTGGTTTAACCTTCAATAAAAAGCTTGAACCTCACCCTACTTCCAATGGTCAGCTGATTGCCCAAGGTTTCAACTTTAGTTTTTTAGATCTAATTCAAATGAGAAAAAGAAGACGCATGGAATCTATACTAAAAAATATAGTTCAGAGTTTTTATACCAAATGCAAAAAGCTGATAGCAATCTGTAACAGAAGGAAGTAAAACTACAAGAAAGGAAATTGGAAATTGCATAACGAAAAGTAGAATTAGAAGAAAAAAAGATAGAAAGCAGAAATTTGATAATTGTGATAAGTAGGCCTATGTTAAGTCTATGAAGTTGATTACATGGGCTTCAATCTTCCTGTGCCTATTTAACAAAAATGAGAACAAAACACAATGTGATCTAAGCCTACAATTGCAACTCTTACAATAATGTATACCTAGGCCTATTTACTGAAAGCATGTTCTTCAGTTTTTCTTTACAGTGTCATGTGTTAAGTGTATGATTTTGACTAGGGTTTACATAGGCCTACGATCTTCAGCTGTCCAATTAACTTAAAACAGAACAACATTGGCCTACAGCATGACCTAAACCTATAAATGTAACCCTTACAATAGTGTATAGGCCTATTTACTTGCAGGATTTTCTTTTTAAATTTATGAGAGTTCAACTAATAAGATGCCACTACTTACGAACTACTTTGAACTTACGACTTGAATAATATTTACTGATAATAGGCCTATACAACATATTTCTCTATCTAGGCTACTTGTGGCATATGATTTTTATTCTAAAAATTACGGCAGATTTTCAATTAGCCTATGTGTACTGTATTTGTAGGCTCAATTATTTCTAACATAATAAACTACTGCAGATAATTTAATGCATGTAACATACCCAAAAACATTTCAATAAATTTACGTAGCAGTTAACGTTATATTTTTCTGATTAAAATCCCATTTTTAGGTTATGTTAATGTTTATATCCTATTATGAGGTGCTATGGAATTCATATATCTGTAGGCTTATAACAGAAACAATGGACAATTAAGTTTAATCGTAGGCCTAGCATATTCTGGGAACAATTTTGAATAATATCCTCCAATAAGTCTTTGTTAAAACCTCCAAGTGCAACATGCTGAAGCAGTTCCTCCATTTTCTCTGTTACCTTTATCGTACCGTATCAATTTACGCTGGCAAAAACTCTGTCGCGGAACAAGACGTTATTCCAATTACCGTATTCGATCATGTGACATTAGTGTGTACCGTATCCGACATCACGCTATGGCAAAAACTCTCTATTAATGATAGTCGTCGATATCGAGAAGCTCGACTACTCCTCCACGAAGCCGCTAGGGCAGAACAGGAAGCCTGGGACACCGGACCTCACGTTCTGGACGCGTAAAAACACCTTCCCAGCACTTAAAACCTTTGCAAAAACAGCACTTCTCGAAAAGTCTATAGTAAATTAACACACCAAAGTAGACTGTCATTTGGCCACTGCTCCAGTCCGAACGAGGTTTTTGAGGGGTTTCCCTCGTTCTTAGGTGAATGCCGGACTGGTCAATAATCCCCTCAAACAGATACACGCACTACAAAATCTAGAATACATAACTACAAGTCACTAAAAAAAAACACACACTCGGGGAAATATTGCACATAAGACCTATCCGCACTTAGGTCTATCCTGCGCCAAAGTACAAAGACACAAGTACACAGCCCATACACGTCACACAATCAACATCCCCTACGGATTTACATAAGGGCACAATAGGTATACACACATCACATATGGTTACCAAAATTTGGACTGACCGGAGGTTTAGGCTTCACACTCCGGGGGTAAGGGTGGGCACAAAAAAAAAAATATATATATTAGAGGAGGAGTAAATCATAACTACTTGGTTCAATATTCCTCTTGTGCGTGAAATTAGAACGTGTTATAGAAAAAACAACCCAACAAAAATTGATTATAACCTATAGTCATATACAAATAAATGACAGCAGGTATAAGTTATATATATTATAAGAGCGAAACTGAACTTTGTTAGTGGAAATTGGCAGTTTTTATGTGAGCACCACTTTGAACACTAGAAGAATTATTGTGTATAATCACGAGAACTGTGATCTTAATTTCATTTTAAATCAGTGTGTAAAATTTGTTTTTCACAATTCTTGTTTTATTAATAAATTAATTATTAAAGGGATTTTGTTTTGTTGTTCTTGTTCAAGATGTTAATCATTCAACTCCTGTTGTAACTAGCTTCAAATTTTATTTTTAAATTCCACAGCATGCAGCACGAGACTTTGAGTTTTGTGTATACGCTGGAATTTAGTGCTACTAACAACAGGCATGAAGGAAGTAATAAGGTTGACACGAAACTGCTTACTGTGATAAACTAAATAGGATACAGAAGATCTATCTTTCATGTTATTGTTTCTTATAGGCTATGTTTAAAATTTGAAATCAGTGCATGCAGTAGATTTCGCTGGACATCGCGCACAGACATACAAACAATTCCTCTTATTACGACAGATAATGATAACTCTGCGTTCTCATATGAAATCCTGCACCAGAATAATTTATGTAGGGGAACAAAATATGTAAAATGCAAGTGTTGTCAGGAGGTGCATTCAGAGTGGTTATAACACACATGCAGCGGACTGAAACATTATGACATACATTATACAATCACTGTAACATATTACGAGAGAGAGAGAGAGAGAGAGAGAGAGAGAGAGAGAGAGAGAGAGAGAAGGAATTGCAATTTATGGAAATTGCTAATGGAATTTTAAACAGAACAGAGACGACAAGTTTTCTGTCCAGTTTTCTGTCCAGTTTTCTGATCGTGGTTTCTTAAGAGAAAAGAGTCACGTTGATAATAATATGTCTTGATGTCTTTTGTTGCTCTTGCTCAATATATTAATCAATAAAATTCTGGAATTGTCTCAACACAAAAAGCTATTAAAACAATTCCATTTCAGTGTATTTTAATTCATTTATTACATATTATTCGCTAATTAGTCATTACAAATTTTCTCTGGACTGAGTCGCTCTAGTAGAGTTTCTCGGTATGGACACCTCTCGTCTCCATCCTCACTATGTAAATATATTCTAGGTGGTTTTAGTTTCTGTGCTTTTGTCAAACACTTTGTATTACTTCCTTTTCTTCAAAACCCTGAAGAATACAGAAGATGTAACTTTATACGAAGATATCTCAATTTCCTGGCGATACAAAGAATTCGATCTCCTCCTGTATATGATATGATAAATAACGTCAGTGTAACATCTTTGACTGGTAAACCCCTTTGCCCTTGTGAAAGGAAATAAAACAACATGGGGGGCAGATCGCATACGCCATCACTCAGTACAAGCTTCTGGTCATAAGCAATATTTACACATCATGATAACATCATGTTCTTGCATTCCCTTTAGTTCTCATTTGAATGCGAAGATGACATCCTTCAACTTTGAAGAATAAATTTACATTTCGAAGGAACAAATCCTGAGTAAAGTGATCATTTTTAATTGGTTTTAAAGGGCTCATGTCATATTTTAAAAGATTATTCAATAGTAAAACTTTTGCAAGACAGATTTTAATTTCAATATGTACAGTCATTCTATATGAATATAATTTAATTTTGTATTTATTTTATTTCTGCAGTTTTTGGAATAAAAGTATTTTGTTTACCACTTAAGCTCATACCTGTTGTCGCCTGAATAGATTCATATATTACTGTATACGTATTCCAAAGTTAGAAGTTAACTAAGGATAATGTTTGTACCCACTCTCGTAAATTGTCCATTTGACAGTGTGGGATTGTGTAAATCAGTCTTGGTACGCATTCATTCATTTCTAAGACAATCTCAGATTTTCTCTGCGTACTTCCAGCATTTTCCCCCCATTTTATATTCATTGACGAGACTAATTCTTTGTAATATAAACACGATTTAAATGTTTGTTCACTTAGACTTAGTAACTTTACAATCTTAAAAAAATACCAAAACAAATTGTCATTTCTACTGTTTTTAATAGGTAACCCCACGAGATATTATGAGTTTATCGATAAATTCGCTACTGCAACAGACAACCGAGTAATCTCGAGTTGGATTTATTAAGATTATTCCATGAATAAAAATGTAACGGATTATACAAATAACAATTACTTTCTTACTTTGTTGTATAAAAACAAAACTAACAGCTGGCACAGGCTACTATCCATCAACCATCCATGAATCGATTCGAGTTACTATGTTGTGACCAATGCTACCAATGGTGCATGTAAGACATAATTAACTTAATTCAATTAAGCTAATAGCCGAACAGAATAAAAGCTCAGAACTGACTTGACCGAATTTAAATTGTGTTTTTAATCAATGTACATTTATATTATTTCAACTTCTAAACAAGTTGTGTTATATAAAATAATGTGTTTTATTGTGTTCACTGGCAGCATGTGATGTGTTAGCCACTGCACGTTGATACTTACATTTCCAGTAAACAGCTGACGTTTTATCAGATAAAATCGTACACTCATATTAATAGGAAGCATTTTGTAAGATAAATGATTGGTCTACATTCGAGGAATTGCTAAACGTTATTGGTTAATATCAATCACGTGGAAAATGAATGGAGTAGTCACTGTAGTCACTGTAATGAAATGTGTTTTAACGTTACATGACATCAACAACTGCTACTTTTGAAGATGGCATAAAATAAAACACAAAATACTGTCTCAATTTACTGTACGTAGCCTGGGTTATTATTACAATATGGGCTATGCAGGATGCAAGGAAGGCAAGAAATGTCATAAAATTAAAATGTGCATTATCAATGTAAATTTTACGAAGCCTTTTTGCATGCATTTCCCGTTCATGTTTGACGGTGGGAACTCAAATACTCACAGCACATGTGCATCAGTATAGCAAATACTCTCAATAAGAATACCGCCCACTCTACTCTATTCCCTTTGTTCAAACTGTCCACTAGCACAGAGGTGCCATCTGTTGAGTGGGAATGGGCAGCAGTCTCAGAAGCAACTTAATGAACCTATATAGCTGCAGAAATAAATTTGTTTTTCAAAGTCCTGATGACACAGTAACTTATTTTTGTGCTCGATAATGCAGGAATTAGGTCGGGAAATAACATAATTTACACTACCGCTAAACTAACTTAATTAAATGACGATAACGCTATTTTTTAAGTAAAACTTCTTTAGCCGCGGTAGGGGTAAATCGAGAGCTTGTGTAACGCTCAAAATCGTCACGAAATTAGTGAGGTGTGACGGAACGGACTGCACAGAAAACAATCAACTCAATGATTAGGCTTATCCAAAACTTAAAAAATCCAAAAATTAATAAATCCAAAATTTAAAAAGTTAAAAAATCCAAAATTAAAATATACAAAATATAAAAAATCAAAGATCCAACATTTAAATAATCTAAAATTTCAAAATAAAAAAATTCAAAGAACCAAAATTTAAAAAATAAAAATTCAAAATTAAAAAATCTTAATATCCAAAATTTAAAACATAAATATCCAAAATTATAAAATTCTAAGATATAAAAATAAAAAAAAATCCAAAATTAAAAATTAAAAAATACAAAACTAAAAAAAATCATTGATCTAAAATGTAAAAAAAATAAAAAATACAAATTTAAAGAATTAAAAGGTCAGAAATTTAAAAAATCCAAAATCTAAAAAGTCCAAAAACCCAATATTAAAAAGTCCAACAATCCAAAATTTGAAAAATCCAATGATCCAAAATTGAAAAAATAAAAAAAGTTTCACTTCTGCCGCATGGCGTTCCACACACACTTTTTTTTAATAAGTATCAAAACTAATTGTTTCACTTTAATACATTTTCGTGAAAATCAGCTTTAAATTTTAATTCATACGATTTGCAAGATACTTTGTACAATATATATTTTTTTTTTAATTTGAAATTTTTACATGCAAAACAATTCGGATGGTAAGCCAATGAACATATGAATGAATCAGTCTTGTACACAATCTAATTAACGATTTTACTTATTTCACTCTCAAAATAACTATTACAACCATAGACGGCACATATCATGCCACCTACATAACCGGACATTTTCTGTAGGCCTATGTTGTATTTATTATTTTACTCAGGGGTGCCCACCCCCAAAACTTCATTGCTCACCCCCCAAACTTCATTGCTCACCCCCAACCCAATATGCCTGTCGACAAGGGCGCCCATATGATATTTTCTAGGGGGGGCAATTTTTTTAATTAATTTATTTTTTGTCGCTTTAACTTCTTAGGCCACTTTGTATTTTATATTAATAATATAATAAGTAGCCAGAAAATAATTGCGGGGAGGGTCGGAAGTGCCGGGGGGTTTGAAATACCCCCCAAAAAAGGGGTCGGGGGTCCATCCCAGAAAACTTTTAAATATTGAACTAATGAAAATCACATTTTTCGCTATTTTAACACACAAAAACTAGTTAAGAAATTTGTTTACCATACTCTAAGACATGCCAATGTAAACAAGAAAATGTTACCTAAGTCGGATGTCCACCCCGGGAAATTTTTTAATATTGAACTAATGAAAATCACATTTTACGCTATTTTAACACTGAAAACTAGTTATGAAATTTGTTTACCATACTCTAAGACATTTCAATGTACATAAGAAATCGTTACCTAGCCCCGGAAATTTTTAAAATATTGAATTAATGAAAATCACATTTTACGCTATTTTAGCACTAAATAACTAGTTAGGAAATTTGTTTACCATACCAATGTAAACAAGAAAATGTTACCTAAGTCGGGTGTCCACCCCCGGGAAATTTTTAAATGTTGAACTAATGAAAATCATATTTTACGCTATTTTAGCACTGAAAAACTAGTTAGCAAATTTGTTTACTATACTCTAAGACATAGCAACTTAAACAAGAAATTGTTATTACTTAATAGCACATGGAACAGTGGACATAATAGGCCTACTCATTATGTTATGAAAAGAAAATAACTGCTATATCATATTTGACACACCAACAAATCTTGTTTAATTAAATATATTTTTAAAATACAAATATAGAATTTTAGGTTTTGACTCTTGGGGGTCTGAACCCCCCTTTCCTAATCCACTGTGGATTCTGCTTCCATGTTGTCGATTTGGTAAAACTTCTATTATAATAATTGTCTTAAAAGAAAAACACCTGACGATAATAATTAATAATATACATTTTTTTCCTTGCGCCCCCCCCCGGGTACGCCGATGGCTGTCGAAATTCTTCATCTTTATCTTTATAAAGAATTAAAAGAGACCTTTTGAAGTTATAGAACTTGGCCGTTTTTATTTATAACATATAAAACTTTAATTTTGCAACAATTTTCAACCCCCGGCCAGAAAATTCATAACACGATAATATTCCCCCCCCCCCAAAATTTCAATGACGCAGTCTGCGTCTTAACCCCCCCCCCCCCCGTGGGCACCCAGTTTTACTAGAATTTATATTATATTTTCGTACACAAAACACAACAGACAAACGTTAACTATATCAGCTGACGAGTAACTGCCCATTCCTGCTCACTGGCGGCGCTAGTAGTAGCGTGTCCCGGAAAAAGACAGGGAGTGGACGGTATTACTTATTGAGAGTATTTGAGTATAGTAAGCCGACGTGGAATGTAATCATACTTGCTACTTGTATTTCCTAGTTACTTACTTGTCTTTATTTGTTATCCGAAAATACAAGATTTTTGGGGAAATTGATGAAGTTCAAAGAAAACACTCCCCCTACAAGGGAAGCAAAAACCTCGAGAGAAGCTAATAATTCTCAGAAGCACAAATAACAATACAAATCTCTTACACCACATCGTTCCAGCAGTCAAGGAGTATAGCCTATTCAAATAGCCTACTTTCTTCGAGCATATTATGTAAGCTGAAAGCTTGATCATAATTATAAATAGATTCCTCCATATTGACTAAAAGAAACAGACAAACTACAGCGTCGCTACCGCTATGTCCTTGGAGGTTGACCCAAAGTTAGAAATTATGGTTATTAATTGTGGCATCCAGTGAGAAATAAGCCAGAAATAACGGATTCAAGATATTTTGAGATTTGTGTTTGACTTTCTAATGCGAAAAAATTTCATCTTAACACTTGATTTATTTTTTCTTATCAGAATTTACACATTTCAAAGTGTTTACAAAAACTAACTTCAGACCACAGTGCCAACCCTTTATCACATTCTTAAGGCTTTTTTCGCAGTTTTTCGATATTTATAATTTTTTTCAAAACTTTGAAGCACCATATCTCGGTACGTATTTGGTTTTAAAAAACGTTTAAACAATGCAAATGGTAAAAAATTTAATGATCTTTAACTTTTGTAATGGAATGTGTTAGGCTATAGCGGGATGTTTAGGAGTTGTAAGGAAAAACTACAAAAACACAAAAATTTCGACGTTTTCGTCTGCTCTGAAGTTCGCACAGGATTCTCGAATTGGAAAACTTGGATTCTACACCACAAAATACCCACATTCAACATATTAAAAAATTAACTTCGGACCTTTTTCCAGGCAAAAGTACCTGGTGACTGGACTATTAGCTCTTATAACACTTGTTTTTATAATGGAATTAATTTATTCAACAAACTGCCTCTAAGCGTCCGTTTTTTATCCATAAATAGTTTTAAAAATTATGTATATGCATGGCTAATAAGGAGACCATTTTACTCTGTACACGAATTCCTTACTGCTGACTTTGTCTTATAAGAACTGTTATTACGTATATTGACGATGCCTCACCTGTATGGACATTGGCTAATAAACATTATTATTATTATTATTATTATTATTATTATTATTATTACTATTATTATTATTATTATTATTATTATTATCATCACCGCGCCCTGCATATCACGTTTCTAATGCTTCCGAGCTGGCTTAGCCCACTCTCTCACTGGATGCCACAATTATAATAATTCCAAAGGTCTAATATCTAACATGAAAATGAAAGAGGCAATCTACAAAGTCTAGTATAGTGATAACAATGTATTCTGTCCCATTTAAACAATATAAAAGGCACTAACAAGTTTGTAGCAACTAAATTTCAAAAGTCGGTTCTAAGTAATAGAAACGGGATTTAAATACTGCACATGAATTTAATCTCACACTTCTCAAATTGAAATTTAAAAAAATCATCTTCAAACCTGTCAGGCTGATTGATGTCGCAACGTTTTAAATTTAAAAAATCAAAATGATGGATGCATATTTTAAAAATTAACACTTTATTTAAATTTTAGCGGTTCATCCAACATATTTAAAATAGCGCTGGATCCTCGGTAACTAAAAAATGGACATGAAAGCATCAGTGTGCAGTGATTAATTTGTCACATTTGTGTTGTTAATGTTATACAATTATTAAGTGTTAATGATGCCATTAACAGCACGAAAACAGATTATTTTATATAACATAATTATCTTGTTTAAAAATTGAAATAATAGAAATTTACATTGATTAAAAACACAATTTCGATTCGGTACAAGCCAGTTCGTGTGCTTTTATTCTGTTCTGCTGTTAACTTACCTGAATGAAGTTAAGTATGTCTTATATGCACCATTGGTAGCACTGGTCACAACATGGTAACTCGAATCGATTTATGGATGGTTGATTCATAGTATTCCGTGAGCTCGCAGCTGTTAGTTTTGTTTTTATATAACAGAGCACGATCATCAGATAAATTTGCTCCTGCTGCGCAGTCGCGAATCTATCGATAAACTCGTCAACTCTCGTGGGATTACCTATGATAATACAATAATTTTTTTTAAGTTTTAAAATCTTCTGTTTGAGGAGTAACAAGTCGCCTGTGACGTCTCCTCCGTACTTCCGACGAAAAAGTTAATTTAATAAACCATTTATGGTACGCGAATTGAAATTGTATAATCTCCTGTCTGCTAGAATTAAACAGATTTAGAATATTAAATATTTCAGAATATGTTAATTTATATCCTCCCATATATCAGTTGATCATGTTTATACCAATTGCGTATGATTTATCTTCAATGACTAATCTCATAGCTTTGGGCTCTACAAGGTTAGTTTTCCAGTTATATTAATAATAAAAATAATACTCAACCCGTCAGTGCTACAGTGAATCAAATCCGATTATAAATGTAAGAATTAATCCTATTTAAAATACACGTGGACTAAAAACAAAATCCGATTGGAGGCTATGAACGAAACGTAATAATTTAAAATCCTTTAACAACTAATACTCTTTAACTTGTATCTTCCAACACAGGTCATTTACAGACAGAACTGAATGGAGTGAAATAGGCAGGAAAAACCTGAGATTTATTGAGAGCCAGGCAACAAATATATCGCTTAAATGACATTGAAGCATTTCCACTTTGGGATTCGCAGTTTGTGGGCCGTGCACCGAAGCGACACTACTATTTTGTGACAATCATTACTACAACAGGTAATATGCATTTTTGTTTACACAGTTTTACTTCGGGCTTCTCTTTATCTAATATAATAATAAATCACTGTGTAGTAAATATCATAAATTGAACTGTCATATATATATATATATATATATATATATGTATCAGTATAACAGCAGTGGCGCCAACTATGTGGCACGCTTTTGCTTTTCTTAACGTTCATGCATTACAGTAATAACGCCAACGGGCAGAGACTCAGAACGAATGACTGTCCTAGAAGTTGGAATATAAAAATTAACACAATTATCGGTAGTAGCAAGAAAACGGAAATAATAATTCCGTACCTGAGAAGCAAACGGGCGTATGTCCATATTCGTTACTTTTCAGGAGAACCAAAAATCTGTTTCTATACCCTAGATGTATAATATTGTACATGTATGTATAACTTAATACTATAATTTGTAGATATGTTAAATACAGACTTAGTATCACAACATAGGTGGAATTGTGTAATATATTATTCTCAGTTAATCCCAAAATTAATTACACAGCCCAACAAAAAAGAACTTTTCGTTTGGTGTCTCAGATGTTTTACCGGATTTTGGCTATACTTAGTGTGCTGATTCCAAATATGTAAACAGTTTTATTATACCAGCTCTACTTTTGTCGAACAAATTCATCTGAAAAGTAATAATTTATTTGGATATAACTGTTGTAGTAAGAACAATATTACGCATAAAGCATTACCAAAATCTTAAAGATGCATTTCTTTGATGCTTGTTAAATTTTTACTCTTTTTAGTCAGTCTATTAAACAGTGAATGTCTACAATCACTTTTCATTACTATTTTGTATAATTTATTCTCTTAAAATGCTGTTTTAGTTGATAACGTAAGTGAAAGACTTAGTTTGATGCAAAAGAAACACGCGTTGGCATTTATATTTATTGGTTAAACTTGAAAAGCTTGGTGTTGAGTAGGAAGTTAAAACTTCTCACCGAGTTAAGTGCTTTGAACTCAAACTCTCACACCTACCCACTTGTTTGAAACTAGCTTTCCCCTGTGCCCGTCCTTCATGTTTTTAGTTTACATATTGGTTTTCCACTTGTCTTACTCAATAGATCTTTGATACATTCTGCACAGGATAGGAATCTAACCTTGTACGAACGCTTATGATGCATGAAGAATAGGTGCAATAATAATGATGAAATTATATTCTATGATGAATCTGTGATATCTATATCAAATTCCAGCATAAGGGATTAACTCGCCACTCTTGAAACCCGGTCAGAATGTAGTCCTAATATATTATATTATGGTTTGTTGTACACTCTACATTCTAGAATGTGCCCCGCTAACTAAAATCCGTAGAGTTTTTAAAAATGTTGATAAATTGATCAAAGGTCCAGTTGAACAAGTAATTGAAACTTAATGAGAGCCCAAATTCCAAGCTGTATTTTATAGAAACGACAGTTTGCTCAGGCTTATGACTGCTTGGTGGGAAACATTTGTTCAGCACATTAACATAATAATGCAACCGCCTCAAATGCTTTCGCAAAATAGCCTACTCTACAGAACTCTAGAAAGTCGGAAAAATAGATATTAAACAGTTTAAGATGTCTAACTTTGAAACTCATGATGAGCCTATTGTTGAAAAACTAAGAAAGAAACTGCCTCAGCAGGAATTTGATTAATGGAAATGCCTTTTCCATCATTGCAGACTTCTATCTCCCTTCTTAGGTTAGGAACAATCAAATAGCTGGGTTTCCACAAAAAATTGACCGTCATCTCCTCAGTGGTCCAATGCAGTAAAAATGAACACAACCTAATTGGAGTGCGAAGTGCAAAAGTCAAAATACCCTTTGCCACGAATGCAGCCAGATTGAATCCCTTCCGCATGTGTTTAACTTTTGCCATAAAGGGGAACTTTTAGGAAGTAATCGGCACCACAATTTCAGAGAAGAAGTTCGCAAACTGTTTTAGACAAAGGATCCAGCTTGAAGTACATGAGGAGTGATCCCTTAAATCCGCCTACAACTTATTGTTATGATCAATAGAATATCCAATGCAGTCATTGTCCTTCCCAGTTTGAGCGTGGCAATAAAAAGGCTGTTGACGCTGGTGGCGATATGAATCGTGCTTCACTGACTTAGAACTTAAGTGCACGTAGTACTACAAGTTTTTAACCAAAATAGGACCTACCATACACTACCAAAGCTGTTTGCTGTATTTAAAGTGTTAGGTTATGAACAACTGAGTTGTCTGCGAGGAGAAGCTAGGGCTAGGGCTGTTCGTCTTACTCACCTAGAGTCGAACCAAGCTCTTCGCACAGACACCAACACAAGCAAACTCACACACACTATGAGTCAGTGTTGCCAAGACTTCCCATCAGCAGCGCTAGTGTCTACACAGTAACGAGTTGGAGGAATTTGACACACTGCTGCAGTTTTGAAAAGTTATATTTGGTTTTTCATTTTTACTTTAATATTTTTTTCAGTAATATTAGAAATAGTTTTCACCATTACAGTTTATAATAATGAATATAATTTTCTCTCGTCATAAAATACAGTGAATGTTATTCCTACACAACCCCCACTGCTTGTCCTTCCCTTTATCTAGACCGCAATTATTCCAATAATTTTAAATTTTCTCGGAATTTTCCACAAAATGTTAGCAATGTTTTCCTTTCAGATAAGCATAACAATTACTACTTGATAAGTGTTTCCTGACATTCATACGAGGGATGCGGCATAAGTCATGCCAACTATTTTTTTTATTTTGAAAATTTTCGAACATTTTAACATTTTGAAATATACAAATGAATGGGATGGGTAAGGCATGTATGTATAATGCAGATTAAGGGTACTAGATGTAGGATAGTATACACGATCGCATGGTGCCACTCTAAGGTATTGCTGTAGTTGGAAGCATGAAAGCACACACAACCACTTTATGAACCCTCAAAGTTCGGTATAGATGGGCATTATTCCGAAAGTTTCCATCAGCTCCTTGTGGTATTCTCTGGAATTTCTCTCTCGGTTGGTGACTATGGTGACTATTTTGACGTAACAATTCTGTTCAGCTACTGTCATATCCATTCTGCACGGTGGCTGACTCACAACTAAATTACGAAAGCCTCTATTCGTATAGCCATTCATCACATTACTACCAAATGATTTTTCCATGTACTACAGATGCCACACCGTCCCGTGACATTCAATGTCCGTGTGGACATCTCAAAACAATTTTTTAAAATATCCCAGTATTGGACTAGGGAAGCGCTATATTACCGTGAAAGGGAAGCCCAACACGTTTCTGTAGAAAAAAGATGTCAGGGTAGAAAATGTTTAGAGCAACTTTGCAGATCAATAACCACATATTATACTTTTTGAAAACTAAAGTTTCAAAGGTATTAAAAACATTAACATTTGAGCTAAAGGTATAATTTGTTTTTTGAATGCTGAGGATTTTAGCTGAATCCGTTATAAACACTAAATTTATTTTCCCGACTTAAGGTTGGATTTCCTTGTCAGGGTTGCATATATTTATCTCTGGATTTAGAAGACCTCAAAACATGTATTAATAATGAATAGCAGGGACCTATAATAACAATTCTTCCTTCATTTGTAGTACCTATGGTACACTAGAGAAAGTAAAAAGGTTGTAATTACTTTCCATAGAGATTAAAAAATTGGGTGGGAGCATTGGCCGTCGTTCGCTTGAGTGGTATTTTTCAGAATTGATAAATTTTCTTCCTGACTCGGGACTGAGTGTTGTGATGCTTCTTCATTTCCATCGCGGGAAGACAATGGTTAACCATCCTGCCTAGTTCACCTTGATTCTAGCCATACTGACTTCGGGATGTTCAGAGCAATACACATTTTCTTGCGTGAAGTCATATAAATAGATCGATGCGGAATGATCCAATGTCACAACTTTAGTAGAGCAAAGAGTATAATGCCCCATGCCTATGGTAGATGACGCAGCGATCGGGCTGTAGGCCGGGTCTTAAAGGAATGTAGCGCCAAGGTATTTAGTTATTTATGATTATGATGGTTATTATTATTGTCATTTTTATTTTTATTACACTACATGGGATAACTATGAGCCACTGAAAATAGTCTGAAGTAGGAATGTTGTGTAATAACAAGACCCGTACATTTCCTAGATTAGTTTCTTCCTGGGGCAGTTTGGCAGGGGAAATATGGGCCGAGGTTGAAAACCTGAAGCTGGAGAGAAATATCGCCGGAAGCTGCCATTAATCTTACTTGTTGGCGTTATTTTTCTGCAATCTGGACTTAGGCGATTGGATTCCTCCCCCACTCAGCTTACAAGAACGTCTTTTGTTCCTGTTTCAACACGTTTAACTTGCAAATTTTCTCCAGTGAGTCAAGTTCCCTTTTGATAAATGGACTGTCAACATCACCTCTGTTGTTGTACGATGCCTTTAAAACCCATTTAATATTAGTTTCTTCTATTACATAAGCTGAGATATATGCAAATAGAACAGGGAATAAAATTGAACAATTCAGAGAGAAGACTTCAAATTGCCGTAAATGTTAATTCTTTCTCTGAATATTTAATTTACATGACGTTTTCCACGTTCGACAATAGACAATTCCTAAGGAAGATGAAAGAGTATTAACTATTTTATGGGACTCGGAGGTTAATTTCCGCGCTTACCTGAGCCCGCCATACATTGAACTGGATATGGGAAATGCGAGGAGCTGATATTTGCAAGTTAGTTAATATCTATCATCTTCATCCAGCGTGATAAGAAAAAAGAGGCAATGCGAATGGAATCCCAATCTCTCATCCTTCATGTCACAATCACACAAAAGGAAATTAAATTTCTGAAAAATAAAAGAAGGGAAATGTTCATCTTCATAGCCATCTGGATAATAAGTAGATTTTTATCCTCATTGGCGTGGCTTAAAATAAATCGCTTAATATAATTTAGACTGTCACAATTAATTTCCAGAGCATTCCATGAAGTTATTCCCTGTATTTTAATATCCGATGCAGTGAGAACTTCTCTCTATGCAGGAAAAGAAAATTCTTGTATTTCCATATGAGCCTTCATAGAAAACCCACGATATCAATTTACAAAGACATTAGATTAGTTCTTCTCCTTCAACCTGAGTCTGTGAACAACACGAAACTGGAGTGAAACTGGTCCACACCTGCTTCCTTCAACAAAGTCATTAATTCCTCCATAAATATTATAGGCTATCTATTGTTATCATCACATCAGCACTGAATTGAACTCCTTGCTCTTGTTGCGGAAACAACATTTTTTTAGCATTTGCTTTGTATTTCCCCCTGTCACCGATTCCTGTGGATGCGTTTTCAGTTATCTGGGCAATCCGATTCAAGTGAAGGTATGGATTACAGTGACACGTGGTGAAGTAGCCCATGGTTCGGAGTCGGCGAGGTTATTTCGTACCAGTCAGTATTCCTAACATAAATTGGTTTTCTTTCGAGTTTTTCCCCAGGTAACATATTACGGATCAGGTGTAGGCACGGTTATATAAACACATGGAATTATGTCAAATGAGTGTATTTAGACCAGGCATTTTTTCAGCGATGCGATCTCACAATCTAGATAGTTATAACACTGTTATTGTTGACATAAGTATTTACTGCTATAATTCATGTGTTTCCTTAATACTGTAATACTAGGCGACTTGCCTATTCTATTACCTCGGAGTCGCGCCAATAATCAGCTCAACCAATAACTTACAACAAACGAACTTTGTGGCAGGCCTATGGAACAGTACTCCCAGGGTGTGAAGTCATTGCCCTATTTCCCCTCCCTTCGTGACCTCCAAAGCGTAGCGAATGGTCCAGTTGGGTAACTGAACCCATTCTTTACATATAATAGAGAGAGCCTGGAAAACAAACAATAATATGTTTGTACATTTATAACACGCAAGAAACGAGCATACGTTCTGCCTCTACGAATTCAAGAGAAAGAAAGGCATGTTAATATTAAAACTATATTAATATTTAAAGCATCCGTCCATCATAAAGATCATTGTTCTGCGGTTCCATAGTAAGAAACGCTGGCCACTAGACCACACAGTACTAGCAAATAAGACAGTTTATTAGCTCTGAATATACAAGTGTTTGGTCAGTACAGTTTGCCTTTCTGTTGAATGTGTATCCGAGCATTTCATCCGGAGTCCTGTAGACATGTCTTTTATGAATCCCGATGGAGTACTGTATGTAACAATCAGCCAACACCCAGAGAAGATGAGGTCAGTGGAAGAAATCAGCAATTCGGGGAAAGATACACGTTAGAGGAAGAGAGAACAGTTTGCACTGTACGGTCGTGTGAAATATTGATTTTGTCTGCTGAAGACCCCAGAGATGTGAAACAACTAAAACTCCCTTGTCAATAGTGCTATAGAACACTACATAGTTCCTTTCTGCTGCTACTGTGCCCTCTTTGACCGTTCATGTTGAGGATTCTCTTTGCTGGGCAAGCCACATGGCACACATTGTCTAACGAATATCAGAACGTACAGGCTTTGTCAACTTTACTTTTTACAGGAAAATGAAGTCTCTCTCTCCCTCCCTCTCTTTCTTTCTTTCTTTCTTTCCTCTCCCTTTTAGAGACGATTAAGTGACCCACGTTGCCAGGCTTTACACGGCATCGACCTGTAGGGAAGGGGATTATCTATTGAACCACAAACCTACCTTTTTTTTACTATACAAGGACATTGAGGGCCTCCTCGGATGAGTGATCAGCCCAATGCCGGGGCCATCTCCGAGACAACACGAAACATAGGTCACACATAGATCACACACAGTGTCACAAATATTCACTCTGAACAAGGCGAGGATGGGATGACGATGATAATGACTGCCAGATGATATCCGGGGACCACAAGGGCCTAACGTTACACGACAATTATCTCACCTAGGTAACTTCGTCCGATTAGGATTTGAACCTGTCGCGCTGCGAGAGAGGAGCACCAGATGCCATGCGGACTGTGCCCCAGAAATCTGCGGAAAAGATGTAGGAAATGTGATTGTGGATGCCACATCAAGTGTTTTGAATGTTCACATTGCAGTAAGTATAAAGAAAACGGACTTCATAATTAAAATATGATTCCTATGGATAACGTTATTTCATATGAATGTCATAATATTTTACATAACTATATAATAGAATGTACACTGAGTTCTTATAACTACAAAAATTTTAGTAAACAATAATAATAATAGCTCATATAGCGTCAAATATTTTTGACCCCTCCCGTGCCCACTTGCCTACATATGGTGGCGTGCGATAATCGCAGACTGAACCAATTTTTATTAGTCTCTATATATAAGAGGCTTTGTCCTGACTGACTGACTTAGACAGAGAATCAACGTAGAGCCTGAACTATAACTGTTAGAGACTTGGAATTTTGACACAACCTTCGTTTTATAGTGTAAGTGCATACTAAGAAAGAATTTTGCAAAATGTTTATTTTAAATGTCAAAAATCAAATGTTTTGGGGATACTTAATCCCTTTTTACACTGAATTATCAAATCCAAATCACAGTTCACATGACAACAGTGTATTGTTGCCAGTGGTCTCAAGCAGAAATAAATGAAACGGACTTGACAAAATTCAGAAGCTATCGATATAATTCATGTTATAAATGAATATTAAAGAATGAAATCCACGAAAATAATGCACAACGTGCTGCAGTCACATAACTGGACATAGAGAATACCATACGAGATATAGTAATGTGTATATTATTTTTGGGGGGGAGGGAAGTATGAAAGTGATATTGAATGTAGTTTTAATTTCATCCCCGAAACAGTTGTATGGTAACATGAGAGTGAGAAATAAAATATTCCTCAAACACAATACAATTATATGTTCCGGAATTTCTGTTTCTTCTTATTTCAACTCCTACCAGGCTTGGTGGATAGAAGCGATGGGATGCAAAATTCTACATCCTCTAGAGCCATAAAAAGCTACATCAAACGTTTTCTGACGAATAGTTTGAATGTGATAAGTCGTTCTTCTTAATTTCAAATTCTAAATACCTACACGTAATTTGAAAGTCAAAGTCCTTAATAAGTTAATTTCCAATTACAAAATACAAAACCCGGGCCTTTTAAGCCAGTGAAATATAAATTAAGTATATAAATTGAGTATGATGAAAATTCACTTCCCGCCCGGTTATCGGCCAACTGTATGTATTGTTCTCCATGATTTGCCCACTTATTGAATTATCTAAATCTCGTGATTAATTGGCTTTGTCCCTGCTGATTTGTGTTAAACTCCTCACACCTCCATTCTGTTTACTCAGCATTCCTTTCCTCCCATTATATTTTTACGAGTTTGTAGGACAGAGAAATGCACGCTTTTTGGTTTAGGCATTTTTCATTAAATGTCTTTTCATAATAAATATTAATACGGAAATACATACATACACTAAAGTTTGAAGGTGGTTAATTTTCTTCATATGGCATTCAGGAATAAAATACAAATAATAATCATGACGAAGTATTGTCATCTGTGGAAAGTATCATAGCTTCAACTTTGTTACTTATAATGAACTGTAAAGGTTACACTTTTAGTAATTTTACAGATAGTGTAAAATGAAATGTAATTAGAAGGTGAATAACGCACTGGAAAGAAACATTAAACTTCACTTACTTTCTTTTTTGTCCCACCTCAATGACATCACTTACTCATGTTTCTCGTAACCTATTGTCTCAATATTCGAAATATTCATTAACCCTCTATAGAATAGAGGATACCATTCTGAAAAAACGTTTTCAGATTTTCTTGCTGCATGGACTATCCCTGAAGAAGCTGTAATCTTTGACTCAAGTTTCCTCTTTCTTCTCTTCAAAAGCGATAAAGTGGGATGTAATCAATACCATTACCATCATGGTGTCTGTGGGGGTGTAATGTTCAGTCGATTGCACTCGAGGGCTTTAGTATTCAACATTTGTAATTTGGCTGTCTCCAATTCACTAGCGATAGAAATATAGGGTGACTTAAACCGATCCATTTATTCATATTTACAGATATGCAACCGAATACTTCTCTACCTACACTTTTTATAGGCCTTGTAGGAAGCGTGTAAAATAATAATTATATTATTTAAATTATCGTCACCCCCATTTTCCTATCATTACGTATCAATCAAAGTTTTCTTCCCTTTGTATTTTTGATTACTTTTATGGTTCACGAGATGATCAGCGCACTGCCAGAAAGCTTGTATCGCGTGGCATACATTTTATATGGACAGAATTTTTAAATTTTAAGAGTCTACAGCTAACTGATGATACTTTCTTGATTAAGAGCGGTCTTAGGCAACCGTCGTCTTATTTAAAAATGTCCCATAGTTTAAATTATCGTCTGCAAAACAATTATATAAAAATGCAATCATACATTTGAAATACGTTATCCTAAGCGTAATGTGCCTTCAAAATCATGTGCTATAGGAGTGTATAGAAAGTGGCATCGTTTTCGACATCTACTTTAAGAAAGGGGAGTTAAAAGAAAATAAATCGATGGCTTTTCGTTCAATATGACATTTTAAAAATATAATTCTTAGTTATTGACAGCGAAACATTGGCCTTAAGTTTACGACATAGTTCCCCACATGACTGTACGAAAATATTATTTTGTATAATATGTTCAGAGGAATAACTCTCTGTCTGTAGAATTATGTTTCTCTAATGGGAAGCAAATTCAAAACAACAAAACCAACCTGAATATTTCCGTTTGAAATCGTAACTTGTTTTCTTCTGTTGCCCTTTGTTAATGTTAACTTGAGAAAAACAGCTAAAAATATCTTCAGCCTATAAATATTTCCAAAAAACATGGTTTTTGAATAATTTATAAATAATTTTTAATACTCATGTATAAACATTAAATGCCACTAAAAAAATTGTTTCATGAGTTATTTTTGTCACTTGGACTTCTCTGACAAAAGAAAACCTTCAAGCATGTGTGATATGTTTATACATCTAGATGCATGATAAATAACAAAATAAACAAAAATCACGGATCCACACACAGAATTATTATCTCAAAACCTTATCTATATCTTCCCATCCCACATTCTTGTTCCTGTTGCTAAACCATGAAGGGACAGAGGCTCATGTGGTCAGAATGCCACCTGAAGCGCATCAGTTGTCCTCACGAGGCGAGTGCACACTGTTCCAGACGAACCCCCAGAGTACCAGCAAATGTAGTTCACACTTCAGAAAAAAGAAGGCAACAAAACGTTTGAATGCTTCTGATCGTACAAATACCTAGCAGTTCCTCTCCTGTCTCTTAATTCGCCACTAATAATAATTATAATAATAATAACAATAATAATAATGTGCTTACAATTCTTTAAAATAGGAAAAAAGAGAAAATTGTTTAATGTAGAACGTCATACAGTGTCCAAATGAGAGCTCAGAAATATTCATGGGAAACAAACTTTATAAGGAATGTTGATGTTTAAGCAGCATGGGATAAACGCCTTTTCACACAGACCCCTCTATTTATCTTGAATCACTGCTTTCGTGCTGTAAAGGAAAGTTCTAAAAAGACAGCTTGGAATCAATGAGTATGCAGGGCGTTTAGATTAATGTGTTTCCATGGCATTTAGTCCAATATGTGAACGTGACATTTTATTCGACGAGTTTCAAGTCCATTTATATCAACTTGTTTCCATGAAATTCAAGTAAGTGTTTTTATGATTTCATCAATGGTGTGATTTATGTTTTTGAGATACATTTGTGTAGTGAATTTTAAATTGTTTTCATTGCAGTTAAATCATAGAGTACCGTATTCGTGATAGGCCTATTTATATCAATGTGTTTCCAGAGCAATTAACTAAATGTTTGTATGGCATTCACATCAGTGTGTTTTATGTTATTGAAATTAATGTTTTCCCCAGTATTTAATCAATGTAGGCTATATTTCAGCATTTATGTGTTCCAGTGATATTAGATCAATGTGTTTCCATGGCATTGGAATCACTGTGTTTCCGTGGGATTTAAATCAGTGTAGTTATTGACACCTAAACCAATGTTTGTTGATGATGGTGAGTTGTCATGCAGAGATGCCTTGGAATCCTACCTTAATGCTTAAAAAAAATCGCTACTCTTTGATCAGTTATTCTCCTTTCAAATGCATTACAAAAAACCATAAGAATGAAATTCTTTGTATTTAAGTGAAGGAAAGGAAAATGTATGATAATATATACGATGAAGTAGTTAAAAGGAAGAAAAAATTATTAGATTCCTGATCCACTTTTTTAGCATGCAGGCTGTCACTCAATGAACACGAGACGTGGAAATTGCCTTCCCCTCTTCTTATCACAACCGACTTTTCATTATAATTTCATTTACAAAAGCTACAGGAAAATCCTGATATTCCGTTATTGGATTTCTATTTCGAGGAAGAATTGAGAAGTCGTTATGTTACTATATTCACAAGTAGATATCAATATCACACCACACGACTCGCAATTACTACAAGTCTCTCACATTCTTCAGACAAGGATGGCTTAATTTTTTCCATCAAAATAATACTAATAATAATAATAATAATAATAATAATAATAATAATAATAATAACATGTAATGATATTTAACATAATATAATGTTACTAGTAATAGCAGTAAGATTAATAATAGCCTAATCATAGTAATAAAAATAATTTGAGGGAGGACACTGCAGACCTGGGTTCAAACCGTCATGAAAGTAAATGGTACCATAGCATATTAATTTTAACTTCATGATTTACAGTTTTAGAATGCACTATGATACAGTTCCCAATAGGATTGAACTTGTACAGTACAAGTTTTATTATAGCCTTTAGCAACACCCACATGATGCTGTTGTTGATCTCTATACTCGATGTCCCTGGCTCAACCCTTGTTTAGTCGCACTTCTGCCATTGTCGTAAGAAATGGCGCCTTTCTAGGGCTGGTGGTAGCAAGAGTGTCATTGTGAGTTGTGATTGGAGCTTGTAAATACACATTTTTTATCGGCGTACGTTGATCCGGAGGAAATTTCCGTGACGCGACCTTTCTTGCTCATCAGAATTTCAGTTCAGACCGTTTTATTATACGTACGATACTTGTTATTAAGTGCCAGTATGGTACTTTATGAGATTGTGTGGGGGACGAAAAAATGTCTGTCTGTCTGTCTGTCCGTCCGTCCGTCTGTCCGTGCGTCTGTACGCACCATAAGTCAAGTACGCTTTTTCGGATTTTCATGAAACTTGGTATAAACATTCATAATGTCGATGGGAAGAACCCTATTGATATTGAACCAAATCGGTTCACCGGTACCGGAGTAATGCCCAATTTAGTGCCTATTTTAATAGAATATGGCGCCTCAAATACGCTGCAATGGATTTCCATGAAACTTGGTATACCTATTTATGACGTCCATGAGAAGTGCCCTATTGAATTTGAACCTAATCTGTTGACCGGTACCGGAGTAAAACCCAATTTAGTGTATATTTTAAAGACGCGGTAACTCAAATACGCTTTACCGGATTTTTAAGAAACTTGGTATACACATTTACAATGTCCATGGGAAGACGTCTATTCATAATGGATAAAATCGGTTGATCTGTTTCGGAGTAATGCTCAATTTACAGTGCTTTGCAGATGACAAGCCCTATGTCCTTCAACTGCATATATACGCGGTCCAATCAGAGACGGCGAGACGGAGGGAAGACTCTCACTGACAGCGGCAGCCTTTTAGCCTGTGCACGTGATTGGCGGTGAAGGAAAAGGCTTCCCATATGAAAAATACTGTAGTGCCTATTTTATGGCAATATACGTATTCGAAAGAATTTATAAAAAAAATGAAAATCAGTTATCTTGACAACATAGCCTATTGTTTTACTGTGATCTTTTAAGGCCTTGGAAATTAAAATACAGGTAGCTATGACAAAAAACACTATTGTTTTACATGCGCTTATCCAACTAGACCGTTAAAATGACCCAGGTGGCCGAGATGGTAGACCTTTCTTCTTCCGTAAGCCCTGCTTAATGAATAAATCTGGAGCTTAACTTGGAAATCAAATAAAAAAAACATATTCTGCATATCATAATTGCAGTCATAACTGATTAAACAAAAACATACTAGCACTTTTTTACATCAGTTGAAGCTGGTATGAGACCCCCTACGAAGTTTGTACGGCACCCTATGGAGACTTTCTTCCCACTGACCGTTAAAATTCAAATATCCTAACTTTTCTTCTTCAATTAAGACAATACCAAAATTACGACACCTATATTAATATTACCGTTCGATAGATTTATTTACTCCCTTTCATTTCATATGTCACTCAATTAATATAATTACAGGACTAATTATTTATTCGGTTTTTATTGATTAACATATTAAATTTACATCTTTTCATAGAGAATTTTACACCACCGGACTCAGCGAGAAACAAGCTACCGGAATATGATATTCAATTTTTCCTCGATAATTCCAATTCGGAATTATCAAGGAAAGTTCCAATTTCTATAGAACTGTCTCTCCCCCGCTAGTTTTCGGACTACTTCGTAATTAATGGCTGTTCCTGACAGTCTGACTTTTGTTCCTTCAGGATTCCCGGATTCTTAACGTCCTCTTTAAAAACTTTTCAACCAATAAACACCCGTGGCGCGAAGTTGTCACCCAATAGGGCCCGTATTACGACCAAATTACGTCACATCTCCAAAATGTATAAAAAGGACCTCCGCCAGCAAATCGGGGCACTTCATACAATTTTCCAGACAACTAGTCCACGCAACTCGCCTGTGCATTATGCACACGAAGGATAAGTTACTCTATAAACACCGTGTGTTTATAGGCCTATAAAGTTGCTGTTTATTTTTTCCGTATAGGATATTTCAGTACGGATCCATAATAATTAAGTCTACGAATTGTAAGCGTAACTAGGCGAGGTGAAGTATTATATTAGCAAAGTGTATGTGACGTGGACGAAGTATAAATAGGCCGCCATTCATACGTGAGGGCACCTACACCAAAAGTGTACGAGTGACGATATATTTTTGTCATAAAAGTTTTAAAATATATAAGTATATTTTACATCGTGTGCCTTTTATGTACATATATATAACCCCTGTGCAATATCCTAGCTGTTGTGATTGTTGGTGCTTGAACACAGACGTCGCCACCACGAAGCCCTTGCTCGATCCGACTGACTACGCCGGCAGCTCACACCTTACAGGTACACGATCAACTGATTGACGCCCAAGCGAACGGCTTCATAAGTGACGCCCGAGCGAACGGCTTCATAAATGACGACCCAACGTATAAGGCATGAATGATGTTCTGTGTTTTATTAATTAGTTTCAACAATCAATTAATCAACAACACTATTCATTACTCATCACACCAACTGGATACGAGTGAAAGTTTTTCTCCATCAGCCCTCCCAAGTGATTTTTTTGTCCACAAAGTAATTCTAAACCCTCCTCAAACTATTCAGCGGAACGAATTCGTCATTGGACTACTGACCTTCTCGAGACACCATTGAGACCAGCTGTACGGCCATAAAGTTTGCTTGTGAGTACAAATTTCTATTCATCTTATTGTTCTGTAAATAAGAGTAAAATTTCATTTTTCTAAAGCTTCATATTTTTCTTCGTTATTACACGAGATTATAAATATTTTCTATTATCTATATATACAATTATATGAAATTACGGAACAATAAGATCACTATGTCAATTCGATCTGCCTCACCGATGGATACCCTTAATGAACCTGTGCATGAAAGTGAAAGTGTGCATGAAATTCATACGAGTACTGCAAGTACAAGCGAACATGCCGGTGTAATTTCTTCAGGCAATAGCTCGAATCCCCCCTCGCAGCCTGCTCCCAGTCAGTGTGACATGTTGGCACAGCTAACTAATTTAATTTCCAGCATGGAAAATAAACTTACTGCACAAATTACACAACAGGAAAACAAACTTACTGCACAAATTACACAACAGGAAAACAAACTTACTGCACAGATTACACAACAAGAAAATAAGTTTTCTACCATTTCAGAACAACTGGACAAAGTCACTACACAAAATAACGAACTAATTGAAACTATGTCACGTCAACAAGAAGCACTAATTGCTCAAATGGTCGACGTTGATGTGAGGATATCACACCAGGTCGAGACATTGGAGCGAAATACACAACAACAATTTGAAACTGTACAACAGAACCTACAGCAGAACCTAAATAATACTGAAAACAATACTAAACATATTGGCACTTTACAACATACTGTGGAACAAAACACACAAACCACGGGGAAGGCTATGAACCTCATTCAGTCCACGAGTAACCAAGTACTTAGGCTCCAGTCAGAATTAAAACGAGTCAATTCCAGGTTACAAGAGTGCGAGGTCCTACTGGAAAATCCCCCTCCCCCTCCCCCAGTGGCTAATGATAGTCAGGCTAAGGATTCAGAACCCCAAAGTGTACCTAAACCACAGAGTACCCCAGCACAGGGAAAACAAGTTCCAGATGCTGTGCCCAGTACCTCCCGTACGCCATCGGAGTTACATGAAACTACTGCTAACCGTAAAATCGATGACCATATGTATTTGTATAGTGTATTGAATTCTACAGATTTGCCTTTGCCTTCGTTCGCAAATGAAAATGACCAGAATCCTGTGAGATTTCTGAAGCAGCTAGAGTCTTATTTTTCACTAAGAAATATACCTTCCGCCTACAAAATGGCGATAGTAGAAAGAACCTTGAAAAAGAACACGTTAAGGTGGTTTCATGTAATTACCGAAGTGCATCCTATGAGTTTCGAGGAATTTAAGAGCGAATTTTTGAACCAGTTTTGGGGTCCGTTGCAACAGGGTAAAATCAGGGATAAAATCTTTAATGGCCGATACGACAAGAATACAGGTATGTCATATACGGAGTATTTGTTATCGCTATGTGAGTTGAGACAATTATTAGTACCTGTAATTCGCGAGGACGAATTATTATATGCAATTCCGTCGCATTACCCAAATTACATTCGGAATTCTTTGATTGTTGCCTGTCCAAAATCTATACCAGAACTTATGAAATTGCTGCAATCTTTACAAGAGCCCAGCCAAGGCCGAAGTGATTTCAGAAATAATCCTCCAGATCGTAATTCCCGTAGGCCTACTAATAATCAAGTAAATAATGGCAATAGGCAGATTAATATGATAAGAACTGATGGACTTTTTGAAGTCGAGGACGGGTCACACGACAGTCCGAAAAACGACCAGCCTTCTTATCCGCGGGATATCGCATATTCTGAAAGTGGTAATGAGTATCATAGTGCGAGGCCACCTCAAAATGGACGAGGTTACTATCGGCAACAGGGAGGTTTCAACCAACGTAAAAGTTTCCAGAATAGGTATTCCCGGGGTTGGAATAATAATTATAGGCCGCAGCCATATGGTGGACGCAGTACCTTTCAGAGAGGGAACTGGAATCGAACCAGGGATTTCAATAGCCAGGGATATCGACGCCCAGCGTACCGATCGGGTTACAATGGAGTCCGGAATAGTCGCAGTTCATATAGAAACCAAGGAAGAGTAATTGATAATAAATATGTACCATATAATAGGGATAATTACGAGACAGTTAGCCATGGGGAAAACGATCGCAGACAGAACCAGGAAGTAGAAACACCCCGACAACAAAGCCGACCACTCACCCCTCAGAACCGTGAAGAATCTTTAAACAATTAAGGGTCGAAGGATTTCTTCCAGTCCCAGGCCCGTGTGTTACTCATAACAATGGAAGACCCCTAGAGTCAATCGACACAACACCCGAACTGCATGTAATAAATAACACAGTAAATAATAACAGTGAACTCATTCAGAATACAGACACAGAGGAGCTGGTAACCATAGGAATTTTGCAGAAAGGTGGCAATGAATTAAATAATACAGACACAAGACCACCCGTGATAAAAGCTAAAATTGGGGATAAGACCTATGAGTTATTATTGGATACAGGTAGTGATGCCCAAGTGATGTCAAATGAAGCATTTGAGATTTTACGACACGATAATGTACTTACTGAAATATTACCTGTACACGCTATGACTGCATTATTAGCTATCGGACAGAAAAGAAGTAGAATAAAGTATCAGTGTATGGTCCCCATCCAAATAAAGGATCAAACTATAGATGTTCTATTCCTAGTAGTCCCGGGTCTGAACCAACCTTTTATTATTGGTTGCGGGATTTTTCGTGAACTCCAAGCTATACTAAATTTCAGAACCAATACTATGCAGATTATCGACGAACGTGAAACAGAACAGATTGTACCTTTTGTGAGACCTGATATTGTAGTTTCTAATGATGACGATGAAAATGATATCGGTAAGGATCAAATGTTTGTGGAATATATAAATGTTAATAATATGAATGTCGCTAAGTTAATATGCGAAGAGGAATTAAGAAATAAAGATGCTCTTGCTAATATCCCTGATGATGATATTACGGATTATGAAAATGATGATAATTTTTGCGGGGAAATCGACGAGCAGAAAATTTTCTGGTTAGGCGCAAATGATCAAATTATCGATAATGTGAATAATAAGGACCTCGACGAAGGGATTAGAGCCGTGATTCAAGAGAAGGTGGACGGAACACATGACCTCACCCCCCTACAGAGACAGTCATTATTTAATATTTTATGGGAGAACAGGGATGCTTTTCATACTTCGCCCGGCCTTTGCCGACTTTATTCTCATAAAATAGTCAGAACTAGTGATGTCCCAGTTACGCATAAACCAAGATCTATTCCCGCCGGTCTCCGAGACCAGGTGGAGCAGGTGATCGCTGATATGATCCGAGACGGAGTTTTAGAACCTGCGAATACAGTAAACAATAACCCCTTGTGCATAGTACGCAAGCCCTCAGGACAAATAAGACTTACAATTGATGCCCGCTCGGCGAACAATACGACGCTGATGGACCATTATAGACCGCTTACATGTGACGAGCTGATCTCGCGCGCCGTGGGTGCTAAATATTTCAGCTCGACAGATCTGGTCAGTTCATTTTGGCAAGTACCTTTGGACGAAGAGTCTAGGGACTTGACTGCGTTCACTTTTGGCGGTCGTCAACTACGGTTTACCCGCTGTCCATTCGGCAGCAAGACTAGCTCCTCAGGCCTATTACGAGCCTTAGAGAAAACGTTCCAAGGAGATAATACTGACTTTATAATACAGTATATCGACGACATATTACTGGTATCAGAATCAATAGACGACCATATGAGACACATTAACTACACACTTAGTAAACTACGGCTAGCTGGATTTACTCTGAATATAGAGAAATGCCATTTCTTCAAGAAAGAAGTGAAATTTCTCGGGTATATTTTTTCTTCAGAAGGCTACCGTATGGATCCTGAGAAAGTCGAGGCTATAAAAAGAATACCTTCCCCTCGCACCGTAAAACAGCTGAGACGTTTTATAGGAATTTGTAGCTACCAGTCCAGGTTCTTAGTAAATTTTGCGCTAGAACTTCAACCCTTAAATCACTTGCTAAAGAAGCAAACAAAATGGCGATGGACCGAAAGTGAAGAAAGGGCATTTAATAAAATTAAAGATTTGTTCGCTGAATCCATAATGTTACAAAAGCCTGATGACTCCCTCCCGTTCCATATTCAAGTGGATGCCTCGTCGAAAGGCCTCGGTTCGATCCTATTTCAAGAGATAAACGGCGAAAAGAGAATTTTAGCGACGACAAGTAAGTCACTAAACGCCCGCCAGTCACGCATGTTCCCTACTGAACTCGAAATCTTTGCAGTCTACTACGGGATACAGAAGTACAAGCATTACATCTATAATAGGAAGATCATAGTATTGTGTGACCACCTAAGCCTGCAATTTATAAATCAATGTAAGCTTTCTAACAGCCGCATCAGTAGATTTATATTGGAGTTGTCACAATACGACTTGGAGATAAGGCATGTCAAGGGCACCTCTAACCAATTCGCGGACCAATTATCGAGGTTACCTAACCCCCAGGGCCTAGACCAGCTTGCCGGACAAGTAGAGAAGGAAATAAGGATTATGAAAATTAATCTGCGGGATAAATATCATCTGAATGATAAACTCAAGAACATAAGGCAGCTCCAAGCGGGAGATCAAAATCTTCAAAAGCTTATGGGTAACGCACGGGACATCGGGACAATCCATGTAATGAATGAGGATACAGAGAACACTGGAGAAACAGAAAACTCAGAAAATGGTGCGATAAAACCCTTTTCGATTGGTATGAAAGAGGGAATCTTATACAAGCTATGTGGTACTAATAACGCAACGTGGAAAACGTATATTCCTGAGGCAATGGAACGAGACTTAATAGCCAGTTACCATGAGAATTTAGCTCACAGTGGAACTGATAGGTTAGTAAATGCCATAAGTCAGCATTTTTATGTGAAGCACCTAGGACGTAAAGTCAGAAAGTATGTTTCCACTTGTCATTTATGTCAAATAGGCAAAATGCGTAATGTTGCATATGCCGTCACACCAGGTGCTATTGAGGCTACTAAGCCGAAGCAATTAATTTGCGCAGACATTTTAGGACCCCTGGTAAAATCTAACTTCGGAAATCAATTTATCTTAGTTATGGTTGACGTGTTCAGCAAATTTGTGAAGTTATATCCTCTCCGTAGGATATCCACTAAAATATGTGTTGCTAAAGTAAGAGATTTTATTTGCGAGTTCGGCGCTTTTGATTTCATTTTGACAGACAACGCGAGTATTTTTTCAAGTAGGCATTGGACAACGGAACTTAATAAGCTAGGCGTGAAAATCCGCCACTGCTCCTCTTTTTATCCCAGAGGTAACCCCTCTGAACGCTATATCAAAAGTGTGATTGGTTACCTCCGATTATTGTCTCACCGGAAACACCAAGATTGGTTTCGTCACCTGAAGACGATACAGGCGATATTGAATGAAACGCCAAACGATGTTACTAAAGAAATCCCTATTGAAGTGATTAAAGGTACGGTAGTAGGGCCTTTGTTTTCCAACACTCCACCAATTTTACCTACGTGTGCTCCGCGGGACACAGATGTTTGTAAGGAAATAATGGCTCGGTTACACAAGCGATGGAAAAAGCGCAAAGAAAAAAAGACCGTCCCATAAACCTAAATGGCAACCACGTCAGAATGAATTGGTATTGGTGAAGAACTTCCCCCTTTCAAGTGCTATCAATCAGAGGCAGAAAAAATTTTGTTTACCCTACCGAGGTCCCTATTGTATTCAACGGCAATTTGGTACGGACACTTTTGAGGTGTCAGACCCAAAAGACGCCAATAAAATATTAGGTCGGTACCATAAGCAATTACTAAGGAAATACCGTACCGAATCTTCATAAGAAAACCCCTAAATGGGAAGAATAAGAATAGTATTGTAAGTTATGTACGAAGCAAGGACCTTAGAATGGACAAAACACGTTCTTGAAACTAAATTATATGCATATATTCGTCATCGCGGACCTCGGATCTATATACACATTAAACGCAGCGGGTGAGGTATTTTCCCCGTTGCGAATGCACCCTCAGTATTAGAGAAAATGTATCCTACTCCGAATAGACAATGGACAGGATGTAGATATGGCATTTGGTGCAGGACACCAACCCATACAGTTTCGGCGAATGTAAAGGAACTCCGATTAAGGTTTCCTATATGTAAATATTTTGTACATAGTGTATATATGATTATGGTTCATGCTCTTACTGTCAAGGCAAAGCTGAAGTGATGTGGTATCGATCCGACAGCCGAGATTACGAATTTGTGAATTTAATACTATATTATCATTTCAAATTTTTAAATTTTTATTTTTAATATACACTTCACATGGAAAATATTTAGCTACAAAATTAGAGATATGTATATGATTTAACCCTTCGAAACTCATAAATCTCATCTAATAAGTTACACCCTGCCTAAGAAATTACCGTAAGGTATGAACTAAATGTATAATAATACCTGAGAATTTCATGCAGTGCAACAACGAAAATAATTAATAATGTGACGTAGTATTGATGTAAAGATAATTAGAGAGAAAACTGTTAATTATGTACAATACCATGAGTATATAGATATTCTTACCATGAGTAATGAGTAACAAAGGATATACGAATTCATTATTAATTAAGAATTCGATACTCTGAAATTAAAGGTCACATTAAACATATTTATAAGAGGTATATGCAGTAACTCAGAATTATTTTAACATAAGTTCCAGTGAATGAAATACATATAGAGTTACCTAACGGAAAGGCAGATGGATAACATTTGTGATGGATGGAAATTTCGTACAATTAATTGTACAATAAAATTTGTACCACTTAGTACGTAAGAAAATATTTCATATTTTAATGTGAAGGGTATAGCTACTGTCTAATTAATGTGTGAAAGGAAAATACTCATATGAGATAATTCCATATTTGATTTAAGGATAATTACATAAAGAAATAAGTTGATACTTCAATTTTTAAGTACGATGTCAAATTACAAAGGAATAAGTGAATATTTCATGTTTTTCAATTTTAGATACATGAAAATTGAATTGATATAATTACTTTTCAACTACATAGGAAATAAGTTGATATTTTTATTTTTCAGATACTATGAATACATCAAGTAAGTAATTATTAGAATTAAGGGTACTATGTTACTCCTATATGTTATTACAAGTAAGAATTGCTACATTAACACGTACAATACCTTTGCTCATATAATGATATTTTTGAAGTCGAGGCAAATCAAAATTTTTTTAATTCAATAACCATATTCTACGAATATCGTCATTTTCTTTATAAAATTTTTGACTTGGGTCAAATGAAGCTGGTATGAGACCCCCTACGAAGTTTGTACGGCACCCTATGGAGACTTTCTTCCCACTGACCGTTAAAATTCAAATATCCTAACTTTTCTTCTTCAATTAAGACAATACCAAAATTACGACACCTATATTAATATTACCGTTCGATAGATTTATTTACTCCCTTTCATTTCATATGTCACTCAATTAATATAATTACAGGACTAATTATTTATTCGGTTTTTATTGATTAACATATTAAATTTACATCTTTTCATAGAGAATTTTACACCACCGGACTCAGCGAGAAACAAGCTACCGGAATATGATATTCAATTTTTCCTCGATAATTCCAATTCGGAATTATCAAGGAAAGTTCCAATTTCTATAGAACTGTCTCTCCCCCGCTAGTTTTCGGACTACTTCGTAATTAATGGCTGTTCCTGACAGTCTGACTTTTGTTCCTTCAGGATTCCCGGATTCTTAACGTCCTCTTTAAAAACTTTTCAACCAATAAACACCCGTGGCGCGAAGTTGTCACCCAATAGGGCCCGTATTACGACCAAATTACGTCACATCTCCAAAATGTATAAAAAGGACCTCCGCCAGCAAATCGGGGCACTTCATACAATTTTCCAGACAACTAGTCCACGCAACTCGCCTGTGCATTATGCACACGAAGGATAAGTTACTCTATAAACACCGTGTGTTTATAGGCCTATAAAGTTGCTGTTTATTTTTTCCGTATAGGATATTTCAGTACGGATCCATAATAATTAAGTCTACGAATTGTAAGCGTAACTAGGCGAGGTGAAGTATTATATTAGCAAAGTGTATGTGACGTGGACGAAGTATAAATAGGCCGCCATTCATACGTGAGGGCACCTACACCAAAAGTGTACGAGTGACGATATATTTTTGTCATAAAAGTTTTAAAATATATAAGTATATTTTACATCGTGTGCCTTTTATGTACATATATATAACCCCTGTGCAATATCCTAGCTGTTGTGATTGTTGGTGCTTGAACACAGACGTCGCCACCACGAAGCCCTTGCTCGATCCGACTGACTACGCCGGCAGCTCACACCTTACAGGTACACGATCAACTGATTGACGCCCAAGCGAACGGCTTCATAAGTGACGCCCGAGCGAACGGCTTCACAGTTTACCTGATTTTATTTTTAGATGTGCTGAGATTAACAAAATATAGGTGTAAGATTTTTAAGTATATGAAATTACCCAAAATTAAAAACTGACCAGTTACGCAATGTTGAAAATGGTTATTACTCATTACTACATTTTCTCCGTGACGCGACCATTAAAGGTAAACGCATTCACGGGAGTATGGTAGGCTTAAAGACACTTTTCTTTGGGAGATCCTGCAATAAATCGCACACAGATTATTATTGCTGTTTAATATTGAATGTTAAGTATTGAAGAATAATAATCACCAGGCCAACCTTACGCTAAACTTAGCAGAGTAAGTGGAAGCCACATTTATCCTAGTAGGCCACAATATTTTACGGATCCCGCCAAACAAACACCGCCACTTCGGGAGCCCGACAAGCAAAATCGTCGGCTATATTTAGCTCTGAAGATTACATGGCGACAGAGAAAAGCGGAGCATTCTGTATCACGAACATCTCGAGTAGGGATCCAGCAAGATTCCGCTCATAGGCTAATTTTCTCTAAACTTGTTTCGTTCTTTTTAGTTCTACATTTTACGTTGAAGTTGCAATTTAGACATATTAACTCATATAACGGAGTTCCTGTGCTGCCATAACCACGAATGTGCAAAAATTAAAACTTCACGAATGGGTCACATTTGTTATTGTAGCGTAACAAATAAAGCAGAACTTGTACTTTCATTGAAATGGAACTAACTGTTAGTAACCAAGGAAAGAAAATACATTGTTTCTGGTTCCTCCAGAACAAAGATTAATCTAAACAGATGCAAGCAATGCAGTGAAGTCAAAATCCGAATTTTTGCAAATTCGTGGTTATGGCAGCACAGTGACGATATGTATTCATTTCATTTCTGGCACTTTCACTAGTAAATGTAAATATTCCATACTGAGGCCACCAAAAAAAATTGGGGAAAATGACTTTAAGTCTGATGAGCTAAGTTTATATTCTGAAACATTCAAAGCATAACTATTAAAATTAGTCACTTGTCAGTATTAATTAATGGGTGTGTGTTGTACTGTAGAACAACGATAAACTTTACAAGAATTATCCTTGATCAACATCTCTCTGACCTACAGTGGACTTCATGGCGGATCTGCTATTTCTGTGAAAGACGAGATGAAAGTGAAAGAATTGATAGATTTTTTAAAATTATGTCTACTGAACTATTTCGAAGTGTGCACAACATACGTTTGCAATTTTAACCAAACCTCCATATGTATCTATAGGCCTAGAACTCTTCAAGGAGAAATATTAATCTAGTTTTAGCAGCCGATTTCAATGTTGATTATATCTCTAACGCTAATAATAATAATAATAATTTAAGGGATATATTTGAATGCATTGGCATTCACCCTACAATATGTAAACCAACCCGTCCTTCCTCAGGTACCTGCGTTGACAATATAATTATAATTATTAATAGTCTAAAGATAATTATATAGCAAATGTAATCCCTAGCATATTTTCCGATCACAATGCAAATATAGGGTTACAGTAGGCTCGCGATTTTAACAACTCGTATGTGAATTATAACAATCTATTATGTTTCATTTCTGCTTATCGCAAGTACTAACTGGTTTTATGTGTACACAAGGTTTGAATTAGAAAGAAAATTGTTTTCTCAAAATTTATCTGCAGTGTGTTGGCAATGCAATTTCATTGTAACATTCCATGTATGACGAAGTGGGTATCACTAAAGAGTGGTACATTGGCGAGCAAAAGGGATGTGTTAATACAGTGAGTCCCACGCAAGAGTTGGCCAATGACGCGGGTTTCTGCGTCGCGGCTGGCACAGCTCCAACTCCCGAGCGATCGGGTGAAATATCTACGCAAATAATGCCGCGGTCGTTGTAATGATTCAGGTTATCACATACACAGTTAAAATTACAATGAAAATAATCATGTACTTCATCACAAGAGACGATGGAAATGTTCTCCTCTTGCATCCAGACAATACTGGCACCTTTTTAGGAAATTTTCTTTCACGCCCGTAAGTTCAGCTTCCGAGACAGAGTTACTTTCTCTTGTGATAGGCCTATGTGATATTGTCATCAAGTTCTTCTAACAGTATGTAAATATTATTTATGCGGAAACTTAAAAAATAAAGTGTATAGGTCAATTTCCCATACACAAGAAGAACTTAAAGACAATATCACAAGAGAAATGAACTCTGTCTCGGAAGCTGAACTTACGCGCGTGAAAGAAAATTCCCTAAAAAAGGTGTCAGTGTTGTGCTTATGCAAGAGGAGAACATTTCCAACATCTCTTGTGATGAGGTACGTGGTTATTTTCATTGTAATTTTAACTGTAAATGTGAGAACCTGAATCATTACACCAACCGCGGCATTATTTGCGTAGATATTTCACCCGATCGCTCGGGAGTTGGAGCTGTGCCAGCCGCGACGCAGAAACCCGCGTCATTGGCCAACTCTTGCGTGGGACTCACTGTAGAATCTCGGGCAGGAGAATAAGCAGAGTGTACGTAAATGCAAACTCACTTATCTCTTATATCCACAGAAGTACAATACCGTACTTCTATGATTAATTAGTAAGTTTATTAATAAGACAAACAGTTTTTCTCTAGTCAATAAAAATTCTAAAAAAAATCATTAATATTACTGACTTAAATGCAGATTAATTTAGTCAGATATAATAATGTTAAATTAAGAAATCCTACAACAACGTTTGAATTCAGACACTTTAGTGTCGAGGATGTCAACTGTAATATTGATTCTGAATAACAGTTCATCTCTTGATGTGTATGCAATTTACAGTATGCCAAAATAATGAAGTTAGCATCATCCTTCATATGCAAGCCACTGACTCATATTTTCATTTCTTGCGTAGACACTTCTGTTTTCCAAATTATTTGAAGTGTGTAACAGTAATCCCCGTTTCCAAAAAGGGCAATAAATATGATTACTCTAATTACAAGCCTATACGTATAATCAAAGGTCTTTAAATTTTTAGTGAAGAAGCAAATTTTTGCTTATTTTGAAGAAAATTTCAATTTGGATTCAGAATACCTCATAGTGCCGTCATACACATTAATGATCTCCCGGCCAGTATTCGGGATGAGTTGTCAGACTCTTAGCTATTCGCTGAAGATCTAGCTGTTAACTTCAACCTTAATGATAATGATAATATACGTATCAAAGTAAATGAAATAACAAATCTTACTGAAGATTGGTGTAATGCAAATTCTCTAACCCTCAATAAAGATAAAACTGTAGATATTAAAATCACGTTTAAAAGATGGGTGAAAAAACTTCAGATAATTCAGCTAAGTTTCTAGTTTCTTGAAAGTGGCCTAGGTTGGAATACACACAAATTATCTAACTGAAAAAATAAGTAATGGCCTCTATATGGTAACCTCATGTAGTCTACTTTGATTACAGTGCACTGTGCATTTATACACGGCATATACAATACGTATGGGGAAACCATGTCTCTTCTAACAAACTTTTTTATATTGCAAGAGAGAGCTTTGAGAATTATATGTGGAGCTCAGCCAAGAGTGCATTGTAAACTACTTTTTATTGAAACAGGCATTCTCAGCCTACCATGGATGTTTGTCCTGGCCTGTCTCCTCTTATATCAGAAATAATTTAAATAATTTCACAATTTGTAATTATATGCATAGTTATTCCAAAAGGACTAATTCTAACTTATATTTGAACAAATGCAAATATACAGCAACTCAAAACAGTTTTCACAACATATCTGTTAAACTTTTCAATAGTCTCCCAATAAGAATAAGGATACACCGACATTCAGGGGGACAGTCCGGAAGAAATTGATGGTTAACCCCATTTATAATATAAATGAATTTTATTGTTTTACTGGATAGTAATTCATTTTAATACTTTGACTATCGATAGCAAGTGTTATATTTACAGGTGGGATGTTCTTATTTCACAAAAGGCATAGATACTAGTATTGCAAAGAGGGAACAATACACCGCATCATTTCTTTGAGACGCCACAAGTATCCAGATACCAAAAGAAAATCATAATTCATATTTTACATTTTGGGGACATTTTAGGAATAAGGTTTCTGCTAGCAAGCAAAAGCAAGGGAATCATTAAATTCTGCAACTTACTAGATCTACCGAATTCAAATATTTAGAATTACAGACTCTGATAATTGCATCTTTGGGGAAATAAGGTTACACAAGATATGGCACCACCTGGACACCCCATGTAGACCTATATTAGCGAATAAGATACGTTCTCAATTCCTTACAAGGGATATGTTAACCAACCAGAATTAATCATGCCTAAAGTAGGCGTATCCCTAAGAACTTACGAATATTACATTACAGCATTTTCGGTCTGATTCTGACACCATTCTGTGTCTCAATTCCGTCATGTAGAAATATACAAGTTATCATTTACTAGCTAGGGAAATACGGCCAGTCATACACGACAATATAATAGCACGATCCGATATGGGACAGGTACTCCTTACTGCACAGGGACTGTTTTAGTTAACGAACACACTTCATACCCTCGAAAACTCTTTTGTCGATCTGAGATGCCAGTCTTTAGCTACGTCCGGAAGCAGAAGAGTGATTACCTGAGATCATTCTACCTTCGATAGTGAAATATTCCAACAACGCCCAGAACTCCAGAACTTACACGAATGCCGGAGGCGGGATTTGAAACTGTTTCCTCCTTCAACGTGGCATTAAATCAGCATTGACTTAGAATCGCGGCTAAGAAGACCTGTAAATCTCTAGACTCGGAAAGTACCTCATTTCGACAAGCAGCTCAGAACGGCTTATTTCACCACTGACAAATATCCGAGGACATCTCTTGCACATGATATTAAATACATATATGTATATATATATAACTTAATAGTTATGGTAGAAAGGAATACTTGCTAGAAAAGGAGAAACTTGGCAACTTGAACACTAATTACCAGACAGAGAGAGAGAAATGTGATCTCAGCGTGATAGCGAAGTGTTGCGGAGATGCAAATTTAAGACGTTGGAGGCATTAAATAGAGCCGCATATAAGTGGGGTGGAATCGCGTAACACGAGCGTGTCTACCTAGAAGAAGAAGAAGAAGATAGATGGGCGGAGGATTTCTGATCTGATTCAGTCACGCAGAGAGAACAGAGCGTTTTCATGTTCCCTGCGGGACCAACATTACTGAGCATGTTCACTTCTCCGTCACTTGATTATTCTCTCTTCTGTCTAAATTCATTTCTGATATTAAAACATCTGATGCGAAAGTTTACCCTTAAAGTATTCCAGCGAAGAGTACGTGATTGCATTCACCCAAGACGAGGCAAGACTTAAAACCTAAGTTTCTGTATGAAATGGTTAGCCTGTAACCATTCTCCACAAAACTTTGTACAAATAAGTACTAAGTGTACTTTATAACAGTAATTAATATACCATGTATTATAATAAATTAACCACACTATGCAATTTACTTAAAATAAAATAGTTAGAGGCGTTATCAAGAAAATCGACCAAATTAAATTCTTAAGTAAAGTGGTTGCAAAAATGTCGAACCCATGAAAGAAATACAACGCAAATAAAATTCAATGTAATGTACTCACCGAAATTTCCTTGCCCCCATCAGGAGGTCGTGTAGCGTAAAGTGCGCATTCAGTTGTTCCAGAGTAATGCAAAGATGTTACCGTTCGCCAGGCAAGACAGAGTGGCTGGTTTATAACTACCCTTCAGCAAAATTTAAAGATAAATGTTCCAAATAAAATTTTAGCTCTTAGTAAAAGCGTTTCGGATACGTTGATGATAAAATAAGAGAAAGTCTTCGTCAAACTTTCTATCACATCCCTATAATATAAATAACGCATATATATATATATATATATATATATAAAACACTTTTTCGTTCTCGAGCTATGCCCCTCACAGACACACCCATAGACATGATTCTGAAAATAACATTTTTGTTTACAGAGGACCTCAAGACGTGTAACTTATTTATGTTGAAAACGTGATATCGAATTTCAGATTCGAACACAAAACTTCCTCTACCCATAGTACTTACTGCACGGGTAGAGAAAGTAGTATATTGAACATTGTTCTTCAGTACACATTTAAAACAAACAAACTCATGGATCAAGTTTAGATTAATAAGAAATATACTGCAGCTGATATGTTTCAAAAACGTTTTGGTGGATTTGATAATGTCACTGGCGTTAGTAATCCTTATCATACATGAAGCCACGACTAAACTTCAACTAATGGATACATATTGACCTACATGGATAGGTTGAAAATAACGAGTTACGTTTGTTATGAATGAAACAAACAAATATAAATTAAGTGATAAAGTCAAGACAAGTAGTTAAAACAGAATTCTAGAGACATCAGCCAGAAAAGGACTTTTGGAAGCACACAGGAAGGAAAGAGAACAACAATTAGTAAGAAAGTCTTTCAATAACAGCAAGCAAGATCACCTTTTGCTAAAGACCAATATGAGAGTGCAATACAAAAGAGACAATTAGCTTTCTATGGACACATCAAAAGAATGGAACAGGTTTAAATAAAGTCCTCACTGACCAGGAGAAGAGAAAGGCACAAATCCCATGGCAAAAGATGTCGAAGAACATTTAAGAAAATGCAGGAAACAAAAAATAATCAGTAGAATGTTTCTCGGGTAAAGGATCTGTCTGAAGAGACAAAAAGGAAAAACAAGGCTACTTTCGGAAGAAGAACGTACTAAAATGAGTCAGAAAAAGAAGAAATATATGTGTAGCTAGAAAGAACTCGAGGAAGTGTAGGAAGTTGTCAATTCATACAAAACTCGAATGTTTCTTAACACAAACAAGTCCCCTAAACACAAGTAACAATTCCATGTATTGCAATAATCAACATCTTAGCATGACAACCTTGATCTCTTCCAGCAGCTATGACCGTTTTTTATAAATTGAAATAAATAACGAAATCGCTCCTTTTAGTTTCGCCCATATGTAATGAATACCCGATGAATAAAGACCAAGACCATTAATTGCTGAGGAGTAATTGTTTACTTCCATAATTATCGAACGTGTAACTGTAAAGTTACTAATAACGGTCGCTATGAAGCCTAACTTAAGGGGACCCTACATTCAGCTTTCGATGCTGAAAAACAGGTGTAGTTCATTATCGTTTTTCTCAGCAATGAATTGTTCTGTAGCCTTGTAATATGGCATGCTCTTTATTATTATTATTATTATTATTATTATTATTATTATTATTATTATTATTATTATTATTATTCTGTTTATTTATTCTGGCAGAGCTAAAGCCATTTGGCCTTCTCTTCCGCTCTTTATTGACTAGTTCTACAATGCTTCATATTTTCAGAATTAATTTAACTATTACAGTTATGGGTTATTATCTTTACAAAGTGGCAGGCAAATTTTGTGCACTGAAGTCCCATTTCCCTCACAGCTCAAACATTTTTATTAACATATAGCAGTGAAATTTTGCATGCAAGTATATTTAATAGTAGTGAACAACGCTATCTAGAATCATTCATGTAACTTTAATAGTTTATTTTTAAGCAAATATTTCTTATGTTAAAATTTGTAAAACAAAATGTAATAAACTATTTTTTTAAAATATTTATATGAAGATAATCCAAAGATTCCAAATTATGTTGTTCATATGATATTTACAAATAGAAAGAAAAAAGAATCACTGAGAAATAATGGTATTTATGAAAATTATCAGGGAAACGGCACTTCAGTGCACAAAATTCAGCTGCCATTTTGTAATGATAATTACCCGTATCCGTAATAGTTAAATCAATTCTGAAAATAGTGTGCAATTGTAGAACTAGTCAAAATAAAGTGTGCAAGATTACAAGGCTGAAGAACAATGCATTGCTGAGAAAAGAAATGAACTTCACCTATTTTTCAGCATCGAAAGCTGTAAGTCCCCCGCCTAAGCACTCGAAAGATTATTTTATTACGATATATGCCGATGACACAACGGCTGTTGTTGATGCTCAAAATGCTCAAGGGTTACAGACAGACTGTAATGCACTGCTAGATAATGTCCAGATATGGTTTAATACCAATATGTTATACTTAAACATAAATAAAGCTTATTACATGAAATTTCACAACATACAAAATAAATCAATAAATAATTTAAATTTAAGCATTAATAATTATTACATTCTTAGTGTTCAGGTAACTAAATTTCTGGGAATAACATTTGATGAACATTTGAACTTGCGCCCACACTGTTTAGAGCTTGTCCGTACTTTACATTCTGTCTGTTATCAAGGTAGAATTTTAAGATATTATGTTAGTAGCAATATGATTTTACTTTGCTCAAGCCGAGTCAAGGCTAAGGTATGGTATCTGTTACTGGGGTCCATCTACTATGTTGAATGATGTTTTTATTGCACAGAAGCGAATTGTCAGATGTATGGCGGGTATTGACAATCGTACCTCATGTAGAGACTATTTCATGCATTTTAGGATACTAACAGTCTATGGGTTGTACGTCTGCAAACTATTAGAATTTGTGCACATTCATATAAATGAATTTAGTTGCAATAGCGATTTTCATTCTTACAATACTCGAAATAGAAATAAGTTTACCATTCCTCAACATAATCTAAACAGTTTCAACAAATCCATCATTGTGTATGGTTTGAAGATGTACAATAATCTGCCTGTTAGCATTAGTGTCATTAATTACCTGAAAGTTTTTAAAAGACGTGTCAGAAGGATTTTAATTCAATTGTGTCCACACAGTATTAATGAAGTAAATAGGGCAATCTATAATTTACATTTAATCTTAGATATAGTGACAAGTCTTATGGCTTTATGCTCAAACAGATTATTATTATTATTGTTCTTATTATTATTATTATTATTATTAAGTAAAATGCAGAGGAAGTTTGGTTTTTCAACTCCAGGAGCCCGAGTAAGCGAATAACTCAGCATTATTTACTTTGCTAATAAGTCGCAAGTTGTGACAGTGGTACATAAAATTTGCTAGAGTATCATAAAGATAAAATCGTAATCAATAATTGTCAGATAAGCGCTCAATTCCTAGTTGAAATGTGCATATAAATGGCTTGCTTCACACTTGAAATGTATGCACTAGTTATTTCATAAGTTTCTCCCAAAACTACCAACTAATAATGCTGAAAACATCTTAATAAATAAATCTGATCTAAATTACAATAAAATATAAATGGCTTATGTTTATGCATCAGACGAAACCTTAGTTACAGAAGAACGCCCCAGTAAACGTCAGGAACTAAGTCATTGGGTTCATCCTTTTATTTTCTACTGAATTAAAACAGAAGGAACTGTCTGCAGGAGACAGACACCAGACTTGTAATGAATAGAGACAGGCACAATATGAAGAAAATTTTGCCAAAATATGAAATTTATTTATGCTAAATATGAAATTATGAAGAAAAAAATTAAAAATATTATGAAATGCAATAAATCACCAATTTTATCATCTGAATATTTGTTATTTGATTTATGACAACACACAAAGGAATATCTACCATATTCACAATGAGAGGGTAAAATAAAAACACTAGTTAACTGGTAATTAATACGTTAAATATTTACAATATTCTATTCACCTACATTTTTCACATCACATCATCACATCAACTAATATTTATTACAATAAGATAAAAGCAGCTTTTCAATGTTTTCTGGCAAAAAGTACATCTTCTGACGGTAAGAAACCTCTGAACTGTGTGTGTCTTTTTAATTTTTTTTATTTTTATGTATAATGCTATTTGTGTGTTGTTTCAGCTGAAACTTTGTGTTTGCAGATACCAGTATTAAAAAATAAATTAATAACAAAATTATTATGTAATTCAGTCACCCATTTGTTCAGAATAAAGATAACGGCGAAAGCCAAATATTAAGTGCACATTAAGCTCCGCCCACTCGATCACTCAATATTCACATTTTGTTTCTCAGGGAAGCAGGTGACAAACTATCATTGTATATTGTCGCCGACACTCCCGACAGTACCAAATATTAAAACTGCTAGAGTGCCCCTTGTACCGAATATTAAAAATTCTAGAGCACCCCTTGTACCAAATATTAAAAATTCCAGAGCGCCCCTTGTACCAAATATTAAATGCGAGAATATGTGCCTTGTACCCAACGGTTTGTCAGCCTATTCATCCTCAAAGAATTCGTTAGATCACGGCATAAAATGAATTGCTTCACTGGGGGAGGACTGGCCGGGATATGTCTCATGCGAAGATGCATCTTATATTTGTTCTTTCCCAAGATATCAAATGTAGCGTAAACATAATTTGAATGTTAGTACAAATTTGTCTTTAGATAATATTACACAGGTAATAAAAAGGACTATATTCCATACTTAACACTTTTGTTACAAAATGAATCGTTCCATCTGTTTTAAAACAGTTTAACTCTGTCATCAATTGCGCATTCCAGATTTAGGCACACGATCCAAATCACCACGAATCGCAAACAACACATAAATGAATATTCCCTCCTCCCTGCTAGTGAGCTGGTTCCTCTAACTGTAAACATCCCCTACCCCACCCTTGCTGTCAAGTTAGCTTTCGGAATGCAAAAAAAATTTGACTACCTCCACTCAATATGTAGAAATTCCATTCCCGATCATAATGGAAGTAGGCTATTATTAGAGCGGAATGGTGTACGGTACCTCTTAACAGTTAGAAGTGTTGCCAAAAGTCTTAGCTTTAGCTTTAGGGATTTGAGATGCGATTCCAGGGAAATTTTTCAAAACATTTTAATAATGTGGAAAACTCAATTCATTTGTCAAATAAGTATTAATGAAGGAAAAATTTGCAAATCATACAAAATATGAAGCTTTATGAAGATTTTCACGAAATATGAAGATTTTACCAAAATATTATGAAATATGAACTTTTTTCTTGCTTGCATTGCCATCTAAACTTCGTGATTCGTAAAGATCCGAGTTTTCAGAGCGCTAGTAGCCATATTTTAGAATATGAAATTTCATATTTTGCCTGTCTCTAGTCATGAATAATGCAGTCGTTGAAATCGCTGTGGCGTGAAGTCTTGGTAAGTAATGAATAAGACGAGCCAAGTGTTCAGGATAATTCCTCTAGAATTGATTCCTTACTAACCCGAGCTCTCCTTTTGGAGAAACTCAAACTAGAAATAGACTGGAACCCTAGAACTACCAGTTGTGATCTGTAGCACGCAGGTCTTTATAAATAAATGTCAAATATAAAAGATGGTATAATGTTCTCAATGAAACGTCAGCATTATTATAAACATCAAAGTTTCTACCAACTTCACAATGAAACGCAAACGAACGTAGACATCAAAAATTAAACTACGTTATTTAATGCAAGCTTTCACAATATGGCATTAAGTTAATTTAAATGCAACATACTTCGCTAATAAATGTGTTTTCTTTATTTTCTCTTCCATTTTATTCTTGAGAGAGTTATTCAAATGCAACTAGTATTAAAAAATCACCGATTTAATATCATCGCGACTGCGTGGTAAATGGTGTGACCATCAGAGAAATTTCCAAAGGGCACACGACTTCCTAGTAGACTGGCTGAAAGCAGTAAATTGAAGTGTCTATATCATTCAAACGAGGTGGAAAGCAAGCTTCCTTTTATCATAGACAAATTTTGTTAGCATAAAGCAGTTCAGCGAAGATCGCATGACTACCACCTTAAGATCTCACCGATTGCTACATATGGCCTGGAAAACATCTGGATCCATATGACAAAGAAATAATTGCACGAAATTGAAAGTCAAAACAACACTATGCCTCTCGAAATTCACGCCAAAACGCCTGGTGTACATACCAGCCAAAGAGAAATTCTACAAAGAGGAATTGCATCTTAATACAAGAAGATACGAACAGCTACTGCAAGAGACTCTGCAGAAGAGAGCCGAGATGTGGATTGATTTTTACAGCACAGAGGCCATAACCTCCCGGGACTGGATGCAGAGCAACTATGAGCTGAGACACGTAGGCCTAGTGATGAGATTTGCTGTGCGAACCATCATGCACGTGCAAACGTGCGAGTCATGTCATGTGATGTCGTGTGAAAATTGAACAAAATGAACTAACTTACCTACATACATTGTGCCAACTTAATATTTCATTCAAATTTAGAAGTAGCAGTAACTTCACCAATAGACATTTTGGTTAGGCCTACACTAGTTAACAAGGTTTTTGCCACATGGTTGAAACTATGTGTATCAGATCAAGTTTTATGTGTTATTTACGAATATGAACATAAAAATGTTCCATCGCCAAAATGGTTGCAACTATGTGTATCAGATTAAGTGTTATGTGTTATTTACGAATATGAACATAACAATGTTCCATCACCCTCAATTTTTTAGGAAATCACTAAAATATATCTAAACATATGAAAATGTAGTAGTGATGATAGGGTGTCAACATGAAATGTTCAGTTTTTTTTTTGTTTAGTTTGAGTTTGGCTGTGCCTCTAAAAAAGTGTTGTAAGTGAGTTTTGCTGCCTGTAGTTTTAATTTTCACTGCAATGAAGAAATTACGCCGTGCGTGTGTTAATTCGCCAAATACTTTCTGTTACGTATATGAACAGTTTACTGTTAAAAATCAACATCGATCTTTAACAGAGACATTAAAAGAGGCGTACTACAGTTATTTTGGATGTCGTGTTGGTGATGAAGACAAAGTGTGGGCCCCGAACGTGTGCTGTATAACATGTTATTCAAATCTAATTAAGTGGGAAAATGGTGACAAAACCCGTGCTATGCCATTCGCGGCCCCAGTGGTCTGGCGTGAACCAACTAGCCACGCACAAGATTGTTATTTTTGCTTAACAAAAATTGGAGGACATTTTAAAAGGACAAAATCTAATATTGAGCATCCCAATGTTCCAGCTGCTATAAGACCTGTTCCACATGGGCCTGGACTCCCAATCCCTAGTCCACCTACACAGTCAGAAGAGTCCTCTCCAGGAGAATAACAAGCAGATGAGTTACCGAAACCATCCACTTCCTCTGATCCAAACTACAGCCCAGAACATAAAAAGAAACCCCTCCTGATTAATCAATCCAGACTGAACGACTTAGGTAGAGATATGTACGAGTATCTCCCGAAGTAGCAGGCTGAAGTGCTTGGATCGCAACTTCAAGAATGGAATCTACTTTCCCCCACTACTAGAATTTCTTCTTTCCGGAAGAGATTTGAACAATTTTCTGGTTATTATGTAATGGAAAATTCCCTCTGTACATGTATAAATATAGACGGTTTAATGGATGAGCTTGGATTTCAACATGTCCCTGAAGAATGGAGAATGTTTATTGATTTATTGAAAGCAAGTCTCAAAGCAGTATTGTTACACAGCCTGAAAGGCCTTTTCTGAGGTAGTGAATGGGTTTCTGGGAAATAATAAAGCAGAAAATTGCCGACAATTGGTTCAAGAACTACTGGAGAGTTACAAACCACTAGGATGCAGAATGTCTCTGAAAATTCATTTTCTCCTTTCTCACCTGGAATTTTCCCCTGAGAATTTGGGTGTTGTCAGTGATGAGCAAGGGGAAAGATTTCACCAGGACATTCAGAAAATGGAGCAGAGATATGAATGTAGATGGGATCCTCACATGATGGGCGACTATTGATGTTTTTTTAGTTAGGGAGACTGACACGCACTACAAGAGGAAGAATTAACTGTAAGTCTTAAAATTAAAATTAGTTGTCACATTTATAATCCCTATCCTGGATGTTTAAGTTACTAAGTAGTACTACAAAGGGTTTTTGACTATTTGTTCTTAGGATTTCCTAATTCCAAGTCACAATTTCAAATTGTTTACTTTATAGCAAAAATTACATCATTTTATTACATTTTATTGAGAATGAAAGTCAATTTGTCAATAGTAGCATCAATGCATTCCTTTTATATTACCTCATATGTAAAAGTAATGCATTTTATAACATAATTCCAGAAATAAATAAATACTTGTGACATTTGTAGAATTATGTTTAAATTTACTAAATTTTCTGAACTTTTTGCAAGAATCGAACTAGGTTCTGCCACACGAAAACGTTACGTGTTACGGACTTTTTAATGTCATTTTCGTGTTCAGGCGGTCTGATTTATATAAAATGACCTGCCATGAGGAAGACAAAAAGTTTAAATTTGTTGACTAGTGTTATTATCAATCTACATATCAGCTACCACACAAGTATATTCTGATTGACCTTAATTTTATTCTTGAATGAATATAGCCTACGAATTTAGGCTTTCCATTTTTTTAGTGAAACTTCTTTAACTAAGCGCGCTAGGAGTAAATTGAGAGCTAACCGAAAGTTCCGTTACGAACAAAATCGTCACGAAAGTACTGTAGTGGGGCTGTGACGGACTGCACAGAAAACACTCAATTAAATTTAAAAAAATTAAAAATACAATATTCAAAAATACAAAAAATACAAAAAATACAAAATGAAAGAAACCAAAATTCAAAATTGATAACTGAAATAAAAATTTAAAATCTAAAAATCCGAGTTTAAAAAATCGAGAATCCAAAAAATACAAAAATTAAGATCCACAATTTAAAAACTCCAAAATTAAAAACATTTAAAAATCCAAAATTTAGAATATAAAAAATACAAATTTTAAAAAGTCTATAAACCCAAAATTAAAAAGTCCAAAAATCCAAAATTTAAAAATTCAATACTAATCCAAAATTGAAAAAATCGAAAAATTAAAATATCCTAGTTTCACTTCTGTCGGGTGGCGTTCCACGCACCCGATTTTTTTTTTGTAGCTTTTTTTTAATTTTTACTGTTACTGACATAATTGCGTAAATTTCATAATTCCTTAAAAGCGGATATGTAAGATTAATGGAATTGCTTTGTGGTAAAATATAATTTTTGTGCATTACTGGTAACGCATTAGATATTCGATCGAAAAAGTCGCCATCTATTTTTTACCTGGAGAAAGTTACACTATTATGAGCACTTGTGTTCAACTAAAAGCGCCATCCTAGTATTGAATGTATTAAATGTAGTGAGGACTCAAGTTTCTTCACTGAGGAGGTTTCAGAACTTTCCAGAAGTGGCAGCGAAACAGCAAAGTCTGAGGGCTATGTATCTTACTACACATGAATACCTCAACAACAAGTTTCCCTTCCTCTCACTGGCTTCGGTTTGACTTGGGTACAAGGGATGTCACAAATTCTCAACTTGATTGAGTCCCAGTATAACAGTAGCTGGAACCAACTATTACATCCTTTAATAAATCAAGTTGTTTTGTAATAATATATATATATATATATAAGTTATATATAATCGAAAGTGTGTATGTATGTATATATGTATGTATGTTCCCTATACATTTTCTGACCAATTTGCACGAAACTTTGTACACATACCCAGTTATGCCCGGGAAGTAACGCGGTCTACATTAAAATTAAAACAAACCACTCCTTCCCTTGAAAATGTATATAATTTCTGAGAATATCATACTGAATTAATGAAAATGCAATTCAGTTCACATGACAACAGTGTATTGTTTGAGTGTTCACATAAGGCTTTGGAAATTGCAAGTAACTGGGCTTTGACAAATTAGAGAAGCTATCGACTTAACAGACAAGACTCGATATTTCGGTACTCGGTGTTCACCACAGTACAGTATAGACTTCCAGAAACACTCGTAACTCGTAACTCGTAACTTAGTATGGAGTATTGGTTAATGGATTCCTAAAGGAAAGTAAAAACAATTTAAAACTTTGTTAGTGGTTGAAAAACGGTTGTTTGCAGTCTATTACTGTATTAGCCTATGAGTGGTTCAAAGATTCATAGTTACGTATTATTTTATGAATGAATTCTGTTTTATAGTGTATTATCTTATGTATGAATATATAACTTTTGATTAATTCCTTCGTATACTGTTATCAATCGGTTAATATTATCAGAATAGCTGCGTCCCACAGTGATCACAATAAGCGGCGTGCAATGTATATCGGAGCGTTTTGAAACTATTGCTCACAGACTAATGGAGCGCCCGTGAATGGCCCCGTAGATTTTGGGTATTTCCAAATGGATATGGATATTATAATCGTGATATATTATAATCGTTTAATTGAATATCACAGAAGAAGACATCACTGAATGATAGAAACAGATGCATATGAATAATTATTACAATTACTGTATAATAATAATAATAATAATAATAATAATAATAACAACAATCGTGATAATAAAAATAACAATAAAGATAATTGTAGACTTAAACGGGGAGCTTTAACCTGTAAACAAAGGACGGAAATATTTTTACGTACGGTATGTGAATGTTCCAGGATATCAAATGAGAATAAGTAAAGATATAGGAGTTCACCGTACAACAGTGTCGAAGACAATTAATCTAGTTCTGTAAAAAACAGTAGAGAAAGCATATTTTTGTGGATAAAATTCCAACTGGAAATGAGGTTGATGGAGCAAAAATAGAATGGTCCGAACTTTCCTTCTGCACTCACATTTGCATTTGCACAACATGGGGATGAAGATGTGAACAGGAAAGGCGAAGTGGCCATAAATGTACAGGCAACGTGCAATGTAGAGGAGTTCACTTGTGCATAGGCCTAGTGTCATGAGCAACCAGAGGATTTGGCATAATGCCATGCCTCCTAACCCCATAACTTAGCAGCAGAAAGAACGTGTTATAATTGAGAGATGATTTGGACCGCTAAAATAGTTTCTTTAAACTTGAAAAAGTACCAAAAAATACACCAGTTGTGTTGTATTGCGTAATATTGGCAAATACGAGGGGCATACTGAAAGACGTGAGCAACATTCTTTCACAACCTTAATCTTTATTTGTTAAGTGAAATCAAGTATATGTTGTTTTATTTTGTAACTTAGAATTACATATTAATTTTTAACAGTTTTAATTATAATTGCCAATTGTCTGCCTATAATACTGATAAATTCCTATTCAAAGCACTTTTGTGTTGCTTTTGATTAGAGGAATTATTAGTTCAAGTGGTGTAAATAATAAGTCTATTTGTACCCAAGTGCTTTATTGGTTGACTCCATTAATCTTGGCATTTAAAGAGAGAGGAAAATTGAGCGTTCTTATAAAGGTTAAGAGCCTCATGAGCAAGTCTTAAACTGAACCCAGATAAGTTGCAAGATGTCTTCTCTTCTCTCCACTGCACTTAAAACAGAGTTAGGGGAGATGCATGCCCACCATTACGAAATGCACATGAACTTGAATAGGAGGTTACGATATCTAATTACTCCATGTCTCTTTTTCGTTATCATTTATAAGAATGAGTTTAAAATTAGCCAATCGTAGATATCCAATTTCCTTTATAACCTTTTACAAAAGCGATAAAGGCACGTCATCTTTTCTGATTCCTTGTCATTTCTTGAGGTGTAGGAAAATTTGGAAATCACTGGAAGTGAGGTCCGGGCTGTAGGGTGGATGTTTAAACACCTCCTAGAAAGTCTCCTGCAGAAGTTCAATAAATGACAGAGAGCAGATGTTTGTCACACAGTGGTTCAAATCCCTGGCGGTAGACTTGTACGACACAGTAATTCGAAAGTTGGTTCCACGGTAAGGTCTACGACAAATGTTTCAATTCCGGTGGCAAATATGTTGAATAATAGCTGAATACTTGCTGTATCTGTTGGAAAATATATGTCCATGAAATCGTGTTTTGTTTCTGTAAATGGCCCCAGGGCAACTTAGTTTATGTAAACGATTCGTATGTCATAAATGCCTTTTAACAGTACCGTGTCAATGTAAAATGCTTTTCAAACAATTTAACTTCGATACGTTTTATGAATTATTTATTACATTTATTCGTTAAATGCAACTCGTGACTTTGAGCTCTCCTGGATAAATTTCAAGTCACTTCTGGCATTACCTATGTTGATGATGGAGAATGGGAGATGCATTAAGAAAAAATAATAATAAATGATTAATATCATAATTATAATTATAATACAATAAGGCGACCACCGGGTAGTGTATAGGGGACAGAGCCGCAGGTTATGAAGACATTAAACCCTTTTAACGGTCCAGTCTTAATTTTTAATTTCGGAAATATAAAAAGCCTACGTACTTTAATATTTTATATGTAACGAACAATTAAGGAAGGGGAAGTTCTTAATACTGCAATTCTGTAAAAACTGTAATGATATACACTACGTAACAATTAGGGCGACTAAAGTTGAGACGTGAAATGTTTTTCCCTCATCCATCAAGTGGAATGGCGGAGAAAACGAAAAGTCCGAAGGTTTTATTTTTTAAGATGCTGAAGAACGGCGCTCACTTTAATATCACCAAACTGGAAGATGAAGTCAGATTTATTCCCATTTACGACGACGTTTAGACTGCACAATGCTCGTATATTGCATATCTCGATACTAAAACTACAGGTTATATGAGTTTTGACTAAACACATAAATTCATAACAAGTTCCAGCATTTAAATCAAACTGTTAATTTTTCAGTGTGCTTCAAGCCAGACGCGGCCCTGGGGTAACTCGCTAAGAAAGTAATAACTTCTATTTAATAGCAGCAATATTAATAACAATACTAGTAATAATAATCTATCAAGATTTCTTTGAGGTTGCATCCCATTGTGTGAGACCTTGTAGCACCACGTATTGCATTGCAGAAGAATCGTTCTCACTGGAGTAGGTGCACCTATGTTAAGCACATCTCATATCCCACTTACGCATGTGTCTGGAGAAAAGTGCACTCTAAATCATTCGGTTAGATTTACTGTCTTTCAAATAATCGCATAGCATATAAACACACGTATCACTTATAATATTCAAAGCAATGGTATAACTCGGGATTAAAACCACGTGAAGATGTTTACATTGTCTGAGCTCTCGGCTGCTATCAGCTCTCCAGCCATCTTCAATGAGAGATCTTCCTCGGAAGATGGCTGCAGAAAATCAATAAGTTTATTAATATATGTTTCCAAACTGAGAATGAAATTTCCTCGTTTATAATGTTTTTTTATTGATGGAATTCATTACATAAGTGAATGCAAGCGTAATCTGTTGGACCGGTTTACAGGGCAGAGCTTCCATTATCACACAAGCTTGGGTAAAGATAGAATCGTTTTGTTTTAAATGTTTACTCTGGTAATCAGTGTGTTGGTCTATCAATATAATATTATAGGAGAAAATTTCTCTCACACTGGGATTTGAACCCAGGACCTTTGACTTTCCATACCACTTCTCTACCAACTGACATAAGCCAGAGTTCACTTTACAGTGCCAGATGGAACCTCTCTCCGATGTCTGATTGCCGTTAATGGTCTATCTCACTGACAGCCAAGTTATGTCATATGCAGTACTGTGAGGCACACTAATTAGTGCCTTTGTGACCGGGCTTCCACTGTTATTGTACACTTACCATTCATGATGGATATAGTAGGCCATGGGTGCGCAACTGGTGCACATTGTGTCACTGTGAGGTAGGGGAATTTCTCCCACTACAGCCGCCCCTCACGTCAGCATAAAGCAGTTTCGATGTGACACTGAACATTAAGAACAGGTTTCTTACGTCACAGCAAGGGATGGGGACTAAAACGTTTCCCCTCAGTTGCTCACCTATGTAGTAGGCTATATGCATTCAAGAACCACAGATTATTGTCTGTGTTGAATATTACATGAGAATATTTTCTCCGACTATGCCAGCTCTAATTTGTTAGGACAGCCGAACAGAGTCGATGTTTAGTTATGCGAAAACTGTAACTAAACCATGAATAATACAAATTCACAGTAAAATAATTAATGCAAGCTAATTCAGCTTGAAACTGAATTAAACCAAATGTGTATGTGAATGAAGTTAACGTAGTAAAGAATAAGATCAGGTAAACTGATGTATCAAAGTGCCAGAATTCTTGAATCAGTGACAATTGCAATTATGTTATACAGGAAATAAGTTATTTTTGCAATCGATCTCCGAGTTAAAATCCAGATCGATTCATGTCTGCTCTAAAACTGGAATATGGCAAGAACTTCAATCAACTTCACCTTTTATGCAATCTATAATGTTGAAATTACACTCCTCCCTGACTCCATGCTGCCGTATCTCGGAAGTTACCGACCCTGGTTTATATATTTAACTTTAAGTCTGACTTTATTATAAACTGATTTTATGGTATTTATAAATGTGGTACTAATTCCTAAACTAACCATTTTGTTTCAGACAATATTTCTACCTTTCCAATAGAAGGCTTTTTGCAAAGCCGAAAATCACCAATACAGTTTGCCTCTTTTAAAACGTATAGTAAGGGCGGGTGATACCACGCGTGGGGTGTTACCGCGCATCTTCTGAAATTCTAGTAACCAGTCGGTTTTTCCACATTCTGTCAGTGTTGTGTTATACTTTGATCTGTGAACACATGTTTCTCTCAGTTTATTTGGTTTATTAGTTGATTTATTGGAAGAAAAACCCGGTTTTGAAGAAAAATTGTCGAGGTAAGTGTTTGAAGTTTTATTGCCTTCTTGGGTATTTTCGTTTTCTGCTTCAGTGCGTTTCGTGGGTCGCCTTTTCACTGTGGGGGATGAATGGAGAACCTGTTTACTCATTCTAGTGGCGGTCACAAGGTGTTTAAAAATTTTGTTTATGAAAAAAAAAAACATTGAAGTGTGTCGTTGCGAGTGGGGGATTACCGCGCACTCTTAGTGAGGGTGATATCACGCAGCCATAGCGAGGGAGATGCCGCGCAGTTTGAATAAAAGTTTTGTACCACAGCTGAGCGAAATATATTAAAGCACTGAATTTGGTTGAAATTACTGTATTTGTTTTAAATATTATAAATTAATATATACTCATTTTCCATTACAGTGAAAAATTGTCATGCCGACACAATATGGTCCCCGTAAGAGCAATAGGGCATCTTGGACGCAAGAAGAGTTAGATAGGGCAATACATGCCGTAAAAGTGGAAAAAATGCCTATCCGGCGAGCGGCAAGAGAATGCAACATCCCTGAAGGAACGCTACGTGGCAGGTTAGCGACAGACAATTTTAAAAAGGGACGATTAGGACAGCCGTCGTATTTAGGTGAGGACGCCGAAAGGAAATTAGTCGAGCATGTCAGGAAGTTGCAAGCAGCAGGATTTGCCCCAACTAGAAGGAATTTTAAAAATATAGCTTTCAACTTGGCACAATCTATGGGACTAAAGAACAAATTTAACAGCTGCAAGAAAACTGCCGGCAAGGATTGGTATAAATCCTTCATGCGTAGGAACCCAGATCTCGCTGTAAGGAAAGCAGAAGGTGTTTCCAATGCCCGAGCCAATGGCATGTCAGTGAAGGAGGTGGATGGATATTTCGACCTGTTAAAGGAGACGATGATCGAACATCAGCTAATGGACAAGCCAGGAAATATTTACAATATGGATGAGTCTGGCTTGCAATTAAACAATGATCCCGATCGAGTCATCGCCATAAAAGGGAGTAAAGATGTCCACGTCAGAAAGTCATCTGAAAGAGGAGAGACAATTACAGTCATAGCTTGCTGTAATGCAGAAGGGTCATTTATTCCCGCTTATTGTATTTTTAAAGGAGTTCATAAGCAACAAGTGTGGACAGAGAAAATGCCACCCGGTGCTGTCATTCAAATGCGGAAGGAATCAGCCTATGTTGATTCAAATCTTTTCATGGACTGGTTGGAAAATCATTTCATTCCAAGAAAAAAATCAGGGAAGTGTTTGCTGATCCTCGACGGGCATGGATCCCACGTTAACTCACCTGACATGCTCCAGAAAGCAGCAGACAATGATATTGTGTTAATGTGTTTACCAAGCCATACTACGCATTATCTGCAACCTCTCGATAGGGCATTTTTCGGCCCATTCAAGGCTTATTTCAAGAATGCATGTGAAGAGTGGGGCATTTCTAATCCTAATAGGAAGCTAGAAAGACGCCATTTTGGTGAACTGCTTTCCAAAGCTTGGTCTCGGTCCGCAACAGCAGAAATTGCAATATCAGGATTCCGTGCTACTGGAATATTTCCTTTACAGAGGTCTGCAATTCCAGAGCATGCATTTCTACAGTCTGGAAGCGGGGAGCAAGAGAACCATCAGACAGATTCCATCTCTGATTCCGATGACGAACCTTCCCCAGTTTCCACAGCTGCAGAACAAAAACCAACCCCAACAAAGTTGCTGAACAAGGTCTCGCCTGTACCAAATCCTGGGCCGAGTAAAGTGGCTAGGAAACAATCAGCTGCAATACTGACGGATCCCAAGTTCATTGCGGAAAAGCGAGAAAAAAGAGCTGCAGCCGATAAAAAGAAGAAAGCAGCAGAAATGAGGAAGAAAACTGCAGAAAGAAAAAAAATGGAGGCTCAAAAGGAACCAAAGAAAAGTGTCGCAAAGAAATCTTTGAGAAAAAGACTCTTCGACGCTTCTTCTACCGAAGATGAAGACGAACCAATTTTATTGGATTCGACAGAAGAAGAATCTTTCGACGAAAATGAATGTGTCGAGTGTCTGGAAACTTATTCCGAGACAACCAAGAAATCGGACTGGATCAAGTGCAAAGTTTGTCTCAGGTGGCTACATGAGAGTTGTTCAATTTACAATGACAAGTGTGCCCTTTGTGGTCGTCTAGCAAACAAAAAGAAAAAAATTGTTAAATAAAAAGTAAGTTCTCTTGAATAGAATAGTTGCAATTAAATATTTAAATATTTTTTCAATGTATGTTTTATAATTGCACCTTAATGCATCTTTAATTGAAAACATCTACAAAAACATTTGAAAATCGAATTCAAAATATTTCATGTTAAAATAGGTCCCAGTAGTATCAATAATATAGTCTATAGTGCCTATTATCATGATAATGTATAACATTAATTCGATAATCAATGATAATATTATGTGAAATGATTTGTTGTAAATGTTGCCTTGAGTTTTAGCTTCAATTATAAACTTTAAATCTATGCGCGGTATCTCCCACCACCGTGCGCAATAACACCCACCCAGGGTGGGAGATGCCGCGCAAAACGTTTCTTCGGTATTTTAAAATTTCACATATTAAATAATCTCGCATGTTAATGAAATTCGTTCTGTAATAAATAAACGTTATTCCTTGTACAAACCGTGAATTTTAGCTAATAACTGGCATTTCTAGTTTATTTTTCTTTTACTTTTGAAAAAGTGCGTGGTATCACCCGCACTTACCTCTACCTGTTCACCAATGTTTTTATAGCAAATAGTGGTCGATTGATCGTTTAACCCAAACTGAAAAGGTGACAACATTTTATAATATTTCCATCCAGCATCTTAGTCCATTAGCTAGAATCCCTGTGAATACTTTACTAAGACGGGGGGGGGGGGAGAAATTCCTCTGCAATTACTGGGTCGTTGGCACATCCTTCTCCTTTAAAAATAGGTTGAACCAAAGCAATTTTCCACATCTCGAGAAATTTACCAGTTGTTTTAATTTTGTGAAATATATTTACTTTAGACTCTATGCCATGTCTCTTGGAGCAGTAGATTTTCCATAAATGTAGGGAAAGGCTGCAGCCGTGTTGAATTTTAATTTTGTGACATGGTCGAATAACTCATCACTAGAAAAATCCATATCGAGCTCATGTGTAACCTTATAAAGCATTAATACCAAGTACTTCCATTTTTAATTGCGTGGCAGTATTTCTAAAATTTAATGAATAATTGTAATATTGTTCCAAACTGGTTGGGGAGATCTCACATTTGTTTGACCCGTTATTTATTAAGTGCCAGTATGGTATTTTATGAGATTGTTTGGGGGGCGGGAAAATGTCTGTCCGTCTGTCCGTCCGTCCGTGAGCCTGTACGCGCGATAACTCAAATACCCTTTATCGGATTTTAATGAAACGTAGATTTCATAGTTTATCTATGTAGATATTCAATTTAGCATTACCTTTACAAGCGGGAAAATCATAGAAAGACACAAGTAAAAATGCGAGATTTTATGTACGGGTTATGATGAAAGAATATAAATTATTCAATTTCTTTAACAGATAGAAGAAAATTTTGTTAGTTCTGGACAAAAATATGTTAATTGGATTTAATTGTTATGAGCCTGAGACTTCAGAATGAGAGTCCAAGACGTTACTATCTCGACCACCCCGTTAGGTTTACGGAAATAATAATTTCTAAACTTTCTGAAGCCTACGTGAACATTTGATAATACCGTTTCCATAGAAACCGAGCCGTTTTCGGGGGGTTTTTAAGGCTAAAAATGAAAATAATAAACATTTTGGAATTGTCCTGTAATTTACAGCCTGAAAGTTATATGTGTACCAAATTTAAAGTTTCTAGCTCATCTTTAAGTGGGCAAACATTAATGTCAGTGAGTGAGTGAGTGAGTCATGTGGCTTTATATTATAGGGATAACTATAACCTGTACCATTATCATGAGTATACTTATATAATTTCCACTGCGTGTCGTCGTGATGAGGTGTATTGATAGAATTCACGTTGTGTAATAGAGTGAAGTGTGTATTCTATAACAAAAACAATATATAACATAATATGTCATGAAGGACTTTGTTGTGAAATATATTCCTTTTTATTAGTCGACTTTAACAAGAGCAGGTTTGATTTCTGGTTTTGACAAGTTTTTGGTGTTTAAATATTTGCAGTTGAGTCGGTCAGTTCCAAAACTCACTAACTCCAAAATTTATGATTTTCTGTTTTTGATGTCACCTGGTAGGCAATACTGTGTTACATACAATGGTGCAATTTCTTGGTTCCAAAACTCTTTATTTCCCTAACAAAAATCAATTTAAAAAGTGGTCACTGCAACAAAACTATCTAATTCCAAGCACCTTACTGCTCCAAAACTCACTAATTCCAGAATCACTTGCCACTGCTTCAAAACTCACTAATTCCCGTACTTTTATTATTACTATAACACATTCTGCAACAAAACTACTTAACTGATTAATGTGTTTAGGCACTTCACATTCAAAGCAGACTCCTGAAAATACGTTTATGTATGCTTGGACCGAAATGGAAGCTGCAAAAGGTTCTAGTGAAATAGCTACATGTATCATTCGTCGCCTATAGAACACTTTGTTTCCAGAAAATGTAGAAAGAATCCGACTGTTTCCTGATGGAGCAGGGGGGCAGAACAAGAACATCCCTCCAGATAGGGTGTTTGGTGTTATTGAGAGGAAGGTAAGAAAGTTGGAAACAATCGTACACCCTAGATGAGTACTTCAAAATCTTTAATGAATCAGCTACTGTAATAAAATTAGGAACAGACATTGAAGTTGAGGATTGGAAGGAGGCAACAATACAAAATGTGAAGAAGCCGGCTGACTGGCACTTTAGGTTTTCTGCGTGCAAGAGATTTATTTTAACAAGAGGAAATAATAATACAGGAAAGGTTCAAGGGGAGATCACTTACCTAATTGACTTAGGTAAGTCACAAGGTATTGCAAAGAGAGGCTGCAGGATAGGCAGGATTGTTGCTAGAACAAAACCTAATCATGTTACCGTCAACCCCAAAAAGGTAGAAGATGTTAAAAGCTCCTTAAAAAGCACTACGGTGAAGACTGGACAAGCTTGAGTCCCTGAAATTCTACGAGGATCTTTTCAACATGGAAACCATCCAAGGGCCTGAACTCAATCAAAGCAATGAAGATGAGGAGGAGCCGATGGACGATGACATTTTAATCCTAGAAGGAGACTTCATAGTGTAAACATTCATATTAAAACCTTGAAAAACAATGTAATCTATTTACAAATATATCTGGTTTTGTGAACCAATTTTGCTTTTATTTTGCCTTGATAAAAAGAAACATAAAATCTTCAAAAGTCTTTGTAAACTGCAGCAAAACTATCTAAATCCATTCATTACTGCACCAAAACTACCCAAAAATGCAATCCTATTCCAAAACTCACTAAGTCCATATTTAAACATTTTTTTACTTATAATATCAACAAAATTCGTTTAAAATTTGTATCAGGTGTGTTCTGGTTGTTCTAAGCAATATAGATATATTTTCGTTGATATTGAGTGGACTTTCGTTTAGCTGACACAGTTTTTTGGTCCTCCTGTAAAATTTGGTAAGATGGAGTTAGTGAGTTTTGGAACTGACTAACTCAGTTATGAAGGCAATATCTATCTCCACCTTATTTCTAAATGTTCTGGCTGAACTTCCTAAGTTACTTCTAGCCCAGTAGACCCACAGATAAATCACATGGGAAATTCCATTCAGCAAATGAGGTTATTTATGGACTAAGGAGACTAAACAGAAGATACAACTGGAATTGTTACTAATCGCACCGCCATTGAAACACTCTACTTCCAATGATTAGTTTTGAAAGCGAGGTGGCGTTGTGGTTATTATATTCTATCCACTGCTGGATTGAAACTACACATTCACAAACCCGAGCTCTATCGGCTTGTCTGCCAGAGAGAGTTACGACGCTCTAAAACTGTTGGGGTCAAGATTTAGCTTCCTGATATCTCATAGCACCGGTAAGGTAAAATTTCAACAGTTTATAATCCGACAGTGAATTTTTGGAAGATGGTAAATGCACTAAATTATATATATGATTGAGATAACATAATGGCTGGAGCGTACTTTATGTTTCTGTTCATATTAAAATGGACATTTGTTCATCAGTACTTTCAGTCCTTTCATACCTCATTCTTACCACTTTTACTTTAAATTAAACCATATTTACAGGTTTTATCAACATTTTTTAATTTTTATCTTTATTTTCGTGTATTAATAAGGATGTATGTGAAAGTTTAAGAGCGAATTTAAATACTTTGTTCAATGTTCAGTTTTACTTCAGTTGTTCAGTTCGGGGTTTCTAGTTGTACTTAATAAAATAAGATTCTATTTCAAACGAAATCAGATTACAAACACCTGAATGTAATGAATTTAGTTGAGGAAAATGAACAAGCTAAAAACACTTCGGTTCTCCACAGTCAGAATATAATAGTCTGCTTGCATATCAGATTAAATTGATGTATAACAACATGGAAAGCCCTAACCTCTCATGCAATATTTTAGCTCAGTATTTCACACACACATGACATTTACTGTAGCAAGTGTTTACGTGAATTAATTATGTCCGATGAACAACAAAGCGCCCTCAGAGATGTTTAATTTGATTTCACAATGTCCTATTCACACTCACAAAACTATGAGAAAGGTATAATTAAAATTAATTGTATGGATCACAATATCGCTGCATCTATAAAAACAACACTTCAAATGCATTACTATGGTGTAAGTAGAAAAGCTCTAAAGCAGCGATTATCAAACCGTGATACGCGTTAGTTGTAGGAGGTATGTTACCAGCTTTCAAGGGAAAGAAGGAAGCAGAAATGAAAAAGAAATACAGGTTAGGTACAGACAATTTGTTTGTACAGACAATTTTTTTATTTATTTTATTTAAATTAAATTTATAAACTTATGTAAAAATACAAATACAAATACAAAAATACAAGAATAAACAAAAACCATTTACAAATTTCAAAATTAAAGTACAATACTTTTTAAGAAAAGAAAAACAACGAAAAGAACCAAATATTTATTTAGAAATACGCCCGAATGAGCAAACTGCTCGTGCTCGGGTGTAGATTCAGAACATCAGAGTGGAGAAAGAGGAGAAACAAAAAAACAAAGTGAGAAAGATAGACACACATAAAAAGGGTAAAAAATGTTAAACAGAGCTAAAAAAAGAAAAGACAAATTTATAAAAAGGAGACAAAAAATATTAAACACAAATACATACAATAAATAATAATAAAAATAAATGACTTAAAGCTAATAAAATTACAAAAAAAATGTTTTACATACTTATTAAATTTAAAATTGGGGTAAACTGCGATATCGGGGTATCTACTGATCATAGATAATGCTATGGCTTTAAAGTTGTCTTTAAATTTTAAACATTTTGTGTTAGGTGTTTTCTGGGGATGTGACATGAAGATTGAGATGACTTTATTCTACGTCAATGGCACTTGAGTGGAAATTGAAGCCAACAGATGTTTATTTAATAATCAAACTGAAATAATTATTATTGTGATATGCAAAATAAAAATTGCTGGCGCATTCTTTGTAAAGAGGGAGACCATTTAAGTAAAATAGACCGGAAGTTACTTGTTCGAGTTAATATGACATGAAATGGAACATACAGTAACGATACTAGATCACAAAACGATGTAACGTGTCTGGTTAAAATAGTGACAATGATTGAGTCATAACATGATCCAGAGTCTCTAAATAATGACGTAGTTTTTTATTGTATGAGGCAGCCAAGGGCATTAATCTCTTCAAGCATCAAACTGAAACTAATACATGCTTCAATATGCTTATTTGTCATCAGTAAATGTCCTTCAAATAATAAAGTGGTAACTAATATTTATCGTTATACACCACTAATAGCCTGTGTCTAATTCCGTTAAATTGTGAAAAAACTGCAGCAGGTATGACGAAGAAAAGTTCGGAATCAATCCCCATTACGCAGCATTTTCGTTCATTCCGAATATATACATTTATAACCATAACTATTACACATTCATATAAATGATTCATACCGAGTGTCAATGTAAGACTTGCATGTCTCATTGTACCGCATTCCACATAATTATAATCTAGTTGAGTGTAGACAAGGTATGATTGTTTTAAGGTATGTATGTACGTTTGGAAGTTAATTCTTCATTTGGTGACCAAATTTTCTCAATTGCTTTTATAAGTAAACTGTTACCAGAGAAACCTACCTGAACATTATAAAATAAAATAAATAATTTGTATTTTTATTTTAAAAATTTCCAAATTGAAAAAGAAATCAAAATCTTCGAACCGCTGTAACATGCACAAAAATGGAGGTATTAATAGCATTTTATATGCGGAACTGTTCCAATATATGACCATTTTGTTTTTTCTCTCTGACTTGAGTCTGACATGCATGACAAACTTTATAAAATGTTTGTTCCAAAGATCACAGACTACTTAAAATTGTGAGTTGGAAATAATGCGATGCACAGAGCATTTCCCTCTTCATAAATTCTAATTTTGTATCAAAACGAAGTTTATATGACAACTTTACAGGCTATTTTTTGGGTTTGGAATGCTGAGAAATTTTCATTTCTCAGAAAATGCAAGAAGAAATTTGAACATTCGCATATTACTTTTATAACGCAGCTTACTTAAGGAATCCGGTGTCGCCCGTGTTTGTATTTTGATTTCACTTTAAAGTCAAGTTTCGCAGGTCTTTTAATTTTCAAAATTTAGGTCCTTGTTCAGCTATTCAGAGTTTGAAATGAGAAAAAACGACTTACCACTCACTACCACATTGTTCCCTCAGGAAGTGCTAAATAGCTATTTATATCACCCACAGAAGACAAAAATTTTCAATTATTTCTTTTACTGACTATGGATAGTAGCCTAAGGGTTGAAATAAGAAGAAACAGAAACTCCCATAACTTAAAATATTACTGTCTTTAAGGGATGTTTTATTTCCCACTCTCATGCCCCTATATAACCGTTTCGGAACTGAAAGAAAAAAGAAATTCAATATCGTTTTCATACTTGACTGATACATAATAATTTACTGCGCACATAGGACTAAATATTTTCAGTTTTTCCCTTTCTACATGCTTAAACTCAGAACGCAGATTTACAAAGATAATATATTTAAATATATTTTATGGGGGATGAAAACGGGGCATGGGTCGTTTGGCAGAATTTTAATTAGCACATGTCTGTCTACTGGTCTTGGGATGGCGTGTGAAATTTCGTGCAATTCGGTCAACAGATCAAAGATTTGTACAGATATACAATAAGGTGTTGAAAATCAAATAGGCCTAAGAGGCGGTTTGTTCGGATGTTTATTTTGACTCAAATTTTGTCGTGATTTTATAAGACCTGTATGTAACTTTTTAAAAACCGATCAAAGAATATCGATTTGTATAAAAATAGAAAACAGACAAGGGAGCTTGGTTTGGATATTATCACTGCCTTTCTTTTTCCATGATTCTACAGGGTCTATATGTAAAGGTCTATGTCTGTTAGTTTCTCAAAGAATATTACGGGGTGATTTCTTGCAATAATAGCAATGCTTTAAACTGTCTCCGGGTTCTATTGACTCTGTGTGAAAAGTCTGGTGAAATAAATCACAGAATTTAGATGTAAATAAAATCAGGTAAACTGATGTAACAAAGTGCCAGTATGTTTTTGTTTAATCAGTTATCACAGCAATTATGATATGCAGAATATATATTTTTTTAAATTGATTTCCAAGTTAAGCTCCAGATTTATTCATTAAGCAGGGCTTACGGAAGAAGAAAGGTCTACCATCTCGGCCACCTGGGTCATTTTAACGGTCTAGTTGGATAAGCGCATGTAAATCAATATGTTTTTTGTCATAGCTACCTGTATTTTAATTTCCAAGGCCTTATAAGATCACAGTAAAACAATAGGCTATGTTGTCAAGATAACTGATTTTCATTTTTTTAAATAAATTCTTTCGAATACGTATATTACCAAAAAATAGGCACTAAATTGAGCATTACTCCGAAACAGGTCAACCGATTTTATCCATTATGAATAGACGTCTTCCCACGGACATTATAAATGTGTATACCAAGTTTCATAAAAATCCGGTAAAGCGTATTTGAGTTACCGCGTCTTTAAAATATACACTAAATTGGGTTTTACTCCGGTACCGGTCTACCGATTTGGTCCAATATCAGTAGACGTCTTTCCACGTACATTATAAATGGGTATACAAAATTTCAGGAAAATAAAGCATATTTGAGTTATCGCGACTTCTTATATATTAACATAAAAACACTAAATTGGGCATTATTCCGGTACTGGCCAACCGATTTGGTCCAATATCAATAAACGTCTTCCCATGGACATTATAAATGCGTATACGAAGTTTCATAAATATACGATAAAGCGTATTTGAGTTATTGCGCCTTTAAAGTAGACATTAAATTGGGTTTTACTCCGGTACCGGTCAACAGATTAGGTTCAAATTCAATAGGGCACTTCTCATGGACGTCATAAATGGGTATACTAAGTTTCATGGAAATCGGATACAGCGTATTTCAGTGATGTCGCCTTTCTATTAGAAAGGCGCCATAATCTATTAAAATAGGCACTAAATTGGGCATTACTCCGGTACCGGTGAACCGATTTGGATCAATATCAATAGGGTTCTTCCCATGGACATTATAAATGTGTTTTCCAAGTTTCATGAAAATACGAAAAAGCGTATTTGAGTTATGGTGCGTACAGACACACTGACAGACAGACAGACGGACAGACAGACAGACGGACAGACAGACAGACGGACAGCCAGACAGACGGACAGACAGACTGACAGACATTTTTTCGTCCACCACACAATCTCATAAAGTACCATACTGGCACTTAATAAAGGTCACATAATAGGTGTTGAAGCATGTAAGGGCTGGTTTCTTACAAAATTAACTTCATCTCGAAATTACTCTTAGTTCTATTGGACAATTCGACAAATAATGCAAGGTTAATATAATAGTATTATAATAGGGATTGAAATATTTATGGGTTGGCTTCAAACAAACTTAGCTTGCCTAATATGTTCACTTGGTTCCATAGGATTTATGTGGTAAGTCCGGTTAAACTTGGTCAAAAAGTAGATTCAAATAAAGGTGAAATAACAGAAATTTTAAAAATGACTCCTGTCTTCAAAAGACATAGAAGATCTTTCGTTTTGGCATTTGAGACAGGAGGCACTAGATTAAACTTGGGTATTAGTGTGATGGAGTCCCAGGAGAGTGGAAGTTCATGAACAAGGCTTACACGGAGGTTTTTTAATGGTAATTCAGTTTGTAATTCATACTTACATTGGTAACTTCAGAAGAACATGATAATATTTATAAATAGTGAAAATCAACACTAGTGCACTCGAAACTCGTTACAGCAAAACCATAACCTCTCTGCTACTGCAACACAACTGACAGCTGTTGATGGTTACGGTATACTCTTATGTGCTCAGATGTTGTAAGTACTCAAATACAATAAGTGTGCACCCAGGCATTCAGCTTATACAAGTCACGGCTGTGAAAAGTGAGGACATATAATAAATGTGCACATACAAAAGCTGTCTTGATCAAAATTGATATTTATTTTTAAACCTGCACCTTATAATTACTATTTCGAAGGGACATATAATATTTGTGCAGGAGAAAAGAGCTAGTCTCGCCTATATATCGATACAAATATCTCATTTTCGCAAAAAATGGACATACAATGGTTGTGCTTTTAGCCATCGATATTGAACATAAAGACGTAGAAGAATACATTATTTCGGTATTTAGAGGTGGAAAGTTTTGTAATGTTTCTTATGAAGGTATTTTGAGGTGAACAGTAAATCTTTGATCATAAATAACGCAACAACATTTCTTTTGAACTCTATTCTCTAGATCTCTAGAGCTGTAGTAAGCGTGTTTCCTGTTGGCTGCACGTCAAAGTGTGTCTTAAAGGAATCTATATCAGCTGCTTAATGTACTCGCATGGCGTAACTCTCCTTTATATTCCACAACTCGGGTGTAGAGTTCCTCATCGATTGAATCTTGCAGACTTCAGACTTGTTTCATTTGACCTCATGAGACTTTCTCCACCAGGGGCCGCAATCCAAATACTAGTATATTAAATTAAAAATTATAACTGCAATAAACATAATATACGGTTATTCAACACTCGTAACATAAGTAAAAAATAAATCGATTAAGCTGAGTAGGGAACGAAAACCGCAGAAAGCGTTTTGTGTATGCTGTCTAAATATATATATATATATATATATATATATATATATATATATATATTAATATTAATATAGCTATAATTTAATTAACCAGTACTGTTATCTGTTAAATTTTCAGACGGAGAATGTACTATACTCGCTTCTGATATGTTACACCCCCACTATTGAATCAGTATTAACATTGATGTACCCGATAAAGAGAAGTCCTCACTTAATTCCAACGTTCAGCATTTTTGTTTGTTTGTAAATTATTGAATTAACGCCGTCTCAGCCAAATGCAGGAATATTCCTAGATTTCATTAAAATCAACGTATGTGTAAGATCTTTTCTTTTAATACGTTTCAAGATTGTGGCCGTTTTACTGGTTCCATTTCATGTAATGTTGAGTTTATTCCAACGGTTCGCTCACATCATGGAATTTGTAAATCACTAAACAGGTTTAATGTGTTGGGTAATAAGAATATTGGCTACAATTTAGAATGTTCACAGTTATATGCTAGAAGCTACACAACTGGTTACTTCTCACACAAACACTTTGCAATGACCAAATACTATTTTTAACTTGTTATAAAATAGAACGTAGGCGTAACCATGCATGAACTGGTTATATTATTATCATATATGCGCTTTATTTTATTCTAAAGTACAATTGTGTAAACATGTATAATCTATCTACTTGTCTCTAAGTAATCACATAGATATGTTCGTGTAATTGCAGCTGCACTTTAAGAAAATGTTTTTGCTTACCTCGATTAGATTTATAAATACTCTGAAAACTCTTTCTCAGATATGGAGCTGCACTCTCCCATCGTTGTTTATAATGTATTGAGGTTTCTTGGAATTCCAACCGCGTGAGGAGGTTGAAGCTACTCCTTTCCTTGCTCTGGAAAAAAGTGAGCAAAACTGAACAACTTTAATGTAAAAATATTTCAAATGATTTTTGGTAGAATTTGTGAATTTTCTAATATTGGGTCTGGTAGGCCTAGATGTTTTAAAATTCCTTAGATATGTGTTTGTTTAGCATGGTATAAGTTATAACGATATTATAAACAAAGCGGTGACATTTTATTGTGAAAATATGGTCACGTATGTAACATAAAGCACGTATAATATTCCTCCCGTGTATTGTCAGCGTTTAACATACAAGAACCGTATTTGCAATAATTTTCATAGCCTGTCACTGTTATGTTTGTGGCAGTAGCATTTGTCTGGTTTGACAAGCCGTAAGCTGTACGTGTATCGGCCATTTCTCATCCCTGACAACCAATGCGGGGTCAGATCAACAGAAAAAGAAGCAGTTTCCTTCTTTGCCTTGGAAACGTGTCATGTAAGAATAGTATAAGTTCATATTTCTTAAGTTCAACCAATTTTGGGGGTAAATGCGTTAAAAACGAAAAAAATAGAAAGCTCCTGAGGTATATCTTCACTCTATATAAAATGTGGAAAGCAAGAACATGACGTGGTAAACACTTACTTGGGTGCGCATTCGTGAAAATTTCGTTTTAAAATGGATTTACTAAAAACTATAGGATAGTTGTACTTAACATACGAGTATATTTGCACTAAGCCATGCTTCGTAAGTGTATAATTGAGAATTGAGGGAAAGTTTGAAATCATGACCCGAAGGCGATAATTTTTGACCTTCCAAAATTCTCCAGTGCACCTAAAGCATAGGCCTATGTATTGTACACACATTTTTCAGGAGAATCGATTTATTTGATTATTTAGATCATGAATCAAGGGTCTATCGTCATACTTTTATCATTTATTTTTATCCCCCACCAAGAGCCCAAGCACTCTGACAGACAGTATATTGCATGGCATTGTTAGCTGGCTGACGAATTATTAAATATTAACAAATAAATAGGAAGTAAATACAGGTAAACTTGTACTAGGAAATAAGATTATATTCCACGTGTGCAACAGTAAATAGTGTATCAATGTTATGAATTGTTCATTGAATGAATCGAATACAGGATTTTGGATCGAGATATCGACAACGAGTTTAAAATATAACACTTTAATTAAACATTTTAGTCAAAATACTAATTATAAGTCGACATTGTACAAATGAGTCAGCCCAGGATAAGAATATATTTTTACTTCTAAGTATTGACGCTTTAAAAAGTATAAAATGGGAACAGAAATAAAGACCTCTGAGATTAAATGCAATGCAGTGACTGTATTACAACAACATGTCTGTAGTGAGTAGTCACTACACGTATCCGCTTCATTTATTATTTGCATCCCTGGGCAGATGCTGTACCATCTCACCTTTAAAATATTAACGGTTCATCGAGAAAGTGGCTTTTTTGCAATATCGATTGTATTGGTCCTTTAGTGAAGTGTTCCGACTCGCATCTCACGTAATTATTGTTACAGTATTCAACTCAAGAATCTGTGAGAAAATTCACGAATCCACGCTGCCAGTGCCCGTACATTTGTCGTTTATTTTGATCGCTCCTACATTCAATTGCTTTTGTGTAAGCCAGCGTACTGAAATATATTTATAACTTCTTTGACTTAAATAACTGTTCCATTTACCAGATATCCACATTACATATCACTTCATTTTGATAATTTTTCTGTTTTGAAGATTTTTTCATTCAATTAGTATGACCATAATCGCCGCATTGATAATAATAGTAGCAAAAAGTTTGATCCAAAATTAAAACTATGTTTTCCGTAACGGAAACTGTTGTTAATGACCGCTTGCAACGTGACTCGCTGTAACACATTGTCCCTTCATCGGCTACTACAATCGATGGTCTCGCTTACATTGAGAATTTATTCAATTTTGTAGTTTAATTAGTCATTATACGCTTAACTGTGTAAGTATTCGCTAAATAATATTATGATAATATTATAGGAGAAAAATTCCTCTGACACTGGAATTCGAACACAGGACTTTGAATTTGGCTATCCATGCCAATGTTCTACCAACTGAGCTAAGCCAGAGTTCACTTCAGAGCGCCAGATGGAACCTCTCTCCTATGACAGATTGCCCTTTAAAGGTCTACCTCTCAGAAAGACAAGTTATGTCATATGCAGTACTGTGAGGCACACTAAGTAGTGATTTTTGTGATCGGGCTCCCACTGTTATTGTACAGTAACATTCAATATGCATTCATGAACCACAGATTATTGTCTCTCCTGTTGGACATTACATGACAATATTAGAGGAGAAGAAGAGCATTGCTGGTAGAGCATTGGCACGGATAGCCAAAGGTCCTGGGTTAGAATCCCAGTGCTAGAGGAATTTTTCTCCTATAATATTATCATGTAATGTCCAACAGATACAATAACCTGTGGTTCATGAATGCATATGCATATATCCTTCGCCAAATAGTCACAATAAACATAAACGGACGTCTGGATTCTCTCAAAATAAATTATCAATCAAATAAGTTGTGAATGTACTTTTCGACTGAATCCTGATCTCTTGTTACATTATCTATGACTCTTAAGCAGATGACTGAAATGCGAATCCAGATCGAGGCTGTCATAAAGATCGCCTGTGATTGATTTCTTCTAAAACTAGCACTTCAAAGTTATGAAAAGAGTCATGAGTAACAGTGAACCTGTGAAACCTGTCAGTTTTTGTAAATATTTAAAATGTATAATGTAAATAACAACCCTAGTTTGGATAATTGGTTGGTTCGGTGGAACTTGACATATGGCCGGACACCTCCTCGTCCTGAGATCTGGGTCGTTTGGATTTGACAAAATGGGCCGAGATTAGCACGAAGAACCTGGCTATTTTTTTTATATAATGTATGTTTTTTTCGAACACATTGCGCCAACGGAATACATTAAAATGTATGATTCCAGTTCTCCTGTCGTACAGTATGAATAAAAGCTGCTCGGGTTGACAGTCAGGTTTGAAGGTAGATTTCCTCCGACGTTTCATAGACAAACGCTGTCTTCATTTTATGTGAGAATTTTTTTGTGAAAATAAATACACACTACTACTACTCTGGACACTGAGTCACCTAGAACCTTACAGTTTCAACAGGCATGGAGACCTTGCCATCAACACAATATGGAACTACTGTCCAAAAAAGTTAAGAGACTGTACAGGAACAATTGGCTTGGAAAATACCATTTGTGTAGTACTGCTGCTTCATTGGCAGACTCCACCAACTCAAAATAATTATATATACCCTCGACACTTCCAAGCTGAGGATGGAGGCAGCGGGCCTCTGAAACGTCGAAGGAAATATACATCCAAACCTGGCTGTTAACCTGAGAAGCCTTTATTCATTAACATTTTAATGATGTTCCAATTTTTTGAACCAGAAAATAAGCATAACAAACTATAGCGTGTGGATCTTAGAACTTAATTAATATAAAACATACTAAAAACATTCAAATTCTTCAACTTTTATAAACTGTAAGTGCGATGGCGATTGGAAGATGTCCACCGATTTTTAATTGTGTATGTCATTTTTCTTATTATTATGCGAGGAAATTTTTTGCGCTCTAGCGTTTCGAGAAATCAGGATATTGATTTTTTCACCCCAACCTAATATTTATTAAAAGGTATAACAATCTTGGTTTTAATACTTAAAACATTTATTTCTACAATAATCTACATTAAAGAGTTGGAAATAACTTTTCTACGAGAGTACATGGAATTTTTTTTCACAACTGGATTCCAGTGTAGAAACTGAAATTTACGATGTCTAAATGTCAAAACATTCAACAATGTTTAAAGCAATTTAGCGTTTGCTGTACAAAGCACCTTTTTTCACTTTCATAAAATGGCCATAATTGAGGCCTATTAGATAACTAAGAGCAATATTTCTCTCTCGGTCTTTATCTCTCTCACACACACACAGCGGCTATTACGTCTATCCCCTCTTAAAATCTCACTTCTATTACCAAGGCATGGTCGCGCTAAAGTCAAATTGACCAACTCTTGAAGAACATGAAACAAACATTCATACAAGAATAAAAGAAGGAAAGGAAGCTAACTTACATTATGACAAATTCCAATGCAGTCCTCTTTTTGAAATTCCAGGAGCCATGCATCACGATGGGCAGATTCGTGAGGTCACTGGATTATCACATTTTATTGAGAATTGAAACTTCAAGGTCATTTCCACTGCGGTGGTGGTTCTTTCCTTAGGAATGCGGTATCGGAAGCAAAATATCGATATTGATATCGTTATTAACAGAGCCCGGATTTTGATGACCTAAGATTGTTTGAAAAATGACCTATAAAATGACCCTAAATATTAAAGAAAATGACTTAATAATTATAAAAAAATTCCTAAAAACTAATATTTTATTTGTAAAATATTATTATTGTACACACTCAAAGTTATAGATTAACTTGTACATAGTTTTAAAAACTGTAAATAACTGTAATGTTTCTCAAGGAAATTTATACTGGCACTGAGGCGCTGGGGAGTCAAAATTCGGCACATCCTTTTGTGGTCTGCCGGATTATATCGTTGTTTATTGAGGATAAACAGTAGTTTGCACTCTCAAATCCAAGCAGGTGGCAGACTCTGATGCCAAGTCAATCTGATAACAATACTAATATAATACAAAATTTTTGGGGTTTCTTTGATTCTCATTTCCGACTGAGACATGTCAACACTTTAACGCCGAATTTTTCCATCTTGCATTAAACAAACAACACTTCATAGACAGCACCGCTAGCGACGAAACAAACTTAATACACTCAATGTAAATACATGAAAATGGCCAAATAAGGAAGTAAATGACATGAAAATGACCAAATAATGACCTAAAATTGAAATAAATGCCCTAAAAATATAAAATGGCATAAAATAACAAAAAATGACCTAGTAAAAATGCATTTCTATAATCTAGAGGCCATGATTAGGATGTATCCACAAGTTGGCATGTAGGCTATAGGCCTATGCAGCATCACTAAAAAGATGACATAATCATTAGAATCCGGGCCCTTCTTATTAATATCGGTTACTAATATCGAAATCAGTATTATGTCTGTAAGAAAATACCGATATTCGATAATATCAAATATTTTTCTGATAAAATAGGTTTGTTCTAGCGCACTCAGACACCGTTAACAGATTTACAGTTTCCCTACGCGACCTATGGAAACTGACATAGTGCGCAAGCGTGAACATGTGAGAAGCTCTTGTGGCCGCAAAACTTCAATTGACATCCGGAAATTTCGGGAATTGACACCAGAAACGCTGAAGTGTAATGAAACTTTGATATCGTCAATTCAATAGAGTATGCAATACTAAATATTTTCATTTTTTGTATATTTAACTTGATATTGCCTAAAACGTTCATTTTTCCTATTATTTTTTTAATCTATTATGTTATTAAAGTGTATTTTTGTCACTCTGTGATTTTATTTTCCACTTTTTATTGAATTGAAAAATGGATATTATCGAAGAGCAATATCGCTACCTCTAAATCATCGAAACTGAAATATCGATGTCAAAGGTCGAATATCGAAACCAAAATTGGATAATATCGATATCCCATCCCTAGTTAAAATAAGAATGCATAAAATTGATTTTGTTTTAAATACTTTGCAGTTTGAACTACTCCTTTTCAGGCTGAAGACTGTTTCGCGGTCGACATTAATATTAGTTGGAGTAAGAACGACAATACTTTAAAGTATGTGAATACGATTCTGGTACGTTACATGCAATGAGCGTACAAAAAGTAATGCTTTTAACACAGTCGATTATGAATTCAAAAGACGGTCCAATGCAATGGAACAATTTTCCCGTATGTGGGTGTATGCATTCGTTACGACAGAGACCAGAAGAATTTCATTAAACGACAAGATGTGAACGTGGAATAGGCTAGGGAGAAATCGGTTTCATATGAGTTATGGATTTCTGGGGACGAGCTTTATGAATGCCTGATGTCACTCCTATAACAGAATTTCATTTCTTCCTTACATTTCTTCTTACTGGAGGTTAAAAATGTCGGATCATTTTGAGCATCACGGATAAAAAGCTACTTTAAACTGAAGTATATCAGAAAGTTGTATGCCTTGTTGTGTAAGATTAGCCTATTCCTAATGAGCAATCTGTTATATTTATATTCACGTAAGCTTCTCTCTCTTTCTTACTTCACATTCTGATTTACATTAAGAGGTCGCATTGCAAAGAGTGGGGTTTCAGTTATCTCAACCCCGGTAGCTTCCCTCGATATTATTGTTTTGGTATGATAAATCCACTTAGCTGAAACGGCGCGCACATTTACGACGCTTCAGGTTGAAGTTGTGCCCAAACGTTTTAATTGGTAATTTATTTCTGTTTTATGCCGATATCTTTAACCAGAAAAGGTCAACTGTGAGAATGATCCACCAATCATTGACTACTACAGGGAGAAGCGGGGAAATACTGGAAAGGGACGCAAATAAGCAGAATTGGCGCATCAATTTTCATTGCTGTGCATTTGCGGAGTAGGTGGGTTGGGCTTTATCTTGACTATTGTTCTTTCCCGCTGAGCCGGACAGTGGATTCTGCTGTCTAACCGTACTGGCTAAAATATTATACACGGTTGTATAGTTGTAAAAATAAGGTGAGTAGCAGGTTAGCTAAACTGGTCAAGAGAGCTCATGCCATCTGGTGTCAGTCACTCTTTTCTGCCAGTGACTCCTAATCCTGCAAACAGACGCACAAAGAAAATAATTTCAGATGGAAATGTCACTGTTCAATTAAAACTGCAAGACAACGTAAATATTGAGCATTTAATGTGGGTTCACGACATTATTACATCCACAGGACGTGTTTCACAATGAAAATATTATTCGTTTAAATTTAGCACTGCCTCGAATCTCGACCAATCACAAAGCTTATCCTTATATTGTAAGCATGTAATTTCATCTGTCAAAATGTACACAACATAACTTAAATCTGCATGCATTGAAAGCAGAGCTTCAATTCGGTGCAAGTCAGTCAAATGTGTTTATTATTCTGTTCTGTTTTAGCTTATCTTCATTAGGTTATCTAGTTGGTAGTCGGTTAGTATCTATATTAATAAAAGGAAGTGTCTGTCCTCCGTCTGTCTGTCCGCGATGCCCAGCGAAATCTACTCAACGCAGAGATCTGAAATTTTATACATAGGCGGACTAAAGGGTCGGAATGTGCACCTCGAAGCCGGAATTTTAATTTTCGCTTTCGTTCGTGAGTTATGAGTGAAAAACTGGCAGAAAACGTGCATTCTTTTGCGTTTTAGAAGCATCAGTTTCAGTAATAAATTTCAATATCAAATTACTTACAGATGGCTTTGGCTATTTTTGTCATCATACCTCATACCTTGGAAATAAAAGCAACGCGATCGCTTGATTTTGTTAGTCCATCCTAGACGATTCATTTGTTTAGAGTGTCAAGGCCCACAGACATATGACATTTTCAACCTAGGACGGAAGAAGGATAATCAGCCCTAAATATGGTCAAACATTGTTCGATTTGAACGAAACTCACTATACAGAGGTTTTCTGGGCCAAGGAACTCGAATCTGAGGTCGCTTTTACCAGGGGACGCTACCTAATCGTGGAATGCACTCCACGTGATTTAGGTGTCAATAATTATAATTTGAAATAACTATCGCGGGGGAAGCCGCGGGCACATGCGGGCACATGCTGTTTGTCGGTCCACGATGCCCATCGAAATCTACTGAACGCAAAGATCTGAAATTTTAAAGATAGATGGACTGAAAGGTGGGCGAATGCACCTCGAAGCCGAATTTTTAATTTTAGCTTTCGTTCGCGAGTTATGAGTGAAAAACTGGCAGAAAACGTGATTTTAGCGCTGTCGAAGCATCAGATTTCAGTAATACATTTCAATGTCAAATCAATTGCAGTTGGCTTTGGCTATTTTTGTCATACCGTGGAAATAAAAGCATCGCGATCGCTTAAATGTTGTAAGCCCACGCTGGTCGATTCATTTGTTTAGAATGTCAAGGCCCGTAGACATATGAAATTTTCAACCTACACGGAAGAGGGATAATCAACATAGACCTAAATATGGTTAAACATCGTTCGATTTGGACGAAACTCACTATACAGGGATTTTCTGGGCCAAGGAACTCGAATCTGAGAACGCTTTTACCAGGCGACGATATCTAATCGTGGTATGTAATTCACGTGATTTAGGTGTTAATAAATATAATGATTTAACTATTATGCTCTTAATTTTTAATTTTTGAAATAATTATCGCGGGCGATCGCTTGATTTTGTAAGTCCATCCTGGACGATTCATTTGTTTAGAATATCAAGGCCCGAAGACATATGAAATTTTCAACCTACACGGAAGAGGGATAATCAATATAGGCCTAAATATGGTTAAACATTGTTCGATTTGGACGAAACTCACTGTACAGGGGTATTCTGGGCCAAGGAACTCGAATCTGAGATCGCGTTTACCAGGCGACGCTATCTAATCGTGGTATGTAGTCCACGTGATTTAGGTGTTAATAAATATAATGATTTAACTATTATGCTCTTAATTTTTAATTTTTGAAATAATTATCGCGGGCGAAGCCGCGGGCACATGCTAGTCTGTAATAAATGCCATAAAAGTTTGTTCATTCTTTTAGCTTGCCGTATCTCACAGCTCATACAGTTAGTAAAAAACTAAGCTCTACCATCTACCTGTTAAGAAATATTAGAGACCTAGTATCAATTAAATCATTAATTAATATATACTACGGAATTTTCTACTCACATCTAAATTATGGAATAATTTTTTGGGGGAATTCAAGCGAAAGCGAAAACATATTCAAATTACAAAAAAGAGCCCTTCGAATTATATTTAAATTGAGTAGAAGGCATTCATGCAGAAATATCTTTAAAAACAATAATATCCTCACTATGACTGGTATGTACTTATATGAGTTACTTAAACTGATAAAAACAAATGAACCAAATATCAACAAAAATAAAGATATTCATGACCATGAGACAAGAACAGCAAATAATATAGCAATACCTAGACACAATCTTCAAATAACAGCAATGAGTCCCATTGCTATGGGAATCAAAATATTCAATAAGCTTCCCCATGAGGTGAAGAATTTGTCCGAAATCAAATTCTGTAGAACTATACGACATGTACTAGTAACTAATGCATATTATTCCTTGAATGAATTTAATCCAAATAACTTCATACTTCAATAATAATATTTATTTTTGTATTTTTAACCCTGTTAATAGTTTTTAATAGATAAACTTGACATACATTTCTTCTTGTTAGAACAAGGGATCGACTTGAACTTAATCTCTCCAAACAACTATTTGTAACTTCCCTGAAGCGAAGCATTTTGTTTGGAAATTTATGACAATGTTCAATAGGAACTCTACTATGTAGAACCTCAATGAACAATAAAGATTATTATTATTATTATTATTATGTTTTTATTTTTTGCACGACGTAACTAATTAGTGGTACTTACTAATATTGTTGCCGTGGATCGTAACTTGACATTCCCGCATGCAATCTGGTTGCTATGAAAACAAAAGAACTCTCTGTGCGGTAAAAATTACAAAAAACACAAGTGCCGTAAGTAAAATCAACATAATACAAGCCTTTATGGAAGACCGGAACAAAGGCCCCCCAGTTTGTGGCGACTTTAACAGGACAAACATTCGGTTCCCATAACATGCGAATCACTTCCTAAAATATAACATCCATCTTCAATAGTGTATATACGTAATATTTTGAGCTAATATATCAATTGATATAAATATTCAAAGTGCAAAAAATAGCATGCAATACTCGTGCCGTAAGCGCATAACGGATCTCGCAAGCGCCTTGTTTTTTAAAAATCTTTCCTCGATCCGTACGCACCGCTTACGGCAGTTTTATCGCAATATACTATAAACGTCTTGTAAGGACGTAATAAATTAATACATTTTCAGTTTGGAATTCACAACCTTCAATCAATTTATAGGCTAATCTCATACGAGTTCGAACTCAAGAATATATCGAAATTCGATACCCAAGTATTTGTCACTCTATAAATGCTATGCTGTTCGAGTTAACATAGATTGTTTGATGTAATTGATCATATTTGCATATATTGTGGTTTATCGCTGGCATGTCTTAAATGGAGATGCAAAGGAGGAATATAGTTAGAGAGGAAACCTAGAGTAAGAGAAAGGGTATGTTGAAAAAGAGATGCAGATAACCATGGAAATGGGAAGCTAACAGAGCGACATATATAGGAAAACACTGGTGCGGAAAACTAGTTTTTCTGGGTTCCTATATGGGAACCTTTTGCGTGCACTTAAAAATTTGTGCACAAGAGCGCAGCAGGGTCAGAGGAGGTCCTGCCATCTCGTTCTGCCTCATGCTTACATGTATCAATAAATGTGAATAATGTTGGCTTTCTTATAAAAACTGGCGATTAATAACGTTTAAGTTATATTTCAGAAATCAGATACCTATATTCTGCCTAGGAGATTGTGAGATCGCCAGAAAAAGTATTGATTTGTTAAAAGAATTAAATAATTAATGTCTGTCTGAAGTAATAATTGGTTGTAATTATTATGTTGAAAAGAACCCGTGGGGTTTGTCAGCAAAAACAGGAACAATAATTATTTTGCAGCGGCATAGACATGTGTAGCTTAGTGACAAATAATTCAAAATATTAACGTTTGTGGTGAAGAAATAATTCAAATTTTATGAAACATTTAAAACTTGTTGTACAATACTTCACAAAGAAAACATCCCATCTTCTTTAGATTTATAACCATAGTCGTAAATATGTTTAAAAAAATTCTTTATACTGTAAATCATTTTTAAAAAGTAATTTAGGTTCATGGTTGTTTGCTTTCACAATATTCTGAATATATTTCAGCTTTCGGTTATGAATTTACTGTGTGGTAAACAGATCCTAGTATTTGATTAATATAACACAATAGTTATAGAAAGTAAAGAACTTGGATATAAATGTGTAAATATTTTGTTCCTATTATCATTAATATTTTATAAATAAATTTAGGATACGTTTGCTTGCTTCTAAATAATATCCTTTAGAGGCTTACGAATAAGACATGCTCCAGAATTATAGCTGTCATTAAGTGTTTGTGTGGAAAACAAATACAAATAATAGTATTTTAATTGTGTATGATATTAGTAGTAGAATGTTCTTTTCATGAAATCAACGTAATTTGAAAGAAGCTGGAATGTCAAAATAAGGTTATAAGGGAATGGTTTTCTTGTGGTTATTACTATAGGCCTAAATGCCTTTAACGTCAACGCCCATCCATAATGTACGTTCATACTTTTTGTTTTAGAATTATATTGCATAAGTTTCAGAATTATGGCTCGCAGGGAATTGTTATTCATCGTACTGGGTTCACATATGCTAATAAATCAAAATACCATGTTCGATTCGAGTTAAAATATCTACGTGCATCGGAATTCCAGTTCTAATATAGTGTTTTAATATAATAGCCAGTGCCAATTGCCAGTATAGAAAGGAAAAATATGCTTTGACGTCTTCTTTATAATATTTTTTTTCATCTTCAATTTACAAGAACCACCAATGCCTGTAAGAATAATTTAGTTTTGCAAGTGTTTCAATTTTACGATTTGTTTTAATTTTTGCAATGAAAAAACTTACAAATTCCGTTTAAACAAAATATTCATAATTTTATTATACAAATTATAATAAATGTGAAACAGAAATATGTGAATTTTTGTTATGAAGTTAATAATTTAAGTAAGTTGTATTTATCAAATGCTGTCAATACCTTTTTAAGAAGTAATTTTGTATCATAGTTTGAAAGAGAATAAATGGTTGAGTTTCCTGCTGGGCGAACTTCCTGTTTATAGCAACAGTACATATGTGAATCTTGTCCATTTGATGAAGATATTGGAAACATGACCTTCTGTTGTAAATAATGAGAATACTACTTCTTGTTAAGTTTTATTCTTTGTAAAAATGATTAAGATAATGAGTCAATTCTGAGGATCTAAAAGTGTTGAGCGAGGAGATTTGAAGGAACTCATAGACCATTAACTATTACAGTGGCGGACGCAGAGGGGGGATAGGGGGGTTATATCCCCCCGAAATTTGAAAAAAGGCTATATATGCACTCTAAGTGACCAGTTTTATAAACTAATTATATATAAGTTAATTAATTTTTCAAATCCCCCCCCCCCGACAAAAAAATTCTGCGTCCGCCACTGAACTATTAGCATCCGTTTAATCTTTTTTATATTTTATAACAATATATTTCGTAAAGCATATGTGTACACCTCTGTTTTACACAGAGGATCGCCACAACATGTTTTCTGGCATTCTGACTGATGTTTAAATAGTCTGTTCCAAGTCTGTTCCATTATGTTCAATGGACAGCTGACGATATGCTTGGACCTCTTTTGACCCTGCTGCCACCTATCGGGAGTCGCTGACAGAAAGGTTCCCAGAGAGTGAAGGTGCTCAGTGCAATCACTAATCTTTATGCTTTAATATTTCATTGAAATCCGTTTCAATAAATAAATACAAATCCATTATCTCATACAACAGTTTAATGGATTGTCAAACAGATGTTTTAATGAGAATGTTCATATGGAATGAATATAGAATGAATTTATATTGCATTTAATTTGCACGAAGCACTGGAAACCAAAACAGCAGCGTTTCAATCACCTTGTTCTCAATATTGATATTTCTTGCCCAGACAAAGCTCCTTACGCAATGACACGACTTATTCTGCCGTCACTTATATGCTTCACCTGCATGGAAATACATCCTATTTTAGACGCTTGATTACCACGACACGAGGCTGGATACTGCACGACAACTACTAATAATGGGGCATAGTGGCAACGCTTTACAACTGAAGGCTTCTTCTGCGGCACTTCATTCGCCTCGAGAATGCAGCCTCAGATCGCCCCAGAAACCATGTAATTCCTAAAAAATCTCCATGGCGAGAAAAACGGTAAAATATTGTATATATTTTTTTCTTTACCTCTTCCTTTTAGGATTTAAGCGACCCAAGCCACCGGGGCCTTATAGGGCCGAGACCTGTCGGATAGGGATTATCTTTGGAACGTATACATACATTTTTGACCAGACAAGGACATGTAGGGCCTCCCGGATGAGTGATCAGCCCAATGCCGGGGCCACCTCCGAGACAACAGAACACATAGGACGAGACACGCCATTCACATACACACTTCAAGATGGGATGAAGATGAAAATGACGGTCAGATGATATCTGTGGACCACAAGGGCCTAAAGTTACCCGACTTTTGTCTCACAGAAAAACCTCACTCAGGTAACTTGTCACAACCAGGATTCAAACCCGGGCCCGCGAACGCATCCCCTGCGCCACAGCGGTGGACAAAATAGTGTACATTCTGAATGAAAATGATAAGGAATATAACATTTATAATCATATTTAAGATTTAAATTAAGGTAAATTTCACTAGTACTTGTTCTTATGCACATACACACTCCACGAAATAATTGTCATCTCTCTTTTTGGGTGAACCTACGTCACCTCGTTTCGTTTCATAACAAAGTACAGAGCCTTTAACTGTTTTGTGAGGATCTAGCAGAATGTTCTGTATTCTATGGCTTTGCCTTACAAAGGGTTAAATACATCTGGGTTACACTCATCCAAAACGGAGTTTTAAAAGCTCATGAATATGCAAGAACTGCTTGACCAGAATGGATCAACTGAACTCGTAGGAAGAAACACAAATTTAATCCCAATTGATCAATCTGAAATCAAAACTTATATTTTATTCAACACACGTCTCTCTTCCCTAGTTACAGACGAGTGCATGTGACGTGGCTATGCCTCTTCTGTTTGTAAATCACAAACTGCACTGTTCTTGTTTACACTTGAAATTGGAACGTAAGGACAGGATATTTTACTCTCGCTACACTTCATGTTATCATACTCTCTAAGGGAACATACCTCAAGTACTGCAGATATCGGAAGTATTGAGCTCGACTCTGAAATTCAATGTCAAGTTTGCAGCATTAATAGGCATTTTGAAGTACCCTCAATTAAAATATGCCTTTGTGAGTCTGCGAACACTACACTCAAGAATAAAAACTCATAAAAATATATATTTTTTTGTTTTGTTTTAACTTCTGGGGATGTGATACGAAGATAGACCATGACTTTTTCTTACTTTCACTAACACTTTTCATAACTGAAAATTTATTTTTGTTCTGGAAACCAGTCTAACGAGTTCTGTAGATGAGATACTTCTTATACTAGGAGCTAAAACTTTCCTCGGAATATTTTTAACATTAATTTTTATGGGGTGTAGTTAAAAGCTATTAGTCACATACTCAAACTCAAGTTTTAAGTCTTGCCTCGATAATAATGTTGAGACAACTGAAAGCGCATTAAAGCAATGCAGCCGTTTTTTATGTTCCATGAAGTACTGAGTTTCACGTCAGATTTTTATTAGCAACCTCATCTATGCATGTTAGAGCAAAGCGACTACCTCAAGCGTTGGCGGTGGTTGAATGAGTAAAATACTAAACGCTACCGAAGACAACGAATGGTGCCGATCGTCATTTTCTGAATCAGAACCCTCCGGTGGAATCGTGTCCAGAGAATACCTTCCCTTTACTGCGTTTAACCATGAAGAAAAATGCAAACTATTGTATTCTTCGTCCTTCTGCTTGGGCCGTGGTTATTTCTGTCGTCTGTGTTGAAAATGCCATAAGATTGCGGGCCTTGATATTATAAACAAATGAATCGAACAGGGTAGGCTTACAGAATTGAAGCGATCGATAGTTCCATCCGATATATTGAAAAATCGAGAATATTTCATATCCAAGTTATGACAAAAAAGACAAAATTTATTTATTACCGAAAAGTGATGCTTCCATAACGCAAAAATTTCACGTTTTCTGTCATTTTTCAAATCCGGGTTCGAGTTTCATTCGATCACCCTTCAATCCATCTTTGTATAACATTTCTGCAGTAGATTTTGCTGGACATCGCGCACAGACAGACGGACAGACAAACACAGCCCCTTTTATTATTATAGATAATAATTTCCTTTCAGAATTTTTGCTGTAACATTTAATAATATGACTTTTACAGAATAGTCTTTATACGTTTCTCCATATAGAATATAATTGTAACGATCTGTTCAACTGCGAGTGTCACCTTGCAGTTTATGGCCCACTCAGAACTGCTTCTCTTAAGTGTCGTTTGGCGTCGTGCTGTTTATCATTTTATCTATTTCGCATAGACTAAGCCATTTTCAGTTGAATATCTATGCCGGAAAAAAAAAATGATGGAAAACACATTAACTGATGCTAGGGAGGTGATAAAACATACAAATGCTGGGGAGGGGATAAAAATGTGGGATAAGCAGTCATGATTGGTTGAAACACGTCGTTTCGTATTCTTTTAATGGTCAAAAGTAGTGTGACGTAGAAAGAGTGGGATAGTTTGAAAAAATAGCATCCTTGTGTTCCTAGCAAGCATATTATAAGATAAGCGATAGTGATTAGTCTATACACGAGACATTACTTGTCGTTATTCGTCAATATCAAAATTGAATAGTCATATAAATATGGTAGGTGAAATTATGTGGTGTAGAAAATGTAATACAGAGATGTATACACTTAATTATGACTTAAGTACATTACCTGATACAAATCCTTTGTGATTCCAATGTCAGAAAATTTACTTCTATTTACAATTCAAATAATGTCGTCAGTGAAGAAGCATACTTCAGACATAAATATCAAAAGAACTTGTCAACACATCGCATCACATCTGATTAAAACAGTGCTAATTTACATAGGTCAAGAGCTCGAAGCTCGTTCAGTAAAATGTAAATTTCCTTTAACTCAAATATTTTCAGTATTTTGAAGAAATTATAACATGGATATCTATTGTCCTGAATTCTAGGTGACGTTGAAAACACAATCCATTGACGTGGGCTTACTTAGTTCTAACTACATCTTTATCAGCTGATTGCAATCTGCAGCTGGAGAACTACATTGCAAGGATGAGAGGTTATGCTCGCAAACCGATATTATAAGAAGTCAGGGCAATACTAGATCCTTCTCATCTGGAAAGGAGAAAGCCGTTTGAACTTTCCGTAATTCCCGAAAGTACTCATTTGTTGTGGTGTTTTCTTATAATGAACAAGAACACCATCGCCCTGATTACTCATCCAAGCATTGTATAAACGTATATGAACCTCGTCTTTGATCAAATAGAAAGTCTACGACTGTTAAGTCAGGTGAACTTTCTGGCTATACCATGAAATGGGTGGCTTGGAATGGTGCAAAATCTGTCCGTGCTTTTGGAACAAAACTACTGAGCGGGTGGAAATTCACAGGTTCCTAAGCAAACTTCAGACCTGTTACCAAATACTATAGAGGACAATACAGAACACTTTGCGAAATATCGAGAGACAATGGCCTCAGCACCATCTAGTGGCCCAATCTGCTGCTACTGAATACAGATGCAGTAAATGGATACAAAGATACCAAACAATTTCTGTTAGAGGGGCCGAAGTAGCCAACCTCGGCATGTTATGTATAAGGGATATGATTTTTCTATCATCTATGGCCCAGAAAGAAATGCTGTTTGAAAATAAATTACCTAAAAAAATTAAACAAGAACGCAACATTGAAAAAAGAGAGAGTTGTTGTTGTTAGCTACCGCTAAGTTGAAATGTTTGTGTTTTCATTGATATTTTGAGAACTATTTTTTTGCTCATTATTATTCTTGGTCCTTAGTGTTTGGTGAAACATTAAAACATTGCAGTTTATATGTGTTTTGAATATTATAATTTGCCTCCAAGTTTGCAGGTTGTGCAACCTGGAGTGCTGCAAAATCTGTACCCTATTTTTCCATTGCCAAAGCAGTAAGTGTCCGGTATTATCCTATATTGTATTTGCTGTTTCTCAACAGCCAAGTAGTTAGCTCAGGAGCTCAGGTAACTTCGGTGTTTTACACATTAATGTGCAACTGAAAGCCGATCAAGTGAACACTGAATGAAGATAGACGACATACCATACTTTTTAATTTCGCTTTGGAATATGCCATTTGGAAAGTTCAGGAAAACAAGGTGGGCCTAGAATTAAATGGCAGTCACCCGATTTTAGCTTATGCAGATGGCGTTTGTCTGTTGAGCGATTATGCAGAAAGTCTTTTCGATGCCTGCAGGAATGTTGGATTGGAAATTAATACCGAAGAAAAACTAAGTTTATGATCATGGAACGTCAAAATAATGCTCTTGAAAATACACTGGTCAAAAAAACTTAAGCATATGTCCTGTTTACCCAATAATACCTAATATTTATGTATCTTTTGGATTTATGTAGCACATAATATATTGCTGACCAACTCAAACTCCTTCGTTTATTTTATTCTGCATCACCACGGAGACTCCAATCATGGCTAGTAAACAAATCCTGTAATAAGAGCAAAATTCAGTTAGTGTCTGTGTGCGTCCTAGTGCAGTGCAATGGCTCGGAGAAGATTTTCAATGGCAGACCGCACCAAAATTATCCCTTTGATGGAACGAAACATGAGCCAAGTTGATGTTGCTTGGCTCAGGTCCTACCGATCGAGTTATACTATGTATTAAAGCCAAAAGAAGACACACTGCTAAACACAGCTCTTGGTACAATGTCGAATTACATAGCCTACTCTGTGTGACCGTATTTTGCTCTTGAAGAATATTAACAGAGGTCATAATAGTGAACGCATAAATAAGCTGATTGCTGACGTTAAAAAAGAGTAGAAATATAAACTGAACCAAGCTAAGATTAATTGCAATGAGAGTTTAATTCTCAATGCAAATAATAAGTGCAAAATGGCTTGGGAAATTATTAATATGGAATCTGGAAAGATTAAACCTCATTCCACTGTAGAAAATTTGGTGGCCGATGATTTCAGCAATTATTTTTCAATTACTGTGAATGAGATCAAGAATTCAATGGTTCCGAAGACTTTAAATGAACTAGACAAAATTAATGCTAATTTTAAATGGAAACATGTAGTTCAAATTGAAGTTTACGAACTTTTAAATAAGTTTAGTAGTTCTAAAAGACAGGAAATTCATGCCTTCTCAAATTATTTACTTAAATCTATATTGAACTGTATTTTAGACCAGCGGTTCCCAACCGGTGGGTCGCGACCCACTAGTGGGTCAAGGAAGGGTTACAGGTGGGTCGCGACTCGATCCTAAAACTATCAGAAACCATCGAATAAACCATCAGAAAAGATAAGAAAAAATCGAAACAAATCAAATTGTGTTTCTTTTCCTAAAAAACAAATACAGAAATAAACTCAATGTTGAAAGTGACTTAAGATTAAAAACATCTTCATTCAATCCTGACATTGGCGTGTTAGTTCAATCGAAACAGTCCCAGAAATCTCATTAATATAGTATTCTTACTTAAAAACAGCCATTTTGCCTGGAAAATTAAAATGATCTTTGAGTACTTTTATAATTGTAGTTTTTATCTTCACCTAGGAACACTTGTTACTTAGTATGAAACCACTTGTTGCATCTATTGTTAAATAAATAACTGATTTGCAACAAAGTGCTTATATTTTGTCAACCATTTTCAAATCAGAACACAAATTGTTTATCAGTAATCAATCAATATCTTAAAACAAGCATATATAAGCTTATATATACTCGTATTTGCAATATTTGATGGTAAATTATGTATACATACGGAAGGGATACGATACAAATAAGATTTTCTACACCATCATGGACCGATGGACCGTGGAGGTATTCCGATCAGGAAAGGTGGGTCGCCAACTGAAAAAGGTTGGGAACCACTGTTTTAGACCCTTTAGTATTGATAGTTAACCAGTGTTTGGATGAAGGTCATTTTCCAGATATGTTTAAGATTTCGAAGGTGGTTCCTATAATAAAAAGGGTGAGAGGAGCTTAGTAACAAATTATAGACCTGTGTCATTGGTACACATTGTGTCTAAAACAATAGAAATCGTCTTGTTGAAACAGTTGGTTACCTATTTTGAAAATAAAAATTCGGACAACGAAGTTGGAACATGTAAGCTCGCCATATTTTAAAACTGTAAAATTCCTATTTCCAAGTGAAATAATGTTCCATCCGTACAATATAGACTTTCTGATGTAAATAATGTTACTTACGAAATGTTGTGCTTTATGCTGAGTTGTAGGTCTCACCTGAAACACACAGATGACAAGTTGGTTGATGTAAACAAGCATTAATCAGGGGAATGAAATGTCGCTGTCAGGGAGAGAAATTGAAAATAATAACTCCATTTGTTTTCGTGAACTGTAATATGGAGTAACGACTCCCAGGACAAAACAAGTCCAATACATCGCTTTCATTTCTGTTGTGCAGCTTTACTACTATAGCACTTTAAAATTTATAAAGCACTCTGCTTTACATGTTTACATTTTGAAAAAGTGCAAAAGTCAATGCGTATATTTAAATTAACAATGTCCATAAAGTTTGAGAAATATGTTTAGAGTACTTTACTGAAAATAAATATTTAAGACTTTATAAAGTTCATAATTACATGAGAAATCCGAACGCCTTGGCGCTACATCCATTTGTGTACCGGGCAATCCTTCTGGCCACAGGTAGATGACAGGATTGGGGCCATGGGGTCAGAATATCTTGACCTTAGGACTACTGTTTCATCAGATAGCTCCCAAGTTAGCGTTGGCGTCAAGTGCACCCCGTTTCAGACCTCCCTGGCTCAGAAAAGATCGAAGAGGTAAGAGAGACAATTCAGATCAAGCAGGCGGTCCATTAACGCAACACATCCAACAAATACAAATGCTAAACAATTGAAATGGAAAGTAAGCTAGAGGCAGGCAATTGAGGAATTACTCGCTCTGAGACCCAGAGTCAACACGGAATATTTATTAAGTAAACAAAGGGAGGATATGGATAGTAGCACTGATTCATAGTTTTATTTGAAGCAATCAGGACAAAATGCGTTTAGTAAGTTAAGTATTTATGAACGAGCGAAATGAATAGTCTAATTCAATGGTGCAGTCATAATATTTCCTTGTCCTAGTAATTGTGGGGTTGCAACCCCGTGTTCGTGAAAGAACCCAAATACACTTCGTGACCGATCTTTCTAGGAACTGATATTAAAAACTGTAAGTCTTAGAATGGTAACTAGGAATAAATGATAGGTTTTACGGAGGACCAGGTGATTACACCACTTAAGATTACACAAGGAGACAATGGACTGTAGGTAGCTAGAACAGAGATTTAGATTTGAGGATTTTGCAATGATATATTATCAGGAAGCCTGATTCTGAATACGAAATAACATGAACAAACACTTAACAAATATGATATATATGATTCAATACAGTTATTATGTTGGAAGCCAAGCAAGCTCCCGCCCAATAATATATGCAAGCGCTGGCCCCATTACACTGTTCACTGCACGTGGCGGTCAGGCTAGGAAGACAATGGAATGATTGTAAAATTACACTAAAATTACAATGTGATTCCCGAAACTTCACACGCAGGCTGCTAAACAATACAAGAGCCGATTGGTGTGTAATTAGAGATGAGCCCTAAGTATACAAGCGAAAACTGTCCCGCCAACTAGGAGCAATTGTAACGCACTTCTGTATACGGCTGCAAATCTTTCTCAACTAAACTAACACTGCACTGGCGTGGCCTGGTATACCACGCTGCAAGTTAGCACCTGCTCAGGAAATGACTAACTCGAGCGGCAAATAATTGGCGGTCGCGCCAATTAACACAGAGGCTAATTTGAAACACTATAACTTATAGACTCTTGATCTAACAGTAAGGCCAATGCATTCTCTACATTTATTAAAAGACTACCCGAGTCTAGGTTCGTTCATACGCAGTAAAAACCAAATTTCATCGGAGCGATGTTTGCCGTGAATGACTTTCGTTGGCTGTCACATTATCAGTGAGAAAAAAAATAAAATTCAAAGTTCCTCTCATGTCTAAGAAGGTTGCTAGGCAAAACAATTCTAAACTAGAAGTCTAATGTACATATTTATGACGGTTTATTTTGTGCCCTACAACAGAGAGATTATTTTTGCGATGTGCCGAGAACGCGGCCTGGAAGAGAAAGTCGTTGGTCGGTAAAGGCTCATGTAACTTACATCACCCTTCAATACAAGCACACGGATTTCTCAATTAGGCCTACAGTTAGAATAAACACCCTTAACATTGTCGTAGATGATGTTGAAAATGATCTCAGTCTACCGCCACATATTTCTGACTTCTTTTAAAACAGTTTCATTCACACGCATTAAATTCTTCTTGTGAAATTGCTTCTTATGTTAAGAGTTAAGCAATAAGAACAATGCAGGCGAGACAATGGCTCTGCATCGGCAGGCACTGTGGTCGTAACTTCAGGTGTACAGGTTGTACCGTATATTTTATCCACTCGTAAAGAATTTTATGAGGTTTGTATTATACTTTTAAGATATAATATTTTTTCGCTTTTATTTTTAACACGTAAAATGCTAATTTTGCAACAATTTCCCCCTCCAAATTTCAATGACTCACTCCTCGTCCGAACTCCCCTCCCGTGCCCCCCCCCCCGCTTAAAGACAAATTATATCGTTATTTTGTATTTAGATGATATAATGGAAATAATCCTACGAACATTTAAACGTAGCTGAATTGATGGTAATGACTAGAGACCGGATTTTAAAGGGAAACTTTTCACCCAAAAAAGGACGAAAAAAGGGAAAATTATTGCCAAAAGAAGGTGGGTAAAAAGTAAAGAGAAAAGTAAAAGAGAATGTAGAAATTCAACGGAGAGATACATGTTTGTTTTATGTTTTATTTACTTCATTTGAAATGAGTTGAACTTGATAACGTTCTTCAATATCAGATTCTGCCTCTTGAGTGTAAAATATATTTGTACAAAGAAAATAACCTCTCAACGTCGACGGAAACCAATGGCGAACTTTGTTTGAACTCGGAATTCCAAGTGGCATACAGTTCAGTCTCCAAATTCGGGTTTTCTAAGTAAAGCTTTGCTTGCTCTACAGCTGCTGATTCTGTATCATCTAATGACTGAAGAAATTCCTTCATCTTGTTGAAATTCTCACAGAGGAAAATAGCACACGAAATCCATGTTCCCCACCTTGTTATAATGGGAAACTTAGTCAATGGCAAGCTTGTGATTTCCCTGAAACGCTCTATTCTGCTGGGAGGAATTATTTTTTCAATGGTGAATCAGTGAAAATAACTTTTAATATTTTCATATTACCAAATACTGGGTAATTTACGAATTTTTCAAAATAAATTAGCAAAAAAGGCACTGGAAAGGGAAAGTTCCTAGAAAAAGGATATGGGCCTAAAAAAGGAAAAAAAGGGACGTTAAAACCAGGTCTTTTGCAGTTGAAACTTACTCAGTAATGTCCTGTTCAATTTTATCACGTTTTGTGATGAAATATAAAACAAGGAATTCCCTTTAAAATCCGGTCTCCAGTAATGACAACTGTTATTAATAGACGATAGCAAAAGGTATGAGAGAGAGGAAGATTTTGTTACACCTCCAGTTCTCTTACATACGGAGAACGTCGTCTCGTTGCATCTAATTTACAACGAATACAACTTACATAACTTATATTTCAAATAAAATAAATGCAAAATTTGACATTATTAGGTTTTCTGCCATCTGCCTGGCTCTTGTAGACAAATCAAGACATAGCAATTTTGTATTCAGCGACCCTCTCGAGTCCATGAAATTCTTACCTTTTCTGCTGAAATCTGAGTCGTTCTTGAAGTGAACAGAACTCACAAACACTAACAAAAAAGTATCACACGACAACACTGAATGAACCTCACAGCCCCTAGCCGAAGCTAAGACGCAACTGGTCGGTGGGGCCTGCATACCTGAGAACAGGAGCTACACTCCGTGACGTCACTGTTGTTATACACCTCAACCCACTGAACTAGTAATGTGTTTATATAGCAATTATATCCCTTTAAATATTATTTCTCCTGTCCTCTCCCATGGTTGAGTGGTTAGATTGTTCGCCTTCAACCGTGAGGACTCGGGATCGGATCTCGCTGGATCCAGGTGGAATTTTAAGTGGACAAAATGGAGTCGGGGCAGGTTTTCTTGGAGTGCTCCTATTTTCCCTGGCATATATATCATCCACTAGTACTTCATTCATCTTAATATGATTATTGGTTGCAATAAAGGAATTATTATTACAATATTACCCTTTTGGTTCTCCACGTCGCCATGTTTATTTTCTCAAAGATCAATTAATTTTATTCTGTACAACATTTTTAGTTCATTCATTTAGTTTTAGCCTACAAAAACATTACTTACTTGGGATTAAACGTAGTTGACTACGGATGTGCAGAGATAACATGCTTTCTTCTGGATCGGAGGTTCCGGGTTTAAATCCGGCCGAGGTTGGTTTTCCTCCGGGAGGGAGCAAAACAGTCCGCACCACGGCATGTTAAAGAACTCCAAGCCCAAATTAAAAGCTCCTGGCTCCTCTGCATCAGAGAGATCTAGTATCTGTCATTCCGTCATTCCGAATAAATGTAACCAAACTAGTTTCAAGTAATGAAACAACCTTGAGGAGGCTCTGACGTATTTTTCAGAAATCTGCGTGCGCTATAAAAAAATTAACGAAAGTGGCTGTGTCTAGTTTGTTCACTCAAAATAAACATGGTTGCTGGCCAAAAACAGCTAATTGATTATGACCATTATTATTACTATTATTACCATTATTACAATCATGTTATTATCATTACTTTTTCATTATGAATCTCGTCAATCACTGTGAGAGAAGTGAGGGCAATAAATAGTAGGCCTAATTGTAAGAAACAACGTGAATCTGAAAACAGTGAATTGAAAGTTAAAATGTTGATTTTCACCCACAAATACTTACAAAGTGATCATGTGGGTCTGATTCTACAACAAACCACTCTTTAATGCCATAGCCAGGCTGAAGTTTGTTTTAAAAGGGTTGTAGGCTTCGTACAATTTTATCTCCAAGAGAGAGTAACAGGTCTGTGTCACGTGACTCACACAGCCATAACTAAGAATTGGACGAATTGATAATAATGAGGAGCAGATACCTCACGTCCGATAGAGTATTGTGTTGAGCAATATTAATAATCCTCTTAACTGCACTCGTGTGAATCAGAGAATAGGCAACGACTTCATTCGCTTTTACTAACAGCTACGGTACATGTGTGTTTGTTATGATTATGTTGTACGGTGGCAGGAGTTGTTTACATGAGTGGAAATGTAGCACTCACTTATTACGTTTCGTAAGCATATACGTAAAATATGTCATAGACCTTGACCAAGATCGAACTCAAGACGGTGGAGACAGAAAGTCAACTCCATACTAACTGGCCTGTCTCTATCTCTACCCGAATCACAGTATCATATCGTTAAAAATGAAATTTTACAATTGACTTAGATCTTCTTGAGAATGTTACAAAACCATTGACGATCTTTAGGCCCACTACTACTCTACCTTTTAACAAGAAAATGTAATTCTTTACGTATTTATCGGAAGCGGTCTTAAGTGTCTTCTTTTCTTTTGCTAAATGAATCTCTCTATATGCTATATGGGTGATTCTCCAAATACGGGAAAATTTGGAGTGTGTAAAATCCAATTTTTTTACTTTGCTTAATAAATCTCAAAAAATTACTAAAATACTTCAGGGGTTACTTGATTATAATATGACACCAGCAGAGCTTAAATGTTTATATTTTTATTTAATTTTATTTCTTTATTTTTTAAAGCCATGTGAATGACATCCGTGTACGTGTGGATGGCAGAAGGCCACATTAATGACTAACTTTGGCAACAATCTGCTTTTTTTTTTATGTGATTTCATATTTTTCTCAGCATACTTCAGTTGATTTTGCACCAAATTTTCAAATTTGTGTGCATACTCAGGAATTAATGTAATTTTAACGAGACTGTGTTTTTATGGTTTTGGGGGAGGGGGAAATCAAGCAGAAATTCATTTAATCAGTTTTAAGATCTTAAGTACAGGTCACAGACACCGCAAACACAATAGTATCCTACATTTATCATCTACATTACTTGAGTCATCCAGATAACCCTTCATGAGACATGTGGATGACACAAAAATCAGGCATGTGGATGACAAAAAAGGAGTTTAGGTGGTCTCAGCAAGCCATTCCTAAACCTCTGTAAGATCAACTTCAGTGAAGTACTTTGAATTGGAAGGTTTATCATAGTGCATAATCAAAATTGATTAATATTCACTTTCTGCCTACTTTCTAGAAGCCATGTTAATGACGGGGAATAAAAACGCTTTCCTTGAAAATGATGCAAAGTCCTTTGTTAATCCCAAACTGTTTGTAAGCAAGCAAAATTCAACCTTACAATTCAACCACAAGCTGCCCTGTTGGCTTTCTAACACTGTTGCCAGTTATACAAATTTCTCATTTCTGCAGAAACAAATCCATTCTTTTCAGCCATGTGGATGACCAAAATCCCTTGGGACATTCTTTATGTTCATTAGGTGGGGTGACAATTTTATTTCATTTTATTTTTTAGGGGTTAATATTCTTCACACATTCATACTCATTGACAGGAAAAAAGTTGAAAAGGAAATAACATTTTGTTTTGTGGAGAAATGCATTAGAATATACAAAACCGAGGTTTGGGACAGGGCATGTGGATGATATTTCATTGAATTAAATTTGATTTTGGAATATCATAATTTTAAGTTAGTGACATTTCAAAGTGATAGTTGTAGTATGGAGGTAGTAGGAACAAACTTTAATTTTATTTTTTTAAAGTTGAATTTGAAGGGAAATATCACTCCGAAACACAAATTTTCCCGTATTTGAAGAATCACCCATATAAGAGGCTTTGTCCTGACTGATAGAGAATCAACGTAGAGCCTGAACTATAACAGGTAGAGACTTGGAATTTTGACAGTTCCTTCGTTTCGTAATGTAAGTGCTCATTAAGAAAGAATTTTGAAACATTTTGATTTCAAATGCCAAAAATCAAATGTTTTTGAGGGCACTTAATGCCATTTAACACAGAATTATCAAATTCAAATCAAATTCCATATACAGTTCTGGTGAGAACAGTATATTGTTCGCAGTGTTCACTAGTAGCTTTGGAAATAAATGATACGGAACTTTGACAAATTAGAGAAGCTATCGACAGAATTCGTTGGTGTAAATAAATATTGCAGAATGAAATCCACGAAAATAATGCTCAATGTGATGCAGTCACATAAATTTCTCTCCCCTAAACATAGGGAATATGATTTTGTGATTTCACATTTGGATGTAGAATAAGAGGTCGTATTGCGGGGACAGCTTAATCCAGCTGTCTCAGTCTGAGTGTGTGACAACGAGTAAGTTATGCCATATCAGAAGTCTGTAAAAAAATTCTATCCACTTATACGTTATTCATAGCTGTAGGCTTTGTATTTTTAATTGAGAAATATGGATGTTTATCCTAGGCCCTAAGCTTGTAAAAGAAGACAAAATACTATGGAATATTTTTAGTCCTATGCGTTAGTATATTGCTATGTCCCAGGTTTTGGGGAGGAAATTATGAACATGGTACTGAATTTCTTTTTGATTTCAGCCCCAAAACTGTTGTATGGTAACATGAGCATGAGAGAAAAAATATTCCATAGAGACAGTACAATTTTATGTTACCAGAAATTCTGGCATGATGTGCAGAAGCAATGGCGTGCAAAATTCTACATCCTACACAGGCCTAAGCCAAAAAATCTATAGCAAGCGTTTTCTCAGGAAATAGTTAGAGTGTAATAAGTCGTTCTTCCTTATTTCAAAGTCAACATACCTATTTAAGGACTTAGAGTCTGAAAATCAAAAGTTGTAGGCCTACATAAGTTAATTTAGAATGTCAAAATACAAAACCCGAGCAATGTCGGGCCTTTTAAGCTGGCAATAATATAGCCTATGTTGTATTAAACTTAATAATTTATTATCGTTGCTTTTTCATTTCATACACAAACAAGGTAAGGTCTTAATCTTTCCTCAAGAATAATGCGCCTGGAAAAAGTGAATGCGCACTGCCGTAATACGTACTGGAATATGTTAAGTGTGTTTGTTAAAGTAGAATTCCTTAATAAGTAATAAGAAGGTGGAAAATATACTCCATATTAATAAGAAACGACATTAAGCAAAATAGAAAACAACTGCAACAACCTTAAGATAGCGAATGCATTCTTTAAACATGACAATACTCACGGCAAGGAGACATAGTTCATTATTCACTTAATACTAAACTAAACTAAACTCCGTGGCGCTACATCCCTGGAGGGACTTGGCCTACCACCCGACCGCTGCATCATCTCCCGTAGGCAGATGGCAGGATTGGGGGGCATGTGGTCAGCATGCCGACACGCACGGCCGTTAATGATCACTTAATACTATTAATACTATTTTTGTTACTTATCATTATTATCGTTATTGTGTTTACTACTAGTATTATTATCGTTATTTTTATTTCTATAATAATTATTATAACTATGATTATGATTATGATTATTATTATTATTATTAACTTATTATTATTATTATTATTATTATTATTATTATTATTATTATTATTATTATTATTATTATTATTATTAGTCTATACATTTTCAGAGTAATGCGAGTGTCAAGCTTCGTCATATCCAACACAAATTCCACCAAAATTTCTGTTTTGGAGGGGAGATGTAATAAACTTCGTCTCTCTGTGTTGTTTGTTTGTTAAGACAGTGGCATTGCCACTCCATAAGGGTGGTTACAGTGCTATCGTCTCTCTATCCCTTTAGTTTCTCCCATTTTATTTACCAAATATACACGTCTCGCTTAATTTCTGTTACTTTCTCCATCGGCTATGTGCCTTATATAGGCTAATAGATTGCTGTAGATATCTGAACTACAGAAATAATTGGAAAATCATCCTGGCGTTACTAAGGGGCCCTTACACGATCAATATTATTGACAATACCAGTATTGTCAATACAGTCGTTAACTTCTTGAGGGTACCACCGTCAATATCGCCAAACCCTACACGGTCAATATGATTGTCAATAATTTTATCAATAAATGTGCTCAGTACGTTTGTTTCCACCATTCGGACAAGTGAAATTATGTCTTTTAAAGTGGATTTTCGTGGCGTTTTGTGTTTTGAAAACATGGACAATCGAAAAAAAAGGTTGTGTAGCCATAATTATGGCTATCGGAAGTATTCGTCGAGTTCAGCGAAATCGATGGATGAGAGAGTGGTTGAAAAAACGTGAAGAATATTCTCATATGAGGCTGCTGAGGGAATTTGAATAAGTGCCCTTTAGGCGGGAGGCGGGGTGGGAACGCCCCTAAGCACCGAAGCCGCAGGCTTATTGTACCTACCTCCGGGATGGAATGGGTTGCGTGCCCATAGACCGCCCAGGACTGCAGATCCCCCCGCAGGCCCCCACGGAGCTCCCCTACATCCAGCAAGCCTTATTACCATGCCACGTATGCGCCACCCCCTGGTCCCTCCAACCGGAGCCCCGACAGGTCCGCGACACACGCCACCCCCTTCGGTCCCTCCAACCGGAGCCCCGACAGGTCCGCGACACACACCACCAACAACCTCTTGACCACAAGCAGCGGGGAGGACGGGAGAGGCCCCCAAAGGGCGCTGACTGCCAAAGCAGGCCTGAAACCGGAAGTGGAAACGGGATGATGATGAAAAGGGGGAAAGGTGAGATGAAGTGGAGAGTGTTGGTGGAATGAGAGGGGGAAACGGGAGAACCCCGAGAAAAACCCCCAAGGCACGGCTTCGTCCACCACGAATGACACACCCGCCGGCCCCGAGATTTGAACTCAGAACCGCTAGCATGCTGAGGGAAATCAGATTGACAGATGCGGAAGATTATTTCAGAATGAAAGAAAGGACGTTCATAAAATTATTACAGATGGTGGAACCACTCTTCATAAGGCAGAACACAAACATGAGGGAATTCATCCCTGTAATGAGAAATTAGCCTCAACCCTGAGGTACTTAGATACAGGAAGAAGTTTTGAAGATTTGAAGTTCTCTGTCATCGTGTCGCCTGCAACTATCAGCGAAGCTATAATTGAAACGTGTAAAACTCTTGTTCATGTCCTAGACTACATGAAAGTAAGTGTTTTAAAAATATTTTCCAGATACCTTCCTACTTACCTAAGTATATCAGTCTGTCATTGCACAGAACCTCTTCACTACCTATATGAAAGTAGTTAGCATGACAGTAGGAGCAGGGAAACGCATATTGAATAATTTACAGCAAAAGATTATAGTAATTATGTATTGATTAAACAGCAAAGAAAAATACAACAAGAAATAAGGCAATCAAAATTCAAAATCCTCAATCTGAGAAGGTGTTGGAAAAAGTCGCCGCTGATAAATCCTGATGTTGGTTGTTGATTAGTTGTGGTGGATTATCACTGTGAGTCGGAGAAGAGCAATTAAATGTGGAGAAGGTTGAAGTGCTGCCACGACTTGTTCCTGGTTGTGTGGTACTTAGAGGGCTTGGACATTGACATACTTCATTACGGAGTTGCAATGGAGAGTGCCCAAGCTTGCTTCAAAAAGCATGTCATTTATTGCTTTCTTAGCAAACTGTCTCTGCTTGGCATCCAAAGTGAGCAGTTTTTCTCCCCAAGCTTTTGAGATAGTCGGTATGATGCTGTCAGGGTTCTTCGAGTTTTCTAAATATGAACATACCTTTCGTAGAAGCTAATTTTGTTTAGCAATCGGACCTTGCGTTCTAGCTTTTTTATTTTATTTTATTTCAAGATCTTCAGATATTTTCTCAAGGTTACTTGTATAATCCATAATACTCCGCACAAAGATCACTTCCGTTCCCTACGAAAGCACGGCAACAACTGAGTATTGACAATATTATTGACGTCCACCCCAAGATGCTCCATAATATTGACAATATCTCGTCCACTTTTAAATATTGACGCCCCGAGATCAGAAAATCTGGATTTCATCAATATCACTTCAATATCGACCGTCAATACTCTTTTTTTCACCTTACATGATCAATATTATTGTCAATATCATACTGTATTGTCAATATTATTGATCGTGTAAGGGCCGCTTAGATAATATTCTGAAACAAGGATTCGAACCTCTGACCTTTGTCCTTCCGTGTCAACTGTGTAAAAAGATGAAGATTAACAATTCAAATGCGATTCTTGTTCCTTCTCGTAAGCAGGTACTCTATTTAAAATGTTTGTATTAAGTTGTGAAAGTTAGGCAACTTCCAGTTGCAAGTAGCAAACAAATGGAGAAGTGAACGATATAAATTCGTATGAAACTAATAGCATTCTTTGTTGGACAAAACCGGTCATCCGAAAGCTGCTTTTTCTACCTTTAGCAGATGGATAGATTTTGGGTATGTGGTCAGCAGGACGACTCCCACGTCCGCTATTGATTGCTTACTGAACCGGAGCCGCTGCTTCTTTATCAAGCAGCTCCTGGGAGAAGAAAACCTGATCCAAACATTTCTAACTCACAAAAGTCCGAGCAAGTATCGGGGATCGAAGCCAGACCTGAAGAGCCGTAGTCAGCAATGCTAACCAATAAATCTCGTGGGCGGGCAATAATAATGAATAATGCCGATTAATTCTGTAACATTAATATAGAAGCCAATGCAAAGAAAAACTCAAGGTAAATACATTTGTAAGTTATTATTAGAGTACAAATTATTACTTTATATTGTACAGCGCCATCAAGAAGTCTCTCCGCAGCTCTGGTTATGTTCACTTGGTAACTTCGTTTCACGTTCATAGCAGGTATACCAGAGTAGACGATGTTAACTACTGTTGTACATCTGTTTGTTATTGCCGATGAATAAGTAATTACATTACATCTTTAATTAAAGTTTTCGAAGTGAATTTGTGTCTTCAAAAAAACGGTAAACATTTTCAACATTTTCTTTAAATAGGTAAGTTTTATGTTAATTTTGTTTCTTGCTTCATAAATTATTGTAGCAGAATATTAATAACCAAACGCTAGCGTTGCCAACTCAATTCCGTTTCTTAGCGGATTCTCGCCTGCACAAGAGCTGCGGATCGACTGCTTGTATCATTGAAGAATGTTATAAGGGTCATTCTCAAACAAATTGCCGTTTTGTCTCTTCGACAGGATCCCCAGATTGAACATTTAACTTCTTTTTTGTTTTTTTAACTACTGGTTTTCCAAGGCATCAAACCACTATTGTAGTTTACGAAAACGAATAGGAATCATGAGTTTTCTGTTTTTTGACCGTAGTAGTTTTTGAAGTTGATGGAACGTATTGAATTTGTAATCAGTGTTGCCATTGCTCATGTCCTATTTCAATAAGTTTTCAGGTTTTTTAAAACTAAAAATGGAATAAGTTGTTGTAAGGTAATGAAATGTTGGAGGTGTTTGAAAATGGTTTACAAAAGACGTGACACAGCAACTGACGGAAGGAGAGTTACCCAAAAAAATTTTCCTCGGTCTTATTTTTACTTTTCTTTCTGTCCTCCCTCCTCGATGTCTGGTCGGAAATTGGTCGTAGTGGGAAAAGATGACGCAATACTTCATCCTCTCTATATCATCCTCCTCCCCACCCATTACATCTTCTTTGGGGAGCACTGGATTGGGTAACACTCCTTATCACGGTTTCCTGTGACAAAGATTCGAATGCACTTCCTTGCTCGGATTCCTTTTTAAATTCTGAAACATCCTCTAGACAGTTTCATTTGAATGTTGAGCTAACATTTATTCACGAATGAAGATTCATTTTGGGCCTTTTCATGCCAAGAAGTCAAAATGTTGGATGTAGAATATGGGTTGTGACAGTCACACTCCTTACTTTTTCCCATATTTTTTTACATAAACTTGAACGCCGCACGATGTACAAATAGAAATTATTTAGGGTAGCGCAGAAGCTCGCATGGGTTTGGGACGAAATCAGGAAAAACAAATTGTTTCATATCTCAACTAGAACTCTCTTTTTTTGGCCTGTGATACCAAAACGGCATTTTTTTTCAGAATGACCCATAATAGTTCGTCGAGTATTATTGTGTCCGAAACGAGTGGAGCATGTGATGAGATAAACCTGGGATAGCTGTAGACTAAGACGGAAGTTATGTTGAATGTTTCACTACAACATGTAATAATCTGTACTAGCTGCTTCTTGTTATATCTCAAGTACATCTGTATCTCTCAGAACACGAGGGACTATTAATTCCCACGAAAATGCAGGTCAGGCAAGAAGTGTGAAAATACACAATTGGAAGATCACGATGCATGCTAAAGTTTATTTGAATCGGTTATTTATGAAAGGGCTCTTGCCACGAAAAGTAAAATGTTGGGGAATTAAAAAAACTGTTTATTTTCCAACTATTAATAAATACGAAAGATTTTTTTATTCTAGTTATTTTGATTCTACTAACCGCTAATAATAACGATGATTAAAAACAATTATGTTGTTTATGTTGCATGATATGGCATATCAAAGTTGTCTGACAAGAGTCCTTTCATAAACAAAGGGCTGACAAGCGCCCATTCATAGAGACAAAAGTAAAAACAAACAATGCAATGAATGAGACTTTACGAAGGCTATTTATTTTACATTAAACATTGTATACACGAATGAGATTGGCTATAATAGATACATGAGAATGGGTTTTTAACAAACACACAATTTACAGTAAAGTCTCATATCATTACATTTCACAGTTCTTTTTCAACTGTAGGCCACTGAATCACCTCGTCATAAAAGAAACCGTGTTCCTCAGGGACGAACTGAACAAGCTTCTTTATATCATCCATTTTCGTTTTAGGAATAGGTATTTTTTCTGCGTATGCTTTGTGTATGGGTAGAGAAATGATTGATTGTGTCGGGATTGAATGTGTTGTAGAGGAGTCCACTAATAAAAGCTGATACTGTTACTTTTCCTTTACTTGATTGCTGGAACGAGAATTCATGGTAGTTAGAAATAGCAAAATATTATCTTTTCCCCTTCTTTTCAGATTTGGTTTCTTCGGAAACAGTGCTTTGTTTTATAGAACTGAGGCTACCATTTTTGAAAACCCAAAATATTTCCTGTTTCTATTAAATCAACATTAAACTTTCCCTGTACTGAAGACATTAATATCATTTCACATAGGCCTACATCTTTTATTGTGTAATATCGGTCACATTTCCTTAATTTTCTTTTGACAAGGCCAACGTCTCTGTCACAGGGCAGATAAGAGTGGCCCCTTATGGGCAGTCTTTACACAATCTTTTTGAATCGTCCACTGTCTGTAAGAGAAAGTAGGAACCTAATCAACAATACCAATAACAATGAAGAGAGAGGAATACAACTGTACACTACACAGACAAGTGAACAGAGACAGCTGGATACCAGACCACTGCTGCCAACCATGCTTTATTTAAGAAAGGGCTCTTGTCATTGACATGAGCCGTTTCATAACTAAACACAGATTTGCAAAGTATTGGTGCGACAAGAGATCTTTCATAAGTAAACGATGCGTGGATGTTGGCACAATCCATTTTCATGATAAACTCGTTTAAAAAAAAAAAAACATGACATGAGCCCTTTCATAAATAACCGATTCATTTATGGATTTTGGGGGATCTGTATCAAGGTAAGGGAAGGGAGAAAATAACAAACAATGTGACTTCGATTTAATACAAAAGTGATGATAGTCTGTCATGGAGAAACTAAGGGTAGTTGACGCTTTCCACTTCGAAGGACTGTAGGTGTCATACATGCTGTAATTACAGGAATAACCACATTTGTAACGAACGATTGGTGTTTCGTATTCAGTTATTTCCTCCTCTTCTTTGTCCTCATACAGATTCTAGCAATACACATTTTTTCCACAAAATCCGGACGTCACATTACATTACGAAATATTAACTTTTACATCATGTTTATTCCTAAAATTTTCTCTCACTATTGGAACTTGCAGCGAATTTAATTCCACGTGTTTTAGTGAAATCATATTGAGGCGTTTCTTCTGTTTAAACACGTTGTTGCAGTTTCTTACGAGATAACAATCACGCTCTGCAGTGCGCTATTGCATGAGGGAAGATAGGATATATCGGCTCGGCGAGTAAAATTACCTTTTCTCATGTCACGTGATAGCGTGGCTTCACTCAACTGTTCTCTTCTTCGTTATCCACTTACTGAAGCGGAAAGTAAGGCTTACATCAAAATATTTAACTCTGATTCCAATTACTTAAATGCTGATGTGTTTTAATAAATATTTTTCTTAATAATGCTAATTTAATTTAATGAACGTCCTAATTTCTTGTACAGTGAGATTTATAATAATGAAATGAATGAAGATATTTAAAAAAATTTAAATCCGTACTTCCACGTGAAAGTGAAACGTGACAGAAGTGAAACTTGTTTTAATTTTTGGATATTTAAATCTTTAAATTTTGGATTTTCGATGTTTAAATTCTTTATTTTTTATTTTTTAAATTTTTATTTCTTAGATTTTGTAATTTGGATTTTTTAAATTTTATATTTTTGAAATTTGAAATTTTGGTTCTTTGAATTTTTTTTATTTTATTTTTTTATTTTAGATTTCTTATTTTTTAAATTTCGGATTTTTGTTTTTTAAATTTTGGATTTTTATAATGGTGAAGGGATCACCACGCCACTAGCTCGAAGCAGTAATAGCGCCCGCCCGCTCCTGTAATTTTTTTAAATTTTTGGATTTTTAATTTGTAATTTTTTCATTTTTGTAAATGTTGGATAAGTCTAATCATCGAGTTGATTGCTTTCTGTGCAGTCCATTCCGTCACAGCCGCATTAATTTCGTGATGATTTTGTCCGCAACGCAAGTTTGGGTTAGCTCTCTATTTACTCCCACCGCGGCTAAAGAAGTTTCACTTTAATAACATTTATAAAAATGTAATGTGGCCCTTATACACAAACTACGTTGTATGGTTCATGGGCCATGAGAACAGTTAAATCCTAACAGCTCAAGTACGAAAGATGGAAAGAGAAAAAAGAAGTTTCCAGGATTTTTTGAAATCCTTAAAGTTGATGTATTACTTAATCGCATAAGGAGGGATAATTGTAAAGTTCAATGAATTCAGATAATCGTTGGATTGTACCTTCCTGTTTGTTTCTGTTCCTATTACAGTTCATAAATCCGTTCAGTGAATTACCTCTACAAATTTGTTTCCATCGAGACCTCGTTCTTGCTTATTGAATAACTTTTTCCTTAAATTAAGGAGTCTTTACAACCAGAAAAATGTAGGCTACATGTATATTGAGAACTGTATTTACATACATGTTTATGAGTGATTGCTAAATATCCAGTTTTTCTGAGTAGGCCTACCTGCCAAAAGCGGCGGGTTTGCTAGTAGGCTACTATAAAGTTGTGTTCATAGTTCACCCAGGCAGAGGAAAGATTCGCGTGAAAACTCTGCCAATTTACTGATGTCATTTGCTGCTTGTACGGGTATTGGAAACTCTTGCGGAAAAGCTATAAATGGGAGAAGCCAGAAAAGGAAATGAGGAAAACCTCTACAAGTATAATGAAAAAATGCGGATATAATGGCTAAAATTCCACAGACATTTAGTGAGGATGGAAGAAAACAGATTGACCAAGAAGGTCTATGAATACATTGTAGGGTATAATGCAATTAGTAGGCCTAAGTGGATGGAACAGGTGAAGAAGGTAAAAGGGGAGTGTATTTACAGAAAGATCCATGATAAAACCGCAAGAAATAAGGTACAAACAGATAGGCCTAATATGAGAAACGAAGCTTCGAAACCAAAGATTAATTTATCTTTGTGGATAAAGAGGGACAGGTGGACACTAGGATATGAAAGGGATAGGCTTTGAGTCGTTTAACGTGACGTAGATGTACTACTCGGGGACCCTCCCGGAGGACTTCGTGGTCAGGAGTTTTGTACGAATGTGAAAACCGTCAAACATTTCTGTGGAAGTTATATTTAGCTAAGTTGGAAAATGGTGCGTCAAAGCGCCCAAGCTTAACAATTCATATTCCTAATATAACAAAGTTAATGTAATAAATTACAAAATATAATTTTGATACATTGAAGAGAACCGATTTTGATTTTCATAATTATTAGCTGAAATCTCACACTCACAAGCTTATATATGTGATTGTTGCTGTTCAGAAAGAAAACATTATCTAGATATTTACCTAAGAGGGATTAAATAAGATCTTATGTAACTTAGTGACAAAGTCAATTAAGCGCAGCAGATAGATCAAAATATTTTCTGTGGAGAAGACATAAAGCTGATAGCAAATTTCTTATTCGAATTTCAAAGATTGTTAATTAATTAATTCCAAAAACATACATGATTATACGCATGCTTGCTTATTCAGTAGGAAAGATGTAACTCAGTGCAAGAGTGAATTAAATGGAGCAGATAGTCCCAATGGTTTTCAGTGGACAAGAAGCTAATAGTAAATGGTTTAGTCGAATTTCAATGTTTAAAATAAGGACTCAGTACATTTAAGATTCAACTCTTACAGTATAAGGTTATGTATGATTCATTGTATAGGGGGAAAGCATATAAAGTAAGACAACTGTTCCAAGTATATTATTTTGAGTTTCTTGTATTGTTTGTAAGGCTGTTTATTACAATAAATTGTTATGTTTTCTATGAAGTGCAGAGAGTTGATTGCCTCCCTTGCGTAGTTCTCGATAGGACTCCGGGAATTGGAGCCTCACGTTTCCAGTTGTTAGTAAGGTAGCACAGCCATTTCATAAATACGGGTGGGACATTCTGACAAATTATAAAAGCTATTTTTGTTTATTACATATCATAAATAATAAACTAGAATTGGTTCTTCACATTCTGTACAATTTACAATGCCTTCTCCTCCCCACTACATGCAAAGCATTATTTAAAATTTATTCTAAATATTTTAAATTTGTTTTTCAAAATCTGTTACGGGTGGGACATAATTTGGACACTGATTTTAATGATGCGAAACAAAAGCTCATTTTCTGTTCTGCTATTACTGTTAGGGTCTTAATATTGTTATTAATGAAGGTATGAGGGATTAAATACAAATTATAAACTGTTTCCAGGTTGTCAGATCATTTATTTAACTCACCAATAATAATTTAACAAAACTCTCACTGTTACGGGTGGGACGGTACGGGTGGGACAAAAATTCCCTTGTTTATTATTTTACATAGTAATTAACCACACATATTTTTTTAAGTTAATCTTATACCAAATTGTACCTTAAGATGTATATTTTCTCAAATGAAAATGGACATAGCTGATTACTCACGACTACTTGGTATTAAAGAGTGTTAAAATCATGCTAAAAATGGCAAAAAAAAGTAACTCAACGCAATAAATAAGTAAATCGACAGATTTTACACATGAAACCACTTCAGATACACCTAAGTCCATTAAATTCAGGGAATTTGAGGTTTTAAACTTATTTTTGACCACCCAATTACAATAATTTTATAACTTCTCTCTTTGAGGGAAAAATTCCCATATTTTATGAAATGGCTGAGCAGTGAAAAGACCAAATAACCAGAACTTAAAAGATAGCAGTACAACTGAAAACCCATTTATCTATCCATCCACATCCAAGGTGTAGCCGACTCAACCCCCCCCCCATAATATCATAATAGCTAAAGGTGTAGCTGGCTCTATTCTTCCGAATTCAGAGTACAGATTATCAGGGTGACAACAATTACGACCAGTAGAGCGTCCAAAATTATTTTAGAGCCGGCACATCTGTTTCTTCTTATTTCAACCCCTTCCAGCAATGGTGTGTAGAAGCAATGGGGTGAAAAATTCTACATCCTTTATGAGTCACAAAAAGCTAGCCTATATCAAGTGTTGCCTGAGGGAATAGTTTGAATGTGATAAGTCGTTCTTCCTCGTTTCAAATTCTACATAAGTATGTTAAGACCTAACCGCCGGGGTGGTCTTGTGGTTAGCGTCGCTGACTACGGATCCGTCGGCCCGGGTTCGATCCCCGGTACCTCCTCGGATTTTTCTGAGGTAGGGAGGTCTGGTAGGGGTGCACTCAGCCTCGTGATTCAAATTGAGGAGCTACTTGATAAAGAAGTAGCGGCTCCGGTCATGGAAACCACCATTAACGGCCATGGGTGTCGGCATGCTGATCACATGCCCCCCAATCCTGCCATCAGCCTAAGGTAGATGATGCAGCGGTCGGGTGGTAGGCCAAGTCCCTCTAGGGATGTAGCGCCACGGAGTTTAGTTTAGTTTTATTTTAAGACCTAGAGTTTGAAAATCGAAAGTCCCCCACAAGTTAATTTGGAATCACAAAATACAGCTTTTAAAGCAGAAAAAGCCGATTCACACACATTACTACCAAATAATAACTGTTTCAATTGCAAATTTGTGTAGTTTAGGAAAACTCTCTTTTGTTAACAGCCGACAGAAAACTTCGGGAATGTCACATTTTATGGCTTAGGAACAAATTGCACCTTATTGTTTACTGTTATGTTCTACAAAAGTAGCTTTCTTGCCACTTACCGTAGGTTGAATCTTTCGTTTCTTATTCCAATGCGTCGTTTCTTTGTTTCCGACATTTTGAACTAACTAAAAAGTATAGCCAAAAGTCAACTAGATGACAAAAAATACTCAGTAGAGAACAGTTAGGATCATTCACATGATTTTGGAATTAAACTTCTTTGGTGAAAACAACCAAAACCATTACAAAGCGCTGCCATTACTCGTGTGCGAAATGTACTATTACTATTTTGTACTGCCACCTTAACATCGTATTGGGAAAACTTCAAAATTGAGAAAAAAGATTACTATGAAACGCTCACGATTTTGAATTACGTCATTGGCTCATAATGTATTAATTAAATGTAAAAGAAGGCCACGCTGCGCTGGAGGGTTGGACCACGCTGACTTAGAAGATGATCGGGACATTCATTTACTTGGCTACGAGCAGTGGCGTAGCAAGCTTAAGTGGTACCCGGTGCGGAAAATTTCTTGTCATCCCACCCCATTTAAATTATTAAAAGATGGAACAGTTCCAAGTGTTATTTTTTGGATAGTCAAAGGTAATCCCACGAGAGTTTAAGAGTTTATCGATAGATGCAGCTGCAACGAATTTATCTGATGTAACTCGTAAACTCAACGAATTATACAAAATTAGTAATAATTACTTTGTTATATAAAAACAAAACTAAGCTCCGAAATCATGGCATACCATGAATCAACCATCCATAAAGCGACTCGAGTTACATCCTGTCGCCATGTTGTAACCAGTGCTACCAATGGTGCATATAAGACACATAGTTAACCTAATTCAGCCAATTTTGTTAGGATTAAGGAAAGACATACATATCAAGCACATCATTATTATTGTTATTATTATTAGGCCTACTATTACTATTACTACTATTATTATTATTAATCTAAAGTATGTTATAGACAGACAGATATACATTGTTTCCGTGAGCGACAGACTGTGGGTGTTACCGTTAATAAAGCGAACTTCTAGGCCAAAATACACTCCCGAAATTGTGCAAATTTTTATTTTCTGAGTGATTTTTTTTATATTTTTATATTTTGTTTTCCAAGCGAAATCTTGAATTTGGATAGATAAATTTTGATAAAAGGACAAGATTTTGTATTTATGTCAGATATCACCTCGGCCGAGTCGTGGTCATCACCCCATGGCTTCGTCCCAGGTCTGGACCTGCCTTCGGGCAGAACACTCATCATCATCACCTTTCAAGATGTGAACCGAAGATTGGAGACAAGTTTTCCTTATTTTTACCTAAAGAAAGTTTTCTCGAAAACGGCTCTAACGATTTTCTTTAAATTTTGCACGTGGGTTGCTTAAGAGCTATAACTTTTATTTGAAACACTTTTTCGAAATAATTCTCTGAAAGGTAGTTATAAGCCACCCACTCTGAATACGCGCTCTTTGCGATACGGCCTCTTGCAACGGAAAATCGTACGAAAACAAAATTTTGTATTTGGGTTAGGTACCTTTTGGGACGTGACACGAAGATTTTCGACAAATTTCTATTATTTTTAAGGGGACAAGTAATGTAACTATTTTACGGAACTGTATTATTAATAATCTATTCTTTAATATGCGCACATCCCAGTTCAAAATCTAGATTGAAGGAGACTTCGGAGTCAACTCACATTCGAAGTTTATTTTCGTCAAAGTCATGACTGCCGCAGCGGGTAGAATTGGTTGCGGCTTGAGTGATATAAAATACATCACCAATTGTTGAAGTCTCATTGAAATTAATAAAACTGCAGAAACAAGCATCGGCAGAAATAAACACCACTCCCTCTAACAATAATATTATTGTTCGTATCAACACAGCGGCCAGTTCAGCCGCGTTTTATTTTATACCTTTGTTGACAGCATTTAAAACTAAAAGAAGTTTCATTACGCATGTTGACTTGTAGAAAGTTGTTAAGCTTATTTCATTGTTTTAAATAATATTATTATTTTCTTCAAATTCCCTTGAGCGATTTTTTTTACTTACAAAGACATTTTTATTTTGTCACCCCCCGGGTGTTGGCACCCGGGGCGGCCCGCACCCACCTTCCTACGCCACTGCTACGATGCTCATGGTAACACTGATCAATGTCGATGTCCGTATTCCTTGCAATCGATCCTCATCCACAGATCGATTACAGTACATATTCGACTGTTACTTAATGGCGGAAACTGGCTTACATTGGGAAAGGTTTTTATCTCGTTAGAAATACAGACTGTGAGTCCATTTTACGTATTCTTTTAGCATTTTTTTAGCATCTTTAATTTTATTTATTTATTCTTCCATACTTATTCCATACTTGTTGTTACTTACATTTCTCCCCCACTCGTTCAAAATCTGCAATTCCGTATCTTAGCGAAAATTTTCCCAGATTAGATTTTTGAAGTGAAACTTCTTTATACGCGCTAGGAGTAACTTAAATCGAGAGCTTACCCAAAGTTGCGTTACGAACAAAATCGTCACGAAAGTAGTGGGGGTAAGTAGCAAGCATAGAGTTGTTATCGAAAGAGTAGGGCCATGGGAGTGCGCGGGAGAAAGGTATCAGGCATTGAGTGGGGGGCTATTACTGCTTCCAGCTAGTGGCGTGGTGAGCCCTTCACCATTATAGTTGGCTCTACTCGTTGCGTGAGCATCATTTACACGTCACTAACGTTCTCGGAAACTTAACCAAAGCATCCCGTTCATGTAAACAAACACAGTGCCTACGATCAGTGGTAGTATGGGCATTAGTTCATCACAACTTTGTTATTATTTTATACGCATATGATTTAAAAAGCCAATAAAAGTGTTTATTCAGATGATTTCGTTCTTACATTCATATAATTATATGTATTCCTCATTTGACTCTCAACGTTGCCAAACAAGTTTCATTTCTGTCGCGTGGCGTTACACGCACCCGATTTTTTTATTTTTTTTATTTATCGATCCCATAACTTGAGATTATTAATAAATATTCTGTGCGAATAAATCACGATTTAGTCAATTCAGCAAATGTAGAAACTACGTCATTTCTTTCCAAACAAAAGATCTTGAATTCCGCTATAGCCTATACGAAATTACCATAAAGTTTTTTGGTTGCTATTATAAGCAATTCTAAGAAATAAAAAATTGCTATACATGAAACTATTTTCCTTTTAAAATCTACAATGGAAAATAACATAAAACGTCGGACAATATTCGATCGTTATAAGAACTTAACAGGCTCGCACGGATAACAACACTCGCTAGCGGACGTTTTATTAACGTGGTGCTTGCGTTAAGTTCTTTATAGTGGTCTTATATCGTAAATAACTATCTTGAATCGTTTTCGTTCATTCTGGGCCTAAAATCTTCATTCCAAGCGGTAAATTTAGTTTTTTCTAAGACAGCGAAGGACTGTTTAGTTTAGAACAGGAATCATTGGTGGAACCGAAAATGTTTTATGGGATAGAGTGCTGAGGTTTTTGTATTAAGATTTGCTGCTATTAGTACCTTACACAAATAATGTAAAATAACCTTAGGATTCCGGAACTCTGCAGCTATAACAGAATGTAGTAATCCTAGTTATAAGGAAGAGATAACTGTCAGATTAGCCATATATCGCTAAAGAAGATGAAATAATAAAATTATTTGAGAGATGGCTTTGAAAAGCTTACACGTATGTGGGAGATAAAAAGTCTGTAATAGCGGAAACAGTCATGTATTTTAAAAGCCTATGCTTTACCGAGCTTTGGATTTTTGAATGCTTTAAGATGAAATCAATTTGCAATGAAGAATTAACACACAGAATGACTCTATTTATTACTGTAAATGAATATCGACTTTTTTATAAGTACAATTTTGAAGTGTAATCCACAGAAGTGTACTTCAGCACTCGATATTCACATTTTGTTTCTCAGCGAAGCATGGCGACAAACTATCCTTGTATATTGTCGCCGACACTCCCGACCATACCAAATATAAAAAATTCGAGAGTACCCACCGGTTTGCCTTATACCCAAGGGTTTGTCAGCCTGCTTATCCTCGAAGAATTCGCTAGATCGTGATATAAAAGAAAGTGCTTCGCTGGGGGTGGGTGAGGGCGGGATACATCTCATGGGACGATGCACCTTATATTTGGTTTTTCCCCTAAACTGATATAACAAAGTGCCAGAATGCTTTTGTTTAATCAGTTATAATTGCAATTATGATATGCAAAAAATAAGTTAAAAAAAAAAATTGATTTCCTAGTTAAGCTCCAGATTAATTAATTAAGTAGGGCTTGCGGAAGAACAAAGGTCTAGTTTTAAAAAATCAGATTAAAATCGTCCAGATGAGCAGAACTGTACTCTACAGATTTTTGATATAAAGACAATCGCACATTCACATGAAAATAAAATAAAATGTCAAATTGGTCGGCTTCGGGATTTGAACCAAGGACCTCCAGAATGCGAGCTCATCTCGGGCACCTCGCTCAATTTAACGGTCTAGTTTTATAAGCGTATGTGTAGGAATAGTGTTATTTGTCATAGCTAACTGTATTGCAACTTCCAAAACCGTATATGGAAATTCTAAAACAATATGTTGTCATGATGATTGATTTGCATTTGATAAATTAGTTCTAATACATTAACATAAATTAAGCACAACATTAGGTTTTACTCCGGTACCGGTCAACCGATTTTTTCCTAATATCAACAGGGTTCTTTCCATGGACGTTACAAATCCGTATACCAAGTTTCATGAAAATCTGATAAAGCGTATTTGAGTTATCGTGCTTTTCTAATACGTTACTATTAAAATAGGCACTAAATTGAGGATTACTCCGGTGCCGGTCAACGGATGTCGTCCAAAATGAATAGAAATCTTGTCATGGATGTTATAAATGTTTACACCAAGTTTCATGAAAATCCGATAAAGCGTATTTGAGGTACCGTGCCTTTTGTTATACATTACCATAAAAAGACACTAAATTGTGCATTATCCAGGTACCAGCGAAACGATTAGGTTCAATATCAAGAATAGGCTTCTTCCCATAGACGTTGTAAATACGTATACAAAGATTAATGAAAATCCGATAAAGCGTATTTGAGTTATCGCGCACACAGACACACGGACGGACAGACGAACGGAGAGAAGGACGGACGGACAGACATTTTCCCGTCCCCACATACAATCCCATAAATTACCAAACTGGCACTTAATAACTGTAAATTATTGAAGCCATAGATTTGGTGCAGGAACAGAAAATCCTAATACCCAGAGATACATTTCATGTTCACCGACTGACATTAGTCGTGTAGTTTAGAAACGAAAGGCTAAATTCATCAGAGAATTCTTCGGAACAGAAAAGTAATTAAACGCTCCTAAAGTGAAAACCTTGATATCTCTTTCTATCTCCCTCTCTCTCTCTCCCTCTCTCTCTATATATATAAATATATATAAACAGGCTTTGTCCTGACAGACTGACTTAATGATTGACTGACACAGAATCAACGTAGAGCCTAAACTACAAAAGGCAGAGATTTGGAATGTTGATAGTACCTTCGTTTCATAATGTAAGTGTTCACTAAGAAAGGATTTTGAAAAATTTTATTTTAAATGCCAAAAATCAAATTTTTTGAGAATACATAATCCCTTTTTAACAGTATTATCAAATTCAAATCACAGTTATGGCAACAATGTATTGTTGCCAGTGGTCTCAGGTAGGTTTGGTAATAAATGAAACGGGACTTTGACAAATTAGAGAAGCTATTGATATAATTCATCCAATGCACAATGTGATGCAGTCACGTAACATTCTCTAACCTGGACGTAGAGAATACCATACGAGGTATGGTAATACGTATATTATTATATCGCAGGTTTTTTGGAGAGAGAAGTATGAAAGTGATATTGAATATGTTTTTAATTTCATCCCTGAAACGGTTGTATGATAACATGAGAGTGAGAAATAAAATATTCCGCAAAGACAATACAATTTGTATGTTACCGGAATTATTTGAACCCCTATCAGATTTGGTGTGTACAAGCGATGGGATGCAAAATTCTACATCCCTAAGAAAGCTATATGAAGCCATAAAAAGCTATATGAACCGAGTTCTGAGGGAATTGTTTGAATGTGATAAATCGTATTCTGCACTTCAATTAATTCTATTTAACTTTATAAGAACCTGGAATTTTAAAATCGAAAGTATTTCGTAAATTAATTTCGAATTACAAAATACAAAACCTGGGCGACGCCGGGCCTTTTAAGCTAGTCTATAATATTTAACCTGTAATATATAAGTGGTCTTAAGAAGCACCGACGTTAATACCTCTTAGTACAATATCTTATGTATCACATTCTCTTCATGTTAATTGGTTGTAAAATTGAAGAGAATGTCGCTACCAAACCGCATCCACGAAAGATACACTACCAAAGAAAACCTGATTAATGCAGTCACATAGCATGGGCAATACACTTCACTTTGTGATAATACAATAAGAGGCTACATTGCATGAATGGGTGGCTTTTAACTACCGTTAAGAAAAATATTGCAGAAAAAGTTTCAAACAAAAGTTTTAGGTCTTAGTTCATGTTCAAAGTTTAAACAAAATTGTTAGAGCAGTTTTTTGAGAACAAAGAAATTTTCTTATGTAAAGTGACAAATATTGTCGTCGCCACACTTCGTACCACATTCCCAGAAAATACCCAATCTAAATTTCAAAATGGAGCTAGGCTGTTCACAAACAAACACACAGACATACATGTTTCTAAAAGTAGTATTTTTTTTATTCAGCGTATCCTAATATTTATGCTAAACTGTCAACTTCAGTTTTCTGGGTCGAACACAAGACTTCCTGTAACTATAGTGCAGAGTAGATTTGCAGTGCACCATGATAGTAGAGTACAGTTGAGTGAAGTGCCTCTTGACCAGAATGATAGCACGAATGTATTACTTTAGATGTAATGCACTTTTTATTAAAATGATATCAAGTGTTCAGTTTCAGTGGAATAAATTACAAGTTTCTAATTTTACTTCGTAGTTCCATTGTTTTTATTTTGTAATTTCATTTATTCAGGCAAAGTTAAAGTATACAACTCCTGTTGACTCTTGAAGTTGGAAATCAGCACCCATAAGTGGCCGGGCTGATTTATTTGCCCTAAATGTGAAGGCAGATACATCCGTCATGAGTGCATTTGCCAAAAACTGGCCGTTCGTATCTCTCATTGCATTCCTGCTTACAGTTTGAAGTGATTCGGTCTTTGCAGCCAAGATCTAGGTACAACCCTGGAAAGAAAAGTTTGTGTATTCAAGAAGTCGTGTTAATTACCGAAACTTAATGTAAACCTGGGTACAATAATAATAATAATAATAATAATAATAATAATAATAATAATAATAATAATAATAATAAAATCAGGAAAACTGATGTAACAAAGTGCCAGTATGTTTTTGTTTAATCAGTTATGACTGCAATTATGATATGCAGAATATGTTTTTTTCTTTTTAATTGATTTCCAAGTTAAGCACCAGATTGATTCATTAAGCAGGGCTTACGGAAGAACAAACGTCTAGTATTTTTTTAAATCAGATTAAAATCTTCCACCATCGGCTGAACTGTACAGATTTGTGATATTTTGACAATCGGACACTCACATAGAAATACAAAAAAAATCAAATTGGCCGGTTTCGGGATTTTAATTTCCAAAGCTTTATAAGACCACAGTAAAACAATTGACTATGTTGTCATGATAACTGATTTGGATTTCATAAATTCTTTCGAATACGCATATTACCATAAAATAGGCAATAAATTGATCATTACTCCGAAACAGGTCAACCGATTTTATTCAAAATCAATAGACATCTTCCCATGGACATTATAAATGTGTACACCAAGTTTCATAAAAATCCGGTAAAGTGTATTTGAGTTACCGCGTATTTAAAATAGACACTCAATTAGGTTTTACTCCGGTACCGGTCTACCGATTTGGTCCAGTATCAGTAGACGTCATCCCATGTACACTATAAATGGGTATACAAAGTTTCAGGAAAATCCAATAAAGCATATTTGAGTTATCGCTACTTCTCATATATTAACATAAAAGGCACTAAAATGGGCATTATTCCGGTACTGGCCAACCGATATGGTCGAATATCAACAGATGTCTTCCCATGGACATTATAAATGCGTATACGAAGTTTCATAAAAATCCGATAAAGCGTATTTGAGTTATTGCGCCTTTAAAAGAGACACTAAATTGGGTTTTACTCCGGTACCGGTCAACATATTAGGTACAAATTCAATAGGGCACTTCTCATGGACGTCATAAATGCGTGCACCAAGTTTCATGGAAAATCCGGTACAACGTATTTGAGTTATGGCACCTTTCTATTAGAAAGCCTCCATAATCTATTAAAATAGGCACTAAATTGGGCATTACTCCGGTACCGGTGAACCGATTTGGTTCAATATCAATAGGGTTCTTCCCATGGACATTATAAATGAGTTTTCCAAGTTTCATGAAAATCCGAAAAAGCATATTTGAGTTATGGTGCGTACAGACACACGGACAGACACACGGACAGACAGACGGACAGACGGACAGACAGACGGACAGACATTTTTTGTCCACCACACAATCTCATAAAGTACCATACTGGCACTTAATAATAATAATACATAAAGTACATACAACACTGTGTAAGAGTGTATAGTGCAGTCACTATTTGTCGTAGCAACTTGCTCTATTCTGTCTGTCGTGTGCCGGATGTCAGAGCAAGTTTCTCCGACACCTGAGATTTTCAGAGTAAACTCTGTGCCATGATGCTGTCAGAGTTAGAAATGAAGGTGATTATTTTGTGAATATATTTGTTGTATATGCAAATGTGAATTCTATAGGCAAAAAGATGTGATTAAATTTAAAGTATGAAAACTATAATTATACAGTACTGAGATGAATGGAGTGGGTCATGTTTATCAGTTCTGTCTCTTCTTGAGGGATTTGTCTCTCTTATCATGCTTCTGGTGGCTTGAAAATTTATCTAAATTTCTTTTTTCTTTAATATATAACCTGACAGGGTGTAAGGAATCTATACCATCACTGTACAGAACTGCATAAAGCACAACAAATAACGTTAATCAAAATTAAAATAAAATCTTTACCAAACTGGCATTGCTAAAAGGATGAACTCTAATACAGATACCCCCCGGGCCATGCGAACACACGTCTCTTACTAGGTCAGAGGGTCGCCAACTTCTCAGGTTGCATTTATTATATTAAGTGTAGTTAGATATGTTCCTTTACTTTATCACGAATTTATGACCAACTGTCATAGCGGCGTGCAGTCTGTGTTGCTTGGAATGTCAGCGAAATCAAATGCTTCTTGCTTTCAGAGTTTGTAAGGAAATATTTCCACACCTTACGCCTGTACATGATACTCGACTGTTGATGACGTCAGTTTAAGTTGGGTAGTGCCGCGGTTGAACATTGTGTTTAAGGAACAATCGAGAATGAAACGGAAAGAGCCGTTGCTAGGGGCGCTGAATGGAGCTCGACGGTGAATGTCAGAGAGAGGAATCTCGGGCAGAAAAAAAGCGTTAATGATACTTGATTTTATATTCTTTTTGATCAGTTATAATCGGATAGAAATGTTGTTTTTCTTTCATCTAATAATTTACAAGACAATCATATAATGACAAAACTCATGGGAAGGATTTATTTTTGTTCGAACACGCATATTATCTATGGTCTGGAAATAAGCCTAGAAGGCCAAAAAGACGCTTTATAATTTAATGTTACAAGAATATTTAATTTCATTATATTACTTTCTTATTGTACTTAAAGTGGAAAAGATTAAAGAATTACCAACCACTGTAAAAACATGTTTTATTTTTGTAGAGGAATGTACTTACCTGGTTCATCAGCTCAAACACGCAGTAGAACCCCCCCCCCCTCTACCCGATTGAAGGGCATATTTGTATTTCAAGTAGTCGATGAGGAATAAAAGACAGAAGCTGATCAAAGTATGGTTATAAATAAAGTTGACTTATACAAGTCGTCGCGGAAAGTTGTATTCAGGGACAGTAATCTAGCTGGCGCCAAATAAATAGGCTAGAACTATATTTTTTGTGTAACTTAGTAAGTTTCTTTCAAGTGATTGGCAATCTGTCTATTGTTCTTCACGGCTAGTAATTTCCTCACAGGTTTCGAACTCTAATAATTTCGTTCCTACTCCATTGACACCGGAGATATTTACTTGATAACAAAATAAACGGTGCAGAATGCTGCACAAACTCTCCCACGTGGTCTGTAAGTTACATGTTAACAAAGCCCAAATCTCGACTTTCTGTTAAGTGGTGGTCAACAAAAGACACAAAATACTCAATACGCCATTACCATTTGAACTATTTACAGATCTGTATCGAATTTTGCATAATAACATAGAAAATGAAAAAGATTTATTAAAATAACATAGTTGTAGAAATGAAAAAATATAAAAGTGAATTCAAAGTTTCTGAAAAATATTTGGTATTAATATGTTCGATCATCCTAGCCAGAAAATATTGGTGTTAAGTTTGTTTCCAACCCACCCGTGATTAAACTTATGAATCTGTACAGACTGCATGGAGAACTACCACTATCTGAACGCTAGCGTCCCCACCTATGACCAACAAGATATACAGAATATAACAAAAATATGTGAGAAAACTTTAGGGAAACAATATATCACCGTTCTGCATGAATTGTGTTGTTTTGAAATAAATGTTCATTTCTTAATCACAATTTCAAACTGATTACAAAAGTAAAATCTGTTTTCACGTACCACGTGAGAATTTGGCACATTTCAAAATTTTATGTTTTAATTTTTTCGTAATATATAATAAGCAAATAACAAGTGGTATTTAGGGCGTCTGTTGATAATGCTCAAACGGTCATTTTTAAATAGCACTGAATTCTCACGCCATCTTTTAACAGTTAACCACAACAACTGCTTAAAGCGCACCAGTGAACGCTTTATATAATTAAAATGCTTAATTTTTTTTTTCATGGACATCTTAGCATAGGCTTTCATATCTACTGACCGAAACAGTGGCGGCTTGTGTATAGGCACTGTGGAACTGCAGCACCCCCTATTTCCACTTGATACTATAATACTATAATATCTGATCTTCAATATAATGAGTCCTTTCTTCTTTAATTCTTTCTTTATTCTAGTACAATATATAACCCTTAAGCTTAATGCCAGTAGCCATCCCCCAGTTTATCTAAAAGATAAAAGAAAATCTTTGTATGGAACTGTTCGCATGCCCACATAGGAAGGTGCACTGTGGCTTGTACAGTTCCGACTGCGGCGTATTGGTGGAAGGTAGTGTTTTTCTATCCTTTTTTTTGCTCTGCGTGTGTTGTGCTTAAAAACCATGTACCACATTCTTGAACGTGATAGAGTGTAGAATTAGATTATTAGCTTGTTTCCAGCTATACTATTTGAATAATTTTTCGGTTCTTTTTATAAGAGAAAACTTGAACTTTGGCAGATCAAGGAAAGAATTATTAAACTTTTCGCTGAAATTAAATCAAGAAGAACGGATTTCATTAATAAACGAATAGATCAAGCTTGAACTGTAACAATTTAGATTGAAGTAAGTAAAAAAAAAATGATTTTATTCTTTTAGGGCCGATGTATAAACATCACTGACTGTAGATCAATTTATGATCTAAGTTCAGAAAATGATCTGAGTTCAGGCTCGAGTCGTATCGTATAACACTGATCTAAGATCAACTAATCGAAGTTCAATTTTGATCCTAGTTCACACATGAGCTCACTTGGCAACATCGCAGAAACAGATGAATATCGCGAGACGAGAGCATTGTTATTCTGTTTTCCTTAGTATATTTAGACAGTGTGCTGTGCGAGAGGAAAAAAATCTGATCGAAATTAAACAGAAAAGGCTCGTTCCTAATTGAAATAGTCTTAGGAAACAATATAAAGATATTATAGAATCTAAAAAGACGGATGCGATAATATCCGTGCAAGAGCAAAATGCGATATAGCCTATATACGCACAACTACGTTCTAGCTAGAAATGTATGAAGTTTTCTTTTGTGTATTTTCTTTATATTTATCGTAACCACACAGGTAGGCCTAAAATTATGTTTATAATGAGTTAATCTTATTCTTATGTCTCAAATAAGAAAACAGCCCCTCGAACTGAGATCAACTAGTTTGATCGGAGAAATTTCTCCAGTCAAAATTGATCCTAGTTCAGTGCGAATTGATCTCAGATTAGCGTTTATACAACAAAAATTTCCGAGTTCAGCGTGAACTGAGATCAATTTAGTCTCTGATCCAAGATCAAACTGTTTATACAATCGGCCCTTAGTGTTTTATCAAGTTTCTGAACAAATTCTCTTTTTACATGTCTAACTTTTCTGGAGAAGCACCCCCATTAATTTTAGCTACTGTAATCATTTAGATTGAAGTAAGATGGTGGACTGAAAGATGCAAAAAGTGTTATCTTTCATAAAAAAAAAAATATCATCTCCCATATATATTTTCATTAAAATTAGAAATGTCGTTTTGCATATCCCCCGCGTATGGTGTGTGCTGCAGTGAACTAACTAGATAATACTGGTATCAGAGAACGTTTCTAAACCTTAGCATTCTTGTCTGCTTGGCCAGATGACGTAATTTTCCAGGAGTATCCGGGGTTCAAGGTATAATACCAACGTGCATGTCCTGTTCATAGATTTTAAACAGGCTTTTGATAGCATAAATAGAGAGGAGATGCTATATACTCTCGAAAAGCTTGGAATTCCAAACAAGTTTGTTAGACTAATACAGATGACACTAACAGACACCAAAGGAAAAGTGTTAATTGGAAAGGATTTGAGTAAGGACTTCAATGTTTCATCCGGTGTGAGACAGGGTGATGCACTGTCAGCAGTTTTATTTAACTTAACTTTACAGGAAGTCATGAAAGAAGTCAAAGTAATTGGAACACTAGTGTATAAATCTTATCAACTTTGTGCATATGCCGATGATATCGCCATAATTGCTAGAGATCTAAACAAACTAACGGAAATTTTTAATCGTTTGGAAAGTAAAAGCAAAATATTCGAACTGGTTGTAAATGAAAATAAAACCAAATATATGGCAATATCTCCTAAACAAAATCTTACAAAGGAGCAAAGAATTAAAATTGGCAGGTACAATTTCGAATGGACTGATAGTTTTTGCTATCTAGGCTCCTTAATAACTAGCAATAATTTGATATCAGAAGAAGTTAAGAGAAGAATAGTAGCAGGTAGTAGGGCATATTATGCTAACGTCGCTCTGATGAAATCTTCCTTGTTGTCTAGGAGTTCCAAGGCGAAGCTATATAAAACTTTAGTAAGACCTGTTGTGACCTATGGAGCAGAGGCATGGACTTTGTCAAAAGAAAGTGAAAATTTATTGAAAGTATTTGAAAGGGAGATTCTAAGAAAGATTTATGGTCCAATTAAAGAAAATGACATTTGGAGAGTTAGGACAAATCAAGAATTGGAAGAACTCATTGAAGGGCAAAATATCGTGAGATTTGTTAAATCGCGCCAGTTAGCATGGCTGGGACATGTTAAAAGAATGCCCAATTATAGAATCCCCTTTAAAGTTTTATATGACAAGATGGATGGTGTGAGAAGGAAAGGAAGACCAAGAAAGAGATGGCTACAGGCACTGGAGGAAGATATAAGAAAGATGAAGATTGTCAGATGGTGGGAAAAGGTGATGGATAGAGAAGAGTGGAGGCAAATTGTAAGGGAGGCCAAGGCCCACCCCGGGCTGTAGTTGCCATGGATGGATGGATGGATCCGGGGTTCAAGAGGCTCTGGATGCCTGTGGAATTGACGTGGGAGGGGCCAGGTAAAATAAGCGGTGGTTGGCACGCCTGGAAATGAAGGGGAATGAAGGAGCATCTCGGATAATAAAGTGTTTGGCTCTTTACAATATTAAAAAATGCATCCATCAAATTTTCAAAAACTACATTTTTCGTCATTCGAAATGCCCGTCGCGTGGTCATTAGTTAGTTAGTGGATATAGTGTGGCAATATTGGGGTAAGGCTATGCATGTGCTATTAATTATTAATTACTATTACTTAACGATTAACTAGTGGCAAATTTTTGCCTAGTTTTTATCACAAAATTCTTATTGAAAACAATTTTATGAAGTTTCACAAAGCTATAATTTTATTTATAGTTATTCAAGAATAAAAGAAAATGATGGGGAAAATTGAGAATACTTTCGAATTCAGGACAAAAAATTCGCTTAGAATCACCTATCAGAATAAAAAAAAAACAGAAAATAAGTTTCGAAATGAAGAACGGTGATCCACATGGACTTCTAATTTCATTTTAATTTTAATGTAATTTATAATTTAATTTTTAATTAGTCGTTAGCAGCACTGGGCTGCTATAGACATCGTCAGGTAAATAAATGTATACAATACAGAAATATAAATAGGTAAAACAATAAATCAGGAAACCCAGACTACAAAGATGTAGTCATATACATTTTATTGCATTGTACAACCCTGCAGACATTGTTCTGATTTGACTGATGGTTGGAGAAAGTTAACCTCCACGCTCACCGGACTTTAATATACTAGACATGTAAATTGGTATACTTTTAGCATAAATAAGGAATACTGTCATGCCGATACCTTCTTCTTCATCCAGTTTGAAACAAAATCACTAAACACGTATCTTTAGGGATGACATATCCTGTTATACATTGTAAGCTATGTTAAATTTCCGTGAATCTCTCTTCAATAAACACTACATCACATTGGCTATAAGATGTTTCATATGGTTTCGCAAGAGTTCCGGTACAATATGGGTAAGTTTACGTCCCATAGTAGAGCCTGAGATACCGTACAATATGAGACGTAGTAGTAACAATATTTTAAGTGAAGTGATACTATAAATGAAATGATAGTTTATGGTCGGGGTTTTACATTCACACTTCCCTTGTCCTTTTTTCAAGAACCGAGACTTCAATCAGCTTCCTGATGACTCTCGACTGTTTTGAATTGAAAAGCGAATACTAAGTCAGTAAGGTATCAGTCGTGTTTGGCTAATATGCATTCTGTTTAGTTTTAATAAGTGTTTTGTCTAAATTGTTGAATTAAAATTCATCAGACTTCCTATTATGATATAGGAAGTTGACTTTCCAGATCTATTATGGAGTTTAAAACACTTTCCTAAAGCAACCATTAATTGCGTAAAGGAAAACAGATTAACAGTAATATATATATATATATATATATATATATATATACGCGATTAAAGGTTGCTATAGGAAAGTGTTTTAAACTCCATAATATATATATATGTCATATATATATATATTGTCACAAAGCCCAGAAAAGCCTAGAAACTGATAGAAGAAGGACTCGGCCGGAAAGCGCTAGAATTAGAGACATCCAGAAAGGGACGGCCCTCTTATTGCTGATTGGAGCCGCGCGCCGACGGGTGCGGCCTACTCCCTGGCACGGCGCGGTGAGGGACGGTGCGCGCTCGTGGGAGGGGCCAGAGGTGGAGCCACGCGCTAAGGGCTGTGACGGCACACCGCGCGGACATTCTAGACCATGCGCGGGCGGGGAAATTTCGAGACGTCGGCTCTGGAATATTCGTCGGGACTATATATAGGGCGGCGAGCGAGCAGAGACAGTCAGTCAATGAAGGAGAGTAACAGTTCAGTTCAGTACAGTACAGTGAAGAGTCCGTGAAGAGTCAGAGTCAGCGAGAGGCAGTCCGTGTGTAGCGGCGAGCGTCAGTGTCAGAGGGTGAGCTGAACGGAGGGGACTGATCAGCGCGGCCTCAAGTGAGTGTGACTTGGGGAGCTGAAGAGCCGGTGACCGTAGAGACTAGTGTGACCGGAGGGACCCGCGAGCGGAAGACCTAGTCAACGGGGAACTAGTGACCGGAGAGAAGGGTGAACGGAGGAACTAGTGAACGGAAGAGCTTGTGAGCTGATCTGGGCTGAGGCAGTGCCGTCCCGGGGAACTCTGCGCGACGGATGGATCGTACAGCGGCAGCGAGGACTGTGGAGTTGACCGGCGCGACGTGGGATTATCTCGACTGGGAGTCCGCACAGTGTGTGCGAACGGAACAGTGCTGTAATTAGGACTGAGCACCGTGAGAGTGAGCACTGAACAGGACAGTGAACTGGCGAATAGTCTGGAGTTTTCTGACTGTATTGACAATTGTTGTAGGAAATAAAGAAACCTCCATCCTTCAATTATAAACTCGGTGTTCTGATTTTGAACCCCGACGAGGCCTTGTTACAATATCATAATAGGAAGTCTGATAAATTTTAATTCAACAATTTAGACAAAACACTTATTAAAACTAAACAGATATATATATATGTATATATATATATATATATATATATATATATATATATATATATATATATAATCTGATATACAAGCATGTAACAGACCTTAATGTTGATGGAAATAGAAATTAGAAATGATAACGATAAATTATATCTATCGGTTCACTGTTATTAGATAAGTTACTCCTTGGATAGTACCTTTATGTAGGTCTCTCAGATTAGAAATACTCGTACAATGTAAAGATTCTCAAGCTAGGAACAATATCGGGTAAATGGTTGCATAACTCAAACCCTGGCTGTTACAGATACCGGCCATGTTGATTATTGTAACTCACCAGTATTCACCAACATTGTAATAATTACATTTACTTACGTTCCTCACGCAGGGCCATGGCAGTCACCTGAAATAAAAACATGAATTTAACTTTATTGTCTGTGAATAAATCTTGAAATAGTTCTTAATACTAAGCCTATGGAATAATTTATGGTTCTTTTCTTCCGCTCACTTTTATCTCCCCATTGTAAGAACCTATCTGGAGATGACGTACATACAAAGGCATGAAATTCCTCTCCGGATGAGTGATCAGTCCAATGCCAGGAAAGTCATAATGACTGCCAGATGATAAGGGAGCCAGAGCGTCCTGATAAAACCTTTATGTGCGAGGAAAAACCCCGGAAAAATCCCCCCTACGAATTAGTAACCCGGGTCGCTTCGTGAGGGAACCAAACAAATCTCCTATGCCACAGCGGTGGATTGCAATTTTTCATAAAGCGAAAATTACAAAAATTAGATATTAAAATAAGTCTTCAACTATAGTCATAATTGATAGGCCTATTTGTATTTATGCACCACAGATTATTGTCTCTCTTCGACATTACATGAGAATAAAATAGGAGATAGATTCCTCTCACAGTGGGATTCCAACCAAGGAACTTCGACAGACATAACTTTTCTGTCAGTGAGGTAGACCGTTAAGGGTAATCAGTCGTAGGAGAGAGGTTCCATCTGGCACTGTGAAGCGAGCTGAGACTTAGCTCGGTTGGTAGCACCGATAGCCAATGATCCTGGGTTCGACACCCAGTGTCAGAGGAACTTGTCTCTTATAATATTCTCATAGGCCTACAATTAGAATGTTCTCATGTGGGCTGCTTAACTGCGACCATCGCCAGAACTTTGTTCCTCTTAGGAATTCTTTCCATGCCTGCAATGCACACTAAGAGTCATCAACCTGGTCAAGGATCAAACCTGCAACTGACTTCGCAATATTTCTAACCACCACCGTCTCCCATTCGGACGAAAACAGTCACACCGACGTAGTTCGCAAGTTGGCCACACGGCGCTGATTTCTTGGTAAAGTCAAATCTATCCTCATAAGAAGACATATAAATTTAGCCGAGTAAAAATAAGTGAAACAGATATTCCAACTGCAAAACGGTTCTTAATTTTAAAAGTATTTTCTTAACTCTATAGCTAAAGAAAAATGAAAAAAAAAAAATACATACCATGTCTGAGGCAATTAAAGTCTCAGCGCTTTCAAATATTTTGTTCTTCTGTGGAGTTGTGTAGTCGAAGAGGCAAAGTGAACAGAGGAATTGCAAGTGTGCAATTGAAACTGGCGTTATGCAGCCACGCCCAGGGAGACTCAGAATGATATTTCATGCTGCAGTTCTCATCCCTCTATAAGTTAAATCCGTCAAGACGGAGGAACATTTTGGTCTTGACATCAGAAGAACACAAGCATCGCAATTCGTTTGTTCATAGTCACAAACATAAGATAAGCAACTTGTTTAATATAGGCTAAGACGGTAACGAATGCTGAAAAGACTATAAATAAGACATTTCGTACATCAACTTGAAATCTTATAGTAATATATTCAATCTAAATCCTTCCTACCAATACCTTGGGACGTTAAAACTCAGGATACGTTTCATGAATCATGAGGATCCCGAATGATTAGATAATCGGCACGCGATGATAAAGTTTCCAGCCTTACGCAGCGGCCATCCTAAAACCACAGGAATGTACTTCATAACAATAGTGCAAACATAAGCCGCTCGAAAATCCGAATGGCCTTAATGGGGATCGAACCAGTTCTATAATATACTTAAATAGGTGAGAGAGACATAATATATAACTGAAATTAAAAAAGGCAATGGAAACTGTTAACATGATTTTAAGTTTTATCTCAATGAAATTATTTTGATTATAAAGGAAATATTGTCCTGAACATGAATCGAACCTGGGTTTTCAGACTAGTACGCTGATGACAAAGCCCCTGAATTCGAGTTCCCAATATCCCCCTATAGACTTAGACATTTTTACAGAATGGCACACAGTAAAGCATGTTGTAATAATAAACTAACTATCATAAGAAGGCAATACCACACTGAATAAATATATCAGTACAATATACGAGTAAACACTGTAGCCTGGGAAGGAGGCCATGTTCTAACACACCGATTGCTTAAAACACGAAGTTCACGCGTGTTTCCTCGTGCTTCGTGAGAGTAAAGTTGTTGATTCCTTCTCGTTCACTTGAACCTCGCAAACTTCTCCTGCCAAAATCGAGACAGCCTACGGTGATTGTTGGGCCTGGTTGTTGTCAAATTCTACTTGTAATAAACTATTTGAATATACTTACTTACTTACTTACTTACTCATTGGCAATAGACAATAGACAATTCCTAAGCAAGCTAAATGAATGTTATCTATTTTATGGAACCCGAAGGTTCATTGCCGCTGAGCTCGACAACTCCATCCAATCATACCTCGCAAATCCGACTTCCCTTAAATCTTTCCTAATATTGTCCTCCCACCTACGTCTACATCTTTCAAGTGATCTTTTCATTCGGGTCTCTCAGTCAATATTTTTTAGATATGTCTTTCCTCCCCCATGTCCAGCCCATTTCATTCTCCGTGATTTAATTACCCTTAATATGTCCGGTGACGAGTAGGCCCACAGGTTATGGAGCTTGTCGTTATGCAGTTTTCTCCAGTCCCCATTTTCATTCCTCTTAGGTCCAAATATTTTCCCAAGCACCCTGTTTTCGAATACTCTCAGATTATGTTCTTTCCGAAAAGTAATCGACCATGTTTCAAATCCACATAATACAACCGGCAGAATAATTGTCTTAGAAATATTTTTAGATTTGTGGACAGTAGACGAGAAGATAGGAGTTTCTGAACTGCTTAAAAACTGGTATTCCCTGAATTGAGTCTATAGTTAACTTCTACCTTAATATTATCCTATTTGTAACTGTGATTATTGCTCCCAAATATTTTAATTTATCCACTTGTTGGAATTATTTACCGGCTATTCTAATATTACAACGCATTTCTGTGGCTTTTATGATCATCTGCATAAGCTAAAGTCGGGTGACTTCCTTGTTTTCCTGAACTTTCCTAATGACATATTCCAAAGCAAAATTAAAAAATAAAGGCGATAGTGCATCTCCTTGCTTCAATCCGCTTCTAGCGGTAAACCCATCTGATATAAGTTTCTATACCCTGTCTCTGCTGTAGGTTTCATTTAAATACATTTGATTTTGTATCCCGAACTGTATGAGGATATTGTAAATTTTGTCTCGCCTAACTAATCATATGATTTTTTTAAATCAATGTATAGCTGGTAAACAGACTTATTCTATTCTGACTTTTTCTCCAAGATGTGACGAATACAAAATTCCTGATGAATGGTTGATCTATTTCGCCTAAATCCACATTGGTGATCTCCAATGATTTCGACCGCACATAGGGTTAATATTGATAAAAGTAAATCATACAAGTTTTGTATGATATTGATAGAAAGAAATTTCCTCCATTGTTATTACATTCGGCCCTATCTATCTAGATTCATTTCCATTCCTTTGGCAATTCCTCCTTTGTCCAAATCATAGGAATGAGTTTATAGATCTCTTGTAGAAATCCCTAACATTTTTGTCATTACTATTATTATTACTATTATTTACTTTGTCTTTGAGACAGTTTCTTCTTTCGTTTGTTCTAATGGTTCTAGAGGTTTCCCGTTTATCTTTGTTGAGATTTCCAGCGGAAGTTTTATTCGGATTCTGCAACCACAGTAGTTTTGCCTACTTTTTCGAATTAATTAATTTCATGCACTCATCATCGAACCACGGTTTATTTACTTTCTAATTTTTCTTTTGCGGATACATTAATGTGGTCTTTCATGCTTTCGGAGGTTTTATCGACATTGATACCATCCCCAGCTTCTTCTTGTTTTGCAGTGCTTTCTAGAGTCTCGAGTTGGTAAGCGTTCTTATTATCTCTGCTTGTGCATGATGTCACACCGCCGTCCTCTTAGAATAACATACGAAAGCCTTTTGAAATTCTGTGGAACCTTTGAAAAATAAAGATTATTACATCGACCACATAAATCCGTGACATAAGGAATTATTGGAGCTAGAATGTCTCTAATTGCTCCTATGCTCGTGAAAGATATACAAACTATCTGGCAGTAGGCTGCTGCTATTTTGTGGAAACTTAATTATGTGAGAAAAGATTAACGTAATTGCAAAATGAATAATAGGCTTTTAGGCCTATTTATTTTAATGGGTTGTATTGCACTTTGAACGTGCGCAGTTATAGACCTACATGTGATAGGAATGGTCTGGTAAGGTGCATATTTAACCTTATATACATATTAACTACATTTTCAGTAGAACAAATCCAGCTCATGGGCCTATGAGGTCGTTCGTGTTTTTACCATGCACAAGAGAAAGAAAGAGAAATATAACTCTAATAACACAATGCAATATAAAGCGATATAATACAATAATGAGACAGCGATGAAGAAAGAAATAATAGCAATACTAATAAAAAAGAAATTACCATGACAATACAATATAATACAGAACAATTACTCCCTCTGCCCTTCCCACCCATTAATTTCTACCTGAGCAGTCGGAATGTAGACATGAGTTTTCCAACCCCCTTAGGGAAATTTTTTGTCACTCACTTAGTCACCGCATCTAACAAAGAGGAAGTAACCCTGTGATACATACCCACAAACAGGCCAAAGCGAAAAGCAGGAGGCAATTCTTCATCGTGGCTGCCATCTTTTGTTTGTATCAAATTTTGGGATTGAAACGTGTACATATATAGGCGAAGCTGGCACGCAATCAGTTCTTTTCCTCATCGTATTTTATCATGTATTGCATTCTTTGCATTGCATGTTGAAACTAAACTGACACAGGCTTTATTTATTGAGTTATGTCTCATACCATGACTATTCCAACTAAAATATAGAATTGCAATGGAATGTGGAAGCTTGTGAAATAAGTAAGTAAATCCAGAAGATGGAAATTTTCCCTCGCCGGGACCCGATCCCGGGTTAAATGATAAATGAATTGTTTGTTTACTACTATATAACATTATTAAGTAATTTCATGGTGTGGAACAGAGTCAGATAAACATGGAAACGGGTCAACCGTATGAAATAAATGGTGCAAATTGTTGCACAAGCTTTCTCAGATATAGCTTATGTATTAAGATTGGCAATATGGAGGTTTTTAGGTTAACGAAAAACAGGTATGTACCATTCAACAATCGATATACAATCTCCAGATTAAGTATTTACTTATATTTTCTCCTTATAGCATCTCACATACTCACTGAATAAATAATTGCTCCAACTATCTGTTCAGATTTCCTTTTCACAATGTGCCAGATGGAGTTAATAGACCCTATTCAAGAAACTATTGCGTTTCACACTACGGTTGCTTGGGCAAATTTGAAGGAATAAGTGGGATAACTAGAATATTAATGGAATGAAATTAGAAGTTCCTCACTTTAACAATTTTTATTTACTTTTGCCAAAACATCTGAAGGCATACAAATACGCAGTCACTTGTCTTAAGTTCTATTGATTGATGCAAATTTACTATTTGAAAAGCACGTGGCGGTTAACTGGATTTACTTCGCTAATAGTCAACTGATTTGGTCGAAAATGAGCAGAGATCTTCCTATAGACTTGTGTGTGCTGTATTCCAGTTATCGTGCGTGTAGACTTACATTTTTGCCATTCACCAAATAATTCTGGCACTCAGTAAATCTTAAAAGAGAGTGGAAGTAAAACAAATTCAGTATACTAATGACTTAGGCCTGCTTTTAATATTACCATTTTTAGATTTGAATAACTTCATTCAGGTATGAAGTACAATATTATCTGAATACTTTTCACATTTTTACTTCAGTTGGATTCATAAAAATACAATAATCTATATTCAAAACTACTATTTGTTTTCTTGTTTTAATTATTAGGCCTACTGTTATTATTAATAAGGTAATTAACGGCATACTTGTGAAATAAAAGGCAATAAAGTTTTATAAGTAATAGTAAATGATTAATTACATACTAAATGGAAACGACAATTCCTTAGCAGGCTAAAGAAATATTATCTATTTCATGGACCCCGGAGTTTCATTATCGCGCTTACCTGACCCCGCCATTCAACCCTATTCTGTGCTAATTGCATCCAACCATCCCTCGCAAATCCTACTTCCCTTAAATCTATCATAATACTGTCCTCTTACCTACGTCTACGTTTTCCAAGTGGTCTTTTCCGTTCGGGTCTCCCATTCAGTACTTTTGAGATATGTCTTTCCTCCCCATGCACGCAACATGTTCAGCCCATTTCATCCTCCGTGATTTAATTACCCTATTATATCCGGTGACGAGTACAGGTCTATAAACTTGTCGATATGCAGTTTTCTCCAGTCCCTATTTTCATCTCTCTTAGGCCCAAGATTTTCCTAAGCACCCTCTTTTCAAATACTCTCAGATTATGTTCTTCCCGAACAGAAAGCGACCATGACTCACATCTATACAACACAACCGGGAGGATGATTGTCTTACAAACTTTTATTTTTAGATTTCTGGACAGAAGACGAGATGACAAGAGTTTCTGAACTGCATAAAAGCAAGCATTTCCTGATTTTAGTCCACTTCTACCTTAATATTATTTGTATCTGTAATAATATTTTTATTCTTTATATATTTTAACATTTATTATACAACAAATATATTACAGTTAAGATAAATAAATCTGTAACTATTTCTCCCAGATATTTTAATTTGTCCACTTGCTTCAACGATTTACGGCTATTCTAATATTTTGTAGAGCATTACTTTGACGTTTCTTGGCCATATAAGTTACTTCGTTTTTTCTGTATTAATTTCCAATCCAACATTCCTGCAGGCATCAAAACTACTTTCTGCATTTATCTCGATTGTGTTTATGTCATCGCCCAACAGACAAACATCATCTGCATAAGCTCTAATCGGGTGACTGCCACTTAGTTCTAGGCCTACTTTGTTTTCCTGAACTTAACTAGTGGCATATTCCAAAGGGAAATTAAAAAGTAAAGGTAATAGTGTATCTCCTTGCTTCAAGCCCCTTCTAATGGCAAACCTATCTGATATAAATTTCCCTACACTGACTCTCTGCTATAGGTTTCATTTAGACGCATTTTGATCAGCCTAACTAACTTATTTGGTATGCCAAACTCAATGAGGATATTGTACAGTTTATCTCCCCTAAAGGAATTATAATTATGCTTTTTATTTTCTCCCATATACGTAGTATAGAGAAAGTATTGTGATCGTGACAAAAAATCGAAATCGAGTTAACACCGGGAAAGCATGTTTCACGATGCCACGAAACCGAAAAAAGTGTTTTTGGAATGACGTCTGTCCGTCTGACCGTCTGTCTGTGGACAATCACAGCGAGTAAACGGTTCATTGTATTTATACTTAAGTTTTTTAACTAAGGACATTTTCGAAATTTTGTCGAACAGCCCAGAAATTTAGTTTTATAACTAACTTAGGCCTAATATTCTGGGGACTTTTCATGAAAACGTTTTATTTAAATTTTGATTTTTTTAAAATTGACTCTAACGATTTTAATCAAAATTTAAAATTAGAGACTCTTAACTATGACTAATAAAATGGATATATCAGTATTTCTGTAAAAATGACTTAATGGGTACTTTACTCGTATCAATTTTCAATTTTTCCACATTATATCCATTACAGTAGGCGACAATGAAAACCTACCACAGTAAATTTGTAGAGAAAACTAAAATGAACATTTTTTGTTTAACACTTTTTTTTATACATTTAATATATATCAAGATAAAAACGAAATAAGTACGGCTTAAACGCGAATTTCAGAACATACGTCAGTTAAAATATGAATGACATTTTGTTGGCCCCAGTAACAAGAGAAATATAGGCCTAATGTACTTATTGTTGTGAAATGCAGTCAGTTTAGATCAGTCGTAATGAACACACCAAAACCAATTACAGCGAAGTTGTATAGGCTAACAGGGAAGAGGTCCTGGGTTGAAATTAAACCTCGTGGCCGCCCAAATTGACTTGGGATTTTCATAGTTTCCTCGTTCGCACAGGCAAACGCCGGGTATGTAGGACTTGATAATTTTCCATAACTCATGGCCGCTATGTCACTGGATATTATAATTGTTTAAACTTAATATCATAAAAGACATCACTAAACAATAGAAACAGATGACTCGAATGAGTTGTTACTATAGACTAATGGTTCACGCAAACATACTAAACACATGATGTGACCTACATGCAGTTAAAGCGTGCAATATAACCTAAGTAGTAGTAGTAGTTTCGAAATTCAAATATAAGTAGCCCCTTAACCTCCGCCCATTCGATATTCACATTTACACGGACTCTGTGATGTATTTTGTTTCTGAGCGAAGCAGAGTGAACAACTAACCTTGTATACTGTCGCAAGTTTCTTGTACCCACTGTCCTTGTATATTGTCGCAAGTGCCTTGTAGCCACCTCTACATATAGCTAAATAATACATAACAATAAAAACATAGTTAAGTGCGCTAAGCGGAGTCGGTAGCCGTAGCGAAGCGCCCTTGCATTTTCGAATAATGTACGATACACTCTTTGTAGGTTTCTAAAATGTGGCATATTATATCTCCCGCGAGGTTTTTCAGCCTGTCACCTTTCGTCTAGAAGTATGACGTATAACGTCCAATCACCAGTTTCTTCATAATACGAGGACAGAAGAATTCGCTAGATCGTGATAAAAGAGAAACTGCATCGGTTAGGGTGGGTTTGGTTGAACCGATTCATCCCAAGGTGCTAATTATATTTGAATTTTTTCGCAGGAGCAGCAGAAGGAGTAGTAGTGGTAGTAGTAGTCAGTTTTACTGCCATTGATTATATTATTGTTATTATTATTATTAACATTATCTCACGTTAAAAGCATTGAACATATAGATAGACCCTGGTGCTTTCCATTCTAGATACTTGTTACTTTTATGAAAATGTAATAAGTAAAATTTATTTGTCTCAATAATTTACTTTTTTCTGTGCCAGCATTTAACACGTATATGCGAGAAAGTTTGAGCAACTTATTTTTGCACCATTTATTTAAAATCTATGTTTAGCTGGTGAACAGACTTCTTATATTCCCACTTTTCTTGAAGATTTTGCGAATACAAAATATATTATCAATGACTGATCTATTTCCCCTAAATTCACATTGGTGACCTCCAATGATTTCGTCCGCATATGGGGTTAATCTTGACAGCAGTGTATTAGATAGTATTTTGTATGATGTTGATAAGAGAGAATTTCCTCGATAGTTATCACATTCGGCCTTATCTCCCTCTTTGTGGATAGATAAATAATAGATTCTTTCCATTCCTTTGGCAATAGTAATTTACTGCAGTTCTTAGATATTCACAAGTAATGCCATAAATATGCCAAAGTACGTTGTTACCTAATAAGTTATGTCTTGTCAAAGTCAATGCGTTAACCGCTAATCACATGTTAGGTTTATATCAGTAGGATGTTGTAATAATTCATTCGTGAGCTTATCTTTCTATTTTTGGTGATGTTCAGTTTAAATGATCATAGTCCATGTGCCAGACCCCCAAAATTTACTTTCTAACATGGCGGCCGTTCAAAAAGACTGACGACTGTGAATCTTTATATTCAATTACCTCGGGACTGGGTGGATCAATCTTGAATTTAGTTTATTTTCAAAATGTAGATTATTTTTAGCTAAATATTTGTTTCACTAGTGTATGGCCAAAAAAGAATATTTATTTGTCAAAACTCAAAAACACAGAAAATTAACTTTTTGAATTTTTTTTTGCGGTTCATTAGACTAACGGTTGGGTATATCGAAACACTATTTGAAATAAAATTTGTAGAAAAATATATCACCTTTAACATGCATGATCTGATCAATAATACCCGAGATATCCGGATTCAAAGCGGGCGGGGCGGGGCGGGGTTGAGTGGGTTTAGCGGGTGCTCCGTGCCGCCTAGTGAGAGGAAAGACTTAGCGTGAAATCTTACGTGACCTACTAATCACTATTAATCACCTACTAATAAATATTGCGGGCTGCAGACCAAACCATTGACCTCCATTTATACCTGGACTTCGCACTACATACATTCCCCTGTACTAAGAAGTGAGGCCACTTTTTCGACTAGTCTCGCCCGGAAACCTTGGCAAGAAACTACTTGTCTGCTCAATACAAAACGTCAAATCGCATTTCTTGTATGGAATTAACACATGTTTGGTTTGGAAATTGAAGATGTTGTTGACGAGGCGTTGTAAGACAATTCTTCTTGCATATATTATAAGAATATTTAATATTAACACAATTTAAAGTATGCCATTTTTATAATTAATATTAATACGAATGTTTTTACCCGTGATTTCTGTCGTTTGCATACATGTAGCCCTAACCGACAAAATAGCATGTATTAAATATATTCTACACTTATTACATTAAATTTGTATTACTTTGAGATCTTTGGAAATTGAAATATATTGTTCCACTTCAAATAGGAAGACCTAGTCGCCGGTGGGAGGACAATATTAGGAAAGATTTAAGGGAAGTAGGATTGAGAGGGATGTTTGGATGGAGTTAGCGCAGAATAGGGTTGAATGTCGGACTCAGGCAAGCGCGGCAATGAACCTTCGGGTTCCATAAAACAGATAATATTCCTTTAGCTTGCTTAGGAATTGTTTATAGCCATTGAGTAAGTAAGTAAGTATCTTCAGATTATGTAAAGACTGCCTATTATGCATTTTTTCAGAGCATAATAAGGTGTGATTAGTAGTAGCCTATGGGGAAATGATGTAGGAATTAATCAAGTATTAGTTATCCAGAAAAAAGCAATTCCGGGGTGCGCAGCAAAGAAAGTTAAGTCCACTTTCTTGTTACTGAGAATTAGAGTGACTTAAATACTATACCAGCCCAACATAGCTTTAGAAATGGATAAACCCATGAAGCACACATCCATAACTACCGTACAATTTTGAATATGACTTACTGGACTTAACACAAATGTAGGGAACATTTTTATCTATAACTCTATGGACACATCTAAATTTTTTAGGATGGTGGACTTAACTCTCTTTGCCCGCGCACCCCGGAATTAGAATAATAACCAGTGCTAAACAATTAGAGCATTGCAAGCCACTATTTATTGAGACAGACTTACTAAGAATAATAAATTTGTACTTTTTTGATGTCTTGTCATTAGTAAAATATAACATAAAAAGCTATCAAACACGAAGTCAAGTGCTTACATATCAGACCAGAAATCAAAATAAAATTGATCTGGTTAGGTGTAGGCTAAACAAAACAAAAGGATACCATAACATTATTGGGACAACATTATATAACAAATTACCATATAAACTTCAAGAAATGTCCCCAAATTTATTTTCAGAAAAAACTATATTCCTAGCTTTAAAAAATCCTTTTTATAACGTTTGAATCAGATAGACAAATCGAATAGAGCAACTTAGTGTAACTAATTACGTGTGTAATCTGTAAGTATATTTTGATTTTTTCATTTAGTGTCACTTGGGTTATGGCATTAGTATAACTTAGATTAATAATTTTGATTAATGTAATTAAGTTTGTAAGTTTGTAAATATTCATAGCTTAGGTTCTTAAATATGTGTATTAATGTAAATAGCTAATGTGACCGATTGCAGTTGGTACCGCCTAAAGGTGTCATCAAATATCAAATACCGTATATTTCAATTTCTAAGCATTTAAACGTAATATTAATTTATCGTAACTCTTGACAGTGAAACGAATAATTATATTCAAATATCACACTTAACTAGCAAGGAATAAAATAGTTTAAAACATAAGAATCTGGGCCCTAGTAATAAATGTTGTATTGAATACGCGCGATTTTGTCGGTTAGACTTATATAATGAAAAGAGAAGTCACGGGTAAAACCATTCGTATTGATAAAAATAAATTATTTGGAGTTAAAGGTAAGGTATTGTTCACTCTATCGCAATACATTTTCAGGCATATATGCCTACTTGACATTTCTTGCTGAGCAGACAAATAGCTTCTTGCCAAAGTTTCCAGGCGGAACTAGTCGAAACAGTCGGCCTCACTTTCTGTGCTTCAGTGTTAACTCCAGTTCTGTTTCAGCTCAATGGACCAAACCGACACTGACTTGCTCTACAACCTATTGCCTGCTCATCAAGGCCAATATAGGTGGCCCCACAAAAGCAGAAGCACAAGACACCGCCAAGCGGTAGACAGGTTTTTAAATTCGCCACAATGTATTTAACAATTATATAATTTATCAGGGAGATGGATATCAATAATTACGAACCATGCATTCCATAACTCTGTACTTCAAAATGAACATTTTCAAGTACAGTATAACATATTTTCAATACTGCTTAACTAATGTTCGTAAAACTAATGGAGCAATGACGTCCTTTTGGATTAAATATATCGACCGAGTGGAGCTACTTTTCGCTTTTCCTTGTGCTAATTGGGAAGGTTGGTGTTTTACCCTGATTAGAGTGATTGTTTTCCTGGACTTTCTTAATGGCATATCCCTAAAGCAAAACTAAAAAGTAAAGGTGATAGTGCACCTCGTTGCTTCAAGCCGCTTCTACTGGCAAACCTATCTGAATAAGTTTCTATACCCTGACTCAGCTGTAGGTTTCATTTAGGCACATTTTGATCAGCCTAACTAACTTCTTTGTTATCCCAACTTATTTACAAAATGTATATCGCCTGACTGAATTATATGTTTTTTAACAATCTATGTATAGCTGGTGAACAGACGTATTACATTCCCATTTTTTCTCCAAGATTTAGCGAATACAAAATATATGATCAATGGTTGATCTATTTCGCCTAAATCCACATTGGTAATATCCAATGATTTCGTTCGCATGTGGAGTTAATCTTGACAGAAGTGTATTAGATTGAATTTTCTATGGTGTCATCATTGTCCTTAATTATGTTTGTTCCAGGTTGAAAACCTCTTTTGATCTCGTTTATTCCCTTGTAGAGATCCCTAACATCTTTGTCTTTACTATTTTCCTCTAACTCATTTACTTTGTCTTTGAGATAGTTTTTCTTTGTTCTAATGGTTCTAGAGGTTTGTCGTTCATAACAGGTATACCAGAGTAGACGATGTTAACTTCTGTTGTGCATCTGTTTGTTATTGCTGATGAATAAGTAATTACATTACATCTTTAATTAAAGTTTCCGAAGTGAATTTGTGTCTTCAAGAAAACGGTAAACATTTTCAACATCTTTAAATAAGTGACTTTTATGTTACTTCTATTTCTTACTTTATAAATTATTGTTTCAGAACATTAATAACCAAACGCTAGCTTTGCCAACTCAATTCCGTTTCTTAGCGGATTCTCCCCTGCACGAAACCGCAAAGGAATCATGAGTTTCCTCTTTTTGTGACCGTATATGAGTTTTTGAAGTAGATGGAACGTATTGAATTTGTAATGAGTGTTACCATTGTTTATGTCCTATTTCAATATGTTTTCAGGTTTTTTTTTTAAGTAGAAATGGAATAAGTTGTTGTAAGGTAATCAAATGTTGGAGGTGTTTGAAAATAGTTTACAAAAGACGTGACACAGCAACTGACGTAAGGAGTGTTACCCAAAGAATTTTCCTCGATCTTATTTTCACTTTTCTTGCTGTCGTCCCTCCTCGATATCTGGTTGGAAATTCGTCGTAGTGGGAAGAGATGACGCAATACTTCATCCTCTCTATATCATCCTCCTCCCCGCCCCTAAATTTTCTTTGGGGAGCACTGGACCGAGTAACACTCCTTATCTCAGTTTCCTGTGACAAAGATTCGAATGTACTTCCTTGCTCGCATTTTTGTTTAAATTTCTGAAACATCCTCTAGACAGTTTCATTTGAATGGTGAGCTAACATTTATTCGCGAATGAAGATTCATTTTGGGCCTTTTCATGCGAAGAAGTCAAAATGTTGGATGTAGAATATGGACAGTGACAGTCACACTCCTTACTTTTTCCCATATTTTTGTACATAAACTTGAACGCCGCACGATGTACAAATAGAAATTATTTAAGGTAGCACAGAAGCTCACATGGGTTTGGGACGAAATTTGGAAAAACTAATTATTTCATATCTCAACTAGAGCTCACTTTTTTTGGCCTGTGACACCAAAACGGCATTTTTTTCAAAATGACCCATAATAGTTCGTCGAGTATTATTGTGTCCGAAACGAGGGGAGAATGTGATGATATAAACCTGTAGACTAAGGCAGGGAGTTATGTTGAATGTTTCACTAGAACATTTAATAATCCGTACTAACTGCTTCTTGTACATCTGTATATCTCGGAATACGAGGGAAAGTCTTAGCAACTATTAATTCCCACGAAAATGCAGGTCAGGCAAGAAGTGTGAAAATACACAATTGGAAGATCACTATGCATGCTAAAGTTTATTTGAATCGGTTATTTATGAAAGGGCTCTTGTCACGAAAAGTAAAATGTTGGGGAATTAAAAAAAACTGTTTATTTTCCAACTATTAATAAATACGAAATATTTTTTTATTCTAGTTATTTTGATTCTACTAACCGCTAATAATAACGATAATTAAAAACAATTATGTTGTTTATGTTGCATGATATGGCATATCAAAGTTGTCTGACAAGAGTCCTTTCATAAACAAAGGGCTGACAAGCGCCCATTCATAGAGACAAAAGTAAAAACAAACAATGCAATGAATGAGACTTTACGAAGGATATTTATTTTACATTAAACATTGTATACACAAATGAGATTGGCTATAATAGATACATGAGAATGGGTTTTTAACAAACACACAATTTACAGTAAAGTCTCATATCATTACATTTCACAGTTCTTTTTCAACTGTAGGCCACTGAATCACCTCGTCATAAAAGAAACCGTGTTCCTCAGGGACGAACTGAACAAGCTTCTTTATATCATCCATTTTCGTTTTAGGAATAGGTATTTTTTCTGCGTATGCTTTGTGTATGGGTAGAGAAATGATTGATTGTGTCGGGATAGCTAGTTTGAATGTGTTGTAGAGGAGTCCACTAATAAAAGCTGATACTGTTACTTTTCCTTTACTTGATTGCTGGAACGAGAATTCATGGTAGTTAGAAATAGTAAAATATTATCTTTTTCCCTTCTTTTCAGATTTGGTTTCTTCGGAAACAGTGCTTTTTTTATAGAACTGAGGCTACCATTTTTGAAAACCCAAAATATTTCCTGTTTCTATTAAATCAACATTAAACTTTCCCTGTACTGAAGACATTAATATCATTTCACATACGTCTTTTATTGTGTAATATCGGTCACATTTCCTGATTTTTTTTTTGACAAGGCCAAAGACTCTGTTACAGCGCAGATGACAGTGGCCCCTTATGGGCAGTCTTTACACAATCTTTTTGAATCGTCCACTGTCTGTAAGAGAAAGTAGGAACCTAATCAACAATACCAATAACAATGAAGAGAGAGGAATACAACTGTACACTACACAGACAAGTGAACAGAGACAGCTGGATACCAGACCACTGCTGCCAACCATGCTTTATTTAAGGAAGGGCTCTTGTCATTGACATGAGCCGTTTCATAACTAAACACAGATTTGCAATGGCTGTATCTTGCAAAGTATTGGTGCGACAAGAGATCTTTCATAAGTAAACGATGCGTGGATGTTGGCACAATCCATTTTCATGATAAACTCGTTTTAAAAAAAAAACATGACATGAGCCCTTTCATAAATAACCGATTCATTTATGGATTTTGGGGGATCTGTATCAAGGTAAGGAAAAGGAGAAAATAACAAACAATGTGACTTCGATTTAATACAAAAGTGATGATATTCTGTCATGGAGAAACTAAGGGTAGTTGACGCTTTCCACTTCGAAGGACTGTAGGTGTCATGCATGCTGTAATTACAGGAATAACCACATTTGTAACGAACCATTGGTGTTTCTTATTCAGTTATTTCCTCCTCTTCTTTTTCCTCACACAGATTCTAGCAAGATAGGATATATTTTCGGCAAAATCCGGACGTCACATTACATTACGAAGTATTAACTTTTACATCATGTTTATTCCTAAAATTTTCTCTCACTATTGGAACTTGCAGCGAATTTAATTCCACGTGTTTTAATGAAATCATATTGAGGCGTTTCTTCTGTTTAAACACGTTGTTGCATTTTCTTACAAGATAACAATCACGCTCTGCAGTGCGCTATTGCATGAGGGAAGATAGGATATATCGGCTCGGCGAGTAAAATTACCTTTTCTCATGTCACGTGATAGCGTGGCTTCACTCAACTGTTCTCTTCTTCGTTATCCACTTTCTGAAGCGGAAAGTAAGGCTTACATCAAAATATTTAACTCTGATTCCAATTACTTAAATGCTGATGTGTTTTAATAAATATTTTTCTTAATAATGCTAATTTAATTTAATGAACGTCCTAATTTCTTGTACAGTCAGATTTATAATAATGAAACGAATGAAGATATTAAAAAAATTTAAATCCGTACTTCCACGTGAAAGTGAAACGTGACAGAAGTGAAACTTGTTTTAATTTTTGGATATTTAAATTTTAAAATTTTGGATTTTCGATGTTTAAATTCTTTATTTTTTATTTTTTAAATTTTTATTTCTTAAATTTTGTAATTTGGATTTTTAAATTTTATATTTTTGAATTTTAAAATTTTGGATCTTTGAATTTTTTATTTTTTTATTTTAGATTTTTTATTTTTTAAATTTCGGATTTTTGTTTTTTTTATTTTTATAATGGTGAAGGGATCACCACGCCACTAGCTCGAAGCAGTAATAGCGCCAGCCCGCTCCCGTAATTTTTTTAAATATTTGGATTTTTAATTTTTAATTTTTTAATTTTTTTAAATGTTGGATAAGTCTAATCATCGAGTTGATTGCTTTCTGTGCAGTCCATTCCGTCACAGCCGCATTAATTTCGTGATGATTTTGTCCGCAACGCAAGTTTGGGTTAGCTCTCGATTTACTCCCACCGCGGCTAAAGACGTTTTACTTTAATAACATTTATAAAAATGTAATGTGGCCCTTATACACAAACTACGTTGTATGGTTCATGGGCCATGAGAACAGTTAAATCCTAACAGCTCAAGTACGAAAGATGGAAAGAGAAAAAAGAAGTTTCCAGGATTTTTTGAAATCTTTAAAGTTGATGTATTACTTAATCGCATAAGGAGGGATAATTGTAAAGTTCAATGAATTCAGATAATCGTTGGATTGTACCTTCCTGTTTGTTTCTGTTCCTATTACAGTTCATAAATCCGTTCAGTGAATTACCTCTACAAATATGTTTCCATCGAGACCTCGTTCTTGCTTATTGAATAACTTTTTCCTTAAATTAAGGAGTCTTTACAACCAGAAAAATGTAGGCTACATGTATATTGAGAACGGTATTTACATACATGTGTATGAGTGATTGCTAAATATCCAGTTTTTCTGAGTAGACCTACCTGCCAAAAGCGGAGGGTTTGCTAGTAGGCTACTATAAAGTTGTGTTCATAGTTCACCCAGGCAGAGGAAAGATTCGCGTGAAAACTCTGCCAATTTACTGATGTCATTTGCTGCTTGTACGGGTATTGGAAACTCTTGCGGAAAAGCTATAAATGGGAAAAGCCAGAAAAGGAAATGAGGAAAACCTCTACAAGTATAATGAAAAAATACGGAATCAATGGCTGAAATTCTACAGACATTTAGAGAGGATGGAAGAAATCAGATTGACCAAGAAGGTCTATGAATACATTGTAGGGTATAATGCAATCAGTAGGCCTAAGTGGATGGAACAGGTGAAGAAGGTAAAAGGGGAGTGGATTTACAGAATGATCCATGATAAAACCGCAAGAAATTAGGTACAAACAGATAGGCCTAATATGAGAAACGAAGCTTCGAAACCAAAGATTAATTTATCTGTATGGATAAAGAGGGACAGGTGGACAATAGGATATGAAAGGGATAGGCTTTGAGTCGTTTAACGTGACGTAGATGTACTACTCGGGGACCCTCCCGGAGGACTTCGTGGTCAGGAGTTTTGTGCGAGTGTGAAAATGACCACCGAAGAGCCCGCCAGATGCAGCAGCCTTCTTCTATGTGATATACTCGTATTGACAACATATCGGCCTTTTTTCAAGTATTCCCCTTGGAAGCGCTTTTATAATAACCAAGACTGTAAGGAACAGGAAACTATTTTCGCAAAGGATCAAAGAAATCGCAGCTCGTCACATTTTCATGCAAACCCTACGACTTCGTGAATTATCGGTATTTGACTGGATCGTCAGTCTCAATCTTGAGTTACAAACTTGTTAAATCTAAAAGTTAATATTCATGACAGGTATCTATTATATAAAGTCGAATGTGTGTTTGTGGGTATGTATGTATGTATGTATGTTTGTTCCTTATACAAATCTACATTTCTTTACCAATTTACACGGAATTTTGCACACAAACCCAGTTAAGCCCGGAAAGTATAGCGGTCAACATTAAAATTCAAACAAAATACTCCTTCCCTTGAAAATTATATAATTTCTGAGAATTTTATACTGAAAAAAAGAAATGCTGTTCAGTTCACATGACAACCGTGTATTGTTTACTTTGATAACATTGGGCCTTGGCAACTGGACTATAACGAATTATGATTGAATCGATGCAATATATTGGCGAAAATAATTACTGAAAAATGAATTACACGAAAATAAAGCAAAGTGTGATGCAGTCACATAACTTTCTCTACCCTCGACATAAGAAATATTTTCTCACTTCACATTTTGATGTAGAATAAGAGGTCGTATTGCAGGTAGCCTACAACTTAAGTGTGTGAGTATGCTATATCAGAAGTCGGTAAATAGTCAGTTATCCATAGCTGTAGGCTTTGTATTAGTTGAGATTTATCATAGGCCCTAAGCATGGGATGGAACATTTTGAGTCCTATCCTCGCAGTATATTATGTCCTGGGTTTTAGGGGAGGAAAGTATGAAAGTGATACTGCATTTCTATTTTATTTCAGCCCCGAAAGGGTTGTAACATGAGAATGAGAAATAAAATTTTCTGTCAAGTCAATACAATCTTCTGTAATTTATGTTTCTTCTTATTTAAACCCCTCCCAGGCATGATGTGTAGAAGCAACGGAATGCAGCATTCGACATCCTCTATGAGCCATAAAAAGCTATATCTAGCGTTTTCTGATGGAATAGTTTGATAAATATTTTTCTTCATTTCAAGTTTTACATACATATTATAGGCTATAAGGACCTAGAGTTTCAAAATCGAAAGTCCTCCATAAGTTAATTTCAAATTACAAAATACAAAGCCCGGGCGACGCCGGGCCTTTTCAGCTAGTCTAATATATAAAGTCGAATGTGTGTTTGTGGATATGTATGTATGTATGTATGTATGTTTGTTTGTTCCTTATACAAATCTACATTTCTTTACCAATTTACACGGAATTTTGCACACATACCCAGTTAAGCCCGGGAAGTATAGCGGTCAACATTAAAATTCAAACAAAATACTCCTTCCCTTGAAAATTATATAATTTCTGAGAATTTTATACTGAAAAAAATGAAATGTTGTTTAGTTCACATGACAACAGTGAATTGTTTACTGTGATGACATAGGGCCTTGGCGACTATATAATGCTGGACTTTAACGAATTATGATTCCATTGATGTAATATATTGGCGAAAATAATCACTGAAATTGAAATCCACGAAAATAAAGCACAGTGTGATGTAGTCACATAACTTTCTCTACCCTCGACATAAGAAATATTTTCTCACTTCACATTTTGATGTAGAATAAGAGGGACAACTTAAGTGTGTGAGTATGCTATATCAGAAGTCTGTAAATAATCCTTTCCGCTGATACGTTATCCATAGGCTTTGTATTAGTTGAGATTTATCATAGGCCCTAAGCATGGGATGGAACATTTTGAGTCCTATGCTCGCAGTATATTATGTCCCGGGTTTTAGGGGAGGAAAGTATGAAAGTGATACTGCATTTCTCTTTTATTTCAGACCCGAAACGGTTGTAACATGAGAATGAGAAATAAAATTGTCCGTCAAGCCAATACAATCTTATGTAATTTATGTTTCTTCTTATTTCAATCCCCCCCCCAGGCATGATGTGTAGAAGCAACGGAATGCAGCATTCGACATCCTCTATGAACCATAAAAAGCTATATCTAGCGTTTTCTGAGGGAATAGTCTGAGTGCCATATGTTGTTCTTCCTCATTTCGAATTCTACATACATTATTATATCAGGACCTAGAGTTTCAACATCGAAAGTCCTCCATAAGTTAATTTCAAATTATAAAATACAAAGCCCGGGCGACGCCGGGCCTTTTCAGCTAGTCTAATATATAAAATCGAAAGTGTGTCTGTATGTATGTATGTTTGTTCCTTATACAAATCTACATTTATTTACCAATTTACACGACACTTTGCACACATACCCAGTTAAGCCCGGGAAGTATAGCTGTCAACATTAAAATTGAAACAAATCAGTCCTTCCCTTGAAAATTATATAATTTCTGAGAATATTATGCAAACAAAATGAAATCCCATTCAGTTGTCAAGACAACAGTGTATTGTTTACTCAGTTCATATAGGGCTCTGGACATTACATAACATTGGACTTTAACGAATTCTGATTCTAACGTTTTGTAAAAATAATTCTTGAAGAATAAAATCCACGAGAATAAAGCACATTGTAATGCAGTCACATAACTTTCTCTACCCTCGACACAAGAAATATTTTCTCACTTCACATTTTGATGTAGAATAAGAGGTCGTATTGCTGGGATAACTTAAGTGTGTGAGTATGCTATATCAGAAGTAGGTAAACAATCCTTTCCGCTTATACGTTATCCATAGCTGTATGCTTTGTATTAGTTGAGAAATAAGGATGTTTATCATAGGCCCTAAGCATGGGATGGAACATTTTGAGTCCTATGCTCGCAGTATTTTATGTCCCGGGTTTTAGGGGAGGAAAGTATGAAAGTGATACTGCATTTCTCTTATTTCAGAACCGAAACGGTTGTATGGTAACATGAGAATGAGAAATAAAATTTTCCGTCAAGTCAATACAATCTTATTTAATTTATGTTTCTTCTTATTTCAAATCCTCCCAAGCATGATGTGTAGAAGCAACGGAATGCAGCATTCCACATCCTCTATGAGTCATAAAAAGCTATATCCAGCGTTTTCTGATGGAATGGTTTGAGTGTGATAAATCTTTTTCTTCATTTCAAGTTTTACATACATAAAGTCCTCCATAAGTTAATTTCAAATTAAAAAATACAAAGTCCGGGCGATGCCGGGCCTTTTCAGCTAGTAGTTTTATAAAACGAAATGCAAGAGTTTAAAGCAGAGTAAAGGCGTTTGTTGGAATATCGCCTTCAAGTAGATTCTAGAAAGGAGTGCTGGTATGCAATATTGCGAGATATCTGCCTTCCTTTGTTTCCCTCCTCGTTTTTATCACCACCTTCCTAAAACCCTCTCTCCTTTTGTCTAGAGAAAAACTACCATGTGTCTGTGGCTTGGATGTCACATACTTCATGGCTGCCGGAAAGGATTCTTAGCTCCTTATTTCCTTATACTTTTACGTTCGTATGCTCTTGGAATAAAATAGTAAATTATTGTATTTTCATAGGTAATCCAACGATAGATTACGAGTTTATCGATATATTTGCGAGAACGAAGTTCGAGCAAATTTATCTGATGAAATACTTAATCTCTTATGATTTACTAGCAGGTGTCCGCGGATTCCCCCGCGATTATTTACTCAACTGCGGGATGTTTTGTTTAAATAATTTATTTAACAGAAAAATAATTAAAACATATTTACTAACATTGACATCGTTTTTACATAAATTGTAGGAAATGCATAATTTTTTTCTCATAATTAGTATTAGCAATCTGATTCGCATTGGGATTTTTTCCCAAAAATGTTTTGTTAGCCGATTTTAATTGCTGTTTGCGTATTGCACTACTATACCTCGCACGTCGCTTTTTAACCTCACATGATCTTGAATCTGGAGACGGCCAATCCTCTGCAGCTCTTTTCTGTTCCATAATTGTTTTGTGTAACGCAACAAATCAGTAAATAAAATGGAATCCTTTGAGTATACATTCCGAATAGGATATTTATTTCACGCTACGCTGTGTATAACATGCAACTATGATATCGCATGGACCACAGCAAATGAACATAACGTATTTTAATGAATTATATCGATATCTGTGATCACAACAAAATTTTCTCAAGCGTGGAAATTATCCTATACCGAATTTTGTATCCTTTCGCTTGTACACACCAAGCCGGGTAGGGGTTCAAATAAGAAGAAACATAAATTCCGGTGACATAAAATTATATATAATCTTTGCGGTATATTTTATTTCTCACTCTCATGTTACCGTAAAACGGTTTTGGGGATGAAATTAAACAGAAATGTAATATCCCTTTCATACTTCTCTCTCCAAAAACCTGTGATACAATAATATAATATGTATTACCATACCTCGTATTGTTTTCTCTATGTCCAGGATAAAGAAAGTTACGTGACTGCATTATTTACGTGGATATTGATAGTTCTCTAATTTGCCAAATTCTAGTCTTATTTTTTCCAAACCCATCTGAGACCCACTGGCAACAATATGTTTTAATGTCAAATATGATTTGGATTCGATAATTCTGTGTAAAAAGGGATTAAGTATTCTCAAAAACATTTGATTTTTTGCATTTAAAATCAAAATTTTTCAAAATACTTTCCTAGTGAGCAACTACATTATGAAACGAAGGTATTGTCAAAATTAAAAGTCTCTACCAGTTATAATTTAGTCTGTACGTTGATACTCAGTCAGTCAGTCAGGAAAAAGCCTCTTATATATATAGAGATTAAGACTATTCCACGAATAAACTATAACGGATTTTGTAAATAATAATAATTTTCTTAACTTACTTTGTTGCCACTATAACGGATTTTGTAAATAATAATAATTTTCTTAACTTACTTTGTTGCCAATATTCTATCAGCCGTAAGATCACGGCATACTAGATGAATGATCAGTCCACGAATTAATTCGATAAATCGTTCCGAGTTCCCAATGCTACCAATAGTGCGCATCTCAAGATGAAGGGCGTAGTTGTAGTTGCTTACATCAAAACGCTTTAAAAGCTCACAAACTGGCTTGCACCAAATAAAAAATGTGTTTTCAATCAATGGACATTTATATTATTTCAATTTCCAAACAAGTTATGTTGTATAAAATAATGCTTTCGTGCTGATTAATATCAGCATGTGATGTATTAATCACCGCACGTTGCTGCCTTACGTGTCCATTAACGAGCTGACAATTTTATCAGATAAAATCGCATCCTCATATTATTAGCAAGCATTTCATAATATAAACGATTGTTATTAGTCTATATCCGAAGTATTGCTAAACGTGATTGTTCAATATCAAACACACGGCGTATGAGTGGAATGCTCATATGAAAAGTGACTTACAGATCCATGCCCACAACCGTCTCTATACTTTTCGAGCTTCGACGTTGATTCGCTGTTTGATGACATTGATTTTAGCATTCACTGTTTTTTTTTAATACATAAAAATGCCACACCCAAGAGTGGCTCAAAAGACACCATCAACAAGCACATTTTGGTAATGTGCTAAATGCCCTTATTCCACGCAAAAACCGTAGTTATTTGCATATATTCAGTACAAGCCATATCAAATTATTCTTCACATCCAGTCTGCTTTCTGATAGGGACTTACAGTGGCAAACACCATGAAATAAAGTGCTTCGGGTGACATCTAATGACTTTGTGTAACCTCCATTTCTCCAGTGAGTTAGCTATTGACCTCTCTGTCTTTACTCCACTCAACGTAGAGCCTAAACAGTAACAGGTAGAGACTTGGAATTTTGACTTTACCTTCGTTTCATGATGTAAATGCTCACTAAGAAAGGATTTTGCAAAATTTTGATTTTAAATGCCAAAAATTATATGTTTTTGAGAATACTTGATCCATTTTTACACAGAATTATCAAAACATAAAGACAGAACATATTGTTGCTAATGGTATCAGATGGGTTTGGAAATAAATGCAAGTTTGACAAATAAGAGAAGGTATAAAATATATAATCCATCTTTATCTATATTAATAAAAGGAATTGTCTGTCTGTCCGCGATGCCCAGCGAAATCTACTGAACGAAGAGATCTGAAATTTTAAACATAGGTGGGCTGAAGGGTCGGAAAATGCACCTCGAAGCCGGAATTTTAATTTTAGCTTTCGTTCGTGAGTTATGAGTGAAAAAGGGGGGGAAGTGCATTTTTTGCGTTTTCGAAGCATCAGTTATACATTTCAATGTCAAATATATTACAGTTGACTTTGGCTATTTTTGTCATACCTTGGAAATAAAACTTTCGCGATCGTTTGAATGTTGTAAGCCCTAAATATGGTCATTGTTTTATTTGAACGAAACTCACTATATTGGGGTATTCTGGGCCAAGGAACTCGAATCTGAGGTCGCTTTTACCAGGCGACGCTATCTAATCGTGGTATGTAGTCACGTGATTTAGGTGTTAATAAATATATTGATTTAACTATTATGCTCTTAATTTTTAATTTTTGAAATAATTATCGCGGGCGAAGCCGCGGGCACATGCTAGTATTAATATACAAGAGAACCAATGTAAGTCTTCTCTGTGCTGTAAACAGGATATCCCTTAAATGCCACATCCGATGTCCTTGGATTTACAGTAATGTAAAAGAATCCTTTTGTCTTCACCCGCGACTCAGTAACGATCACAACTTCCATTAAATAACCATAACAAACAGTCGGGTTAAAAAATAACATTAGGTAAACTGATGTAACAAAGTGCCACATGCTTCTAATATGCATGGCACGGACTTTGTTCTACTGACATTGTTACATAGGCCTACCTAATATGTACATGTTTATTACTAATAGAGTTCCCTATTTAAATATTATAATAATACGTTTAGTAAGCAATTCATTAGCAGTAATGTAAATAACCTAGCAGGTGCCCGCAGCTTCGCCCACGATAATTAATTGAAAAATTAAAAATTAAGAGTATTATATTCATTAAAGCATTATATTTATTAACACTTGCACGCGAATCATTCATAAACTAAACCATAATTAATGAAACAGCTAAAATTCCGGCCTTAGAGTGCATTCCACGATTACAAATCGTCGCCTGGGAAAACGATCTCAGTTTCGATTATGCAATTCCAAAGCTAACTGTGAACACTGATAATACCACTGCCTTCTATACTGTATTACTCTTGTGTAATTCTCGAGACGGCGGTGGATAATACGTATCGTTTCTCAACTGTTTCTTGACAGATCAATTTGATGTGAATTTTATTTCATAAATTCAGTGTAATTTTCAGAAATTATATAATTTTTCGAGGGAAGGGAAGGTAAGGTTTGTTTGGATTTTTATTGTCCGCGATACTTTTAGGGTTAAGCTATCAACTGTTGCTCGCGGCTTCGCCCGCCATTATTAATTGACTCCAGGATTTTTAAGAAATTTACACTGGCAGTTTACTAAAAATGTATGTGTTTCAGTTCTAACTGAATAATAAATGGTGCAAAAATATGTTGCACAAACTTTCTCGCATATACAGTGTGTCCCACGCAAGAGTTGGCCAATCATGCGGGTTTCTGCGTCGCGCCGACTACAGCTCTAACTCCCGAGCGAGCGGGTGAAATATCTACGCTAATAAAGCCGCTAATGGCGTTATGATTCAGGTTCTCACATTTACAGTTGGAATTACAATGAAAATAACCACGTACCTCATCACAAGAGATGTAGGAAATGTCCTCCTCTTGCATCCACACAACACTGGACCCTTTTTAAGAAATTTTCTTTCACGCGCATAAATTCAGCTTCCGACATAGAAACACCGTGCTTTAGTTGGGAGAGAACTCGTCTTTTTTAAATCCACGAATTGTATCAAAATAAAATGAGGTAACTGATACAAGAACGTGCCAGAATGCTTTTTTTAATCAGTAGGCCTATTGCCAGATAAATCACATGTGTTTTTCTTTGTGAGAACTTGAACCATTACACCATCAGCGGGCTTTATTAGTGTAGATATTTCACCCGTTTCCTTTGTAATGTACGGGAAGTTGACCTATACACTTTATTTTTCAAGTTTCTCCATAAATAATATTCACATACTGTTAGAAGAACTTAAAGTCATAGGCCTATCACAAGAGAAATTAACTCTGTCTCGGAAGCTGAACTTATGCGCGTGAAAGAAAATGTCCTAAAAAGGTGACAGTGTTGTGTGGATGCAAGAGGAGAACATTTCCAACATCTCTTGTGATGAAGTACGTGTTTGTTTTCATTGTAATTTTAACTGTAAATGTGAGAACCTAAATCGTAACACCGATCGCGGCTTCATTAGCGTAGATATTTCACCCGATCGCTTGGGAGTTGGAGCTGTGCTCGCCGCGCCGCAGGAACCCGCGTCATTGGCCAACTCTTGCGTGGGACACACTGTACGTGTTAAAGGCTAGTACAGAAAAAAGTAAATTAAAGAGACAATTAAATTTTACTTATTACATTTTCATAAAACTGAGAAGTATGTAGAACGGAAAGCATCAGGGTCGATCTTTATCTTCAATGCTTTTACTGTGAAATAATAACAATAATAATAATAATAATAATAATAGTCAATGGCAGTAAAACTGCATATTATTAGTACTACTACTACGGGAAAATTCAAATATAAGTCGCACCTTGGGATGAATCGGTCCCACCCAACCCACCCTCACCGATGCAGTTTCTTTTCTACCACGATCTAGCTAATTCTTCTGTCCTCGCATTATGAAGAAACTCGTGATTGAACGTTGGAGGTATGACGTCACACCGCTAGACGAGAGGTAACAGGCTGACAATCCTTGCAGGAGATATAATATGCCACATTTTTGAAACCTATAAACAGTGTATCGTACATTATTTGAAAATGCAAGGGCGCTTCGCTACGGCTGCCGCCTCCGCATCGCGCACGTAACAATGTGGTTAGTGTTATGCATTATTTAGCTATGCAGAGGTGCATACAAGGCACTTGCGACAATATACAAGGACAGTTGGTCACTCTGCTTCGCTCAGAAACAAAATACATCACACAGTCCATGCAAATGTGAATATCGAATGGATGGAGCTTAAGGGACGACTTATATTTGAATTTCGCTACTACTACTACTAAAACTAAAACTAAACTAAGTGGCAGTTTAAACGATTATAATATCCAGTGACATAGCGGCGATGAGTTATGGAAAATAAGCAAGTCCTACAAACCCGGCGTTTGCCTTTGCGAACGAGGAAACCATGAAAAACCCAAGTCAATTTGGGCGGACACGAGGTTTGATTTGAACTCAGGACCTCTTCCCTGTTAGCCCATAGGCCTACCACCTCGCTGTAATTGGTTTCAGTGTGTTCGTTGCGACTGAGCTAAACTGATTGCATTTCACAACAATATCTACATTAGGCTTATAGTTTTTTCGTGTTACTAGAGGCAACAAAATGTCATTCATATTTTAATTTAATAGTATGTTCTGAAATTCGCATTTAAGCCGTACTTATTTCGTTTTTATCTTGATATCTATTAAATGTAGGCCTATAAAGAAATGTTTTAAACAAAAAAATGTTCATTTTAATTTTCTCTACAACTTTACTATGGTAGGTTTTCATGTATCACCTACTGTAATGGATATAATCTAAAAAAAATTGAAAATGGTTACGAATAAAGTACCCCTTAAGTTATTTTTGCAGAAATACAGATATAGCCATTTTATTAGTCATAAATAAGAGTTTCCAATTTTAAATTTTTATTAAAATCGTTGTAGCCATTTTTTCAAAAATCAAAATTTTAAAAATAGTTTTCATGAAAAGTTCCCTTAATATTTCAGTTGTAAAGCTAAGTTTCTGGGCGGTTCGACAAAATTTTGAGAAAGACCTTATTTCAAAACATGAAGTAAATACAATGAACCGTTTACCCGCTGTGCTTGTCCACAGACAGACGGACAGACGTCATTCCAAAAATACGTTTTTCGGTTTCTAGGCTTCATGAAACATGCTCTCCCGGTGTTATCTCGACTTCGAATTTTTGTCACGATCACAATACTTTCTCTATACTACGTATATGCGAAAAAGTAAAATTAGAATATTTGTTCATTGCGTTGATTTCACTTAGGCCTTATATAATAAAGAAACGGTTTTCCTAATTTTGTACTCTTCGTGAAAGTTTAGACTGCGAGAGACGAACATCGCCGAGTACACCTGATGTCTCACGAAGTGAGGGAACGAGTGAGCACGCTATTTATAGCCGTTGAATTGAATAAGAGTAGATACCCTTCACAAACTGTAAATCACAATTACTACCTCCGTATGGATTTAACAAAATACTGACAAATATTTATCATTAATGTGTGTTTACTTGCCATGAGTTATCTCAAGGTATAACTTTCTCTCTGTGAAATGCAGAAATCCATGTAAGTCGTCTGGATTCATTTTTGGGACATTGAAACACTTGGACAGAATCTCCATTAGCATTATTATTGCTATAGTACAGCCAGGAACACAACACTTTTTTCTCGGTTTGTGTATAAAAAGACCATTTTCATCCAGCGTAATGTATTGAATGGCTGCCTCGTGCATTTTCGCTAGCAAACCCGGCCTGTTATATAATGATATGTATATTACTAGGAGGTGCCCGTGGCTTCGCCACGATAATTCTTTTAAAAATTAAAAATTAAGAGTATAATAATTATTAAAGCATTATATTTATTTACACTTGCACGCGAATCATTCATAAACTAAGCCATTAATAATTAATGAAACAGCTAAAATTCCTGCTTTAGAGTACATTCCACGACATGAAAGCGCCCCCTGGGAAAACTATATCAGAATCGATTGTGCAGTTCCAAAGAACCTGTGAACACATAATACGTATTGTTTCTCAGCTGTTTATTGACATGAATATGATGTGAATTTTATTTTATCAATTCAGTGTAATTTTCAGAAATTATATAATGTTTCAAGGGAAGGAATGGTTTGTTTGGATTATTATTATCAGCGATATTTCAAGAGATAAAACCATCAATATTTTACAGCTGTTGCCCCCGGCTTCGCCCGCCATTATTCCTTGACTCCAGGATTTTTAAGAAAATTACACTGGTAGATTATTAAAAATGTTTGTGGTTCAGAGCTATGAAAATTGTAAGTAAAAATAAAATTAGAATATTTGTTCATTGTGTTCATTTCACTTAGACCTTATATAATAAAGAAACGGGTTTCCTTCCTAATTTTGTAGTCGTCATGAAAGTTTAGACTGCGAGAGACGAACATCGCCGAGTATACCCGATGTCTCACGAAGCGGGCGAGCAAGCACGCTATTTAGGGCAGTTGAATTGTATAAGAGTAGATGCCGTCTTAACTAAAGTGGGAGGCCGTGGTTATGGTTACCAAAAGAAGAACGTGCATCGCGGTTTTGTAGTGTAGGCCTAGTCAAGATTTGCCGTTTAAAAAGCATGTGACCGTTAATCAGTCCGGTACCGGTCAACCGATTTGGTCTAACGTCAACAGGCTCCTTTCCATGGATGTCGTAAATGCCTAAACCAAGTTTCGTGAAAATCCCATAAAACATATTCGAGTTATCGCACGTACAGCCACACGGACAGAGAGACAAACAAACAAAGAGAGGCGGAAAGGCGTTTTTCCATCCACCACACAATTTTAGAAAGTACCGTTCTGGCACTTAATAAATGAGTAGTACAATTTCGCAATAAAATATTAATTTCAACAAGTATCTTAACCCTTAATCAAGGACGTGAGATCTGTGTGACCGCTGCTGATTCTTCTTCTTCCCTTCATAAAATCCTTTATCACCTCATATGTGCCACTTACTCATCAGTGTTAGTGAAGTCGTCCTAGAAAACAGTCGTCCTAGAATCTCGAGTTCCCTGGGCCAAAAGACTCCTGCATAGTGATTTCCGCCCAAATCGATCCATGTTTGCCCATTTAGGCATAGAAGCGTTATCCCTCTGCCGTCTAAGTTGAAAATTTCAGATTTCTGACCAGGGTGAGCTCAGAGAATCGAAGCGATCGCTAATTCCATGCGATCTATTGAAAAAATCGCGATGGTCTTATTTCCAAGTTATTTCAGAAAAGAAAACCAAAGCCAACTGCAGTTGATTTTACAATTTAAATGTAATAGCAAAAACTGAAGCTTCGTATAGCGCTAAAAATCACGTTTTCTGCCGGTTTTTCACTCACAACTCGCGAACGATAGCGATAATGAAACATTCGACTTCGAGGTGCATTCGGCCACCCTTCAGGCTCCCTATGTTTAACATTTGACGTCTTAGATTCACGCAAACGAACCGGCTACGCCTCACCGCGCTGACTTTTGCTTCAGCTGGTTGACGTAGTTCGTGTCCTTTACGAGAGATGGCAGCTTACAGAGTCAGTCAAATCGAAGCTTCGTTTTGGTCTTTCTTCAAACGAACGGACTTTTACGGTACGTAATTATATCAGTTTAGTATCATATTAAAATTTACACGAACAGAATTGATTTTATTTTAAATACAGACTATTTAGTACGCAGATTCCAGCTGCTACTCTCAAGGTCTCAAGATTGTTCCGTCTTGGATAATAATCGATACCACACCAGTATCGAAATGGAAATCAGTGTCGAAATGAATGTCTTTGTGATACCTCTCCTTCAAAGGTAATAAGCGTATGGTGAAAGAAAAACATTTATGTCGTGATTACATAAGAAAGTAATCTGAGCTTGTGACGCATAAGTAACATTTTTAAGTTAAAAGGGTAAAACTGTTTCAGAGCTCATAGACTTGCCGGTTTTCCTAGTGTTGTCGTCATTCATGACACATCTTTTATGTTTTTCATCAGAACAGTGTAATGGAGGCCGTATTATGACATTAATTAAATGAAACTCTCGCAAAGTAATTATAACGAGTCGAGGCATTGTTTGGTGAGATCAATGCCTTTCCGATGTATTACATTACACAGGAAGTTTGCTTTCAAAGTACGTGTTCAATAGAGCACAAAGGAATTCCATGTGTATGTAATTAAAACATAGATAGAGAATTTCATTTTATATTTATTGATGACTGCCGTGCCAATAAATGTCAAAGTTCACTATATCATATGAAAAGCCAAATTATTGTCACTCGAAAATAATATTGCTATAAGTCTCAAGAAGTTGTTAGAAAACCTGACATGTTATATCGCTCTCTAGATTCTAGTTCTGTACGTCGTAATTCGGATGATTAACTAGGTTGAACCATGACGATCTCCATTTGTGATGCGCTCTATTGGTAGCATTGGGAACTCGGTTCGATTCGTGGACTGTTCATTCAACTACAGTCTGATTTAAACAACCTGCGACTTGTAACAGTCCACTTGAAGTGGAAAAGTGGGAAAACTGCGCTGTATTACGCAGTATTACTTGTATTAGAGCTTCAGTCAGCTGTTTAGCATCACTCCAAAATGCAAACATCTCGCATATCTTCAGAAAAACCATGGAAACATACCCTTCCATACCATGTCACAAGTCGCAGGTTGTTTAAATCAGACTGTAGTATACTGTGATCGTAAAGCTCACAGCATTCTGAAGTCAGCAGTTCTCTCTAGTGACATTTCATATTGGCCCAAAGCTTCCTAAGCTGTTTCGAATGACTCTATTACAATAATTATTATCGAAAGCCATGCTTAAAGTAAAGAAAGTTACGAGAGTACATAAATCAGATTTTATTTGGGTTATTTATCCTTCGGAGATGCGATGTGGTAACGACATTCTTTTCACTTTTACAACCAATTTACGTGGAGAGAATGTCATGCATAATAATTATATTATGCTAAGGGGCTAACATTTATTTGGGCAGAGGAAGTTATGTTTCCTTTACTGACTATCCTTGAAGACATGGTTTGGAGTTGAATTTTAATCGTGTGTTTCTGAGATTACTAAACTTATGACGTATTCTTGTGCTGCATGCAATTTCTGTTCACTAGTAAGCAATATAAGTTAAAGATTTGGAGCCCGCTATCGCATTATGGAATATAGTTATTCCTCAGGTTCGCGAGCGACCCCTGGTGATCCCTTAAGGAGATATTCACAACGGATTTGTTACCGGGGTGCGCCAGTCCCCTACCTACGTAAACCTAAGGACACACACACACACACAGTCCTGAACCCGGAAAAGACATTTTTCACTACAGAAAAATCACCGACCCGGTCGGGAATCGAACCCGGGCCGCCCAGGTGGCTGGCGGTCACGCTACCAACTCACCCACGGCGGCGGACCATTATGGAATACAAGACCCTTAAAAAAGAGGTTATTCATATCGGCCTACTTTCTGCAAGGTGGGACAAAAATTACACTCGATACGATAACAAGATTATTCCATAAAATTACATAGGTTACGCCAGTATGAATATTGAAGCAGTTTGTAAATTACTTTATTAGGTACCAGTATGGTACTTTATGAGATTGTGTGGTGACGGGATTAGTCAGTCCGTCTGTCCGTGTGTCTGTAAGCGAAATTTGATATACGCATTTATAATGACCATACGAAAAAGTCTATTGATTTTGGACCAAATCGCTTGATTGCTAACGACTAATTAAGAGTCACATACTTTTTAAATGGCAAATCAACACTACAGGCCTACCACAACAGAGCCGCGTTGCTAGCCATATCCACGACCTCCCAGTTCAGTTAAGGCGTCATATAGGCTACACTTCATTCATAGCAGGCCGAATGCAAGAAGCATAAAATTGTCTTTTTATACAGATATAGGGAAAATGCCTGATAACTGTTGTGTTCCTCGCTGTACTAGCAATAATAATGCCAACGGAGAGTTTGTCCAAGTGTTTAAGTTTAACAAAAATGAATCCAGACGGCTTAAATGGATATCTGCAATTCACAGAGAATATGTTGTCTTAAAATTCAAAGTGGTTATGTGTGTATGTGTGTATGTGTGTTCCCTATACAAATCTACATTTCTGGAGCAATTTACACGAAATTTTGCTCACGTACCCAGTACAGCCGGAATGTAACGCGCTCAACATTAAAATTCAAACAAACTGCTCCTTTCCTTGAAAATTATATAATTTCTGAAAATGTTACACTGAACATTTATAAAATGCAGTTCATTTCTCATGAGAACAGTGTATTATTTAGTGTTCACATAGGGCTTTGGGAACTACATGATACTGGACTTAGGCACATTCTGATCCTATCGATGTAATACATAGGTGTAAATAAATATTGAAGAATGAAATCCACGAAAATAAAGCACAATATGATGCAGCCACATAACTTTCTCTACCCTGGACATGTAGAATATCATTTTCTCACTTCAGATTTTGATTTAGAATAAGACGTCGTATTGCAGGGACAGCTTAATCAAGTAGTCTCATTCTACTTGGGTGCCAACGAAGTCTGTGAACATCCCATCCACTGATACGTTATTCATAGCTGTAGGTTTTGTATTTGTTGAGAAACAGGGATGTTTATCATAGGCCCTAAGCATCCAAAAATGGACGAAATAGAATGAAACCTTTTTAGTCCTATGCGCGCAGTATATTATTATGTCTTAGGTTTTGGGGGGTATGAAAGTGATATTGAATTTCTTTTTCATTTCAGCCCCGAAACAATTGCGTGCTAACAGGAGAGTGAGAAATAAAATATTCTGTAAATACGATATTATTTTTTCTTACCGGAATTTCTATTTCTTCTTATTTCAACCCCTTCCAGCTATGGTGTGTAGAAACAATGGGGTGAAAAATTCTACATCCTTTATGAGCCACAAAAAGCTAGCCTATATCAAAAGGTTGCCTGAGGGTATAGATGGAATGTGATAAGTCGTTCTTCCTCGTTCCAAATTCTACATACCTATGTGAAGACCTAGAGTTTGAAAATTGAAAGTCCCCCACAAGTTAATTTGGAATTACAAAATACAAAACCCGGGCGACGCCGGGCCTTTTAAGTAGTGGCTTTTAAAGCAGAAAAAACCGATTCACACACATTACTACCAAATAAAGACTGTGTTTCAATTGCAAATTTATGTAGTTTAGGAAAACTGTCTTTTGTTAACAGCCGACAGAAAACTTCGGGAATGTCACATTTTATGGCTTAGGAACAAATTACACATTACGGTTTACTGTTATGTTCTACAAGAAGTAGCTTTCTTCCTACTTGTCGTAGATTGAATCTTTCGTTTCTTATTGCAATGCGTCGTTTCTTTGTTTCCGACATTTTGAACTAACTAAAAAGCATAGCCAAAGATCAACTAGGTAAAAAAATCACATTTGAGAACAGTTTGCAACATTCACATGACTTTGGAATTGAACTTCTTTGCTGAAAACAACCGAAACCATTACAAAGTGTTGCTATTACTCGTGTGCGAAATGTACTATTACTATTTTGTACTGCCACCTTAACATCTTATTGGGAAAACTTTTAAATTGAGAACAAAAATTACTATGAAAAGCTCACAATTTTAAATTACGTCATTGGCTCATAATGTATTAATTAACTGTGGAAGAAGGCCACGCTGCGCTGGAGAGTTGGACCACGCTGACTTAGAAGATGATCGGGGCATTCATTTACTTGGCTACGATGCTCATGGTAACACTGATCAATGTCGACTTCCGTAATCCTTGCAATCGATCCGCATCCCCAAATCGATTATAGTACATATTCGACTGTTACGTAATGGCGGAAACTGGCTTACATCGGGAATGTGTCGGTGAAAAGTTGGAAAGGTTTTCATCTCGTTAGAAACAGAGACTGAGTCTCCATTTTACGTATTCTTTTAGTGTTGTTTTAGCGTCTTTAGTTTTATTTATTTATTCTTCCATACTTGTTCCATACTTGTTGTTACTTGCATTTCTCCCCCACTCATTCAAAATCTGCAATTCCATTTCACAGCGAGGAATTTTCCCAGATTAGTTTTTTACTTATAACTTGAGATTATTAATACATATTCTATGCGAATAAATCACGATTTAGTCAATTCAGCAAATGTAGAAGCTATGTCATTTCTTTCCAAACAAAAGATCTTGAATTCCGCTATAGACTATACGAAATTACCATAAAGTTTTTTGGTTGCTATTATAAGCAATTCTAAGAAATAAAAAAATTGCTATACATGAAACTATTTTCCTTTTAAAATTTACAATGGAAAATATCATAAAACGTCGGACAATATTCGATCGTTATAAGAAATTAACAGGCTCGCACGGATAACAACACTCGCTAGTGGACGTTTTATTAACGTGGTGCTTGCGTTAAGTTCTTTATAGCGGTCTTACATCGTAAATAACTATCTTGAATCGTTTTCGTTCATTCTGGGCCTATATTAATCTCAAAAAGGAAAATCTTCATTCCAAGCGGTAAATTTAGTTTTTTTTCTAAGACAGCGAAGGACTTTTTACTTTAGAACAGGAATCATTGGTGGAACCGAGAATGTTTTATGGGATAGAGTGCTGAGGTTTTTGTATTAAGATTTGATGCTGTTAGTACTTTACACAAACAGTGTAAAATAACCGTAGGATTCCGAACTCTGCAGCTATAACAGAATGTAGTAACCCAAGTTATAAAGAAAAGATAATGATCAGATTAGCCGTATGTTGCTAAAGAAAATGAAATAGTAAAATTATTGCGAGATAGCTTTGAAAAGTGAATTTGACAAATTGGCCTAGATGAAGGAGATTAAAAGTCTGCAAGATTGGAATCAGAACACTCGGAAATGTTTGTGGACACTTAGAGATAAGATAACAGAAGTACAGAATATATTATGAAATGCAAACAATACAGCCATATAGTATTTTAAAAGTCTATGCTTTACAGAGCTTTGGATTTTTTAATGCCCTTGGATGAAATCAATTTGTAATGAAGAATTTAACACAGAATGAATCTATTCATCATTGTAAAATATATCGATTTTTTTTAAGTACCGTACACATTTTAAGTGTAATCCACAGAAGTGCACTCCAACATAGTTGTTTAATGGCAATGGAATTTACTGAGAAGAATGGTTCACAGAGAATACCAAATGACTTGAATATAGAATTTAAATAAATTATCCAGACGTAATTCAACAGCCTTCCACTTCTATCCTAACATTACCAATATAAATAGCATATTGTGATACAAGAGTGATAAGTACACTGGAGAATCAAGAATCAGACATAGGCTAAAAACCAGACACGTGTACATCTTTCTGAAAATTGTATTTTCATTTAATGTAAATAATAACGTGCATTAATGCTGAAAAAAGACGCTGAATTTCAGGGTTGAACGTACGGGTACATAGCGTAATTTAAGCGATGAGAAAACAGATTATAAACCAAATTTAGAATAGTCCCCTGATGGTGGCAATGGAGCGTGTTACCGAAAGCTCTGATGAAATATCTCTGGCCCCGCTGCAAACCGGAGAAGATATTCTTAATAATATTTGCCGGGAGTCTCAAATTATTTACAATTATCAGCACAGTTTCTTCATACATAATAAGGGCAAATTTATTTATTTCGCTCAAATGAACACGCAACACTTCATTTGCATTTATTTTGCTTAGTAATAGTATGAGGAAACGTAACGCAATGTTACAAAGCATAAGTCACTGAACATTGTATGATGTCTTGTAGTTATGAACTCCCTGTACTTATATAATACTAGCTTAAAAGGCCCGGCGTCGCCCGGGTTTTGTATTTTGTAATATGAAATTAACTTATGGAGGACTTTCAATGTTGAAACTCTAGGTCCTTATATAATATGTGTGTAGAATTAGAAATGAGGAAGAACGACACATGGCACTCAGACTATTCCCTCAGAAAACGCTAGATATAGCTTTTTATGACTCTCAAAGGATGTCGAATGTTGCATTTCATTGCTTCTACACACCATGCCTGGGAGGAGTGCAAATAAGAAGAAAAAGAAATTCAGGTTACATAAGATTGTATTTTCTTGACAGAAAATTGTATTTCTCACTCTCGTATTACCATACAACCGTTTCGGGGCTGAAGTAAAGAATAAATTCAATATCACTATCATACTTTCCTTCCCAAAAACATGGGACGTAATATACTGCGAGCGTAGGAGTGAAAATATTCCATCCCATTTTGTCTTTTTTTAGATGCTTAGGGCCTCTGATAAACATCCCTAGACCTATTTCTCAACTAATACAAAGCCTACAGCTATGAGTGACGTATCAGTGGATAGGATTTGTTACCGACCTCCATATAGCATACTCACTGGCACACACTTAAGTTGACCCTGCAATACGACCGCTTATTCTACATCAAAATGTGAAGTGAGAAAATGATATTTTCCATGTCGTGGGTAGAGAAAGTTATGTGATTGCTTTATTTTCGTGGATTTTATTCTTCAAGAATTATTTTCACAATGTATTAATTACATCGATATTATCAGAATTTGTTTTTGCCCATATTATAATATGTCGGCCGCGGTGGTCTAGAGGTAGCGTGCCCGCCTCTAGATCCGCAGGGCACGGGATCAAACCCGGCCGCGGTCGATGGATTTTTCAGGACGTAAAAATCCTGGGCACGGAGTCCTCCGGGAGGGACTTTAAGCTGGGGGTCCCGTGTCGTAGATTTACGGCACGTAAAAGAACTCCAAGCCTAAATTAGAGCCTCTGGACAAAATTTCTCGGCCCTTTCACGTCCAAAAGATACTTAGTTTCCAGAGGGGGGTTGTGAGGCGATGAGCTTACCACCTGTCCCTCTACCCTCTCTCGGAAAATAAGCATATCAAAAATTAGTATAGGTAATGAAACCTCCGCTTGGAGGCCCCTTCGCCCCACCTGGGGATCATAGGGTACCAGATACGCGTACATATTATAATATAGTTTCCAAAGCCCTATGTGAACACCAAACAATACTTTCGTTACGTAAACAATTGACAGCAGAACTTTCTAACTCTGCCTCATTTCACATTTCCGACTTTTCCTATGGATTTTCCAAAAAAATTTCTTTCATACAAACCTTGTCCTGACAATTACGAACACAACAAAAAAAAAAGAATCAGGCAAATCGGTGGAGCCGTACTCAAGTGATGTTCTGTCATACATTTTGGGAATTCATAGATTCATGACACACGAAGAAGTTGTTTAGAATGCTACTAATGTGGTTAGTTCAGGGTCGGGAACGAAGGCACTGAAGGCGCGAAGTTACCCTCCCTCTCGTCCCCACTACTCTATTTCAGGAGCGAGGTAATGACAACTAAACCGGTTGACTCAGAGACTAGTCGCGTGGCAATAAACCTGTTCAGTGCTGGCTTGTGTGCAACATGAGTGAACGAAGAGTATTTAATCGGAACTGGGAGAACAAGTTTTTTTTTTTCTTCAAGATGATAAAGCACAGGGTTTGATATGTCCTACTATTATTGACTACATTGTCAAAACATGGACGAAACTACTGAAAATAAAGATACTGCTCAACTTGCTGTGTTTATAAGACGTGTAGATACAGAATTAGCTGTGATCGAGGAGCTGCTGGACATTTATTCAATGAAAGATCACGCACGCGGTGAAGATATTTTTGTGGCAGTGATGATGATAGCGTGAAAGTTTAAGCTTGAATGGGACAAGTTGGTCTGCGTAGCTACAGCTCCAGCAATGGTGGGGAAAAAATGGGTCTAATAGTGAGACTGCGAAAATTCCTTTGTAGCTTTATAGCCATTCACTGCATTATTCACAGGGAAGCACTGTGTGTAAAATCAGCTACTTTGAATAACGTAATGGATACCTGTGTTAAGATTGTGAATGTAATCAGAGCGCATGCTCTGCGGCATAGACAATTTCAGGAAATTTTGATACTCACAGATTCCGAATACTTAGATTTACCATACTTCTGCCAGGTAAGATGGCTAACCAGAGACAAAATGTTGCAAAGAATGTTTGATCTACGGAAATAATACTATCCTAGCAACCAAAGGGATTGCATTTCCAGAACTTAAAGATTATACTTTTGTTTGTGATTTTGCGTTCTTAAGCGATTTAACGGTTCACGTAAATGAACTTAACCTATGTTTACAAGTTAAACACAACAAGATTGTACATTTAAGTTTTAACAGACTGTGTGAAAACATTCAATCAGAAATTAAATATGTGGCAGAGCCAAATAGAAGAGAATAAATTGCACCATTTCCCATCCTTAAAATCGGTCATGAAAGATGAATTGCTTGATATGAAAGAAAAATATATGGCACTATTACAGGAGTTATCAGGAGCATTCTCAGATAAATTTGTAGCCGTGCAAGCGTTAGACAATGACTGCAGGCTTTTCGAAAATCCATTTACATTATGATCCTTTGGTGGGCCATGACGAACTGTAATTGGAATCAATTAACCTTCAAAGTAGCACACCATTGCGCAGTTCAGGAAAACTTGGTTTGGATTTATACACTTCACAGCCGAAAACATTTCCCAAGCTGCGCCTTTTTGCAAGTAAATTACTGGCCATGTTTGGTACTACTTATCAATTTGAACAACTTTTCAGCCTATTGACCTTGAATAAGAGCTTGCTGGGAAGTCACATTTCTGATGAATATCTACGATGTGTTCTAGGTTTAAGTTCATCGAGTTTGTAGTCGGATATTAAAAAAGATAATATCTGCAAAGAGACTAAAAAGATGCCAACTGTCTAAATTAACACAGTGCCATTAAGAATACGCCAATATGTAATAATGTACGTTTAAATAATGTCAATACACTATTCAGCTAAGTTGTGACGTTTATTTTGAGAATTACGGTGTAGAAATCACTTAAATGCCACTAGTAACATAAGGGAAATAAGTAGAACTAATTAATAAATAATGTTAATTATATAGACCTGCTTTTCTAAGCTCAAGGTTTGGTAAGAATATTAGAACTGTGCTTCAACGTTGCCATTGCGTCTTTCCTCATGGTTGTCCCATTACCTTTCTTTGTGCCTTCCTAGCCAACTCTTCAGCAGTTCAAGAGATATTCATTACTTAAAAGATATCTCCTCCAATATCTGAGGTACCGCCACTGTAACATGCGTCACGAGTCTGCCTACCTCTCAGGTAGAAGGAATGGAGATGGGGCGAGCGTAGGGGTAGAGAACTTCTCACTCTCAGTGCATTGCTTGCCAAGCCTGGGTTAGTTGAATATATTGCGATTCACATGCAAAGAGGTCAGACCATTACTTACCGTATTTTGGTAAAACCACGAAAGCAATTTCATTTCAACGAATGCGAATTGAAGTAAAAGGAAAGCTTGAAGCCGGGAGGCAAGTCACAGTTTACCTGCCATGATTTACATGCAGATTGAATTACTCCCAGAGGAGACACAAGTAACCTTATTTTCCCCAATCCGATCTCTTTATCTCCTTATTGCTCTTTCCCATTCTGTTTCCTACTGACCTTTTTATTTTTATACGGTACGTCATGATATTGCTATATATATATTGAATGGAGACGGGAGAATCTACACAATTCCCTCTGGTTCCTGTTTACATTGCGTTGTAAATCAATGGGGCTTTTCGTGTTCCTCCGTTTTAAGAAACACAACAAAGGAAACTCTTTTGTTTCTTGGAGGTAAAAATAAAGAGATGATGCACACGCACTTTACTTAACATACACATCGCATGTTAATAAAACTCCCACCTGTGTGGAGGAATGACTCTAAGCTATACAGAGTGTTCTGTAAGTTTTATGTTTACCTGTTTCTCCATTACTGTTATTTTTAATCAAGAACGAGAATGTAACGGGTGATCACCGGTATTCCTGAACGTTCAAATATCGGTCTATGCCCAGATTTCAAGATGATGCTGCCGCCTGTGATAGATTGATAAAACTACTTCTGTTGTGATGTCATTACTGGTCCGTGACTTCTCATTATGTATAAAAATTATTCTGAAAGGTCATAATTGTTAATAATTATTTCAATGTTATTCTTCTATTCAGATATTAATTGAATCGGTCCCAGTTTTAGGTTGAAAAATGCTCTACGATACAGGCGAGGGAAATTTTGTAAAAAGAGGCAATTTAATTCCCGAGACCCTATTATGGCAAGTATATTTTTGCTTTGAAAACTGATTCTTTTAGGAAAGGAGCGCGTAAGATGAAAACCCTAATCCGCCTGGTTCGAAGTTTACCCATTCACGTAAAAGAAAAGTTCTGCTCATAATTTTCTGAAAGGAAAACAGCGGACGGATTAGCTGACTAGGCAAGTCGATGGCAAACGACTTCGTGTCCTGGAAAGGATAAAAGTAACTACATGGAACATAAGAAATCTAACCTACGGTTTCTCTCTTCGCAGTTCCGTTTAGGTTAAGGTACTACAAGCAACGTTATATCTGCAATTAATAGCACTTCCTGGAATTTTAGCAGTATTTAAATATTTCCAGCTAAAAACTTATAGCGATTCAGGAATTAATTTTAACCACATATTAAATACAACAATGCTTTTTGAAAATTTTGGATTTTTAAAGTGTGTCCCTTCCTTACCAAGTGTTATTGTATCAACCGAAAGGAAGACGTGATCCAGGAAGACCAAGAACAAGATGGAGAGATTTTGAGGACGGAACGGGCTAACAAGCTCAAACCTTGCAGTTGATGATGATGATGATGATGATGATGATAAAGTGTGCCCGTTCTGAGATATTTCACAATGATTTTAGAAAAATCGCAATATTTGGAAGACCTATTAAAAGAAAAGGATGTAATTCTCAGGTCAAACTTTTCTGCGAAGTCTGTCTCTGTCTGGAACCCTATAGCCCCTATGTTGGGGCGAAGGGGGCCTCCAAGTGGAGGTTTCTGTTACCTATATGAATTTTCTTACGCTTATTTTCCGAGAGAGGACAGAGGGACAAGTGGTAAACCCATCGCCTTTGAACCCATTTCCGGAAACTAAGGTGTTACTTGGACGTGAAAGAGCCGAGAAATTTTGTCCAGAGGCTCTAATTTATGCTTGGAGTTCTTTTACGTGCCGTAAATCTACGACACGGGCCCCCCCAGCTTAGAGTCCTTACCAGAGGACTCCGTGCCCAGGATTTTTACGTCCTGAAACCCCCATCGACCGCGGCCGGTTTTGATTGCGCGACCTTCGGATCTCGAGGCGGGCACGCTACCTCTAGACCACCGTGCCTGCCTTTTTGCGAAGTAGTATTTTATAATCCCCATATGCAGAAAAAGGTGAGTCTTAGTTGTTATGTTAAAAAATTTTAATTCTAAAATAGAAGGTTTTGATTTTGAAAACATTAACATTTACCTATTATTTACAATTAAGTAACCCTATGTATATTGAGCAGAAAATATTTTACATTTTATGTTCTTTAACATGGTTTTTCTTGGAACCAATTACCTTCAAAAACGAGAGTTTATTGCAAAATAAGCATACAATGAAAACCTGTTTTCAACTCTCTCAGTATATTATAAACATAGGTAAAGAACAAAAAATAAATACATTTTATGAGCAACCTTTCACACCTAAATTGGTTGATTTGATGTGGATTGACCCCTATGCGATATACGAGTATATACTTCTAAAGAGAATAATAAAAGTGTGTTTGAATAGTATATTGCGATACAAGTGCCGTAAGCGATGCATACGGATCGAGGAACGAGTTTGAAAAAACGAGGCGCTCGCGCACGAGTATTGCACGCTATTTTTTGCACGATGATTATTTATATCAATTTAATTATATGAATTGAGATCTTACCTGAAAATGTTATGAAAATACATTATTGAAGATAGATGTTTATTTCAGAAAGTGATTCGCATGTGTTTGTTGTTATGGGAACCGAATATTTATCCTGGGGGCCTTGTCCATAATGGCTTGTATTATGATGTGTGTCGTAAGTAAATTATTACCGCATGGAAATTTGTTTTGTTTCCATAGCAACAAGATTGCGTGCGGGAATGTCAACTTACGATGCACGGCAAAAACATTCGTAAGTACCACTAATTAGTTAAGTCGTGCAAAAAAAAAAAATTAACCGATTTCAGATGTTTACATTCCAATTCCAGGCTACTAACAGCTTTAAAAGATTGCATATTATCGTATTACTATTGCCAAAAAGAAAACGTAGACAACTTGTGGGCAATCACAATAAATGAGTGGTTCCCAACTTTTTTCAGCTGACGCCCCTCTTCGAATATCATGAGATCGCCGCGCCTCCTTTTTATGGTGTACTTTTATAATTCTTGTAAAAATAAAATAATATTGCATCACCTCCTTTATTATTCTTATTTATCCTGTGATGCTTACCATGGATACATCAGCTTTAGTATAATATTCCTTCTCGTAGTCTACTGCTGCCGAGATTCATTGTTGTGCTGCGATTCAGACGGCTGTGAGAATATGACGTCAACAGATGAATGTCTATACAGAGAGCTTTTACTAAAAAAATATCGCATGCAATACATACGCAATAACTTTATCGAACTCATCCGTATTTCTATACTAGATTCGTCCTCTAAAGCATTATTTTGCGCACTTGATACATAAATAGCTGTTATTTTCAATGTATTGTATAACATTAATTGTTATCCCAGGACAAGGCATTTCACTTCAATCTTAACGCTGCGGTTGTCGGACACCTTCTCTCCTTATTCTGTCCTCTACACTAATTAGGCTTTGAAACAAATGAGAACAAAGTCATTAATTCCATTAATGGAAATATAACTCAAACAGAATAACATATCGGAGATGGTAAATGCACTAAACATTTCCCCAAATCATTCCACATGCAGAATGAGATATGTAATTGTGCTAGGCCACCTCTGCAAATGTTATGTACTAGGAGGTGCCCGTGGCTTCGCCACGATAATTCTTTTAAAAATTAAAAATTAAGAGTATAAAATAGCACTGAAATATATTACATATTCCAAGGAATGGAAATACAATAATCAAATAATCCGGTCGTCACAATCGTACATAAAATACAGCCATCCATATACGTCTTAAGACATTAAACAAAGTAAAAGATTTCTTCAAGAGCAAGATTTTTAGGGAAAGTGCCCATAATGCAAGCCGCATTTCCCCTTTGAATAGCATTATATTTATTAACACTTGCACGCGAATCATTCATAAACTAAGCCATTAATAATTAATGAAACAGCTAAAATTCCTGCTTTAGAATACATTCCACGACATGAAAGCGCCCCCTGGGAAAACTATATCAGAATCGATTATGCAGTTCCAAAGAACGTGTGAACCACTGCCTTCTAAACTGTATTAATCGTGTAATTCTCGAGACGGCGTTGCTGTGAACACATAATACGTATTGTTTCTCAGCTGTTTATTGACATGAATATGATGTGAATTTTATTTTATCAATTGAGTGTAATTTTCAGAAATTATATAATGTTTCAAGGGAAGGAATGGTTTGTTTGGATTATTATTATCGGCGATATTTCAAGAGATAAAACCATCAATATTTTACAGCTGTTGCCCCCGGCTTCGCCCGCCATTATTAATTGACTCCAGGATTTTTAAGAAAATTACACTGGTCGATTATTAAAAATGTTTGTGGTTCAGAGCTATGAAAATTGTAAGTAAAAATAAAATTAGAATATTTGTTCATTGTGTTCATTTCACTTAGGCCTTATATAATAAAGAAACTGTTTTCCTTCCTAATTTTGTAGTCGTCATGAAAGTTTAGACTGCGAGAGACGAACATCGCCGAGTATACCCGATGTATCACGAAGCGGGCGAGCAAGCACGCTATTTAGGGCCGTTGAATTGTATAAGAGTAGATTGACTTAGTTACGTGGGAAATGAAGGGATGTTTACAACATAAATAGTAAGGTTTTATATAATTTGTTTGCCTGTCTATTTTAAATCTTTCCATGTGTGACTGGACGACTGTTTGAGCGTGCATTTCATAACTTAACTAAATGTCTAGTTTTCTTTGGCGTTTACTACAAAACTATTTACAAGTTTACTGTCCAGTCTACGGAGCAAATTGGAATAAATGTAAGAGAAAACATAGGAAATAGACAACCGCTGCTGAAAATAGAGAAAACTGTGATGTGACGAAATCACATAAGTCAGTATAGGCTAAGCATTACAACTTTCTCCTATAAATCCTGATCTAGAATAAGACGTCGCATTTTATGGAGTGTAACTTTATGCAAATGCATACATACTGAGTGATGACAGCATATTTGCGAAATAATGTTTTAAATGAAAGTTGTTGTAACTACCTAGCATAAGTAAGTTGTTTTTTTAAAATACTGAAAATCGTTACACACTTTTTCGAATAAGAAAAAATATGGGAAAAAAATAAAATGAAAAGGGGCTGTAGCCAGTATTCTATCTCATCAAAATATAAAATCTCGTTCGGATACTTTTCTCATTCTCGAGCTATTCTGTTGGTAGTAGACAGACTGACAGACATACCACAGAAATCGACATCTTTCAGGTAAACGTATTTTTATATTCAGAAGACCTCAAAACATGTATCTACTCAATAAACTCGATATGGGATTTCAAGGTAAAAAATATACCTTTAGGCAGGCCTACAGGGTGAGGTAGATTTCCAAGTGCTTTTGGTTTAATTTATTCTCGCTGCGCAGCACTCTTCTTCTTTAGCCTTGGCATGAAAAACCCGCAATAATAAGTCCAAAAAAGAGGAAAGAGCACTTTTTTCAAACATTCAAATCTCGCTTTATATGAGAGCTATCGAGAAACTACTTATTGATTTGTAGAGTATTCATCAAGAGCTTTTCAACGATACCCCACAAGACGTGGTTTCAAAAATTTGGAATTTCCATCCACCAACCGCCACTCGTACCCCCAAAACCCCCGAATCGTTGGTGTCACTGTGAACTCCAGAGGGAGTACTCTAATTTATTCATCAAAGTTTTCCTCTATACTTCACAGGGGCCGAGATATAGATTTTTCAAAATGTCCACCCTCTCCCCCGACCCCCTTGGGCCAATTTTGCTCATTGACGAACATGTCCGAATTACTGAGCCTAGAAATAACATAATAAAATTTGGTTCTATTATCTTCAAAATTACGGCCGCTAGAATGTAAAGATATATATAAATATCACAATCTTTTTTTTTTGAACAGGCGGTGGTTTCGTACTTAGCGAGGCATAAAACTTAAAGATATGAAAGAATTTTTAGAAAGTCATGACTTGGCATTGATTGCAATAGATACATTTAGGTACATTTTTCTTCGAAATCTAATAAATAAAAAAAAAATAAAATAAAAAAAAAAAAAAACTTCATCAAGGTATAGAACAGGTAGAAAGCAGATGAGTGAAATAAAACAGGTTAGGTTATTATCCGTACAGTTCTATTTCTTCTCACGCTAGCATATGAAGAAATGAAGAACCATTCATTTCCCTTTGTGGTCCGCGTGGAAGTTAAATACAAAGATTATTATAAGTACCATAAAATTCGCATAGAATTTAAGCGACCCAAGCCGCGACCTGTCGGGAGAGGAATTATCTATGGATCACACACATACTTTTTTGACCAGACAAGGACATGGAGGGCCTCCCCGGATAAGTGATCAGCCCAATACCGGAGCCACCTCCGAGACAACACAAACACATACGACGAGACACATCATTCACACACACACTCACTTCCAACAAGGCGAGGATGGGATGAAGATGATAATGACGGCCAGATGATATCTGGGGACCATAAGGGCCTAACGTTACCCGACAAGTGAGGAAAAACCCCAGTAAAAACCAAACCTAGGTAACTTGTCCCGACCAGGATTCGAACCCGGGCCCCGCTCCTCTCACGCATCCCCTACGCCAAAGCGGTATTCACATAACGCTATATTTACTGTCCGAGCAAAGCAAAGTCATCTTTCAATTCCATTCTTCGGCATTTCGTCTGTTTGTTACACAATTACAACCAAACGCATTGTTTATTTTTTTTCAGTTTGGCATTATTTGTTCCTTGAAGTCATTAAAAGCGACGTCTTTATAAGAATGTTTATATTTTCAGTCCGTTTCAAGATCAATAGCAGATCTTAGATGTGTTGGGACTCACAAGCGGCTTAATTCAATCACATACACAACGTGAGTAGTTGTAACGCGTAATAAGATACGAGCTCTCAGTGCTTATTGGAGAAGTAACACAGCCAGATGAAAGAGAGAAAGAATAAAACGCGAGGGAGGCTGATTACTGGAGAACCTTCGCTCCAAATACGTAGCGAGGCTCCGATAAGATAATAAAACAAGACGAGGATGAACGATATGGCAGGGAAGAGTGGAAACCCGGGGGCATCCTGTTTTCTTTTCACTTCATGTTTCCGCGGATCCAAAATGCATTTCGTTATCTCTGATACTGAGAATCAATATCCGAATTTCCTTCTCTCCCTTACACAATCAATTTTGTATATAATTTTAGATTATTGTTGATTGTTTTATGTGTACCTTTTATTATATTGATAACACAGACTAACAGCCATTTTGGTGCCTTAGAATTTATATTTATTCTTGGGTATATTTAGGTCGTTGATGCCAAATGTGCCATTAGTTTTCCCTATCACCTTTAGTTTTGTGAGATATGGTATTACCATTACGCATATTATCCCATTTTACGTTTGATATAAATAAAAAGCAATGCCTATTTGTAGGCCTACTTCTAAATCACGTGAAGATAAAAGCAACACACTAACATTACATTAACATTACAATAACAATATAACATGGGGTCTTTAAAAAAATTGATATTATCACATATTGTACGGTCGTTTATGACTTATGAGCTGTAAATTTGAGGGCCAAAAAATAATCCAGCTTTTAGTTTTTCTGTACTTCGTACAGTTTTCGTCTTACGTGCCCAAAGTTTGGTCAAGAACCTTCACTAGCTATATTATCAAGTAAGATTTTGTTTCGCTAGACTATAAGTTCAGGAATAAAAACCCACCTCGACAAAAGTAGAGCTGGTAGAGAAAAACTGTTTACATATTTGGAATAAGGACATTAAGTATAGCCAAAATCCGGCAAAACATCTGAGACACCATACAAAAAGTTATTTTTTGTTGGGCTGTGTAATCAAATGCACGTAGTAGATGCATGATATCCCATTTTGTTGTGAAAAAAATATTTTAGGGGACAACATCTGTATTTCATAATTTTGTAAATACAATTAAATTTGCTTACAATATATTAGCACTAGGCCTATACGTTACATTAGGATCTCGTTTTAAGCTTCCTATTCCTCGTCTGAATTTCGATAGTGGTTTGTAAGCGGCCTCTGCGTCATACTTTATTCCCAAACTTATTATTCTAGTGTTAAGTTTGGGTTTGACTCAAGTATCAGCGAATAGTATTCCCATATTGCGAGTAATCCAATCACTACCTAGGCTAACATTAAAAGTTAAGGAATTTTTGAAAATAAAAGTAGGCCTAATAGGCTTTTGGCAAAAACGCATGATTGCTATAATAATTCTAAATTAATTTATAAAAAATTATTTAAACTCATTATGTTTGTAATATGAAATACAGTCAATCGTCGAAATGTTACAAAAATATTTAATGTACTTGGTAATTTTAAACATAGTATGCAAAATAATATTATTATAATAATTGTAATATAATATAATAAATAATATATATTAATGAAACTGTATTACAGGTAGGCCTATATTATAATCAATATTTTGGAAGAAAAGACACATTTTTAATGTCTTGTTCAGAGTGAGAATCTAAAATTCATTGTAACATTTTCCGATAGTTCAAAGTTTAATTCTTTCAAATTCAATTGATGAAAAGTTTATTATAAGTTTTCTGTTAGATTTTCTTTGAAAATTCATCTACAATATCAAGTAAGTTATTTTTCAGTGCATATCCTCTTAACGTTGTAACTCTCATTAAAGCTGAAAAAGTTCATTCCGCAGCAGCCTATGGTCAGTTAATGGTCAAATCAGAAAAAAATTCTAGATACAATTTCAACATTGGGGCAAATGTTTCCGACTTATAAATAGTTCAGCTAGTTTTTTTTTAATTTTTCAATTATGAAAAATCACCATAAAAATTGCCACCCTTTCTAGGTTTGTCGCCCTGAACAAGAAACGATTCTGCCTACTTATAAATCGGACCTGCCCACAAACCATATGCCCACCTTCTCTTCATGTATTTTGAAAAGACGGCCGTAGCAGACTCCGGTCACCGGCGAATGAGAGAGCTTTCGCGGCGACCGCATGCCGCCGAGTTCCCGTAAGGAATCTCAAGGAATGAGCTGGTACCGTACATCAGAACTCTGTTCTTGGAATGGAAAGTTTATGGAACAAGCGATCATTAGGGGTATACACTGCTTTCAATTTACCTATAAATAGATTTAAAACATAATACATTGATGGCTGATACAGAGATCACGTGACTCTGCGAACGAATTTCTCACGGCTGACTTTGTTTTATAATTGGCCTAATTATTATAATATCCGTGTTGAGGATGCCTTTTTGCATGGGCATCGACTAACACTCATAATTACGATTATTACAAATAATGCAACTGTAATAACACTTTGAAACCTTGTTCTTAGAATAGCAAGTTTACAAAAGAAGAAAACATAACGCATACAAAATAATTCAGCAAATTGCCTGTAAGTGTTCTTCTTCTACTTATAAATATGTATTTTAGAAATATGTGGCTTACATCGCAGCATTAGAAAACCGCTGGTAAGTACAGTAATGGCTCAAAGGTGCACAGCTTCTGCCAGCGAACTAACTATATTATGGATAAAACCGGCACAACAAAATAAACAGTAGTTACCTTACGCTCAATTGTATTGCCAACCAGTTTTAAGACAATAATTAGAAAAATCTCTTTCTTCATTTAAAAGTGATAGGTTTCGAGTTTTCGTTAGGACATCCCTCCTTGCGTGAAAGGTCTCCATTTTAAGTTCTATTTCTGTACAGATTTTTCAATTGTAATAAATATTTTCCTATATTGGAACAAGGTTTTGCTATACGCCTATAAAAGTAGTTTAAGGAGGTAATGAATGAAATGTTCACCATTTTTATCAAAATTAGCATAGTTTGTCTTTATATTTAAAAAAGAAAACTTTGTATATTAATGTGGCCTATATAATTTCTAAGTTTCAGTGACTTTTAAAGTCTCCCTAATTAAATTAATGTTCATATTTCAGTGATGTAAATAAAATAATGGGCTATTTTTTTTACAAAATAAAACTTCCAAGAGAAGATTATCCCTAAGATAAATAAAAGTAATATTCGAGTTGGTTTATTTTTAAAATACATCAGTTGTAAGGCTGAGTACTTCTGATGAGGCTGCATGTACACATTTTTCACATAGGCCTATCATGGAAAGGTTTAAAGTCAATTTCCCATAATTTTAATTTTACTTTATTTGTATATATTCAGAACCAAATGGTTAATTGTTAATGTAAGTTCTACAAAGTATGACTAACAAAATGGCACACAGGATTTTTGAAAAAGTCAACAGTTTTTACAACAAAAATAACATTCGTTTTGGTGGCGAAGATTGTTTAAATTTTAGACATTAACTGGATATTATTTTTCTCCATTTCCAGTAAAGATATAGGAAAACTAATGAGATATAATTTTCTAAATATTTCATTGCTCATTTTTTTTTTAAAGTCGGACATTTTACTGTAAAACTGTGTGACTTTATTCATTTGGAAGTATACAATTTTATTCGTATTGATTGTATTACTGTATTTGTTTTAATACCTCGACAACATTATCTGTTACACCACGAGTATGTGTACGAAAAATCGAGAATGTGGCTTTGACCCGTGGAAAATGGAAGTTTCACCCTTAACTGTTTATGAAATCTTTCTACACTATTTGTTGTTCTATGTGCTTTTTATGGTAGTTGGAGGAAATCCACTTTCACCGTTTATATAATTGTCTGAAATATTTGGTAGTCAGCAATATCTAAACAACCATCTGACATAGGTAAAAGCGTCTCATTGGCCTACTTCATCGAAGGGTAAAAATCCTAGGCCGAAAAATACTATATTCAGCCATCCCCAATAAAATCGTTACATTTTGTACAATGCATTTTCCTAACGTAATGTTGGTAATTAGTCATTTTCTTGTAGGCCTATTGTGCAGTTTTTGGTTTCCAAATGTTGGATTTATGACGTAAATTCTGTATTATGGGCTGTTCGTGCCTTCATTCATGACTGATATGGAGGCCATTTTACTCTGTTAACGATTTTTTACGGTTGACTTTGTTTTTTAAGAACTATCGTATCATGTTTATTGGCGTTTCCTTAATTGTAAAGACATGTTATTATTATTATTGTTATGCGCCCGATTGTGTTATATTACATAATATGTAATTCAACTTTGAAATCGAGCTTTGGGCAACTATGCTTTAGTCTTTGTCATCATCCCTGCATCATCAATCATCTTATTATAGTTATTATTATTGTTATTATTAATAGAGTACAGAGGATACAACTTTACTCCCACTTCTTGAAAACATCGTTCATAAGACGGCAAGATTATAAAACAAGTGGCCAAGTACATTCCAGTGTGTATTGGATAATATGTACTTACTCGTATCGGGGAATGATGAGAGGACTCCATGTCCATCAAACTGAGGAAGAATTACTTGAAATTAATCACACACTTCACTAAACACACACATCAGAAACAACTCACACACGCAAACACGTCTCGTGTTAACGAAGATCCAAGCAAACTGACTTGTAGCTAGGCAGAGCATCAGGTCTGACAACATTGTAACTGCTAACCGAATAGGTGATGTGAAAATAAATGTTGATTTAACCTTATCTTCTTGGGATCCCTAGTTCTCTATTGTCACCTACTAAACTACCGCCTTATAAATTATCATGCAGTGTATTGTATGTGTATCTGTATAAGCCGATCATGAAAACAATTTACTTTCAACGCTGGCACTATGATCCAATGTAATCGAAGTTGTGTATCAACTCAGTCAATGAAGCTATCGATCGAAGTTCAGTATCGAGTCAGTCTTGGTCGTGGTGTCGTTCAAGCCGGTGGTGGATATTATAATATTGTGAATGTTATTCTTTGTATGTGTATCAGTGTGTGTTAACTATTACAAGAGTAATAAACAAAAGTGTGAATATTCAAGAATATGTTGGTTTTGTGAATCGGCGCAGGCACGCAAGAAATGCAAGGATCAAGGTAGGCAAGCAGCTTTTTCTTCCAATGAATCATGACATAGCCATTTTGGATTGAATGCGATTTGTTCGGTGTAATATTAGTATTTTGTGATATCCCCTTGCGCTTTATGCAAGTCCAGATAAGTAACGCACATAATAATCTACTTGTTTGTTCGGTTTGGTGTATAATCAAAGCTCCCACGGAGTAAGAGATAGGTTAGTTCACATCTACACAGGTTGCCACTCTGACCTTGAAGCTCTCGACGTAGCGACAGAGTTGCCGGGTCCCACGGTGTTGCTTTACGAACACAACCACTGTAAAAGCATTTTAGAAAGCCATATTATGCATTAAATGCATTATTACAATATAAATACGAAGACCATATTCTAATTTATAATGCTATCCATGGCTTGGTTCTAAAAGACCCAATGTCAATATCTGGCAGACATGATATCTATGCATTATTGAGCTCGGCTAGTCTTTATCTTTCGCATACTAAAACTGCCAATGTCTGATACTATTAATAGACCTAATACAGAAACCTTAGAGGCCAATGTCGGAAGTTCTCAGCAAAAAAATGTTACGTCTATAAAGGCTTCAAAGTCAGTTATCTCAAAAGCAAGTTTTATGACATTGGCCCTTTTAGAACCAAGCCACAGATATAACAATTACTACAGCATTGCTTACCTACCAATGTTATCACCTCCCTCAATACAATAGCAAGATGACTCATTCCCTCCAATAAAACTATCATCGAGAGCTCAATTTTACCAATAAAGTTCCTTTTAGTTTCTCGCATATACGTAATATAAAAAACATGTATTATATATGTTTAATTCAGCTGTATTTATACTCCTTTGAGCTCCGAGGTCATATCAAGAATTGAGGACCTGTGTATAACTTATACAGTAGGCCATGAAACTATTGGGATTTGAACCTGGGAACTCCCGATTGAGAGTCCAAACGTTACCATATCTACCACCGCGTTCGGCTGAGAAAACAATATTGTTATTGTGACAAAAAGTCTGATGTGAAAGTCACATAACTTCCTTTGCCCAAATAAAAGTTAGCAGTGATCGCATATCCTTGTACAGAATCGCAAGACGCAATTTTACGCTATTAATGCTATATATACCTTTTAGCCCCTCCTTTGAATGTTGCGACTAAAAACGCAGCCTATGGACAAACAAAAGAAGAAAAAATATGAGACTGGAAACGTTCATTGAACTTTTTGCCGTTCAGAATAATTTCCGAAATTTATCGAATATTCCCCTCAGATATTTCTTTACTGTAAGCATGGCCAACAATACATCTTTCTCACTTCACATTCTTATATAGAATACTAGCATGTGCCCGCGGCTTCGCCCGCGATAATTATTTCAAAAATTAAAGACTAAAAATTAAGAGCATAATAGTTAAATCATTATATTTATTAACACCTAAATCACTGGACTACATATCACGATTAGATAGCGTCGCCTGGTAAAGGCGCCCGCGGTTTCCCCCGCGATAATTATTTCAAAAATTAAAAACTAAAAATTAAGACCATAATAGTTAAATCATTATATTTATTAACACCTAAATCACGTGAATTACATACCACGATTAGATAGCGTCGCCTGGTAAAAGCGATCTCAGATTCGAGTTCCTTGGCCCAGAAAATCCCTGTATAGTGAGTTTCGTCCAAATCGAACGATGTTTAACCATATTTAGGTCTATGTTGATTATCCCTCTTCCGTGTAGGTTGAAAATTTCATATGTCTACGGGCCTTGACATTCTAAACAAATGAATCGACCAGCGTGGGCTTACAACATTCAAGCGATCGCGATGCTTTTACTTCCACGGTATGGCAAAAATAGCCAAAGCCAACTGCAATTGATTTGACATTGAAATGTATTACTGAAATCTGATGCTTCGACAGCGCTAAAATCACGTTTTCTGCCAGTATTTCACTCATAACTCGCGAACGAAAGCTAAAATTACAAATTCGGCTTCGAGGTGCATTCGCCCACCTTTCAGTCCATCTATCTTTAAAATGTCAGATCTCTGCGTTCAGTAGATTTCGATGGGCATCGTCGACAGACAGACAAACAGCATGTGCCCGCGACTTCCCCCGCGATAATTGTTTGAAAAATTAAAAACTAAAAATTAAGAGCATAATTAAATCATTATAATTATTAACACCTAAATCACGTGGAGTGCATTCCACGATTAGGTAGCGTCCCCTGGTAAAAGCTACCTCAGATTCGAGTTCCTTGGCCCAGAAAACCCCTGTATAGTGAGTTTCGTTCAAATCGAACAATGTTTGACCATATTTAGAGTTTATTATCCTTCTTCCGTGTAGGTTGAAAATGTCATATGTCTGTGGGCCTTGACACTCTAAACAAATGAATCGTCTAGGATGGACTCACAAAATCAAGCGATCGCGTTGCTTTTATTTCCAAGGTATGAGGTATGATGACAAAAATAGCCAAAGCCATCTGTAAGTGATTTGATATTGAAATTTATTACTGAAACTGATGCTTCTAAAACGCAAAAAAATGCACGTTTTCTGCCAGTTTTTCACTCATAACTCACGAACGAAAGCGAAAATTAAAATTCCGGCTTCGAGGTGCACATTCCGACCCTTTAGTCCGCCTATGTATAAAATTTCAAATCTCTGCGTTCAGTAGATTTCGCTGGGCATCGCGGACAGACAGACAAACAGACAGACAGACACTTCCTTTTATTAATATAGAAGAGGCCGTGAATGTCCGCGTATTAAGTTGTTCACCAGGCAAGACAGATAATGTACAAACAGTGGGTAGTTTACAACTACCCTTCAGAGATTTTTTTTTAAGTTTCAAATAAAAGTTTTAGTTCTTTGTATAAGCACTCCATGAACAAAATTTAAAGGAAATCGTAAGAGCAGTTTTTGAGAAAATCGCAAAAAACAAAATTTTCTTCATTTAAAGTACCCTTAAATATAAGCGAAAGTTGTCGCCAATCTTCGTGTCACAGCCTCAGAAGGTACCTAACGCAAATAAAAAATTTTGTGTTCGTACGATTTTCCGTTACAAGAGGCCATATTGCAAAGAGCTCGTATTCACAGTGGGTGGCTTATAACTACCCTTCAGAGAGTTTGTTCGAAAAAATGTTTCAAATAAAAGTTTTAGCTTTGGGTTTAAGCAATCCATGTGAAAAATTTAAAGAAAATCGTTAGAGCCGTTTTCGAGAAAATCGCGGAAAACGAAAATTTCTTCATGTAAAGTCCCCTTAAAAATAAAAGAAACTTGTCGCCAATCTTCGCCTCACATCTTCAAATGGTACCTGACCTAAATACGAAATTTTGTTTTCATACGATTTTCCGTTTTCGAGCTAGCCTGTTCACAGATATTCCATACAGACACACACACAGACAAACAGACATGTATCCAAAAATAGTATTTTTGAATTCAGGGGGCCTTGAAACGTGTATATATGCTAAAAACTCAACACGGAATTTTGGGGTCGAAAACAATACTTACTCTACCTATAGTACCTATGGTACGGGCAGAGGAAGTAAAAATCAAAAGGGAGATAATACCCGCAAAATATGTTTCACGATACCTATAAACCGAGAAGTGTGTTTTTGGATTGACGTCTGTCTGTGGACAAGTTTAACGGATAGGCTATACGGTTCATTGTATGTACTTTTTTTAATAAGAATTTTTTGGACGTTGATCACCATTACTGAAGTATTGGAAACTTGTCATGAACATTTTTTTACATATGATTTAAGAAAAAAATTGTTTTAAGGGTTTTATTAAAAATGTAAATTTCGAAACATCTACATGTGGCTAATGAAATGGATATATTGACTTTTCTGTAAAAAATGTTTCTAGACTGTCTGGATACATGAAAGCTTAGCACAGTAAAGTTGCAGAGGAAGCTAAAATGAACATTTTTGTCGTACACAGCCCTATAATAGTCATTTTTTTAAATTTTTAGCCCTAAAAACCCCCGAAAAAAGTTCGGTTTCCATGGCAACGGTATTACCTATAGTGTTCACATAGGGCTTTGGAAGTAGCAATAAACTTCGCATTGAAGACATGCTAGCGATAGAAACTATTATTTTCGTAAACCGAGCGAGGTGGCCGAGATGGTAACGTCTTGGAATGGGGGCGGAGTCTCCGACGTGCAAAGCGAGTTTCTTTTATTCATTTATTACCTTTCCAATTTTCATTCACACAATCGACCTTTTCTTGATTCACTCTCTACAACAGCCCATACTTTGTATACTTTGGCCTGTGTACATTGCATTATGTGGGAATCTGAGCCATTTTCCCTGTAACTTGCTTTGCACGTGAAATGTACTTGAGGGTATTTTTCTTCATGTTCCTCGTGAAGAACAATTTTTTTTACATTAAAAATAAATGGTGCAAAAATATGTTGCACAAACTTTCTCGCATATACGTGTTAAAGGCTAGTACAGAAAAAAGTAAATTAAAGAGACAATTAAATTTTACTTAATACATTTTCATAAAACTTACAAGTAGGCCTATCTAGGACGGAAAGCTTCAGGGTCGACCTTGATGTTCAATGTTTTTACTGCGAAATAATAATAATAATAATAATAATAACGACAATAGTAATAATAATAGTCAATGGCAGTAAAACTGCATATTATTAGTACTACTACTACGAGAAAATTCAAATATAAGTCGCACCTTGGGATGAATCGGTCCCACCCAACCCACCCTCACCGATGCAGTTTCTTTTCTACCACGATCTAGCGAATTCTTCTGTCCTCGTATAATGAAGAAACTCGTGATTGGACGTTGGAGGTGTGACGTCATACCGCTAGACGAGAGGTGATAGGCTGACAAACCCTGCGGGATAGATAATATGCCACATTTTCAAAACCTATAAACAGTGTATCGTACATTATTCGAAAATGCAAGGGCGCTTCGCTAAGGCTGCCGCCTCCGCTTCGCGCACTAACTATGTGGTTAGTGTTATGCATTATTTAGCTATATGAGAGGTGAATACAAGGCACTTGCGACAGTATACAAGGACAGTTGGTCACTCTGCTTCGGTCAGAAACAAAATACATCGAATGGACGGAGTTTAAGGGACGACTTATATTTGAATTTCGCTATACTAAAACTAAAACTAATCTCCGTGTCACTACATCCCTTGAGGGATTTGGTCTACCAACCGACTGGTGCGTCATCTACCACAGGCAGATGGCAGGGTTGGGGGCATGTGGTCAGCATGCCGACTCCCACGACCGTTAATGGTGGTTTCCATGACCGGAGCCGCTACTTCTCTATCAAGTAGCTCCTCAATTTGAATCACGAGGCTGAGTGCACCCCTACCAGACCTCTCTACCTCAGAAAAATCCAAGGATGTACCGGGGATCGAACCCGGACCGACGGATCTGACGCTAACCACAAGACCACGCCGGCGGTCCTACTGCTACTACTACTTAGGTTATATTGCACGCTTTAACTGCATTGTAGGTCATGTAATGTGTTTAGTATGTTTGCGTGAACCATTAGTCTATTATAACAACTCACTCGCGTCATCTGTTTCTATTGTTTAGTGATGTCTTCGTATGTGGAATTCAGTTTAAACGATTATAATGTCCAGTGACGTAGCGGCGATGAGTTATGGAAAATAAGCAAGTCCTACAAACCCGGCGTTTGTCTTTGCGAAGTAAGAAACCATGAAAAACCCAAGTCAATTTGGGCGGCCACGAGGTTTGATTTGAACTCAGGACCTCTTCCCTGTTAGCCCATAGGCCTACCACCTCGCTGTAATTGGTTTAGTGTGTTCATTGCGACTGAGCTAAATTGATTGCATTTCACAGCAATAAGTACATTAGGCCTATAGTTTTCTTATTGCTAGTAGCAACAAAATGCCATTCATATTTTAATTGATATGTATGTTCTGAAATTCGCATTTAAGCTGTATTTATTTCGTTTTTATCTTGATATCTATTACATGTATAAAGAAATGTTTTAAACAAAAAATGTTCAATTTAATTTTCTCTACAACTTTACTGTGGTAGGTTCTCATGTATCACCTACTGTAATGGATATAATCTAGAAAAACTGAAAATGGATACGAGTAAAGTACCCCTTAAGTCATTTTTGCAGAAATACATATATAGCCATTTTATTATTCATAGATAACAGTTTCCAATTTTAAATTTTAATTAAAATCGTTAGAGCCATTTAAAAAAAAAAAAAAAAATTTAAAAAAAGTTTTCATGAAAAGTCCCCTTAATATTTCAGTTGTAAAGCTAAATTTCTGGGCGGTTCGACAAAATTTCGAAAAAGTCCTTATTTCAAAAATGAAGTGAATACAACGAGCCGTTTACCCGCTGTGCTTGTCCACAGACAGACGGACAGACGTCATTCCAAAAATACTTTTTTCGGTTTCTAGGCTTCATGAAACATGCTCTCCCGGTGTTATCTCGACTTCGATTTTTTGTCACGATCACAATACTTTCTCTATACTCCGTATAAGCGAGAAAGTAAAATTAATTCAGTGTTTCAGGGAAGTAATAGACAATACGTTTGAAAATGTTGTTGAATTTTTTTAATTCCACAGAGGCAGACAGAATAAGCATTAATGGGTATTGTAGCTTGGAAAGCTTCAACAGAACTGTCCGATATTCGTGGATGCTGAGGTGGGTGGAGTAACAGGGCTACTGAGAATGCATTTAGCTGGGTCGGCGTTACACTCGCACTGGCAAATTTACCTTGCAAATTACAACGTGGCCGTCACAGCCATTAGTGACGCTAATCACGTGATCTCAGTGACAAGCATTAATTGACTCTACGTAATTTTGTTACGTGAAATTCATATTGCAAACAGAACGACTGTTTGTTAAATTTTAAAATGGAATTCCTTATTTGCACAGGATACTTGTGCCGTGTTTGTACAAGAAATGTGTGAATCACTACACATACTTGTTACATTGGTTTATCGTTAGTTAAGGTAAAATGAAATTAGTTAGAGATTAAAGGGGTTCCAAACACAAAAATGCATTTTTCATTCTGTGCTGCTAGTTGTAGAGAAACAAAAATAAAACATAATGAACCTTATCCCACCATTATTGAAGCAATACTCCGTGAGTTGTGAGGAAATAAACATTTTCGCGTGACGTCATTGGAGCTTGAAATCTCAGCGTATGCGTACATACAATCGCGATCTCATACCGCAGTTTTCGCTCATTCAACTGTTTGGAAAGACTATTATGGCTTTAAATGAAATTCGCCCCTTCCAGTTTGAGCCCGAAAGAACAAATTCTGATAAGAGTAATTCAGACGGTGATTCTGATATCGCAAACATAAATGTGGAAATGCGTGCAGGATCAGTGTTTTGGTGCAAGTGCAGAGATTACGAAAATTTTGGGAGTTTGAAAATGTAAAATTAGTTAAGAAGGATGAATTTTTATGTGTAATGCGAAACCCAGATTTCACTAAACCAATTTTAGACCTGGATGTTTTAACAATTACAAGACACAAATATTTAGCAGCGAAAACAAAGAGTTTAAAAAAAAAACTAACCTCTCCTAATCCAGCAGCTAAGACTTGGCTATACGTATGCTACAAGTAGGGTTCGGATGTTTATGACATGTCATATTTTTATCCTGACCTCCATTGTCGCTCAAACACAATTTAAACCCAAACTGTACGCTTGTTATGCTAATCGGATAGTTTTTATTTTGCATATAAAGTCATATTTTGGGCTTTCTTGAGGACTTGGTCATATTTTGGCCATATTTGTAGTTTAACGTCATATTGCACTCATAAATTCGGTAAAAGACCACAATTATACAGTGTATGTACTACATGGTCGAGCTAAATTTAATATTTATTTAATTAATTTATGCGAAATTTATGCAAAATTAATATTGACTTAAAGTTTAAAATTAATGCAGTTGTACATATTTTATAGGGACACGCAAGGTATACAAAATATTACGAGTATTTGGAGCTAATGAAGCAAGAAAGCAGGAACAAATTCTTTAAAAATAGAAGTAAATCAATAATTTGTTAAAAAGTGATTATCTGATAGAATTCATGTGATATGTTTTAAATTGGAACATTTCTTTTTAAAAAAATACGTTATTTTATTAGGTCATATTTAGTCATTTTTAAAGGCATATTTGCAGTCTTATTATCCACTATTTTAGGTCATAAACATCCGAACCCTAGTTATAAGCAGTTCACAGCCTGGGTCAATTCATGGACTGCCATTGGATATAAAAGAAGAGTGGTAATTCCAATGTGTGTAGTCAACATTATAAGAAATACATTTCCAGAACCCGATGGTGTGTACGTGGGCTTCAAGCTGTAAAAATAGAAGTCGAAAACATTCAAAATTCCAGTTTTAACTTTAATTTATCGAACAAAATTCTTGTTTAGTTCCAAAAGTTAATTAAACTCTCCTTACTTATTAAAACAATTTATTGAAATCTTGAGAAGTGCCTTTCTCTTAGTAAATCATACGATGGACAAGGTGTTGGAGCAATGTTTTTAGGCAGTGATAGATCAATTGCTTGAATCTTTGGTGATGATCCTCGAACTTGTGTTTGTACGTTACTTTTAATTTTATTTATTATTTCAAGTTTCCATTCAGTCTTTGAGTTTTTCATATTTATTCTTGAGTACCCACGATGCAGAGGGTTTTAGAGTATTGTGTTTTAACCCCAATCTTCTCTTGATTTACATTAGAATTAATATCCAAAATTGCAATTATGGACCTAAGGTAGATACCATTATATGATAAATGTATTCTTTTCGGGGGGTATTTGAGCCTGAGACTATGGTAACTTTCCAAACTGCCAGTGTGAATATAACAATGTTTGATGTGAGCCAAATCTTTTAAGAATGTCTTGTCTAAAATAATTTTATCAAGTATTTTAGATTCACTTGAAAATCCATTAATTCAAGATTTCTTTTTTCGTCTTCCTTTGAGAGAACGTCGTGCTCACACAGAATTTCCATATCCCATTTTCCATCCACTTAGCCTATGCTCATTCATTATGTGATGCAAAATAGAAATACGTTTTTCAATCAAAATATCGCTGTCCCCTTTGCAAGTCTGAGCAGACCACCACAAATTATTTTTATGCTATTCTTCCAAGCGAATATTTTCGGATTTTTTTTTTCATGAATTTTTAGTTTCTTCATGAGGCTTTTCGACATATGCCAAACATCAAACTCATGTTCAATATTGGGGTACTTTGTTTTTAATAGATGCCTGACACGTTTGTATCTGTCAGAAAGAAATATGTTGACATTACATTTTCCTGTTCTGCTAATCGGTTCATTAAATGTTCACAGGCAGCCTTTTCTAAATCACCTATCACCATCTCCTTTTGTAATATTTCAAAATCAATTATTTTTCCGGAATTTAAATCCATCATTAAATAAATCAAATTCTTCGCTGAAAACCCAGGGGAGTCGTACTGACCGTCTCCTGCTAACCATACACGTTTATCATCATCTGTCTTCAATGAATCAATGAATGTAAACATCTTTCTCTCTCATGTTCCCAGCATTTTAGATTCACCTTTTATATTGCAATCAAACACACTACAGAATAGCATTTTTCCACTGAATTAATAAGACTATAAAACTCGAAAAGAAACACTAAGAAAAATTGTTATTACACTGAACTAGAACTGACTGAACAAGCATATTCCTATTCCACCACTGCACACTGCATGAAGGCACGGCGCACTGGCCGCCCGCTCCAGTGACGTCACGGGGAATTATATTTCCTCGTATTGCAAACAAACGGAGCATCGTTCCCCAACAATAATAACACCAATCTGCACTATTCATTATCAAGATTATTTTAAGATCAACATGCATTTTGTGTTTCGGTCTCCTTTAATTTAGCGTATCGGGGTAGGCAGCCACCCTGATCGTATGAGGACGCCCTTGCCCGTTTTGGGAAGATTTCTGAATTTTCAACTTTTGCTCTCAAGGACACCGTTTTTATATCGTGAAAGAGGGAATTGATTTCTCCTCTTTGTTTAACTCATTATACAATTGCATAATATAACTAACATTTTAATTTGCTAGAGGAATGTAACAAACTTCAATATATTGTGTTCCAAATTTAATTAAAATAAAAACATTATTTTAGTTTATGGTGTTCATACTTATATCCACAACAAACAGAACTTCGTATCACATGTTGATGTTTTTTCGATTGTATTTGCATTGGTGATGATATATGTTCTGCCCGAAGACAGGTTCAGACCCAGAAAGAAGCCATGGGATGATGACCAGGTATGAAGATTTGTCGTGGCCTCTCGCGGGGTGGGGATTAAACCACAATTAAATGTTCCGCTAATGAAAAATCCCCAACACGAGCCGCAAGGATGGAAGGCAGCCACGCTACCAACTCCACCACGGCGCTGGACTAACTTCGATTTACAAAAATATTATTATAGGGAGGAACATCCCCGTACCTCTGTTCTCTTTACAAGTTGAGATGCATGTAAATAATGAAGAGGCTTTGTGATAGTGAACTCGTATTTATAGTGATATAATAGGCCTATCTTTCCTATTAACTTGTCTCTTTTCAGCCCTCAAATGTTAATCGGAATTGTTTATTTATTTGTAGACAAACTGCTGGTTTATGATATACCAAGTAAAATACATGGAGCTAGAAAAAAGGGTAACAGAGTAAATATCAGAATAGAATTAAGAGCGTTTCAATTTGTTCTGTTCAGCGTCAATGTAGAGTTCATTTTTTGTTCATGTTTACTATTGCGAAGTTCAGATAATGGCTGGTATCAGGGTTTTGGGTCTTAAACTAAGTCCGTAATTTGACAGACATGGCATAGAGACACAATTGTGATTCTGTTTTATTTAAAAAAAAAAAGAATGTTAATATTAGTTGCTTTACAATAGTAGGGGTACGCCGTAGCGTAGTGGTTGAGGCGCTGCGCTATAAACCGGAAGGTCGTGGGTTCGATCCCCGATGAGATCGTTGGAGTTTTTCAATTGGCCTACTCCTTCTGGTAGCACTATGGCCCTGGGGTCGACTCAGCCTATTACAGAAATGAGTACCAGAATCAATCCTTTGGGTACAGGCGGCAGGTGCGTAAGGCTGACAACCTTACAACCATACCACCTTCACGTGCCGAATGTCCAAAATCTGGGAGCCTCAACCTCCTGGAACCCTCTGGGCCTCCATGGCCTGTATAGGGAATACTTTCCTTTACAATAGTGAAGTTAATAAGGGAAAGTTAAATTAACTGAGGTGTCGGTATTAGCTTTGGCAATAACTATGGTAGTGAGAAACTGTGAGCTAATTACAATTAGTGATAGCGAGGCGCCTCAGACGTTCCAAGTATATTTTCACTTCCGGTGCTTTCTGGCTAAAACGGTAACTTTATATAGAAACCGAACTCACTAAAGAAGAGAGAAGTTATGACTGTTTGGTTACCACGTAAGAGCCGTTATGTCGTACGGATACCTGATTGCATCAAAATTCACTCCTTCTTTAGTGTAATTATTACGCAAAACGTATCTTGCACAATTATGTCCACCATTCCACTCAAACTGCGTGTTTGATATTGACCAATAACGATTAGAAATTCCTCTGATATATACCAATCACGATCGTTTATCTTATAATATCCTTCCTCGGATCGCAAGGATGCAATTTTATCTGATAAAATGTCATCTAGTTACTGGACAAGTAAGGCATCAACGTTCGGTGATTAATACGTCACATGCCGCCCTTGAGTAATATGAAAACACATTATTTTATACAACGTGACTTGTTTGGAAAATGACATAGTATAAATTTCCATTGGTTAAAAACTCAATTTCGATTCGGTGCAAACCAGTTAGTGTTCTTTTAATTAATCCTTTATTGATATACTAAGTTTATTGAATTTCTATAAATCCGTGACTATATAATGTAGATGCTACAATCTGACATATTTGTGAACTTATTCCTCTGACAAATTAGAAAATATAAAACACTCTCATCACTCATGAATGTACAGAGTTTATGCTTATACATGTAGAACCATTTACATGTCCCTTCTGTTCGTCTTCTGTTAAGCCTCAAGTAATCCTTGCGCTAAAATTAAAAAAAAATCTAATTGGACGAATTTCATGTTTACAGTTATTTAATGCAGAACGAATGCCATTCATCAAATTCTTTATTGTTTCTTTACACTCTTTTAACAAAGAGCATAAACCTAGTGGATCTGTGTCTTTGGCTGAATTTTCTTTAAATGTCAGCTCAATTTGTATTTGGCAGTGAAGGGAAGTCAGCATTGTTAAAAAAATCCCGTCTGTCTCTTTAGTTGGGTGATTTTGACCAAAACGTACACATTTTACCGAAATGTAACATCCAATCACTTTATGGCCGAAACCTTGGCATTTACGTTTATAGAGTTTTAACGTAAGTAACTACCTCGACGCCCTCCTTTTGTGATGTGCACTATTGGCAGCATTTTGAACTCTCAAAATACGAGTTTTATTAGATAAATTTATATCGATTAACTCGCCATCTCTCGTGGGATTACCTACGATAAAAGCTAATAATAATGTTTCTCAACATGAGATGTATTACCAATGTTTGTTTTCTTACATCGTTGAGTAAGTGTGATTTCTACAGTAGCGTATCGTTATAGGGTTCGATTCTAGTGCAGGTCACCACAGCATTTATAACAGTACACTCAGGTTCCTATGTGAATGTAGAGAAACAATGCTTATTATAAAAGACTAGCTTAAAAGGCCCGGCGTCGCTCGGGTTTTGTATTTTGTAAATGCGAAAATAACTTATGAATGACTTTCGATTTTCAAACTCTAGGTCTTTAAGGTCTTTATATAGGTATTAAGAATTTGAAATGGGGAAGAACGACTTATCACACACAAACTATTCCCTCAGAAAACGCTAGATAGGCTATAGCTTATTATAGCTTATAGCAGATCCCCACGGCTTCTCCCAAGATAATTAATCGAAAGATTAACAATTAAGAGCAAAATAATTAAAATATTATATTTATTACCACTTTGCACGCGAAACATTCATAGTTGTAAACTAAACGATTGATAGGCCTAATTAATGAAACAGCTATAAATCCGGCTTTGAAGTGAATTTCACGATTAGAAAATAAAGGGAAAAATGCAGTATTCGAAAGATTATGAGAATTGAAATCGATTAAACTCACGATAAAGAAAAGTGCGTAAATGTATTTGACAGACAGACAGAGTACATTAGTTTTTATTTATATAGGTGAAGAATGGAATAAGCCTACTGAGGCCGTGATTTCTATATTCATTTGTCCAGACTTATAATTCCGTTACATTTCAGGCAGATTTAACGACCCTACATAAGAGATTTTAATTACGATTACATATAAAAACGTTGTAGCCAGGACCCCGAACTAAGCAACTTCCCCGGAATTTTCTGTAAACTATATTCCATGTCAAATAAAATATGTTTAACATTACCTTATCGACATCTCTAGTTTTTATAATAACATGAGATATCCATTGCCTTCCATAGCGATCGCGACGATATTATCTCCAAGGTATGACAAAAATAGACTAAGCCTTCTGCAATTGATTTGACAACTGAAATGAATAACTGAAAACTGATGCTTCGAAAGCGTAAAAAATGCACGTTTTCTTGCCGTTTTTCACTCATAACTCGCGAACGAAGGCTAAAATTAAAAATGTAGTATGACTGAAACCTTCCCGGGAATGTACCCAACAACTTCCCAAAGTTTCATGGCGATCGGATGAATGGTGTAGTAATGCATAAAGGACACACACACACACACACACACACACACATACATTCATTCATTTTTATATATATAGATAGATAATGGAATTATAAACATAGATATTAGCATACCGCATATAAGTCAGATTACACTGATTTAGAACCAGCTATTTGATTACTACATCTTGTACACCAGACTGCTTGCCATCTGATTATCTTACATTTATTTTTTGCACTCCTTAGCTAATTAGTGGTACTTACGAACGTTGTTGCCGTGGATCGTAAGTTGGCATTCCCACACGCAATCTTGTTGCTAGGGGCGGTAAGTGTTTGAGGGCTGTTATGAATATAATGACACACTTCATTATATACAAGCCTTTATGGACAAGGCCCCCCTCATCACAAATATTCGGTTGCCATAAACAATAACAAATGCTAATCACTTTCTGAAATAAACGTCAATCTTCAAGAATGTATATACATAATATTTTCAGGTAATATCATAATTAATAAAATTAAATTTATATAAGTAATCATCGTGCAAAAAATAGCATGCAATACATGGGCCGTAAAGGCATTACGGATCTCGGAAAATTGAAAACACGAGGCGCGCCTCGTGTTTTCAAACTATTTTCTCGATCCGTAATCATGCCTTACGGCCCTTGTTTCGCAATATACTATTACATAAAGCATATAAGGCTAGTAATAACCATTCGTGTACAGGATTGCGTAATAATAATTACTGTAATGCTTTTCAACGTGTTACAATTTCTAAACGATGCTTGTGACATTGAATTAGATTTTTTACACTTATACTTTTACTGGTCATATCCTATGTTTGTGAAAAAATTTACACGTGAAGTATTACAATGTAAAGAATAATGATATGTGAATTAGTACATGCAATACATCGAACGATTACCTAATATTCTATATTGTGCTGTAAATTTTAGTATGAGATTGTGAGTATGTAAGTCGTCCGCATAAAGATGGTGTTTGCTGAGTTGTTCAGTATAAAATTAGTGATGTCAAATCAAATGGCAGTGGTCCGAGAATGCTTCCTTGTAAAACTCCTGAATTAATAAGGCGACATTCATAAGATCAAGGCTTTTTCAAGCGGTAGTGCTATGTGTTTCTCTATCGGTATAGAGTGCCACCAACTTCAAATTGTGCCATGATAGAGGATTTGATCACGTGTTAGGATCAAAAGTCATGTTAGCCATTGAATACAGCATGTTCTGCTATTAGAGTATTTTATCTGTGGCAATAGCTAATTTAATTGGTAGCTACAGAATACATAATGCACAATAGATTACAGTAACTATTCCATGAATGCAAAGCAAGCAAAAACAATGTGTTTGTATTAGACCATTGGACTGTGCTTTGACTATGTAGTGATGGCAGACAAAGCTATCTATAATAGGTAATTACGAAGAGTGCTTTACCTAAAACGCACAAGAAGGGAATATGTGGAGGAAAACTCTTTGCGATGGGAATTAACAGGAGTTACAGATAACTTCCTCTAACCTAAGCATGCAACTTCTTCAAAACATGATGTAGAATAAGAGGCTGTGCTACAGGCAGTGCGTGTTCAGTTCTTTGAACTTTATAGTATAAGTGCAAAATTTGAACAAAATCGTTAAGGGGGGACATACAGCTTTCGATGCTGGAAAACAGGTGAAGTTTTACTCAGTAATGAATTGTTCTGTAGCCTTGCAATCTGGCAAGCTCTATATTGACTAGTTCTACAAGTGCATACTATTTTCAGAATTGATTTAACTTTTACAGCTATGAGTAATTATCATTACAAAATGGCAGCCAAGTTTTGTGCACTGAAGTGCCGTTTCTCTCATAACTCAAACGTTCATTAAAATATTGCAGTGAAATTTTGCTTGCTAGTATATTTGATATATACTAGGTATATATATTTTTTTTATACTCCAATACATGTGACCCTATTTTACCTTGAAGGCATGTTAGGGTGTTAAATAGAACAAATTAACAAAATTAATTTTAACAAACTATCTTACAAGTAACAATTATAAACAGGAATGAACATAATTTACGAAATGTATAAAATCTTGCTTGCATCACTCCCTTCTAAAAAACTGTCAGTGTGCTGAAAGTGCAGTGTCACAAGAAATTAGTTTGCAAATCTGGGACAATCCAGGAAAAGATGTTTCACTGATATTAGTGATATTATATTTGATATTAGTGAACAACACTACCTAGAATCATTGATGTACAGATCGCGCACTCCACGAGTGCCTCTGGACGACCGTTACTCAGATCAAAACATTCCTTGGAATGCAGTGGGTTGGGGAGGGTTGTTCGGATCGATTCGAAAACATGCGGTCGAGACACCTTAGTATTGCTTGTGTGCGTGTTATAGAAGGTAGTGGTCCGGAGTTGTGATTTATTTGAAATAATATTTAGTTATATTTGTGTAGTGTCATTAGATTTGCATGAAAATGCCACCTATCTTATCTAAACTTAATGGTAAAGTCGTGCATAGCAAAGGAAGAGAGGTAGTGTACAATGTTCTAAACTTTATGGGTAGTGAAGCGAAAAATGGCGAAGTCTTAATCCCTCTAAGGAAAGTACAGGAAAGAACAGCTTCTGCTACGGGTGTAGGCCTACGTACGATACGTAAAATTAAAAAAGGAGAAAAACTGACGTCCGCTGCAACGTCTCCATCGACGCCTAATAAAAAGCGTAACTGTAAAAAAACAGTGACGGGCTAGATAATTTTTATGAATGTGCTGTAAGACGAATAGTAGGCCTACATCATTTCTATAAGACTGAAAAATGCGTTCCAACTGTAGAAATATTTCGTGAAAAGCTAAATTACGAGGGCGGGAAAACGAGTCTAAGGAAAATTTTGCGTAATTTAGGATTCAGGTGGAGGAAAACAAAAACAAATAGAAAAATATTACTAGAGAAACACGATATCAGGGAAACACGAATTTATGTTCTGAGAAATATTGCAAAATATAGAAAAGAAGGAAGACCTATTGTTTATATGACGAAACGTATATTCTTTCTTCTCACGTAACTGGAAATTCATGGAATGATGACACTAATGAAGGCCTACATCAACCAATTTCGAAAGGCGAACGTTTAATTATAGTTCACACTGGGGGTGAGAATGGCTTTATTCCGAGTGGACTTTTGATATGGAAGTCGACACAAGCCAGTGGAGACTACCATCATCAAATGAATGCTACAAATTTTGAAAAATGGTTACTTCAAAAACGTATACGAAATCTGAGGCCAAATTCTGTTCTCATTGTAGACAATGCACCATATCATAATGTGCAAGTTGATAAAGCCCCAAATTCAAATACCAAAAAGTGTGATATGTTTTCCTGGCTTCATGAACATACTATTGATTTTGAAGAAAGCATGCTCAAACCACAATTATACAAACTCAATTTGTTGCATAAACCAGCACAATAGAAATTTTCTATGTATCGGATATGCGCTGCTTACGGCCATTCTGTACTTCGTCTCCCCCGTATCACCCGGATTTAAATCCAATAGAAAGAATCTGGGCTGAAATGAAACAGTATGTTGGTGTTAGAAATACCACGTTTAAAACGCAACATGTTAGATAGTTATGCGAAGAAAAGTTTAGTACAATGAATGATGCATGGAAACCTCTTTGTGAAAGCGTATAAAGGCTATAAAATATCTATAATGTTTAATGTTTAATGTTTAATGTTTAATGTTTGTAAGCCAGTCAACGAACACAAGGTGTATAGACATGGTCAGTGAGATAAAAACTATACCAGTATAGGTATATCACAATTAAAAAATTCAATAACATTGTAAAATGGCATTGTCATCAACCAGCCAGAGATCAGAGATTTAAAACGAGTTCGACTTAGATGAAACAGTTCAACAGGAACTTTGTTAGCTATTTTGATACACATGTATTCAAAGTTTTTCATTGTTAAGGAGAGCCTGCACCTGGGGTAGTCTAATGAATTCTGTTGCCTAGTTTCATAAGAATGTAGGTCACTTCTAAAACTAAATGAATTTATATTATCTTTAACATATAATAGACACTCAAGAATATACAGAGAAGGAGCCGTCAGTATTTTCATATTAATAAATAAAGGTCTGCAATGTTCATTCAAAGATGAATTCGTGATAATTCTAATGGCCTTCTTCTGGAGTACAAAAACCTTATTAAAATGAGAGCTATTACCCCAGAGGGTGAGTCCGTAAGCAAGAATGCTGTGGAAATAGGCGAAATAAGCAGTTCTGATATAGTTCTTCGGCACAATAGATCTTAGTCTTATGAGAAGGAAGAGCACTCGGGATAATTTATGACAAATATGGATAATATGTGGCTCCCAGGTAAGTCTGGAATCGACTAAAATACCAAGCATATTGAAACTCTTACTCTCATGAAGTTTCTTGAGAGTGAAAATTAAAGATTCAGTTTTAGTATCATTAAGAAGAAAGCCATTAGCATTAAACCAATTTTTGGCAACAGTTAAATTCGAAAGAGCATCCTCTTTAAGATTTTGAATATCATTGCCTACATTTAAAAGGGTGGCATCGTCAGCATACAGGATAGTTTCTGAATTTAAATTACAAGCTAAATCATTTGTAGCTACTAAGAAAAGAATAGGGCCCAAGACGGAGCCCTGGGGTACTCCAAATTTTACATTAAGCAGGTTAGATATTTTGCCTTCAACTTTGACACACTGCTTGCGCCCAGATAAATAAGACGACAGGGTCGACAGTTCATTCTCCCTAATACCTAAATGATGTAGTTTCTGAATTAATAAAGCATGTTCAACGCAGTCGAACGCCTTACTTAGATCGCAAAACGAAGCGTGAAGAGATTTACAGTCTTCAAATGTATCTAATACCCTTCTTACAAGACATCTGACGGCACCAGTGTTATTGTGGCCAAATCTGAAACCATATTGGTTGAAGTAATACAAGTTTTTAGATTCTAAGTAGTGACATATTTGTTTTTTCATTACTAACTCGAACACTTTAGAGAATATAGGTACAATGGAGATTGGCCTATAATTGGACAGATCTTGCTTGTTTCCTTTCTTAAAGATAGGCATAACTTTAGAAATTTTTAGACAGTCCGGAAATATGCCACTAGTCAGTGTAGAGTTAATACAGACAGTAATAGGCTCAATAATATAATTGATAATTTCTTTTAGAAAATTATTAGACATATCATAGTAATCTTTGGAATCTGAATTCTTCAAGTTATTAACAACTTGAATGACATCATGCATAGTAACCAAATTCCACCTAAAAATAGAATTGCCTGTGGAATAGTTCATAAGAAGTTCCTGAGATGATACATTTGGCTTACTAATATTCTGTTTTATTTTAGAGGGCTGGTCAATAAAAAAGTTATTAAATTGATCAGCAGGTATACTGATATCATTAGTTTTCGAAGTACAATTCGATTTAATTAAGGACCATACTGCTTTACTCTTATTTATAGACGTTTCAATATATGACATATTAGCTTCTAATTTCGCTTCTTTTATAGCAGCTTTATATCTGCTATTGAGATTACGCAGATGAGTTAATAGATTCGAATTTTTACTGACTTTAACAATTGTACGAAGTGCCATTATTTTGCTTTTTAGGGCGGCTAGATCCATATTATACCACCTAGTTTGAAAACTATGCGTCATATGTTTGTTTTTGAGTATCTTAATACTCTGTAATGGAAAGTATAAACAAAATAGATTATAGAACCATTCAAAAAAATAGTCGAACAATGTGGCACAGCAATTATTCTTGTTAGTTAAAATTAGCTCCCAATTACAGTTTGATAAGGCATGCTTAAAAATATCCATGTTGTACATTTTCCTAATGGAGATATTAATATGTGCTTGAGTGGGTTTACTTTTTATGTTAGTATTAACTGTACTTATAATGGCGTCATGATCCGAAAATCCAAAGTCACAGACCTTATTATTATACAAGTCCGCCTTCAAAGTAGTAAACAAGTTGTCAAGACAGGCATTGTCTCTGGTTGGTTGATTTACAGTACGAAAACAGCCATACGATAAAAATAGATTACACAGATTATTACTATTGACAGAATTAAGTAAAAAATCAATATTAAAGTCACCAAATATGAGCAGCTCATAATTATAACCTATCAAATGATGTAATACATTGTCAAGTCTATCCATAAAAATGGCGAAATCACCACATGGCGATCTGTATATAGTTAAAATTATCATTTTCAAGGAGTGTAATAGAATCCCCGTTACCTCGAAGTTGATTTCATCACAATATATCGATAGATCCAATGGCTCAAACTGTATACAATTTTTTACGTAAATAATAGTTCCACCGTGAATATGAGTAACTCTGGAGAAACAGTTCCCGAGTACGTATCCAATAGGGTTGTACAAGGTAGCCTCATATGTATTTAGCCAATGTTCAGAAAAGCATAAAACTTTAAAATCATGGGATAAAAGAGCTGCATTTAAAAGATCAATTTTGTTTGTTATGCATTGAATATTCATATAAAGTATCATCAATAATAAGCATTTCAGGCCACTACTGATGTCACAAGGTTTAGTGTCTGCAATCGTGGCAGTGTTATGAGGTGTTAACCTTCGTTTATCGGTTTTCGTCTTTGGTATAAAAAACGACGGATGCATGCATTTTCCGGCCATAGGCCAGGATCCATTAATAATTCCATGTTATTATGAAATACATCCACCTTAAAAGAGGAGTAAAGCTCAGGCTGTCTTGAGTTCAGTTGCTCACACTTAACTTCAGGGAATTTAGATCTCAAGAAATTAGTTACTTGTTCACTGGTTGTCTTGGGTGCTAACCTATAAACATGTAAAGACACTGTTTTCGGCACACCTTGAAGTTTGGATGTTCCGGCTTCGTGATCAATGTTAGTACCAGTAACTGTTGTGCGTTTGAGTTTGCGGGCAACGACTGTAGACCAGGACTCTTTTTCGGCTGATATCACTTCGGGTGACTGACTTTCACTTGTAGAACAGGGACCCATGCCCATCCTTGCGGATGTATCCTCAGATGCTTGCGAAAGGACAGAATTCATATCCACCTTCAGAAATTGAACACTATCAACATTCTTGTCAGGAACTTGAGTCTTAGCTTTTATCCTATTGGGATCGTTATGTTTCTGGGTTACAAGAGCAAGTCTCTCACTATTAGTATTAGAAACCTTCGTATCGGTTCGCGGCGGTTGTCTTGTCTCCCACTGCTGGCTACCTCTAGACTGTTCGACAATCTGATTCATTACTATTAATTGAGTTAGTAGAATACTAGCTTTTTCTTTTAATTCGTCGATTATACAATCCCTTTGTTTTAGGATAAGTTTAACTACACCGACATCAATTCTGCCATTACTATCAGCCATATCGTAAAGAGCTTGATAATCTAGTCCATCTTCTGTGTCTTTATCACTTTCACAACATTTCACTGTATTTTCATCTATAATTTTCACTTTATTCATTAATTTGGCACAACTTGGGTGGAAGTAATTGTCACAGTCGACGCATTTCAAACCATTTACCAGTTTAGATTTGCACCGTTTACAGGAATGCTCGGTTTCCAACATCTTGCGGACGAAGTTAGGTTAGTTGCGCAGAGCGAACAAACACGTCCGCACCCAACCACTGCACACTGCACATGCACATGCATATGGAAAATGAAGGTATCATCGACTCAGTTGTAGATCGATTAATTGTAACATTAGGCGAAGTGAATAGTGATGAAAGCAGTAGTGATAACAACGCTAGCTCCAGTGATGATAGTGATAGTGACTAAGGAAGGCAGATGGTATCAATTTCGCTGTGACCTGCACTGGTGAGTTTTCTTCTCATTTAACTTAAAGAACTAATGTTTTTATTATGACTTGCACGCATGAGGAACTTGCAAACAACCCCTCCCGTCATCTTCTGGCGGCCGTAGTTTTGTGACGTGGCAGAGCGGCAGACCTGGAGTGCGCGATCTGTAACTTGAATAGTTTTTTTTTTTTTTTTTAATATTTCTGAGGTAACCATTTGTAAAAAAATTAACATGTGATGAAGACTTTTTAAAAATATTTATACTGCAGACAATCTAAAGATTCTAGATTATGTTGTCCATACGATATTTACAAATAGATAGAAAAAAGAATCACTCAGAAATATTGGTATTTATGAAAGTTATTAGGGAAACGGGACTTCGGCGCACAAAATTTGGCTGCCATTTTGTAATGATAATTACCTCTAACTGTAATAGTTAAATTAATTCTGAAAATAGTATGCAACTGTAGAAGTAGTCAATATAGAGCATGTAAGACTGCAAGGCTACAGAATAATAATTCATTGCTGAAAAAATAATAATGAAACTTTTCACCTATTTTTCAGCATCGAAAGCTGAATGTCCCCCGTTAAAATTGTTTTCAAGAAAATCGCGAATAATGAAATTTCCTTCAGTTGTATGAAAGCTAAAAGAAAGTGGACACCAATCTTCATGTCATATTCCCAGGAGATATAAATGCTGCTTCCTTACAAAGTATCCTTCTCGAGCTGTGCTGTTCACAGACATCTTTCTCATGCAACCTCAAAAAGAGTATAATGCTCAAGTATTTCCTCTACCAGATCGATATGCAATTTGTATTCCTCGTATGGTGTAGAATTCCCAGGACAGCGAATTCTGTGGCCAACCTCTACCATTGGTCTGATATCGATCTTCAGGAAACCATCCGAGCAGTATAGCAGTTCTCACATTATTTTGTTAAGGAATTAAGGTATGACAGAAGTTATTAAAGAAATTTCAAATTTCGGAAAAGTTTTAATTTAAAATTATCTTAATGCGTAATAAGAACAAGTGCAGAAGCTGCAACAAAGTTTACAATCCAAACAAAAGGCCAGAATGGATGGGCGAATAGAATGACAGATAGAAGAATATGGAGATAGGCAGATCCTCTGGATATCAGGGGTTATCGTAGACTACAGGTTTTTAGGTCCAACTAGTTACTAATTAGAAGCAGCCGGTTTTGCACATATTGCACAAATTTGTTAATTTATGTTTAGTTTTAGGACCCAATTCCAGTGTATATTATAATAGCCTATGTTCATTTATAACTCATACCTTTCATTTTCATTCCTAACAGTTATTTAATTTGCTAAATGTAATTAAGTATTCAATGCACAAAATAGACATTGTACACACTCACATACACGCACATTATATATAATTTTAATTCACTTTTTTGTTTCTTTTCTGCAATCTCTCCTAATTTTAATATGTTGATAAGTGGTTATATCTTTGTCTTATGGTTCCATGTAGGCTAAACCAAGTGTAATATTATTTTAGTGCTACTAGACTTTGTAGTGTTATTATTGTATTTCTCGAAGGTTTACAAACTATGTATATTGTATTCAACCTGGTTGCTTTTAAATATACCAGGCAGAATAAAGATTAATATTATTGTACATACCGGGTGTTTATAAAGTCATTTACCATTTTCCACTTAAACACGTTTTTGTAGACTATAAACAACATGAACATACATTTAGACATTTTGAACACAAATTCAATACGTTTCAACGCGATGACCTGCAAATCTAAGCACAAGTCCTCTGTAGCCCTGAGCACCCTTGCTAACATATCTGGCATTATGCCGTTTTTCAATTGTTTAAGACCAGTGATTTTCACCTAATACACCTTGGACTTGATAAAGCCTTTGTTAATCTTTCTCATGAGGTCATGAAGACGGATATTGCTACGTTCTGTGCTTACTTTCGATTGAAGAAAACATCACGGTGTTCGCTCTTTACCAAACAAAATTCATAAACAGATTACTGTAAGTGAACGTAAAATTAGCATGAACCGAATGTTTTGTGTATAGTAAAATTAATGTATTAAAAGTTCATATTTCAACGAGAAATGAAAATTAACTGGAGTTGCGCTTTGAATAGTAAAGTTTTATGTAGATGTAGATGTAGTTATCTCGTTCTGTAGATCCTGTGTTGAGTGGGACTCAAGGATATAGAACACGTCAGATTACAATATACAAGCAAGTAATAAATAATGATATATAATATACTACACTATAAACTTATTCAAACTGGAAATACTCATCCATATTGTAGAAGGTGTGAGTCATTAAAAATTACTTGAGAGATCCTTTGAAGGATTTGCTTTTTCTTTGAATACATAATAATTTAATGTTGTTTGGAAGCCTATTGTATATCTGTATTGCGGAGTAATAAGCGCCTTTCTGAAAAAAGTTTTAATGCATTAACTGGTCTATGTAAATCATTCCTGTTTCTAGTAGTATGTTCATGAACATTGCTATTTTTTGGAATCTCTCAATGTTATCTACCATATAACACATGACAGAGTATATATACTCCCCTGCGAGAGTGAGGACTTTTAATTTTTCAAAGAGCGGTTTGCATGATTCTCTCCTTTTCTTTCCACACATTATTCTAATTGCTTGCTTATATAGCTTAAATATTTTATCCCTATGAGTCGAGTTACCCCAGAATATGATTCCATACTTCATTATCGAGTGGAAATTTGCAAAATACACCATGCGTAAGGCATCCTGTTTTAATACCTGATTCAGGACTCTTAAGGTAAAGCATGCTGAACTTAGTTTTGGAATTATCATTTCAATATGTGACTTCCAGTCGAGGTGTTGATCAATTTGTATTCCTAAAAATTTGATATTACTAATTTCTTCTATGCTTTGTGTTTGGTAATTAATTACAAGGTTTTGGGTACATCTTTGTTTTGTTCTGAATTGAATAAAGTGGGTTTTTTCGATATTAAGCGTCATTTTATTGGCTTGGAACCATATATTTAATTCGTGAAAAGCCTTTGTAGCTACTCTTGCCAGTTGTTCCTGGGATTTTCCTGTTACAAAAACACTAGTGTCATCCGCGAAAAGCAATACCTTTGTTTCGTCACTTAAGTTATGTGGCAAGTCATTGATGAAAATTAAAAATAGCAAAGGTCCTTGTATTGATCCCTGTGGTACTCCACTTCTAACTACTCCTAGATTGGATTTGTTTCCATTTATTACGACATTTTGAGTTCTATCAGACAGGTATGATTTGAACCAATTCAGTGTTAAATTATCTATTCCATAATGTTCCAATTTTTCAATTAATAGTTCCAGATTTATACAGTCGAATGCTTTAGCTAAGTCACAGAAAATTCCCAACGTATATTTCTTTTTATCTAGCGCTTCCAGTATTTCTGTGGTGAGTTTAAATGTAGCATTTTCAGTAGACATGCCACTTCTAAAACCAAATTGTGATGGTGTAAGAATATTATTCAAATTAAGATAGTAAACTATGCAGTTATATACAACTTTTTCGAATACTTTTGAAAATGAAGTTAAGAGCGATATAGGCCTGTAATTTGATGGTAAATTTTTGTCTCCTTTTTGAAACAGGGGCTTGACAATTGCATGTTTCATTCTTTCAGAAAATATTCCAGTTTCTAGTGAACAGTTAAAGTCCGCCGGCGTGGTCTTGTGGTTAGCGTCGCTGACTACAGATCCGTCGGCCCGGGTTCGATTCCCGGTACCTCCTCGGATTTTTCTGAGGTAGGGAGGTCTGGTAGGGATGCACTCAGCCTCGTGATTCAAAATTGAGGAGCTACTTGATAGAGAAGTAGCGGCTCCGGTCAAGAAAACCACCATTAACGGCCGTGGGTGTCGGCATGCTGACCACATGCCCCCCAATCCTGCCATCTGCCTACGGGAGATGACGCAGCGGTCGGGTGGTAGGCCAAGTCCCTCCAGGGATGTAGCGCCACGGAGTTTTAGTGAACAGTTAAATATATGGCTAAGGGGTTTACTAAGTTCCGAACAGCAACTTTTTAATAGCTTATTACTTATGTCATCCCATCCAGATGAGCTTTTACTTTTAAGCACTTTTATTATATTTTCAATTTCTATAGAGGAAATCAGTGTGATTTCAAATTTATGGTTACAAATTGTAGATTTTGTCAGAAGGTCTATTGCCTTGACACTGGTATTGTTGGTGGGAACACAATTCTCTGCAATATTTATGAAGTGGTTATTAAATGCATTTGTAATATCTGATAGATTGTCTAGTTTCTTATTTTTGTATATTAATGACGTACAATCACTTTTTTCCTTTCCTTTCCCTGTTTCATTTTTTACTATAATCCATATAGTCTTAACTTTGTTGTTTGATTTAATAATTATTAAGTGCCAGTATGGTACTTTATGAGATTGTGTGGGGGACGAAAAATGTCTGTCCGTCTGTCTGTCTGTCTGTCCGTCCGTCCGTCCGTCCGTGTGTCTGTACGCGCTCTAACTCAAATACGCTTTTTCGGATTATCATGAAACTTGGAAAACACATTTATAATGTCAATGGGAAGAACCCTTTTGATATTGAACCAAATCGGTTCACCGGTACCGGAGTAATGCACAATTTAGTTCCTATTTTAATAGATTATATTAGAAAGGCGCCATAACTCAAATACGCTGTATCGGATTTCCATTAAACTTGGTATACGCATTTATGACGTCCATGAAAAGTACTCTGTTAAATTTGAACCTAATCTGTTGACCGGTACCGGAGTAAAACCCAATTTAGTGTATATTTTAAAGGCGCAATAGCTCAAATACGCCTTATCGGATATTTATGAAACTTCGTATACGCATTTATACCATCCATGGAAAGACGTCTGTTGATGTTCAACCAAATCGGTTGGCCAGTACCGGAATAATGCCCAATTTATTGCCTTTTATGTTAATATATGAGAATTCGCGATAACTCAAATATGCTTTATTGGATTTTCCTGAAACTTTGTATACCCATTTATAATGTACATGGGAAGACGTCTACCGATATTGGACCAAATCGGTTGACCGGTACCGGAGTAAAACCCAATTTAGTGTCTATTTTAAAAACGCGGTAACTCAAATACGCTTTACCGGATTTTTATGGAATTTGGTATACCCATTTATAGTGTTCATGGGAAGACGTCTACTGATACTGGATGAAATCGGTTCACCTGTTTCGGAGTAATGCTCAATTTGGTGCCTATTTTATGATAATATACGTATTTGAAAGAATTTATATAAAAAAAAAGCAAATCATTTATCATGACAACATAGTCAATTGTTTTACTGTGATATTTTACGGCTTTGGAAATTAAAATAGAGATAGCTATGACCAAAAACACTTGTTTTACATGCGCTTATCCAACTAGACCGTTAAACTGACCCAGGTGACCGAGATGGTAACTTTTGGCCTCACGTTATGGAGTTCCATGGTTCAAATCCCGAAACCAGCCAATTTCACTTTCTTTTTCGTATTTTTATGTGAGTGTGCGATTGTCAAGATATCAAAAATCTGTACAGTTCAGCTGATGCTGGAAGATTTTAATCTGATTAAAAAGAAAACTAGACCTTTGTTCTTCCCTAAGCCCTGCTTAATGAATAAATCTGGAGCTTAACTTGTAAATCAATTAAAAAAACATATTCTGCATATCATAATTGCAGTCATAACTGATTAAAAAAAACATACTGGCACTTTTTTACATCAGTTTACCTGATTTTATTTGTGAAAAATACCTGCTCTTTGCTTCTTTAATAACCTTTTTAAGCACATTGCAATATCTTTTATAATACACTTTCTGAGTTTGATTGTTACTGGTTCTGTATTGTAAATAGAGCTCTCTTTTTTTAGCACATGATATTTTAATACCAGGGGTTAGTCATGCTTTATTATTTAAATTAGGTATTTTAGTAGTTGTCTTTTTTGGAAAGTTGGCCTCAAAGTGTCGCAACACGATATTTAGAAATTCATTTAATTTATTATCAACAGTGTTATAGGTAAATATAGTTTCCCAATTTTCATTTGCAAGATCTTGTTTGAAACTTAAAATCGAAACATCATTCATTACTCTGATAATATTACTATGGGTATGTTTGCTAGTCGGATATGCTTCAGTATTGTTTAACATTACCATCTGAGCATCATGGTCTGATAACCCATTTATTATTGGGATTACTTCAAACTTCAAGTTTTTTTTCTTTATTTAAGAATATATTATCTATTATTGTTTGAGAGTTGTTTTGAATTCTAGTTGGGAAGTCCACTATGAAGTCTAGATTATAACTACCTACTAAGGACAGAAGTCTTGCCTTATTTTCACTATCAGTTGACATGTCTACATTAAAATCGCCACACAGTACCATATTTACACTATTACTATATAATGAATTAAGAACCTTTTTTAACTGATTGATAAAATAGTTGTAATTACCTGATGGGCTCTGTAGATTGTTATTATTACAAACGTGTAATTGTCAGTTTCCACTCTTGCTGAGCAACATTCGAAATCCTGTTCCTTGCAAAAGGAACTGGTGTCTATGTCTAAGTTTCTTTTGATAAAAATACTCACACCTCCACATTTTTTGGAACGTCTACAAAAATTTGAACATAAAGAAAAATTATCAATTTTTAATTGTTCCAGCTCTTTTCCTGCACAGTGGTGTTCTGTCAAACAAATAACTTGAATTTCCTGTAGATTAGAATTAATTGAATCCTGAATTGCTAAGTTGAATTCTTCAATTTTATTTTCAAGTCCCCTTATATTTTGATGTATTAATGTAAATGATGTATTAATTCTAGTTTTTGGCTTAACTGAAGTATTATTCTTATCTTGAGGTACACATAAAAGTTGTTTATTTCTTGGATTTAGATTCCCCCTAAAAAATGACATGATCCACCTACTATGACAGGAATAGGCCTGCTACAGTTAGATACATTACTCTTTACTTCTTCAGCAACAAGTTTTGCTAGCGTCTTCTTCCCTCTGGAGTTCAGATGGAGTCCATGTCGAGTGAATTCTTCTCTTCTTAGGCTATTAACAGATACAATGTTAAAATTTACATAATTACTAGAGAAATCCCTTAACTTGTCGTGCACAGCTTTCACCTTGGATCGAAGCGAGGGCTTGTCGTACCTGTAAAATAACTTTACAAAACTAACATTAGTATGTACACTGCTTCTAGAGATGGTGTGTAGGTCCTGGTCGATTTCAAAGTTAGGATCTCTGTCTAGACTATTACCACCACCTCCAACAATTACAATATGGTCATCCTTAGAGAAACCTTTAGATAGATCCTTGATACCTGAAATTACATCCTTAAGTTCAGCATTAGGTTTACAAATACACTCAACTTTAAAACTCTCTCCAACAGCATCTTTTACAGCAGTTCCCATATATCTGGCGTGGCTGCTACCTAAAACTAAAATCTTTCTTTTGTTAGTGGGCCTGCATACAGTCGTTGCTTAAATGGCTGTTCTTCATTTACATCTCCACTACTACCTGAAACAGAGAAAAGATTATTAGTAGGCCTACTTACACTGTTCTTCTTCTGGGATGCCTCAGTACATCTGCAAAAGAGACAAAGCTAGAAGTTAAATGATATATCCTATCTAGGCCATCTGGAACAGCAGTTGGTTCAGCTGGGGCATCTATTGGTTTTAGTAAGTCAAAATAAAAACCCTCACCACATTAGTGTTTCTCATTCATCAGTTACGTAAACTTTGGCATCGTAATTGCTTTACACATTATTTCGGTTCAGGTAAGTTAACTCGAATGAAAACAATCGATAGGAGGCAAAGCCCTTAGCAATGCACAGCAAGTGGCAATACAGAGTGAAATCATCCCTTTCAGTTCGTCGGTTCAGTTGTTAGACTAGCAGGAAGACAGCTCCACGTAATAGACATAGGCCTACGGTAGTAGTACAGTATATCCTTAGAAATATAGCGACCTTCTTTTATCTCTTTCTCTCCTCTGTCCCTCCTCTGTCTTGTTCAAATTTCTGTCGTGTGCGTTAGGCTCGGAGATTTGCGGTACGGAGTGCACGTAGTTTCCAGATTTCCCTAGAGGTGTCGCTACAGTAAATCGATCTCCATCAGAACAAAATTAATAAAATTGAGCATTAAGCAAAAAAAATGGAGAAATAATTTCTTCTTCTTTCACTTTGTTTTTATTTGAATACCCAAGCTCACACGTGTGTTATCTAAACTATTATTCCTACTGACCTTTTTGTTGCCTATAACCCTTACTATTCTGTATAACTAACATATTTATTTATTTTTATCTATTACCCAAGATAAAATGTAAGTAAAGTGTTCCCTATGGAAGCCCAGAGGGTTCCAGAAGGTTGAGGCTCCAAGATTTTAGACATTCGGAACATGTAGATGGTAAGGTCGTCAGCCTTGCGCACCGGCCGCCTTTACCCCCAGGATTGCTCCTGGTACTCATTTCTGTTAGAGACTGAGTCGACCCCAGGGCCATAGTGCCACCATAAGGATCAGGCCAGTTGAAAAATTTCGACCTCATCGGAGATCGAACCAGCGACCTTCCGGTTTGTAGTGCAGCGCCTCAACTACTATGCTACGGCATACCCCATTATCCAAAATAATCTATAGCAAATTAAGGTTATTGTTGTTTAAGATCACACGTAATACATTTCTAAACACTCAGTCAATATCAATGTTATTTTAAAATGCAAGAACTACAAAAATAAAATCGAAAATGATTTTAACTTGGGGAACATTGTGTTTAATTGTGAGATAAAGTATTTATGAAATTTACAGTTTATAACAACATGTTTTGTGAGTGGTTTAGAAAATTTACACTCTAAACAGTAAAATCTCACGATAAACTAATGGAATATGAGAAAATAAATGCGTGTCATTTTGTGCCCTCTCTCCAGATACATTCAGGGCAAGTTAACATTATTATATGATATTATTCAGCCTTTAATGAAATAATAGATGTTTATCAATATTTTGAAGACATATCTACACAGAAATCTAGTATGGTATCACGTAGATTCACTGAATCGTCACATTGACCTAAATGCAATAACTAAAATCATGATGATGAGGGGGGAACATGAAGTGGAGATTGTTGGTGGAATGAATGGGAGGATCCCTAGAAAATCCTCCTACGCCCGGCTTCGTCCACCAAAACATTCCCCCCCCCCCACTCCTCGGGATTTGAACCCGGGACCGCTTGCATGCTAGGCACACGGGCTACGCCACCACGACGGCATTTATTTTTCTCAAAGTAACTCATAACCTCATTTAGTCAGACTCCGACAATATCATTCATATTACTAGTCCTCATCTCATTGAGGCAAGTGAACAAAATTTAATTGAGAGAAATGGCGTCAAAAAAGTAATGCATAATAAGCAGGTATCTGTATCTAAATTATTAAGTGCCAAAGTGGTACTTTATGGGATTGTGTGGGGGACGGGAAAATGTCCGTCCGTACGTCCACGTGTCTGTACGCGCGATAACTCAAATTCGCTTTATCAGCTTTTCATGAAACTTGGTAGGCCTATACGCAATTATAACGTCCGTGGGAAGAAGCCTATTGATATTGGACCAAATCGGTTGACCGGTACGGGATGAACGCCCAATTTAGTGCTTATTTTTTGAAAATATATTAGAAAACATTTATCAAATGCTATTCAGTTCTCATGACAACATATTGCTTTACTCTGTTCATATACTGCTTCAGAAGTTGCAATACAGTTAGCGCTGACAAATAACACTACCCACATATTCCTTCACATATGATTATCAAACCAGTAAGATGTTTATTTATTTCGTTGTTCAAGTTGAAATGAGTACTGCATGATTAGTGTTATTTACAGAAGGTATAATATTGTGAAATAATTAGGCTTACCTACATTAAGCGGAGTTATTTTGTCAGTGCATTTTGTGAAATGTTGACATAATTTTTTAAAGAATTTCTTATATCAATGTAAACAAATATCAATTAAACGTTAAGTATCAAACTTGACCTTTGTTCTTCCGCAAGCCTTGCTTAATGAATTGATCTGGAGCTTGACTCGGAGATAGATTACAAAAATAACTTATTTTGTGAATATCATAACTTCAATTATCACTGATTAAACAAAAGCATTCTGCCACTTTGTTACATCAGTTTACCTGATTTTATTACTTAACGGGATTTATATTTCTTCTCGAAAACTAAACTCACACAGTCTTACTAATAATCCAGTTGTAACATTTATACCAGGAATATACAGAGCTGAGGAGAAAAAGTGTACTAATAATCGTTGCAAAAGGCTGAATGTGTGCAACCTTTACACAGCCTGGCTCCCTTGTTTAAACTTGGCGTAAATAATCAAGATGGCCGATATCCGTAACAGCCGGTCGTCTGGAAGATGTCTGAGATTGAATTTTGAGGCTACGCATATTCTGAGCTGCTTTTGCGGAATTATAAACATTGTTCCTTGTTTGCGGGACATATTTCCATACTTGTACCCATGATTACAGCTTTCTGAAAACAATATAATGAAATACTGAAACTACAATTAGTCTGCAGACGATCCATCGTTGTTTGCCCGCTACACTGATAGATGGCGTTCAGCAGTCCCTTCATAGCCTGAGGCTAGTAACGTCATGAAAAGCGTGACGTATTTGATGACGTTGGACGTACAAACCCGATGTAAACTCTGCAGTTACACACCGATTATTGGTAATGCGGCTTATGCAGAACTTGCACGGTGAACAACCAAACAACCGTTCAACGCAGGTATAAGCAGCTTTTATTAGTAAGGCTGCATGGCGCTACATCCCTGGAGGGACTAAGTCTACCTTCCGACCGCTGCGTCATTTACCATAGGCTGATGGCAGTACTGGGGGGGGGGACACCCACGCCTGTTAATTATCGTTTTTATTACAGGAGCCCCTACTACTTGATCAAGTAGCTCCTCAGTCTGTATCACGAGGCTAAGTTCGTCCCGTTCCAGACCCTCCTGCCTCAGAAAACGGGTGGGGGGATACATTGATCGAACCCAGGACTGCGGATCCGTAGCCAGCGACGCAAACCACGATACCAAGCAGGCAGATTCTATATTCCTTCACTACACATAAAGTTGTACGTTATTTTCTTATCTCCTTTCGCTCTTGAGTAGCTTATATTATATAAGGTACCCAATCGCTGAGTTCAGTAATTGTCTTTGAACGATAGACATCAGACACTTGCAATTGGTTGAAATTCCATTTATTCTTACACTGTATTAGTCAATGACTCGTGAGCTTGACGATGTCATAAACACGATACAGACCTAACCAAGACGCTCTATTAATACTTCCTCCTGTCAATAGGTGCGCTGTGTGCAATCTCCGAGAAGGAAGTTATAGAAGCAAATGACTAGTAGTGAAGTGGACATGTGCGCCAGTGTAAGTCGTTGGTATTTATTTTGAAAACAAGTGTTTAATAAGCCTTCACCGAGTGGATTTGTGAATAGACAGTACTATATGAAACTACTTGAGACTCCGTGGCAATAAAGAGCCAGGTGAGTGATATTAACAACTGTTTTAGATTGTCATTCCGAAGAAGGGTTGTGTGTTAGGAATGAAATGGCTTCCCTTGACGTTGATAGCTTCCTCGTCGCAACGCAGCCTACAGTAAACCAGACCATTTTGATATAGTAGTTATTTATATCGTATATGTTGTAAAGAAAATTTCACATCATACATTTTTTTATATTATGTGAATTTATATTCTTACTTTATCTTGACGTGTCCCATTACATGCAGTACGTTTCGGTGAACAGAATCAAATCAAATCAAATCAAATCAAATGAAATCACAATATTAACCAGGGCTGTTCCGTATGTGGGGCAAGTGGGATAATTTCTCAGGTCCTTTGCCATGAGGAATGTGTTAATGACGAAAATAGTAACTGTAAGATAATAATAATAATAATCATTATCATAATCGGAGACTGAAACGTTGCCAGAATGCCTTTTTAAATTATTTAAATCTATCTTCAATTTGAAAGTGAATCTGTACGATGTACATCTTTGTCATTGACACGCCGCAGTTTTATGTTGCCTTTGTCTGCCTTCTTTTTTATATAAAATTGCCGAAATAAATGCCTTTTGTTGCCTTTTCGATTACTAAGTGCCAGAATGGTACTTTATAAGATTGTGTTGGGGCGAATATCTGTAATAACTGGGGGCGGGAAAATGTATGTCTGTCTGTGGGTGTGTCTATACGTGCGATAACTCAAATACGCTTAACTGATTTCTAATGAAACATTTATAGTATCCCCAACTCCTGGAAACATGGCCTGCTTAAACCTATCCTGAAATCCCCAGACAAAGACACTACTCAACCCCGTTCATATAGACCTATCTGTCTCCTACCCGTCATGGGAAAAATCCTAGAAAGACTGATCCTATCCCAACTAAACGCCAGCATAGAAATTTCCCTCTCTGACCAACAATATGGCTTCAGAGAGGCCCGCAGCACCGAGGATGCTATCAGGGAGCTCCAAATCTTCATCAGATCCTCCGAATATAAATATGTGCATGGAGTGTTTATTGACATACAAGGGGCCTTTGACAATGTCTGGTGGCCCCAAGTACTTAAAAGACTCAGAGAAATTCAATGCCCACCCAACATCTACGCGACCATACAGGATTATTTCCGCAACAGGAAGGTAACAGTCAAAGACAACTTCCACAAGAAGACCAAATCAGTCACCATGGGCTGTCCTCAAGGGTCAGTTCTAGGACCAAAGCTGTGGAACCTTCTTTTCGACGAAGCCCTTCGACAAATTGAAAACATCCAGAACGTCAAGGCCATCGCATTCGCTGACGACCTGGTACTCCTACTGGAGGCCAACTCTAGGACTGGGCTCGAGCAGAAGGGCAATGAAGCGATGCGAATCTTCTCAGACTGGTGCTCAAAAGTAAAGCTGAGACTATCCACCGACAAAACCAGAACATTACTCCTTAAGGGCTTCCTAGATCCCGAGCGACCACCACGCATCTTCGCTGACGGTACGAGACTGAGAAACGTCCAACAGCTAAGATACCTGGGAGTGGAGCTCCAGGCAGGAAACAAAATGGACAAGCAGGTGGACAGGGCTTGTGCCTCGGCTGTCACCCTGTTCCAGGCTCTGGGAAGGCTATCGGGTCAAAACTGGGGCTACCGATACACCAACTACAGGATCCTCTACCACGCCGTCTTTGTACCTGTCTTAACGTACGCGGCCAAGGGATGGGCACCCTATATCAACGCCAGACACAAAAAGAAGATCCTGTCCGCACAACGCCAGGCACTATTGCGAGTCACCAGAGCATACTCCACCGTCTCTACAGACGCCCTTATCACCATCGCAGGGGTAGTGCCAGCAGATCTGCTGCTAGACGAAAGGGTCGTGGCTTACGACCTAAAGAAAGGTATGCCTACACAAATAGGCCAGCTCCAGGTAACAGAAGCTACCTATAGAGACAGAACAAGCTCCCAGCTCAAAAGCCTCCTCAGATGGCAAACCATCAGCCAGTGGGAGCGCCGATGGCAGACCACTCCGAATGGGCTCCTCACAAAGAGCTTTTTCCCCAGCGTCAGGACGAGGATCCAGCAGAAGTGGATAACCCCAGACTTCGCGACTGCGCAGCTCTACACGGGCCATGGCCTCTTCCTGGCAAATTTGGCCAGGTTCAACCTGGCCGACGACAGTCTGTGTTGCTGCGAAGACTGTGAGGAGGACACAGCCTACCACGCGCTGTACACCTGCCCACGCCATAGGGAAGCCAGGCGCGAACTGATACGCATCGCCACGGCGGAAGGAGTACAATGGGCGCCGGAGCTGAGCTACTGGACCGGTAGAACGACCCACGAGGCCTTCAAGACTTTTTCTCGACGTGTCATCGAAGAGAGAAGAAATTCAGAAGAAGACTAACTCTGATTCCATAGTGAACATAAACATTTTGTTGTCTTCTCTTCAACTCGCTCACTATTTCACTCTTTTGTATATATTAATTCTGTATAAGACTTTGACTTCCTGATTGCCATGTTACTGTGTTGTAAACATTCACCCTTCAGCAATTCATCATTCACCTCATTATCCTCTAAGCATGTACAGACGGCCATTTTATTATGTTGTAAATATTCACCCTCCGCTAATTCATCACTCACCTCATCATCATCTTCTATATGTATACAGATTCCTCCCAGTTTATGTAATTCTAGTGTGTTGCAAATATTCGCCCTGCATTAACTCATCATTCACCTCATCGTCATCTTCTACATATGTACTGACTGCTTCTGATTTATTGCCATGTACCATGTTGTAAATATTCACCCTTCGCTAATTCATCACTCACATCATCATCATCTACACATACACCGAAGCCTCGAAACCAAGATAGTAAATTGTATGTAAATATTAGTCTATGTATTATCTGTATTCTCCCCAGTAGTGTAGCCTCCGGCTGTGGGACTCTGGGTCAACTATGGTAAAAAAAATCCATGGGAAGAAGTCTTTTGATATTGGACCGGTACAGGAGTAAAGCCCAATTTAGTACATATTTTATGGTAATGTATTAGAAAGAAATTATCAAATGCAAATCAGTTCTCATGACAACATACTTTTAGAGTGTTCATATACGGCTTTGAAAGTTGAAATACAGTTAGCTTTGGCAAATAACGATACCGACACATTCGTTCACATATGCTTATCAAACAAGACCTTAGTTCTTCCATAAGTTCTGCTTAATCAATCGATCTGGAGCTTAACTTGAAAATTGATTAAAAAAATAACTTACCTTCTCCATAATTGAAATTATAACTGATTAATAAAAGCATTCCACCACTTTGTTTATTACTTACCTGATTTTTATTAAATTGGATATTCACATGAACTTTAATTAATGTAATTTCTAAAGATACTTCGGAAATGAAGTTAGGAACTATATACTTTGTAAACTATTCTCATGTGAATAGGCAATTAGGTATTCGAATATCTGTAATAATCTTTTGTTAAGTGTATATTATTAAACACTGAAACACTTTAATGTAAGAATATACTATAGGCGCTATTGTGTCTGAGATTTAGACTCCGGAATGCTACCGTCTCGACCACGATTACACAGGCCACAAAAAATACATTTTAATAACTTTTTAAAATTAATAGTTGATTGTTATGGACCCTTTGTTGCTGGTTCCTTATCTGTCCTCAATTATTTTCTATCCCCCTCATTTTTTTCACAATGTGACTTTGCTAGAAACTAGAAAATTAGCGGAAGTTACTGTAGGAATGAAAACTAAATTAATATTACAATACGGAAAAAGGTGTTCTCTTACTATAAACATGAAAAACCTCTTTATTATATACGTTATGTGTCCATTTCCTTTCCCTCTTCGCCTTCCTTCTGGTATAATTTGCTGAACTTCTCGGTGATATCTTGATGGAAACACTTTACTTCTAAATCACATCCCCAAATTGTGGAAAAACTCAAGGTGACAGTTCAAAAATAGAATCTTTAGGTTCATCGAACATCCTAACTATTTTGACTTCTCTAGCATGTTGACAACAATAAAAATATAATGTGGGTCCTTTTCGTTGCCAAAGAAGGTGGTAACAATTTGCTTGAGTAAAGCCAAGCCTCCCTCTCACTGAATTTTTGTTCAAAGGTGGAAGAAAACATGTTTTTTGGGATATGAAGTCCAACGAATACGCCATCTTTTAATTTTGCTTCAGATAAATGAGGAAGTTCTCACAGAGATACTTGAAACAATGCCCATCTTTGGGAAAGGCTTTTATTAGCCCTAATTTTATGTGTGTAGGTGGCAGCAGAATGTTTTCCTGATCCACGAAGTTCTGGCGCAGATCTTCTCTCACATCTTCTTTGAGGCAAGTTTTCTCTGGACTAGTGCTGATCCCTTGCCCTACTGTCGTCATTATTACTGTCCACATATACTACAACCACTGCTGTCTTAATTGAAACCTATTTTATCTATTTAAACAGTTTTCAATGTCCCATTGGATTTGCTACATATTTTATTTCCTTAAATATTTAGTTCTGAAATGAAGAAAAATGGTGGACGATACAGTTTTTTGTCATCATATTTGAATTCAGCACACTAAAAGCCATAACAATAAGGGAAATTTATTCAAAAAGTTTTCATTAGTGGCCTATGTTATTTTTATAAGTATTATTATTACTATTGTTATTATTAATATGGAACTATAATAACAAAAGTTGTTTTAAAAAAGAATGTTGTATACGGCGTTGTCTTACGTACCGCAACATGTAATGGGTTCATAGTGTTGAGGAGGTTAATGAATTCCAGCAAGTTGCAAATAAGAAAGGGGGAATGAGTCCACAGGGGGCGGTGTTTATGAGAGGATGAGTCAGTATCTTGTTTTCACTTTTATATTTCAAATAAAGTAAGAGAACCAGTAACATTGCCATAGCTGTGGACATCAACAGGATTAACCTTGTAAGGAATAATAACATTGAACTTTTTATGATAATTAATTGTAGAATTGACATCCTTCCCTACCTGTCTATCAGAACATCCATCGAACCTGTGGGTTATGTTAGACTATGGATAAGCTTCTTTCTGAGTACGTACCTGGAAGCAAGAAAATATAAGTTGTAATATTTAACAGGAAACATACCGTACTCTGAAGAAATCCAGATTAAACTAAATTGATCTTGTATGACTTATTTTAAAATTATTACCTCCTGATTACTTTCGGTTGTGATTTGGTTAAAGCCTAAAACGATCGAGATCTATTAATTATAGAGTTATTTTGTACTATTAAATTAGAACTTAAAGTAATAATCCTATTCTATCTTTATAATAATAATAATGATTACAACAGCTCAATTTTGAAACACATTGCTTTGTCTAAAATCCTCTCTATAAATTAATAAATCTCAAATCATACCTCTCTTAAAATAAGCTCATTAGAACAGTGAACTAAATGTACTGATAATTTCACAATAGAAATTAGTTTCCATTAAAACTTTTTACTGCGTTAGTTTGTGTGTAGGATATTACCAAACTAAACCACGATTTAAAAGTAACTGTGAAAAATAAAAAGCATAAGTTGCTACCGTAGGCCTAAACAAGGTTTGCCTCGATATCACAGAAGATTGAAAACATTATTATGGAACTCATAATCAGAACAGTTGATTCTGCTCCCATGTGCCAGGTTTCACAGTTCATACAAATGTATTCTGTTTAACAAACTGTTATAGTTTCCTACACTAATATTACAGGTATTCTTCAATTTAAATGTCGTACAACTCGTGTATTAAGCCAAACATAATGTAACTTGTTAATTTTACTTTCTCGCATATACGTACTATAGAGAAAGTATTGTGATCGTGACAAAAAATCGAAGTCGAGTTAACACCGGGAGAGCATGTTTCATGAAGCCTAGAAACCGAAAAAAGTATTTTTGGGATGACGTCTGTCCGTCTGTCCGTGGACAAGCACAGCGGGTAAATGGTTCATTGTATTTACTTCATTTTTTGAATTAAGGACTTTTTCGAAATTTTGTCGAACCGCCCAGAAATTTAGTTTTACAACTGAAATATTAAGGGGACTTTTCATGAAAACTTTTTTAAAAATCTTGATTTTTTTAAAAAATGACTCTATCGATTTTAATAAAAATTTAAAATTGGAAACTCTTATCTATGACTAATAAAATGGCTATATCTGTATTTCTGCAAAAATGACTTACGGGGTACTTTACTCGTATCCATTTTCAATTTTTCTAGATTATAATGTACATGTAGATGTAGATGTAGTTATCTCGTTCTGTAGATCCTGTGTTGAGTGGGACTCAAGGATACAGAACTCGTCAGATTACAATACACAAACAAGCAATAAATAATAATATATAATATACTACACTGTAAACTTATTCAAACTGGAAATACTCATCCATATTGTAGAAGGTGTGAGTCATTAAAAATTTCTTGAGAGATCCTTTGAAAGATTTGCTTTTTTTTAGAATACAAATAATTTAATGTTGTTTGGAAGCTTATTGTGTATCTGTATTGCAGAGTAATAAGCGCCATTCTGAAAAAGTTTTAATGCATTAACTGGTCTATGTAAATCATTCCTGTTTCTAGTAGTATGTTCATGCTATTAGTTTGGAATAAAATGCCACAATAGGCGTAAAAAAATTATTTATTGAAGTATAACGTATTAAGGGATTGAAATATGGTAAAATAAAGTTCCCTGGGCCTGTCAGCCTCATCGTTTTCCGCGTACAGTTGAATGCGCAGCCATGTCCTTCTACTTGCTCGCCTCAGCATTTCGGGAGTGGTCGTTCTGAAGATAGGGATGATCTCTCTCTTCAGTTGTTCAATAGAATCCATCCGAATCATTCGCACGTTGTGAGGTCGGGGCTTCTTGGAGGCCAAATGAGAGGTCCACCTCGTCCAAAAGCTGGTACTTAACATTCCCGAACTGGAGTCCTGGGGCTCCATCTTGCTGCGTTTTGCATCCAATACTGAGCCTGTTGAGAATTCTTCTTTTCCAGTTTCCGTAGATTGGCTTCAGTGGGAGCACTTTATTGAAACGAAGAAAGAAGTTCTCTCTGATTTCTTCGTACGTTTCGCCAGTTTGTTCTTTTTCATGAACCCACACACAATCAATGAGATGTTCCTCAATCGTATATTTGCTTGTATCTGCCATTGGTTACAACACAAACATAACACAGCGTTTCACATCGACATCAATCTCCTAAAAAACCCGCGCGCAAGAAAAATCTGGCTAGTCACTAAAACATAACAATGTCCTTGCTCTATCGGAAAATTGACAAACTAATGCTACAAAAGTGTATGAAGGGGGTAAATATTCCTCTCAGCCTATGAATAGTTTTTAACTAGTTTTCGGTTTCGGAAAATGAGGTATTTCAATATTAACATTATCCGATCGCGACTTTTGGTCCACTCTGTATAACAAGTAGAGACTGGGAATTTTGATAGTATCTTCGTTTTATAATGTAGGTGCTCACTAAGAAAGGGTTTTGAATTTTTTTTATTTTAAATGCCAAAAATTAAATGTTTTTGAGAATACTTAATCCCTTTTTACACAGAATTATGAAATCCAAATCACAACAGTGTATTGTTGCCACTGGTCTCAGATGGGTTTGGAAATAAATGAAACGTGACTTTGACAATTGAGAAAAGCTATCAATATAATAATGTTATAAATAAATATTAAAGAATGAAATCCACGAAAATAATGTAGTCACATAACTTTTTCTAGCCTGGAAATAGAGAAAACAATACGAAGTAAGGTAATATGTTTTGGGAAGAGAAGTATGAAAGTGATATTGCATTTCTGTTTAATTTCATCCCCAAAACGGTTTTATGGTAACATGAGAGTAAGAAATAAAAATTCTCTGCCACGATAATACAATTTTATGTTACCGGAATTTCTGTTTCTTCTTATTTGAACCCCTACCAGGCTTGCTGTGCAAGCGATGGGATGCAAAATTCTACATCCTCTATGACCCATAAAAAGCTGTGGGAATAGTTTGAGTGTGATTAGTCATTCTTCTTATTTCAATTTATAAATACCCGTATAAGGACCTAGAATCTAAAAATCGAAAGTCCTTCATAAGTTAATTTCCAACTACAAAATAAACAACCCGAGCGACCCCGGGCCTTTTAAACTACTTTAATATATCACGCCTTGCTTTAGATGTAAGGCATTTGTTGTCATTTCGTTCTGTTGTTATCCCGCTTATCCTTTAACATACGCTTATCAAAATAAATAAACAAATAAATAAATACAAAATAGAGTGGGCTGTGTAGGAAGATTAATTCCGAACTTTTGTTAGCTTTCTCCAATGATATTATTACCAACACTTCCCATCAACTATTTTATTTTAAACTCCTTGTACCCACCACCACACCGGTGAATTTCGAACCAGCATGGCTGCCTTATACATACAGTTTATTTACATCACACCGTGCCATCCTTAGGGCCTTTCTACACGGACGGAATAAACGCGACCGATTGTCAGCGACCGAAACGCGTATCCACTGGGTCAATGGGTAAGTAAAGTTATAAATTGTTATCAATTACACGGACGGAATAACCGCGCCTTCAGACGCGAAAAAGCTAGAGGACAAGCCTAATCTCGGTCGCCGAATTTCAGCGACCGAAACGCGTGATGCATGTTACACGGGCAGAATGGTGACCGAAAAAACGCAAGCTGGATTTCTTTCGAGGGCAATAGTCCGTAACTTGCTTGGTAACTTCAATTACAATGACCACAGCCTGCACACACTACTACAACAACGTAAAAATGTTAACTTTGGATGGCATGGTTATGTTTTGGCAGATAACAGGTATTGCACATAACACATAGGCCTAGCTGTTAAGTTCCGGTTAACTTTCCTTTGTGTATGACTGTTAATCTGGCAATGATTTTGTCCCTCATGAAAGCCATAGTTGCGAAGGTAACAGAAATAATCAATTCTGCTAGTACAGAAAAACAAATGGTCTAGCCAAACATATAGCCCCTATGCCGGCTCTAATGAAGACAGTTCAGCAAACCAAGGACTGCAACAAAATTAATACCGAGAGGTACAGAAGAAACCTCCACGATCCCTGAGAAGCTGCAAGCATTGTTATTGAAAAAGTAAAGTTGCTCCAAGTTCATATTAATTTGTATTTAGTAGTTAATATTTTTTTTAAACGTGCTCATATATGCCTCCTAAATTAATCTATATTAATAAAAGGAAGTGTCTGTCCTCCGTCTGTCTGTCTTCCGTCTGTCTGTCCGCGATGCCCAGCGAAATCTACTCAACGCAGAGATCTGAAATTTTATACATAGCCGGACTAAAGGGTCGGAATGTGCACCTCGAAGCCGGAATTTTAATTTTCGCTTTCTTTCGTGAGTTATGAGTAAAAAACTGGCAGAAAACGTGTATTTTTTGCGATTTCGAAGCATGAGTTTTCAGTAATACAAATCAATTACACTAGGCTTTGGCTATTTTTGTCAAACCTTCGACATAAAAGCATCGCGATCTCTTGAATGTTGTAGCTCACGCTGGTCGATTCATTTGTTTTTAATGTCAAGGCACGCAAACATAATATGAAATTTTCAACCTACACCGAAGAGGATTATTATTATTATTATTATTATTATTATTATTATTATTATTATAATTATAATTATAATTATAATTATAATTATTATTGTTATTGTTGTTGTTATTGTTATTGTTATTATTATTATTATAATTATTATTGTTATTGTTGTTGTTATTGTTATTGTTATTGTTATTGTTATTATTATTATTATTATTATTATTATTATAGGGATAATCAATATTAGCCTAAATATGGTCAAACGTTGTTCGATTTGGACGAAACTCACTATACAGGGGTTTTCTGGACCAAGGAACTCGAATCTGAGGTCGCTTTTACCAGGTGACGCTATCTAATCGTGATATGTAGTACACATGATTTAGGTGTTAATACAGTATAATGATTTAACTATTATGCTCTTAATTTTTAATTTTTGAAATAATTATCGCGGGCGAAGCCGCGGGCACATGCTATCTTAAAATAATAGAAGGACGTGTTTGTCTGTCTGTCCACGATGCCCAGCGAAATCTACTGAACGCAGAGATCTGAAATTTTAAACATAGATGGGCTGAAAGGTGGGCGAATGCACATCGAAGTCGGATTTTTAATTTTAGCTTTCGTTCGCGAGTTGTGAGTGGAAAAAGGCAGAAAACGTGATTTTAGCGCTGTCGAAGCATCAGATTTCAGTACAGTAATACATTTCAATGTCAAATCAATTGCAGTTGGCTTTGGCTATTTTTGTCATACCGTGGTAATAAAAGCATCGCGATCGCTAGAATGTTGTAAGCCCACGGTGGTCGATTAATTTGTTTAGAATCTCAAGGCCCATAGACATATGAAATTTTCAACCTACACGGAACCCTAAATATGGTCAAACATTGTTCGATTTGAACGAAACTCACTATACAGGAGTTTTCTGGGCCAAGGAACTCGAATCTGAGGTCGCTTTTACCAGGGGACGCTACCTAATCGTGGAATGCACTCCACGTGATTTAGGTGTTAATAATTATAATGATTTAACTATGCTCTTAATTTTTAGTTTTAATTTTTGAAATAATTATCGCGGGGGAAGCCGCGGGCACATGCGGGCACATGCGGGCACATGCGGGCACATGCGGGCACATGCTGTTTGTCTGTCTGTCCACGATGCCCATCGAAATCTACTGAACGCAGAGATCTGACATTTTAAAGATAGCCGAATTTTTAATTTTAGCTTTCGTTCGCGAGTTATGAGTGAAAAACTGGCAGAAAACGTGATTTTAGCGCTGTCGAAGCATCAGATTTCAGTAATACATTTCAATGTCAAATCAATTGCAGTTGGCTTTGGCTATTTTTGTCATACCGTGGAAATAAAAGCATCGCGATCGCTTGAATGTTGTAAGCCCACTCTGGTCGATTCATTTGTTTAGAATGTCAAGGCCCTTAGACATATGAAATTGTCAACCTACACGGAAGAGGGATAATCAACATAGACCTAAATATGGTTAAACATCGTTCTATTTGGACGAAACTCACTATACAGGGATTTTCTGGGCCAAGGAACTCGAATCTGAGATCGCTTTTACCAGGTGACGCTATCTAATCGTAGTATGTAATTCACGTGATTTAGGTGTTACGAAATATAATGATTTAACTATTATGCTCTTAATTTTTAATTCTTGAAATAATTATGCGGGCGATCGCTTGATTTTGTAAGTCCATTCTGGACGATTCATTTGTTTAGAATATCAAGGCCCGAAGACATAAGAAATTTTCAATCTACACGGAAGAGGGATAATCAATATAGACCTAAATATGGTCAAACATTGTTCGATTTGGACGAAACTCACTGTACAGGGGTATTCTGGGCCAAGGAACTCGAATCTGAGGTAGCTTTTACCAGGCGACGCTATCTAATCGTGGTATGTAGTCCACGTGATTTAGGTGTTAATAAATATAATGATTTAACTATTATGCTCTTAATTTTTAATTTTTTAAATAATTATCGCGGGCGAAGCCGCGGGCACATGCTAGTTCTATATATCCGAAAAGAATTAACTGTCCATGTTTATGAACTTAACAGCTAGGCCTATGTGTTATGTGCAGTACCTGTCATCTGTCAAAATATAACCATGACATCCCAAGTTGAAATTTTTACCGTGCATGCGTGGTCGGTAGAGTCTTACAGAACACAAGTCGGCTGCTTGACTACTCCCGCGTTCATTCTAAAATTCTTGCTATACCCAAAGTTTCGAAGTTTATCAATTTCTGTAGATACAAAGTGTAAAGTGGTGACATAAAATAGAACTGTCTATTTTAACAGGAATTAAACGTGCAGTAGCCATGCGTGGTTGGTAAGGTCGCAAGTCGATCGCCATGCACAAACACCACAATGTATTTCAAATTTTTCCCACCCTGTTTGCTGCTGCTCCTCCGCAGTATTAGCAGTAGCAAAAATATTTAATCTAACAGTACACACGATTTCCACAAAGAAAAGTGTTTAACAGCCACTATGACATATCGATTGTCTTGCAGTCGGTTATCCATTTGCTAAAATACAGCAAAGGTCTCGCTTACAAAGATGTGTTTATTTCTTATGGTTTTCATTATTCCTTGCATGGTTAATCCTGTAAATGTTCATTGATAAGATCTGTGATAATGTTACTGGTTCACTTACTTTATTTCCAATATAAAAGTGAAAACAAGATACTGACTCATCCTCTCATAAACACCGCCCCCTGTGGACTCATTCCCCCTTTCTTATTTGCAACTTGCTGGAATTCATTAACCTCCTCAACACTATGAACCCATTACATGTTGCGGTACGTAAGACAACGCCGTATACAACATTCATATTTCAAACAACTTTTCTTATTACAGTTCCATAGTAATAATAATAATACAATTATAACATAGGCCAATAATGAAAAAATGTGTGCGTGGAACGCCAAGCCACAGAAGTGAAACTTGTTTTAGATTTTATTTTTTCAATTTTGCATTATTGGAATTTTTAATATTTTTTTATTATTAATTTCAGTTATGAGAAACTTCTTACACAAGTTGCAACTGAAATACAAATAGCTAACAATAACTTCAGTGCTGCACATAAGTTTGGAATTGATGCTTCAAAGTCTTTGTACTTTTTCAAGGACATCATACACATTAAGTGTTTTGTTATGTTAATTTATAAATTAAGACTTACTCTATTTTCTTCAATTAAATTATACATTTTCTGCACGTGAACCATAGTGCAACTTCTAGAGGCCTCTCGTGGTCGACTCATGAACTCATTCTTAAAATTTTCCGTCAGTGTTAAATGAAATTATGACATGCTTTTATTTTTCATCAGTTAAATCATACATTTTAGCGCAGTAGCCAACTGCGCATCTCCTAGTACCCTCTCGCGGCCGACTCGTGAACCTGAGACCAAAACAATGGTAACTGGTGTCAAATTTGTATTGGCAACACATCAATTACGCTATATTCTTATTTAATACAAAAATTCCAATGAGACAAAAAAGAGATGGAACATTAATTTTTATATTGGGATGGGGCACAATGTTAGGGTTCGGCTCGGAGATCGTATTAGAAGCGCATGTGTGGGTATGACCTGGGTAGCTTAGTAGATAGGTAGAGCAATGGAATATAGAGATCCCTAACCTTGTACACAAGCACAAATTTAGCTAAACATTCAAAGTACTTTAATGGAGATATTGAAATGCACGTTATTACACTTTTTGTAAAGATATTAAGCGGGCAGAAACTGTTCTTTCATAGCAGTCACAGTAATATCATGTAAATAAATGCAGCAATCAGCAATACAATTGCTGTGTATTGGAAATAACCATGTGTGATGTAACGAGTTGACACTACGAATGAAAACTTGTATTGACTTAATTTATGTAATATATGGCTTTGAGTTACAGACAAACATACTTGATAGGCCTATACAAATATTAGCACAAATGCACATATAGACAAAGGCGTAGCCAGCAAGGGGTTTTCTTTAAAATTTTACACATACTCAGAATATTCACATCAATATAGTTTCTCTAAATAATTTAATTATTAAAACATTCCCCACGACCAGCGCGGGAGAAAAACTCTAAATCCACGAATCTGAAATGCCCACACTCAATGACTGCATTAATGCATAGCCTAATTAGAAATGAAAGATAATTTCGATGCAGATCAACGCGAAGTAGGCAAATATCTACTAATTTCAAGCCATTATCAGCTCCACTCACCCTATTAATGTGGTTGCACTAGAAGAAGGTTCAGCTGTAATTATCTCTGCCAAAATGAATATTTTGTGTTCCACTTTGTAATGTTAATGAATAACACAAAGCGCAATATCATGTGAGACCTGACACAGTTTCTTTGTCACTAAATTGTCAGTATTCAGATTGAAGTTAAAATTATTATTTGCTTGCAAGCCGCCAAAAATTAAGCCATGTGCCGCATGCGGTTCTCGGTCCGTGAATTGATGACCACTGCAGTAGACAGTCTTCTTTAGTTCTCTAATAGGCCTATAAATAGAATAACAAGAGAAAATACATTAAATTTAACTGTTCAAGAACTATGGAGTTTTAAATAAAGCATTATGCTTTATGCTTTATGTTTTTAAAAATTATATATAAGCACCTGACTGTCTAATAAAAATTAGGTAGCAGCCACATTTTATTTTAATGCTTTCTGGTGCTATGGGGATAACCGAGGAGCGATGACTTGACCTGGAATACTTAATTAACAAGGACAGGTATTGCAGCCTCTTGCCGCTGATTATGAATTCTGGGCAGTGCAGGCGTTAAACGCACGGCTTGCTCTATAAACTTCTCTACGAGTATTTTACTTCCTATTTATCTCCCTTGACTGAATATATCTGAAAGAGATGGTTCCTTTTCCTTATAAAACCTCGCACTTCTGTTTTCTCGGGCGACAAACTAGTACGTGCAATACAAGTTAAAGACGTCACTTGTACGATCTGAGCTCTACTTGTATAGTGTTTATGAACTGCGCCTTTATTTGGTTTAGATCCCTGTAACTATGCAACATTATCAAAGAACTGGGACTGTGTTTCCTGTTGTTATTGGGACTACCAGACATACAAAACATTAAATTAAGGGACGTGGAAGCTTAGGAAACAGAAATTATTTCGGACAAATTACTTCCAGGCAATGCATACATGACACACGGAAAGATGACTTGGAACACACACCACAAGGATTTCAATGATAATATTTATATCTTGTTACATCACTTATTTACTTATTCAATTGCAATAGACAATTCCTAAGCAATATCGTCGTTATGCAGTTTTCTCCAGTCACCATTTTCATCCTCTTCGGTCCAAATATTTTCTTATAATTTAAGGCAGTAGAGTTCACCGCTGTAGAGTAGAGAATACGTTCCCTCTGCACACAGAATGGGCCAGGGTGTCATTGTCTGTTGGGACAAGTTTCCGGACCGATGTCGGGAAACTTCACACGTATCTGTACTTAGAGGAACACTTTCCGCACCACGCCATCTTTCAGCATTTTCATCCTGTGAACCGGGCGTTTTCTTCCGATTTTGTGATTTTTTTTTAAAAACATACAATATGTATTACAAAATAATGAATTACTTACCCATAAAGATTGAAACTTCCTCTTTCTAGAAATAATATTCTTTATTGTATTCACTCTCATATAAATATATCGCAGGCAAATAAATGGGAGGCTCTTTTGAGGATTTACTTTTTTCGGAAATAATTTTTTCTAGGTTTGGAGGGTTAAAACCTATTTATTGCAAAAGTACTAACTGAAATTATTGAAACAATACATAATATAGAATTCTGACAACATTTTGGTTGCATATTGTCTAGTAATTAACACGTTTGTGATATTCTTGGACATCTTCACGAATTCTAACCTAGCTTCTTGTTGATGTTTTGGTAATCGCAGTAGGCCGATATAAATTCGATAAAAAAATTCGATATAAATTGATACAAGAATCGATAAGTGTATGAAGCACACTCTGTTGGGAAGTTCATAAACTAAACTTTCTGTTTATCTGTTCAAATCCTGTATTACACCAGTATTTTCCCATTGCTAAGCACGGGATCGCGCGCAACGTAAGGGATACGGTCTTGGTTCACGCGGGAGTAAAATGCGGAACGTATCACGTACGGGCACGGTGCGGAAAGTGTTAAGTATGATAAGTCCAAAATTGTAAATTTTGAGTTATTGGTACCATTCAATTTATTGTGGTGAGATGTACCTAAACGTATATTCAGTTAAATCCTGGGGATGATTGATTTCAAGTTGAATACATAATATTCAAAGGAAATAGTATTTTTGTTTGCGATATACTATAATATGTCCCACGTAACATTGCTTACTTCTAAGAATTTTTACTATTTTCAAAATATACAGCAATAATGCAGGTTTCATTATTAAATTACTTTTGTTATATTTGTGCAGTTCTGAATACTCCTGACCAATGTTAGGAGCAGTGAAGAGAATTTCTTCAATTTGCATTGAGTGTAGGGCGGTGGATAATAAAGATTCTCTTAATTTCAGTGTAGAAGCAGCTAAAAGGAAAATTATAGGCGAGGAAAACAGTAATTTTCAAAGTACATATTCTAATTTACGCATTATGGTAGGAGTAGTTTATGTTTGTAAAATTATTTAATAAAATTAAGAAATAAGATGAAATGAATAACTTAAATATGCATTAATTATGCAATATTAATGTTTGCAATGAAAATGAAGCAGCTGGACGAAGCAGTTTGTCTGCTCACTAACATATGACACAAAGATAATTTTCTGGTTATGGAAGTGCCTTGCAAATGACTGAGTTTAACTGAAAGTATAAGTTACTATGTCGTGTAGTAGTCTCCGCTGGCTTTCTAAATTAAAACTGGATTCGCAATTACCCTGGAGTAATTGAACAATAACTCGATATGTTGTCAGAAGTTAAAGTTAAATTACTAAGTAAAAGATGAATATAAGTACAACGCAGTCGAACATAGAGTCCGCTTGCCACCAAGAAATAGAATACAATCATTTACAAATTGGATACGTATTTATACTTGCCATGAAGGGAGGAGCCTTCAACTCAATATTAAATATTATCCACTAAATGTAAATGTTTAATCTTCAACATAACAAATATTATAACTATTACTTTATTCACTAATGGAACATCTCAGGCCCTCATCGGAAATGGTTGTTTATATATTTTATCCTTCCCCACAAGCATTTAATGTAAATGTTTAGTCTCGACCTAACAAATATTATAACTGTTACTTTATCCACTAATGGAACATCTCAGACCCTCTTAGGAAATAAACAAGGGTAATGTATATTAAACATTGATACAAGTGTTTCCCTGTAATTTACAAGGGGGTAGGGGTGCCTAGGAGTCCAACAAGATAATTAACTTTAAGAAAAAGGGAAAAAACACGTATATTATTATATGTAAATATGAAAATTTATGACAACTACAATTTGGATTGTTTCGAATGACAGTGATAAAGATCCGGATATCATACTAGAATCCGATCAAATCGAAACTAATACAAACTCAGATAATTAAAACATAAATCAAGATTAGAAGAAAAAGGAGCAATTGAGACTGAGGATAAAAGAGAAGGTAGAGCTGTCGAAGAAACTGTCTGTTCTTCTCAAATTCAAACAAAAACATCTCGGGAAGGAAGTCAAGGAAACGTGTAAAACAGGAAAAGCAACATTCGAAGAGAAATATAATTTATTGAAAAACTTATGTTTCTAAAAAGGATAAAATAATACTAGAAAGAAAAATGAGATCACGTTGTAAAAAATGTGTAAGCTGAATTGTACTAAAAATATATATGAAGAACAAAGGAGATTTATTTTAAAAATTATTGGGATGATCAAAAGTCATGAAATGCAAAAACGAATTAGTTTGAAGGGTAACAGGAATTTATTAAGGTACGGCCTACAACTGGAACTAAAGCCAGGAATGTTACGTATGAATATAGTTTTGAAAAAACTGAGAAAGATAAGGTAGTTGTTTGCAAGGCATTCAATGCCAGGTAGAGTAATTAATAGAGCGATGAAGGAAAAGGAGCAATATGTGATCATAGGGGAAAGAAACTCGTGAAAGAATTAGAGAACACGTCTCGGAATTTCCAACGTACGGGAACATTCACAAGGGAAATATATAAGATGCCATTTGAGTATTGAACATATTTGAGAAAAGTTATTTTAAAATGAAGCCCTACAACTTAATATTATCTGAAATTATAACGGGTATAACTGCCTTGTGAAACACGAAGTGTTCTGTAAAATGTGTTTGTAGATAAGTGCCTCATTTAACAGAGTCATAACGCTGTGATGCATATTTCTGTAATGAATTTTATTTACGCATGGAAGGTACCTCAATTCTTGCACGTTCCTGAGCAGCGAAACTGTTTTGTTAAAAATTTTAATGAACCATCGCGTGTATTAATCCTGCCTACGGTACAAGGATAATTTAGTAAAACCAGCAATTCTGAGTTTCTTTAGCCCCCGAATGTTACGCCTTGCCTGTGAAACACATACTATAGGCAGTGGATCTTCTCCATAGGGAAGGCATTTTCTAGATACACGAGAAACTATGTAAATGTTGTTCTTTCTCCGTCCTCTGGCTTAAAAGAAGTAACTATTAATACACACGTATGCTTTGAGCTTATCAACATTTAATATAATTTGTAGCTTCTATTTGTCACTAATACCATAAGCTGCCTGAGTTTCCAACCGGGTGAGTTGGAAGATTTGTTCCAGGCTTCCATCTTCTGGGAGAAGATTTTGATTTTGTCAGTCTATAAATGACTGGTTTATATGATGGATATTCCTACTGTGATAATTATGGATGTCCTTTTCCAGGGTAAGAGAATGTAGTAGATCTTTCTTGGTGTGTAACAAACAAGTAAAGATATACATATTTATTACTGTTAAAATCCTTTCTTTACTAAATAGAGACTTGCAGTGCGCACTGTAACTAGAGCCTTAACTATTATACGTATTGCATTTTTTTTGTAAGCCGAGAACTTTTGAAATCCCCGTGCCATTTCCTCTGAGACGAAAACCATAGAGCAAAATGCTGTTAAAAATGTATCGTACATTGAATGTAAACATGAATAATATAGTAGCTTTAAACTGAATTAATGATTCCCATAATAACATGGAACTGGCATGAGAGAAGTTTATTTCGTTAATGCTGATTGTACGGGGGGGCAGGAGATGTAAGAGTTAATGAGTTTATAACTCTCTTGGCACTCAGGTTGATGAATAATGTAAACACACTTGGTTGCGTTTTTAATTATCACTGAAGGTCTTATTTCAGATTCAGATGAAAAGACAGGCAATATATTCTCATGAATAAAAGAATAAACAGTTTCGGTGTTTGTTTCATCTTCAGTCAGTTTATGTACTTGTAACCTACCCAGGGGAAATGTCATTCTAAAACAGAACGATCCCATGTTAATAAAGTTTATTTTCGCGTATATTTACAAGAGCATAAATGTAGGAAGTGTACTTACATCGGGCATTTCTTAAGAGCAATTAAGGGATTAGTGCAACAGTAGCTTAAAGGTCATTAGGTCTAATTAAAGTGAGGTGTATTGGGGAAATTAACATCTACACCTAATGTCTAATGACAAATGTCTGAACAGAATATCTAATATCCCATACTTCTGCAACGCAAGTTTTTGCAGAGTTTATAAAACTAAACTAAACTTCGTGGCAGGATTTGGGGAATTGTGGTCAGCATGCCGCCACTCACGGCATTTATAATTACTTTTCGGGACCGATGTCGCTATTTCCTCAACAAGTAGATCCTCGGTTGGTGTCATGAGACTGAGTGCACCCCGTTCCAGACCTCCCGACATTGAACTAGATACAATACAGACCTGATAAACCTCAGATAAGTTATCCAGGTAATGTCATTTAATGTTCAACAGAGACATATTCTGTGGTTCATGAATTCATACTTCCATCTTAAATGTCACTATGAGTGTAGTTTGGCAGTATTAATAGTCCCTAAAATTCACACACACTCGGGAAGATATTCCATCACCAATTCATTTTTAAATGTGCCAACTAAAAATTATTTTTTCCAAAACAACTGAGACAGAAACTTTTAATCCAGTTACAAAGGCCGAAATAGAAAAAACTCCTAGAAACTACAAAAAAATTATGTCTACACTTTGTGGCTAAAGCATATTTTCGCATGATCGTATTACTGTGATAATGGCACAATACAGTGGAGTGTTTCATGTGAGTTAGATTCAGTGGACATGACTCTGCTCTTTTCTTCCTCGGTTTGGCTTTAATCCTCATCCAATGACTGATACCCTATGCTGATGTCCACTTGGTTTAGATGTAAGTTAGTACAAGGAAATTCCGAGCCGATTCCATTCACTCGCGAAGTTCATGTCGACTGATTGTCTTTACTTAGGCCGTAATATTGTTGTTCAATTCTTCTAATGCATGCAGGTACATAATTTATTTCAATTTCAAATTTCTCCATTTCTACTTCAAAACTATGTTTGAAAATAGTTATGAAAAACATGAATTCTAAAAACATTTCCTCGTTTGGGTGTCGTTGCGAGCGATTTCTTTCAATACTTATTTTGTGGGTAAGTTTTAGTTTTGTTCTCCATTGAAGTATTTAACCTTTCAAGGTCAAGTTCTGTGACCATTTCCATTTATTTTCAATATGTTGATATTATTTAAGTCTTTGAGGTGTTTCGTTTGACAGAGGTATTGAAAAGTTGGTGCCACGGTAAGACACATGTTTCAGTTCCGGTGGCCGATATGTTGAAAAATAGCTGAACACTGGCTGTTTCTGTTGCAATAAATAAATACGACATATCTTTGGTTGATTAAATAAATTTTTCCACCTATTCAAAAATGATTATTCGGAGCCGCGAGTATAATGCCATCATTGTCCTTAATTATGTTTATTCTAGGTTGAAAACCTTTCTTGAACTTATTTATTCCCTTGTAGAGAACCCTAGCATTTTTGTCTTTACTATTTCCCTCTAATTAATTTACTTTGTCTTTGAGATAGGTTCTTTTCTTTGTTCTAATGGTTCTAGAGGCTTCTCGTTTAGCATTGTTGAGATTTTCAACGGTAGTTTCATTCGGATTCTGCAACCACTGTAGTTTTGCCTGCTTTCTTGCATTTGCCAATTTAATGCACTCATTATCGAACCACGGTTTATTTGGTTTCAATTCAAGCGGACATATTTTTCTTTTGCGGATACTTAAATATGGGCTTTAATGCTTTGCCAGGTTTTATGGATATTCATATCATCCTAGCTTCTTGTTCGGCGGTGTTTTCTAGGACTGCAATTCTATTTGAAATCTCGACTTGATAAGCACTTATACTTTGGTTTTCATCTAACTTTTTCAGATTGAATTTCTCTATATCGAAATGTTTGTTTCTCCCGAGCAGCCGCAACTACCAGATAATGATCCGAATCGCAGTCACCACCCCTAAAAGTTCGATTATACTAGGTTTCCTTGTTGCATCTGTTAGCACAAGGTCGATTTGATTATGAGTCATTCCATCTGGCGAGGTCTATGTGTATTTATGAATATCACGTTGTGAGTATTTTGTACTCTTTACGACTAGATTTTTACTGGTGGCAAAATACACTAATTTAACACCATTTTCTTCAATCAAAGGATTGAAAATATCTTTCCTTCCTACCTTCGCATTGAAATCCTACAGGAAAATTCTAAAGCGATAGGGAAAAGCGAATAAGTCAAAATGCCAGGGTTTTCAGACAGGAAATAATATTTTTATTTCCACAACATTGTCGCAATATTTAGTTCAGTACACCAGATATTTTACGAAGTATCTTATACTATGTAAAAATATCTGGATGGGCTAATCTAAATAGCCTAACAATGCGGTGGAAATAATTTTTTTTTGTCTCTCAGAAAACCCTAGCATTTTGACTTATTCGCTTTTGCAATTTTCAAATCACCCGCCATCTAGCAATATACAAACTTTAAATTTCCCACATTCCACCATTTGCAATAGTAATATCCAATTTCCACCTTTTGCAATTTTAAAATCACCCGCCATCTACTAAAATACAAATTTTAAATTTCCCACCTTACGCCATTTGAAATAGGAACCGGAAACGTAGCCATTTTCATTATGAATTTCCAAATTTTGAATTTCGCGCTTGGTCCGCCATTTGAAATAGGAACCGGAACCGACGCCATTTTTATTATGAATTTCCAAATTTTGAATTTCGCGCTTGGTCCGCCATTTGCAATAGGAACCGGAACCGACGCCATTTTGAATCACGTGATCCGTGACGTCATAGCCACGCCCACTTGTGACATCATAGCCACGCCCACCTTCCCCTCCGTGACGTAATAAGCCACGCCCACTTGTGCCGTCATAAGCCACGCCCCCGTTTCCCCTCTCATTCCACATTCCACCTGTGACGTCACTGACAAAAGTACACTACTTCATTGTTTTTGTAAAAATTCTGTTTGGTATTTACATGCCAGCGACTAAGTCTTGCACAGCGAGCAATAGAGGCTGAGGATGAGACAAGTGAATACGCATTCCTTGCAACTCATCTCATCCCGGAGGTAGTGGCTGCGGTGCTTAGGGGTCGTTCCCACCCCGTCTCCCCGCCTTAGGGGCACCAATATAATAGTAATAATAATGCACTAATTTTGGATTTATGTTCTTTCTCGCGAATAATGAGACAAATGAATGACCATTACAGCAATGCAGCAATCCCTCTATGCCGTAGTATATTGCGGCAGTTGTATCACATTTGTATCTGTGCTCAGATAGCCACTGTCTTGGATTTACAACCCATGAACATTGCTACAAGCTTGGGAATGATAAATAGCAGTAGTGGTGGAAATGTCACGCAACACGTAGCCTACGTACATTTGTGTGGTCTAATTAAATAGGAGTCTAGTTATCGGTGTCTCTTGTGGTTATTCCAAACTTAAATCTCTTTGCTGAACACATTTTGTGGTGGATTGTCAATTTATGAACAGGTGTTGTGGCAAGTCTGTTTAAGCATTTCCATTCTTTCATCAATGTACACTCTTGAACAAAGAAATTGAGCGCTCTCTTGCCTTTCATCCCCTGCGTTACAACACTATTGATTAGGGGTAGCTTCAGTATCGAGAACGAAGCTAATTTAGGTGGTGATATAGTTATCTTTACATCTTAGAAAGTTCTTGAAGATTTATTCTAGGGATAGTACTTATCATTCTCTATGTTTATTAAATATCAAGTATTTAAAATGTATTATAATAAAACCTAATTTTTTTAGAATTTTTAAATTTGAATTTGAAATACAACCATTTTATTTATTCAAACTGCAATATTAATTTCTCTACAATAACCTCTTCGTTTAAAAAAACTGCAAACCAGGACAAATAAAGGTAAAACTTTAAAATTATAGATACACATAGTTATATTCTTTAATTTCCTGTGTTCTAAGCTATCCTCTTTTCTAGTAGTAAAGATAGCTCTAGGTGTTTGCGTGTAAATCAAAGAAGTTATTCTAGAAATAAAAAAATAAAAAATTACATTTCTAACCAATATTACATACTGATGTAAGTATAGTGCAATGATATTGCTACGAGTACGTGCATAGATAATGGACTTTTTTCAAGATAAAGTGCATTCGGGCAAGAGAAGAAGCTTTAACAGTGTAAACTTATAGTTATTAAATTGTGTGTTGCAAGTAAAAACATAATTAGGCATATTAATACAATTATGACACAAAGTACAATTTAATTACACAGTCCAACAGCCATTTTGGAGCCTTAGAATTTATACCTATTCTTGGGTATATTTAGGTAGCTGATACCTAATGCCCTATCAGGTTTAGTTTTTGAGATATGGTATTACCAATATGAATATTATCCCATTTTACCTTTGATATAAATAAAAAACGGTGAGTATTTGTAGCTTATAATCATGTGAAGAAGAAAGCAACACACTAACATTACATTAACATTTCAATAACAACATAACATAGGGTCTTTCAAATTGATATTTTCACATATTGTACGGTCGTTTATGACTTATGAGCTGTCAATTTGAGGGCCAAAAAATAATCCAGCTTTTAGTTTTTTTGTATTTCGTTCAGTTTTCGTCCTACGGGTCCAAATTATGGTCAAGCACCTTCACTAGCTATATTATCAAGCAAGATTTTGTTTCGCTGGACTAAGGGCCGATTGTATAAACATCACTGACTGGACATCAATTATGATCTAAGTTCAGAAAATGATCTGAGTTCAGGCTCGAGTCGTATTGTATAACACTGATCTAAGATCAACTAATCGAAGTTCAATTTTGATCCTAGTTCATACATGAACACTTGGCAACATCGCAGAAACAGATGAGTATCGCGAGACGAGAGCATTGTTATTCTGTTCTCCTTCGTATTTAGACAGTGTGCTGTGCGAGAGGAAGAAAAATATGATCGTAATTAAGCAAAAAAGGATCGTTTTTAATTGAAATTAAAGATATTGTAAAATCCAAAAAGACGGATGCGATAATATCCGTGCAAGAGCAAAATGCGATGAAAAATGTTCTGTTAATTTCATTTTTGGCGTTATAAATCGGCTTAACGTTTTCACGGCTAAGGACGTATAAAATATGCTTCGTCTCATATATTGTATGAAAGCGGAGAAGTAAAGTTTGAGGATTTTTTGTTCATCTGTTATGTTTGTCATTCATGGAAACCAGGTAGCGTATTCCACTGAACTTTTCTCTATCGATTTTAAGTTTTTACCTCATGACTACCTTATTACAATGTAAAATATCAGTTCTGAAAGAGCTAATAGGTCACATAAAAATGATAACGAAGAAAGCATTTGGGGAAAATCCAAAAACAGGTCGCCCCTTAAGATCCTCCCACTCCAGATTTCCTAGTAGTTCCACCATAGTCGCCATAGTCTCGTTTAGCAGCATTGAAAATTTGGAAAGATTTTATTTTTTTCCCCTTTACCCTACCTACCTATTCCTACAATAAATATTTTGGACCTAAGGAGATTCGAACACGGGAACGTTAGCATGCTAGCCAGTCGTTTTACCACTACGACATGGAGTGAACGTTTCGGTAATAAGCGAGAATCCTGTATTTAAGGTTAGGGAGCTGCATGAAATGACGAAGATTGATAATTTCGTATTAGTTGCAATTGTGGTGCAAGGGTTATTTTCGTATTATAGTAATTAGTGCAACATAATAACGTACAGGTTATACTGTAGAGTTATGTTACACTGCATTATAAGGAGCCTAAAACATAGCCTATATACGCACAACTACGTTATAGCTAGAAATGTATGAAGTTTTCTTTTGTGTATTTTCTTGATATTTATCGTAACCACACAGGTAGGCCTAATATTATGTTTATAATGAGCTAATCTTATGTCTCAAATAGGAAAACAGCCCCTTGAACTGAGATCAACTAGTTTGATCGGAGAAATTTCTACAGTAAAAATTGATCCTAGTTCAGTGCGAATTGATCTCAGATTAGCGTTTATACAACAAAAATTTCAGAGTTCAGCGTGAACTGAGATCAATTTAGTCTCTGATCCAAGATCAAACTGTTTATACAATCGGACCTAAGAGTTCACGAATAAAATCCGTCCCGTTTAAACAAAGGTACAAAGAGCATACAACAGACTACAAACAAAAAAGAAGAAAATCCGCCTACGCCAAACATTTATTAGATGAGAATCACAAACACAACAATATAGAACAAACTATGGAAATTTTGCATACACAAGATAAAAGCATCAAACTAAACACGTTGGAAAATTTAGAAATGTATAAACACAAACAAATTATACTAAACGAAGACGCAATTGGAAGAAATCCACTATTTGATTTAATTTTATGAACACACCCTGGCCATAAGTTTATAAATACACGCTACTGTACATAGCCCACGAGTAATATCCTACATCCACACTCCACGCAACGTCCATTAAAGAGGTAAGTTACCATTATATAGCAGAATCTACTCCTAACTTATACATAATTAATTGTAATCCTCCTTGTTCGTTTTCTTATTTAGTAGGCTGAAGATGATTCTTTTGAATCGAAATGCATCCCAAATAAGATTATGATAGGATACCGTTGAAATTGCCATTAACATAATAATACGTCATACTACAAGAAGACAAGAAGACATCGAAAAAAATCCACAGGCTACAACACGCTGAACTACAAGAACACCAAAAGAACAAAGAAGGAAAATAGTACAAACACAAAAACTTCTAACAGAAAATATAGAGAAAGAATATTGTGAGTACACAGTTGTTTTTCATTTATGACATTGTATGCGTGTGATATAAATCCAAAATACATTTTAACTTCGTTTTTTAAAATCTAAAGACTTCTTTTTTATATTCAATATTGTAACATATACAAGACAGAACTTAATTAAGTTGCACACTAATGACTGGTGTAACTGTTTATAAATTTTAATAAACAGGCCGTAGATCTTTTAATATCTAATGTAGCTTTTAGATTATGTATATTTTATTACATTTTAAGAAATTAACTTACAACACAATCTAGATGTGCACACATACTATAACACAACTTATAAGTGAAATTAAATACTGTTTACTAAAAGTGAATGTGAATGTTTTTGGCAAATTCTCCGAGTTATCCTACATACATATTAATGAGGGTATAAGGTGGAAATTAAATTGTTATTATATAACATCCCCTCATTGGTAAAAATGAAGTTTATTAATTCTACACTGTACATGTCTAAGTGGTTGCCTCTTCTTGTGGTGAGACGAGAATTCCAGTGTGTGCGCTTTACGTTTAAGTCGCCGCCAGCTACAAAATTGTCTTGGAATGTCAAAGTCTGCATCTAAAATGTCTTTATTGGGTTTGCCCTTGAAACTGTGATACGGTGCTCATGAACTTGGAAATGTTCTGATGACTGCGATGGAAGGATGCATTGAATATAGAGTGAAATGATTCTACTGCATTTGTGGTGTCTTTCCATTCGTCCATATTTTTGTATTCCCATAATGCAGGGAAAAATAAGGCTTCGTTAGAGATGTAATTTTCACAGATGTAGTCACAAAATTCATCCAACTTTTCATAATTAGGTTATCGTTTATGTCTTCAGTATTCAGAAATTAAGTCCAAAAGAAAATAGACCCAAAATTTTGTCCACTTCTGAACACTGTGCAGAGAAGACTTTCCCGAGCCCCAGTTGGCGTACGAAAAAAAAAAGCAGCGCTATGGAATAAACAAGTGCAGGTTAATTAGCGTCTGTCTCTCGCTGCGAGAGTTCACTACCACTCGTATTGAGCTGTTACACATTTTGATAAGGTATTCGAGCCCACCCTTCAGCTTTGTGGATGTGGATGTTATTCCCGCATATAGTTAATTGAATATTATTTTCAGTTATCTGGGTTATTAAATGCATTAACGACATTTAACAAGTTTAATTCTCACTGTGTGGGTCGTTGTACTGTATATTTCTAAGTGTTTGTTATGAGGACGATACCGCATGCACTTGCTTGTCCATGTTTTCAACAAACTTTTTAGACTGGAACCTCTGTTTCAGGATGTATTTACTGTTAACTAAATTGTATTTTATGTGTTAATTGGATAACTGCAAATAATTGCATTATTGGTTATCCGGCTATGTGGTTTACTGCTTTCCTATTAATTGGATAAAGAGAATGGTATTTTGGCAATTATTTACTCGGATAACCAATTAAATATCAAATCTACAATCTCATCCTTAATAAAACCATATTCATGCACAATTTCAACTCTGTCAGATGAATGCATTTTCGTGAAAGAGTAACAGGAACGATTAGAATTTTAATAAAAGGTCTACAGACAGAAGTTCCGGCGAAGCCTTCGATTAACATTAAAAGTTGAAGCTAAGTTGCTCGAGTGAGAGGACAGATAAGGTGTGGTAACAGGGAAACAGAACTTAGTCACATAACCAGAGTAATAATTCCACTCCGTGTCGTTGTTAATAACAGGGCGTGGTTTTATTGCGCCCCGCAGGAGAACTTTTAGAAGATACTGAAACTTCTCCACAGCGAAGTATCATTTACAACATTCTCCAATGACACACAACATGGTGGCACTGAATGATACCTGAGAAGTTTGGAAAGGGTAATGATGTGGCTTGGATATTGTGTTGTCACGCTCTGACTTCCGTAGTGCGACAAACTATTGAATTGCTACTAATACAGTTTTGTTACAAAACAGCCATTCAGACGATAACAAAGTCACCACTAAATCATAGCTTTGTGTACAGCAAATGATCTCACCTCTCCTTTGCTTCAAGAACACGTCATCAGAAGTTCCTAACTTTTATGACTATAGAATTAATAAGAAGCTTGGCTACTATTTCCTGCAATATTTCCTGCATACTGGTTTCCAGTACTTTACCGGTTCGAACCAGGTTGAAGCATATTTTCAGGACGTAAATTTCATGGGCACGAAGTAATCTGGGAGAGATTATAAACCGTGAGTCCCGAGTCGTAGATTTAGGGCACGTAAAATACCTCAAAATGTCCGGGTCTAAATGTGCAAAAAAGATTAAAGCAGTCGTAATAACAGAACATAGTTATTTAATGAAATCAATCGGCAAGCTAACAAATGTTATATTAGGAACTATTTATCATATTTTATGACTGACGAAAAGCAATCCTGAACGGCTCTGTGGTAAGATAGCATTTAAATACTTACTGTCAAGATACAGCATTCGGCCCAAATACAGCCAAAAGTAATTACAGGAAACCTATCACCGTTCGTCGCTCTCCTGAAGATTTGCCACTAAGTTGGGTAGCTATTTATCACTAAATGTCGGAGGGGAGTTGATTTATAACTGTCGGTGGGATTTTTAGATGTATAGTGGTTCTGGAGTTCTGATTAAAATAAGGGGTGCCGGGCGTAGTACTCAGGGGTAGTTATAAGCTAGAGAACTCTTATCTAGGGAAGTGGCTAGAGAAAATCGAGATAACAGTCAAAGGGCGGTGTCAGGAATAATGGTAACTAAAAGTTGAGTCGTCTTTTCAAATTAATATATATTTTCCAAAGTTTAGTATTTGCTGAAATGCTGAATTAATCGATTTAGTTCTATTAGATGATGTAAGTTCTGATATTTAGTAGTATTTAGTACGTCGTTAAAGTTCGTAAGTAACACTTTGTAACTTGTTAAATTGTAATAGTAATTACTTCACTGGTACGCGCCGTTGAAAATGTCTATTTACTTTTACATTTACTCTCTCGTAGTTTCTATTTGTATCGCGCGGATAATAATGTTCAATCTTACGTTCACAATTAATGGTTCGTAATAATAAAATCAATGTCTTTACCAAATAATATAAATTACGCGCTTCGACGCTGATAATAACTTCTATTTATATCGCGCGGATTACAATGTTTAAATATCAATATATTGCAAAGTTACTTGAGTTTAATAATGTTTAACGTAGTCTTATGTCTGAAGTGTGTCTTGAAGTTCTTTCGTCTAAGCTGTCGTGTGATCAATAGATGACGAGAGGTCCGTGCTTTCTGCTAATATCTTTGTAAGGGGTAGTGGGGGTAAGTAGTTCCAATTGGTTGTGTCCGTGTCTAAGTCTGCTCTGATTGGGGTAAGGTAGTTTCTTCTGCTATCCGATTTGAAATATATTCCGTTTTTCGTCGTTGAAACAGGCAAGTTGCATCGGTCATTAATTACTTGAGCTGTCAAAATTGGCTAGGCGCCAGCCGGACGGCTCAAGAGGAAGTAGGCGTTACTAGGTTTATGTTTTTATCAATAACTCTGATAACTGAAAGTTATCATAGTTCTGGTTATTTAATCCTGATGGGCTATTTTACGGGGCTTCCAATGGTATTAATTTGTAGTGGGTGTGACAAAAATGAAGAGAGTTATTAAGGTTTTTATATTAAAATGATGGAACGGGTTAATAAAAAGTTATGTGTAATATATCAAACTGTAGGGGCTGTTATTGGCTGTTGATGGGTGTAATTGGTTTCCTTGTCGCTTTTTCCTTAATGGAGTAATTAATGTTTGAAGTTAGGTGTTATATGGGGAATGAATGTTTGAAGTTAGGTGTTATGTGTGGAAGTATAAACAGTAGGGTGCGTTTTGTCAATCGTACAGGGGCTATATATGAGATTGTCGTCTGTGTTGAGTACAAAGTACGGGTACAAGATGTCCGCATAATGATTAAAAAACTCACGCGAGGAATTGAGCTGCAGCATCAATAAGAGCGGGATTTTATGATCATTATAATACCCAATCTGGAATTTGAAAAGTGGCGGTGTTTTGTTTTTAATGAAATATGGAAATTTAATTTTTCGATTCCCTAAAATAATCCTCCGTCGTCACTTCGAATCATTTCGTGGGTTTTCTCTATTGTGTTTTACTTTGATATTAGCTTTTCGATCAATTGTCTTTGTTTTCAATATCTGTTCTTGAAAAATTTAGATCCTTACATCATCTATACTTTTGATTAATTCTGCCGTAATTACACATACACAAATAAATTCATAATCAATAAAATACACTTTTAACATAATTTTACCTTAAATTGGTCACTTTTCTTCTTGGTCGTAGTACACATTTTGCTGAGTTCATAGTCCATTTGATTAACTAGTAAAACAAAATCATAATTATACCTTATACACAAATAAAATTATAAAATACACTCGAATTTCTTGATATTAATATTAATTTCAATATCTTCTTGCATAACGCTGATTTTTGATGCTAATCCATATGTTGTTGATGTCAAACGTTGGAGTACGCTAATCTTCCTCATTGGTCTACTTAATACACTGATATTATATTCAGATTACACATGTTTTCTTCCTACTCCTTTTTATCTATTTACCTCATTAATAATCATTCCTTAATGTTCCTTTTCATTCTTTCAATATTCTTTTACCTTGTTTCCATTATTCTAACCTCATAAATCATCTTTTATGTCTTACCTTCACAATTTCTTTATTAATCTCAATACTCATTATCATTCTTTTCTTTCATATTACTTTTAATACTCGTTATCATATTTCCTCATTTATTCTCATATTTCTCACTTCATAACTATCATTACTTCATATTTTCCTAGTAGACATATATTGTACCATCTTAATTATTCACTCATTTTGCTTATCATACATTTATTTCTTACCTTTTGTTATATTCCTCATTGTTTTACCTTCAAGATTCTTATTTGTTAACACACATATTTCTCAACAACTATTTCACTTTCAAATTCTTACTTAACTCTGATCATTCTTTTACTTCACTTTTGCTATACAATTCTACTTAATTAGTGTAGGGAGAGGGTTATTTCCTGTCCATATTGTTTATGTAAAATAATTTTTCTTTTTGAAAAATTAACAAAATTTAATTATTCTTACTCTGTGTACTACTCCAATAAAATTCAAATATGTCGAAATTTCAATGTTTACTTATTTATTACTTCAAATAATAGTGTGATTACCTTTGTCAAATGAATGTTTTAACTCTTCAGTTGAATAAATAAAGAGAGTAGCCTATCTTAAAATTACATATATACAAAGGTTCACTAACAATGGCAATAAGCTTATTTGTTGCACTTACATCTGTAGTGGAATGGCTGTTGTGATGTCTCACTCTATTTTATAGAATAAGAATCATTTCATCATAGTCTTTGCAACAACCACGGGGAGGCTAATTACACTCTACCTTGTAAGTATCACATTCGTTATATATAACGTCAGGTAAAACATTAATTTGAGAAGTATGAATCACTCTAATTATTTTACAATGTCAGTCTGATAAAACGTTTTCCGAGTCCTGGTCGATAATCCCTTTTACTTCTCCTTCTGCTTTAAACTTTCTTAGGCATTTCTGTTTGGGGTTCATGACATAATATAGTTCTAACAGGTGATTGTTGTAGGTTACAAGAATTTCTTCTCAACAGTTTGTATTGGGGTCGTTGCCTGGTATTATACATGTCAAGTTCAATGTTTACTACCAGTTTACAGCACAGCGGGGTGTTTCCGGCCAAGGGTCGGTCGTACAATGAGTTGTAACTTGCTAAGGGGAGACTTGAGTTGAATGGGATTTTGTTCTCTTTGAATAAACTTTCTAAATTCTTAAAATATCTGTCACGTTGTACAGGGTTCCAAGGAGCATGTTGGTTAAAATAAAATTGGGGAAATTTTCCGAAATATTCACTGAATTAATAGGGGTGACATTCTACACATATATACATTATTTACATCTTAACTAAGGGGTGTGGTTATGTCATCACTATTAACAAAATGTTAATTTAATTTGATAAACTTCTTAAGTCATAAGTGTCCAAAAGAATTTCAATTTCCATAAATATTATTACTGTGGTCAAATATTTAATTAATATTCCAAACAAAATTTCAATTTATTTATTATCTAAAAGGAAAAATAACACTACTAACAATTAAATTGTTGTCAACAATGGGCAGTACTTCCACATTGTTGGCACTGGCATGGTTATTCTCTTTTAATTATTGTTGTTTATAAAATTTCAAACATTCAAATTTATTTATAATAAGGTAATGCTGGTTCATTTTGATATTTACATTTCCTGTTATAATTTTAACATTCTATGCTGTTTTGGGAAGTTTCGTTTTGAGTTATTTAGCGAAGGAAAAATAAGAAAAATTATGATCTATCAATCTGGTCGAGGGGGTTAGGGGTCCTTATTTCATTCTGGGATGTGTCATTATTTCCTTGTCTGTCTTCCATGTTACTCGGGGAATTGTTGTTAGGTCTATTTCTCGGGCTTTCATAAGAATTGTTCCTTTCATATTGATTATTGTAGTTACGGCGGGAGTACCTGAAATTATTCCAGCCTCTATAGTAGGGGCGAAAGAAACCTTGGTTATACTGATTACGGTTAAACCAGTTAGGCCTATTTCCTGCATAGCCACGTCTGTTCTGACCACGGTAACTGTTCCCTTGCCTATTATTGTAATTGCCATACGGCCTGAAACGGAAACCACGGGTTTGCCAATTATTGCGGGCGTTTCGCACGTACTCTGTTTGGGGCCAATAAGGTCTGTTGTCCCTAGAATCATTGTTTTGCTGGTCCTCATTTGAAATTCCTGTCCGCGACCCAATCTGGAAATTTTCCTGATTGTCAGAAGTTTGTACCATATTAATGTTTTTCCGGTGAGTTTGGTTAGCTGACACAATGGGGTGCGATGGTTTAGTGGAAGTGTAAGTTAGGTCCTGCATTGACTTTAGTAATTTTAACATCTCAGTGGTGGATTGAGGAGATGCGACAACAAGGCAATTCCTTATTACAGGCGGAAAGTGAGACGGGAGTGCCTTTAGAAAATCTTGCTCCAAAATTTCTGGTTTAAGCAGTTGGCGGCTTTCACACAAAGAAATGAAATATTGTAGATAGGTTTGGCCGTGGCTACGGTCGTACTTACCTTGAAATATTCGCGATCTCAAACGGCTTTGCTCGCTTTCGCTCCAATACTCAGATAAAAACATTTCCTCAAACTGACCTATGGACAGGAGGTTGTTGGGATCGATGACTTGGAGCCAGCGAGCTGCGTTAGCTTTCAAAGATTGATTCACAAAAATCATTTTTAGATGTTCTGGGACTCCTCGTAAAGCAAAATAAGTTTTTAGGTCCTTTAAATATCTGACAGGGTTTGTTTTCAAGGTATCTTCAAAATACGGTAATGGAAAATCTGAATTGTGCAATGAAAAACTATTGTTTACAACATTTTGGGGTGTTTGATTAGTGCTGGCAGCTCGTTGATCCAATCCATTGTTGGTTCTGGGTAATGGTGCAGGTGGTTCTGGTATTTCAGGGGCTTGAGGTACTGGATCAGGGGGGTTGGAAGAAGTAGAGGCAGATGTTGATGGGGTATTACAAACATGAGGGATCAAAGCATTTTCCCTGGTTTGTTCGATTAGGCTTTCTTGGTCTCTAACCCTTTGCCTAAGTCGGTCTAACTCTGATTGAAGGGATACCAATTTCGTAGAATTGCTAACAGTTACCCTTTCTACTGAGGTGACATGATTTTCTACAGAGGAAATATGATTTGTCAACACTTGTTCTGAGGTAGCAATTTGAGCTGTGACTCTACTGTCTAAATTTTGTAATTCAGACGTAACCTGAGTGCGGTGTTCAGTGATTAATGTAGTTAGTGTAGCATTCATTGTTGAGATTTGTTGATTTTGATTTTCAAGTGTTGAATTTATATTCGTGTTCATGTTAGCAATCTGACTTTCAAGTGTGGAGTTCATTGTAGCATTTTGTTGATTTTGACTTTCAAGTGTTGAATTTAACTCATTCTTAAGAGTGGTGTTTTGTGTGGCAATTTCGACTCTCAATTGTTGATTTTGAGTAGCAAGTGTGGAGTTCTGTGTTTCTAGTGCGGAATTTAACTCGTTTTTAAGAGTGGTGTTTTGTGTTGCAAGTTCGTTCACTTGTGTAGAAATTCCTACTATCATTGTCTGAATTTGTGACAAAAAATCTAAACTGAAAGAAGGAAGGTTAGGGTCTAAGTTTATGGTGTTCTGAGTAGAAGTCGATGGGGTGGGTGCACTCACAGCTGGGATATTAACAGGGGGTTGCGTAACAGGCAAGCTAGCAAGGTCACTTTCGGTTTCATGCTGAGTAATTTCTAAGTTGTCAGAAATAGGAACAGAGGCACTTTCATTGTTTTCAGAAGTAGGATTCTGTTCTGAACATAATATCGGAGTATCAGAATTTGGCTCCATGATTTGGAATACTTTATTATTCCTTAATTTCATAAACTAATACAATACAATTGAATTTACTAAAAAAAATAAAAATTAATTAAAATACAAAAAAAATTTGAAATTTAAATTGAAAAAATTTACTTTGAATTCAAATAAAAATAGGAGCAAAATTCAGTTTTCGACACTTAAGTTGGATTAACGATACCCTTTTGTAGTCCAGATGTCCAGCGGCAGGCCAAAGGTGATGTCCAGGCGCCCAGGTGATGAGGGAAAATGTTGTAGATGAAGATCCAGGGGGGGGGTATTGATGAAATGATGAATAATCCAATGGTGTGCTGACTCTAATAAAATTTCTCACAGAATTTAAAACTTGGTGGTGTGTGATTTAGTGTAGTGTTCCTGAATTTTATTGTTGAAAAATTAAATTTTATTGACTGGTCCCTCGATCTTCAAATTCAAGCAATCACGATGGTCGCCATTTATCACCGTTCGTCGCTCTCCTGAAGATTTGCCACTAAGTTGGGTAGCTATTTATCACTAAATGTCGGAGGGGAGTTGATTTATAACTGTCGGTGGGATTTTTAGATGTATAGTGGTTCTGGAGTTCTGATTAAAATAAGGGGTGCCGGGCGTAGTACTCAGGGGTAGTTATAAGCTAGAGAACTCTTATCTAGGGAAGTGGCTAGAGAAAATCGAGATAACAGTCAAAGGGCGGTGTCAGGAATAATGGTAACTAAAAGTTGAGTCGTCTTTTCAAATTAATATATATTTTCCAAAGTTTAGTATTTGCTGAAATGCTGAATTAATCGATTTAGTTCTATTAGATGATGTAAGTTCTGATATTTAGTAGTATTTAGTACGTCGTTAAAGTTCGTAAGTAACACTTTGTAACTTGTTAAATTGTAATAGTAATTACTTCACTGGTACGCGCCGTTGAAAATGTCTATTTACTTTTACATTTACTCTCTCGTAGTTTCTATTTGTATCGCGCGGATAATAATGTTCAATCTTACGTTCACAATTAATGGTTCGTAATAATAAAATCAATGTCTTTACCAAATAATATAAATTACGCGCTTCGACGCTGATAATAACTTCTATTTATATCGCGCGGATTACAATGTTTAAATATCAATATATTGCAAAGTTACTTGAGTTTAATAATGTTTAACGTAGTCTTATGTCTGAAGTGTGTCTTGAAGTTCTTTCGTCTAAGCTGTCGTGTGATCAATAGATGACGAGAGGTCCGTGCTTTCTGCTAATATCTTTGTAAGGGGTAGTGGGGGTAAGTAGTTCCAATTGGTTGTGTCCGTGTCTAAGTCTGCTCTGATTGGGGTAAGGTAGTTTCTTCTGCTATCCGATTTGAAATATATTCCGTTTTTCGTCGTTGAAACAGGCAAGTTGCATCGGTCATTAATTACTTGAGCTGTCAAAATTGGCTAGGCGCCAGCCGGACGGCTCAAGAGGAAGTAGGCGTTACTAGGTTTATGTTTTTATCAATAACTCTGATAACTGAAAGTTATCATAGTTCTGGTTATTTAATCCTGATGGGCTATTTTACGGGGCTTCCAATGGTATTAATTTGTAGTGGGTGTGACAAAAATGAAGAGAGTTATTAAGGTTTTTATATTAAAATGATGGAACGGGTTAATAAAAAGTTATGTGTAATATATCAAACTGTAGGGGCTGTTATTGGCTGTTGATGGGTGTAATTGGTTTCCTTGTCGCTTTTTCCTTAATGGAGTAATTAATGTTTGAAGTTAGGTGTTATATGGGGAATGAATGTTTGAAGTTAGGTGTTATGTGTGGAAGTATAAACAGTAGGGTGCGTTTTGTCAATCGTACAGGGGCTATATATGAGATTGTCGTCTGTGTTGAGTACAAAGTACGGGTACAAACCTCATGAATGTATATTCCATAATGACTACACCTGGGCAAAGAAACATTGTCTTACCTGATACTTTAGAGGAAATGGACAACTTCAACCCATTCTAACTGACAAGGAGTCAGTTTATGAGTCTATGGCACGTTTTATTCGTTTCATTTCGAATCTTTATGTCAATCCATTCGTTTAATTGTTTGCATTTGTTACGGAAACACAATATAATTAAGATTAAAATTAAGTAATTAACGTAATTTATGTAAAAACTGTGTAGCCTAATTGTTAAATACAGGGCAATTGAAAAAGAATGGTGCAAAACTAAAGTTCACTTATTCTTTACAAGAGTGGCATGAATTGTAAGTTCGCTTGTCTATGCTTGTAGTTGTAGTTTACGCAAAAGCCGCTAGTCGATAGAGAAAATAGCTGCTTCGAAGGTGGAATGTGCGTATTGTGTAATTGAATTTGCACAGGGGTACAGGGCACACTCTAGTGAGAAAAGCTATACATCAAGCCTTACATTGGACGCTGTGGGAAAGAAAATGGAATCGAGTGGGTGACGAGTTAAACACTCCTTATTTATTTAACGTCTTCCCTCATGGATTCTAGTCCCACATGTAACAACCACAGGCTGCTCAATGCACTGAATTCACTGAAAACAAGTAATTTCTAAATTGATAATGAATTCCTAGGGTACAATGAAAAAGAAAGTGCACTTAAACACAAAGAGGAATAAGAATTAAAACTAAGTCCATATGCATGGTTTCCAAAGAGTGCTATGTATCTTTTCAAAGCTACCAACACAATTTCGTTCAGAAAAAAAATTCGGGTATGGTTACCTGACATAAAACCCATTATATTTATACGAATCAGACTATACTGCTTCGTAGATCCGTTTCTCTTCTTCAGGCATCCAGTATGAATCCTTCAGATGACGAACTCACGCCAGCGATTGAACGCCATGAACCTCGCAGCCATTTCCTCCTAACCGCGACCCCACGTGCTATTAGATGGGAACTAACAATTGTGTACATATTGTAACAAATCGCTTATGTCTTTATAGTTAACGTTGTTTTGCTAGCAATGCCTTCCTCGACATCTGTGCTTTATTATTCGTTCAAGGCAACTGTAAGCTTTCCTTTATATTCAATAGTAAACGCCAAACCCAACCCAGCTTTAAATATAAAATTGCAGCCTTTTGTAATTTTAAGCAAATGTGTAATTGTTCTTGTTTTAAAGAATCTCCTGAAGTTAAATACTTAGGAATTATTATTGATAGACATCTCAAATGGGACAAGCATATTACATTTATCACAAATAAAATACACAAGACTATTTACAAATTTGTTATCCTTCGAAGTTTACTTCCAATTTCTACATTACGGTCAATATATCTAGCACTAGTTGAATCGTTAATCCAATGCGGAATTATTGGCTGGAGTAGCGTTTCTAAGACCATTTATACAAACTTAATTTAACCTATTGATTACCCATCAAAACTATTATATGTTGAATTCAATGTTATGAAAAACGAACAGCTTTATAAGTTAAAATTATTAATATATTATCATAAAAACAAATCTAAATTTATTTCCTACAGTCATTGTCAAAATACAAGATGAAACGCCATCTTTCGTTTCGCTGTATTTAAATGTAAAACGACCAAGGGGCAATTACATGATCAAAACTATGGTTTGAAATTGTATAACAATTGCTGAGTACCCTGAATATGTAAATTACAATCTTAAATATTTCAAGAGGAAAATAAAAAAGTTATTAGATGCACACTTTAATTATGTTTGGTCTTTCAATGTTTCAGTCCAATTTATTCTATCTTTTGTTGTAAATGCTATTTTAAACCACTGGTTAATGCTAAAAAGTTACTTTTATTTACATGTACTCATAAATTTAGAACTTTTTCGTGTATAGTATACTGTGCAGTGATATATTAATCTACTATATCCCCTAAACACGAGCGTTGCTCATATAGGGGAATGTGTGATTATAGTGTTTTTACTTGTATTATTTATAATGAATATAATAATGTAATAATATAATATCATACACGTGTCAGCAGCGGTATTATTAACAAAGCGGCGCATTCATCCTATGTAGGCCTATAAGAGGTAAATTTATGGTAAAGCTCTTGAATAAAATTAATATGATTCTCTAATTCTCTTTCGCTTTCAAATTTCAAAATAACACTGTAACAATAATTAATAATAGAATAATAAATAGTAATACTAATAATAATACTATACTAACAGAAATTAAATGTTTACAATGTCAGAATCTTCAAAAGATATTTCACATTTTTAAAGGCAGTTTATTATTATTATTATTATTATTATTATTATTATTATTATTATTATTATGTTTTTAAAATGAAAATATAACAGTATTTGCTTTAAATGTTAAAATGGTTACATAGAAACGTAATGTAAGTTTAATCAATGCATTTGAGTTGTATTTAATATAATTAAATAACAAAACGCATGTTAGATCCAATCTAACGCGCGAGTGATGCCGGGTTAATGCACTTAGCAATAAGGATCCTACTGTATAACATCATTGACTGCCAGTTTACTCTCTGAAACGTGCAAGTATTTGTGAACATTTCCCACGTGATTGTGTAAGAGTGTATTTAATTAGTTACCTGGATAACCAGTTTTCCTGTCAAACGAGGGAAATGCGAAAGCTTCAGTTATCCTTTACAAGTTGAAATTTGATTATGAGTCGGTGTGATTGATGTGTGTGGTCTCTGATGGGATTCCTGTCGCGTTTTACATGTCCGGAACCTATCTTCCATGCAATCTCCAATTCTGTCTTTCAACTAGAGACTGATTAAAAGTCCAAACAAAAAGTGACAAATGTGTCAAGTTTCTCTACAAATTTGTTATCCTGTTCCACACAATACGTGATTCCATTACACTCTTCCGTACCCAGGATAAGTTTCAAATCAAGTTATTTGAATCCAGGTTATTCTTGAGTCCGCCGGCGTGGTCTTGTGGTTAGCGTTGCTGACTACAGATCCGTCGGCCCGGGTTCGATTCCCGGTACCTCCTCGGATTTTTCTGAGGTAGGGAGGTCTGGTAGGGGTGCACTCAGCCTCGTGATTCCAAACTGAGGAGCTACTTGATAGAGAAGTAGCGGCTCCGGTCCAGAAAACCACCATTAACGGCCGTGGGTGTCGGCACTCCCCCCCAATCCTGCCATCTGCCTACGGGAGATGATGCATCGGTCGGGTGGTAGGCCAAGTCCTTCCGGGGATGTAGCGCCACGGAGTTTAGTTTTTAGTTTAGGTTATTCTTGAGCTTAGTGAATATGTGCGCAGGTAATAAATATATTCACTCAGAAATATATAACAGAGGAATAAGGGTTTTTACCCAATATCTTTTTCCCAGTTATATGCCCATGGGATAGTTTGTTCTACGGAATATTTCGTCCAATTGTTATCACTCCAATATGATTTCAAACAAAATAATTGTTTCAGATTCGTTGAACACTTCATGTTACTCATATTATTGAACTAATACATTAAGAGATTAAACCATCGGTACATAGAATCATGGTACAACCCAACCATTTAACTCTTTCTCAACAGCATCTTCTGGATTTCAAGAACTTACTCCGTTTTGTCATCCTTGAGTTTATTCCTCTCGGGCGACATCTTCTTGGACTTACATATGAGGATGGACATCTGACTTCTTGAGGTTATTTCCAACATTTCCGTCCACACCGGGTGTTTGTTAGAGATGTTTCTGTACACAGTAGTCTTATTTTAAGTGTTACATCGTCAAAACGGTCTCAATGTAAGTGATAACTCATTTGAGTTCTTTGCCAAGAATAACATAACGCTGAGAAGATGTAAACTTTTTTCCAGAGATTACATTACTGCATTTCTTTCACATACACATTTATTTTGTAACCAGTTGGCACACATCATGCACATATGTTGATTCTTTTAAAAATCCTAGATGGACAAGTGTATTCTAAGATTCTTGAATGTTGTATTCCTAAAAAGCTTAAATTAAATGATGATGAAACAACTATCTGGAAATTTATATTAGCATTATGATCCTGACAAATACTTTAGTTTCTGATACATTCACGTTGAACCTGGCTGGACATGTACTCACTACATTGCTAGCAAAATAAGTAAAAGTTTATTTGTCTTAAGGTTAGCGGTAGCTAAGTTTACTACATTTTTGTTGACAGCCATCTCAGTTACTTAACTCTGCTACGGGGCAGTCATGTGTCAGCATGGAAAGCTGTAATGGTTACAACCCACTAATATTCCTTAATATCTCATTGCAACCCTTTGTGCACTAAATTGCAGATTTTGACTTTGCAGTCAATATAACAGAGGTACAAGTGGTGTAACTCCATACAAAAGGAACTAATGGCCTCGAAGAATCCCTAAACAAGGATCCTCATTCAGATCTGCAATATGCTGCCGACTGCGGGAATATAATTAAAGAAAGCACTTACTACACCAGTGCTCTGAAAATATAGTACTTTACAATAGTGCTCGGACTATTTGTGTATTTGTGTAACCGAATAGTATTCGGTTACTTGGTCATGGCAAATAAAATTCGGATAACCGGTTAATCGAATATCGCTATTCGGATAACCGCCGTGAGGTATTTGCGTATTCGGATATTCGGTTACTTGTAGAGAACTACAAATACCTACTACCATGAGTCATGGCAGAGGCTGTTTGTGCAATATCTTGTTCACTACATTCTTGATGTCGCGCCGTACATACAATATGCAGTCCTTAATTCCCCCCCCCCCCCAAGCATCTGTGTTCAATTACTGTAATAATTACATTCTTCTTCTTCTAATTTATTGTATTATCTATATTAATAAAAGGAAGTGTCTGTCCTCCGTCTGTCTGTCCGCGATGCCCAGCGAAATCTACTCAACGCAGAGATCTGAAATTTTATACATAGGCGGACTAAAGGGTCGGAATGTGCATCTCGAAGGCGGAATTTTAATTTTCGCTTTCGTTCGTGAGTTATGAGTGAAAAACTGGCAGAAAACGTGCATTTTTTTGCGTTTTAGAAGCATCAGTTTCAGTAATAAATTTCAATATCAAATCACTTACAGATGGCTTTGGCTATTTTTGTCATCATACCTCATACCTTGGAAATAAAAGCAACGCGATCGCTTGATTTTGTTAATCCATCCTAGACGATTCATTTGTTTAGAGTTTCAAGGCCCACAGACATATGGCATTTTCAACCTACACGGAAGAAGGATAATCAACCCTAAATATGGTCAAACATTGTTCGATTTGAACGAAACTCACTATACAGGGGTTTTCTGGGCCAAGGAACTCGAATCTGAGGTCGCTTTTACCAGGGGACGCTACCTAATCGTGGAATGCACTCCACGTGATTTAGGTGTTAATAATTATAATTTGAAATAATTATCGCGGGGGAAGCCGCGGGCACATGCGGGCACATGCTGTTTGTCTGTCTGTCCACGATGCTCATCGAAATCTACTGAACGCAGAGATCTGAAATTTTAAAGATAGATGGACTGAAAGGTGGGCGAATGCTCCTCGAAGCCGAATTTTTAATTTTAGCTTTCGTTCGCGAGTTATGAGTGAAAAACTGGCAGAAAACGTGATTTTAGTGCTGTCGAAGCATCAGATTTCAGTAATACATTTCAATGTCAAATCAATTGCAGTTGGCTTTGGCTATTTTTGTCATACCGTGGAAATGAAAGCATCGCGATCGCTTGAATGTTGTAAGCCCACGCTGGTCGATTCATTTGTTTATAATGTCAAGGCCCGTAGACATATGAAATTTTCAACCTACACGGAAGAGGGATAATCAACATAGACCTAAATATGGTTAAACATCGTTCGATTTGGACGAAACTCACTATACAGGGATTTTCTGGGCCAAGGAACTCGAATCTGAGATCGCTTTTACCAGGCGACGCTATCTAATCGTGGTATGTAATTCACGTGATTTAGGTGTTAATAAATATAATTATTTAACTATTATGCTCTTAATTTTTAATTCTTGAAATAATAATCGCGGGTGATCGCTTGATTTTGTAAGTCCATCCTGGATGATTCATTTGTTTAGAATATCAAGGCTCGAAGACACATGAAATTTTCAACCTACACGGAAGAGGGATAATCAATATATGCCTAAATATGGTCAAACATCGTTCGATTTGGACGAAACTCACTGTACAGGGGTATTCTGGGCCAAGGCACTCGAATCTGGGGTAGCTTTTACCAGGCGACGCTATCTAATCGTGGTATGTAGTCCACGTGATTTAGGTGTTAATAAATATAATGATTTAACTATTATGCTCTTAACTTTTAATTTTTAAAATAATTATTGCGGGCGAAGCCGCGGGCACATGCTATCTAACATAAAAATAAAAAAGTATGTGTTTATATGCCTATACAAATTTACATGCTTTCACTGATTTGCATGAAATTTTGAACACCTACCCCCTTCAACATGGTAAAAACGATGGGCAATATTAAAATTCAAGTCAACCACCGCTTCCCATATTTTCAACCTCCCGTAAGTAATATTTTCTGTATACAAATCTAAATTCCCCGAACAATCTCTATACAATTTACGCATAAACCCTGCAGAACTAGTCACTATTCTGCAATATTCTACAAAACCACCCCTTATTACATTTCCCACCCCATTATTTAATTTCTTTATAAATCTACAATCTTTGAACGATTATTACCAAACTTTACCCTATAGAATCAAGAGAAAATTTCAAGCCAAATTCATTTTGGAACAAATCATCCCTAATTGTTTCAACCCTTATTATATGATCTTCATTTAAACCTACATTTATTTACCATCTTTTACCAGAATTTAAACATAGGCCCTAAAGAACCAGGATAAAATTTTAGGCAAAACTATTTTGAATAAACAACCCCTTATGATTAACCCCATATTATATGACATTTAAATAAATTTACACTCTTTGACCATTTTTATCAAAATTCACACACAGAACCTGCAGAACCAGGAGGAATCTTTAGGGGAAACTAATTTTAGTAGAAACCGCCCCTAAATTGTTTCAACCCCTATTTATGATCTTTATTTAGAGCTACAATCTTTGACGAATTTTTATCAAACTTTACACAATACCCTATAGAACCAGGAGATAATTATAGGCCAATTTAAATTTATTATAAACCACCCTTTACATTTTTCAACCCCTATTTCATTATCAATATTTAGATCTATATTCTTTGAGTAATTTGTATAACTTATTATTCACAGACCTTTTATAACCAAGAGATTTTTCAAACAAAACTAATTTTGGTAGAAACTATCCCTGAAGTGACTCAACCCCTATTTATATCAATATTCAAACTTTCATTTTTTGAGTAACTTTTATTAGATATTACAAAATTATCCTCCAGAACCAAAATAATTTTTTTATACAAACTAACTTTCGTATAAACCACCCTTAAATGTTTGAAACCCCGTTAAGTTATGTATTTATTTAAATGTTTGATTGTTTTTTTTATGAGACGTAATACACAGAACCTATTGAATCATGAGAGATTTTTGAGCAAAACTAACTTGGGAAGAAACCACCCCTTAAATGTTTCAACCCCTATTACATTAAATTTTCGCTTTTTTGACCAATTCTTACCAGACTTTATACACTGGCCCTATAGAACGACGGAAAAAGTTTTGGGAATAATTTTGGAACAAACTACCCCTTATGTGTTTCAACCCCTATTGTATGTGCTTCATTTAAATCTACCCCTTTGACCATTTTTTAAATGAAAATTTACATAGAGAACCAGGAGAAAATTTTAGGTTAAATTAATTTTAATAAAAACCACCCCTTAAATATTTCAACCCGTTTTATTGTATATACCTAGATTTACATTATTTGTGTAATATTTATCAGATATCCAGCAGAGACCCTCGAGAACCAAGATAAATAAAAGTGTAGGACAGAAGTAATTTAAGTAGAAGCCACCCTTAAATGCGGTTGTCATTCTCGGTAGACTTTTGTACACGGAAGACATTCACAGCGCAAAAATATGGTGCTGTGACGATGGGATGTACGTTATGTACGTCGCGACGTCAGAGGCACGGGATTCAAGGCCATTCACGTCATAGTCTCGTAAGGTTAGAAGAACTGATAGTTTTCCGATGATCACATCACCGAATAGCGAATACCCAACGGTGATTGTTCGGAATAGCGATATTCCATTAACACTTTATTCAGATATCATTCGTTGTGATCAAGTGACTGAATACTTCGAGGATAAAAAAATAAATAACACGGGAACTATTAAATAATTTGTTATTTCGAATCATGAACATTGTTTCACAGAACATTCTCACACACTGTTAATATTAGGTAAAAACAAGTAAGGGTTGGTTATTCAAGTGTTAATGCACCTTAAAAAATCCTCGTAGTTCTATAGGCTCTGAGTGTAAAACTTAAATTATTCAGAGAATATATTGGTGAACAGATCATACAACGGGGGCTAAAAATAGTTAAAGGGTGGTTTGTTGGGAAATTGTTGTTGCTTAGATTCTTCTCCTTGGTTTAAAGGACTTATGTGTAAAATTTGATAAAAATCGGTCAGAAAATGTAGAATTGTATAAAGATAATTTTATATTAAGGGTTGAAAATACGTCAAGGATGGTTATTCGAATATCATTGTTGCCTAAAATTGTCTCTACTGTCCACAGTCTCTGTGTGTAAAATTTGATAATACTCACCAAAGAATGTGCATTTGTAGAAATCACCATAATAAGGGTTGAAATTGCGTAAGGGTTGTATATTCGAATATTATGTCGTCTATAATTTTATCCACGTTCCACGGTCTCTGTATGTAAAATTTGATAACAATCGCCAAAGAATGTACAATTGTAAAGAAATAACATTGTAGGGGTTGAAAATAAATAAGGTGTGTTTTTTGGCTACAATTTTCTCCCAGTTCTACAAACAACTCTTTCTACAGTTTCATGTAAAAAACAGGTCAAAATCATGGAATGCCTTAGAGATTACATAGATATTACATAATAGGGGTAGAAAATGCGTAAGGGGTTGTATATTCGAATATTATGTTGCCTATAATTTTCTTCACGTTCCATAGTCCCTGTGTGTAAAATTTGATAATAATAGCCAAAGAATGTCCAATTATGTAGAAATTATCCTAATGGGGGTTGAAATTCCATAAGGGGTTGAATATTAGTGTCTTATTGTTGCATACAATTTTCTCCCAGTTCTACAGGCGCAATGTGTAAAATTTCTTAAAGAACTGGTCAAAAACATAGAATTGCATTGAGATCACATAGGCTAATAGGGGTTGAAAGTGCATAAGGAGTTGTACATTCGAATTTGTTTATTGCCTATAATTTTCTCCATGTTACACAGTGTAAAATTTTATAAGAAATCGCCGAAGAATGAGCAATTGCATAGAAATCACCTAATAGGCGTTGAAATTGCGTAAGGGGTTGTATATTCGAATCTTATTGTTGCCTACAATTTTTTCCATGTTCCACAGTCTCTGTGTGTAAAATTTGATTGTAATCGCTAAAGAATGTGCAATTGCATAAAAATCACCCTAATAGGGGTTGAAATTGCGTAAGGGGTTGTATGTTCGAATTTTTTTGTTGCTTATCATTTTCCCCATGTTCCAGAGTTTCTGTGTGTAAAATGTTATAAGAAATCGCCAAAGAATGCGCAATTATCCTGTTGGGGGTTGAAATTGTGTAAGGGGTTGGATATTCGAATCTTACCGTTGTCTATAATTTTCTCCACGTTCCACAGTCTTTGTGTGTAAAATTTGATGAAAAAATTGCCAAAGAATGTACAATTGTAAAGAAATATCATAAAAGGGGTTTTAAAATACATGAGGGATGGTTTGTTCGAATAGAATTGTTGGCTACAATTTCTCCTAGTTCTTCTGGCGCTGCGTGTAATTACCCTGTAAAAATACCAGTATATATATTTTAATAGCGAAAACATTACTTACAGGGGTGGGTGCTAAAGAAGGGGTAATTAGTCAGAATTCTCATGTAGTTTTACTTTTTCTGGTTGAAGAGGGTTGCTGTTCAAAATTTTGTAATGAAAAAGGTCAATTCATGTATTTTGTATACAGCACATAATAATAATAATAATATTTATTTATCTGTCATTAAACTTATACAAAGTAATAGACATCATCAGTGTAAAAATTCTAAAACTATTAAAACACCAGATCATCCAGATTTGTCTCATCGAACTCCTGTATAGTGTAAAATGCCTTGCTTTTTAGCCATTGCTTAATTACTGTTTTAAATCTTTTAGAATTAACATTTCTAGCATTTAGTGGGAGTTTATTAAAAAGTTTAATTCCAACAAGCTTAAAACTATTCTGACTTTTATTCAATCTTGTAAAATTAGGGACTAAATTGTTTTTATTTCTTGTTTCGTATTTATGTTTATCTGAACTAATATTAAAATCATCATAATTATCTTTGACAAACTGTAGCACATGTAATATGTAAAGACTAGTCAAGGTCATAATGTTCATTTCAATAAAATGGGGTTTGCAAGATTCAGTATTTTTGATGACCTTTATTACTCTTATGATCTTTTTTTGCCAGAGAAAAACTTTTCTGCCACCAGCAGAATTTCCCCATAGCAATATACCATATTGCAAGTGAGTATGAAAGAAGGCATAGTATGCCTTAATGACCAGGTCAATATTGGTGTATAATTTTAATTTCCTTATTAAATAGGTAACCCTCGATAATTTTACACAGACAGCTTCTGTATGAGTGTCCCAATTTAACCTTTTATCCAAATTAATTCCCAACAGGTTTACATATTTGTCATTATTGCCATCATTATTATTCAAACTAAAAACAATTTCCTCAGTTTTATCTTTGTTAATAGTTAATTTGTTATCTTCAAACCATAGTTCAGATCTTGTTAAAACATCCTTATTCAACTGCTCAATCATGCCAGAGTTACTATGTGTTGTTAAAATAGTCGTGTCGTCCGCATATAAAATACATTTGTAAGGCACAAAGCTAGGCAAGTCATTAACATAAATTATAAATAAAAAAGGACCCAAAACTAATCCTTGTGTTACACCACTAAGGACTTCTTCAAGTTTGGACACTTCTGATTTGAATTTAACACATTGTAGCCTATTGGTGAGGTAAGATTTCATAAGCCAAAGTTCCTTATCACAAATACCATAATGCTTAATAATAATGTTAATAATAAGGGATGAAAGGTGATGGTTTATAAGAATTTATCGTACTCTAGATTCTCTCCTACTTGAGAGGGGTAGTTCTACAACATATTTAGGTAATTTTGGTGTAAACATATAGATTTGTAAAGATAACTTGTCTGTAGGGGTTGAAAACTGTGTAGGGTGTTGTGTCCAATGTTTGTTGTAATTAAGTTGTGTTTCGAAATCTTCTTACCACCATTTCAGTGAGCAATATTCGGTTAAGACTATCCGAGGATTTAAATATAGGTTACAAGAATATTGGACAAGAAACGAATACACGATTATCCGAAAACCCATATTCGGATAACCGATTATTCGGTTTTATTTGCACGGTATTTGTACGCTATAGGTATTCGGTTATCCGAATAGACAAATACTTCGGTTACTTGTCCGAGCCCTAGTTTACACTGATGAAACTTCTATACAGTCCTTTTTATATGTTTTATTTATATTTACACCACTTGTGGTCTGAAACTCTCGCTATGTATTGAGCTCCTTCAATATGATTATTATGAAACATAATACTTCCATATGCACTGATAATCAATAGGCTCGCAATTACTAAACTCCAATTAGAGGGAATGTGTAAAATTATTGAGTGGTGTATCTAATAGCATAAATAAATCAACTCACAACATTTCAAGAGGTTTAAACTTAATTGATTATCTTAATGAATTTTTCAATATGAACTGATAGCTGATTACTATTGTTATGTTTGCTTTACAGTTTCTGAACATCTCCCATCTATCTACACTTTTAGAGCATTCGGGGGTATGAACAGAGATTATGCAGAACTGATTATCTCAATCGTTAAGTTAAATGCTTATTGGTATGTGGTTCAGCTCAATTAAACTAATGTATTTGATTCTTGAGAAATACTCGTGACACAGTATCGACATGCTTTGACATTAACGTACTGACTTGTTACAGGAAAGTGTTATTGAATAATGTGCAGGAAGAAATCCTTCCTTGTTAGTCTGGTTAAGTCCATTCTTGGGAACATCCTATGCTTAAGTGGTTTATAATGAGTAGCTTTTCTTCTTCATCCACTTGTCTTCTCTTCGCCATTTGTTACCCATCTCCCTTCATTAACTCTCCCTTGGAAGAGAAGCACAGATTTATTCTAGCTATCTGATGACACATTAAGTTCCTCATGGTAATGAAGTCGGTCCCAGATGTGCCACACAGTCATCTCTGTAATAGAGTCCTAAACCACGAGTCCTCGATCCTACAATATCATCTTCTAATTATTTGTTAAATGTAGCCATGGATTCTGTTAAGTGCTAACACTTTTTGTTGTTATGAAATTAGAATAAATTCTTCTCTTCGTTACCATTAGGCCCTATCATTATCACTCAAAATTCCTTTTTCATCATCTTCACTCCACAGTTCAGGCTGGATAGCATATTTCGGTTTTATTTTGTAGCATTTCTTAAGTCGTCCTACTTCCACCTTTCAGCTTGGGCTACATTCTATCTACCTGATCTTTGCACCTACGGGGTTATTCACTGATATGTGTTAGTAATGGTCTGTCTTGTGCAACCCTACTGAGTCCTCATTGTCTAGTTTCTGTCACACGTTTTCTACTTTACTTGTGGGCATGGCAGTGGTGTTACAAGATTTAAGCTTTGTTTCCGTGTATTCAATAATCGCTTTGCTCGTTGGGTATCTGCCTCCAAACTTCCAGTGGGGTTCTCAATTGATGCTGTATGGGAGAAAGTCATACAGAATAAACCTGCAGGAAGTGTGGAAAAATTTAGGCCATTTTCGTTAGTAAAATAATAAATATCAGAACTGTTTGGGAATATTTCCATCAATACAGCTATAATTAGGAAAAATTTCAAGTTTATAGCTCGACTGAAAATAGTTAAACAGTAAGGTGAGTATAGGAAAGAAAATTGCAGAGATAAAACTTAATATAATTTTCCGCCTCTGTACTAGTATATATTCAAAGCCACATACGACGAATTAAGCTCGATTATGAAAGACTTTGAATATAAACAGATTTCAATTTCTATTTATGACTTGTAGAAAGGCTTGCTAAGGCTAGAACATGTTGCAGGTGTGGACCTCGTAATGAGATAGGCCTAATGTTGGGACTTTCCACATGCTTCTTCTGTTTCAAGTTGACTTACCTCTTTCTCTTCCTGTTCACATGACTAACCTCTTTATCAGCGTATACCTTAACGACAGGTTCGACCTTGGAGAACACATGAACACAATATGTTAAACTTCTAGACAAAGTGACGTATCTCTTTTCCCATGTAGTCTTCATTTGTTCCAAAGTTTAAGTAGTTGAATGGTGTTTAATAAATCCATTTTTGTAATATTAGCTTTTTACCTGCTTTATACCATTATGGACATTTTAAGCCTATTAAAATATCTCGTATTAAGCATATTTTATATCTTTTTGAAACGATTCAAGCAATAAAACTTTCATGTGTTACTAACTTATTCTCAATTTAATGGAAGGAAATACTGTGGATTGTATTACCTCATAAGCACGTCCGAAGTGGTTTCAGAAACAAGAAATGAAGATTTCAAACATATCAGGGGCCGTAGGATTTGCATAAAGATGACATCATGCGGCTAAAATCTGGACCTGTCCTTGTTTTCCTTGCTTCCTGGTTAATGAAATGCACACGTGTATACAAATAGAAGAGTTTTGTCTGGCATCGTGCTACTTAACATAAATTAGCGAACTTTGCTTCCTTGCTCCTATTTAAGCAAATTAACTGCTGATATTATGTTACCTTGTAAAATTCAGTGCAATACACAACTAAAGAATCTAAAGTCATACACTTCTCTAGTATTTTTGGATAAGTGTATTTATATTTAGAGGAATTTAACAAGTTTACGATTGTCTCAGACGAAATACTTGCATAATTCATTACAACGAACAAGGCATATTTTATAAATGATGGCACTCATGATGATGTTTATACTGACTATTCAATTCATACGCCGCGGGTTTGATATTGACCAATAACGTTTAGCAGCTCCTCGGATATAGACCAATCACGACCGTTTATTTTATAAAATACTTCCTCCGATCGCAAAGGTGCAATTTTATCTCATAAAACTTCAGCTTTTTACTGGACACGTATGGCATCAACATGAGATGATTAATACGTCGCATGCTGCCAGTGAACAGAATGAAAACGCACTATTTTATACTACATAACTTATTTGGGAATTGGAATTATATAAATGCCCATTGATTAAAAACAGAATTTGGATTCGGTGCAAGCCAGTTCCTGTGCTATCATAACGTTTTGATTTAAGGAAATACGACGACACTCTCCATCGGTAGCATTGGTAACTGGAATCGATTCATTCATTCATTTAGTATGCCGTGGTAATTATTTACATAATCCGTTACATTTTATTCCTGGAATAGTCTTAATAATTCCTACACGAGGTTACGAGTTTAATCAGATTAATGTTCTATATTTATATATATATATATATATATATATATATATATATACACATATATTTGTGTGTGTGTGTGTGTGACGGGTGCATTTAACTCAATGCTTCTTACCACGGTTGATAGAAGCAAATCTTCCTTCCTGCCAAGATGGTCCGGTTCGATACTCAGCCGCCTCGAGATGTCGGGGGGGGGGATGGAATTATGGAAGTAATGAAACAGAAGCTTCTCACCGATTTCCCTTCATTGTTAAATCTACCTTTCTCTACCTATTTATACCATTTGAATATAATCTTCACCCGCCCCATACTTTTTTACTGGCTACAAAATTTAAACCTTTGTGGTAAAACATGTCCACCTCACGTTACGGCAATATACACGTTGCCCTCCATTTTAACTGAGTACTTCCCGACATCCGGGGAAGATGATGAATTGTCTTTCCCATGCCATTTCGTACGGAACCTCACAAATGTCCTTTTGTTTTGAACACCTGTCACTTAGGCTTACATCTAATGAAACTCAGACACTTGAAACTAGTATTGATAGAAAGAGAAACTCAAAAAAGTTTTGTTCAATTACCTCCAGATGTTCAATGTGAGTCCTGTTGGTAACACAGCACATAATATTATATATATATTTTTTTGTTAATTTATTTATTTACATTATTACATAGAATTGCAAATACAAATACAAATACAAATACATATTTATACAAGTAAAATAAAGTAATTTTCAAATTTCAAAATTAACTACAACTACTATTTAAAAAGAGGAAAAGAAATATAGGCTATATCTTCACAAGAAGTATTAAATTTAGTAATACACCCGAATGAGCAAGACTGCTCGTGCTCGGGTGCCGTTTCAAAAATATCAAAGTGAAGAAAGAGGAGAGACAAAGAAATAGAGTTTATAATGTGCTTAACTAAAAAAGAAAGTAAAAAAATATTAAACATAAATACATAAAAGGAATTAAACAAAAATTACCTAAAAGCTAAAAAATTACAAAAAATTCTTTACATATCTATTAAATTTAACAGTGGAGTATGCTGAGAGATCAGGATATTTTCTGATAATTGAGTTATAGAAGCGCGGTCCAAAATTAATGCTATGCTTTAATCCTGCCGATGTGAGATATGTGGGTTCTAATAGGAGTAAATTAGAATTTCGTCTAGTTTTGTAGATATGATCACTGGAAGAGTATTTTATACGATGTTTGTGAAAGTATTTTAATATAGAAAATTTCTAAATTTGGTCCAAACTAAAAACATTAAATTCCGAAAATATTAGGCTAGTTGGGTAATCAATGTGTTTTCTTAGACAGATTTTTATTATTCTTTTTTGTAAAAGGCAGAGGGGCTTAAGGGTAGTTTTCGCTAATCCTCCCCAGGCGAGAATGCCATATTGGATAATGGACTGGAAAAGTGCTAGATAAACGGAACGTAAAACAGTAATGGGCATACAGTGTCGTAAAATGACAAATTTATGAATTGTTCTGCGTAGTCTATTACAGATGTAGTTAACATGGAGAGATCATTTAAGGTGTTGATCAATAAAAATACCCAAATATTTCACAACGGCTGTTTCTTTCAGTGGTAAGCATTTACAATTCACATCAAAATTACAATTATGTATTATTAAATTTAAATTTGTACATTTTTTCCGCGCTATCTGACCAGTAGATGTTAATGAGAAAGGAACCAATGTTGATTTATCCACGTTTAGTGACAGAAGGTTAGAATTGAACCATTTTTTTACAATTTCCATGCCTGTATTAGCGTATTTATATGCTACTTCCCATGAATGACCACTGAAAATCACAACAGTGTCATCTGCGTATGAAAGTATGGAGCCATTTATATGATCTAGGTTTAAATTTAGCAAATCATTTACATATATTAAGTATAAGATTGGTCCTAATATCGTTCCTTGTGGCACACCAATATCAATATTTGATATTTCACTTATATGGCTGTCTACTTTTGTCATTATACATCTATTGCTCAGATATGATTCAAATAATTTGTAAACTGTTCCTCTAATTCCTATCTTATTCAGTTTATCTAATAGTATCGAGTGAATAACAGTATCAAAAGCTTTGCGTAAGTCCAAGAAAATTCCTAAACAATTATTACCTTTATCTAATTCTTTAATAATGTTACCTGTAACGTTAATAAAAGCATCGTCAGTAGATATGTTGCTCTGGAAACCAAATTGATTTTTTGATATAATTTCATGTTTTTGTAAATAGTTTATGCATTTCTCTAGTATCTTGGAAAAGGCCGGAAGTAGTGATATTGGTCTATAATTGTTTAAATCATTCATTTTCCCGGATTTATGTATAGGTATTATGACAGCATTTTTTAGAGTATTGGGGAAAACACCTTCTGTGAAACAAAGATTGAAAATATAGACAAGAGGGTTTTATAATATATTTAATGATAGATTTCAATGTAATGTTTTTTATTCCATCAATGCCTGGAGCTACATTATTATTTAAGGTCTTCACAATGTTAATAATTTCGCGTTCATTAACAGGACTGAGAAACATAGATGTGATTGGATTCATGGCTGTTTTATTGTACTCCGAGTCTGACGATGTCTTATTAACGTTTGAGGTTACACTGTGCCCTATTTTTGAGAAGTATTTATTAAATTCATTTGCGATATCCTCTTTGTTTGTTATGTGAGTACCATTTTCATTTATTAATTCTGAAACCGATTTATTTTTTTCAATACCTATATCTGTGGCTTCATTAACAGTTTGCCAAAATTTCCTAGGGTTGCTCTTATATTCTTCAAATTTTAATTTATAATAATGAATCCTATAGGCCTAGTTCATTTCCGTCCAGGCACTTTGTAGTTTTTAGAACCCGGGGTCGCAAAATCCCCGCTTTTACATGCAACAAATTAAAGTTATTGTGTTCTGTGCTTTAAGTCCCCCCCTTTTTTTGCAAGAACAATCATTCACTGGATGTTTGTACGTAGATATGGATGCGGCAGGAAAATACGCTTTCTGACAATCTAAAGTTAAAGGAACGATGTTATGAAATGTAATGGTGATCAGGCTGAGAGAGAACTCTCAACCGTGTGACACCATCTGTTGTACCAGATCTAATATCACACGTACGAAGCTCGTTCCCTCCTTACGGAATATGCAAATATGCAGCAGCAAAGACGGTTCTTGCTAAGATTGTATTCAAATCAGTTGAATCGACGAATTAGAGGGAGTCAACTACACATTTCGAGCAAAATGGGTTAAATGAAAAATCAATATTTTAAAGGACCCTGGATTGGTTTGTGACGAAAATAACTAACTACAGAACTGAGTTTCTTCCAATTCCAATAGGAGCATGATTAGTTAAGAGATCGTCCACTTCTTCCCTACGAGACGTCATTGATTTCTTTAATGCAACAGGGCATTCGGTCTCAACAAACGTTCAGTGAAGAAAACTGAAAGAATTTACAGTCTTAAAGAGTATGCATCTGTTACTGTTAATACTGGCAAAATCATCACGGAATTTATCATTCACTTAGTTGAAGGCCACTGCTTTACAAGAAACAAATTCTCTTCTACTGTTAAAATAAATCATTAAATATTTTATGCCTGGATCATTTCAACAGTTTGTGTTTTCAAACAAACACCCTTGAACTGTTAAAGTTCTTGTCTTGATAGGTTGTTTCGTCTTGAAGTCAAGATGATAGACATCAAGAAACTCATTAAGTATCTCCCTACCGATGACGATGTCCGAACTTTCTGTAAGGAAATCGTTCAGTGGTCCACATAATGAGGAAGATTAAAAATCCGCATATGACGCATGCAAAACAGTAAGTGACTTGTTTTGTTCCAGTGGTTTCTTTTAGAATTGAAATAAACTAACTGTAGTAACTTTATTCTACTCTGGACAGAAGAACTGTTAGATTTCTGATTCATGATTCAAGTGTATTGGTTTATTAGTTGCCTTTCTGCAATAAAGAATCTAACAAAAATAAATAAGGTAATTTACAGAATTTATATATTTTTCTCCAGTCACTGTTTCATGTAATTAGTTGACTTCAATTCTCATCGATTCAGTTGTATATGAAGACAAATGTTGGTTTAAATTTGACATGCCGACTCATTCCCTGAGAATTCAGTGTGAATAAAAAAAGACAAGGAAAACGAAGATTTCTTATGTCAAGTTGAGTGCTAAACATATGAGTAATTCCGTTTCTACCAAGCTTACAGTTCCGTTGTTACTTTAAAACGGTTTGCTTCTTTAATTTTAAAAGAGCTTAAAACCGTTTAATAACTGGTTGAAATGGTAAATTCCTTTGAATTGGAGATAATAATGTATGGAAAGAAAATTAATGTTATATGTATTAAACTTATTCTCTCTAAGGCTTGACCACGTGTTTAATACTTTATGTTGACATAATTAAAGCCATGCATTATATTATTGTTTACTTTAATTGATAACAACCTTATTCCATCCGAATGAAGACAGGAAAAAAATAACTCTAAAACCAAAAAGGAACAATTAAAAAAATAGCTTGGAGAACTACTATGTTGATAAATTCAGTAATTAAATATATTTCTGGAAGTCTCAGTTTGTCAGATGTCCTGCTTGTTGTAGAGAAGCATTTATTATTGTTGTGATTTCCGGCTCATTTATATCGATCTAGGATTCGCCTTCATGGCTGTGTACTTAGCAGTACCAAATAGCAAAACTGGTTGCAGCTATTTATGCGGAAAAATAACTGTTTAAAACGACATGATTACAATCCTAATAGAGCTGGTTCGAAACTTGTGCTCATACTAATATATTATCATAATTATACCCCACGAGTTTGTCGATCTTAACTTCATCCATGTAAATGATAATTAATTCTTACTTTGTTATTTAAAATAAAATATGTTAGTTGTGAAATCACGCCATACTATTCAATCAATAATTAAAGGAATCGAATGAATTACCAGATTGTAACCAATGCTACCAATAATGCGTATGAGAAATAGTTAACCTAATTCAGATAAGCTATCTTCAGAACAAAATAAAATGAGGTATACTCATGTAAAAAAATGCCAGTATGATTTTGTTTAATCAGTTATGACTGCAATTATGATATGCAGAATGATTCTTTTAATTGATTTCCAAGTTAAGCTCCAGATTTATTCATTAAGCAGGGCTTACGGAAGAACAAAGGTCTAGTTTTTTTTTTAATGAGATTATAATCTTACAGTATCAGCTGAACTGTAAAGATTTGTGGTACCTTGACAATCGCACACTCACACGAAAATATAAAAAAAGTCCAATTGGCCGGTTTCGGGTTTTGAACAATGGACTCCAGAATGTGAGGCCAAGATATTACCATCTCGGCCACCTGGATCATTTTAACGGTCTAGTTGGATAAGCGCATGTAAATCAATAGAGTTTTTTTGTCATAGCTACCTGTATTTTAATTTCCAAAGCCTTATAAGATCACAGTAAAACAATAGGCTATATTGTCAAGATAACTGATTTTCAATTTTTTAAATAAATTCCTTCGAATACGTATATTACCATAAAATAGGCACTAAATTGAGCATTACTCCGAAACAGGTCAACCGATTTTATCCATTATCAATAGACGTCTTCCCATGAACATTACAAATGTGTATACAAAGTTTCATAAAAATCCGGTGAAGCGTACTTGAGTTACCGCGTCTTTAAAATAGACACTAAATTGGGTTTACTCCGGTACCGGTCTACCGATTTTGTCCAATATCAGTAGACGTCTTCCTATGTACATTATAAATGGGTATACAAAGTTTCGGGAAAATCCAATACAGCATTTCTGAATTATCGCGACTTCTTATATATTAACATAAAAACACTAAATTGGGCATTATTCCGGTACTGGCCAACCGACTTGGTTCAATATCAACAAAGTCTTCCCATGGACATTATAAATGCGTATACGAAGTTTCATAAATATCCCATAAAGTGTATTTGAGTTATTGCGCCTTTAAAGTAGACACTAAATTGAGTTTTACTCCGGTACCGGTCAACAGATTAGGTTCTAATTCAATAGGGCACCTTTCATGAACGTCATAAATGGGTATACCAAGTTTCATGGAAATCCGATACAGTGTATTTGAGTGATGGCGCCTTTCTATTAGAAAGGCGTCATAATCTTTTAAAATAGGCACTAAATTGTGCATTACTCCGGTACCGGTGAATCGATTTGGTTCAATATAGATAGAGTTCTTCTCATTGACATTATAAATGTGTTTTCCAAGTTTCATGAAAATCCGAAAAAGCGTATTTGACTTATGGCGCGTACAGACACACGGACGGACGGACAGACATTTTTCGTCCCACACTCAATCTCATAAAGTACCATACTGACACTTAATAAAAACAATGAACTGGTTGGCACCGAATCGAAATTGTATTTTAATCAATGAACATGTATATTATCTCAGTTTCCAAATAAGTTATGTTGTATAAAATAATGTTTTTTTATTATTTTATGGCATCATGTGGCTTTTATTCACTACTTATTGATTCCTAAGTTTTCAGTAAGGACCTGACGTTTCTTTAGATAAAATACCATCTTGTTCCTAGAAAGAATATTACAAGATAAACGACCATGATTGGTCAATATCCGAGGCATTGCTGAACGTTATTGGTCAATATCAAATACACGTCATATGAATGTTAGAGGAAAATAAAAAAAGTGTAGATTTTGTCGATACATTTGAGGGAATTCGGACCACAGAGTAAGCAGCCCGAAGAGTTGAGGCTAATTTAACACAGGTAAAGGTAAATAACAATATAACTTTCTTCTCAACATCTTTTATTTGTATACTTTTCTAAACATAGAACGGGACTACGACTGTGTCGTGTGGTCAGGAATCGCTAACAGTATTAACTACTGTGCAGCTGTCATGGATTTCCCTTCACACAGTGTATCAGAAGACAGTGAGTATAATTTTGATAACTCAAGAACAGAACTGAAGATGGCGCACCAAATTCGCTGAAATGCATACTCTGTATGATTGACACTTCTGGAATCAATATTCAGCCTCATACATACGAATTTTAATAATGTGACACCATTGTTTTAATGTATATATGTGTTGTGCTTTATTTCATGAAGGCTGAAATTATGATGTGGACTCAGATCTAAGTTAAGGGTATAAGGTTGAATATTATCAAGATTTTAGCATGTATAACTGCGTTGCGTTGCGTTGTTGCCATATTTGAGTGCCTTTCACAAGAAGAGCAGGAAAGTAATCAAAACAGTCCTGGGTCCATAACTTGTTAAGAATGAGAAAACAAACAAACAAACAAACAAAAAATAGAGTTTCGTACAATTTTTGGCAGAAGCGATATGACGGAAAGAATAGAATGTATTTTCCAAACTGTTACCGTACTCCACACTGGGCAAGTTTCTGTCATTCATGAAACATTATCAACATAAGTTCAAAAGTATCTTATAATATTTAAATATACCATCCATGTATTTCTGCTTCACTCTGCATTATTATAAACATTTTGACGCGCACATTTGTGAGAGATACCGTAGTATTTTTTTTTAACAGACATTTCAGAGCGTCTCTTGGTTATGTTGTTCATTAATTTAAACACTCATAATGACGTCAGCATGAGTCTCCATGCAGAAGATTTTAATAAATTATAGGAGTAACTTCTGTGAGCTTCCTCTTCATGTACATGATACCTCCCATGATATTACACAGCTGTGTTTTAATATTGCCAAACAATCGTTAAGAAGTGAAATTAGAACACATTACATAGCCAATCAATGCGCTTTACTATAGTCAGAATTGATGGAGGAAATGCCAAAATGAGTGCTGGTGCAATAAGCTGTGCTATGGGAGTTATGATATAGCTTTTATATTAAATTAAAGTAGGAGCTTCCAACAGGTTGCCACCCGGGCTTCTTCTAGGACAAGTGAACTAAATGAGAAAAGTTCTGCATGGAACCGAAAAGAAAGTCACTAAGTGAAACAGATAGCTACATATTATGTAACCATTATTGAATTTGGACTAGCCTGTTCCTGTTTTGTTTGGGTAAAAGGAATAACCGATTTGACGGCACTTGGTCGTAGTCTGGGAACGATAATTATCCACAGGGAAAATACCGATTATTACCACAATCCATTAAAACCACTGTAATGTACAAGATTGCAAAACAACTATTCAGTCGGCCCTTCCGGGAATACAAACAATGTTAACACACAATTTCAGCTCTTTCAGAATATTGTATTTATGTTTTTTGGTGAAAGAGCAACTAAATAAATATACAATAAGGCTCAGCCTTTTTCCAAAACTTTAAAATTAACTTCAGATTGTTATTAAATTTATACTAGACGCAAGTACTCATTTTCCTAATTCCCGGGGTAACAGTACATGAGAAACTAAATTAATGTTGTTTCTCGAACTTCAGAACCCACCAGCACAAAAATTTACATTGAAAAAAAAAACCGAACACCTAAGTTTGACTATAAAGTTTGATATGTGCCGTTCAAACCACAGAATATTGTTAGAAATTCCTCTGGCACATTTTTTAACATCTTATACTTCATGAAGTACCCTTCTTCGTCTTCTCAAAGGCCTGGGGCTTGTTTATTACGTGATATTCTGTGAACGTTTTTAAGGATTGCTCTTGAGGGTGGTGGCTATTTCATTTCTTTGGTGCGCAGTCGGGTGCTGTCCTCTTAAAGTCATCGAGAAAACCACTAGTTTTGGTCAAGAATTAACTTTGATCCTGTTACAGGTAATAGCCCCTGCTAACTTTAGATATGCAAAACGCACGACTTCGTATTTGACTTAAGCGATGTGTTATCTTTGTATACGATACAGGCAAGGGAACATTAATACACATTATTCCCAAAACTAGATATTTATTAAGTGCCAGTATGGTACTTTATGATATTGTCTGTGGGAACGAAAAATGTATGTCCGTCTGACCGACCGTCCGTCCGTCCGTGTGCTTGTACGCGCCATAAGTCAAATACGCTTTTTCGGATTTTGATGAAACTTGGAAAACACATTTATAATGTCTATGGGAAGAACCCTATTGATATTGAACCAAATCGGTTCACCGGTACCGGAGTAATGCCCAATTTAGTGCCTATTTTAATAGATTATGGCGCCTTTCTAATAGAATGGCGCCATAACTGAAATACACTGTATCGGATTTCCATGAAACTTGGTATACACATTTATGACGTCCATGAGAAGTGCTCTATTGAATTTGAGCCTAATGTGTTCACCGGTACCGGAGTAAAATCCAATTTAGTGTCAATATTAAAGGCGCAATAACTCAAACACGCTTTATCAGATATTTATGAAACTTCGTATACGCATTTATAATGTTTATGGGAAGAAGTCTATTGATATTCGAATAAATCAATTGGCCAGTACCGGAATAATGCCAAATTTAGTGCCTTTTATGTTAATATATGAGAAGTCGCGATAACTCAAATATGCTTTATAAATGTGTTTACAAAGTTTCAGGAAAATCCAATAATGTACATGGGAAGACTTCTACTGATATTGGACCAAATCGGTAGACCGGTACCGGAGTAAACCCAATTTAGTGTCTATTTTAAAGACGCGGTAACTCAAGTACGCTTTACCGGATTTTTATGAAACTTTGTATACACATTTGTAATGTTCATGGGAAGACGTCTATTGATATTGGATAAAATCGGTTGACCTGTTTCGGAGTAATGCTCAATTTAGTGCCTACTTTAATATACGAATTCGAAAGAATTTATATATTAAAAAAAAAAGAAATCAATTATCTTGACAACATAGTCAATTGTTTTACTGTGATTTTATAAGGCTTTGGAAATTAAAATACAGTTAACAATGACCAAAAACACTATTGCTTTACATGCGCTTATCCAACTAGACCGTTAAACTGACCCAGGTGGCCGAGTTCCATGGTTCAAATCCCGAAACCTGCCAATTTCACTTTTTTTGGGGTATTTTTATGTGAGTGTGCGATTATCAAGACATCACAAATCTTTACAGTTCAGCTGATGCTGGAAGATTTTAATCTGATTAAAAAAACTAGACCTTTGTTCTTCCAAAACAAAAACATACTGGCACTTTTTTACATCAGTTTACCTGATTTTAATCAAATATAACATTGATTTTTTTAGTTAAAATAGTGAGAAAATCCCTTTCTGATGGCATGTAAATAAAATTGAAACAGCCAATAATAAGTGTTCAAATAATATTTAAATTCTTACAAAGAAGGGTGGGCACAGGCACTTTATGATACAGTAAGTTATGAGCTACTTTGACCGCCGGCGTAGTCTTGTGGTTAGCGTTGCTGACTACAGATCCGTCGGCCCGGGTTCGATCCACGGTACCACTTCGGATTTTTCTGAGGTAGGGAGGTCTGGTAGGGGTGCACTCAGCCTCGTGATTCAAATTGCGGAGCTACTTGACAGAGAAGTAGCGGCTCCGGTCATGGAAACCACCATTAACGGTCATGGGTGCCGGCATGCTGACCACATGCCCCAATCCTTCCATCTGCCTATGGCAGATGACGCAGCGGTCGGGTGGTAGGCCTTGATCCTTCAGGGCTGTAGCGCCACGGAGTATATGAGTATTTTTCGATCAAATGTACTGTTCAATTGAACTTTTAAATTTTACTCCGTATGCAATGATCCGCATTACAAAACGCATGGCGATGGGTAATATTCCCATCACTGTTAGCATTTTCGTTTAAAGGTTTAAAGAGAATAATTAATGTGACCAAGTTAAGGGGAAACGATAAATAAGTATAGTCCATGGCATTGGTGGGGACCAAGTATCTTCATTATCGTTAATGCAATCAGATTAAAACATCTCAAATGCAAAACAATTCTCTACCTTATTACACGTAATGCAAACATGCGAGCTCTACGGAATGTCGAATGTGTTCCGTGTATAGAGACCATAGTTTACATTATATTTGTGGGGGACAGAGACCTCAGCACTGTGAGCATAAAATACAATTAACACAACAGCGGCCATAACGACCCACTAGGTAAAAATAATGCAAAATTAAAATAGGAGACCCGTTCCTTGTCATTACCGTGACGCTGCCCCTGGATATTGCACTGGATATTACAGTCTGGCCTGCAATTTACCCGAGTGAGAGGACCGGCGTAAAGTAACAGAGACTTAATATCTTCTCTCCCATGACCGGCTGCGCGCATCTTCCCAACTTTTGTACTGTAATAATATGCTAAGGGAGGCCAATTTAACAGATATTTACCTTATATAGGTATAAATTCCCAGCAAAATTCATTACTCGCAAGGGAAACTCCTGATCCTACCTCGTCAAAATTTCATCGGCCACTGCTCCGTTTAAAGCTCATGGTGAACTTTTTAAAGTTTGATAATCAATTAATACAACAGATAAAATGTGCAATACATATAAATTATATGCTTTGAATGACCTATATTACACTAGATTATAACATTTATATATCAAAGAATTTCATTCAATATTTTCTGACACTGATATGATTAGTACTGTATATCATGTATTTTATAAAAAACGTTATAGGCTAATTAAAATATGTTTGCACAACTTTGCCCTGGAACTGCAAATATAAAGTTGTTACTGTATTAATATTAAAGTAGGAATCAAAGAAAGCCAATTTGCATAGGGAGAAGCGACACTACTCTACTGAGAGAACTTCATTTTCAAAAGTGTCATTTTACATTACAAAACAAGGTACCTCTCGTTTATAGCTCTTGCTATGTTTTGTATATTTCAGATGGTACTGTTTATAGCATTTGTGATTTTAACGTTCAACATTTCATGTGACTCGGGCAAGAGTCTCATTGTTCACCATATTATCTCTTCCTAGTCACAGATGTGATCAAAGCTGTAATAACGTATTTTATCACAGAAATATGTCACAGCTAGATACGACCAAAGGTGTTATATTACGCTATAAATTGTTTTATTAAATGCAAGATATTTTATAAAAATTGAATTGTGACATGGAAGTATGATATTGTAATTTACACCTGTAGAAAGATAAAAATCATACCAAGCATGCACAGCATATACTTACTGCATATCCCTACTTCATGAATGGTATGAGTCGACTGCCCATTCAGAAATGAACCGCTTGCAAGATGGCACTCTACTCTTATAACGTTAACACCCTTTATGTCTGGAGGTCTCTTGGAAACGACGACGGTCCTTTTAGGAATTCTATCGGTCTTTTCAAATCCTAGTAAATTCGCCACAGAGTTTGGAACGTCAAAAGAAACGTCGAGGAAAGAGTAGATTGACGTTAGCAGCGTGTTGGTGTTAGCAATAACTCGAAATATATCACCAAGGTCTCTAGTAGAGTTTGTCATAGTTTTTATTTCGTACGCTATATAATATGAAATATCTTCAATCTCGTACGTTCCAGTTGGAATGGTGATGACATGTTCCTTGCCTCCTTCATCGATCACTATCAACGAATTGTTATTTTCCGACACATTAAGTATCGAATTGTATGCTTCAAACCGTAGCAAAGCAATCTCGTAGTCTGTCCCATCTTCCAGCTCGATAGGTGGATAAAACGTGTTGGAGATTTTGGATGTGGATCCGCTTAGTGTGAACGTAAGAGTCATTTTAACACCTAAATGTCAGAGCTGGTGGCTTTTATAGTAAAAACGCTTGACACAAGTGTCCACAAATCAAAGTGTTGTATTTCTGATAGCGTGTAACGTTGTAAAGTAGGGTTGTATGCAGTCCAACGTAATTTACTATTTCCATAGGATATGGCAAGTCTCCGTAGCTGTCGAAATAGAAAGCATTCTTGTAACACTTTTTTAAAGCTACTCAGTGCGTACCAGGACCTTTGGCATCATCGAGGTTTACAACGATTCGCTCCTGCTTATATGGTTTGGATGGTAAGTCGTTTCTCTTGTACACGCCTCTAAAATGTGGAATATCTAGTTTTTTAGCGTATGGTTCCAAGTCGTAGTTAGTTAGGGATTTTTTTTAAACGAAGTCCTCTACCGGTCGCATAAGGTTTTAGATACAATCCTTTTCCATGGATCACGATTCCAGATCCTTTTTTGCCTAAGGCTATGCTTTCCATCATATGGTTATGACGAATGTTTTCTCGCAACTGTTTCTTGTTGGACTTTGCAGAATTTACAGCTTTAGCTATCTGTTCTCCTGCACCACCGAGAGCCCCAAGTGCAGATAAACCTGCAAATATGGGTAATAGAGGTAGTATTCCACCCATTTTTTTCGGCGATTTCAACACTCTGTTCCTTTTCTTATTCTTCTCATTCGATAGTAACTTTTTATATGCCGCTTTTAGTTTTTTAATTGTATCCATTCCAGCACACATTTTCACTTTTCCTTTCATAATTTTAGAAACTGTGTAAGCTGCAGCACGTTCCCCAAGACTCGCGTTGGCAGCCTTGACACGATTGGAGGCTTGTTGTATCAATTTCAAGTCTGCTTTATATCGATCGTTTATATCTGAGCTCTGTGCATAACTTATATCGTGCTCCTTACAGGCTTCGTCTAGAGGATTGATACCCTTATCACCTCTTTGCAGTCGTTTTTCCACTTTAGTTCCAGGTCCGCAAAAGCGATACCCAGGTATGTGTAATTCCACAGGAAATTTATCAATCAAAGTGTTAATTAATTTACCTCCACGAGCGCTGTGTCGACGTCTGCTTTGTTCTACTCGCGGCGCCATACTGATTACAACATCCTCATGTTGGAACTTTTTATATAAAAACATTCGCTTCACTGTAAAAAATTTCATTTACAGTCATGAAGGTTGAGAAGCAAATCGTGTCTCTGGAGATCCTACCCATGGATAGTTTATGTCGAGAAGAAGACGAATGCAAGCACAAAGTACTATTTCCGAACAGCACTAGGTGTATTATACATGAGCCTTGCAATTCCAGGAAGATCAATGTGCTCATGATTTAGCAAGTATTATGTGAGATATGATTAAAATGTTCTTTCTTGTTAGACGTCACGAGTTTTACCAATAAATAATTGACATATGTCAAATACAATTAGTTGCTGTTCAACCGTCAAGCTGTTAAGGTGAGAATACAAAAGCCAGTCCAGACTAGTTCTGACTAGACAAAAGCCAGTCCAGACTAGTTCTGACTAGACAAAAGCCAATCCAGACTAGTTCTGACTAAATAGAAGCCTGTCCAGACTAGTTCTCACTAGATAAAAGCCCGTCCAGACTAGTTCTGACTAGACAAAAGCCAGTCCATACAAGTTCTGACTAGGAAAAGTCAGTATAGCTATGGTATGTTAAATGCGATACTATGAACAACATTATACACTACTAGTAACTTGTATTTAGTATCATTCTACGTTTCTTCTTATCATGGATGAGAGTTGGTCAATTTGTAACAAAACTAATAACGAATGTAGAGAGAGATTCAGGGATGAGCTTTTAAGAACTAAGAGTGAAATATCTTCTCATTTTAATGTTCTAACAAAGGAAAATTACTTTTCCCTCATGCAAGGGGTTTTATGATGCTAAAAAAAGCAAAAAAGAAGACAGCTATGCAAAAAAGAAGATTGAAAAGATTTGATGTATCAGAAATAGAAGGAATAAGGAAACTAGTTGCAAAAGATGATGATACTAATATAAAACGTTACCTTTCTGCTGATGAAATATACGACGTTATTGATACCACCCATACAACAATAGGACATTGCGGTCGCGATAAAATGTTTATTGAACTATCTAGAAAATTTGCAAACGTTACAAAGTATATGATATCTCTATATCTATCCATGTGTTCAATTTGTCATGAAAAGACGACTAATAACAAACAGAAAGCCATTTCCAATCGATTTCCTCACTTGTATACGAACACTAATCACCATGCTTACCCCATCGGTAAAAAAGTACGTAGATTCGATACGCAAAAATACAATCATGTGAGTAAACAACTATTTCCTGATGAAGAATCATCCGACGAGGCTTTGACGCAACATAGAGGGATGATGAAAGAAGTACATCCGAATTATAAAATTGAATATAAATACTGAAACGATCCGAATGATCTCATTGATAGATTACGTATACTTGTGTCCTCATCTGCGGCAGGGAATTATTCTCATCACAGCGATATACAAGAAATCATATCCGAATTGAGGGAGAGAGAAATCATAGAATGAATGTGATTATGTAAGAGTTTCAAAACATAGGAAAATATTTAATAAAAGACTACGTGGACTACGGAGATTTTCAAGATACACAATATCCAATCGACATTTCCTCCTACATATCTCCTTCAGGATTTGGAAGGGGCTGATATTGAAGGTGCTTTTTATAACGAGGAACTTCAGAAATCAGAGTCTCCAGACTGTTATCTAATTGAAAAAGTGTTAAAGAACAAAGGACAGAAGGTGTTTGTAAAGCGGATGGGATTTCCAAGCTTGGGGTTAATGCTAAGGATATTGTATCTGACTAGGGAAAATAAAATATAGAATCATTTTTATACCTTTTTTCTTTTATTTGTATCCCACATGATCCCAACGTTATCATACATCATATATACATTTTATTGTCTTACACAACATTGTCGTTATACATCATATATACATTTTATTATCCTTCAACATCATATATATTGTTCTTCAACATCAATAGTAAATCATATAAAATTACAAATATTGTTTCACACATACCATATACACATTTTTACAATTTACATTTCTTAGTAGGAGGTTCCTCATAACACTCCTCCTCCTCCTCCTCCTCCTCCCTGATTTTATATTGTCCGAGAGCGAGAGTGTCTATACCGTTAGGTAAAATGTGCCTTTTGTCATCGTTGCCGCTCAAGGTGAGTTTATTCATACTGATGGAGTACACATCATGTTTGTATGATCTAATCGACCTGTTGAATGAAAAAGTCGATTGACCCACCTTGAGACAGTAGGCGTAATCTTCATATTTTACATCTTTCTCAATAACATTCTTCTTAATACCTTTCAACTACTTTATGGTTTTGTCATTAAACTTTATAGCGTATATTTTTGCTCTCAGACATACAAAACCGTTAATATAATGACCAGCACCTTCACCTTTAAATTTTCCAACCACCCCTTTGTTTTGGGAGGAATACAAAACATGATTAGAAGGGTAGACACTGGTATCCAGCTCATGTTTAATATTCAGCAAATCCCGGAAGAGATTATCGGAATCAATTTTGTAAATGAAACTGTCTGTGTCCATATAACAAAATTTCAAACCTTCTTTATACAATTTTTTCATCGTGTCATAATGAAAGTCGTACATTCTAGTTTTAGATATATCTAAAATAGACATGCCGACGTAGATAGCTTTATCAAACAGCAAGCTAGTTTTAGCAAGGTGGACTCCCACGAAATTCCCATTATAGATAATTGTATCCAAAAATTTGGATTTAGCTACCAGCTTCCTCATTAAATTTTCATCTGAAACAAGCCTAAAGTACATTCTTTTCCTTACATTCTCCATAGTTTTGCCGAAAACTGAATTGACCATCATCTTGAAGAAATCTTTTTCAAATTCATTACTGGCAGCTTTTCGCTTGGTGGCATTAAAATCAATGTAAGGTTTCATCCAATTTGATTGTTTAAAGCTAAAGGGTCTATGGATTTTCGATAATCTCAATCCGTGTTGCACGGTTTGCTTAACTACCGTGTGATGAACAACATATTTTTCCTTTGAATCCAAAGTGGTTAATAATTTTTTGTTTTTGCTATCTGGAGGAATTTTCATCTCAGCACAGAACGGTAGATCAGAATGAGCATAGTGGAGATGGTCTGGATAATCAATGTCTACTTCTAATATGTAGCCGGTGTTGGAATTATCCGGTATGGACATGATATCAAACGACTCGATTTCATCTTTGTCGAGCCAGCGAAACTCGCCTGTTGGCAATGCCTGACACATTGCATACCCATAGAGATTATTGGCATCAACATAATAGAGGTAAGATTTTTTTGCTGACTCGTCATATTCCTGACACATTTCATTGTTTGCTGTAACGTGTCTGGTGATGCATTGACATATCCCACCTCTTATACCACGCTCAATCATTTGTATCATATCCATATCGGTGAGTAAGGGTAATTTAACTTTTGTGAACTTCAACATGGCTGAACATGCAAAGCTTGGAACAGTGGAATAATACAAACAATCCATTCCATATGTATCAAAACACATCTGTCTAAAGTTTTCGAATACGTCTGTTAGAATCAAAACATCAGATTTCAAATATAGGTCCGAATATTGGCCCAAAGAGCTCAATGAAAATGAAGTCCATACATTGGTGGCATGAAGGTAATCTTCATCTGAAATATAATCGTTATTAAGCTTATTATAAAATGCTTCTTTAGGCGGCAGTTTTTCTCATTTAGAACTTCGTGTGATGATACATAGTCGTAGGGGAACACACCCTTTCGACACACCAAATCGGCGTTTTCAGCAAAAGAATTTCTTGTTTCAACAAAATTATCCTTACGTAGATTGTTTGCCAACTTTTCCATGCTGCTTGCCATGAATCGAAACGAATCTACAAATCTCAACTCCATACCTTCCCTTTTCAAATAGGAGGAGGGAATAAATTTGGAAAATGTGACATACTTTTCTCGTGTACCGGTATTAAATATAACATTGATTCGGTTTTCATCGAATCCTAACTCTTTCACTTTAAAATGTGCATCATAATTGGATAGGTTGTGTAGAACCACTGGTACAAATTTTTGATTTCTGTAATTTAGATTACAATTCCTGTGAGCGGCCCCTCTGAAACGACCGCTAACATGGCAATGGTCCCTAACTTTAAAGTTCACTTCGGTGTAGTAACCCTGCTTGAAAGTGTGACAAATGGTGTTGTTCATGTACTCTTTGTTTTCCTCGCTGGTTAGAGGGATCATAGGTTTCTTTACGCTGTTTAAAACTCGATCGATGACTTTAACATCACCAACAAGCGAGCGCATAAACTCCCCGCTGCAATCTTTCCCTCTAAACAGCCGTAACTGGGAAAACGTCCCCTCTGCATCTTTAATGAAATAGCAAAAACTGTATGGAGTATGTTTCTGGTAAGGTGTAGTCCAGCTTTTCTGCGGATCTCCCGAACATCCTGAAATCGGTTCCAATAGACATTCAAAAACAGCATAAATTACAAATCTAATTTTTTGCGAAAATTCATGCTTATTGAAGCTAACTTCAGGGTTCTTTGGAATTTCACATCTAACGGGTGTGAAAGAATTACACAACGCCAGATGGTTATCCAATCTCTCGTCCGCAGACTTGCCAGCATACGCTTGGAATTGAGTAAAACACCGTTTGCAAACTCTGGCCAATTGTCTATTAGTTGTTACAATAGGTCTTACAAAAGCGTCAAAATCGGAAATGACTATGTAATGAGAATTTTGTTCGTTACACACATACAATAGATCTCTGTGTTCCGCGAGTTCATTTTCAACCATTTTTATAGGAAAGACGAAATGCGAAATATTTTTCCCATCCTGTTTTTCCTCTAGGCCGAAAACATTGATCGAAATATTATTTCTTTTTGAAAACTTTTCAATATCGTGAAGTGAAACGGGAAATTTCACACAGTTCCAGTCGTACTTGTTACCCAATTTGGGTCTTCAAGGTAGCTGGTCCAAAATTCCTTACCAAAATCTACAAATTTGGATAAGATGCAATATTGAAAACAAAATTAATCTTCGTTATTAATATTGATGAGAGAATGTAGGTGGCGGAATTTTTCAGGCAGAATCATATGCCTACGCCCTATAAATGGGACATGTTCATTGATTCGTACCTAAACTTTGTGTAGTTTTTTATAAGACCATCCAGAGCCCAGCATGCTACATTCCTCAAGTTCCTTCTGCAATTTAGCTATGTGGTTAGCCACTATTTCACTAATGTTTGATGTCCTATACAGAATTTCATTTTTAGCTTTGAAGTTATACATTGACGCCTGTCCATCTAAATTTTCAAAGTTACACTCTACAAAAATATTAAATTTTTTCGACGTAAATTTTGTTAGTGACTCTGAAAGGAGATTCTCGATTTTGTCCTGATACGACAATAGGATAGAATCCATATCGCCAACAGGAAAATCTAATACGGCGTATGTTGCCAGTCGTGACCTGAACGCTGTTTCGATTGGTAAAAACTCACTTGTTTCTGCAGATGTTGTGGCGGTTCCTAGTGATCCAGCGTTATGGACAATTCCATCTTGATTCTGTAATAACGAAAAACAGCAACATTAACAATCGAGATTTTTCTAAACGGATGGAAATAATAGGATACTAAGATATTTCATTGTACATACCTGTGGAATGTCCCGCGTATGCATGATACCGCTAGGTCGCGACTGGTGGTTGGTTTCTGTATTCTGTAACAATACAAAATAATATTGAGTTTTATGATAAAAAAATTAAGTTTAATGTCTTGTTTAATCACTGAAATATGAATTCTCGCATTCAGTAACATGGAAAAATAATATTGAGTTTTATGACAAGACAATAAAAAAATACGTTTTCTGTCGTGTACAATAATAATAATATCATCACATACCTGTAAATGTACACCAGAAAGCCCAGGTAGGTTGGTACTTGGATGGACGGATGATGTCTGCATAGCGCCAACACTGAATGGTATTGCATTCTGTAACAAGGGAAAAATAATGAGTTTTATTCGATGTACTATGAGAGAGAAATAAGTTGGATGGCTTGTACAATAATAATAATAATAATAATAATAATAATTTCACATACCTGTGGTTGTACACCAGAAGGCCCAGGTTGGTTGGTACTTGAATGGACGGATGATGTCTGCATAGCGCCAACACTGAATGGTCTTGCATTCTGTAACAAGGAAAAAATAATATTGAGTTTTATGATAAAAATAATAAGTTGGATGTCTTGTACAGTCACTGAAATATAAGAAATAATAATAATTTCACTACATACCTGTAAATGCACACCGGAAGGTACGGCCTCCTATCCCAGCCTCGTTGGACGGGATGTGCCTGCTCCTCCGTCCCCATTGGCAGATGGAAGCGCCCGGTGTTGGTGTAGATCCCGATATGTCTGGGTTCCACCTTCCTCGAGGGATGGTGGACGTTCTGCATATGAATAGCCAAATATTTCGACGTCTTTAATGTACCGTTGCGTATTTTACATACAACGTTGTTAGCGGCGGTAGAATGATTACTAAGGACATGTCTTAACAAATTATCCCTACGTGTAAATAACACGCCGCAGATATCACACTTGTAGTCATATTTTTTATGTTGTGTGTTGACGTGCCTGTTCAAATTATGTTTAAGCCTAAATTTTGCATCACACTCCTCGCACTGGAAGTTTACGGCATACGAGTTTTCCATTGTAGATCTGCAGCTGATGACGGTTTGATAAGAAGTGAGCTTAATGCATGACGTCATGGGATTATATAGTGACGCTATGAAATAGCCTCGCGACGGTAGGAATAAAATCCTCCAATGAGAAATAATGATGACGTAATGAATTCTAGCATCGCAACGGGACAAATATATTTTTCACCAATGAAATGATGGAAGTTTAAAACATTGCTAAAGCTGTATTGAATTCTAGCCTCATGACGGGATAATACACATTTTACCAGTGGAAAGTTTAAAATTGCTGAAATGAACAGTAATTAGTTATCCATTTCCGAACAGCACTTTTCTCAAAACGTGAAGCCTAGAACATTATATAGTTGTGAAAATGTATGATTATAATTTCTCACAATAAATTGTTGACATATGTAAATTCTATCCTCGCAACGGAAAAATATTCTTTTCTAAGAAACTTGATGAATCAGTAACATTTCCGCTGACATCAACAGTAATTAGATATTAAATTCTGATCAGCGCTTTTCTTAAAGCGTGTCTTCCGGACAATGGCATAAGATACGGAAATAAAATATTCATTTTCCTGCAATAAATGCTGACACGTTATACGATAACATGTTTCTAATAATATATCATCATCAGAGATGAAGCAGTGTTTTATTATATAAAATAGAAATATGTAATACATAAGACGTATGAATGATTTTTAATTAAAGGGACAAGCATGACTGATGTTTAAAGAGAGGGATTTAACACGCGAGAATTACGCACGCACACATGCAGGTCGACTTTTGATTATGTCAGCATCTTACTGTACAACAACGATACAAGGTTAGTTCCATATGTTTAATTCATTTTAGTATGTTATAACGCAATATTAACTTTTAATATATCGCAACAGAATAACGTTGATTAATAAATTAGTCATACAATACATAATAAACGAGAAGAGGATTTAAAGGTACGGGAGTGTTGTTATAATATTACGAATATGGCTTTAAAGAAATAAGTCTCACTGAATAAAGGTTACATGAGTGCGAGATACTACTGTAATCTAGCGTCAGCATATGACCATTGTATAGTGAGGCAAGGCGAGATGATACTTCTGAATACTTCCGCTAACTCAGCTAATCTCTCACGTACGATACTGTCCTACCACATGTTTAAATCACTCAGTGGCTTTCTTTATACGCAAATTTTATAATGCCGTAATGTGGATTAGACATACAATATCTGAAAATTATCATCCTTACCCAACATACTACACCTTTGAAGCTTAATAGTAAAATCTATTGTTTTAACTTGTAAGCCAGAGGCTGAGTCAAACCCAGGGCTGGGTTTTAGGGAAATTAATTTCTTATGGAAAAAAATTGTATGATAAAATATAGTTTTAAGTCGTTAGCTACCATAATGACGTAAGCTATCTCCACTTGTGACGTAAAACATTCCACCTTCCCCTCTTATTCCGCTCATTCCACTTGTGACGTAAGCAATGTCGCCATCTTGAATTACCAATTTTTAAATCACCCGCCATCTATCAATATGCAATTTTCAAATTTCCCTCCTTGGACTCATATCCAATTTCCAAATTTTGTAATTTCAAATCACCCGCCATCTACCAATATACAAATTTTAAATTTCTCTCTTTCCGCCATTTGAAATAGGAACCGGAAACGTAGGCATTTTCATACAGTTTTTAAATATACCACCATTATGAATTTGAATTTCGCGCCACCTTCCAACATTAGTAATTGTAATATCCAATTTCCACCGTTCACAATTTTCAAATCAGCCGCCATCTACCAATATACCCATTTTAAATTTCCCTCTTTCCGCCATTTGAAATACGAACCGGAAACGTAGCCGTTTTCATACAGTTTTCAATTATACCGCCATTATGAATTTCCAAATTTTGAATTTCTAGCTTGTTCCGCCATTTGCAATAGGAACCGGAAGCGAATCACATGACCATGACAAAGGTCATGACGTCATAGCCACGCCCACTATGACGTAGGTCGTGACGTCATAGCCACGCCCACTATGACGTAGGTCGTGACGTCATAGTCGCGCCTCCCTCCCCTCCAGCGCCACCTGTCACATGATTCGTGACGTCAGAGCCGGGCCGCCTTCCCCTTCGTGACGTCATAGCCGCGCCCACCTTCCTCTACAGCGCCACCTGTCACGTGACCCAATCCAACCAATCAGAATCCGTGACGTCATAAGCCACGCCCACTTGTGACGTAAACAATCCTTCCTCCCCTCCGTGACGTCATCATTTCCCCTACCAATCCTCCCAATCCTCACCAATCCTCCTCTGACGTCAGTCACAAAACCCTACTACTATAGGCTTATGTGATATTGTCTTTAAGTTCTTCTTACAGTATGTAAATATTATTCATGGAGAAAGTTGAAAATAAAGTGTATAGGTCAATTTCCCATACATTATAAGAACTTAAAGACAATATCACAAGAGAAATTAACTTTATATCGGAAGCTGAACTTACGCGCGTGAAAGAAAATTTCCTAAAAAGGTGCCAGTGTTGTGTGGATGTAAGAGGAGAACATTTCCAACATCTCTTGTGATGGGGTAATTTTAACTGTAAATGTGAGAACCTGAATCATTACACCGACTGCGGCATTATTTGCGTGGATATTTCACCCGATCGCTCGGGCGTTGGAGCTGTGCCAGCCGCGACCCAGACTCCCGCGTCATTGGCCAACACTTGCAGAAGGGTGGCTCACTGTATAAAAGAATATGCCTTGTTTGTTGTGAACCTTTTTATAACTGAGTAATGCTGTATTGTTTTCAATACTGTAACTTCAATTTGGCGACTCTTCTAATGTTAGGTGTACTTGTTGATACTGCTTCCAATGCTAAGTAACGCATTCAGAACAACTAATTTCTTCCATATGAACAGCAACATCCATCAATTCGAGAAGTAATAAAGTACTAAAGATTGGAAACTCGTATCACAAAACCAAGTAAAGTTCCTTTTCTGGGGTAGAATCTGGCGTAGCGAGACATCCAAAATAAAGCCAGGCTACATAATACACAATGATGCAACCCCAACAACTCTGGCGAGGATATCATCTCCCACCAGACAATATGCCTTTTGTCGTGCTTGAGAATAGAGCTTATCATAAGATCGTAAAGAGGAAAGGATTACCCAACTACCACCCAACGTTGATGGATGGCTAAATAAAGGCCCAGACTTAAAAAGAGATCACAATTGTAAGATTTGCAGAACCAGGGCCCTATTTAATAAAACTCGACAGGTGTAACAAATACGACAATTATGTCAAATCTGACAAATTTGTCAATATGTTATGGCAGTTGTATTTTTCATAAATATTACAACTTTTCCTTACATTACAGGCAATTTAATGTAAATTGTCAGACCAAAAGAACCCATTTCATAAACGCGACAATTGTATGTCAAACCTAAAGATCACTTTAGTACGCCGTAGATGGCTCTCACATACGTGTCTCAACATCGAATATGATATCTAAGCAATCGATTATTACTATCGAAAATAATTGAAATATAGGCCTATTTCTCTTTTAAAACAAAGTCACTGCAATTGAAAGTTAGGTTAATCTACTGCCTAAAAACCCTGGGTGGTCTCATGTCTATTTCTCATCACTTTCACTACTACTAGTGTTCATTATTAACAAGACAATTTAGCAAGTTTATTTACAAAGTTTAAATCACAAGAAAGTTCGCCCAGTTGTGCTACACATTTACATAAACTACTCTGTTGGCCTACACATGAAAGATTGCCTGTCACTTCTTTAATGACATTTCTACATTTTTTGTAAATTTGTAAATATGTCAGCAAAAATTAATGTTTCATAAATCATAAATGGTAGGATTCCTAAGATTTGACATACTTGTCAGACGTTTACCTGTAAACCCAAAAGTTTTGAGAAACAACAATATGTAAAATTGTCATACAAATCTACAAAATTGTCTTGACATTTATGTAAAGTTGTTGGCTTTTTTGAAGAACACAATTGTCAAAATGTAAACTTGTAAGACAATTTTATGTCACCTGTCACCTGTAAAATTGTAACTTTCATTAAATAGGGCCAAGGCGTGTAGTGTTGTATTAATTATAAGGTAATCACTACACCGACATTAATGTTTACCCACTCCCGGATGAGACAATATTTGATATTTGGTAAACTTGTATATTTTATTCTCTAAGCAACGGAGACATTAAAAATGGCGGACACAATAATGTGAGTTCAAACCTTTTATTTGGAAGTTTGTTGTGGCTAACCGGTAAATTGTATAAACGAATAGACTGCACAAATGCTACTGGATTCTTGGAGATCACCGACTTAGGTCCTATGAGTATCTCCGTATCTCCATCAGGTGTAGCTTAGAAACCTTTTCTTTTTTATGTAAATTTTATACGTTTACCACATTATTATCAGTTTATTTCACATACTTATGGGACAGATACGGTCACCAAATTTGATACACATATAGGCACATCCTACTGCCATAAGCAGTGGCGTAGCTAGACTTTATGTTCTGGGTAAACTATATTTTTAAAAATTGAAGTTATAAAAATCAGGTAAACTGATGTAACAAAGTGCCAGTATGTTTTTGTTTAATCGGTTATGATTGCAGTTATGATATGCAGAATACAAAAAAAAGTCAAATAGCCGGTTTCGGGATTTGAACCATGGAACTCCAGAATGTGAGGCCAAGACGTTACCATCTCAGCCACCTGGGTCATTTTAACGGTCTAGTTGGATAAACGCATTTAAAGTAATAGTGTTGTCATAGCTAACTGTATTTTAATTGCCAAAGCCTTATAAGATCACAGTAAAACAATTGACTATGTTGTCATGATAACTGATGTGCATTTCATAAATTCTTTCGAATACGTATATTACCATAAAATAGGCACTAAATTGAGCATAACCCGGAAACAGGTCAACCGATTTTATCCAATATCAATAGACGCCTTCCCATGGCCATTATAAATGTGTATACCAAGTTTCATAAAAATCCGGTAAAGCATATTTGAGTTACCGCGTCTATAAAATAGACACTAAATTGGGTTTTACTACGGCACCGGTCTACCTACTGGTCCAATATCAGTAGACGTCTTCCCATGTACATTATAAATGGGTATACAAAGTTTCAAGGAAATCCAATAAAGCATATCTGAGTTATCGCGACTTCTTATATATTAACATAAGAGGCACTAAATTGAGCATTATTCCGGTACTGGCCAACCAATTTGGTCAAATATCAACAGACGTCTTTCCATGGACATTATAAATGCGTATACGAAGTTTCATAAAAATCAGATAAAGCGTAATCGAATTATTGCGCCTTTAAAATATACACTTAATTTGGTTTTACTCCGGTACTGGTCAACAGATTAGGTTCAAATTCAATAGCGCACTTTTCATGGGCGTCATAAATGGGTATACCAAGTTTCATGGCAATCCGATACAGCGTATTTGAGCTATGGCGCCTTTCTAATATAATCTATTAAAATAGGCACTAAATTGGGCATTACTCCGGTACCGGTGGACCGATTTGGTTCAATATCAATAGGGTTCTTCCCATGGGCATTATAAATGTGTTTTCCAAGTTTCATGAAAATCCGAAAAAGCGTATTTGAGTTATGGTGCGTACAGACACACGGACAGACGGACAGACAGACGGACAGACATTTTTTCGTCCACCACACAATCTCATAAAGTACCATACTGGCACTTAATAATTGTCTAAATTGGACACGAATTCTCAAGTATTCATAGCGTTTCAAATAAGGTTTGCACATGAATTCTATTTTGTAAAGGCCTATACCTATATGAAGTGTTACTATTGTTATTAAGTGCCAGTATGGTACTTTATGAGATTGTGTGGTGGACGAAAAAATGTCTGTCCGTCTGTCTGTCCGTGTGTCTGTACGCACCATAACTCAAATTCGCTTTTTCGGATTTTCATGAAACTTGGAAAACACATTTATAATGTCCATGGGAAGAACTCTATTGATATTGAACCAAATCGGTTCACCGGTACCGGAGTAATGCCCAATTTAGTGCCTATTTTAATAGATTATGGCGCCTTTCTAATAGAAAGGCGCCATCTCTCAAATACGCTGTATCGGATTTCCATGAAACTTGGTATGCCCATTTATGACGTCCATGAGAAGTGCCCTATTGAATGTGAACCTAATCTGTTGACCGGTACCGGAGTAAAACCCAATTTAGTCTACTTTAAAGGCGCAATAACTCAAATACGCTTTATCGGATATTTATGAAACTTCGTATATGCATTTATAATGTCCATGGGAAGACGTTTATTGATATTGGACCAAATCGGTTGGCCAGTACCGGAATACTGCCCAATTTAGTGATTTTATGTTAATATATAAGAAGTCGCGATAACTCAAATACGCTTTATTGGATTTTCCTGAAATTTTGTATACCCATTTATAATGTACGTGGAAAGACGTCTACTGATATTGGACCAAATCGGTGGACCGGTACCAGAGTAAAACCCAATTTAGTGTATATTTTAAAGACGCGGTAACTCAAATACGCTTTACCGGATTTTTATGAAACTTGGTATACACATTTATAATGTCCATGGGAAGACGTCTATTCATAATGGATAAAATAGGTTGACCTGTTTCGGAGTAATGCTCAATTTAGTGCCTATTTTATGGTAATATACGTATTCGAAAGAATTTATTAAAAAAAATGAAAATCAGTTATCTTGACAACATAGTCTATTGTTTTACTGAGATCTTATAAGGCCTTGGAAATTAAAATACAGGTAGCTATGACAAAAACATATTGATTTACATGCGCTTATCCAACTAGACCGTTAAAATGACCCAGGTGGCCGAGATGGTAGACCTTTCTTCTTCCGTAAGCCCTGCTTAATGAATAAATCTGGAGCTTAACTTGGAAATCAATTTAAAAAAAAACATATTCTTCATATCATAATTGCAGTCATAACTGATTAAACAAAAACATACTGGCACTTTTTTACATCAGTTTACCTGATTTTATTATTATTATTGTTATCATCATCATATTTATATTTTATATTCCTCCAACTCTCCATTTCTTTTCTCCGCCAAATAGCAGACTCAATTTATGACTGTAACTACCAGTTAACGAATTAAATTCACTGTACTAAGACGTGTTAAATGTCCGTTTTTTATTTTTTTTAATGAAGACAATGTCAGGCTCAGGAGTTGTTCAACTTAATTTCACACTCTTTTTCATAAAACAGGATCGTAAACGGGGTTTTAAATAGGTGTTACATTTTATTTTTCATATTATCAATAAACAGAAAAGGCAGAATGTGTACTCCCCAGTGAATATTCCAAAATTAATAATATGTGTAAAATTTAACACACCATTTTCCTGTTAAATATAGAGGCAAAATGTATACTCACTTTTCGTAGTATATGTGATATAATAAATATAGTATTGTTCAGTATTAAGAATGTAATCATAAACTTACTGTGGTTTTTACATTCATTTTTCAGACTTGACGGAGGGCTACTGTTCACACGTCAAACCAAACGTAAGTACGCAATTTATTTTGATGAATGTATCTAATAAGTACCCGTAATTGACGTAACGTGCATTTAAAAAGGAATTTGCTTTTTGCAACAATCTGCCAATCAATATTTCAAGTTTAAATGATAATGAAATTGTGTTTTTAAGTATGTGATAAATCACTTCCTCTGATGACGAATTCATTCAGATCATTAATGGATATTTTATTAGTATAAACCTACTGTTCTCAGGGGAGACATGCTTTCTCCATCTTCAAGACACCAATCAGGAATTTCCTCGGTCTACGGATTAGTTCATAATCGATAGTAAAGTAAAGTGTTCCCTATTCAGGCCTATTTACCCCCAAGATTGCTCTTCGTACTCATTTCTGTTTGAGGCTGAGTCAACCCCAGGGCCATAGTGCCACCAGAATGATTAGGCCAACGACCTCATCGGGGATCGAACCCGCGACCTTCCGGTTTGTAGCGCAGCTTCTCAACCACTACGCTACGGCGTACCCCTCATAGTTTATACAAATTTTAAGATGACTTGGTATTGGACTAGAGCGTACGTTTTATAATGATGAAATCTCTTCTCTATATATAAGGCTTTGTCCTGACTGACTGACTGATTGACAGGAATCAACGTAGAGCCTAAACTATAACAGGTAGAGACTTGGAATTTTGACAGTAACTTCGTTTCATAATGTAGGTGCTCACTAAGAAAGGATTTTGAAAAATTCTGATTCTAAATGGCAAAAAATAAATGTTTTTGAGAATACTTAATCCCTTTTTACACAGAATTATCGAAACAAAATCACAGAACATATTGTTGCCAGTTTTATCAAATGGGTTTTGATTAAATGAAATGGAAGTTTGACAAATTAGAGAAGGTATCAATACACGGCCTCCTTTATTGTACACCTCCTTTAGGAGGCCGTGATCAATATAATTCATGTTATCTATATTAATAAAAGGAATTTTCGTGGGCCATCGCTTGATTTTGTAAGTCCATCCTGGACGATTCATTTGTTTAGAATATCAAGGCACGCAGACATATGAAATGTTCAACCTACACGGAAGAGGGATATTCAATATAGTCCTAAATATGGCCAAGCATTGTTCGATTTGGACGAAACTCACTATACAGGGGTATTCTGGGCCAAGGAACTCGAATCTGAGGTAGCTTTTACCAGTCGATGCTATATAAGGTATGTAGTCCACGCGATTTAGGTGTTAATAAATATAATGATTTAACTATTATGCTCTTAATTTTTAATTCATGAAATAATTATCGCGGGCGAAGCCGCGGGCACATCCTAGTGACTCTAATAAATGAGAAGTGTGATTATCTGTAACAAAAAAAAAATTAACTTGGGATACTACGGCGTGACAATTCTGGCATAAATAAGACTGAAAACTAAATACTATGGCACTGGTATAGCAGAAACAAACTATAAGTAACTGAACCGAAAAAGGCAAAGTAAACTGTTAAGCGAGCAGTACTAAAAATCAAACTGATGGGCCAAAACTAATTTTAATCAAAACTTATGGATTATTAATTAAATAAAGTAAACTCATGATAACCTCGTCACATCATGCAGCCGAGGATATCTTGAAGATACAGCGGGCTCTATAGTTGTACTTTAAGACTGGATATTACATTATAAATTACGTAGCAGGAAGAAACAACGCACGACCGCTCACAACCCGTAGCACGGGTGCAGCTTAATAACCATGCGACACTTGCATCAAAATATCCGAGTCAGAGTCTAGAGTACGCGGACGAGAGGTAATACAGGTTGGTCCAGAATTATTGCGTCATAAGAGAAGCAATGCACGATAAAACGGAAATTGAGAGAGAAAGGCAGCAAGTTTTGAAAAATGAAAACAACATGAACATAATGTAACAAAATAGTGCACATACTTTAATTTAAGATAATTTTACTGTATTTTTTACAGAAATTCTCGGCGATGATATTCGTTAACAACTTAGATAATTATTTCCATTTACAGTACGAACAATTCAATTATACTGGACGAGGTGACAGAAACAGTAGTGTTCTTTTACTCTTATTTCGGAGATCGCGGATTCAAACCTCGTTGCCAGCCAGTTTAACGTGAATTTTTTATGGTTTCCCCAGTCGCAAACGTAGCGTAGTGGTTGAGGCGCTGCGCTACAAACCGGAAGGTCGCGGGTTCGATTCCCGATGAGGTCATTGAGATTTTTCAATTGGCCTAATCCTTCTGGTGGCACTATGGCCCTGGGGTCGACTCAGCCTCTAACAGAAATGAGTACCAGGAGCAATCCTGGGGGTAAAGGCGGCCGGTGCGTAAGGCTGACAACCTTACCACCTTCATGTTCCGAATGTCCAAAATCTGGGAGCCTCAACCTCCTGGAACCCTCTGGGCCTCCATGGCCTGTACAGGGATCACTTTACCTTTTACCAGTCGCAAAAGCAAATGCTGAATTGGAAAATATATTCTTACCATTGTCATCATCAGTTATTAGGATTTCATCCTGTATCAAAAAGATAATAATGTAGTTTATATTTAAATTTGCCAGAACTATAATAGGCCTACATGAATAATAATAACAAACGTATATCAGTAGTTACGTGGCATACTGGCATACCCATAGAACCTAACACGTGATATGACAGTACACTTAAAAGGTGCATAAATAATGTTAAGTTCTTTAATGGCGGCTATAACAATATCCACCATGTCATCATCATCATCCTGACACGTAGTAATCCTGTAAGAACTGTTACGTCTACAAAAAATTTTCCGTCCATCTTTTTGGAGGGCGACCAAGTGATCTCTTCCCATGTGGTTGGTAGTTCAATATTGCTCTGGGGATCCTGTCTCTTGCCATCCGTCTTACATGCCGCAGCCAGTCCTCCTGATATTTCTGGATGTAGTGTAGAATTGGATCCATGTTGAGTTCCTGTAGTATATCTTCATTTTTGATGTGATCATATTTGGTGTGGCCCGCTGTCCTACGCATGAACCTCATCTCACTGGCTGTAATTCTACTCCTGTCACATTGTCTTAGAGTCCACGCTTCACTGCCATAGCAGAGGACAGGTCTTGCAAGGGTTTTATATAAACGGAGTCGAGTGTGTCTCTGGACTAGGGAAGGTTTCATAACTTTATTTATTATACCCAGTGATTTATTAAATTTGGTAATTTTCTCGGGTATGTCCATGTCCGAGTAAAATGATAATTTGTAGCCTAAATAATTGAAATCATTAACTCGTTCTAAAATTCTATTGTTGATACATATTTTGCTTTGTACTGGGTCTTTGTCACAGAAGGCCATGATTTTTGTTTTATGAGGTGATAATTCCATATTAAAGGCATTTGCAATTAATGACAAGTTATGTGTTGATCTCTGTAAGTCATCTTCCGTGGTAGCGAGAAGTACTAAGTCATCAGCGAAAATCAGAGTGTCCAAACTTAGATTCCTGTTTATATATATGTGGCCATGTCTTGTTCGTCTGAACTCACGGATAATGGCATTCATATATATGTTGAACAATAAAGGAGAAAGTCCGCAGCCTTGCCTTACTCCTGAATTTATAGAGCACCAGTCAGATAGTTTGTTTTCTATCTGGACTGCAATCATAGTTTCTCTGTACAGATTATATATATTTTGGATAACTTGTTGTGGTATATTGTCTGCTACTAATATACTAAATAGTTTGCTGCGATTTATTTTATCGAAAGCTTTAACGAAATCTATAAATGCCATATGTGTTTCTACATTGTACTCTCTATGCTTTTCGATCAAAAGTTTCAAGGTGAAGTACCCATCACAGCATGATCTACCTCTCCGAAATCCATTTTGCTCTTCTCCCAAAATTGTCTCATAGTGTCTGTATAATTTCTTTTTATGATGGTTGTATAAATTTTGTAGCCAGAATTAACAGGCTAATACCTCTATAATTATCACAGTTGTTTCTATTGCCTTTCTTATATATAGGTATAACGACTGCTTTTGCCCAGCTTTTGGGTGGCTCTTTGCCATCCCAAATTTGATTGTAGAAAGAAAGGAGTCTTACAAGAAAAGATTGGTCTCCATATTTAAAAGGTTCTAGGGTTAGTCCATCTTCGCCTGGTGCTTTGTTGCATCTCATACTTTCAAGAGCTGATGTGAGCTCATCAAATGTAATCGGCTCTGTGTATATGTTTGTGTTACCTGATAGGTCCAGTATAGTAGGGGTATTTTGTTGCCAAAGATTTTGATAAAAGGACAACCAAGATTCTTTAGAGATGATATTTAATTTGGCTGCCTCTTTAATGTCTGCATTCAAAAATTTTAGAATTTTGTATGTTTGTGGTTGAGGTCTTGTCATATCATTTTCTACCATGTAAATCTGATAATCATGTCCCAAGGGCGCAATTTAAAAATGTATGCTATGTTCTGTGTTGTGAGAGTTCACACTAACACCGTTTCAAATGATAAGTAATCGATCATAATTCTATCCCACCCACATAGAAAATAATGGAACAATAAACTATCCATAAAGTGGCTTTGTGTTCACCTTTTATTTCTCTCTCTCTCTCCGTGTTCTGCAATCTGTTATAAGGAAGAGGATTTAGTGGATGTCAATAATATAAATGCACTCACTCACTGACTACTACGTCACACGTTCCTACTCTTCAGTTAATCCTCAAGATATTGGCGGATCCATAGATTTATAGTCAGCTGTTTTTATATTAATTAGATTTTACAATTAACGGATCTGGACTGAATAATGATATTTTATCTTTGATTTGGCTCAGTTTTATAAGCAGAAGTGAAATTGACTGCCAGTTTATTTAACTATTATCTTCTGTGGAGACCTGGACGGGATTAGGATTGGAATGCGAGTGAACACGACCTAGGTGTCAGCGAACCAAACCGAGAACTAGGATTTATTCCGGGAAGATAAATTTTTCTCTATAGAATATAAAACAAATTTATACTTCACTATTCCAGTCATATGCCTCGTGTTTGATATTGACCAATAAAGTTTAGCAATTCCTCGGATATAGACCAATCATAATCGTTTATCTTATAATGTCCTTCCTTGGGTCGTAAGGATGCAATTTTATCTGATAAAACGTCAGATCTTTACGGGACACATAAGACATCAACGTGGGGGATTAATATGTCACATGCTCCCATTGACCGGAAAGAAAACATATTACTTTACACAAAATAATTTGTTTCAAAATTCCAATAATAAAAAATGTACATCGATTAAAAACACAATATCGCTTCGGTCCAAGCCAGTTCGTGTGCATTTATTCTGTTCTGCTGTTAGATTACCTGAATTAAGTTAACTGTGTCTTATAAGCACTATTGGTAGCACTGGAAACTCAAGTTTACGAGTTTCATCAGATAAATTCTATGGATAAACTCGTAAACTCTCGTGGGATTACCTATGACAACAACGTCAAAATCTGTATGAACAAATTTATGTTTTATCATAACAGCAATAAGAATGGCATTGAAAGAACATAGTTATTATGCAACTATCACTGACCTAGCTCAAGTATGTAATTGTTTGGTCGCCTACCATATTTAAATCTGCAACATAGCTTTCCTTTATCTACGACCGTGAGGCCGTCGTTAGTGATGATGGATTTATAATAAATTGAGAAAGAAGTTATATTGCTTACCACACAATATCGATTCCTGATTACATGAGCCACTTTGCTATATAGTTCCATCTATTTCTAACTAGCACAAAGAATGATAGGCTATTCTCTACAACAATAATGTCTACAACTCTGGCAAAATATTTAAATAATTCCACTTCCTGCTGCTTCCTTACTTTAATAATTGACATTATATTCTCATTGTGGTGTTACAATAGGACAGCATATTATGGCTCATTCACAATGAAAACGGAAGACACAAACTTATGAGATGGACGAATGTCTTTGAAACCAAAGTTAAAGTTATTAAGTTTATTGCACGAATAAAATGAAAGATATGGATGACAGAATCACTTGATGTCTGTTATGAGAAAAATATTTATGGTGCATTGTCCATTAGTATGGAAATATCTATCGTTAACAAAATCTGGTAATTTCAAAATATTGAACCCATTTCCAGTTAACATTCCTTATGTTTTAAAACTCTCCCTCAAAGACTACCTTGAATCAATCATGAATACAAATACAGAGATTCGTGTTAGAAAAACAAAAATATTCCTCAATAAATTACTAGAACCCCAAACACAGAATGCATCGCACAAAATAGACTCAGGCTGGGCGTATAATAAGAATGTTATATGTAGACCTGGGATTTTAGGCGCTAAAAAATTAGTTTTAGGCACCTAAATTAGGCTTTTAAAAAAGTAAATAGGCTTTTAAAAGAGAAAGACGGTACTTAAAATATGCTTTAAAAACGTTTAAATGGATAGAAAATAGACTTTAAAATATTACAATATACACTTAAACTGTAACATGGTCTCTTTTTACTGCAAGAAAAGTGGTATACCTATTCTTAACAGAATTAACTGCAAAATTAGGCAACAGGAACTATATTCACTTAAACAGATGTTCTTTCATTGGTGACTTGACACAGTAGTTCTTCCCCTTAATCCTCCCCCTCTCCCGTCAGTCAGCATTCCTTTAGCGACTATTGTTTGGAATAATCATGTTTCTGTGAAAAAAACCCACCTCTGCTGTTCTGCTTTTCATTATAAGATTGTAAAAATTACAGAAGTTGAATTTTATTTTAAATGTACCAAATGGGCATTTTAGGCACTAGAAATTAAAATAGGCTCTAAAGGTCCAAATAGGCATGTTAGGGCACTATAAAACTCTATAAGTGTAAGTGATTTATCATGAAACATCCACATATTTAAAAATTTGCATGTTATTTCATAAGGAACAAAATAGGCATTTGCCTTAAAATCCCAGGTCTTGTTATATGTCAGTTCTGAGAAAGTTCCTAAAAATTCCTATATCGTAACAGAATAATTGCAATGATTACATTTGTACAATGGACTTTCCAAGACATGCATTCATCAAAAGTAGCACCTATAAATGTTACAGTCTACAAGCTCTCAATTTTTTATATGATTTACTAGCTGAAAAGTCCCGGCGTCGCCCGGGTTTTGTATTTTGTAAATTGAAATTAATTTATGGAGGACTTTCGATTTTGATAGGTCCATAGGATTATATAATATATATGAACCTTGTAGAAATATCATTGTGGGCATTGAAAGGGTCTATTGCCATATTTCGCAATCATACCTGTGGACCATGACTTCTAATTTTAAGTTGTTATCTATATACTAATTGTTAAAGCTTCAATATTGATTTAATCTGTTTTATTTTACTGTGTACATATATATTTGTTGTTGGTACTCTTTGTCAATGGCTACCTGCAGGTGTTGCAGGAAGAAATAAAATAATAAATAAATAGAATTTGAAATGAGGAAGAACGACTTATCACACTCAAACTATTCCCTCAGAAAACGCTAGATATTGCTATTTATGGCTCATAGAGGATGTCGAAAGTTGCATTCCGTTGCTTCTACACACCATGCCTGGGAGGGGTTGAAATAAGAAGAAACAGAAATTCCGGATATATGACAGAAAATGTCATTTCTCACTCTCATGTTACCATACAACCGTTCCAGGACTGAAATAAAAAAATTATATTACTTTCATACTTTCTTCCCCAAAAACCGGGGACATAATATACAGAGTGTTAATGAATAACACTGAAATATTTTACCTGTGTATAGAGGGGACGTAGACAAGCAACTTTCATTAGGAGATTTTTGCAAGCATTTTTTTCTAATGTTAGAAGCTAGTGGCGGCCCTGCCGTGGGAGATCTTATGCTGTAAAAGGAAATATTGAATCTATAGAGCAAAAATCTCCTGATAAAAGTTGCTTGTCTATGTCCCCTCTATACACAGGTAAAATATTTCGGTGATATTCATTAACACTCTGTATAGCGGGGATAGGACTGAAAATGTTCCATCCTATTTTGTCTTCTTTTAGATGCTTAGGGCCTATGATAAACATCCCTATTTCTCAACTACACAAAAGCTACAGCTATGAATAACGTATCACAGTGGATAGGATTTTTTTACCGACTTCTGATATAGCATACTCATTGACAAACCCTTAAGCTGTCCCTGCAATACGACCGTTTATTCTACATCAAAATACGAAGTGAGGAAATTATATTTTCCACGTCGAGCGTAGAGAAAGTTATTTGACTGCATCTCATTGTGCTTTATTTTCGTGGATTTCATTTTTCATTAATTATATTTACCAATTATTACATCGATAGCATCAGAATTTGTTAAAGCCCGGTATTATGTAGTTCCCAAATCCCTATGTGAACACTGTAAACAATACACTGTTGTCATGTGAACTGAATTGGATTTTATTTTTTCAGTATAATATTTTCAGAAACTATATAAATTTTCAAGGAAAGGAGAGGCTTGTTTGAATTTTAATGTTAACCGCGTTACTTCCCGGGCTTAACTGGGTAAGTGTGCAAAATTTTGTGCAAATTGGTCTAGAAATGTAGATTTATTTGTTATGTAAACATGTGACAGCAGAACTCTCAAACTGTGCCTCATGTCACATTTCCGGCTTTTTCCGTGGTTTTTCCAAAAATTGTCTTTCGTACAAACCTTTTCCTGACAATTACGAAAAAATCAGCCTAATCGGTCGAGCCGTTTTGTGATGCTGCGACATGTAACTTACATGTGGCAATTGATTTTTATTTATTTACACTAAAATCTATATTCATGTGAGTTCTTCCCCAATCTCTGGCATCGCGAACAATTCGGCTTGTATGAGTCGAAGGGGGGTATGGTAGGATCGCCGTCCCCCTGGAAGTTTTTTTTACACATAAAAATCTAAACTATATGACTATAAGCAACTAATGTGAAGTGAGGCTTAAGTTTCCACATACTGATAGTAAGCACTTTTTTGGACAAAAATGAGTTGTAACCATCAGTAACTTAGATTTGAGAATGTTTAAGTAATTTTTATTATTAAATGAGAAATTTCCTCAAAACAGAGGTTTGTCTCCAACCAAACAAATACAACAGTCAAGCACTATCACATAACTCATCCTGACACACAAAATATGATACCACCATTCAGAACTCTACACTGCTCACTACATTTCGCTACTTATCCCCGTCTTGTACATCTTCCTCCACTAAACCAAATCTTTCCATTGACATGCGTACATTCTGTATCCAGGTAGTAGCAGGTCGTCCTCTTCCTCTTCTTCTTTTACTTTCCCATTCCTGTACGATTCTAGGTATTCTGTCTTCTCTCATTCTAAGTACATGTCCATACTATCGAAGTCGTTTCCTTTCAATTGTGACTGCACTCTCTTCTTCTACTTCCATAATACGTCGTATTTCCGTATTCCTAATCCTATCTTTCCTAGATATCCTGGCAGACCGTCTCCAGAAGTCCATTTCCAGTGCGTTCAATCTGTTAACCTGTTTTTTATTTAATGTCCATGTTTCTGCTCCGTAGAAGATTATACTCTGTAGTATGGTTTTGAATATTTTCGTTTTTGTACTATTGATTATATTTCTACTCCATAAAATTGAATTTAACATTCCTATTATTTTCTTTCCACTAGTAATCTTTTGATTAATATCCATATTTGATGTACCCTCTATTTCCAGGATTGAACCCAGGTATCGAAAATTTTGCACTTTTTTAATCCGTCTCCCATCAATGTATAGCTCATCTAGATAATTCGTCAAATATTCTGTCTTATCATAGTTTATCTTCAGTCCCCACCTTTGATATTCTATTGACAACTGACGACATACATAATTGGCATCTTCTCCATCCTGCGTTATTATTACCTGGTCATCTGCAAACAACAAGTGGTTTAAATATATTTCTTCTGATACCTCCAATCCCATTCTTTTACATTTCCTTGACCATATACGAAGGATGATGCCTATTATACTTTTAAGAGTGTTGGTGACATGGGACATCCCTGAAGTAATCCTTTGCTTTTTCCGAATTTCCCAGAAAGTTTCCTCCCTATTTTAACCTGGCAGACATTGTGTCTGTATATTTGTTGTATTATTTTTATTACTGAAGTTTCTATGTTAGCCATATTTAATGCCTTCCAAAGCAGTTTCCTTGGTACAGAATCATATGCTTTTTCAAGGTCTATGAACACCAGACCAATATTCTCTCCCTTTCTATTGCATTTCTCTAGAACTTGCCTCAGCGTGAAGATATGATCTATACAGGATCTTCCCGTTGTAAATCCACATTGTTCTTCTGGTCCCTTTCAGGGTGCAGCGCCACGAAGTTTATATTATGTTATATGTATTTAATTCTAGGAAATGTAAAAAAATACAACATTAATAGCTTGTTGGCAGCTTAGGATGTTGCGATTTCGCTCTGCATAGGGAAGAAGCGTCTAAATTGAAGGAGGCGATTCGGAAAAAGCGGCCTGGCCTTCTCCAATCTGGCGTTCTGTTGTTGGATGACAATGTGAGACCACACTCGGCGATGGCAACGCAAAACCAACTCTTGGTAAGGAGCTCCTAGCCCATCCGCCATACAGTCCTGATCTTGCACCCAGTGACTTCCATCTGTTTCCGGCTTTGAAAAAGACTCTCGGCGGAAGGCGCTTTGGGAGCACTGCTGACGTCACACAAGCCGTTCAACGCTTCTTCCGTGGCATGAAATAGAATATAGAACCGACATCAGTCATGTTTCTCTATTTCCGTGGTGATATTGGTTGAAGGTAGTTTAATGATTATGATGGTTATTTTACGTCTTCATTTTATTTTAATAATCTTTTCGATAATATTTATTTAAATTAAATTAATTTTACTCTTGTCTCGACTCATAATGTAAACAAAAAATTTCCACTCATTCCCCAGTTTTATGGAGTTCTTACGTGACGTGTAGTTAATCTACAGATTTAATCATAACTAAGAGCTGTGTCACGTAAACCAAAAATACTACAGAATGTTCCCGTTGATAAGATTTATCGGTTTCAAGTTTTCCTTCCCCCTCAAAAAAAGTATTCTGAAAATGACCTCTCTGGATTCATACAAAAAAAAAAAAAAAAAAAAAAAAAAATCCAACAAGAACTAAACGATCCTATACCTGTATTATGGGTGATGATGACCATGAATTCATGATATACCTGAATGCAGATCTAGATCGTGACCACGTTTCATTCAATGCTCTTTCAGGGAAGGTCGGAGATTTCATATTGTCTCTCGCGGGTTAGGGATAAACGGACAACAAAACACTCTCTCTCTCCTGAATTTAGAAAGAAACTTTTTTTACTAAACCACGGCTTCCTGATTCAGTAGCTACGGTTAATGGTATGTTTAAGTAATACGCGGTGGTTGGTATCTTTATTTCAGGATTATAAACAAACAACGGATACATTGTACGGAGTAAGCAGTGTTGATAAGAAAGCATTGAATTTCATGCAGTCAGTCTAGAGGTGTACATATTCTGATTTTAGCTTGCCTGCCCCTTTGAAATTCTGCAACCAGTCACAGCTTTTAACTTGCTTGACTTGAAAGCAAGCCAGATTACAACGATGATAAGAAATACTGTCGCTATGAGTCACAAGCTCTTCATAACTTGGTGGGTTGCACAGGACCTAAGGAAACTGCAAGGCCTGGCGGAAAGAATATGAAACTGGGTATAGCAGTGCACTGGTAAGTCGTGCAGTTACGTAGTTGAGGAACTTCAGATGTATTTAGAGAATTTTACCCTGAAGGAAGCCGAGGAGAAACTAAAATGTGAACAGTTTGAATTAATTATCAATGAACAAAGGTACTAGTCCGGCATGGGAAAAATTTCCAAACATTTTCGAGAAAACATCATAAAATCATTAATAACAATAACAAAAATCCCTTTAGGCAAGCCTACAAGCTGAGGTAGATTTCGAAGTGCTTTTGTTTTAATTTACTGTCGCTGCGTAGCACTCTTCTTCTTTAGCCTTGGCATGACAAACCCGCAATAATAACTGCAAAAAAGAGGAAAGAGAACTTTTTAAAACATTCAAATCTCGCCTTATAGGAGAACTATCAAGAAACTAGTTATTGATTTGTAGAGTACTCATCAAGAGCTTTTCAACGATACTCCACAAGACGTAGTTTCGAAAATTTCGAATTTCCATCCCCATACCCCCATCCCCACTCTTACTCCCAAAACCCCCGAATCGTTGGTGTCACTGTGATCTCCATAAGGAGTACTCTAATTTATTCAATCAAAGTTTCCCTCTATACTTCATAGGGGCCGAGATATAAATGTTTTAAAATTTCAACCCCCTCCCCCGACCAACCCCTCCCCCGACCAACCCCTCCCCCGACCAACCCCTCCCCCGACCACCCCCTTAGGCCAATTTTGCTCATTAACGAACTTGTCTGAACTATTGGGCCTAGAAATAACATAATAAAATTTGATTCAAATATCTTGAAAATTACGGCCGCTAGCGTGTAAAGATATTTATGCATATATATAAATATATATATATATATATATATATATATATATATATATATATATACACATATACATATAGACTACTGTATATGTGAATATAAATATCACAATTTTTTAACAGGCGGTGGTTTCGTACTTAGGGAGGCATGAAACGTAACGATATGAACGATTTTTTTGAAAGTCATTAGGTAGATTTCTCTTCGAAATCTACCTAATAATAAAAATAATAATTGTGTTAAGACGCTAAAACGATTTTTAATACTTTATCCACCTTTTATTTATCTGCATGGTGAATTTCTTCTACCAGCATGTAGAGAAGCAAGAAAGTATTACCTACACTCAGCAACTACAGTTGTTTAGCTGATAGGAATGTCGCAAGCTTATTCTGACTTGCCTAGGCTGGGTTTGACCTGACCCATCGGGCTTAAAGAAACCTGCCTGCTTCCTAGCTATGACGCTGGCAACTTGCTTGCCTGGCGTTCAAGCGGGTTTGGGCAAGCTAAAATCGAGATTTGTACACCTCTGAGTCAGTCACAGTACACATCCTCACGTTGTAACTTGAATTGATCCCAAAGTTGCCTATAATGTGAAATTGTTCCGAATTGCAATGACTGTTTAGTTCATGAATCAACCAATTGCATATGTCTGTCGTCATTGTTTTAGCCTAAGTTTTATGTTTATCAAAATCCCACGAAAAATTACGAGTTTATCGATATATTTGCGAGAACGAAGTTCCAGCATACTTATCTTATGAAACTCGTAATGTCGAGTAGAATTTATTAAGACTATTCCATGAATAAAATGTAAACGATTTTGGAAATAATTACTTTTTTACTTTGTTGACAATATTCTATCAGCCGTAAGATCACGGCATACTAGATGCATGAATCGTTTCGAGTTCCCAATGCTACCAATAGGATGTACCAGAAGATGGAGAGCGTCGTGGTAGTTGCTTACATCAAAACACTATAAAAACATAAGAACTGGCTTGCATCGAATCTAAGTTCTTTTTTAATCAATTGACGTTTATGTTATTTTAATTTCCAAACAAGTTATGTTATATACAATAATGTGTTTTCAATCGGTTCACTGACAGATTGTGACGTGTTTTTCACGGCACGTTGATGCTTTTCGTGCATAGTAACGACATGACGTATTATCAGATAAAATTGCATCCTTGCTATCATAGGAAGTATATTATAAGATAAACGATCGTGATTGGTCTATAACCGAGAATTGATAAACGTTAGCCTATATATAAACGTTCTTAAATGTTCTTAAACGATCAATATATATCTATATATATGCATTTTATATCTCGTATAATAATATTAATACATAAAAATGCAGTATACAATACAGTATACAATACAGTATACAATATTATATTTAATTTATTTTACAGGCATTGAGTGTAGACCACACTATAGACATTGTCAATTATTAAGTGCCAGTATGGTACTTTATGAGATTGTGTGTGGGGGACGAAAATGTCTGTCCGTCTGTCTGTCTGTCTGTCTGTCTGTCTGTCTGTCTGTCTGTCTGTCCGTCCGTCTGTCTGTCCGTCCGTCCGTCTGTCTGTCCGTGTGTCTGTACGCGCCAAAACTCAAATACGCTTTATCGGATTTTCATGAAACTTGGTATACGCATTTATAATTTCCATGGAAAGACCCCAATTGTTATTGAACCAAATCGGTTCACCGGTACCAGCGTCAAACCCGATTTAGTGTTTTATTTAAAAGCGCCTTAACTCAAATACGCTTTATCGGATTTTCATGAAACTTGGTATACACATTTATAATGTCCATGGGAAGACGTATGTTGATATTGTGCCAAATCGGTTGGCCGGTACCGGAATAATGCCCAATTTAGAGCATTTTTATGATATTATATAACACAATACCCCATAACTCAAATATGCTTTATCGGATTTTCATAAAACTTGGTATACGCATTTACAACTTCCATGGAAAGAAGCCCATTAATTTTGGACCTAATCGGTTGAACGGCACCAGAGTAACGACTAATTAAAGGTCACATGTTTTTTTTAAATTCTTGTCTAGCGGTATAATTTGACAGTTAACACTATTCCTTCACTTATGCTTATCAAACGGCACCGTCAAACTGACTGAGTTGGCTAAATGATAACACCTTGGACTCGTATTCTGGGGGTCCCCGGATCAAATCCTGGAGCCGGCCAATTTGACATGGATTTATTTTATTTCATTTTTTATTTTTATGTGAGTGCGCGATTGTCAAGGTATCAGAAATCTGTAGTTCTGCTGACGCTGGTCGATTTTAATCTGATTTGAAAAACTTATTTTCTGGATATCATAATTTCAATTATAATTGATTCAACAAAAACATACTGGCACTTCGTTATATCAGTTTACCTGATTTTATTAATACATTAAATTTACAAGATAATGGGACACTTAACTTCCATAAATTCACTTATATTATAAAATGGGTTCTTTAGGAGCCAGCAAGTGATACTTTTGTTAAAGTGTGGCTCATTTCTAATAAATAAGTCAGGTGGCATCTTATTTGATACCTTTAAAGCCATACGTTCAAAGCTTTCTATTGATTTTGATAGCCTATTATATGGAATATTGTATTCTTTGTTTTTCCTAGTGTCGTATTGATGTATGTCACTCCTAGTTGTGAAATTACTAATATTGTCTCTAAAATATGGTAATAAACTCTTTATATACAAACAAGTCACTGTTAAAATTCTCTGATTAACAAAGAGTGGTTTGCAGTGTTCGGTATATCCTGAATTAGTCATGACTCTCATGATTTTCTTTTGTAACGTAAAGACTTTATTTACATGAGGACTATTACCCCACAGTATTATACCAAGTTTAGAATACTTTGAAAATACGCAAAGTATGCCACTTTTATATACTTCTATGTTATTATTGTTTTAAGTCTTCTCATTAGTGATACCTAGGAAAACAGGTGATGAAAAGACTCACCAATTGCGACTATCGCCAATGGCGAAACGGTATGTTATATTATATCTGTTGTGGCGAAAACGGCGATGACTTTTTATTTTCTCGTTTTATTAGTTTTATTAGATGCTCTATTATACGAGTATTCGCTTAATTGTCACAATAAATGTAACTGGAGGTCGGATTGTCTCAAGATAACTTCCAGATCTCTCATTACATTACGTATGAAGATAAATGTGAATGGGACAAACCTAGTCTTGAAGCACCGTTTTGTGTTATTCAGGGAGTCCCACGCAATCAACCAGAGACAGAAACTATGTCACAGTCTGAACTTAGCGAAGTTCTGAACTGAATGAGAATATGAAAACAGATGTATCCATGTGAATGGAATATAATGTTCCATTATCATAAAGCATGCAAAATATTGCATTACGCACAATGAAGCGTATCACAGTTTAAAATGATGAAATATCTTCCATTTAGGCCGAATTGTATTGCATTGATATCAGTGAATTGTGGTCTCCCATTGCTTGACGTTTGAAACGTGATAGTTCTATCCTACTGAATTCAAACTATTTATAATATATAATTACTTAATGCAGTTAACACACACACAAAAACTATTTGCTTACAATGAAACTGTAAATAATGACTGAAACGTTTGTAATTGCAATATCATATAATATGTAGATTCCTGTCCAGACAGTAAATCATCTATTCTACAATACAACTGATGTAGTCTACAACATGGTACTACACGTTCACTTTAATTTTGCAAGCGGTAGCGCCAATAGGAATCCACGTGTACTCATGTATACAGTTCGCAGCGCTCCATCACAATCTGAACGTTATAAGTGCTTGAGAGGAAGAATTCTCACTGCGCTAATCTGGTAAGTTTCTTTCTCAAGTGTAATGTAATATACATTCCTGGTCTCATGAAAGTTTTCACCCTTTCTGAAACTAGAAGAGAAGAAAGCACAAGTCTGTTCCACCCCTTAACTCTTCTTTTAGATTCTACTACAAGAACAGGTTCTCTGGCTGCCCCTTGCCTTTCCTCACACTGACTGATTTTTCAAATAGAGTAAAAATGATAACCGTACACATGTTTGAATTTCTGTTTCAAGAGTTGTAACACGTTTTGCGTCGTCAGTAATGTACATAAAAGATAGAACCCACTTAAGATGATGTTTCGTACAATACAGTATTCTTGGTCTTGCCTTCGTGTGCTCATTTTACTTTAGACGGGCATGCATTTCAGCACATCAGTTATGTCATCTTCAGTCCCTAAGAGGAATTTATCTGAACAATAAAACGTAGCACTTAAACATTCACTACAGAATGTTCAGTTCTCAAGACTGTTGGCATGACTGATGCAGTGACTGTGCTAAAATAATCGACGTATCAATCTCCACCCAGATTAAAATAGCACTACAATTTAAAGTTCTTACTGTGTAACTGACGACATACGTTCATGCATCTCATTATATTGAAAAACAACGTAAGCTGAAGATTACAAGAGATAAGTCATTACAATAATCAAGATCCATTAAGCTATTCCAAGAAGGAGCACCACAAAAAATTACAGTTTTCCACAATAGGACATTGTTATAATTAAGTCTTTAATAATAATTGGTCACACAACACGAATACAAGAAGAAGGAAGCTAAGTGCATTTTAATCTAAGAAGAAATTATTATTTTTGACATACACGGACATCTCTGTGATATATATTTTAACAATTGACAAGTATAATATTTTATCAGTTTAAATTCTTATATGTTAATTTTAATTTGCATTTTAATATTGTGACTAGATTAACTTCATAATTTTATTACTAATTATTGTAAATATTCTAATTGACATATACATTGAGCTCAATGTTATTTTAATATTTTATGATTACATGATAGACTATATCTAATATAATAAAAAGACGTTTAGAAGAATACAACAAAAATCAAATTCAATAATACGTGTTGTTAATTAATTGCTCCTTACCTCATGTAAGCTTCAGCTGAGTGTTGTAATATATAGTGGTATATAGGCGGACCTGAACAACAACATTCAATCTATAATTATACCACTGGAGAAATATGAAGCTAATTAACTATAGCTAACTGTATTTTAATTGCCAAAGCCTTATAAGATCACAGTAAAACAATTGACTATGTTGTCATGATAACTGATGTGCATTTCATAAATTCTTTCGAATACGTATATTACCATAAAATAGGCACTAAATTGAGCATAACCCGGAAACAGGTCAACCGATTTTATCCAATATCAATAGACGCCTTCCCATGGCCATTATAAATGTGTATACCAAGTTTCATAAAAATCCGGTAAAGCGTATTTGAGTTACCGCGTCTATAAAATAGACACTAAATTGGGTTTTACTACGGTACCGGTCTACCGACTGGTCCAATATCAGTAGACGTCTTCCCATGTACATTATAAATGGGTATACAAAGTTTCAAGAAAATCCAATAAAGCATATCTGAGTTATCGCGACTTCTTATATATTAACATAAAAGGCACTAAATTGGGCATTATTCCGGTACTGGCCAACCGATTTGGTCAAATATCAACAGACGTCTTTCCATGGACATTATAAATGCGTATACGAAGTTTCATAAAAATCCGATAAAGCGTAATTGAGTTATTGCGCCTTTAAAATATACACTTAATTTGGTTTTACTCCGGTACTGGTCAACAGATTAGGTTCAAATTCAATAGGGCACTTTTCATGGGCGTCATAAATGGGTATACCAAGTTTCATGGCAATCCGATACAGCGTATTTGAGCTATGGCGCCTTTCTAATATAATCTATTAAAATAGGCACTAAATTGGGCATTACTCCGGTACCGGTGGACCGATTCGGTTCAATATCAATAGGGTTCTTCCCATGGGCATTATAAATGTTTTTTCCAAGTTTCATGAAAATCCGAAAAAGCTTATTTGAGTTATGGTGCGTACAGACACACGGACAGACGGACAGACATTTTTTCGTCCACCACACAATCTCATAAAGTACCATACTGGCACTTAATAATTGTCTAAATTGGACACGAATTCTCAAGTATTCTTAGCGTTTCAAATAACGTTTGCACATGAATTCTATTTTGTATAGGCCTATACCTATATGAAGTGTTACTATTGTTATTAAGTGCCAGTATGGTACTTTATGAGATTGTGTGGTGGACGAAAAAATGTCTGTCCGTCTGTCTGTCCGTTTGTATGTCAGTCTGTCCGTCTGTCTGTCCGTGTGTCTGTACGCACCATAACTCAAATACGCTTTTTCGGATTTTCATGAAACTTTGAAAACACATTTATAATGTCCATGGGAAGAACTCTATTGATATTGAACCAAATCGGTTCACCGGTACCGGAGTAATGCCCAATTTAGTGCCTATTTTAATAGATTATGGCGCCTTTCTAATAGAAGGCGCCATCACTCAAATACGCTGAATCGGATTTCCATGAAACTTGGTATGCCCATTTATGACGTCCATGAGAAGTGCCCTATTGAATGTGAACCTAATCTGTTGACCGGTACCGGAGTAAAACCCAATTTAGTGTCTACTTTAAAGGCGCAATAACTCAAATACGCTTTATCGGATATTTATGAAACTTCGTATATGCATTTATAATGTCCATGGAAAGACGTTTATTGATATTGGACCAAATCGGTTGGCCAGTACCGGAATAATGCCCAATTTAGTGATTTTATGTTAATATATAAGAAGTCGCGATAACTCAAATACGCTTTATTGGATTTTCCTGAAATTTTGTATACCCATTTATAATGTACGTGGAAAGACGTCTACTGATATTGGACCAAATCGGTGGACCGGTACCAGAGTAAAACCCAATTTTGTGTATATTTTAAAGACGCGGTAACTCAAATACGCTTTACCGGATTTTTATGAAACTTGGTATACACATTTATAACGTCCATGGGAAGACGTCTATTCATAATGGATAAAATCGGTTGACCTGTTTCGGAGTAATGCTCAATTTAGTGCCTATTTTATGGTAATATAAGTATTCGAAAGAATTTATAAAAAAAAATGAAAATCAGTTATCTTGACAACATAGTCTATTGTTTTACTGAGATCTTATAAGGCCTTGGAAATTAAAATACAGGTAGCTATGACAAAAAACATATTGATTTACATGCGCTTATCCAACTAGACCGTTAAAATGACCCAGGTGGCCGAGATGGTAGACCTTTCTTCTTCCGTAAGCCCTGCTTAATGAATAAATCTGGAGCGTAACTTGGAAATCAATTTAAAAAAAAAAAACATATTCTACATATCATAATTGCAGTCATAACTGATAAAACAAAAACATACTGGCACTTTTTTACATCAGTTTACCTGATTTTATTATTATTATTATTGTTATCATCATATTTATATTTTATATTCCTCCAACTCTCCATTTCTTTTCTCCGCCAAATAGCAGACTCAATTTATGACTGTAACTACCAGTTAACGAATTAAATTCACTGTACTAAGACGTGTTAAATGTCCGTTTTTTATTTTTTTTAATGAAGACAATGTCAGGCTCAGGAGTTGTTCAACTTAATTTCACACTCTTTTTCATAAAACAGGACCGTAAACGGGGTTTTAAATAGTGTGACGGACTTTCTTACTGTATGCTATGAAGTTCCCTAGTCTCTTTGATTACTCACAATCGTAGTACATAAGTTCAGTGAACTCCTACAAAACAATGTTACTTATATGCCTATCATGCCATCATAACACGGCACGCGCAATCCACATTCCAACGTTCAGCACAGTTACCTCCTCTACCGGGTGATTGCAAATTTCCTACACCCAGTTTACTCTCTCTTTCTTTTAACAATTTACCAAGTTTGATAATATTGATGAAAATTTATATTAAGGGCGCCATCATCAATACTCTTCTCTCTTCTTTTTATTTTGCATCAGCCCAGTCACAAATTAAATTTATAGATACACAGGCTATGTACCTACAGGCCTCTCGGCTAGCTTTTTTATTTAACAGTGGAGATGGGAATGGGTTCGGCTCTGCCCTTTTATTATTATACTACTCCACTCTATTTCTTTTTTTTTCTTTGCAATGACCATTACCAAAATATGTAACTTAGCCCAAAAATCAGTGGCTCTCAAACCATTACAAGGATAGGGGTCAAAAATCTGAACTTCACGATAATTTACTTTGCATAATAATAACCATAATTTATTTAATTTTTTTTCTTCTTTTTTTTTCAACAATAACAATCTGATTTACAATAAATTACATTTGCTCTTGGGTTTTCCCCTTTTGAACAACTACTCATCTTTAAAATCTTTAGATCACCCGATCTGAACAACATTAACCATTCAACACTTTTATTGGGAAGAATAATATTCAGTTCCTATCTGCCAGGTTAGTATGCCCAGTTTAACTGTATGAATGTGTTCCTTGTTCTACAAGACAAATTCCTAATTAATTACTTTAATCTCTTTACTTTCTTTATTTCCAGGTGTCTACTAGAACATCTCACATTACCCTTATAATTGACTACTAACTTGCGTAATCTTTTCCATTTGCAATTTCAAAACATTTCAATATATATATTGTACTTTCTTCCGAATAAATAAAGTTTTTCAATTCATAATTCAGTCATTAACTCGACATATTATACTCAATGATCCCACCAATTTCTCCTATACCAGTCCACTAGTCATTTTAGTCCATGAAGAATTGTACTCAAAGATAAATAGGAAAGACAGTGTTATGAAGAAAGAAACGGAAGTTTAGGCCTATACCCACAGAGTGACTGTGGCGATAGACCACCGATACAGGGGCGGCGTCTAGATCTTGAATTACAAACAATCTGACTCCCCTCCTGCAACCGGGAAAATATTAATGGGCCGCAAACAAAAATACAATTTTGACAATCGATGTCAGAGGTCCCTGACACTCTCTCCTAGAGGCACGTGGGGCCGTTGTTCGCCTCCAACACCGATGACTTTCACAAATTCTCATCAATCTTTTTATACTCCCCCAGTATAGGCTTTGCCTACTACTAGATTTATATTTACTTTATTTGGGACCCTTCCGGCGCTCCCTCACCTCACCCTTGTTATTTTTTTTCTCCTGGGGTAATTTCTAGTACGTGCTACTGAACCACTTATCATCTATTCACTACCCAAAATTACCAATTCTCCTCTTTCTAATCTAACCAGTTATTATTTATTATCTTTTAACTCCTTTTCCATTAAGCAGAGTTCCTTTTCAATTTATACCATTGCTCTAATTTAGCTACTTTATGTTACTCTGGTTTCCATACTTTTCAGGTTACTACTCTACTCCATGGGCACCCAATTTTCTTGTTTCTAAATTCCCTAGAATTCTAACTGAAACTAACTCCCGCCCCAGGTCAGTAACTCTCTCTTTATAACCCTTGAGTGAACCTCTGCTTCTATCCTAACATGTAAATCTTCCAATGGTATGCGCCTAATGTACTGCTACTCATAGGCCCTCTTCTGCCTCTCAATATTCACCTTCTTATCCCCCTCTACCATATTCCATACAATTCCTGCTCTTCGATAAATCTCTTAAAAAAACAACTGAACATTACAGGCCAGCATGAAATCCACTTATAGATAATCACCTGTCACCTAACGAAAACCAAGTGGGAGAGGCCCTCGTAAGCAATACTAAGTAAGCCCCTATTACCCTTCTTCCTTACTCCCCTCGCGTCCTGTCTTATAAAAAACAAAGTTTGTATGAGCATCACCAATTGCCCCGAGCTATGTATTCATTCGTGGGACAATCACCCATAGAAACCCAAAGTATAGAGATTTATCTTTACTATTCAACGGTTTCTCTCCTGACTGCTCTTTTTGTAATTAACTTAGACCAGAAATGGAAACTGATTGGATTACTGTACTTTATGACCTCACCCTAGACTAATCACATCTATATTTCTAACCCTACTCCTTATCACTCATTACGGCGTCTAGTCGCCACACATTTCTTAGAAACAGGCTTTAAACAACAATGCCTCAAAATTTTCCCACTTCCCAAAACAAAAAAAAATGTTTATGTGATTATACTCAACGGGTGGTGACCAACTTATCCTCTGATCCTGTGTTGTTTCCATCTACTTCCTGATGTCCACATCTTCCTTTATTCCAGACTAAGCAGTCGTGACCCACTCTTCTTTCCACAGCTGATGTTCGCTGTAGCGGTCTCTCGTACCGGCTGACGTGATGTGTTCTTCCAACTAACGACTATCTCCATATAGTCGCGTCAGTGAAATTCCCATTCAGAATTTCATTAGATGAAAGTCTGACAAACCATCATGCCAGGGCGCCTCCACCGCTGTCACACATTCCAGTCTCGTCTCCTCACTTCTTTCTCTTCAACCTTCCTCTCTCGTAGTCAGACACGTTCTCACTCACCGTTTTTCAGGTTCAACTCCTCTCCCGTCGATTCGCCGTCCACGCATGCGCACTTCTCCTTTTTCTGTAATTCAAATAAATTCAGGGCAGTATCGATAATCATGAAAGTGTTCAATATCGATTAGTTGAGGTCTCCCCAACCCTTCCTTTGTTTAGGAATGGTTTCCTACCGTCTATTTGGCACGCAGCTATTTGCTTCATTACAATAGGTGTTACATTTTATTTTTCATATTATCAATAAACAGAAAAGGCAGAATGTGTACTCCCCAGTGAAGATTCCAAAATTAATAATATGTGTAAAATTTAACACACCATGTTCCTGTTAAATATAGAGGCAAAATGTATACTCACTTTTCGTAGTATATGTGACATAATAAATATAGTAGTGTTCAGTATTAAGAATGTAATCATAAACTTACTGTGGTTTTTACATTCATTTTTCAGACTTGACGGAGGGCTACTGTTCACACGTCAAACCAAACGTAAGTACGCAATTTATTTTGATGAATGTATGTAATAAGTACCCGTAATTGACGTAACGTGCTTTTAAAAAGGAATTTGCTTTTTGCAACAATCTGCCAATCAATATTTCAAGTTTAAATGATAATGAAATTGTGTTTTTTAAGTATGTGATAAATCACTTCCTCTGATGACGAATTCATTCAGATCATTAACGGATATTTTATTAGTATAAACCTACTGTTCTCAGGGGAGACACGCTTTCTCCATCTTCAAGACACCAATCAGGAATTTCCTCGGTCTACGGATTAGTTCATAATCGATAGTAAAGTAAAGTGTTCCCTATTCAGGCCTATTTACCCCCAAGATTGCTCTTCGTACTCATTTCTGTTTGAGGCTGAGTCAACCCCAGGGCCATAGTGCCACCAGAATGATTAGGCCAACGACCTCATCGGGGATCGAACCCGCGACCTTCCGGTTTGTAGCGCAGCTTCTCAACCACTACGCTATGGCGTACCCCTCATAGTTTATACAACACAATTAATTTTATGATTAACCTGTAATTTCCAACTCTATCACATAAACTAAACAAGAATGTTTAATAAGACAAGTTTAGAATACTTTAATTTCGGCGTCTTGTACGTAATTATTTGTTACTGTCATCATCATCAATATTAATTAGGCATTATATAGACTTTTTCAGCAGTTTTTTGTTATGAAAATTTGTTTTAAATTTAAAAATGTGTTTCAAACAAGTAAAAAATACCAGATCATAAGAAATATCAAGACAACACTAACATTCATCTCAAATATCTCCTTCAGTACTAGGATATAAGTGCACCATGTATAGCAACTAAATTCTAATTACCCAGTACAAGACAGTCCTGTGAGAGTTTTATCACATCCAAAATTCACTTCCCTTTGAAATTCCCTGAATTACAGCATATAAACTAAATATATAAATGTTATCTTTCAAGAACACCAAATTTTAAGATGACTTGGTATTGGACACTAGAGCATACGTTTTATAATGATGAAATCTCTTCTCTATATATAAGGCTTTGTCCTGACTGACTGACTGACTGACTGACAGGAATCAACGTAGAGCCTAAACTATAACAGGTAGAGACTTGGAATTTTGACAGTAACTTCGTTTCATAACGTAGGTGCTCACTAAGAAAGGATTTTGAAAAATTATGATTCTAAATGGCAAAAATTAAATGTTTTTGAGAATACTTAATCCCTTTTTACACAGAATTATCGAAACAAAATCACAGAACATATTGTTGCCAGTTCTATCAAATGGGTTTTGATTAAATGAAATGGAAGTTTGACAAATTAGAGAAGGTATCAATACACGGCCTCCTTTATTGTACACCTCCTTTAGGAGGCCGTGATCAATATAATTCATGTTATCTTATATTAATAAAAGGAATTTTCGTGGGCCATCGCTTGATTTTGTAAGTCCATCCTGGACGATTCATTTGTTTAGAATATCAAGGCACGCAGACATATGAAATGTTCAACCTACACGGAAGAGGGATATTCAATATAGTCCTTAATATGGCCAAGCATTGTTCGATTTTGACGAAACTCACTATACAGGGGTATTCTGGGCCAAGGAACTCGAATGTGAGGTCGCTTTTACCAGTCGATGCTATATAAGGTATGTAGTCCACGCGATTTAGGTGTTAATAAATATAATGATTTAACTATTATGCTCTTAATTTTTAATTCATGAAATAATTATCGCGGGCGAAGCCGCGGGCACATCCTAGTGACTCTAATAAATGAGAAGTGTGATTATCTGTAACAAAAAAAAAATTAACTTGGGATACTACGGCGTGACAATTCTGGCATAAATAAGACTGAAAACTAAATACTATGGCACTGGTATAGCAGAAACAAACTATAAGTAACTGAACCGAAAAAGGCAAAGTAAACTGTTAAGCGAGCAGTACTAAAAATCAAACTGATGGGCCAAAACTAATTTTAATCAAAACTTAGGGATTATTAATTAAATAAACTAAACTCATGATAACCTCGTCACATCATGCAGCCGAGGATATCTTGAAGATACAGCGGGCTCTATAGTTGTACTTTAAGACTGGATATTACATTATAAATTACGTAGCAGGAAGAAACAACGCACGACCGCTCACAACCCGTAGCACGGGTGCAGCTTAATGACCAAGCGACACTTGCATCAAAATATACGAGTCAGAGTCTAGAGTACGCGGACGAGAGGTAATACAGGCTGGTCCAGAATTATTGCGTCATAAGAGAAGCAATGCACGATAAAACGGAAATTGAGAGAGAAAGGCAGCAAGTTTTGAAAAATGAAAACAACATGAACATAATGTAACAAAATAGTGCACATACTTTAATTTAAGATAATTTTACTGTATTTTTTACAGAAATTCTCGGCGATGATATTCGTTAACAACTTAGATAATTATTTCCATTTACAGTACGAACAATTCAATTATACTGGACGAGGTGACAGAAACAGTAGTGTTCTTTTACTCGTATTTCGGAGATCGCGGATTCAAACCTCGTTGCCAGCCAGTTTAACGTGGATTTTTTATGGTTTCCCCAGTCGCAAAAGCAAATGCTGAATTTGAAAATATATACTTACCATTGTCATCATCAGTTATTAGGATTTCATCCTGTATCAAAAAGATAATAATGTAGTTTATATTTAAATTTGCCAAAACTATAATAGGCCTACATGAATAATAATAACAAACGTATATCAGTAGTTACGTGGCATACTGGCATACCCATAGAACCTAACACGTGATATGACAGTACACTTAAAAGGTGCATAAATAATGTTAAGTTCTTTAATGGCGGCTATAACAATATCCACCATGTCATCATCATCATCCTGACACGTAGTAATCCTGTAAGAACTGTTACGTCTACAAAAAATTTTCCGTCCATCTTTTTGGAGGGCGACCAAGTGATCTCTTCCCATGTGGTTGGTAGTTCAATATTGCTCTGGGGATCCTGTCTCTTGCCATCCGTCTTACATACCGCAGCCAGTCCTCCTGATATTTCTGGATGTAGTCTAGAATTGGATCCATGTGGAGTTCCTGTAGTATATCTTCATTTTTGATGTGATCATATTTGGTGTGGCCCGCTGTCCTACGCATGAACCTCATCTCACTGGCTGTAATTCTACTCCTGTCACATTGTCTTAGAGTCCACGCTTCACTGCAATAGCAGAGGACAGGTCTTGCAAGGGTTTTATATAAACGGAGTCGAGTGTGTCTCTGGACTAGGGAAGGTTTCATAACTTTATTTATTATACCCAGTGATTTATTAAATTTGGTAATTTTCTCGGGTATGTCCATGTCCGAGTAAAATGATAATTTGTAGCCTAAATAATTGAAATCATTAACTCGTTCTAAAATTCTATTGTTGATACATATTTTGCTTTGTACTGGGTCTTTGTCACAGAAGGCCATGATTTTTGTTTTATGAGGTGATAATTCCATATTAAAGGCATTTGCAATTAATGACAAGTTATGTGTTGATCTCTGTAAGTCATCTTCCGTGGTAGCGAGAAGTACTAAGTCATCAGCGAAAATCAGAGTGTCCAAACTTAGATTCCTGTTTATATATATGTGGCCATGTCTTGTTCGTCTGAACTCACGGATAATGGCATTCATATATATGTTGAACAATAAAGGAGAAAGTCCGCAGCCTTGCCTTACTCCTGAATTTATAGAGCACCAGTCAGATAGTTTGTTTTCTATCTGGACTGCAATCATAGTTTCTCTGTACAGATTATATATATTTTGGATAACTTGTTGTGGTATATTGTCTGCTACTAATATACTAAATAGTTTGCTGCGATTTATTTTATCGAAAGCTTTAACAAAATCTACAAATGCCATATGTGTTTCTACATTGTACTCTCTATGCTTTTCGATCAAAAGTTTCAAGGTGAAGTACCCATCACAGCATGATCTACCTCTCCGAAATCCATTTTGCTCTTCTCCCAAAATTGTCTCATAGTGTCTGTATAATTTATTTTTTATGATGGTTGTATAAATTTTGTAGCCAGAATTAACAGGCTAATACCTCTATAATTATCATAGTTGTTTCTATTGCCTTTCTTATATATAGGTATAACGACTGCTCTTGCCCAGCTTTTGGGTGGCTCTTTGCCATCCCAAATTTGATTGTAGAAAGAAAGGAGTCTTACAAGAAAAGATTGGTCTCCATATTTAAAAAGTTCTAGGGTTAGTCCATCTTCGCCTGGTGCTTTGTTGCATCTCATACTTTCAAGAGCTGATGTGAGCTCATCAAATGTAATCGGCTCTGTGTATATGTTTGTGTTACCTGATAGGTCCAGTATAGTAGGGGTATTTTGTTGCCAAAGATTTTGATAAAAGGACAACCAAGATTCTTTAGAGATGATATTTAATTTGGCTGCCTCTTTAATGTCTGCATTCAAAAATTTTAGAATTTTGTATGTTTGTGGTTGAGGTCTTGTCATATCATTTTCTACCATGTAAATCTGATAATCATGTCCCAAGGGCGCAATTTAAAAATGTATGCTATGTTCTGTGTTGTGAGAGTTCACACTAACACCGTTTCAAATGATAAGTAATCGATCATAATTCTATCCCACCCACATAGAAAATAATGGAACAATAAACTATCCATAAAGTGGCTTTGTGTTCACCTTTTATTTCTCTCTCTCTCTCCGTGTTCTGCAATCTGTTATAAGGAAGAGGATTTAGTGGATGTCAATAATATAAATGCACTCACTCACTGACTACTACGTCACACGTTCCTACTCTTCAGTTAATCCTCAAGATATTGGCGGATCCATAGATTTATAGTCAGCTGTTTTTATATTAATTAGATTTTACAATTAACGGATCTGGACTGAATAATGATATTTTATCTTTGATTTGGCTCAGTTTTATAAGCAGAAGTGAAATTGACTGCCAGTTTATTTAACTATTATCTTCTGTGGAGACCTGGACGGGATTAGGATTGGAATGCGAGTGAACACGACCTAGGTGTCAGCGAACCAAACCGAGAACTAGGATTTATTCCGGGAAGATAAATTTTTCTCTATAGAATATAAAACAAATTTATACTTCACTATTCCAGTCATATGCCTCGTGTTTGATATTGAGCAATAAAGTTTAGCAATTCCTCGGATATAGACCAATCATAATCGTTTATCTTATAATGTCCTTCCTTGGGTCGTAAGGATGCAATTTTATCTGATAAAACGTCAGATCTTTACGGGACACATAAGACATCAACGTGGGGGATTAATATGTCACATGCTCCCATTAACCGGAAAGAAAACATATTACTTTACACAAAATAATTTGTTTCAAAATTCCAATAATAAAAAATGTACATCGATTAAAAACACAATATCGCTTCGGTCCAAGCCAGTTCGTGTGCATTTATTCTGTTCTGCTGTTAGATTACCTGAATTAAGTTAACTGTGTCTTATAAGCACTATTGGTAGCACTGGAAACTCAAGTTTACGAGTTTCATCAGATAAATTCTATGGATAAACTCGTAAACTCTCGTGGGATTACCTATGACAACAACGTCAAAGCCTGTATGAACAAATTTATGTTTTATCATAACAGCAATAAGAATGGCATTGAAAGAACATAGTTATTATGCAACTATCACTGACCTAGCTCAAGTAGTTACATACCTAGTATCATGTACGTATGTAATTGTTTGGTCGCCTACCATATTTAAATCTGCAACATAGTTTTCCTTTATCTACGACCGTGAGGCCGTCGTTAGTGATGATGGATTTATAATAAATTGAGAAAGAAGTTATATTGCTTACCACACAATATCGATTCCTGATTACATGAGCCACTTTGCTATATAGTTCCATCTATTTCTAACTAGCACAAAGAATGATAGGCTATTCTCTACAACAATAATGTCTACAACTCTGGCAAAATATTTAAATAATTCCACTTCCTGCTGCTTCCTTACTTTAATAATTGACATTATATTCTCATTGTGGTGTTACAATAGGACAGCATATTATGGCTCATTCACAATGAAAACGGAAGACACAAACTTATGAGATGGACGAATGTCTTTGAAACCAAAGTTAAAGTTATTAAGTTTATTTCACGAATAAAATGAAAGATATGGATGACAGAATCACTTGATGTCTGTTATGAGAAAAATATTTATGGTGCATTGTCCATTAGTATGGAAATATCTATCGTTAACAAAATCTAGTAATTTCAAAATATTGAACCCATTTCCAGTTAACATTCCTTATGTTTTAAAACTCTCCCTCAAAGACTACCTTGAATCAATCATGAATACAAATACAGAGATTCGTGTTAGAAAAACAAAAATATTCTTCAATAAATTACTAGAACCCCAAACACAGAATCCATCGCACAAAATAGACTCAGGCTGGGCGTATAATAAGAATGTTATATGTAGACCTGGGATTTTAGGCGCTAAAAAATTAGTTTTAGGCACCTAAATTAGGCTTTTAAAAAAGTAAATAGGCTTTTAAAAGAGAAAGACGGCACTTAAAATATGCTTTAAAAACGTTTAAATGGATAGAAAATAGACTTTAAAATATTACAATATACACTTAAACTGTAACATGGTCTCTTTTTACTGCAAGAAAAGTGGTATACCTATTCTTAACAGAATTAACTGCAAAATTAGGCATCAGGAACTATATTCACTTAAACAGATGTTCTTTCATTGGTGACTTGACACAGTAGTTCTTCCCCTTAATCCTCCACCTCTCCCGTCAGTCAGCATTCCTTTAGCGACTATTGTTTGGAATAATCATGTTTCTGTGAAAAAACCCACCTCTGCTGTTCTGCTTTTCATTATAAGATTGTAAAAATTACAGAAGTTGAATTTTATTTTAAATGTACCAAATGGGAATTTTAGGCACTAGAAATTAAAATAGGCTCTAAAGGTCCAAATAGGCATGTTAGGGCACTATAAAACTCTATGGGTGGCGTGCACCAAACTCATGCCATTTACTCTTTTAGTAAGCCTTACTTCTTTAGTTCTAACTACTTTAGTAAGCTACTCTTTTAGTAACCGTACTCTTTTAGTAAGGACGGCGTGCACCAACCAGGAGTAAACTAAACTCGGCGGCTTTCAACATAGAGGAATGTACTAAAGAAGTAAAAATTTTATTTACTCCCAGAGTAAATGAACTTACTCCACAAGTGGTGGAGAGCACCAACACGGAGTACGTTACTAACGTAGTAAGTTGTGGAGTAAATAAGGCTAATATTTACTCCTACTCAGGGGGTGGAGTAAAGTTGTGGAGTAAGTGTGTTCTGTGGCATTTGCGTGAGTTATGAGTTAAATGGATTACATAGTTCAAACTGAGGATAAGTTATTGAGATGAAGAAGGTTGTATACCAAAAATGAGAGTTGTGGCAGGTGATTTAATAAATATTAAGCGAACCATACCTAGTAGGGCATTTAATAACGTAAATAATTAAGCTCATAAATCCTTACATGAAATTTTGGCGTTTGGAAGAAACGATGTCAGATTCTCACTACATCCATGGTGATTTCAGCCAGTCAAATGTGGAAATATCATTGCGGAGAGCGATCCAACTAGGAAGACGTCCACCAAAGGTGAGGGGAAGAGTGAGTGGAAGGGACGTTTGCATTGCACGGTACAAGGAGCTCATGTGCTCTTAAATATCGTCCTAGCTGGATCGGCCTTTAGATGCTGCAGTTCTCCCTAACTTTGGGTCAGAAAACGACGATGTATTTCAAGGTAATCATATGGATACAGACATCGGCGAGGTATAGTATATTCCAATAAATGAAAGCCTCCGGTCTTGGAGCTACCCAGAAAACACTTCCCCCTGCTACTTAACCATAGAATTACTGAACAATAGGTGATATTCACTGTTAAACGATTTAATGTAATTATTGTAAATTAATTTTATTACATTATACTTCTATAGCTTAACTTAAAGCACAACATTGCGAATGCCAGATTATAATAATAATTATAAGAGCTAAAAGTTCAATAGTTGCACCCGCAGTGTTAATGAATAATATGTCCTTTTTTCTGACCCAGGTGTAAAAAATGTCCAAACAGGCCACATCGGAAGAAAATTTGACTGACTCTGGGATTAGCGTAGGCCTACATTGAGAAGGGGACACATTGTAAAACCATTCCTTAAAGACTCCCCAAGTCTCGAATGGTGGAGTGAGACGAGACTTTCATGTTTGGGAATAAACTATAACAGATGCTGCAGGTCTATAGTATGCTGCTAACTATTTAATTTACCCTGTGGACAGGAAAGTGAGAAGCATTATAAACTATATAGAAAAAAAAATGCCAACATGAGTGCCGAAAGAAAATTTTAAGGAGTGGCCCGGTGGTTGAAGCTGCACAGGATCTAGAGAAGTAGTCACTGAAATTATTTTTAAACACACAACCATCTACATAATTATTATTGGAGTTCATATCTTCCGAAATATTGTACCACCATTTTTTGTTTAAATATTACATTTCTCAGTTGTAATATTATTATTTTTATAAGGTAATATTTTTTAAGTAAATGTTCTGTGCATTTGAAAAAGGACAGAAACATAATGCCCCTTATTAGTTTTGTTATCCTTTTTATCCCCCCTTTTTCATGATTTTGAGTAATACTTCTTATTAATATTGTTAAACAGTCAATAAATATTAATAATTAATTATAGTGAGATTTATGATAAACAACTGTAGAATAATTGATTTATCGTTTTTGGGGAAGAATATGTAACTTTAGGAAGTATAAATATTTTAATATATTTTAGAACTTTATTATTATTATGAGAGAAATAATTATAATATTGACAGTGAATCAATTATGAAAATCAACTGGAAATTTCAATTGTTTGCATTATAATACAGAAATAGTTTGCACAAAAATTGTAATCACAGTACCCATACGTAGGCTACTAAACTGAAAATATTCATTCGAAGGAATTAAAATTAGTAATGAATAAAACAGTACTATTACACCTATTTTAAAACATGAAGATTGTCATTAGTAATATTTGGAACAACCCAAATTCATATTCATTGTTTCAGCGAACCTTTCCTTTTCATTATCTGGCACTTGAATAATACTGGCAATTGAAATGCACGTGTTCTGCTGCGCTGCACTAACGTTTCTGCTCTGTTCTGCGCAGAATTCGACTACTTCTTTAGTAAAAATCGCTTACTACTTTAGTAACAACTAAAGAAGTAACTATCAATTGAGCTCTCCAACACCAACTAAAAGAGTAAGTTACTAAAAGAGTAGCACTAAAGTAGTAAATTTAGGAAGGGAACCTTACGTAACAAAAACCGGGTTGTCTGTCTCACTCTAGCACATACATTAGTATGACTTAAGAGTGAGACAGATGTACTGGTTCTTGTATACTCCAGGTCTCCGTCTTAAATTTACTACTTTAGTAAGATTTACTCCTGGATGGTGCACACCACCCTATAAGTGTAAGTGATTTATCATGAAACATCCACATATTTAAAAATTTGCATGTTATTTCATAAGGAACAAAATAGGCATTTGCCTTAAAATCCCAGGTCTTGTTATATGTCAGTTCTGAGAAAGTTCCTAAAAATTCCTATATCGTAACAGAATAATTGCAATGATTACATTTGTACAATGGACTTTCCAAGACATGCATTCATCAAAAGTAGCACCTATAAATGTTACAGTCTACAAGCTCTCAATTTTTTATATGATTTACTAGCTGAAAAGTCCCGGCGTCGCCCGGGTTTTGTATTTTGTAAATTGAAATTAATTTATGGAGGACTTTCGATTTTGATAGGTCCATAGGATTATATAATATATATGAACCTTGTAGAAATATCATTGCGGGCATTGAAAGGGTCTATTGCCATATTTCGCAATCATACCTGTGGACCATGACTTCTAATTTTAAGTTGTTATCTATATACTAATTGTTAAAGCTTCAATATTGATTTAATCTGTTTTCTTTTACTGTGTACATATATATTTGTTGTTGGTACTCTTTGTCAATGGCTACCTGCAGGTGTTGCAGGAAGAAATAAAATAATAAATAAATAGAATTTGAAATGAGGAAGAACGACTTATCACACTCAAACTATTCCCTCAGAAAACGCTAGATATTACTATTTATGGCTCATAGAGGATGTCGAAAGTTGCATTCCGTTGCTTCTACACACCATGCCTGGGAGGGGTTGAAATAAGAAGAAACAGAAATTCCGGATATATGACAGAAAATGTCATTTCTCACTCTCATGTTACCATACAACCGTTCCAGGACTGAAATAAAACAAATAATATTACTTTCATACTTTCTTCCCCCAAAACCGGGGACATAATATACAGAGTGTTAATGAATAACACTGAAATATTTTACCTGTGTATAGAGGGGACGTAGACAAGCAACTTTTATTAGGAGATTTTTGCAAGCATTTTTTTCTAATGTTAGAAGCTAGTGGCGGCCATGCCGTGGGAGATCTTATGCTGTAAAAGGAAATATTGAATCTATAGAGCAAAAGTCTCCTGATAAAAGTTGCTTGTCTATGTCCCCTCTATACACAGGTAAAATATTTCGGTGATATTCATTAACACTCTGTATAGCGGGGATAGGACTGAAAATGTTCCATCCTATTTTGTCTTCTTTTAGATGCTTAGGGCCTATGATAAACATCCCTATTTCTCAACTACACAAAAGCTACAGCTATGAATAACGTATCACAGTGGATAGGATTTTTTTTACCGACTTCTGATATAGCATACTCATTGACAAACCCTTAAGCGGTCCCTGCAATACGACCGCTTATTCTACATCAAAATACGAAGTGAGGAAATTATATTTTCCACGTCGAGCGTAGAGAAAGTTATTTGACTGCATCTCATTGTGCTTTATTTTCGTGGATTTCTTTTTTCATTAATTATATTTACCAATTATTACATCGATAGCATCAGAATTTGTTAAAGCCCGGTATTATGTAGTTCCCAAATCCCTATGTGAACACTGTAAACAATACACTGTTGTCATGTGAACTGAATTGGATTTTATTTTTTCAGTATAATATTTTCAGAAACTATATAAATTTTCAAGGAAAGGAGAGGCTTGTTTGAATTTTAATGTTAACCGCGTTACTTCCCGGGCTTAACTGGGTAAGTGTGCAAAATTTTGTGCAAATTGGTCTAGAAATGTAGATTTATTTGTTATGTAAACATGTGACAGCAGAACTCTCAAACTGAGCCTCATGTCACATTTCCGGCTTTTTCCGTGGTTTTTCCAAAAATTGTCTTTCGTACAAACCTTTTCCTGACAATTACGAAAAAATCAGCCTAATCGGTCGAGCCGTTTTGTGATGCTGCGACATGTAACTTACATGTGGCAATTGATTTTTATTTATTTACACTAAAATCTATATTCATGTGAGTTCTTCCCCAATCTCTGGCATCGCGAACAATTCGGCTTGTATGAGTCGAAGGGGGGTATGGTAGGATCGCCGTCCCCCTGGAAGTTTTTTTTACACATAAAAATCTAAACTATATGACTATAAGCAACTAATGTGAAGTGAGGCTTAAGTTTCCACATACTGATAGTAAGCACTTTTTTGGACAAAAATGAGTTGTAACCATCAGTAACTTAGATTTGAGCATGTTTAAGTAATTTTTATTATTAAATGAGAAATTTCCTCAAAACAGAGGTTTGTCTCCAACCAAACAAATACAACAGTCAAGCACTATCACATAACTCATCCTGACACACAAAATATGATACCACAATTCAGAACTCTACACTGCTCACTACATTTCGCCACTTATCCCCGTCTTGTACATCTTCCTCCACTAAACCAAATCTTTCCATTGACATGTGTACATTCTGTATCCAGGTAGTAGCAGGTCGTCCTCTTCCTCTTCTTCTCTTACTTTCCCATTCCTGTACGATTCTAGGTATTCTGTCTTCTCTCATTCTACGTACATGTCCATACTATCGAAGTCGTTTCCTTTCAATTGTGACTGCACTTTCTTCTTCTACTTCCATAATACGTCGTATTTCCGTATTCCTAATCCTATCTTTCCTAGATATCCTGGCAGACCGTCTCCAGAAGTCCATTTCCAGTGCGTTCAATCTGTTAACCTGTTTTTTATTTAATGTCCATGTTTCTGCTCCGTAGAAGACTATACTCTGTAGTATGGTTTTGAATATTTTCGTTTTTGTACTATTGATTATATTTCCACTCCATAAAATTGAATTTAACAGTCCTATTATTTTCTTTCCACTAGTAATCTTTTGATTAATATCCATATTTGATGTACCCTCTATTTCCAGGATTGAACCCAGGTATCGAAAATTTTGCACTTTTTTAATCCGTCTCCCAACAATGTATAGCTCATCTAGATAATTCGTCAAATATTCTGTCTTATCATAGTTTATCTTCAGTCCCCACCTTTGATATTCTATTGACAACTGACGACATACATAATTGGCATCTTCTCCATCCTGCGTTATTATTACCTGGTCATCTGCAAACAACAGGTGGTTTAAATATATTTCTTCTGATACCTCCAATCCCATTCTTTTACATTTCCTTGACCATATACGAAGGATGATGCCTATTATATTTTTAAGAGTGTTGGTGACATGGGACATCCCTGAAGTAATCCTTTGCTTGTTCCGAATTTCCCAGAAAGTTTCCTCCCTATTTTAACCTGGCAGACATTGTGTCTGTATATTTGTTGTATTATTTTTATTACTGAAGTATCTATGTTAGCCATATTTAATGCCTTCCAAAGCAGTTTCCTTGGTACAGAATCATATGCTTTTTCAAGGTCTATGAACACCAGACCAATATTCTCTCCCTTTCTATTGCATTTCTCTAGAACTTGCCTCAGCGTGAAGATGTGATCTATACAGGATCTTCCCGTTGTAAATCCACATTGTTCTTCTTGAGAGATGAATGAATTCTCTAAGTTCCTTTTCACTATTTTCCCCAAAATTGTTATAAGTGGATTCAAAATACAAATTCCTCGATAGTTGTTTCTATTTTTTCGAGCTCCTTTTTTAAATATTGGTATAATTTGTCCAGATTTCATGTCTTCTGGTAATTTATCTCCCCCTAATATCTTATTCAACAGTTCCTTTATTAATTTGATTATCTTTTGACCCCCATATTTAATTAGTTCTAAGTTGATCCCTCCCGGGCCAGGTGATTTTCCATTTTTTCCACTTATTACTGCTTCTTTCACTTCAACTTCAGATATTTGCAATTCTACTCCTGTCCAGTCATTTCCAAATTCTTCTTCTATAAAATCTCCTCTATCTTCTTGCAAGAGTTTCTGAAAGTGTTGTTTCCATTCCCCAATTGTTATCAATTGTAGATTTGTTCCAGACTTCGTTTCCTGTCTGAGTCCTTTTAGTATAGACCATGCTTCTTTAGATCTTTTAAAGCCGAGTTGGCTATTTATATTGGCACATGTCTTTTCCCATGACTCATTTTTTGCTGTTCTTATCATTCTCATAGCTATATTCTTCTTTTCTTTATATATCTGCCTTGTTTCTTCTGTTTTTGGATTGAGCCATTTATGCTTCCGTATGGGCATGAAGATTCGAAATGAAACGATTAAAACGTACCACATACTCACGAACCTTACCCAAATCATGCTTAACAGTTAAAATTATTAATAATTATATACCTAAAATTCCGCCTTCGAGGTGCATTTCACGATTAAAGTGCGGTGCTCGAAAAAAAGAAAGGACCTCAGATTCCAGTTCCGTACCCAAAAACCCCCGCATATTGAGTTTCTTTCACGTCATACAATGCTCTTTTTTCCGGTTACTATAGCAATAATTCTCACAATTGAATAGGCCTACTGTCTTGTTAACAGGTGGCGTTGCCTCTGCGTTCATCACATACGAAGTTTGATTTTTACAAAGTAGGTAAATGTGATATTGACCAGAGATGAGTGCATTGCATGAATCCAAGTGTTTTTATTTGTTATTTTCTGCCCAATCTGAGACCGGATTAGACCAATAGGCATACACCGAGAAGACGAAGAAGATTATGAATGTCTAAACATGAAGAAATTAGAGAGTGGTAAAATATGGGTGTACGCGATTCTGTCTTCTACATAAAGATACTAATCGAAAACAATAAGATTTGTCTGTTTGTACGTTGCATAGCAAAAAATGGCTACACACACACAATGAATATAACGGAAATTTGTTATCGACTTTTAATTAACCCACGCCATTCAAATACTGGAAAACAGTTTTGTCCTATCAACATTTAACATCCCGTCAACATTTTCCACTTCCTTTCACTTTGGAATCAAGAGTATGTTCATTCTGCTATGACGTCACTTGTCAGTTTTCGAATTTGTTATTCTTTATGAATTAAAATTACGATAAACATAATTTGAAAACGTTTATCAACGAAGAACCATAATTTGTAACTAAGATTGCTACATCTCCAATAAACTGTAGATTCCAAAATGAAATTCCCAATCGGAAAGCTAAACTCAAATGACTGTACTGTACAACTATAACTCTGTGGTGCTACATCTGTTGTCGGATGTGGCCAGCATGTGTGTCAGTCAATATTTTAACAATTCTTGTTAAATGTAATATACAAACCAAACCAATCCGAGCGAGGTGGCAAAGGTCCCGGTTCAAACACCGAACCTTGTAGCCAGCCATCTCCATGGTGTCGTCATTTGCAAAGTCAAACGACGGACGTGTAGGCAAGGTTAGTAATTACTAAACATCTAGAAATAAGAAAATATTGCATTATACAAATCCAAGATTACATCAATCTTCAAATTGAATAATATGTCAGGTTAAGTAAGTCGGTTTAATAGCCTTAAAATGCAATTACATAGCCTAGCAGGGAAATGCTAGGGAAATTATAACTCAATAACCTTGACAGAATTGGAAATCGAACCTTGGCATTTACTATAAAAAAGAAAGTTCAATTGACTTTACTGTTTGTAATCGACTAAACAGTCACACAAAAGAAACTCTTGTGAACTGTGCTTTGTAGTTGAAAATCTCTCTCACGCTTGCCAGGAAATTCCTGTGGAGAAGGAGGAGACCTATCGGTAATTGTATGCATCCACCCTCCCCAGATAACAGCTACTGTACAAACATTAATTAAACCATTAAAACACTAAAACACACCAAATACAAATAACAATAAAATTAAAAGGAGATCATCTCTTGTCTCCAAACTAGTTCATCATAAAAAAGGAAGTTTTTAAGACTTCCAAGCAAATCCGAGTTAACTCTACCCGGTTAAAACCCAACAATAAGGTAGTAGATTTTGTGCCTTCGGGCAGAGAGCCACAAGATCCGAACACAAGAGGTTTTACTTCAAAACCAGTATTCGGCCATTTAGCTTGAAAGCTAGTCCTCAGTTCATATTTATCTGATTTTTCCCCAGCCTCGTATCTAATCGTGACATCTAAAACCCATATTTAATCGGGTCTCAGAAATACGCCCGCTGAAATGGGGAAATTATGTTCCTTGTACAATTCAGAATTAGGTATTAAAGCCATCTTCCCAAACACCTCGGACACAATCCGGTCGTGGTGCCTCATACGAGAATGACCGAGAATGTGCCAGAGGGTTTCGGGAAGTATACCACACTCTATTGTTTACTTTTGCTCCATACACATCTTGGACCAAGTTTAGGACATTATGCAACAGGTCTACAAGATACGAGATGAAACGATCAACGCGAGTTTCATAAATTTTATACAAGTATCTTAATTACCATTATAGGCAAGATCCATACGACTGCTTTTGTTCGACCATTACTCTAAATGTTTAAATTTTGAGATTTTAAACTCACTCAAATAGACGTTCGCATGTCCTTCGTATCTCCTTGATGTTGGTTACTGTAGTTCTTGTCTTATACGAGAGATGGCAGCTTATGGGGACAGTTAAATCGAAGTTTCCTTTTGCTGTTTTCTCCAAACCACAGATTTTTACAGGGCGAAATGAATCCATTTTATTATGTCATTAAAATGAACAGGAACATAATTGATTTTATTTAAAATACAGGCTATTCATTATGCAGATTTCAGCTTCTACTCTCAAGGTCTCAAGGTTTTTCCGTCTTCGATAATAATCCATACCAAACCAGTTTCGAAATGGAAATCAGTGTTGTAGAGAATATCATTAAGATACCGTTATGTAACAAGTAATAAGCGTATCACTGTATGGTCGAACAAAGAACTATTTAAAGAACTGTAATCTATGCAGAGTATTGCATAACTTACTCTTATATTACTCAGGGCATTTAGTAATACTGCTAGGCAAAGAGTGCTGTTGTTGATATTTACAGGAAGAAAAAAAGTAAGTACCATCTGTGACAGAATGTCATTCACAGTAGTGTGCCATATTTTAGAAATACTTGCAGTATTGGCATTTCAATCCTGAAGTGGAGTTACTGATCCCATGAGTTACGTATACTAACCCTTAATGATGCTGTCCACAGTACGACACAATGAACACTCATCAGGTTTTAGGCTGAGCGAACTGCACACTGCGATGTCATCACTGTGGAGGAAGATAGGGCAGAGACATTTGTGCTGAGTTAAATGTACGTATATTTTTTGTTTATAATTTATATGCCGTTGTTTGCGTAGCTGGCTACGGATGCGCAGGCCCAGATTCCATCCTCGAAACCTCCTCGGATTTTTGCTGGGGTTGAGAAGTCTGGAAATGGGTGCACTCAACCTCTTGATACAAACTGAGGAGCTACTTTGTTGAGATCCTACCATCCGCCACTGATAGATGATATAGCCGTCGGATGGTAGGCCTGGTCCCTTTCAGGGTGCAGCGCCACGAAGTTTATAATATGTTATATGTATATAATTCTAGGAAACGTAAAAAAATACAACATTAATAGCTTGTTGGCAGCTTAGGATGTTGCGATTTCGCTCTGCATAGGGAAGAAGCGTCGAAATTGAAGGAGGCGATTCGGAAAAAGCGGCCTGGCCTTCTCCAATCTGGCGTTCTGTTGTTGGATGACAATGTGAGACCACACTCGGCGATGGCAATTCAAAACCAACTCTTGGTTGGGAGCTCCTAGCCCATCCGCCATACAGTCCTGATCTTGCACCCAGTGACTTCCATCTGTTTCCGGCTTTGAAAAAGACTCTCGGCGGAAGGCGCTTTGGGAGCACTGCTGACGTCACACAAGCCGTTCAACGCTTCTTCCGTAGGCAGAGCCCTGCTTTTTCCTGGAGTGCTTTTTGAAGCTTCTAAAGCGGTATGACAAATGTCTCAATGCAGGTGGTAATTATGTGGAAAAATAAAGGTACCAGTACTTATTATCTTTAATGTCTCATTACATTTTTGTCTTTCATCCCCACCTGTGTACAGAGTCGCCAGGGGAAACATATTTTCTGACTCCCCCTCGTACAATCTGCAGATTACTGAGGACGCGAAATGCACCTTATATTAAAATGAGCTAACATGGTTTCAACAGCCTCAATAACAAAAACAACATCTAGCATATACTTCATGAAGATTGCCAGAGAAGTGATTCTTGGTAACTACAGCGTCCTTTAAAATTCAGATTATTATTAACATGATGTTCGTCATACTTCAAAACAGGCCTAATTGTATAGTGTCACGATACACTGTATATAAGTTTACAAACATTTTAAATTCTAACAAATAGGTAAAGTGATCCCTATACAGGCCATGGAGGCCCAGAGGGTTCTAGGAGGTTGAGGCTCCCAGATTTTAGACATTCGGCACATGAAGGTGGTAAGATTGTCAGCCTTACCTCCAGGATTGCTCCTGGTACTCATTTCAGCTAGAGGCTGAGTCGACCCCAGGGCCATAGTGCCACGAAAAGAATTAGGACAATTAAAATATCTCGACGACCTCATCGGGAATCGAATCCGCGACCTTCCTGTTTGTAGCACAGCGTCTCAACTACTACGCTACCGCATACCCCTTTAAATTCTAATAGACCTAGTAAAAAAATCTTGAGTGGGGTTTTAATTGTTTTTAAATGTTAAATTTTAAATGGACTTTTTAAAGAAATAGGTGTTGTGCAACATTAGAAATAGGCCTACATTTTAACCTATAATTCTATTTGACTTGTTAGACTTCTATTAGGTTGAAAATAGTGAAATCATTTTATTATCTGACACAATTTACTGCGAAGTTTAACTCAATATATACAGTTTCTAAATTTTAAATTCTAAATAAGTTATACAAAAAGCTCATGTTAAAACTTACGTTGTGTACATTCACAGACTTCCCTATTTCAATTTCACGTTGAATGGAAAAGCAATTTCATCTTACACAATTGAAGTCTGACTTAGATGTTGGAAATATTTAAATTATTGAAAGACTCAAATGGGATGACTGTTAAACATGCACAATTCCTCTCTAATTCTGTAGACACTTTTCTTCAATCTGTGTTTAATAAAGATTTGTGTTAAAAGCATTTCTTATAGCGGTTTAGGGGAACCCTTGCTGTATCTCGCAAAGTAAATTGTGAATACAGGTTTACTCAGATAAATCTCCTTAAAAGTACCATTCAACAGTTATCTCATTAAAGTAGTTCATGAGAATTGGAGATTTATCTGCCTTCCCTTGGTTCTTTTATTTAACCCACGCCCGCCAGCCTTCAATTCAATCCGCCCTTCCATTACACCCTTCCTTTCAACTGTCTCTACGATCTTTTGTTTTCTCTACCGTTTGTCTTTCTTCTTCGTTCACTAATTATCTTCCAACATTCTTTCACGACTCTCCACTTCCATTTTTCTGCCGTTCATAAATAAAGATAGGCCAATATGCATTACGTGACTTAAAATCGATTCTAATGAAATCCTCGGTTCCTACGTCACATATAATTTAGAAACATTGTGTTTCCATCCAACACAAATTACTAATTAACTCTACTTGTTGTGAGGTGGCAGTGAATTTCCAAGTCCCTCCACTTTTGCAATATAACTCAACATGCATATAAATCGTGAGTAGTAACAGTAAATTCGTTTTGAAGATATTTGTTTGATGGCCGCGAGTTTATGCTATTAAATGCATGGAAATTGATATTATTAATACAATACTATAATAATCAACTCCGGTTAGGAATGACTGACATTGAATACTGGCTGAAAATTTCACAGGAGTTCATGGTAATGTTGTGTAGTATAAGGCGGGCGGGGATCACGTGACCACTCGAATTTGAATACAGTGCCGAATCATTATAAAGTAATCAATTTCAAACCCCATTCGTGTTAAGTTTCATTAGCATTTTCTGTACTTCTCATGGCCTGGCTTTAAAAGACAGTTCCGAGAACTTTGTTTACTCTCCATTTAAAAACTGACCTTCCCAGCGCAAGTTTGGCAGCCTCTAGGGCTTAATCCCTTTGCTTTATATTTAGCAATTTGTGTGGATACCTATTTGATTCCATTTTGTCAACGTGTTCTTATTTCTATGTTTCTAACATGGTCTTTTCCTGCAATGCAACGAAGAAAGAGCATTTCTGCTACTTCTCTTCGTCGTCTCTGTTGTTTGGTGAAGGTTCAACATTCTGAGCCGAAGCCTATAGTAAAGCGGGTCCAGCATAATCTTATGAAACTTCAGAATTTAGTCACTTGTTGCTTTCCTATATAGTGTTTTTATATTGTGCCACACATGTTCTGAAAGTAATTGAGTTTTCTGTCTATATCTTATATATTCTGTAGGCTCACGGTATATTCCAGGTATTTGAAGCTGCTGATCTATTCTAAAGGGGAAGTATTTAAAATATTTTGCATGGAACTATTGTTTTTCTCCGCAAAGCCATAAATTTGGTTTTCGTTTTGGACATTATTAAATTATATTTCCAGGCAGAACTATCTGTAAGTCGTCTTCTGCGTTCGTAATAATACTTGGTCGTCAGCAAATCAAAGGGTTAGAACACTTCTACTATTACTTTTAGCATTCACTTCTAGTTTCGTCTATTCATGTATTAAAAAGGGTTGGTGGCGATGTACACCCCTCACTCCTTAATTAGTTATTATTGGATTTACAATTCTGACACCTCTGGGTTCTATTCGTATTTAATGTATAGGCTTTTTGCAGCTTTTATACGGTGTTGTGATAATTCTTTGTTTTCACAGCTTCCTAAAGTTGACTTTTAATGACTTTATCGAAAGCTTTCTCTCAAAAAGTTTTTTCATTAATTTGTGCATTGTTTTTATAGCAGTCGATTCATTGAGAATGTGCAGTCTGCGCATAATCTCCATTTCCTGAAACCATGCTGTTCTCGTCAGAGTAGCACTTCTCACAGATTATTTATTGTTTCTGAACATTTTTGCGTATATTTTGTAGGCAGTATTCAACATATTATTATTAATCTATAGTTTTCGCAGCTATTTCAGGCCTCCTTTTTAAATATTTGGTTTATTTTGGTAACTTTTCACACTTCTGGTAAGATAAATGGTCATATTCCCAGAAAATATTAACTGAACGTATGTCGTCAGTTACACAGTAAGAACTTTAAATTGTAGTGCTATTTTATTCTGGGTGGAGATTGATACGTCGATTATTTTAGCACAGTCACTGCATACCAAGGCCATGGCATGAAATAGAATATAGAACCGACATCAGTCATGTTTCTCTATTTCCGTGGTGATATTGGTTGAAGGTGGTTTAATGATTATGATGGTTAATTTACGTCTTCATTTTATTTTAATAATCTTTTCGATAGTATTTATTTAAATTAAATTAATTTTACTCTTGTCTCGACTCATAATGTAAACAAAAAATTTCCACTCATTCCCCACTTTTATGGAGTTCTTACGTGACGTGTAGTTAATCTACAGATTTAATCATAACTAAGAGCTGTGTCACGTAAACCAAAAATACTACAGAATGTTCCCGTTGATAAGATTTATCGGTTTCAAGTTTTCCTTCCCCCTCAAAAAAAGTATTCTGAAAATGACCTCCCTGGATTCATACAAAAAAAAAAAATTCCAACAAGAACTAAACGATCCTATACCTGTATTATGGGTGATGATGACCATGAATTCATGATATACCTGAATGCAGATCTAGATCATGACCACGTTTCATTCAATGCTCTTTCAGGGAAGGTCGGAGATTTCATATTGTCTCTCGCGGGTTAGGGATAAACGGACAACAAAACACTCTCTCTCCTGAATTTAGAAAGAAACTTTTTTACTAAACCACGGCTTCCTGATTCAGTAGCTACGGTTAATGGTATGTTTAAGTAATACGCGGTGGTTGGTATCTTTATTTCAGGATTAAAAACAAACAACGGATACATTGTACGGAGTAAGCAGTGTTGATAAGAAAGCATTGAATTTCATGCAGTCAGTGAGAGGTGTACATATTCTGATTTTAGCTTGCCTGCCCCTTTGAAATTCTGCAACCAGTCACAGCTTTTAACTTGCTTGACTTGAAAGCAAGCCAGATTACAACGATGATAAGAAATACTGTCGCTATGAGTCACAAGCTCTTCATAACTTGGTGGGTTGCACAGGACCTAAGGAAACTGCAAGGCCTGGCGGAAAGAATATGAAACTGGGTATAGCAGTGCACTGGTATGTCGTGCAGTTACGTAGTTGAGGAACTTCAGATGTATTTAGAGAATTTTACCCTGAAGGAAGCCGAGGAGAAACTAAAATGTGGACAGTTTGAATTAATTATCAATGAACAAAGGTACTAGTCCGGCATGGGAAAAATTTTCAAACATTTTCGAGAAAGCATCATAAAATCATTAATAACAATAACAAAAATCCCTTTAGGCAAGCCTACAAGCTGAGGTAGATTTCGAAGTGCTTTTGTTTTAATTTACTGTCGCTGCGTAGCACTCTTCTTCTTTAGCCTTGGCATGACAAACCCGCAATAATAACTGCAAAAAAGAGGAAAGAGAACTTTTTAGAACATTCAAATCTCGCCCTATATGAGAACTATCAAGAAACTAGTTATTGATTTGTAGAGTACTCATCAAGAGCTTTTCGACGATACCCCTCAAGACGTAGTTTCGAAAATTTCGAATTTCCATCCCCATACCCCCATCCCCACTCGTACTCCCAAAACCCCCGAATCGTTGGTGTCACTGTGAACTCCATAAGGAGTACTCTAATTTATTCAATCAAAGTTTCCCTCTATACTTCATAGGGGCCGAGATATAAACGTTTTAAAATTTCAACCCCCTCCCCCGACCACCCCCTTAGGCCAATTTTCCTCATTAACGAACTTGTCTGAACTATTGGGCCTAGAAATAACATAATAAAATTTGATTCGAATATCTTGAAAATTACGGCCGATAGCGTGTAAAGATATACATGCATATATATAAATATATATAAATATATGTATATATATATATATATATATATATATATATATATATATACGTATATACATATAGACTACTGTATATGTGAATATAAATATCACAATTTTTTAACAGGCGGTGGTTTCGTACTTAGGGAGGCATGAAACGTAACGATATGAACAATTTTTTTGAAAGTCATTACGTCGATTTCTCTTCGAAATCTACCTAATAATAAAAATAATAATTGTGTTAAGACGCTAAAACGATTTTTAATACTTTATCCACCTTTTATTTATCTGCATGGTGAATTTCTTCTACCAGCATGTAGAAAAGCAAGAAAGTATTACCTACACTCAGCAACTACAGTTGTTTAGCTGATAGGAATGTCGCAAGCTTATTCTGACTTGCCTCGGCTGGGTTTGACCTGACCCATCAGGCTTAAAGAAACCTGCCTGCTTCCTAGCTATGACGCTGGCAACTTGCTTGCCTGGCGTTCAAGCGGGTTTGGACAAGCTAAAATCGAGATTTTTACACCTCTGAGTCAGTCACAGTACACATCCTCACGTTGTAACTTGAATTGATCCCAAAGTTGCCTATAATGTGAAATTGTTCCGAATTGCAATGACTGTTTAGTTCAAGAATCATTATAATATTATAACAACATGTTATAATTATAATAGTTGTTGAATTTTAACCAATTGCATGCATATGTCTGTCGTCATTGTTTTAGCCTAAGTTTTATGTTTATCAAAATCCCACGAAAGATTACGAGTTTATCGATATATTTGCGAGAACGAAGTCCAGCATACTTATCTGATGTAACTCGTAATGTCGAGTAGAATTTATTAAGACTATTCCATGAATAAAATGTAAACGATTTTGGAAATAATTACTTTTTTACTTTGTTGACAATATTCTATCAGCCGTAAGATCACAGCATACTAGATGCATGAATCGTTTCGAGTTCCCAATGCTACCAATAGGATGTACCAGAAGATGGAGAGCGTCGTGGTAGTTGCTTACATCAAAACACTATAAAAACATAAGAACTGGCTTGCATCGAATCTAAGTTCTTTTTTAATCAATTGACGTTTATGTTATTTTAATTTCCAAACAAGTTATGTTATATACAATAATGTGTTTTCAATCGGTTCACTGACAGATTGTGACGTGTTTTTCACGGCACGTTGATGCTTTTCGTGCTTAGTAACGACATGACGTATTATCAGATAAAATTGCATCCTTGCTATCATAGGAAGTATATTATAAGATAAACGATCGTGATTGGTCTATAACCGAGAATTGATAAACGTTAGCCTATATATAAACGTTCTTAAATGTTCCTAAACGATCGATATATATCTATATATATGCATTTTATATCTCCTATAATAATATTAATATATAAAAATGCAGTATACAATACAGTATACAATATTATATTTAATTTATTTTATTTTATTTATTTTACAGTCATTGAGTGTAGACCACACTATAGACATTGTCAATTATTAAGTGCCAGTATGGTACTTTATGAGATTGTGTGTGGGGGACGAAAAATGTCTGCCCGTCTGTCTGTCTGTCTGTCCGTCTGTCTGTCTGTCTGTCTGTCTGTCTGTCTGTCTGTCTGTCTGTCTGTCTGTCTGTCTGTCTGTCCGTCCGTCCGTCCGCCCGTTCGTCTGTCTGTCCGTGTGTCTGTACGCGCCAAAACTCAAATACGCTTTATCGGATTTTCATGAAACTTGGTATACGCATTTATAATTTCCATGGAAAGACCCCAATTGTTATTGAACCAAATCGGTTCACCGGTACCGGCGTCAAACCCGATTTAGTGTTTTATTTAAAAGCGCCTTAACTCAAATACGCTTTATCGGATTTTCATGAAACTTGGTATACACATTTATAATGTCCATGGGAAGACGTCTGTTGATATTGTGCCAAATCGGTTGGCCGGTACCGGAATAATGCCCAATTTAGTGCATTTTTATGATATTATATAACACAATACCCCATAACTCAAATATGCTTTATCGGATTTTCATAAAACTTGGTATACGCATTTACAACTTCCATGGAAAGAAGCCTATTAATTTTGGACCTAATCGGTTGAACGGCACCAGAGTAACGACTAATTAAAGGTCATATGTTTTTTTAATTTTTGTCTAGCGGTATAATTTGACAGTTAACACTATTCCTTCACTTATGCTTATCAAACGACACCGTCAAACTGACTGAGTTGGCTAAATGGTAACACCTTGGACTCGTATTCTGGGGGTCCCCGGATCAAATCCTGGAGCCGGCCAATTTGACATGGATTTATTTTATTTCATTTTTTATTTTTATGTGAGTGCGCGATTGTCAAGGTATCAGAAATTTGTAGTTTTGCTGACGCTGGTCGATTTTAATCTGATTTGAAAAACTTATTTTCTGGATATCATAATTGCAATTATAATTGATTCAACAAAAACATACAGGCACTTCGTTATATCAGTTTACCTGATTTTATTAATACATTAAATTTACAAGATAATGGGACACTTAACTTCCATAAATTCACTTATATTATAAAATGGGTTCTTTAGGAGCCAGCAAGTGATACTTTTGTTAAAGTGTGGCTCATTTCTAATAAATAAGTCAGGTGGCATCTTATTTGATACCTTTAAAGCCATACGTTCAAAGCTTTCTATTGATTTTGATAGCCTATTATATGGAATATTGTATTCTTTGTTGTTCCTAGTGTCGTATTGATGTATGTCACTCCTAGTTGTGAAATTACTAATATTGTCTCTAAAATATGGTAATAAACTCTTTATATACAAACAAGTCACTGTTAAAATTCTCTGATTAACAAAGAGTGGTTTGCAGTGTTCGGTATATCCTGAATTAGTCATGACTCTCATGATTTTCTTTTGTAACGTAAAGACTTTATTTACATGATGACTATTACCCCACAGTATTATACCAAGTTTAGAATACTTTGAAAATACGCAAAGTATGCCACTTTTATATACTTCTATATTATTATTGTTTTAAGTCTTCTCATTAGTGATACCTAGGAAAACAGGTGATGAAAAGACTCACCAATTGCGACTATCGCCAATGGCGAAACGGTATGTTATATTATATCTGTTGTGGCGAAAACGGCGATGACTTTTTATTTTCTCGTTTTATTAGTTTTATTAGATGCTCTATTATACGAGTATTCGCTTAATTGGCACAATAAATGAAACTGGAGGTCGGATTGTCTCAAGATAACTTCCATATCTCTCATTACATTACGTATGAAGATAAATGTGAATGGGACAAACCTAGTCTTGAAGCACCGTTTTGTGTTATTCAGGGAGTCCCACGCAATCAACCAGAGACAGAAACTATGTCACAGTCTGAACTTAGCGAAGTTCTGAACTGAATGAGAATATGAAAACAGATGTATCCATGTGAATGGAATATAATGTTCCATTATCATAAAGCATGCAAAATATTGCATTACGCACAATGAAGCGTATCACAGTTTAAAATGATGAAATATCTTCCATTTAGGCGGAATTGTATTGCATTGATATCAGTGAATTGTGGTCTCCCATTGCTTGACGTTTGAAACGTGATAGTTCTATCCTACTGAATTCAAACTATTTATAATATATAATTACTTAATGCAGTTAACACACGCACACAAAAACTATTTGCTTACAATGAATACTGTAAATAATGACTGAAACGTTTGTAATTGCAATATCATATAATATGTAGATTCCTGTCCAGACAGTAAATCATCTATTCTACAATACAACTGATGTAGTCTAAACATGGTACTACACGTTCACTTTAATTTTGCAAGCGGCAGCGCCAATAGGAATCCACGTGTACTCATGTATACAGTTCGCAGCGCTCCATCACAATCTGAACGTTATACAAGTCCTTGAGAGGAAGAATTCTCACTGCGCTAATCTGGTAAGTTTCTTTCTCAAGTGTAATGTAATATACATTCCTGGTCTCATGAAAGTTTTCACCCTTTCTGAAACTAGAAGAGAAGAAAGCACAAGTCTGTTCCACCCCAAACAACTCTTCTTTTAGATTCTACTACAAGAACAGGTTCTCTGGCTGCCCCTTGCCTTTCCTCACACTGACTGATTTTTCAAATAGAGTAAAAATGATAACCGTACACATGTTTGAATTTCTGTTTCAAGAGTTGTAACACGTTTTGCGTCGTCATTAATGTACATAAAAGATAGAACCCACTTAAGATGATGTTTCGTACAATACAGTATTCTTGGTCTTGCCTTCGTGTGCTCATTTTACTTTAGACGGGCATGCATTTCAGCACATCAGTTATGTCATCTTCAGTCCCTAAGAGGAATTTATCTGAACAATAAAACGTATGATGATTTGTGTAGCATAACTTATGGCATTAGGGATGTTACCAACCTTACTGTTCCCTTTGTTATGGCGGGTTGGTGTGTTCTGCAATAAGTTGAAAAAGGGAGCTGTGTTCTCGTTAATTATTACGTGTTTATTCTTATATATTTCCAATTATTCTAGTGTCTTCAATCTGGGTCCTTTATTAAGTGCCAGAATAATACTTTCTGAGATTGTATGGTAACGGAAAATGTCTGTCGTCTTTTGTCTTTAGGCGCGATAAATCAAATACACCTTGTCGGGACTAGCCCTACCTCCTTAACCTTACCGCTTTAATTTTTATTAAACGAAACAACGTTAAAGATGTGTCCCTAGGTGCAAGGATTATAATTAGGTACGAAATTAGATGTATGTAAGAATACATCCTGTAATTCTCATAGGCTACCTTAAAACACGTAATTTATAACATATATCTGACGGCCATGTTATTTAGGTAAACAGGTTGACCAACACAAACCTCGTAGGAGATATATTATGGCACGCGTAAATTCGTTATGCTCTACGCCAGGATAAATGAACGAATTATTATTATTATTATTATTATTATTAATATTATTATTAAAATAATATCACTGTTTATAACCTAATCTAACCTAACTTACCCAACTGCCACTAAAACAGAATCTACCTGCCACTACTTACCTTAAGGCAAGGACAGTTGGCATCCTGCTTCGCTCAGAACCATAATATGGCTGGCGTGTTTTAAGCGTAATAAAAATGAACTGATTGAAAAGGGTAAAAATATAAGATCAAGTTCTAAAAACTACTAATTTCACCCTTTAATCAATTCCTTTAATTAAAGTAAGTATATTCAATCAAATCTTCAGTTCCAGAAAGGAAAATTGCAATGTTAAAGAAATGGTGCTCTCAATCGCTTTATCGGATTTTCATGAAACTTGGTACACCCATTTGTAACGCCCATGACCAAATCGGTTGACCGGTACCAAAGTAATGCCTCATTTAGTGGCTATTTTGTGGTAATATATTAGACAGAAATTGTCAATTGGAAATCAGTTATCATGCCAACATATTGTTTTACAGTGTCCATAAACGGCTTTCGAAGTTGCAATACATTTAACTGTGTAAAATAACACTACCCACATATTCCTTCACATTATGCTTATCAAACTTTATTCCTGTGTCTTTCCGTAAGTCCTGCTTAATGAATCAATCTGGAGCTTAACTCTTAGATCCAATACAAAAATAACCTCCTTTCTGCATATCATAATTGTAATTGTCACTGATTAAACAGAAGCATGACATAACAGGACTGCAACTAGGAGTTATGAGTATAAATCACAAGTTGTCATATATATATAGGCGTATTAACTCCATCTGGCATTTTGTTACTTCAGTTTACCTGATTTTATTACGACTAACCAATTCTGTACAGCAGCGATGTCACAAAGTGTGATGCATTGTCTTTGCGCCCTTCATGAAACATTTTTATTTCGACAATTTCTAATATTAATTCAGGTTTCAGGACGAACATGTACCCAGTACACAGCCATGAAGCACGTTTCTGTATTTCCCATACCAGATAGTACCAGTCCTTTCCTTTTATTCTCTCAAAAGAAGGGCACTTGCCCTAATGGGATTTTTATAACCCTTCAAGCGGCTGTGGAATCATAAAACTTTCTGCGTAGACAAGACAGATTCATCGCTGTCCACCCTCTCCTGCCACAGGCCTCAAAAAAAAAAAAAAAAAGGCCTCAACTTGTCGGGAATTGGAGACACTTTAATCAAACAAAGCCATGCCGCAAACAATAAGTTCGCTCCTTTGAACATTGTTATTAGCACCGGTAGCGAGGGAAGGGGTCAGTTTTTTAACCATGCCTTCGATATAAGTTGAATATAGCTCCAGCTACGTGTCTTGTGTTGCGTTCTTAATACAATATGGCTACAGGCAAGAAACGTACAGTTGTAACAGTGATTGTGTAAGAGTTGTGTGTCTGTTCCTAAGAAAAATAATGTAGAACCTCATTTATCGACAAATACTAAATTTCCAGTTACCAACACACAAAGTTAAATCTAGATTAAGATTAATGGAATGTATACTTCAGTTGATAATGGCTTTCGGGGAATGTGGTCTATCTTCTGCCCGCCATATTGAAATCCTGGTCACAGGTTTAACCAGTTTTCAACATTTGAACCAGTGATAATATTTATCAATAATCCATTCGCCTCAGTTGCGATTACTGAACTTGAAGGCAGGAAATCGCAATCTTGAAGAATTAGACATTGAAATTTCAAATCTTCAAGAAGATATTATATCTAGGAAATCATGCCATGCACTTTCAAGCAGTTTTTGGACAGGAGTAAACATCCCATGTTCCGTAGTGTTGCTTTGGTACATTCCTTTGCATGGTCACATGGTGATCCTGATCCCTCATGCACACTAATTATGTCAGTTGTAAATATAAGTAGCGTAATTATAAATAAAATTATTATCAAATATTTAATTTACGATATTACATTCTTGTTGGTAGACTAATTGTTAGTAATAATTATAGTTTATCATTTAATTTCATTTACTTATTTAAAGATGCTTCAGACAATTTTTACAAATTTTAAATAGCAGGCATCTTAATAGGATAATATAATAATAATAATAATAATAATAATAATAATGTTACAGGGATGGCGATGATGATGATAACGATGATGTAATAATACAATTATAAAAATACTTAGATTTTATAAGTAACATTTGAAGACTTCAAAGCATAACATGTATTTGTGTCAGGTCAGTTATAGAAGTCTCATTGATCCATTTGCATGTATAGTCAGCACATTCCGAAAGGTGAAGTAACTCTGTTAATTTGTTCCAGACTTAATATGACATTTGTCTTTGTTTAAAAAACCAGGTCAGATACTTGTGTTTAAAATATATTCTCTCTTCTTTAGTCTTCAATCCTTGGATTGGTTTGCACCGATTCTCCATTCTGATCTTCTTTCAGCCTTCCTTTTTAATTCTTTGTATGTCTTACAGTTCATGTCATCCTTAATTTGTTCCATGTACTATAGTCTTGCTCTTCCTTTGCTATTCTTGCCTTCAATTGTGCCTTCGATATTGATTTTTAAAAGACTTTGGTGCCTTAGTAAATGCCCTATGAGTTTTATTCTTCTTTTTCTTATTTGCTTCCAAATTTCTTTCTCTGCTTTTGCTCTCTCATAAACTTCCTCATTGATAATTTTATCAATCCAGCTAATTTTCAGCATTTTTCTGTAGCACCATGTTTCAAATGCTTCTATTCTTCTTCTTTCTGATTTCAGGATTGACCAAGTTTCACATCCATACAACATTATGCTCCATACATATGTTTTCATCAAATTCTTTCTTATTTCTAAACTAATATTATTGGATGTGAATAATTAATTTTTCTTACTGAAAGCAAGTTTTACTTGATGTATTCTACTAATAATGTATTGTTTACTTCTTCCACCAGATGTTATTTTGCTGCCTAGATATTGAAATTCTTCAGTTGCATCCAATAATTCTCCGTTCAATCTAATTTGAGTTCCTTTTTTCTTTACCATTTTTTCTTTTTTTCTTTTTTCCTCGTTTTTCTTGCAAGTTAAAACTTTTGTTTTCGATTTATTAATATTTAAGTGATAATTAATTCTTAAAGTGTTTTCCAATATACCAATAAAAACTTCTAAATCTCTTTTATTTTCCATTAAAATTGCAATGTCAACTGCAAAACGGAGCATGTTAATTTTAAGGGGAGATGGTAGTTACCGCTAGCAAAATGATAGAAAATATAGCGTATGTTGAAGAAGCCATAACTCAGGTGTTCACAGTCAGATTTAGTTGAATTTTTTTATGCTTTGCAAGTGCACTCTGCAGTTTAAAACAAGCAGAGAATGGTTGTTCTAGTACTCGCTGTTTTGTAGGAAAGAATTTTTTAACAAATAGGTAATAATTTTGTTTTACGGTTACTTCCCTTGACATAGGTAAGCTTTATTCAATTTCTGTAGCTTAGATTTTGTGAAACTTTGGGAACTTACTATCAATAGGTACTACTATTTACCCTAGCACAATCAGTCTAATATGTACAATATTACTGCATGAAAACTTCACGACTAAAAAATAAATACTTTTTAAAAATAAAAATAGTTGAAAATTCAGTATAGTCAAGACTTTTCCCATAATTCTGCTAAGGGAGATTTGTCATCCATCTATAATGATATCCTGAAAGTTTCATTATTTTAGCATGAATAGCTTTTCAGAAAATGGTACCTGAAGTACAAAAAATGTAATTTTACAGGAGAGCGAAAAGAAAATGGCGTGCCTTATGGTATTTTATCCATTTTAGAAAGCTCCAGGTCGCTCTGCTTGACTTAATAATAACGCAACATAAAAGACTTATATATCAAAATATTCACAAAACTATGCTCTATTACATGAGCCTAAGAAAAAAATTCATTTTTTGACACTGATAACTACCATCTCCGCTTAAATCCCTGTATTTTTATGCCCATGTCTATTTCTTCAGCGACTTCATTTAATGCTCTTTGTATGTATGCATTGAACAATATTGGTGATAATGAACATCCTTGTCTTACACCGTTCCTTATATGAGCTATTTCTTGACTATTTATTATTGCTTTTTCATCCTTATATAAATTCCATATGATTCTCATATCTCTAGATTTAATTCCTAGTTCTCTGAGTATTTCAAAAAATTTTCCCCAATACACATTATCAAATGCTTTTTCTGTGTCTACAAATGCTATATATGTATTTTTATTTTTCCTTATTCTTTTCTCTATTATTAGTCTCATTGCTAATATTGCTTCCATAGGCGTAACCAGGCCGACCATATGGGGGGGGTTATAACATCCGCGGGGTCTGGCGAGTATGGAAGGAGAGGGGGGTCCGGGGGCCCTCCCCCGGAAAATTTTAAAAATTAAGATGCAAAATAACGAGTTTTAAGCTTCCGGGGGTTCTCCCACGGAAAATTTTAAAAATTAAGATCCAAAATAACAAGTTTTAAGCTTCCGGGGGTCCTTCCCCGGAAAATTTTAAAAATTAAGATGCAAAATAACGAGTTTTAAGCTTCCCACGCTTTATACTTGTATTAAGCAATTTATGGGCAGACTTAAAAAAATGATACAATTTTCCTTTTTTTAATCAATGGGGGGGGGGGGTTCAAACCCCCAAAACCCCCCCTCGCTACGCCTATGATTGCTTCTCTTGTGCCTGTATTTTTTCTAAAACCAAATTGGTCATCTGTTAAATATTCTTCGATTTTCTTTTCTATCCTGCCATATAGGCCTATAATTTTAGTTAATATTTTAGATGCATGTGACAATAAACTTAAAGTACGATAGTGTTCACATTTTTCTGCTTTTGTTTTTTGGTCTTGGTATCATTTTGCACTTCTCGAAATCCTCTGGCATAGTTCCAGGTCCATAGATATAAAATATTAGTTCATAAAGGGTCAGTTTTAACTCTTCATCTGCATACCATTTCTCCAGTGATTCCATCATCACCTGGTGCTTTCCCATCTTTTAATCTCTTTATTGCATGCTCAACTTCTTTTAATATAGGATCCCCTCTCTCTTCCTCTGATTCTTCTATATATTCTATTAATTCCTCTAGCTCCTCTCCCTTATACAGGTTTTCTATATATTCTTTCTATCTTCTCGCCATAAAAGTATCATTATAAATTAAATTTCCCTTGTCGTCTCGTGGTTTATTCCATTGCCTTTTATGATCGCTAAAAAAATTCTTTACTTCATTGTAGGCCATTTCCAGGTTTCCTTTCTTAAATTTTTCATCTATTGTTTCCATTTTCATTTTTAAAAATTACTCTTTAGTTTTCTTGATTTCTCTGTTTATTTGGTTTCTTAGTGATTTATATTTTTCTACTGTTTCTGGATTTTTGTCATTCTTGATCATTCTGCGTTGATTAAACATGTTTACAATATCTTCTGTAATAAATTTTTTTGGGTTTTGTTTTGTTATCATTAGTTACTTCTTCTACTGCTTTTTTCAATTTGTTTTTAATCAAATTCCATCTAGTATTTATGTCTTCTTGTTCATCTATTTAAATATGCTCTTTGGTTTTATTCTTATATTCTTGTAGTCTTTGCTCTTCTTTTAGCTTCTTTGTATTCCATCTTTTATTATTTGTATTTTTGTTTAATTTCTTGAATTTTAGATCTGTTTTCATCATTACCATATTGTGATCACTATCGATATCTGCTCCCGGGTAGCTTCTGCTATCTTTCACTTGGTTTCGAAATCTTTGTTTCACTAGAATATAATCTATTTGATACCTATTAACATCCCCTGGCATAATCCATATATATATATAAGGGAGTTGTGCCTAATATCGCACCACTTCCTAATATCGCACCATCGGGTTTCTTGCGTGATTGGTGCTACACCCTGGTGAAAGTAGGTGGAAATGCTTCTCCTTGTAGAAACAAGCGTCATGTCCTTCAGTTGAGTGCAGGTGCAGCGTGGAAGACGGCTGTTGTGTGTATTGTTGAATTTTGTGGTGTAAAAATTTTCTCGAGTGAAGTCTTCCGAGTCGGAAAGAGTAATAAAATGTAAGTATTAAGAGCATTGTATTTATACCATTATATTCTTTAGAGTCCATTCTTATTGCTAGTTATTTCTTTATTTTAATCTGATTGTCTATTTGGCTTATATATACTAGTAACTTTGTCATACGCTAGTTGCCTAATACCGCACCCATGCTATTGTCCTAATATCGCACCGTGCGATATTAGGCAACTTGTTTCTGAAATTACAATCCTAAATATTTATAAGATTTTCTGTTTATGATTTGTAGATGGCGCCAACTAAGCGCAAACAATGGAAAGAAGAGTCAATGAGAGCTGCTATTGTTGCAGTTAGGAATAAAGAGATGGGATTGAATCGTGCCTCCAAAGCATTTAATGTTCCTAAGTCTACATTGAAGGATAAAGTAAACAATAAGGAGGAGAGCATAGAAAATCTTGTTCACACCAAACTTGGTAGGAAGCCTACACTAACTAACGAATTAGAGGAATCGTTAGTATCCTACTGCCTGGAAATGGAGAGGCTATTTTATGGATTAACTACCAGAGACATTAAAAGAATGGCATACCAGCTGGCATCCAGGAACGGTCTTCGACATCCTTTTTCAATGTCCAATGAATCTGCTGGGTGGAAGTGGCTTCGTAAGTTCCTTCTGAGACACCCACAGCTTAGTCTCAGAAAGCCACAACCTACTTCTATGGCTAGAATTAGGGGTTTCACACCTGAAAATGTGAAAGCCTTTTTCGATATCATGGAGCCTTTGATGGATGTTATTAATCATGCTCCTAATAGATTGTACAATTGCGATGAAACTGGACTATCTGTGGTTCAGCATAAAGTCGCTAAAGTAGTAGGCAAGTCTTGATTTTGGAAGAACTTTCTACGTATTAATGAGACAAATTTGATTTGCATACGTTCTAATTTATTACTGTCAGAGTTGGTTATACTGTTCCAAGCTACACTCGAAATAATAATTATAAAATAATCGTCTTAATCATAATAATAATCAAATAGTGGTTGTAATCGCGGCTGCTTAGGCAAGAGTAAAATGAGGCCGAGCACGTAAGGAGGTTGGACACCACTGCTTTATTCTAATTTTTTCTTATTCTTGCCGCCGCCATCACAACCACTATTTGATTATTATTATTACAAAAATGTAATATTGTAAACATATTTCACAGTCATTGATGATTAATGATGTTGATGATGTAATCAGATGATTAAAAATACATTTCACTTGGCTGTGACAAATAATAGTTTTTAATTAGAGAGGCTGGCGATGTAATTCGTTTTTATGAATTAATAATGGAGTAAATAAATATCAGGTGTGATGCATTAAATAGCTTTCTCTACCCTGGGCATGGAGAATGTCTTTTTCCCACAGCAAATTTTGATTTAGAATAGAAGGGGATTGTTGGGAGAGCGTTTTCAGTTGTCTCAGTCTGAGTTTATGCCCAGAATGAGTAGCTAGTATGCCCTTTCAGAAGTCTGTAAAACGGTCTATCAACTGATACGTTATCCATTGCTGTAGTCTTTGTATTAGTTGAGAAACGAGGTCTCAGATTTTTGGGCAAGAATGTGTGAAAGTGGTGCTGATTTTATTTTGATTTTAGCCAAAAAATGGTTGTATGGCAACATGAAATTGGGAAATAAAATATCCCGTAAAGACAATAAAAAGTTATGTTAGAGGAATTTATGTTTCTCCTTATATCAAGTCCTACGAGACATGGTGTTTAAAAGCAATGGGTTGCTAAATTCTAAGTGCTGTATGAGAAATAAAAGCCATATTTTGCGTGTTCTGAGGGAATGGCTTGTGTGGTAAGTCATCCTTTTTCGCTCCAAACTCAGCATTGCTATATATATATTGATTTACAACTTGAAGATGTAAAGTCCACCATGATTTAATTTTGAATTCAAAACCAGGAGGATACCAGGCATTTTAAGGTAGTATAGTATAATAAGTACTGGGAATTAGTATAGTTCATTCTGGGTTTCTACACGAGGTGCCTCAAGCGTTTGTCAGGGCCCTAGCTTGCATACCAACACCTTCTTTGGCTAACGGCGAACTTTTGTCTAATTGGTCTTTACGTACAGTGGTACAGGCTGGGCAACTGTTTTATTCATGCGGCAATGCTACCTGGCACATTTCCTCGCCCAAACTACAATCACAGATTGTGGCACATAGATTAGGTTAGGACATGTAGAGTTAGGTTAGTGTTGTTTGCCATCAGGTTTCCGTATGATGTGATCCAACGTGCATAGCTGTGCATCACTTCACAGCGATCTTACTATATTTATATTAATTCTATAAGAAGAAGCTGCCTATATGTGTATTCTACAGGTTAAGTGAAAAGACTCAGATATATCATCTCAGTTCTGACTTTTACTGTATAGCGCAGATACATGTATGTTCTAGTATTTAAAAGAAATTTATGAACAGCTTCACTATTTTTGTTAATTTATTTGAGAATCATAAAATTAATGACTGACTAAATTCCGTTTGTCATGGAGCCACCTTTCTTGTCTTTTCCCCTTCTTTGTTCACGAAGCATAAAAAGTAAGCATACCTAATAAACTTAGAGACATCAATCATTGTTACGTCACATATTGCCTCATTTGCAACACGCTGTGACGAGATAAACAGATTATATTAGCCAGCTTCCGCCCCGGACGGGAAGACAAATGACGAGCGGGCTCCGATTTGACTGGCTTCGTGAGTGGAATAATTTTCGAGGTGAATAAACTGTGTTCATTGTTGCCATGCAGGGGTGCCCACGGGGGGGGGGGTTAAGACGCAGACTGCGTCATTGAAATGTCTGGGGGGGGGGGCAAAATATTATCGTTTTATGAATTTTTTTTGGGGGGGGGGGTGAAAATTGTTGCAAAATGATTGTTTTATATGTTAAAAATAAAAACGGTCAAGTTTTGTAACTTCAAAAGGTCTCTTCTAATTCTTTAGAAGTGAATAGTCAATAAATTAGCGAAACGAATTTGCTTGCAAAAAACTGCTGCGCCAACGAAATCGATCCCTCTGTGACGATAGCGGCGACTGCGATCTGAACCATTGTTAGTATAGTGCAGGTATTCATTGCGTGGCTAGGCGGCTTCAAAGGAATAAACCATTAGGTCGGTGTTTCTTTATGTTAATTGATCTGACTAAATCGGTCCTGGCTTCCGCTTTCCAAAACAAAAGCAACGTTGCAATATTCTCTCATTGTTATCAATGACCTCAGTTCTTCCTTCGCTTTAATCAATTCACACGTGTTATTGTTTATTGTAACTTGATCTTGTAACCGAGCATTTCACTCTACGCGGAGTTACGGCTACTGGTTTCAGTCCATCATAGCATCTCGAAAATGCCGAAAAAACAACAGCAATTTAAATAGAAGTGTTTAGAATTATTGTGCAATGCCATTATTAGCAGTGCTTTAGTTGGGCCGGTACGCACCGGTACTGCGTACCGGTATAAAATTATTTTCCTTCTACCATACCGGGAAAAATATGTGCTCCGGTACGTCGTACTGGCAGTACAGGAACGATATTGTCCTAAAATACTTATTAAATGTCCAATTCAATAAGAGAGTGTATTTGTTAATAATGACAAACACTATTAAATTCGCAGTAGATATGTGTTCTAATGTTCACCTTCGTGCGCATTTCTACAATAATTACTTTCTCCTTAGATTACATGTTGGCTATCCTGATAAGGTGCTCGGTTTTTTAAAACTCTTTTGTATGAGGCGATATGGAAAATTTTAAAGTAAGGTGAGTACCCCCATAAAATATTTTCCAACTAAAGCACTGATTATTAGGCATGACAAATGGCAAGATCACTGCAGAAAGAAACATCCCTATAATACTGAAACATAATTTAGATATAAAATACAAGATTACTGAAAGTAAAAGCAGTGGCGAAGATAAATGGAAACCGTATATTAAAGTAAATCCCAAGCAGAATCTTCAAGATATAGATGAAGAATTTCGACAGCCGTGGGCGCCCATACCCTAGGGCGGGGTGCAAGGAAAAAATGTATATTTATAATTATTTTAGTTAGGTGTTTTTCTTTTAAGACAATTATTTGAAAGTCGGTTAAGACATAAATAGGTTGCAGGAGTTTTACCAAATTGACAACATGGAAGCAGAATCCACAGTGGATTAGGAAAGGGGATTCCAGGGGTTTTGGACCCCCAAAAGTCAAAACCTAAAATTCTATATTTGTATTTAAAAAAAAAATATTTATTTAATTAAACAAGAGTTGTTGGTGTGTCAAATATGATATAGCAGTTATTTTCTTTTCATAACATAATGAGTAGGCGTATTATATCCACTGTTCCATGTGTTATTCAACTTTTCTTATAAATAGTAATAAGCAGGGCCCGGATTCTAATGATATGTCATCTTTTATTGATGCTCCATAGACATTGCCAACTTGTGGATAAATCCTAATCATGGCCTCTAGATTATAGAAATGCATTTATATTAGGTCATTTTTTGCAATATTATAGTTTATGGGAATGTATTTCAATTTTAGGACATTATTTTGTCATTTTCGTGTATTTAAATTGAGTGCATTAACTTTATTTTGTTGCTAGCGGTGCTGTCTTTGAAATGTTGCTTGTTTAATGCAAGAAGGAAAAATTCGGCGTTAAAGTGTTGACATGTCTCAGTCGGAAGTGAGAATCAAAGAAACGCCAAAATTTTGTATTATATTGCTATTGTTATTAGATTGACTTGGCACCAGAGTCTGCCACCTGCTTGGATTTGAGAATGCAAACTACTGTTTACCCATCAATAAACAACAATATAACCCGGCAGACCACAAAAGGATGTACCAGTATAAATTTCCGTGAGAAAAGAACATTCACAACATTACTGTTATTTACAGTTTTTACAATTATGTACAAACTAGTCTATAACTTTGTGTGTACAATAATAATTTTTATAAAGGGTCAACAATCCATTAGAAATGAACCAGGCCAAGTTGCTCGACATTTTTGATTTTCCTAATTTTTTTACCAGTTATTTCCCAACTAATGAGTTCAAAACTATGGTAAAAAAATGTTTGGGCTCATACTTTTTTTTGGCGGCCATTTTAAGTTTTATTTTTAACCATATTTCAGTCGAAAACATGTTTTGCACAAATGTATGTAACTCTGTTAATTTTATAGATAACAAGACAAAATAAACGCCAAAATTATCAGAATGAAATGCTCTACATTTTTGTTTTAACACAATATTACCTAAGTAGTGAGGAAAGTGAAGAAAAAAATTCAAAACTACAAATTGAAAATTGACTTAAAACGGGAGTTTTGGAGCCGCAAAATTATTAGAAGGAAGAAAGACTCGCCCTTAATTTCTTTTCTGGTGTAGACCTACTATAGGACTACTCGCTGTAGAAGTTTAAAGCTTGAGAACAGTGCGGTTTTTTTATACAATTTTTCAAAAATGCCCAAAACCGTATTTTGGCAATATTTGAAGTAGAATATCTCAAAAGGGACTGAGTGAAACATTATGAAATTTATACAGATAACACCTCTTTATGATATAAAGATGTGATAAAAATTTGGTGACTGAGACTCAACTGGTTCCCGAGTTATAGTGCATCGAAGTTGGCCATAACTGAAAACTATGCACCGAAATTTCAACAGTCTTCAAAGCTTTGAAGAAACCAAATAATTGTCATGATAACTGATGAAATGTAGCTTACATATACAACTCTTTTGTGTAACAAACTTAGGCTCACAAAAATTTTATATTTAAAATTACAAAGTGAATTTTTACTATTAAATTACCGTTAAATTTCCAGTGCCTATAACGCAATTTTTGACCAAATTCGATGCACTGTAACACATGTAAGCAGGTACTTCGTTGTTCCTGGTGGCAGTTTTAAGTTGGCCTTTTTGCACCAATTGGTGAATGATAACATCACGGAATTTCCTTTCTCCTCAATTGAGGCTCTGCTATCTGCTTCGATAAGGAGGACCATACCATCTGCAAAAGCTACTGGCTTGGCCTCCTGGCTTTCTTCTATTATTCCTATAGCTTAATTAAATACAAGGTGCAAAAGTTTAGGACCTAGTACTGAGCCCTTGTGGGCAACCCTTAGTGACTTGTTATGTTCGAGTATGATAACTGTTTTAATCGTAATTTCCCTGCCTCTAAAATTATCTTGGATAATTTCATATATATCTGCAGGGCACCCGGTCCCTCGCAGACTATTTACGACTTGGTGCCACCATACATTGTGAAGGCCCCTTCAATATCAATAAATATCCTAGCTATCCTGCCACGTATTTCGCTTGGGAGTTCCTGATGTTGCCTTGTAGTTTTGTGATTGCATCCTCCGTGCTCCTTCCGGGCCTAAACCCAAGATGGGTATCGGAGTATGATGCTTCTAGTAGGTCTTCGATCCTAGAGAGAATGAGCCTTTCCAAGATCTTCCCTAGTACTAGGAGCAAACAGATCAGTCTATATGATTTCGGTAAATTTGGGTCTTTGTCGTATGACTTTAGAAACGGACAGAGCTGTCCTTTTTTCCGTGTTTTCGGGAATGTACGTAGCCGAATGCATGCGTTAAATATTTCAGGAGATGCGCGAGCAACACTGCACCACCCTTAGTTATTATTCCGGATTATTCTCGACAAATCCTGGAGCTTTCTTTGCCTTTGTGGAGTCAAGTGCTATCTGTAAATCCTCGTTATCAGATGGTTTGATATGTTCTCTGTTTTCTACGATTTCTTGAACATGTCCAAGGATATGTCTTTGTTCAGCTGTCTCCTTCATAGCTGGTGTTCTTCCTGTTGTTTTCCTGCATGAGAAAAGGATGGCCAGGTACAAAGTGCGGAAGAAAATTAATTTTCAATTAGGTACCCTTCAAATTGGACCACGGGAATTCGAGCGCTTAGATCGATCACATCTATATTATGAACACATACACTCACAGTTAATAGACTTTTAGCAGCAAAAATGGGTAGGGGCCCAAAACAGGTAACATCACTCGTGAGTTTCTTCCAAATATAAAAAATAGACTTAAATTGCCCTGGATTAAATTGAATCACTTCGTCAATCCCGTGCCAAAACACAAAGACACGTCATGTACAGCCCAAACACGTCACACCATCAACATCCCTTACGGATGTACATAAGGGCACAATAGGTATACACATATCACATATGGTTACCAAAATTTGGTTTGACCGGAGGTTTAGGCTTAATTGTTTGGCATTACGGAGGTATGGGTGGGCACACATAAAAGTAGGTCGTCATCTGGGACAAGCTTCGTAAGTAGCGTGTCGGCTATTTCGTCCCATTCTTCTGCTTGTCTCTCGTCCGATCTTTTGACACTACTGGTTACAGTCATGTTTCTAATTTTGCCTGCTTGTATGCGATAAGCCACTCCCCAGGTGTTGGTCATGCTTTGCTCCGATACAAAGTCATGCCCGCTTTCTTTCTTGACTTCGTGTACTGCCCGGGTGTATCATTCTCTGTGTTGTCGATATGTTGCGTAGAGTCTTTGTCTTTCCTGTCCGTCCGCTCTTTGGAACGCACGCCTGTGGGCGTACGTGTCCCGTTTGAGCTGAGTAAGTTGAGGCGTCTACCACCTCATAGTGGTTCTTTTCGGGAAGCGTTTTCTATATAGCCTTATTGGCCGCCTTTCTTATCACCTTGCTGATGTTTCTAATTCTAGACGCTACGTCTGTTTTTGTAACCAGTGGCTCATTGTTCGGAAGTTGCTCCACGAGTCGTGTCTGGAAATGTAATGATGTAAATGATCCTTGGATATTTGAAGAAAGAAAGGAGAAGTAAAATCGCGAAGATAATGTCCTGGCTTAAGTAATCACATGCCAAGATATAATAGCATGGATTTTATTTATTTATCATTCTTTATGTTTTTGTAACAATCGTCAGGTTAACGGCTATATTTTGGTATTTTGTGGATTCTGTTGGTTGTAAATAAGGAGACACAGATATGGAACAATGTTAAATGAAAAGAAACACAGAGAGAGAGAGAGATTTTTATTACAGATGGGTGGTGTTTGGTCCCACAGGAAGCGGCGGGGCTTCTACACCTCCAAGTGCTGCCTTGTTTATCTTGACTTATATTTGAGATTCATGCCTACTGTCTATTGTTAACGTGCAATACATTAATAAGCAGGCTAATTGCAGTGAGACGGGATGCTTATAATGATGTTCGGCTAGCAGCATACGACTAAATTTGACACATACGCTTATGTTAACCTTATTGATTCTAAAAGATGTGAATATATTTTTGAGTTTCTCGAAATTATTTTCTGATCTAAGATATTAAGGGACTGCATTATCACCTGCCTACAATTCCTCCCGATACGTGACTACCAGATAGCTTAACTGGAATATGTCTTGTAATACCACCGCTGAACTGCTATCGGGAAGAACGAAATAAAATTTTGTAAAATGATCCTTAGCTCGTTGAGCAGAGAGGTTTGTTTGTTGTAGTTCGGCAGGGCGAATTTGTATTTGTTTTGTACAATTAAATTACATAAGAACATATCGTTTTTAAGCGCATTAATCGATTTGTGCATTCATATGTAAGCCTAAAATGACATTATTGTGTAAATTAAATTTTACAGCATCAATTCTGAAATTCAGGTGTCCAGGAAGCTTCGGAGTGCTGCCACCTTGTTTCAACCAAGCTTCTCTAACTGGCAGTTCGTAGCTTATCAGCCACTTCGTCCTCCTGCTAGCTTAGCTGGGGATTGACTTCCCAGACAGATTTTGTCAGGAGACCATAGTACGCAATTCTTGGGTTCTCTATCTGGAAGATAAATATATCAGGTGGTCGTTGTACAGGCCCTAAGTATTGTTAGTTGTAATTAATTCCTGTATGCTACTTCTACATTTTTATTAAGGATAATATTCAGACTTTTATAAACTAGAAATTTGAATTAAATTACTTAGCAAAAAATTTCAAATGTCAGGTTGAATTTAATTTTTTTTTACCGAGGGTTTCAACGTTGAACCTGCTGGCAGCCTGGCAACCATGATACCGTATTCAATATTGTTTTATTAGGGCCGTCATATGTTATCACGTTGCGATATTATGTTTATGAAAATTACTTGTGTTTGAAAGTTTACTTGTATAGTTAGGACCTGTGTCGTTATATTAGAAGTGTTCTGAAATTCACTTCTTGTTCTGACACGTACCACGAGATTGGGAGTACGCTGAAAATAGGCAATGTGCTCACTGTTCATACAAATAGCATGCGCATGCGTTGTGTTATTTGAGAGCACATTAATTGTCTTTAGGAACAAACCGTAAACGTACTGACAGCATCTGTTATGTATGAAGAAAATAGTCCGACACAAGTAAAAATTGATTTTTCCTCAGAAATTGTTCATGTTCCAAAATGCGTATGCCTTTGTATTTCATATTACTTTTAACTTTTTCATATTACAAGGTGATATTACATGTTTTATCATAGGTAATCTCACGAGAGATCACTAGTTAATCGATACATTTGCGTGTACGATGTTCGAGGAATTTTTCTGATTAAACTGGTAATCTCGAGTACGATTTATTAAGACTATTGCATAAATAAAATATAACGCAGTTTGTAAATAATAATTATTTTCATACTTTTTGTCAGTATTGTTTTAAACTGCGATATCAAGGCATACTAAATAAATAGACAGTCGATGAAACAATTCGCCAATGTTACTTATATTACGTACCACAAAATAGAGAGTGTCGTTGATGATTGCTAACATCAGAACGCAAGACAAGCACACGACTGGCTTGCACTTAATCGAAAATGTGTTTATAATCAATGCGCTTTTACATAATTTCAATTTCTAAAGAAGTTATTTAGTTTAAAAAAATGTGTTTTGATCTTGTTCACTCACAGCGTGTGACGTATTAAACACCGCACGATGATGCCTTACTTTGATTAACGAGCTGACGTTATGATAATATAAAATTGCATCCTTGCTGCCTTAGGAAGCATATTATAAGATATACGATCGTGATTGGTCTATATCCAAGGAATTGGTAAACATTGTTGGTTAGTATCATACATGCGGTGTATTAATGGAATATCCTTTTTAAGTGTATCAAAGGGTCTATAAGTTTCGTTTGTATGAACTTTGCACATTATATCACTACACATAAGCTAATGTAGCACTAGATATTTAAAATTCTTTAAAATAGGTTTGTTTCAAGAAAACACTTAAATTGTTTAAGAATTTGATGTAGCCTACTGCACATGTGCGATAGTTATTATTGGATCCTTCCTGGCAATGTAACAGTGCACATTTGTAAACATAAACATGGATGAATATATGTTTAATTAACGCCATTTATACTATGAACGCATTAAGTAAGCATAATATTGTTACTATGTATAGAAACATACCAATCTTCTTTTCATCTCCCAAAGCAGTACTTTTGTTGTTTTAAACATCTTATGCTCAATGGGAGATTTTGTCGTATGCACACAGCTGACGGGAGATCTAGCTGGAACGTAAGGTCAACATACAAAATCGTGTATTGTCTTCGCTGGAACACCTGTTGTCACAAAGTGCACGATGACGGGTTGTGAATGTTACACTTATAGCGTCACTATGACTATGGCACACACGACACTCAAAATGAAGGAAGATTGTAACATTCTGAAAAGTCTTATTTCAAATATAAATTAACTATACGCATACGAGTATATACTCGTATGTTTCATTTCTGAGAATAAGCGTCTCTTGTACAAGAGTTAAACAAAGTTTTTCGAAACGTTTCAGAGAATGTAGTGAAAGTAAAATTTTCTTCACGTAAAGTGACAGTGAAAGGAAGAGAAAGTCTTCGTCAATATCACATCCCCATAAGATATTAACCCAAATATAAAATGTTGTTTTTATACGTCTTTTCGTTTTCGAGTTACGCTTTTTACAAATCACAGACGAATAGTCACAAACAAACTGACACTAAAACATGTATATGAAAGTATAATTTTTCGATTCATGGTACCGGTATTCAAAACAAGTATTTAAGCTGAAAACTCAATTTTAAATTTCAAGGGTTAAACAAATTACTTCCTCTATCTACATCGTACATTACCTGAGATGCAGGTAGAGGAAGTAAAAACAATCAAATTGACTGAACAAATGTTAAGGAAATGAATGATGAAGTGTGTTCCCATTTCGTTTTAACGCTATGGAAATAGTCGCCACTTCAGTAAAAATTCCGCACTGGAATCGCCCCGAGTCTTTGTGTGGAAAATGTCTCACACATACTCACACACTACCAAATTCAACATCACAAACTTTTCCGAGCTTGATATTGTTGTTTTCACCCGTGGCCATTGTTTCCAGGTGCATGCCCGTTTTACTATCACATAACACGGGGAGGTAAAAGCATTAATTAAATCTCCGGCAGAGTAGCCATAGGGTGTTCAACTTTATTTTATCCCACAATAATCACTAGACACCAAAATATAACACACAATTTAGACAGGGTTGTATGTACGTGAACTACCACAAAAATATAAAAAAATGCAGGTTCTAAAATATTAAAATTTTACAAGAAAATGAACTCAAAAGTGGACTAAAATTACAGGATCCTATAAGAAGGCTTACTAGAACATAACTAGCTGATAAAAGTATAAAAAATTGACCAAGTTATTTTTAAATTACATGTTTTATAGGAGCATGAAAAAAATTAATTCAGATGCACTTATCACTTCCTGTAGAGATAGCATTTTTCTGGTTTCTCTGACACCTTTTATTTTTTTAATGCATATAATGAACATATTTTTCTACAAAGTAGACTACTTTTATACAGCTAAAGTTAGTATTTTTAATGCAATTAATTTTTATATATCGCATATAAAATATATTGAAATTTGATCAATATTTCATGACACATTTTCTTTAATTTTATACCTATGGGCATCATTGTAGTCTACTTTATGCATATATGCATGTAAAATTAGTGTAAAAGATTTCAGCCTTCTATCTCTAATGGTTGTGGAGCTATCTAACAATATGTGTGAAAAATAAGCGTTACCGGGAAATTCAATTTTAAGTTCATAGTGAATAGTAGCTCAGAGCACGTAAACATATTTAAATGTCCATTTAAATGGCACCAATAATTTCTAAACCTATATAAACTATATACCAATGGATGCAGAGAATTCAGCACAATTTTTAGTGCTATATAGAGAAAAACATAAATTTCAAAATAATTCACGTACATATACCCTTAATAGCAACTGTACTACTCACATATTATTCTCTGAAGTAATTTTACCTCACAGTAGTTTCCTACTAACTTATATCTCACATTTGGGTATCTATTTATTAGAAGTGCTAAGGAACTCTACAAAATAGAATACTCATATATGAGAAATAAATTTAGAATTAACCTCACCACCTTCCCGAAACCGAAATAATTATTAAACCTTCAAATGCAAGTCCTTATAAATAAATCTCAAATTTTTTAAAACCTCGGTCTTCTGAAATGTGAAATGTAGTCAGACACATATTTTATCACTCATTCTCAACAGGAATATTCCCTGCAGAATAAAGATGAAGTCACTGTCACTGTCAGCCCTAACTAACACACACGGAGAGAGAAGCATGGGGCATACAGAAATATCCTCATTTTTATTATCAATATAAGCGTAATCTTGGGCAATTTATGGGTATTTATGAGTGATATTTGAACAGTTGGTAATATCACAGGCGCTGTTCAATCCCATTACGTAAAGCAGTGTAGATCTGATTTCAATAATTGTTATTAAAATCCCAGATGGGAACGGAAACTGTTATGAATTATAAATTATTTAATACTCGGGATAGGAGAAGGCACTAAATTATACACTTTCTCTTATACGAAACATGCGATGTTTCTGCCATATTTTGTTTCGAGAACCGACAAAAGAGACATTATACAGCTCTGGTGATGTGACGTCACCAAAAGAGTGCACTTCAGTATGTCAGCGATAAACTCTAACCTAGAGCACTAGACTTTATGTTTTGATCTGTTCCCTTCGTTGTGCAATTTTCATATTGTGTGTGGTTCTTCTATTTTCTGTTTTTTTTTTTCAGTTCTAAGCATTAATTCGAATATTTTTAGAATTACTTTATATCTCTAATGTTTGTTTTGTATAACTGGTGTATTATTATAAGAGAAAATTCTATTTGGCAATGAGCCCGTTTTTGCAACATAATAAGTAAATTAAATACATAAATAAATAAATAACTGCCACTATTCCCCTATGAAAGTCACAAGGAGAATAGTTTGTCATCCTGCTTGACTTGGAATTAGTTCGAAGTCCTCAAACGGAGAAAAGTGCGTAAAGTGGCAAACTCAAACTGGGATTTCGCCATTGCTTTTCCCAAATGGCGTAGACCTAGAAATAAATTAATAAGGTTTACTATAGCTCATACCTGAGTTTCTAAGCTAGGTATTCCAAGGGGTTACGTGGACCCGAGCTAGCACACCAACACTCTCAGTAGCTACCGACGAACTTAAAATTAAGAAACGTGCAATCGTAATAAAGGAATTGTGTGAGTCTCAAGTTCTATGGCAACACATTTATGCCCGGGAGGTAGATATTGCGAGTCCGTACGCTAAAAGCATTATATTACAGTATATATAAATATTATTCGGAAGGTTAATACAGGAATCCTAGAAACGAATTAATCTGAATATTAATACAAGGAAAATCACAGCAAAATATTGAAATGATATGATTTTTAATCTGTATAAAAGGCAATGTTAATATGTGTATCCTTTATAGATTTAAAAAACTGCTGGACCGATTTATGTGCGGATTTTTGCAAATTATCTGTGTTGTCCGGAGAAGTTTTAAAGGTATTGAAACCCTCAATATGACCAGTAGAAGGAAAGTTAGGGGCCAAAATGTTTTATTCAAATATTACACAAAATTCAACAAATGAAATTCAGTTTTCATGATGACAGCAATATTGTTTGCAATGTTTACATAGCGCTTTGGCAATTTGTATCAACCATGGGGATTGGTATGTTAATTAGATTTATTATATATTTGTGTCAATTTAATTAAAAAGGTCAAGGATTAAAAATGCATTTACTTCTGCTCTAAGATTTAATGAACACATAGAATTAACAGTTAGGAAAGCATTGGGAATTCTTGGTTTCATAATGAGAAATTCCTACATGCTAAGCCAGGAAACATTAACTCGTTTATACTATTCTCTCGTTAGACAAAATTTGGAATATGGATATGTCATTTGGGATCCATTTACTGTAAAAAAACAAAAAAAAATAATTGAAAAAGTACAAAACAAATTCCTCAAGTTTTTAATGTTTAAAGTTTGGGGCTATTATCCATTGTATATGAATTATGATAAACTCCTGGAAAATTTTGAATTTCAAGCTTTGTCACATAGAAGAGCATGTCAGTCATTAAGTTTTTTGTATAAAATAATTAAATCCCACATTGATGATACAAACCTTATTGAAATAATTTATATATATATGTACCCAGTAAAAATAGTAGGTTAAGAAAACTATTTACACCTAGAGTAAACACAGACTTGCACAAAAATTCACCAATAAACAGAACTTTGAGTAGGTACAATCAAATCCACCCACGTAATCTATATATATATAAAAATGAATGTATGTGTGTGTGTGTGTGTGTGTGTGTCCTTTATGCATTACTGCACCATTCATCCGATCGCCATGAAACTTTGGGAAGTTGTTGGGTACATTCCCGGGAAGGTTTCTGTCACACTACATTTTTAATTTTAGCCTTCGTTCGCGAGTTATGAGTGAAAAACGGCAAGAAAACGTGCATTTTTTACGCTTTCGAAGCATAAGTTATTCATTTCAGTTGTCAAATCAATTGCAGAAGGCTTTGTCTATTTTTGTCATACTTTGGAAACAATAGCATCGCGATCGCTTTGGAAGGCAATGGATATCTCATGTTATTATAAACGCCAGAGAAGTTAATGATAAGGTGATGATAAGGTAATATTAAATATTTATTTAACGTGGAATATGCTTCTTATGAAAGATGGTTTACAGAAAATTCCGGGGAAGTTGCTTAGTTCGGGGTCCAGGCTACAACATTTCTATATGTAATCATAAGTAAAATGTCTTATGTAGGGTCGTTAAATCTGCCTGAAATGTAACGGAATTATAAGTCTGGACAAATGAATGTAGAAACTATGGCCTCAGTAGGCTTATTCCATTCTTCATCTATATAAATAAAAACGAATATATGTCTGTCTGTCAAATACATTTACACACTTTTTTTCATCGTGAGTTTAATCGATTTCAATTCTCATAATCTTCTGAGCTTGCAGCAACGCTCGACGGGTAATCTATATAGATCTTCTATATAGCCTACATAAAAATGAATGTATGTGTGTCTGTCCTTTATGCATTACTATGCCATTCATCCGATCACCATGAAACTTTGGGAAGTTGTTGAATACATTCCCGCAAAGGCATGCTACATTTTTAATTTTAGCTTTCGTTCGCGAGTTATGAGTGAAAACGGGATTGAGACGTACATTTCTTGCGCTTTCGAAACATCAGTTTTCAGTTGTCAAATCAATTGCAGATGACTTTGCCTACTTTCGTCATACCTTGGAAATAGAAGCATCGCGATCGTTCGAATTTTGTAAGCCCACCATGACCGAATCATTTGTTTATAATGTCAAGGCACGCAGCCAGATGAAATTTTCACCCTAGACGGAAGAAGAATAGTGAATGTAGCCCTAAATGGACAAACATTATGCAGGTTTTTTTTTTTTAGGCCAGGGAACTCGAAACTGAGGTTATTTTTCCCATGCTGCGCTTTCTAATCGTGGAATTCACTTCCAAGCCGGATTTACAGTTGTTTCATTAATTAGGCCTATCAATCGTTTAATTTAGACCTATGAATGTTTCGTGTGCAAAGTGTTAGTAAATATAATAGTTTAATTATTTTACTCTTAATTTATAATCTTCCTATTAATTATTGTGAGCGAAGCCGCGGGGATCTGCTATAAGCTATAATAAGCTGTAGCTTATCTAGCGTTTTCTGAGGAAATAGTTTGTGTGTGATAAGTCGTTCTTCCCCATTTCAAATTCTAAATACCTACATAAAGACCTTAAAGACCTCGAGTTTGAAAATCGAAAGTCCTTCATAAGTTATTTTCGCATTTACAAAATACAAAACCCGAGCGACGCCGGGCCTTTTAAGCTAGTATAGATATATTTGTAATGAATCTTAAACAATTTAATTCTGCTGCAAGCCAACTATTAAAACTTGTCCAAAATGGTAATTCATAGGAATCTGTGTGTGAATAGAAACACCGTATATGATATTGTCAACTAACATATTTTTCATTGTTTTATTTTACTTGTTTTACTCTTGTTTCATTTTTATTTTTTCTCTACATTCTTCATGCTTGCTTTCTTCTTATCTCTCTTATTCTCTTTATTCTTTCCCATTCTTTTACTTCTTACCTTACATTGGTTATTATCCTAACTTTATTACTTTTTATTATACCTACTTCATATTTGTGTTATTGTAAGTACATGATGTATTTCTAGTATAGTCATGAACATTGTAATTGGAGTATACCTGTAATGTTCATTCTTGATTAAAGAAATAAATAAATAAATATGAAGTATTAAAATTAATTTAACAATGTGGATAATATTTCTTGATTACTTCGAATGAGAACAATAGAAACGGTTCTGTATTATAATGTCATGAAACTCCAATACATTCAAATTATTTTGACATCACCTGCAGATTTGATTTTAGCTTCTAAAAACAGCTTCAACAACTACGATTTTTAAAACGAACCCGATCGATTTTTAAAACTTCTACCACACAGCCTAACAGAATAGTTCTTATACTTTGGGTTTGTATGTTAGAACACTTGATAGCTGCTGCCTGTAATTAAATATTAAAGTTTAAAAACCATCTTTTTTCCATTCATTTCTTATGAGTGAGGGATTGCCTGTCATTCTTGTCACGTCACAGCTCGCAGCCAATGACCACTCAGGGTGGCAATACCTTTAGTATTTAAGAACCTTGAGTGTAATGAGACTAGCTGCACCTAGGTTAAGTATATCGATGTATCGATGTAAGATTAAAATAATAATAATAATAATCCTTTTAAGAACCTACCCCATAGCTTGACTACCTAATTCCAATTTTGTTAGCGATTGACGAAACGTTTCACGTGCGTAACATTCTTACTATTCACATTCGTGGAAAAAATATTGTGCAAAACACAGGTTAATTGCATCTCAGAGTGTCTGCAATAAACTTTACCCTGCACTCTCCAACAGATTGAGTGTTGCAATATATTACAACATATGGCCTACACAATTTCTATGTTAGGCCACAGGTGTTAAAGTTTGTGAAATAATAAAAAGGAACTAGACATATTTCAATAACTTACGTGCCATCTATACACATGTTCAATATACACATGCTTAGAGAGAGAGTTAGTGTTAGGTACAAGGCTGCCAACACATGGAATGGGTTAATTTGACAATCACTAAGAATAACGACTTTTGTGACCACTATAAAGATTTAACAATTAAAGAGGCTTAATGAATAACCTAACATTCAATTCTTATGAAACTTACTATTTAATAATCATATTCAACATACATTGATTCAAGTTGTTTAATAACAGTTAATTCGTTATAGGCCTACTCGTCACGACAGTAAAGCATGCAGTAATGTTGGTGCTTGTGTAACATTGTATGAGGATAATCAAACTGGAGGCTAATCAATTGAAGTGGTAATTAGTAATTAACAGACTGTCAATAATTCCATCAAAGCCATGAATTACAAACAGTAGTTAATGGTTTATTTTGGTGGTTCGTTAATTTGCATACACCCTGAATGCGCTAATTATCAAAATTCACGAACGCGTTAAATCAATGTAATCCAGAGTAAATTATGGTTATTGAAAATTTCCTCTACATTCATTGTAAAATACCAGCTATCCTAAGTAAGTGATATTGTTAATGGGTGAAATAGACTAAAGATCGTAATAGATTATGCTGTGAAGTAGATTCATCTCTGTTAGTTTAGGATGTATTGAATAATTCAAAAAATAATATTTACAAATTTTCATTTTTTAAATTATACTTGATACGCAATGTTTCAGTAAAAAGTCTGAAATTTTTAATAGCCTAGGACCAATTACGTATTTGGGGAAATATTACGCATTCGTTTTCCTGTATTTTTACTACAAGTGTAAAAAATATACTCAATGGATGCCTCAAATTTAAGAAGAATGTCATGGTAGCCACACACGTATTATTTTTCATTGTATAAACTGCTGACAAGTCAACAAATCCTTGCGTTAGTCATACTCCGTAGAACGTACACTAAAATGTCAGAGTCCATGCGTTAAATGAGACCGTTCCTGTACTTGTTTAGTTCTGAATAATTATACACAAATACAGTAAATATAATGGTATGGGGAAAATGACTTTAAAGCTTTACACGACTTTTAAATGAAAAATGTGTAGATGCAGCCTCATCACAAGTGTCAGCCTTACAACTAACACTATTTTAAAATTAAACCAACGTGATTTTTTTCTATGGATAATATTTTGAAGGCAGTTTAATTTTGATTAAATTTATTTCTTTTACCACTAAAATTTCAACGTTTAGAGAGTGTGGCCTATGTAATTTTAAGGAGACCTCGAAGTCCTGAGGACAGTGTAACTTAGCCAGCATATGCACTAAGGTAAATAGTATTTTTAATATCAAAAACATATAATGCAATTTTTTTCCAAAATAGCTAAATATTTCACCCTTACCCCGTTTTCGTTTAGGATATTCTTTCTTACTATAGCCAACAAACCAAGCTTGTTAGTTACGGTGTTTATAACCAAGGCTTGTTTAGGAGGAGTAAAATATGGACAAAACTTGGAATTTTCATTTATCACAGCAAAAGTATGTAATCGAAAGTGATGTAGAATTAATTTTAATAACTGCAGAGGAATAGACCGCCGGTCATCTGTTCGACAGCCTTCAAAATAGCCATCCGTACATTAAAAAAATTAACTTACAGGATAAATTGCTTCCTACATTGCAAGTAAAGTAAAATTTATGTACTTTTCAATATTCAAGATACACGGTTGTTTTGAAAACCTTCTATTGAACAACTCTACAGGTGGATTTTTTGTTCACGTTTATTTATTCTACCCTTTCCGTAGGTAGAAACAGAACAGAAAATATTGTGCGATTTTCTCGAAGAGGCTTTCAGCTTTATCCACGAATTTCATAATATGCATATAATTATGGTGTTTCACATAATACCGTACATGCTGCTCTTATCTGAAAACTTCTTTTGTCGCAAACTTGTAACACTTTCGCATTGAACAGAAAAGCTAACAGCTTCAAGAATTTGTGATTATTATCATTAGGTGGCAGGGTTAGGCCTAATGCCACCATGTGCTGAGAATTTTACTGAACGAGTTTAAACTTATGTCTACTCCGAAAATTATTAATATTGTAAACAAGTTCTAAAGTGGATTTCTTGGCAAATATAAAGACAAGAATTTTAGGGATTGCAATTTTAGGAAGATATCAGCTATATGTGGCCAAGGTATTTACATCAAACAGTTGTAAAGCATTTCTCTTGGCATTTGCAGTCAATTTTTTTTTCATTCGGAAATGGTAAAATGGTATTCGCGCTATCGGGAAATTCAAACTAAATATACCTTTTTCTTATTCTCGGACATTTTCAACCTATTCTCGGGCAGGTATATTTCTTAAGAAACATATTGTCACAAAGCCCAGAAAAGAATCGCCCAGAAACTGACAGAAGAAGGACTCACACAGAAACCGCCAGAATTCGAGACGTCTAGAAAGGGACGGCCCTCTTATTGCTGATTGGGGCTGCGTGCCGATTGGCGCAGCCTGCTACAGGCACGGCGCGGTGAATGGACAGTGAGCGCTCGTGGGAGGGGCCAGAGGAGGAGCCACGCGCTAAGGGCTGTGACTGCGCACCGCGCAGGCATTCTAGACCATGCGCGGGTGGAGAACTTTCGAGACATTGACACTAGAACATTCGTCATGCGCGAGCAAGGCGACGCAGACTGTTCAGTTCAGTTCGTGAGTAGCAGAGAGTCAGTCAGAAAGTCAGAGTTGAGAGAGTCAGTCAATGAATGAGAGTAACAGCGACAGTCAGTCGAAGAGAGACAGCAACGGCCAGTCAGAGGGAGTCAGTCCGCGAGGAGTGATGAGTCGGTCAATGGGATAATAGTCAGTAACAGCGGGAGAGAGTCAGCGTCAGAGTATGAACTGGGCGGAGAGCACTGATCAGCGCGACCTCAAGTAAGTGTGGCTTGAGGAGCTGAGGACCTGGACGGAGTGAACCGATCAGCGCAGCTGAGGACTGGGGAAGCTGAGGAGCCAGTGACCGGAGGGACTAGTCAACGGAGGGACCCACGAACGGAAGACCTAGTCAACGGGGAACTAGTGACCGGAGAGAAGGGTGAACGGGGGAACTAGTGAACGGAAGAGCTGGTAAGCTGATCTGGACAGTGCTGTGACGTGGAAGTGAGCACCGGACAGAAGAGTGATTTGGAGAACATTCAGGAGTTTTCTGGCTGTATTGACCACTGTTTATTAGGAAATTAATTAACCTCCATCCTTCAATTAGAAACTCGGTGTTCTGATTTTGAACCCCGACGAGCCCTTGTTACAATATAATGATCACCGAATGCTTAATAGGGAATGTGTGTGCTTTGTAAAACTTACGACAGAACACTTCTTGGGGTTCAATTCCCGAAGAGGCCTTTTTAATTTTTTAACTGACATCTTCTAAAAATTGCACGCTGAAAATATATAGTCTATAAGAGATTTGGCAAGCTAATTTGCGAATTAAATATGTTAGTAAGTGCAGTGGGAGTAATTTTTGTTTTATTTTTTACTTCCTCTGCCCACACCATGGGTTAGAAAGGTAGTACTGTTTTCGACCCCGAAATTCGAAGTTTAAGTTTTAACATAATTTCACGTTTTGAGGTTCCTAATTCCAAAAATACTATTTTCGGAAACATGTCTGTGTGTGTGACTGTTTGTATGTCTGCATGTGTGTGAATAGCCTAGCTCCAGAACGAAAAATCGTATGAAAACAAATTTTTGTATTTGAGTCAGGTAGGCTTCTGAAGATGTGACACGAAGATTGGATACAAGTTTCTCTTATTATTACAAAAACTTCGCCTGAATAGATTTTCGTTTTTTGCGATTTTCTCGAAAACAGCTTTAACGATTTGCTTTAAATTTTGCACATTGGTCGCTTATACTAAGAACTAGAAATTTATTTAAAACATTAAAAAAAATTCTCTGGAGTGTAGTGTTATAAGCCACCCACCCTGAATATGCGCGCTTTTCTTGTATCGAAAAATCGTAACAAAACAAAATTTTGTATTTGAGTTACGTACTTTTTGGCGATGTGACACGAAGATAGATGACGATTCTCTCGTATTTTTAAGGGACATTACGTAAAGAAAATCTGGTTTGTCGTGATTTTCTCGAAAACAGCTTTTACGATTTTGTATAAATTTTACACATGGGGAGTTTAACTAAGAGCTATGACTTTTATTTCAAACAATTTCTCGAAAAGAATTATCTGGAGGGTAGATGCAAGCCAACCACTCTAAATATGTGCTCTTTCCTAAATGTCCTCTTGTTCTGTATCAGAATGTGAAGTGACAAAAATGTATTGGCTATGTTTAAAGCAAAGAAATTTAGGATAGTAAATTAATAAGATTTTATTTGCATTAAGTATGCTTCGGGGATGCGATGTGATATAGTAATAACATTCTCTTCATATTTATAACCAATTTACATGAAGAGAATGACATACATAATTATTATATTATACTAAGAGGCTAACCTTTATTAGGGTAGAGGAAGTTATGTGAACTGCATAGGCCTATCAATTTTTTTTCTGTGATGTCCATGTGATAGGTTACAATCTTAATCAGAAAACCTTCGAAAATGTATATGTCCTTAATTAATTATTATTATATGCATTATTATTAACAGTATTATTATTATTATTATTGTCATTAGTATTTTCTAACCAATTTCATTTCTGTTTGGTATTATTGGGCTATAACAAAAAGCACATATCTCTATTAACACAACAACAATATTCCTATTGCTCATTGATCGATTTTCAAAGATAATGAACTTTACCAACTGTAGTAACAGTGTATATTGATTACAGAAGGTATAGACTTCATATTATAAATGCTACCGAATAATATTAAGCGCCTTCTTCGCAAAGCGAAATGTGTTCGCGCTAATATTACAAAAAGACCCGAAAATGGAACCTTGTGAATCCCACTCACATTTCCTCCTCTCCCACCACTCCCACCTCTCTCTCAATCCCTCTCTCTTTCCTTCTACCTCTATGTAATCTGGTGGCGTTTGAAATAATAGCACTCTTTGAGGATGTCCAACAAATGTGATGGAATAGTTTACGTTACATTTGAATTATGCATTTTGGAAGCAAGTATCGCATGCTAAATATAATGGAGAAAGATTGTAGGAGTATTAGTAGTAAATTATTTATTTTTCCTAGCAAAGTTCCTTACACTCAACCACGTTAAAAAATATATTCAATGTAGATTTACATTATTAACAAAGTACTGGATAAGAGAAAAAGGACTAATACTGAGACTTAGGTTAAGGCTAATCATAATAATTAATTAAGTAAATAACATAAGTTTCATTAGAGAAAGAAAATGTTACATGCAAAACAAGGAAAATGTCTAACTAAGTTATAATGAAATTAAGTTTGTGAAATAAAGTTATAGGCAGTTATAAGTAAGTTATAAGAAAATTAAGTAATGCTATGCGCAATGAGGGAGACAGTGACTACAAAGAGCTAGTTCTGTTCAGTGGGCAATAATAGGTTAATAAGCGTAGATTTTAAAGAGTGTAAACTCCAACTACCCCTGATACCTTGTGACAAGGAATTCCAAGAACGGGCTGTGGCTATGGTGATTGAGTGAGAGTATGAGGTTGTGTGATGACTTGGAATTGATAACAGAGAGTTGTGCTGTGACCATAAACCGGAGAGCCAAGTAAAAAAGTGTGGAAAACTTAAGAATTTGGTATAATAAGCACAGGGAGTGTAGTAAACGTATATTATGAAATCGAAGCCAAAACAGTTGTTCGAAATGTTTTGAGACACGATCGTGGAAACGAAAGTAAAAAGATGAAACGAACACAAGTATTCTGAACACGTTGTAGTTTCTGTGACAATTCAACACTCAGATGTCCATACAACATGTCGCAATAGTCGAAATAAGCCATCTCTAGGGTCTGTATTAGAGTTTGCTTTATTCTAGTGGGAAGGAAATTTTTTTCAGTCGGTTTAGAGCATGCATGATTGAGAAAGCCTTTTTACATATATGCTTCATTTGTGAATTCCAATTCATGTTTGAGTAAAGGTAGATACCTAGACTTTTTACTGTTTCTTTGCAAGGAATAATAGTTTTGTTCAAGGTCAATGGTAGTAATGCAGCCTTGTTGATGGATGATACGAGTCTTTGCTGTCCTAATACAATAACTTCGGTTTTGCTTAAGTTGTAAGCCAAATTTGTGTGTCCAGTCACCGATTGATTGTGGATCTGTAGGAGTCATTAATTGCATCTGGGCATGAGTGAACGTAGATCTGAAGATCATCTACGTAGAAGTGGTGTGTGAGTGTCTTATGTGACTAGAATTGTCATTTATGAATACAGAGAATAAGAGATGCCCTAATACAGACCCCTGAGGAACGGCTGCCTTCACACATCGCCACGATGAAAAGCGCTTGTTATCGTTAACACGTTGCTGTCGATCGCGAAGGTAGGATTCCATCCACGTGATTGCAGCGTCAGACGGATATAGAGATTTCAACTTTGCAATTAGGATGTCAGTATCGACTGTGTCAAATGCATGAGAAAACTCAAGAAGGGAAAATACTGTCACCGCACGTCTGTCCATGACCTCACGAGTATCTTCAACGATTTTAAGGAGAGCAGTAGATGTACTGTGATAAGTCCTAAAGCCACACTGGAGTGGATCGAGAAAGTTGTAAGTATGTAAATAGTCAGTGAGTTGTTTGTCCACAATACGTTCTAGTGCTTTAGATAAAATAGGCAAAATCCTAATAGGTCTGTAGTCTGTAGGAGTGCTTGGCCTGATTTCCTTTACCAATAGATCGATTGAGTGCATGTTTTCATTGTTGAGGAAATGTGAATGTGACAAGTGAAGAGTTAAATATGTGAGTTATGGTCGGATGGATGATACTTATGATTCTATTAAGCATTCTTATACTAATTCTATCAGTGCCCTGTTAATTAGTTTTTACCCGTTGAAGCACTTTCTTCACTTGCGTGGGAGATATGTGAGGAGAGATAGAATATTTCACGATCTGATGTAGGTAAGGTGGTCAGTTCGACAATAGCTTCTCGTTTAGTTTTGGTAGGCACTGATGTAAAATTTTTGTTCAGTTCGTTGAGAGATAAATTGTCGAAATAGTAGTCATTTCTTGTTTACATAATCCCATTCTTCGTAAGTTTTTCCATTCGTTACAAGTAAGAGTTTGTTGTGGCGTAGGGGTGCATTGCTCTCCTCAATCGTTTGGGCCAGGGATTCGATTCATGGCCGGGAAAAGTTTCCTAGGTAGTGCGTTTACGAAGATCTCCTCATGTGTTTAGACGAATTTTGCGAACATTTAGAACATTGTGGTCCACAGATATCTGGCCGTCGTTATCATCTTCACCACATCCGTGCCTTGCTCGTCATGAGTATGTTAGCTAATTGGTGTATTTCATTGTGCCCATAGATATTTGGTAAGTTTTCTGACATCTAAGTAACGAACAGACACAACCAAATTAAAAGTACTCCACGGTGGTAAGTCTATTTTAAGGAATTCAGCGCTGAATTATTGTAAAGAATATTTAGACTTACTAAATTTCAATTTTTATTTTCAGTTTTCCAACACCTGCCAACCTGTGTCATCCGTGGGATTATACTGTTATATTATTTAACATCAAACTGATATCAGTTGGTCCTGATGCCTAGTGCTCGGAGCCAGTTCCAGTATTACATTTTAACATGTTTTACATATTAACTTATAGGACATAAGAAAAATAAATGCCAATATTAAAGTTAGAACATTAATGATAATTAATTAAATATCATACTACAAAGCCACATGTCTAACTCACTCTTCCAGATTAATCAGGAACTTGAAATTTGGTAGCCCGAACCGACGGGAAAATTCCAACTAGTTCAATTTGTTTTATTTTTACCCCAGAAAACATTCGAAACGGCTAATGCAAATTTGTATGTTCAGACTTTCTGTGAGGCTTATAATAGCAAAACACTGATTGCATCAGCACTAACGGATTTCGAGAGATCTACGAGTTTAGTGCTGTGAGTTTCCGTCGTACCTCCTCGATTATATAGCCTACCTTAGATTGTGTGTAACCCGTACCCAGAGCTTAATGAGACAAGAAACATGTTATGACTTCAATACAAAACTTCCCGTCATATCTGATGAGAATGAGTTCAGTGTTTTCTTTCTCTCCTTCATTTTGTTTTTTTTTTCCCCTTCTACTTTGCCTGTAAAGTTTCCTGGATGAGGATAATTAGTCACATGGTACAAGGGATCACGTTACACAAGATAATGTGAAAGTTAAAGACAAAATCTCTCAGGTACATTCACTAAACATTTCCAGAGAATGCTGTAGGATTATTCCTTCTCTCCAATATTTAACTTTGTACGGTTTCCATTCATCAGTGATTTTTCCATTAGCTTTATTTATTCCAGTATACAAACAGAATTTTTAATTAAATCAAATCGATGTTATCAGAATCAACACGCTCCTGAAAATAAATTCATTTTATAAGTTTTAAATGCAAATAGTTACGGTAATAAGTTTTGTGTATACTCCTTCTGGCTTAATCTAATAATTCAAGCCTAACACGAATATCTACAGACACAAACTAAACACTGAAATGCTATTCAAATTTATCTTTATCAGAATTATGTAATATCTCTATCCTCTCCGTGAAACAAATTCTTTAGACTGTGAGGATTATGACAGTGAGTATGTGGTCTAATAATCTTTAGCAATTCCTAGGTAATCGAGTCCATTTGGCAGTTCTGGTATTTCCATTACTTTGTTAATTTTATCTGTGGTCATCAACTGTGGCTGTAAAGAATCTTGTTCTGCATGAACAAAAACATCTCACAATACCTCTGTTCACACTTCTTGTGAATAATTCAAGAATACGTAATTTAGACTTTTAAGTAACAGTTCTATTTGCTTTTCTGTACTAATTGCATTTCTATTCTTTATTCTTTACATTTATCTGACGTCAGCCAAATAGACAGTTTGTATTGGGTATCTTGGTTTTTGTAAAGACTTGATGTTACCCCTCACCCTTCTCAACCATTCCTTGGTGACGTGGTACGTAGTCGCGGATGGATACTTTTGCAAGCGGGACTACTTCAAGTCAGTTAGCTGCCTTTCACTTGTACTGCATCGCCCAGCTGAGCCAGTCTAATCATGTGATGGCTATTCGTTACCAAGTTTTTGTCAGGCTGCGTTCTTTAACTTTCATCGAAGCTCATGTGTCTTCAGGTCTACAAGTTTCTTAAAACTAATTAAGAAGCAATTGCTACAAGTATTCTTATTGTGACAAAATACACCGCCGTGTAATAATGAAGCCATCGCCATTTCTTCACTAAGAGCCAAATTCAGGTTTTCTTAGCACTTCTGTACTCTTTAAACACTAAGTTCCACTGCGAGATTGATTCTGCTATAAAGTGAGTACGCATTAGTGTGAAATTCCCAAAACTGTGATACACGTAACAAGATTGAACTTTAAATATCAAGTCAGAAAAGTGCAATTCCAACTGCCACGTTGTACATTTTATTACGTGGTAATATTTGTCTATGACAATTTCTGCCCAGATTATCATCACGAACAGTAATTAAACTCGATAATAAGTTAGTGTCTGGGTATCTCAATAAAAGAGAAAGTGAATTCTTATAGCCTTTCTTTCTACTATTTGATGTACTTTATTCGAGAATGACGTCATCTATCTCTTCTAGAAAGTTCGGCCATCTTTCTATACAAGGTGTTCGAATCAATCGTGAAGTTACATGGTGATTTACCTAGAATATCATCCTGAACTGAATCCTGCAAGTATAGTGCTTTGCAGAGAAATCAATCTTATACTTCTTGTAAGATAATTCTGAAGTGCAGTTTATTTTATCATTTGGAAGAAGTAGAACTTATTTCATGTGGTCTGCGAAAAAGAAGAGATTTACACTTGTATCTTCTGTTCAACTGCTCGTTGGAATATTCTGAAAGACAATATTCACGCATTGCAAGGCCTGCTAGTCAAGATAGGTGATGTGAGCATGATATGTGGATCCTCATTCAACCGGGTACATCCAAGGCCTTTGTAGGAATAAGGGCCAGTCTACTACTGGACACCATATGGATGTCGCCAAGGCAGGAACTCCATGAAATCCAGACAAAAAAAAAAGTTGCCAAGTCACCTTCCTTGTATTAACTTGATACCCTTTTGCATGAATATTGTAATATCTTAAATGCTATTGTCATATAAATTTGTAAAAACTCAAGAAATTTTCATTTACTATTACATTGTGATTAATTTTATTAAGCAAAACTAATGTTATATAAACATTAATTGAGAAGATAAATAATTACCTACATTGCTTTGCAATTGGATAATGGCTAAATCGCCAAGAAATGACCAAATTTGTTTAAGTTTAAAACCAAGAAAAGGATTTTTTATTGTAGTAATATATATTATTATCCAGCAAAGGGCCTTTCTTTTTGTTTGTATGTAAGTATGAAAATCCAATAAAAAATTGGTAATACACTGACTGACTTTTACATAATACATTCTATTTTCTAGCCTATGGTTTCCAGTAATAAGTTTCATTCCTGTATACCATAAGGCTAGATGGTGACCCCAATTCATAAAAGGTCAGCGAACTTCATAGAGCTAAGTAGGCCTTTCCTGAGCCGGTGAGGATTTCACAATCTACATGGCATTTTTAACTCATGTAGGTTTGTGTACGTCTCCTTGGTTGAGGTTAGGTTAGTGCTGGCTGACTTCGCTGATCACACTTGCATATTTAAATATTATGGTTAAGCAAATTTCATCCATAAATTGTTTGGTGACCCCGACGTGATTTGAACACGCAACCTTCTGATTTTTAACCTCAAATTTCCCTATCATGTATAAATATTCTGATTTCAATTGGTCCTCTCCTAAAAAGAATGAGACTGACTGACTATTGACTAAGAAACCTGCCTGACGGTTAGACTTAGTTGTTTTGCTTTTCTAATTCAGTGTCAATGTTTTCAGATTATGAGCTGTATGTCGGTGTGAAAAACATTGTAAAGAATAAAAGAACTCGCCCGCTTGGAGAGAATACGAAGCAAGTTAAGTACCACATGAGGAGAAAGACTTTTTACACACACTTCATGAGAATTGGTAAGGCAAGGCCGATTCTACTACTCATTTCAACGACTCAACTGTAAGTGTTTCTGTGCTTATTAGTCTGTATAAAGAGAGTAACCATGTCCCAAACATTTGAACAATTAGTAGCAGCACGAGCTAATTACAAAGGTCGTGTGAGACAATTTTCAAATTATCTGTCTCGCTATGATCCTAGTGTTTCCAGCCCTAGTGAATTGAAAGTTAGGTTACAACGGTTTGAACAACTTTTTGATAAATATGATGAAGTTCAGGTGGAATTGGAAACACTTCAAGAGGAACAGTCTAAAGACAGGGAACAATTTGAAGATCTCTATTTCCCAATTCTTGCAAATGCTAGAGATTTTATTTATCAAAGTGAACAATCTCAAGAAGTGCAACCCCCCCAGACAGAACATAACCAAACTCAAAGTGAAATATCGAAGCCTATATTGCCTAAAATTGAATTACCAAGGTTTAGTGGAAGGATAGAAGATTGGAATACCTTCATTGAACTCTTTAATTCATTAGTAGATAGTAATAGTACTATTCCGTTAATTCAAAAGCATCATTACTTAAGATTATCATTGTCTGGCACTGCAGCTAAGATCTTAGACTCAATACCCATAACAAGTGATAATTATAAGGTTGCTTGTGACTTGTTGAAACAGCGTTATGACAATCCTCGTCTCGCTGTTCATCGCCACATAAGAAATCTTATTAACCTGGATCCTATAAGGACCGAAAGTGTTATTGCTCTTCGTAACCTCTTAGATGAAGTTCAAAGACAAGTGCGATCCTTAGAAGTTCTGAAAGAACCAGTAGAACAATGGGATACCATCTTAATATATCTTATAACCTCTAAACTTGATGCTTCCACTTTACGGTCATGGGAAATTGAGATAGCCTCCACTGCTAAGCCTACTTTCAGAAATTTGTGTGACTTTCTACACACAAGATGTCAAGTATTGGTCTCCTTATCTCAAGGCCCTGAACTTAGAAGGTCTAAGCCTATTCAAGCTCAATTTAGAAGTTCAAGAGTTCACAATGTAACTGAAACTTTCAAATGTGTACTTTGTGACTCCAGCCATCCCTTATATCAATGTTCTTCTTTCAAAACCAAAACCATTGATGAACGAAGGAAGTTTCTTCAATTAAATAAACGATGCTTTAATTGTTTGTCTCCAAGCCATCTGATAAATAATTGTAAATCAACCCGCAATTGTTTCTATTGTAATCAGAGGCATCATACCTTGTTGCATAGACCCTCTTCAAACCCATTACCAGAGCAATCTGCCCATGTCACTAAAGGCAGAAAGTCCTCTTCTAAGAGCAAAATTTCTTCAAACAAGATATATGCTCCTGTTGAAAAGTCAGATCCTCAGCCAGGACCTTCATCTAGTAGAAATTCTGAAGAAGTTCAAAGCATGAATCAAAATGCCAGAACTATTAAAGGATCTCACGTTCTTCTTTCAACCGCTATAGTCCATGTTCAAAACTCAAAAGGGCAGTGGATTCAAGCAAGATGTTTATTAGATAATGCTGCTACGCACGATTTCATATGTTATAAACTCGTGAAGCAGTTGAATATCCCCATGACTGAAACAAATGTGAATGTTATTGGCATAAACAGGGGAACCTCTAACGCCCTTAGTTATGCAAAAATAAAACTAAGGAATTCTCAAGGTGGTAATTTCCAGTTCAATCTAAATTGCCTCGTCATTGAACATATAGGGTCAAACATACCATCGGCTTCCTTTTCCATAGATAAGTGGAAAATTCCTCAATATCTAAAACTGGCAGATCCTAAGTTCAATCGTCAAGCCCCTGTAGAATTACTACTAGGCGCAGAGATGTTTTGGAAGGTACTCCAAAGCCAAGCCCTCTACATACAACCTGGCGTTATAGCCAGAAGTACCAAGCTCGGCTGGATTTTGACTGGCAAATGTCAACCATCAAAATTCAATCACAGTAATTCTCAATGCCATTTCACTGATGTCTCGCTTCAAGGGAAGTTAGAAAGCTTTTGGGAAATAGAAGAAGTGCCTAATACCAAGGAAGTTCTAGAAGAAGAAGAAATTTGTGAAAATTTGTACCAACAAACAACCTACCGGAATGAAGAGGGTAGATTTGTGGTTACAATGCCCCGTAAGCAGGACTTCTCTCCAGTAGAGAACACAAGGTCAACAGCTCTTAGATGTTTTTACTCTATAGAAAACAAACTAAAAGGAGATCCTGTTGCCCAACAACAATATGTCAACTTTCTAGACCAGTACGAGGCCTTGAATCATATGGAAGTGGTAAAAACTTATACTCCTAGTGAAAATCAAGTAGGCCATGAAATAGTTTATTTATCTCACCACCCTGTCTGGAAGGATGAAGTTAAAAAAGACCAAATAAGAGTGGTTTTTAATGGATCCCGTACTGATACTCATGGAAATTCTCTAAACAACACTTTGCTGACTGGGCCCACTACTCAAGCTGACTTATTTTCTTCACTTGCCAAATTTCGAGTTAATAAAATAGCAGTTACTGCTGACATTGAAAAAATGTACAGGCAAGTATTGATAAACCCAGAACAGCACAATCTTCAGAGAATATTATGGCGTGCTAGTGCAGATCAACCTATCAAGATTTTTTCATTGAAGACTGTGACTTATGGTTTAAAACCTTCCAGTTTCCTGGCTACAAGAACACTCAAAGAATTGGCCTTGCAAGATGGACATTTGTTTTGTAAAGAAGCCAAGGAAGCTTTGCTCCATTATTTTTATGTGGACGACTATCTTCAGTCCTTTACTTCTGTCGAGGAAGCTAAAAAGGTTACGTCAGACTTAACCTTACTTCTTAATGGAGGTGGTTTTTCCCTTAAGAAATGGCACTCTAACTCCAAGCAGTTCTTGCAATCTGTACCTAAGCAAGATCAGGCTTTGGAGCCCTATGAAATGTACCAAGACAATATAATGGTTAAAACGCTTGGATTATTTTGGACTCCTTCAAATGATGTTCTTAGCTATAAGGTTAAATTGAAGTCTCAACCTTCGACCACGAAAAGAAGCATTTTATCAGAGATAGCCAGTATCTTTGATCCATTACACCTTCTAGCTCCTGTGATTGTAACCGCCAAGATTATTATGCAGAACTTGTGGGCTCTCAAATTAAGTTGGGATGAAGATGTTCCTCCACCAGTGCTGTCAAAATGGTTGAAATACAGAGAAGGATTGCCTCTATTAACTAAAATAAATATTGGTAGACTTGTTTACAACAACACAGGTGTTCAGAAACCCAACTTGCACTTGTTTTGTGACAGTTCGGAAAAGGCCTATGGATGTTGTGCCTATGTAGTGAGTGAGAAAGATCACTTCGTCACAGCAACCCTTCTCTGTGCTAAATCTAAAGTTGCACCGTTAAAGAAGGTCACTTTACCAAGATTAGAATTATGTGGAGCCTTAATGGCAGCCGAGTTAAAATCAAAACTTGTTAACTGTTTAAGAATGAAGTTCAACAATATTTTCCTGTGGACTGACTCTATGATTGTGTTATCTTGGCTGGCAAAGCCATCCTCCAACTGGAATACTTTTGTAGCAAACAGAATTGAAAAAATTCACAGTAATACTTCAGCTCAACAGTGGCGTTATGTACCATCATCAGAAAACCCTGCTGACGTCATATCTAGAGGCTGCTCTCCTTCCAATCTACAATCACAGAATCTCTACTGGAATGGTCCTCACTGGTTAACTGCACCTGAAGAATACTGGCCTATATCTTCTAATTCAACATGGGAGGCTACTTCAGAAACTCAAACCCATGCTGATATTCATCTCTCTGTCGTTAAGGACGAACATTTCATGAATAAGTTTTCATCTTGGCTTCGACTTATTCGTGTTACAGCTTATATTCTGAGGTGGAAAAGAAAAGTCTTAGATAAAACACAACCAATTGAAACGTATTTGTCTAGTGAAGAACTTCACCAAGCTACTAATATAATACTTAAGGTCACTCAGAAGCAAAGGTTTGCAGAAGAATATTATGCTCTTTCTCATGGCTCATCTGTTCCCAGGAAAAGCCATATACTATCTCTTAATCCACTCTTAGGAGAAGATACATTGCTAAGGGTTGGAGGTAGATTAAGCCATTCTTCTCTACTGCAAGATCAGAAGCATCCTATAATCTTGCCATCAAACCATCACGTAACCACACTCATCATTAGATACCTGCACTATAAAAATCTTCATGCAGGACCTAGATCTCTGTTGTACTTTGTTAGAGAACAGTATTGGCCAGTTAACGGTCTTCATGCTGTGAATTCAGTTACAAGAAAATGCATGGTTTGTTTCAAAACTAAGCCAAAGCCATTGCATCAACTCATGGGAGACCTCCCTGCAATTCGTGTTACTCCTCAGAGGCCATTTTCCATAACTGGCATTGATTATGCTGGCCCATTTTTTCTAAATGTGAGTTCTCTAAAGAGTAGAAAGCCTATTCCTGAAAAGGCATATATTGTATTGTTTGTCTGCATGGCGACAGGTGCAGTACACTTAGAATTAGTGACAAACTATTCTACTGCTATGTTCCTCGCTGCTCTGAACAGATTTGTATCTCGAAGAGGTAAGCCGTCACACATATATAGTGACAATGCAAGAAATTTCACTGGTGCTGCAGAAGAACTCAGAAAATCGATAGTTTCCAGTGAAAGACAAGCGGATGTACAAGACTTTACTTATCAAAATGGTATTCACTGGCACTTTATTCCACCGTATCATCCCTCGATGGGTGGTCGTTGGGAATCCTTAGTGAAAATTGTAAAACAGCACATCAAGAAAACTGTCACAAAGCTATATCTTCGGTATGAAGAATTTAACTCTCTTCTAATTTCCATAGAAGGCATTGTCAACTCCAGACCTATTTCGCCCTTGTCCATGGACCCTTCCGATTTCATGCCTTTGACACCTGCACATTTCCTTATAGGTGATTCCTTCACCTCACTTCCAGATTCTGGTCTTAAAGGCAATGACAAGACATTTCATGTTCATTGGAGACAAGTGCAAGAGCTTCGCTCTCAATTTTGGAGTCGTTGGAAACAAGAATATTTGAACTTGTTACAACGCAGAAGTAAATGGCAAACTTCAACCCCTAATCTAAAAATAGGGGATTTGGTGATGTTAAAGGACAGTACGAAGCCATTAGTTTGGAACTTGGCTCGTGTGGTGAAATTACATTCTGGAAGTGATGGGCTTTGTCGTATTGTTGAACTTCGCACACCATCTGGAGTGATAACTCGCTCTATAAACTTAGTAAGCCCTGTTCCATATCAATGTGATTCATCGCAGTGATTCAAAGTTTTAATTCGAAGGTGACATAGGGACATGCTGTTACTTTAATCATGTTGTTACTCTCTTTTAACAGATAACTTGACTTGTTATTCATGTGAGTTAAGTATTCTCTCCCCGAAGTATAAACTGTTTCCCTGTATGCTGTATGAAGTATGTTGTATGAAGTATGATGTGTTTTTAACTGACTTTTGGCTGATGTCCTTCTGCCGGCCCGGCAGTATGTTCACACTTCTTGTGAATAATTCAAGAATACGTAATTTAGACTTTTAAGTAACAGTTCTATTTGCTTTTCTGTACTAATTGCATTTCTATTCTTTATTCTTTACATTTATCTGACGTCAGCCAAATAGACAGTTTGTATTGGGTATCTTGGTTTTTGTAAAGACTTGATGTTACCCCTCACCCTTCTCAACCATTCCTTGGTGACGTGGTACGTAGTCGCGGATGGATACTTTTGCAAGCGGGACTACTTCAAGTCAGTTAGCTGCCTTTCACTTGTACTGCATCGCCCAGCTGAGCCAGTCTAATCATGTGATGGCTATTCGTTACCAAGTTTTTGTCAGGCTGCGTTCTTTAACTTTCATCGAAGCTCATGTGTCTTCAGGTCTACAAGTTTCTTAAAACTAATTAAGAAGCAATTGCTACAAGTATTCTTATTGTGACAAAATACACCGCCGTGTAATAATGAAGCCATCGCCATTTCTTCACTAAGAGCCAAATTCAGGTTTTCTTAGCACTTCTGTACTCTTTAAACACTAAGTTCCACTGCGAGATTGATTCTGCTATAAAGTGAGTACGCATTAGTGTGAAATTCCCAAAACTGTGATACACGTAACAAGATTGAACTTTAAATATCAAGTCAGAAAAGTGCAATTCCAACTGCCACGTTGTACATTTTATTACGTGGTAATATTTGTCTATGACAATTTCTGCCCAGATTATCATCACGAACAGTAATTAAACTCGATAATAAGTTAGTGTCTGGGTATCTCAATAAAAGAGAAAGTGAATTCTTATAGCCTTTCTTTCTACTATTTGATGTACTTTATTCGAGAATGACGTCATCTATCTCTTCTAGAAAGTTCGGCCATCTTTCTATACAAGGTGTTCGAATCAATCGTGAAGTTACATGGTGATTTACCTAGAATATCATCCTGAACTGAATCCTGCAAGTATAGTGCTTTGCAGAGAAATCAATCTTATACTTCTTGTAAGATAATTCTGAAGTGCAGTTTATTTTATCATTTGGAAGAAGTAGAACTTATTTCATGTGGTCTGCGAAAAAGAAGAGATTTACACTTGTATCTTCTGTTCAACTGCTCGTTGGAATATTCTGAAAGACAATATTCACGCATTGCAAGGCCTGCTAGTCAAGATAGGTGATGTGAGCATGATATGTGGATCCTCATTCAACCGGGTACATCCAAGGCCTTTGTAGGAATAAGGGCCAGTCTACTACTGGACACCATATGGATGTCGCCAAGGCAGGAACTCCATGAAATCCAGACAAAAAAAAAAGTTGCCAAGTCACCTTCCTTGTATTAACTTGATACCCTTTTGCATGAATATTGTAATATCTTAAATGCTATTGTCATATAAATTTGTAAAAACTCAAGAAATTTTCATTTACTATTACATTGTGATTAATTTTATTAAGCAAAACTAATGTTATATAAACATTAATTGAGAAGATAAATAATTACCTACATTGCTTTGCAATTGGATAATGGCTAAATCGCCAAGAAATGACCAAATTTGTTTAAGTTTAAAACCAAGAAAAGGATTTTTTATTGTAGTAATATATATTATTATCCAGCAAAGGGCCTTTCTTTTTGTTTGTATGTAAGTATGAAAATCCAATAAAAAATTGGTAATACACTGACTGACTTTTACATAATACATTCTATTTTCTAGCCTATGGTTTCCAGTAATAAGTTTCATTCCTGTATACCATAAGGCTAGATGGTGACCCCAATTCATAAAAGGTCAGCGAACTTCATAGAGCTAAGTAGGCCTTTCCTGAGCCGGTGAGGATTTCACAATCTACATGGCATTTTTAACTCATGTAGGTTTGTGTACGTCTCCTTGGTTGAGGTTAGGTTAGTGCTGGCTGACTTCGCTGATCACACTTGCATATTTAAATATTATGGTTAAGCAAATTTCATCCAACCTCAAATGAATCTATACCCCTCTCCACTATCCTAATCTGTTTGACCAAGTCAACCTCCATTTCCAACGCTTCTTCCTTACTCCCTGTATGATTAACCAGTTTACTTGGGCTTTCTTTCAAAGTGTACTCATTTTGATTTATTTCATTAATAGTTAAAATCACTCAGCTAATTTTAGATTTTATTAGAGTCTTTGAATCCTTTCAAATGGGTAAAAATTGGTTTTGTTTTTTCTGTGATTCTGAAATATGTCTGTCATAATCTTCTGCCTGAGACTGTGTAGTGTTCAAAATAAAATTTTAGCTTTGTCAATTCAAAACTACCTCTTTTGATCTATTTAATGTTAAAGATTCTTGTTCATATGAGTCAATGAAATATTCACTTACTGGTTCTTTTACGTTATTGTTATTTTTATATTGATGAAATGTTTCTCATTCAGTCATATCAATAATTTGTTTTGGGTACACGCTCCAGAAAACAGTTGCTGTCGGACTGTTAACACGCCGAAAATAAGCACTTTACCAACCTGGATCGGTAAAGTAATTTTTATTGTACTAGGCCGGTAAAGTCGTCATATCAACTGAAAAATTCAGATGGCATTAAGCAGCCATACCAACCGTAACAGGGTTTGAAACAAAATACCTTACCATAATACAACAAATATGTCGCAACATTGTTTCTTTACGTTAATCGGAAACTTGACCAGGTTTTTTGTTTACAAAACATTTAATAAAATAACAACAATTATTTAGGCTGGGCGCAAGTTGAGATGCAGTTTGGTGAGGTGAGGTGACGAAGGACGACGCAGGGAAGCAGGATTCAATCAACTGCGCGCAGAGCGAAAGTTGGGAGGCAGTTCTATCACAACTGCGTGTCTATGAGGTAGTGAGCAGTGTACACAATGACTGCCATTTACATACATTCATTAAAAAGTTCAAAATCATAGTCAGATGAACTGGAAGAACAAATAATATTCCAACATTATTAAACAAAAAGCTTCCGAAAAGCGTTATTTAAAGAAGAGAAAGACGCACGGAGAATTTATCCTTAAGGAAAATTTTTGTAATGAAAAATTTAAGAATTATTACCATGTAACCCTGAACAGTTTTCTGAGTTGCATGGATTCATCAACGAGACAATAGATGCTGAAGGATGCAATACGTCAAGATCTATCGGAAATGAAGAAAAACTAGCCGTATGTTTGTGGTGAGGAATAGTGGCGACTCGTGTATAGGCTCTGTGGAACTGCAGCACCCCCTATTTCCACTTGATATTATCGATAACATTTAATATAATGAGTCATTTTTATTTAATTCTTTCTTTATAGTTGTAGAATACATAATCCTTAAGCTTAATGCCATTAGCCTTCCCCAGTGCACTCCACAGTTCCAGCGGCGGGGTGTTTGACTGTTGTGCGCATGCCCACATAGGAAGGGGTAGGCCGCGGCCGGCGCGCAGGCTGCAAGAGAGAGAGAGAGAGAGAGAGAGAGAGAGAGAGAGAGAGAGAGAGAGTACTGTCGATTCCACATTGCCGCGTGTGTTTTGCTTAAAAACCATGTACCATATTCTTGAATGTGATAAAGTGTAGAATTAGATCAGTATCTTGTTTCCAGCTATTCTGTTTGATTAATTTATTTCGGCTCTTTTATTTAACAGAAAACTTGAATCGTGGCAGATCAAGGAGAAAATTATTGATCTATTTGCGGAAATTAAAACAAGAATAATCGGTTTAATTTTTAAACGAATAGATTAAGCTTGAACTATAACAATTTAGATTACAGTAAGTAAAAAAGTTTGATTTTGTTCTTTTAGGGTCTTTTCAAGTTTCTGAATAAGTTTTCTTTTTAAGTATGTATGTTTCCTTTTGCACAATATTTAAAACGAAGGCTAACATTTTCTGGAGCAGCACCCACAATAATTTTAGCTATGAGCCGCCACTGGGAGGAATGTATTAATTTCCTACAAATTTATTAATTTTTTTTTATGTGATGTTGCAAATATTTAAAATCAGCTTTCATGTGTACATATAATTAATAATTATGATATGAAAATTCATCTGTAAGACATAATAAATGCATAGTTTTTAATAAATATACTACGTTTTATAATGTTTCTTCTTATCTTTAATGTTACTGTGACACCATTTCTTTTCTTAATCATTTAATTTAGATTAAGGTTACTTTCCAAATTCCGGTGAGATACTAAATTTAATTCTGAACGGGAAAACATTATAAAGCGAAATGTAACTAATTCGTAAAATCATTCTGAGGAAATGTATCATTTGAAAAAAGTCTGTTACGGAGCATGGAACAATTTTACTGTAGACTACATAACTATAAAACTTTCATAAAAGTTAAAATAAATTTCAAGATTACTCCATGAATTTATTTTTAATTACAAATTCTTGTCATATATTCTTATAGTTTATACTAAGTTACTTATGATATACTTCTCTATAGAAAATATACACATATATACCAGCTTATGCAAGTTTTTTTCATCGAAAATCTAATGTACATAAAATGTTATCTAAATCAAATGAACGGTACTGCGGAACGAAAAAGGAGTTTATAGGAAAACAAATTGAACACATTGTTTAGAAATTAATTCAAGAAACTCTTTTGATTGAAAAGAGCATAGCAACAAATCTATGAACAATAAATATGAAGAATTGAAGAGATGAGGTTTGTTTACTTTCAGAGCGGACATCAATCTTTCATCTTTACAAATTGCATGGAATACTATCTTTTTTCCTCTTTATATAATTTATTTTACCTATAATATTACCGCTTTCTCCCTAAACTAATTAAAAAATTCCAAATTCCCTACTAGAAGGCATTATTATCTCAAAGTCCATAAGAACGGAGGCTACTACCGCTTTTCCCTTGTTCCCTTCAAATAAATAAATATTTTTTTAAGTAAAAAAAAATATAAGCAACTTATCACATTTCTTTCCAATGCCCTTCGCAGTTTCTTCCCAAATCTGAAATTTTAATTTGACGTGTCGTACAATTTTTTTCTTCCTCGATCTGCCTCAATTAATTTCTCCTCCATGGTGGACAAACAACTTTTCACGCGCAGTGAAAAGTCACTAGTGAGAAACTGTGGCACGATCACAAACCTCCGCAGCTCACGGACGCGTTGAAACTGCTTCACTTCATCCTGCGTGCGAACCTGCGCTGTTGTATTTAATTCTGTGTTTCACAGAAACTCACGATGAGTCACCTCACCTCACCTCACCTCACCTCACCTCACCTCACCTCACCTCACCTCACCTCACCTCACCTCACCTCACCTCACCTCACCTCACCTCACCTCACCTCACCTCACCTCACCTCACCTCACCTCACCTCACCTCACCTCACCTCACCTCACCTCACCTCACCTCACCTCACCTCACCTCACCTCACCTCACCTCACCTCACCTCACCTCACCTGCGTCTCAAGTTGCGTACAGCCCGCGCAGGTCGTAGTCACTAGTGAGAAATTTAGCATGGTCACAGACCTTCGCAGCTCACGGACGCGCTGATACTGCGTCACCTCAGCTGATACTGCGTCACCTCAGCTCTATGCCAGTTATCTGCAGGTTTCTTGTTTTGTTCCATGATCGACGGACATAGATGCATTGCATGTTTTAAAAATTTAAAACAAGGTTGATTTTGGACGAAATGTGAACTGAGGTGTGTATTTTTTCAATATGTCATCTGTTATTAAAAGAATGTCAACAATAAGAAGTTATGAGTTTTCTTATTGTCTACGTGTGTGTAAGTCCTAAACAAGAGAAACATTCCTTTTGCCTGGAGCAACGTTTCCTGGGGCGTACAATCATTACTTTGGAGTGCTAGTGTGGGATGTGGATAACTCTTGGGCTCCTCATGTCTCCTGTGGTGTGTGTTGACATAATTTGAGAGGAGAGCTGCGTGGAATTATAAAATATACATTTATTCCAATTGCTTTCACACAAATTTTCAGAGAGCCTTCAAACACGAGAAGGACTGTTATTTTAGTTCTGTTGACAAAGCGAAATGAATGTTTAAAAAGGAAAAATAGATTTTCTCAGTATACGTTCTTCCCTTGCTCCAGTTGTGTTAAAACGTTGACTAACTAATCCCAAAACCGCCTGCAGATTCCTCATCTGATGAAGAAAAAAGTGAGTCACATGTCAGTTCCTCTGATAGAGAAAAGGGTTCACGCCATCCCAAACACAATCATTTGTTGCTTTCATCCCAAGAACTTGAGCAGGAAAGTATGAATGATCTCGAGAGAATTGTTTGGAGCGCATTTAGAGCAATGGTGACAGATTTTCTAGGCAACAATAAAATTGACAACTATGAAGAAATAATTGCATCTTTAATTGAACATTACCGACTACCGGGCTGCAGGATGTCATTAAAATTGCATTGCTTGCACTATCATCTTAGACTTTTTCTACTAAATTTGGATGACTCTTCCATCAAAGATATCCAAACAATTTGGAAAACACACTAGGATCGATGTGATGTTATCACGATTGGAGATTATATGTGGAGGCTAGTTCGTCCTAATTCATCTATGTGATGCTGTCTGATGGGAGATTACTTCTGAAACCTAATTCATCTGGTAAAATACACTGCGTCTCACTTTTGAACGACTCGTAACATAATATAGAGTTCTTATTATTATACGTACACGTATTGGCCTACTCTCTTAATATTCTGCATCGTCACTTGTTAAGTGCCAGTATGGTACTTTATGAGATTGTGTGTGGGGACAAAAAATGTCTGTCCGTCTGTCTGTCTGTCTGTCTTTCTGTCCGTGTGTCTGTACGCGCCATAACTCAAATACCCTGTACGGGCAACAGAGCTCTGGCAGACTGTAGCAAATATCCGTAGGGTGATTACACACTAACCTGGAAGACAGATTAATTACAGTTGCCCAATACATTTTTTTAAAAATTTGATAGAGATGGCACATAACATTTTATTACCACAATTGACAATACATAATTCATAATCAAATTATGCAGAACCGGATCACTTGGTCGAGATGAATGCTATTTAGAAGCAATATTAAGTTATGAACGTCACAGTTCTTGAAACGTTCAACAATTCCCTTAATTATTAAGGGTAATGTATTATCCTCGAGATGGCTAATTCAAAGTTAGTAACCACACGAAAACCTTATAAATGATGAGTTTATGTCCGAGTGATTCTCAGATCGTGTTGAATAATAAATAGACATACCTTTGTCTTGAGATATTATAATTACCAATCCTGAATGTTAAAGCTTCTGGCTTGGAGATCCTTGTGACGTCAAAAACCAGATGAGAAGATTCATTGAACCACAAGACGTACGTTGGAAATATTGAGACTATTTTCAGTCATCAAAATATCAAGCATTTAAAGCTTAAACTTGTCTTGAAGAGTTGCCTTGTTTATAAATTGATAGTTGAAGCCATCAAACTTGGCCGATGGATAAATAGGCATTTGCAAGCCTAGAATTCATGTCTTTATGAGTATTTAATGATAAACAATTCCAATAGAATTGTAGAATGTAGAAGACATTTTTAAGAAGAATGAAGATAGGCATTTGCAAGCCTAGAACTCATGTCTTTATGAGTATTTAATGATAGACAATTCCAATAGAATTGTAGAACGTTGAAGATAATTTAAGAGTAATGAAGAAGAAGCCTTATTGGCTGTTAAAACAATGATAAAAGATTATTCAGTCTCTGATTGGACGAAATTACAATTAGCATAGTTAGAAAGTACAATAGGAATAAACAAATTAAATGATATTCAATTGTTTTATAAATAACACATAATAACAACCAAAGCCTAAAATTGAATTGAATCCATGACCTTCTAAGACATAATACATAACGGAACATATTGCCCGAAAAATTATGACACTTGTGGCATAATTTTAAAAAATTACATGTGGTGTTATGTATTAAAAAATAAAATAAAGAGAAGAGAAAAGAATAAAAAACAAAACAAAACATGAGAACAAATAATTAAATGAATTGTATACTATGAACCAATGCAGAGAATGACTGAATCGTTCGTCATTTTCTGAGATTGGCAATGGCGCCAATTTAATGATTGGTCGCACATAAAGAACCCGTGGCAGTCCGAACTGTTGCTACTCGAACAAGACCGTCCTTGCCAGGGTGAATCTGTCGTGGTGCTTGAATGCCTTAACACCAGATGATGAGGTTTGAGGTAGTCGGAATTCTCGTTGGAAACCTGACCAACGGATTCCATATGTCCAAGCGTTTGGACACAGACTTCCTGTAATTCTTAACCAATACAGGATTGGAAGGAAAACGTCTTTTAAGACACGCAAATCTTGAATGCGATTGGCGATTGGTGCCACCCAAAGATTGAGGATCAGATTTAAATGCTAATTTAGTTGCATGTCTACCCTCAGAATTTATTTTAGGTTTCTGGGTGAAATGCACCTCGCAATCAAACTCTTTGGACTTCTTAGATACATTAGAAACCCTTTGCTGGTTTGAATTCAGAAAGGCTGAATAATGCGTAGTTAAAGCATTAGCTTGAACAGACACATCATCAGGGAATTCATTGCTAAGATTCTTAGATTTATGAAGTGTAAGTTTGTTGGACCTACGGACAGACAACTTAGGAGAAGAAGGTTGGGGCAGCTTGCCCGCAAAGTACCAACCCAGTTGCGAGTTGTGAATGATGGGTAGGTTAGGTGCAGAAATGTTGCTCACACAATCGATTTGCGAGAAAATCTCAATACCCAACAATAAATCTACAGAGTTAGGTGTATTGAAGTCGGGATTGGCCAGTTGAAGGTTAGGCGGAATATTCCAGTTAGTGACATTAATTGGAGACCTTGGAAGCTTCGATTCTGAAATCTCCGGAACAACAATGGCAACAGTATTACAATGCCATCTAGTTGTTCTGGACCTGATTTCTATAGGAGCAAGCTTATGTGTGCTTAGTTTAGATGACAATATTCCAGTCAGCCTTGCTTGCTGCTGACAAGGAGGTAGCTTTAATTGTTTAAATAGCCTTTCACTGATTAAATTACAATCAGAGCCGCTATCTAAGAGGGCAGTGGCCTCTACGGGTTGACCATTCTTGTTTATTACAAACACATTTGCAGTAGGAAGTAAGCAGCTTTGATGATTATGAGAGGCTGACATAATCCCTGCAGTATTAGATATTTGTGACTCGTTCTGAGCACTATAATCATGAAGAAGAGTACTATGTTTCTCTCCGCACACTCTGCAAGAGAACGTGTTGCAAGCCTTGGTATGACCTCTTGAAGAGTAACATACTCGACATAAATGGTTAGTCCTAACAAAATTACTACGGCTTGCAAGACTCATTGCTTTGAAAACATCACATTGATACACTTGATGCGAATCTTTTTTGCAACAAATACATTTGTTGACAAGCTGAGCTGATTTGCTCTTAACCGATATAGGTTGCGAATTCTGTAAAGTTGAAGGCTGATTTTTTAGAGCTGAATCCGTCATTTTCAAGACCCGGACTCTAGTCTCCAGGAACTTAAGCAGTTCCTTAAGTTCAGGCAATCTGTCTGACTTCAGTGATGATTCCCATTCTCTAATAATATGAACCGGGAGTTTGTCTAAGATCATTTTAGAAATAATTAAGTCGGATAAATCGACATTAGTATTTAAGGAGTGCAATGCATGCACCGTGCTTATGAAATGATCTATAAATCTTTGCAGAGAGTCTCCAGAATTCTTTTCAAGAGAAGGTGGTGAAAATAGTTTGTCAATGTGAGTATTAGCAATCAGACGATTGTTGTCAAATCTTTCTGACAACGTTTCCCAGGCTACATCAAATGTAGCTGAGGATACAGGAATATTCTGTATTACAGTCATGACTTCTGGCGATAAGCATGATTTGAGATATTGGAACTTGTCCATGTTAGAAATATGCTTATGTTGAATGACAAGGGAATAAAATGTATCCCTGAATTCAATCCACAAGGCAGGATCGCCTGTGAATTGAGGAAGCCTGATTTCGGGAAGCTTAGGCAGTGAAGGAGTCAATTCTCTAGATGACTGCTGGACTACAGAAGCTGAGACCTGATCAGGGTCATAAAACTGTTTAGTTTTAGCAATAGCACCATTTAGACGACCTATTGCCTCATGAAAAGCCGCTTCGACTTCTCGACTTTGAAGTTTAATGACTTCAGTCACTTCTTGTGGTCTGATTTGAGAGTACTTATTCTTATATTGATTAAATGTAGCTTCAAATGCATTACGCCTTGAAATATGAAGCTTCGTCTCGTATGACTAACGTTTGAATAGCTTCAACGCAAACAAATAACTGAGTAGCTACAATATCAATAGAAGCTAGTTTATCCATAGATTCTGTCTCTGCAGCTTCTTTATTAGGTTTAGCCTCATAAGCAGTAATTAACCCAGATAGCGCGGAATTATTTTTAGCAAGTTTTCTTTTCTTAAATTGCATAAAACAGTTCACTTTAAGTAAAGAATCATATAATAATGAGATTTATTGTTGTAACTTACATACTTCCTTAAATAATGCCCGTGCTTCCAGAAGGACGTCAGCGTAATGCACATTGAAATTAACCAATAACTGAAAATAATGAAAAACTTTTCTTCGAGTACTGTATTGTCAGTTATTCACTCTGCTTTGTGTGATAAGCAACAAAACATGTTACCGGTACATGAAGTGACACAACACATTTCATGCACTGAGTTGTAGCTTTCTTGTGACATTGTCGGCAATGGAGCTGTTTTTTCTTTCCTGTAATACTGTCTGGTGGTAGGTCGGCAACATAATGCTCCAACTTGTCGAAACGAGAATCGGACTTTGATGAACCCGATGGCCGTCCTCGTGAAGAAACCATTCTTCTGTTCGACTCCAAATAGCAGTGACTATTCTTCGGCGAAAGGATAGATGGTCTAATTTACCGCCATCTTGCCGGTAAAGTTGCCACGCATTTTGGTCCGCAACATCGATGCAATGCGCAACGATAGGGAAATACCATTTCTTGCCTCTGATTGATACACGGTACAAAGAAATGTTTTGGTCAGCTCTGTCAATACCTCCCATGTGTGTGTTATAGTTGTGGATGACTTGTGGTTGATCGACACTAATTCGCTTTTTTTGCTTCTGCGAATAGCGAGATACCTGACGAGTTGGTAAAACTCTATCAAAGTTAGTAGCCACATTCACCACACTATTATCATTCCATCTAGTGACGAGGACATTGCTAGTGTCATCAGACCTGAAGTCGTATGTAGAGTTACTGGCCGCCTAGAAAAAATATATTCGGTATTATCATTATTATTTCTATCGTACTTATCAATATTTCTTAGTTCCTAAATATATTGTAGGGCCGCTTATAAAGGATACGACAGTTAGTTTGACACAAAGAAAGATATATTCATGTCATCTTCACATTAATATTTACTTACGGATATTTTTTTACAATAATGAAACACCAGGTTTTATTCTTCAAAAGAATTTCACAAACAAATTTTTAGGGTCACATTACGCTGACGTCCTTCTTGAAGGAAGGTTTACAAAAGTGGGCTGTGGAGCCTACAATGTTGTTCGAAATGTTTATTTGGTGAATCATTATGGTAAAAGATATATTTGAGGCAATAAATTAATAACAATTTGCAACAAAAGAATAAGAAGAAATGTGGAATACATACCCATCTATCCGGAGGTCTTCAATATATTCCATTTCGTTAGAAACGCAACTTCACAGCTGAATATCACCACCAACCTCTCAACAATGAAGACTGAAATAACATAAATATTAAAGCGTGTAGCTTCTAGTTACGAAATGTGACGCTGCACTCGGGCGAGTAATTAAAGAACCTTCGAAAATAAAATATAATACCAACTGCTGTTCACATCCTTCTGGAAGGACGTCAGCGCTATCTGGGTTAAAGAGTTTACACGAGAAATGGCTGCAAAAACAGCCTTTTCCACTTCTTCTCTATAATCTGATTCAGCTTCTGAATACTCAACTTGTTCAATCAGAGACTGAACATCTTCATATTTGATCAGGACTTCATTAAACTTAGCCTTACGGGCTATAATTTCATTATAGGATTCATCATCAAGATCTGTGAATGATAGAAAGGTATTGACGTGGCGAGTGATCTGAGCCTTTATAGGAGATCTCTTGGCTTTAAGAGCATTAATGTTCAACTCCTGATTAGCCATCTCTTTAGATTTACAACTCAGATTACAAAATATATCAATAATTGCCCGCTCTTAGGGCCAAAGTGACAATAAATACAACGGTAGACAAATTATCTTGGTTATTCGTGTCGAGGTTCTCACCAGATGTCACTACTGAGGACGTAATGGACTACATAAAAGAATCAACAAAGCAAGAAGTACAGTGTGAGAAGTTAAAGACAAAGTATAATACTTACAATTCCTTTAAGATTGGAGTGCCGGAAAACATTTTAAATAACATATGAAGTGAGAATTATTGGCCACAAGGAACACTCGTCAAAAAATACTTTCGACCAAGAAATGAGTATCCCAATGCTGAGAAGGTTTTTTTAAGAAAAAGCTAAGTTCGACTTTGGAGTATGATTGTGAGAACGGAATAATTTTACGAATATTCTACATGAATATTCAGTCACTACTAAACAAGACAAATGAACTGGAAATCATTCTAAAAGACGAAAATATTGATGTCTTATGTCTCAGTGAACATTGGTGTAGCCTAATGAGAATAATTACAATCTGGCTAAATTAGAAGGCTATATATGTGCGGATATATTTTGTAGGTCTAAGTATGTGCATGGGGGCGTGGCTATATATACAAAGGTGAATTGTGAGTATAAAGTGATCAATGTTGACAAGTACTGTAAGGAGAAGCATATTGAAGTAGTGGCTATTATGGTGATTAGTCGTAACTACAAAATAATACTGATGTCTTTGTACAGATCACCCAGTGGAGATATAAACCTATTTTTTGAGTTCCTAGACAAAGTTTTAATCTACTTGAGCGCTTTCAATATCCCTGTTGTGCTGTGTGGAGATTTTAATTTAGACATAAATGAGTGCAAATCGCCTTGGGTGGCGCAGTTTTTAAATGTACTGAGATCTGTAAATTTTCGTTGTCTTAATTCTGAAGCGACGAGAGGGAAAGCGTGCTTGGACAATGTCATCACGAATATGTCAGATGAACTAATTTTGGTAAGTGTTTATAAACCAATGTTGTCTTACCATGATGCTTTAGCCATGAAAGTATATGGAGCCAAGTACTCGGAACAGGAAAATACATCCCAAACAGTTACAAAAACTCGATATTTCAACTCGGACAATATTGAGAAATTTATAGATTACTTAAAAGCTATTGAGTGGCCTAATATAGATAATCTTGACTTCGACAAGTTCTTAACAATATTTTGCCATGGAATGGATATGCACTTCCCACATAAATATAAAAAAAAGTCCATAGATGTGAACGTAAGCAAAACTAAACCAAAGTGGTATACGAGTGAATGCCGTAGTATGAGATCACAAGTGTTGTTGTTAAGAAATCGTATGTTGTGGGCTAGTCGGTACAATGTTTTCGTGGACCAGACTAAATTGGCATATACAACAGCAAGGAAAGAATATAAAAAATTTCTAGTGGATACCAAGTTAAATCACAATATAAATTTCATTAGCTCTGCATCGAACAAAGTTAAAGCTGCTTGGACAATAATTAATAATGCAGTCAACCAACATCAAAATAAACAAAGCTATAATCTTACTCCAAATGAGTTTAATAACTGTTTCATAAATACAGTTAAAGATTTAACTAACAAGAATCTTGATGTTAACAATGCCATGGTGCGAATACAGAATCTGAAGATACCTCCTGCCAGTTTTGTGTGGAAAACTGTTACTTGCAATGAAGTCATAAAAATCGTAAAGAAAATTAAATCTTCAAATACTAAGGATGTGTATGACATTAGTAATACCTTTCTCAAAACTGTAATTCCATATATTGTGGTGCCTCTAACGGATTGTATTAACCAATGTTTTGTAAACGAGAAATTCCCTGAATCACTGAAACTAGCGAAGACAATACCAGTACTTAAGAAAGGTGACCCATCAAAACCTGGGAATTACAGACCAATTTCAATAGTACCGATTTTCTCAAAAGTTATTGAAAGTGTAGTGAAAAACCAGCTAACGAACTTTTTTGAAAACAATAATATGTTTACTGAATCTCAATATGGTTTTAGAAATGGAAGGTCAACGGTGGATGCAGTGGAGAAATTGATTTCTTCTGTAATTTCAGGCTTTGAAGATCATAAAAATACTCTGGCTCTAATGTGCGATTTAACCAAAGCTTTTGATTGCGTGCCACACGATATTCTGGCCGCTAAACTTAAATACTTTGGTGTAAAAGGTAGGGAACTAAGGTTGATCAAATCTTACTTAAGTAACCGCGAACAGACAGTATGGTTTAATGGTGAATATTCAGATGTACGTCAGATAGGTATTGGAGTCCCGCAGGGATCAGTGTTGGGGCCGCTTTTATTTCTTATTTTAATAAATGACGTAGCTTCAAATGTAGACAGTAAGTCTGTGTTATTTGCTGATGACTCAACGTTTTATCGAACTGGAAAGGAACATTATAACCTTAACATGTTAATGAATAATGTTATGACTGAAGGTACAGTTTGGTTTACAGCAAATGGGTTAACATTGAATATAGAAAAGACACAAAAGATACTGTTTTCCCTAAATAATACATATGAGACATCTACTGCCAAATTATTAGGTATCACACTTGATAGTAAGTTAACGTGGGGTCCACATATTGACACAATATGTAAAAGACTGTCTCGAGTGATCTATGTTCTACGACATATAAGAAAGCTTATACCAAAGAACTATGTTTTAAATGTATACTATGCATTTTTTAACAGCATACTCCTCTATGGAATCAGACTGTGGGGAAATGGAAGTGGTATCCAAAAAATTTTATGCTTGCAAAAGAAAGCTATACGTATCTTGGCTGGTGCTAAGTATAACGAACCGTGCCGTCCTCTATTTATTAGAGAAGGTGTTTTAACTATTGTAAATATGTATATTTTGCACTGTCTACTTTTAGTAAAAAACAAACTAAATGATTATGTAATCAGGAGCGAAGTTCATGTGCATAACACGAGAAACAAATATCTGATAAGCGAAGTACAGGTCAGACTAACTAAATCAAAAGATTGGTACGAATCCATGGCGGTCACTCTTTTTAATAAATTACCTTGTGAAGCTCACACAGTGGATTTTAAGAGATTCAAAAGTGTAGTGCATAACTTTCTTCAAGCTTCGCCATATTACAATCTTAATGAATTCCTGGAATTGCCAAGAGTGAACATTAGGTTTTAATATCTGTTTGTTTCTTGACGAAGTCTATTGCATTATATGTAATGCTTAATGACAAATAAATTATATTATTATTATTATTATTATATTATTATTATTAATGCCCGATTACGGGTTAAGACAAATCAGTACATAAACGTCCAATGCAATGGACGTTGAAACAATACAATATCAGGTGTGATTTGTGTACTAGTGTAAGTGTTGCTGTCTGTGTAGGTTTTACATGCATGTAAACTTATAACACTAGCTTCACTTGATCCTCCAGCCTTCACCTCAAACATGCAGAAGACATGGAGGTAGTAACAATGTTAATTATTGTTTGGTTATTGTTATGATGAGAACAATTCTGGTATATATTATAGTTCAATGGACCAGATAATAGTCCGGTTATGATTCAAGATCCGGCAATAGGAGGACCAATAAAAATGCACGGGCAACAGGGCTCTGGCAGACTGTAGCAAATATCCGTAGGGTGATAACACACACTTCTTACGAAACGAAGACTTAACCTGGAAGACAGATTAATTACAGTTGCCCAATACATTTTTTAAAAATTTGATAGAGATGGCACATAACATTTTATTACCACAATTGACAATACATAATTCATAATCAAATTATGCAGAACCGGATCACTTGGTCGAGATGAATGCTATTTAGAAGCACTATTAAGTTATGAACGTCACAGTTCTTGAAACAATAATTCCCTTAATTATTAAGGGTAATGTATTATCCTCGAGATGGCTAATTCAAAGTTAGTAACCACACGAAAACCTTATAAATGATGAATTTTAAAAAATGAAGACGCAAAATAACGAGTTTTAAGCTTCCCACGCTTTATACTTGTATTAAGTAATTTATGGGCAGACCTAAAAAACTATACAATTTTCCTTTTTTTAATCAATGGGGGGGGGGGTTCAAACCCCCAAAACCCCCCCTCGGTACGCCTATGTCTTGAGATATTATAATTACCAATCCTGAATGTTAAAGCTTCTGGCTTGGAGATCCTTGCGACGTCAAAAACCAGATGAGAAGATTCATTGAACCACAAGACGTACGTTGGAAATATTGAGACTATTTTCAGTCATCAAAATATCAAGCATTTAAAGCTTAAACTTGTCTTGAAGAGTTGCCTTGTTTATAAATTGATAGTTGAAGCCATCAAACTTGGTCGATGGATAAATAGGCATTTGCAAGCCTAGAATTCATGTCTTTATGAGTATTTAATGATAAACAATTCCAATAGAATTGTAGAATGTAGAAGACATTTTTAAGAAGGATGAAGATAGGCATTTGCAAGCCTAGAACTCATGTCTTTATGAGTATTTAATGATAGACAATTCCAATAGAATTGTAGAACGTTGAAGATAATTTAAGAGTAATGTAGAAGAAGCCTTATTGGCTGTTAAAACAATGATAAAAGATTATTCAGTCTCTGATTGGACGAAATTACAATTAGCATAGTTAGAAAGTACAATAGAATTACAATTAGCATAGTTAGAAAGTACAATAGGAATAAACAAATTAAATGAGATTCAATTGTTTTATAAATAACACATAATAACAACCAAAGCCTAAAATTGAATTGAATGCATGACCTTCTAAGACATAATACATAACGGAACAACCCTTTATCGGATTTTCATGAAACTTGGTATACGCATTTATAATATCCATGGGAAGAACCCTATTGTTATTGAGCCAAATCGGTTCACCGGTACCGGCGTCAAACCCAATTTAGTGTCTATTATAAAGACGCGGTAACTCAAATACGCTTTACCGGATTTTTTTGAAACTTGGTATACACATTTATAATGTTCATGGGAATACGTATATTGATATTGGATGAAATCGGTTGAACTGTTTCGGAGTAATTCTCAATTTAGTGCCTATTTTATGATAATATACGTATTCGAAAGAATTTATAAAAAAAAAAGCAAATCAGTTATCTTGACAACATAGTCAATTGTTTTACTGTGATATTATAAGGCTTTGGAAATTAAAATACAGTTAGCTATGACCAAAAACACTATTGTTTTACATGCGCTTATCCAACTAGACCGTTAAACTGACCCAGGTGGCCGAGATGTTAACGTCTTGGCCTCACATTCTGGAGTTCCATGGTTCAAATCCCGAAACCGGCCAATTTCACTTTTTTTGTACTTTTATGTGAGAGTGCGATTGTCAAGGTATCACAAACCTGTACAGTTCAGCTGATGCTGGAAGATTTTAATCTGATAAAAAAGAAACTAAAAAAAATATATATATAATAAAAAAAATAATAATAAAAAAATAGACTTTTGTTCTTCCGTAAGCCCTGCTTAATGAATTAATCTGGAGCTTAACTTGGAAATCAATCTAAAAAAAACATATTCTGCATATCATAATTGCAGTCATAACTGATTAAACAAAAACATATTGGCACTTTTTACATCAGTTTACCTGATTTTATTTATTGGTACATTTATAAATATCAGTTCTAGTGTCCAACTGGCGGTCTGCGGGACGCATGCGACAGTCGATTTCATTTTGTTGGGCTCGCGATAAAGTAAATTAATAAAATATGACATATTTTACTTTTATTTGTAGGTTTACATTATGGGTAGTTTTGATCGCACATATCCATTTGGATGCATGTACTTGTGTGATTCCACAATTTCTATTATGAAGACAATTAAATCTTCACAAAGAATCAGACTTACCAACTTGTTAAAAATGTCAACAACATGTTTGGAAATTGGCTTTGGTGTGAACTTTCCACTAGCGTCCACAGTGCTCTCATTAATGTGCACTGCATTTTAGAAAACAATTTTACTGCATTCAAAACAGTGCTTTCATTAATGCGAACTGCATTTAAAAACATAACAATTTTACTGCATTAAAAAAAATGTTCGGCCGTGATACCAATCATAGTTTGGCTCTCGTAATAAAGACATTAATGTCCATAGTGTATGTCCCGCTATGAATTAAAAAAAAAACATGGAGGCCTGTGCAATATTTTGTGCAAAATATCAACATTTCAGGAAAATTAATACTATATTCAGCACTATCGACTTAAAAAAGCAGCATTAAAAAAGGAAGATAAACAAGAAGGGAATAAGATTTTGTAGAGAGTGTAATTCTTATCCTGAACACACAGCTGACACTTTACAAGTTGGTTGCAATTTTTATGAAATATATCGTTTTTGTCTGACATTTGAAAGTTTGCCGTAGGCAACAAGAAGTGGTTTCTTAAAAGTCGCAGCAGTAAGCTATATTATTTTCTTCATAACATAGTAATATATTATAGAGAGAGGAGACTTAGAGCAATATATCACCGCATAAGCCAGCTTATTGCTGTAGAACCAGAAGGGTCACTTTGAAAGCCATATTTATATCTGGGCATGCTTCCATTCCCTGGGGGAACCTTCAATATGCACACAACTAAGTTTCATTTATGAACTGTCTAGAGTTCTCTTGCTACGTCTAATAAAACCCAAAACAGACCTCTAACATACAATAAGTGTGAAACAGTTCGACACTACATTTGTCCCCTTTGAACAGGTAGAAGCTTACAATTAAAATACATTTATTATATGATAATAGGTAGATACAAATGTGAAAACGCTCGAATGAGGAAGATGCGAGGGAAATTTCATGAAATCTGCTGCAATACTTTCTTTTGATCTACTTATTGTCAAAATGGTGTAATTATAATAGAGATACTATTGATTTTAAAAGACAAGGAAGCTCAAACTATTGAAATGCTTAACAGCCCTCGTGTCTCGATACCATCGAAATTGTTATAAACTGGATAATCAAACAAAAAGACACACCTCTTCCTGAGTTTGAAGTAATCAACAAAAGATGTGCTAGACCAAGCGAAACTAGGTTCTGTTTTAACTCTATCGTTCGGAATTCCGTCTGTTTATAAATTAGTTTGTTATGGAGTCACGCTTTGATCGATAATCTTCCAATTTGGGATGAATGTTCCTTGACGTCACTAAAAGCAACGTACTTTTAAATATTTCTGTCTTGTTGATTTTCAAGATGGTGACCATTTTAAAAGGTCCGTTTTATGTCATGTTCGCATCATTCAACGATTCTACCAAAATGGTTCATGCTAATAAACGTTGAAGTCTACCTACTTTTTCTAGTGTAAACATTTATACAGTTTTGTTCTAGTAAATTCTTCACGTAACTGTAGTGATTTACAATTGGTGTTTTCTCAGTAAAAATGTTTGTTACGCATTCATGACCGAACAATTTTCTTCCAGTCTTTTTTTTTTTTTGCCTGGGTCAGATCCAGGCAATAACAATACTATCAGTATTGTTCTAATTATGCTCTAACATTTTAGAGCAAACTTTTCCTTTATGTTAATTTCTGGACACACCAATCAGCAAGTTAAAAGGACTTTAAATCCTAAACCTTTTGATCGATCTGTCCAGATATTTTCAGACTACAAAACGACGATATGTACTGAACAGAAAATTACATTGCGATTCATTTTCATTAATCAATAATAGGCTATGTTGTCTGAATGTGGAGACCCAGAAATTGTTACGTTCTGATCACTAATCTGTTGATACTATTAAATATCTATGCAACACCGCTTGCCTCTTAGAGGAATCTTCTTTTAGTCTTGAAAAATATTTGAAACTGTCCATAACTGATATAAGTGTGTCAGCTAAAGTATTTGCATAATCCCATTGTTTTAAGAAAACTATTTAAGAACTTCTCCGCAGTAATATTCAATCTATTTTCGTATGTTTACATCTAGAAATTATTTTACATAACGTATTTTAATTATTGCATTTCTACAGTTGTTTCTTAAAGAACGCTGCTGACTTTTGTGGACTTTGTCCACTAGTTTGGGTCCACAAATTTTAGTTCATTGAACATTAAATGACGAGTAATCGAAATAAAATTCTTCACTTGAAGTTCGGCAAGTGTCACTAAACAAGTGAGGCTAGAGTGATTACTATAAAACGTAAGTAAGGACTATGTACTGTACATCACTTGGCTCTCTGAATCACTCATTCACATTTATGTTTACCTAATTCCAGATGAGAAAACCTTAACTTGTAATTTTTTTACTGCGTGCCGGTAACCGACGAAAAAATCCAAAACGATCGTATTTTAAATTTTTTACTAAAAATAATAAACAAATAATGCACATTTTGTAGGAGAAACAAGTACATGTACCTGTACAAGTACATGGCGATAGACAGTAAAGTGCGCATTTGTAAAACAATATTAAGACCAATCTTAACATTTGCAGCAGAAACGAGAGCAGACACAAACAAAACTAAACAGATATTAGGCACATGTGAAATGAAGGTGCTACGAACAATTCAGGGGAAAACTTTATTAGATAAGATAGACAATTCAGAAATTAGGGACAAATGCCAAATTCAGGATATAACTAAATTTACCAACGACAGAAGAAAATTTTGGAAAGAACACGTTGATAGAATGGAACATAATCGCCTAGCAAAAAAGGCTCAAGAAAGCAGACCAGACGGAAAAAGATTAAGAGGAAGACCTGCTACGAGATGGAAAGACAGTACACATGACTCATCTGAGGAATAAAGGGGAAATAAACAGGATGCCATCCTACATCACAAGAATAAGAAGAAGAAGAAGAGTGGGATATTTACTGTGGCTATCTGGAATACAGGAACGGTTCATAAAAATATATTTTCCCGAGAAACTCACTGGACGTTTATGAGCGGAGCGAAGCGAGTTGTGATCAATAAGACCTAATATTCGTAATAAATATTGTATTTCAGGTGTTAAAAAGAAATCCCTGTAGAAATAACATAATGTAATGCAATATGGTTTAATATTATAGGCCTATACAAGTAGTTAGTATTCCACTTTCACATAGCTCGTGTATATTTCTGTATGCCTCTTTTCTTTGCTTTATTCATTTAATATGAATATTATTTTAAGTCGATTAAAGTAATATCTGTTTAGATCTTTCTCATATATAGGAATTGTTGGACTTATTCTGAACATCTCAGAATTGAAAGCGATGTCATAAACATGTAATCTACAGTAAATTTATCATTTGTGGTTAAGTTCATTTAAAAGGTGTCGGACAGTGTTGTTTACCGTCTTGTCTGATATATTTACTACATTGTGTTGAGTTACTGAGGTATGTTATAACAATTGGTCATTTACTTACACAAATTTCTATATAAGCGATTTCATATAAATTTTTATTGTTGTATGGTCCGCTTAAGTGTCTTGGTTTATATATTGCTTGATAATTCTTTTAAATACATTTGGCAATATGTCAAAATGTTTTCGTAACCTTAATTTGTACTAAGCTGCACCAAACTGACCCCGAACATGAAGTCTGTACGCTGTACTGAAGATGCAAGACAGGATTTGCCTTGCATTATCCAGCCCATATGGATAGACGCTCGAAACTGTGCAATTTAAGGGTTCAGGAAATAACCAGGTAAGTCACTTTTTCTTTGAAAACTAGAAAACTATTTTCTGAGTTTCAAACGCAATAAAGTGTTTTCTTATAAAATATATTTTTTTAACAGCGTAATCTTTAAGTGTCAGTGTAGTGAATCAAAGGAAATTGTGCTTAATGTATGAAATGAATAACATCGAAGTAAAAAGAAAAAAATCCAGTTAAGTCACCTGAAACAGAAAGGGAACCAGGCATATAAGATCCCTGAGATTGTGTATATATTGTAAGACTGTATAACTACTTTATTTTTTAAACTCGTGGGTGATCAGTCATGTGCCAATCACTGGAAAAATTTCACTGATGGATGACCACAAAAGTTCATTATACTCATGAAATTCTTGTATTTCTGTTGATACATTTCTTATTTTGGGACTTAGGTTTGAAAGTAGGAAAAAGACTGAGGATAACAAATAAATCTGTTACACATTTTCCACATAACTAATTAATTTCAAATTTGAAGCAGAGAATTGTATATTTAACAATAACCTGAATAGGACAAAGAAAGAAGCTCGCATTCTCCTTTGATCAGAATTGAAACTTCTTTGTCAGGCTGGATACCATGGAGCCATTGTATGTAACTCGCCAGTTCAGTAGACAAGGCGAGCGGATGAGGCTATAATTTCCTTCACACGCTGGGCCTTACCCTTCAATACCTATATGTGGTTTAAAATAGCTTTCATATCATACAGAATTTCCTGGTACACTCTCACCACAACGGAAGGCATTGGTTTCGTGCTTAAATGTTCAGTCGTACTTTTGAACTCCTCTGGAGCTTCCATCCTTTGTTTCAAATTCTACAGCATGATGTTCTTGTTACATTCCTTGGATGAATGTCCTCGTTTCTGAAAATATCAGCTTCATGTTTGTAAAGATGATTAACCATATAGTGCATTAAGTCACAGAACACTTGGAATTCTTCATCCTCGTTCTCGAGGTAGTTCATAATGAAGTGAAAGAGAAACGAGGCTGTCTCTTTATCAAAGTAATTAATAATGAAGTGGGAGAGAAACAAGGCTGCCTTGTCCTCGATGTAGCTGAAAATGAAGTGAGAGAGAAATGAGGCTGCCTCATTCGGACCTTACTTGCCAATACCTTAGAGGTACAAAGTTAATAGTTTTTTTAAGTTGGCCTTTCCTCATTTTATTTGTGAAATTCATTCACCGTCCTTCTAATTACGCACTTATAAAAATAATCTAAGTCTGTTTTAACTGTTTTCTTGGTCTTTTCTGTGTGGAGTACTAAATTTCGTTCCATCTTGAACACATTTCTCACCTTCTTTTTTAATTCTCTTAATGCTGTTGAATGAAATTCCTGTAGCATACGAAACACGCTGCTGAATTTCATATCTAGGGTCGTCTTGGTGAACCTGTTTAAAATACCTATATACATTCTACACTATTTCCCTACTCTGACAGTGAATCACTTTACTACCACCAACCATTTTTCTAAAATTTACTACATTCACCTTCCATTGCTCTTATTAACGTATCACACTTCACTATTGAATGCTGTGAGGCTAACTAAGATGTTTTCACACGGTAAGTACAGTTTGAACTGGCAGGACCATCACGTGTTATGAAGGTCAGGCAGGTCTAGATTACTTCATCGTAGGCGACTGCGCATCCGTTTGTTTGGCTCAGGTCTTACCGATCGAGTTATACTTATGACCATGTTTCATAGATTTAATTTTGTCGCCTACTTACCAAGTCTCTCTCGCCTGATCATACTGTCCAAGCAGTCAAGGACTATAAAAGACAAAGAATCGCACTTTCCTGTCCGGTTTGTAATCTTTGGTGTTGTGACTTAAAGTTTAATTCTCTTTCCCTGCAAGTCATGTTGACGTCATCTTCCATGACTTGTCTCGTCTGGCAGTTTTGAATCTTTGGTCATTTTGCCTATCTCATTCTTCAACCAGTCTTCGTAGAGTTCAGATCGTCTTCGCCTTCTCCCTCTCGGAGCGTGGATTTCTCTGAATCTAACAGCTTCCTATATACTAGTTAGCTCCGCAGTTGACGGCCAAATCGAGCTGTTTTACATTCTACTCATAGAAATTCAACTTAGAATGTGATCGCCGCTTCGAGCTGATCTACCCTGTTCTGTACTGAATTGGAATATGAACCACATTTATCATGTGGAATTCGCCTTGCAACGCATAGAAGTATTTTCCACGCCACGAGCTGCATATCTAATAGTACAGCAGTCATTACACTGTGGCGGATATGCAACTGATGATAATTTACGTAAGTGCATTTCATTGCATTCTTCAAAGTTATACTTTAAATTGTCTGCCATTCTGCTCATCATTACGATCTATAGTAACAGTAATAACATAGGCTACAGTAATTTTACTTGAAGTAAATATAGCATTTGATCGCAAGGTTACGTCGCGAATGTCAAGCGACATTGAACTTGTATAACTGCTATACCCGGATTCAGAAGAAGTTCAACGCAAATAAGGATAGTAAGCGTTTGTTTACCTTCAGACTATTTAGCATTTATTATGTTATTTCTAATTGTAACTGTAACTGTGTTTGCTTTGCACAGGCTTTCATATCGATCGTCAAGAAAATAACTATTTGTTTGTTGTTTTGTACTATAACTGCTATACCCGGATTCAGAAGAAGTTCAACGCAAATAAGGATAGTAAGCGTTTGTTTACCTTCAGACTATTTAGCATTTATTATGTTATTTCTAATTGTAACTGTAACTGTGTTTGCTTTGCACAGGCTTTCATATCGATCGTCAAGAAAATAACTATTTGTTTGTTGTTTTGTACTATTCCTTACAGTTTTTGACATGTTTATAGACATGTTTAACAACTACAGTGTGTCCCACGCAAGAGTTGGCCAATGACGCGGGTTCCTGCGGCGCGGCGGGCACAGCTCCAACTCCCGAGCGATCGGGTGAAATATCTACGCTAATGAAGCCGCGATCGGTGTTATGATTCAGGTTCTCACATTTACAGTTAAAATTACAATGAAAATAAACACGTACCTCATCACAAGAGATGTTGGAAATGTTCTCCTCTCGCATCCACACAACACTGACACCATTTTAGGAAATTTACTTTCACGCGCATAAGTTCAGCTTCCGAGACAGAGTTCATTTCTCTTGTGATAGGCCTATGTGATATTGTCTTTAAGTTCTTCTAACAGTATGTAAATATTATTTATGGAGAAACTTGAAAAGTAAAGTATATAGGTCAACTTCCCGTATATTACAAAGGAAACAGTGAAATATCTACGCTAATAAAGCCCGCTGTTGGTGTAATGGTTCAGGTTCTCACAAAGAAAAACATATGTGATTTATTATATCATCTTGCAAGGACGCAAGACGTCGGTTTTTAGCAAAATTCCCAGGTGTACGTCCTCCAAGCAGAGAAGCCGTGCGGAAACTTGTAAGCAAACTTCGGGAAACGGGTTCGATTCTCGATAGTAAACGAGGGACCAAGCGGCGCGTACTTACTGAACAGAAATTAGATCGAACCCACACACATTAGAAGAACTTAAAGACAATATCAGAAGAGAAATTAATTCTATCTCGGAAGCTGAACTTATGCGCGTGAAAGAAAATTTCTTAAAAAGGTTCCAATGTTGTGTGGATGCAAGAGGAGGACATTTCCAACATCTCTTATGGTGAGGTACGTGGTTATTTTCATTGTAATTCCAACTGTAAATGTGAGAACCTGAATCATAACACCGATCGCGGCTTCATTGGCGTAGATATTTCACCCGATCGCTCGGGAGTTGGAGCTGTGCCCGCCGCGCCGCAGGAACCCGCGTCATTGGCCAACTCTTGCGTGGGACACACTGTATTATGTTCTATACATTGAACCAATATTTGTTAAGAGGATAATATTTTCTTTGAACTTTTTGCACAATTCTGCTTGATTAATTTCATTTAAATTATAATTGAAACATATAAATCCATGTAATGTTAGTTTTTTTTAAACAATACGTTAAAGTTAAAATTAACTATTTTTTTTTATTAATTTCAGTGTGCTATATATGGGTAATTTGTTTCGCCCTTTTCCTACCGCATTATTTTTCTCTTCTCAATCCCACCTTGGGCATCGATTAATTATTTATTGTGAAAAAGACCTTTCCGTCCTTTTCGCTGGAGGTCCCGACCATTTAAAATTGTCTCTTGTCAGGATCTATTCTCATTCCCTCCTAATAGGGTCCTGTCGTGGCACTCCCATTTCCTGGACAGTGTCCATTCCATTACAAAAAAGTCCCACCTTTTAGTCTGGTGGCTAAGGGTCTGAACTATGCATTTTTACTTTAAAAGGTCCCACTTCGCACACATCTTCCTTGACCCCTGTGGAATATTTTTGGAAGGAGCGCCAACGCAAATTTTTCGGCAGAGGGGGGAGAGGGGGGTTCAAAATGGCGGCTGCACGCACTTACTAAATCGCCTCTAGCTCCTCTCCCCAAGGTCCGATTTCAATGTTCGTTGTTTTAAAATTAAAGGTAAAATTAAGGGGTATAAGTTAGTGTAATGATATTTTATATAAGTACAATGGAAACCCTTTAAAAAGTTAAAAACATAAAAAAGTGTTTTTATTTTAGCTTTTATTTTTATCACAGTTTTTCAGAAAGTGAATGTTCGTAATTTTTTCTCAAATAAAAAAGAAAGTCCGTCTCTTAAGCTTTAATTTAATACCATAAAACACCCATTTCCATGCACAATTAATCCCACAGCGGCCGTTAGAGGAATACAGGTACAATGGCGCAGGTCGTTTTCGGCCACGAGTCTCCTAGCGTAACGCTACCAAAGCATGTTAAACCGGCCTGCCTACATCAAAACGTGGTTCGGAATAGATCGTTTCGCGTGTGTTGGTAGTTTCTTATTATCAAATTATCTGTGTGCTTGACGTCCTAGTATTTACAAATAGGCTACGCCAATACCAGTAGCCTAAATGTCATTACGGCAAGTACTGTTGACCTGCGCTTTTCTAATGATAAGGATATGTTTTCATTACAGCAAGGTTAGTCTCAAATAATGAAAGCATTTATGTCAAGAATCATGTTCAATCCATGGAAATGTTCATTTTTATAACTTCGAATGTTGAAACACAAAATTTTCGCTTATACGTTTAACGCCCATTTAATGTAGGCCTACTACTGTGAATTTTGAACGAAAAAATTTTAACTTCAATTAATTTCACCCTGCTGCTAATGAAACTGATCAAGCACGCTCATAATTCATTTTGCAGACGAAAGCCTACCGTGTTTATGAGAAAGAAGATGATCCGATGACCTTCCAAGACTGGCACACCAAAATGCTCTCAGAACGAGCTCTTGTTTCTTTACTAGGATATAACTTTGAAAAAATTCTTATTATTCTCACCTATTCGAGAGGGAAGTTTTCTTCTATATATTGAAGTATCATACACAAAAGTAACATGATACTTAATGATTTAATCTCGCACCTATACTTGTATAATTGTACCATTTTACAACAATTGTAGCTTCACAATTTATTTGGTTTGTAAGTTTAATATTTTATGCCCCAATATTACCATGTATTTTGCTTAGTTATACCTAACTTCACTTTGTATTCATACTACAATCCTAACATGCCCTTGGGTGAAATAAGGTTTGTCTACTTGGAGGATGATAATGATTATAATAATAATAATAATAATAATAATAATAATAATAATAATAATAATAATAATAATAATAATAATAACGGTGATATAATGTAGAAGTCTGAATGAAGATTCTGCGAGTGACAATGCAAAGAGAAAGGAACAATATTAACGGATATAAGCATATCATACAGAATATCGTCTTTATAAGGAGCTAAGTGGTGTACGACACGTAGAACGCATTAAACTGGTGTCCGTATGGAGCACGTTCAAGCCATTACTAGTGGTGTGTAACCTCGCCCCTTACCTTTAAATTTTCGTTAGTAACTGTCCGTTTTGAGGACCATACGATAAATGTCTGTATGTAATTATTTATTTATCGATTCATTTATTTATGCCTGAAACCCACAATGTCACGGAAACGCATGAACATACAAATAAAACAAAGTATTCTGAATGCTAATACTCATGGGTAGTTTGTAGGTTATAATTAGTTTATATAACATTACGGGCCAGTAGGACTGAGTTTTGAAAAGTTTGCATTTCTTACCGAATATAGGTGAAACTTATAATAGTAATAAATAAATGGTGCAAAAATATGTTGCACAAACTTTCTCGCATATACGTGTTCAAGGCTAGCACAGAAAAAGTAAAATAAAGGGACAATTAAATTTTACTTATTACATTTTCATAAAACTAACAAATATCTAGAACGGAACGCATCAGGGTCGATCTTTATGTTCAATGATTTTACCGTGAAATACTAATATTAATACTAATAATAATAATAATAATAATAATAATAATAATAATCATAATAATCAATGGCAGTAAAACTACATATTGTAACAAGGGCTCGTCGGGGTTCAAAATGAGAACGCCGAGTTTATAATTGAAGGATGGAGGTTTCTTTATTTCCTACAACAATTGACAATACAGCCAGAAAACTCCAGACTATTCGCCAGTTCACTGTCCTGTTCAGAGCTCACTCTCACTGTGCTCAGTCCTAATTACAGCACTATTCCAGTCCAATCCAGATCATCCCACGTCGCGCCGGTCAACTCCACAGTCCTCGCTGCCGCTGTACGATCCACCCGTCGCGCAGAGTTCCCCGGGACGGCACTGCCTCAGCCCAGATCAGCTCACCAGCTCTTCCGTTCACCCTTCCCTCCGGTCACTAGTTCCCCGTTGACTAGCTCTTCCGCTCTCGGGTCCCTCCGATCACTGGCTCCTCAGCTCCCCAAGACACACTCACTTGAGGCCGCGCTGATCAGTCCTCTCCGTCCAGCTCACCCTCTGACGCTGACGCTCGCCGCTACTCACGGACTGCCTCTCTGACTGTTCCCTCGTTGACCCTCTGACTCTTCACGGACTGTCTCTCCTCTGATGTACTGACTCTTCACTGTACTGTACTGAACTCTCCTTGACTGACTCGGCTCGGCTTCTCGCACTCCTTATATAGCCTTAACGAAAGTTCCAGAGTCGAGATCTGGAAAGCTCCGCCCGCGCATGGTCTAGAATGTCCGCGCGGTGCGCCGTCAAGCCCTTAGCGCGTAGCTCCACCTCTGGCCCCTCCCACGAGCGCGCGCCGTCACTCACCGCGCCGTGCCAGGGAGTAGGCCGCACCCGTCGGCACGCGGCTCCAATAGCCGTGCTGCGGTCACGCCCACTGGCGCTCGTCTGCCGTCCATCCACTAGGGGCGCGATGTTTCCAGACTCCGTCGTTTCTCGTTCTTTCCGGCTTACTCCTCCTTCTATTAGTTTCTAGGCTTTTCTGGGCTTTGTCACAATATTATTAGTACTACTACTACGGGAAAATTCAAACATAAGTCGCACCTTGGGATGAATCGGTCCTACCCAATCCAACCTCACCGATGCAGTTTCCTTTCTACCACGGTCTAGCTAATTCTTCTGTCTTCGTATTATGAAGAAACTCGTGATTGGACGTTGGAGGTGTGACGTCATACCACTAGACGAGAGGTGACAGGCTGACAAACCTTGCGGGAGATATAATATGCCACATTTTCGAAACCTACAAAAAGTGTATCGTACATTATTCGAAAATGCAAGGGCGCTTCGCTATGGCTGCCGCCTCCGCTTCGCGCACTTAACTATGAAGTTAGTGTTATGCATTATTTAGCTATACGTAGAGGTGGATACAAGGCACATGCGACAATATACAAGGACAGTTGGTCACTCTGCTTCGCTCAGAAACAAAATACATCACACAGTACGTGCAAATGTGAATATCGAATGGGCGGAGCTTAAGGGGCGACTTATATTTGAATTTCGCCACTACTACTACTACTACTACTACTACTTAGGTTATATTGCACGCTTTAACTGCATGTAGGTCATATAACGTGTTTAGTATGTTTGCGTGAACCATTAGTCTATAGTAACAACTCATTCGCGTCATCTCTTTTTATTGTTGAGTTATGTCTTCTTATGTAGTATTCAGTTTAAACGATTAAAATACCCAGTGACATAGCGGGGATGAGTTATGGAAAATAAGCAAGTCCTACAAACCCGGCGTTTACCTTTGCGAATGAGAAAACCATGAAAAACCCAAGTCAATTTGGGCGGCCACAAGGTTTGATTTGGACTCAGGACTTCTTCCCTGTTAGCCCATATCACCTCGATGTAATTGGTTTTGGTGTGTTCATTGCGACTGAGCTAAACTGATTGCATTTCACAACAATAAGTACATTAGGCCTCTAGTTTTCTTGTTACTAGGGGCAACAAAATATCATTCATATTTTAATTGACATGTATGTTCTAAAATTCGCATTTAAGCCGTACTTATTTAGTTTTTATCTTGATATCTATTAAATGTATTAAAAAATGTGCTTAACAATGTTCATTTTAATTTTCTCTACAACCTTACTGTGGTAGGTTTTTGTGTATCGCCTACTGTAATGGATATAATCTAGAAAAATTGAAAATGGATACGAGTAAAGTACTCATTAAGTCATTTTTGCAGAAATACAGATATAGCTATTTTATTAGTCATAGATAAGAGTTTCCAATTTTAAATCTTTATTAATCGTAAGAGCCATTTTTTCAAAAATCAAAATTTTGAAAAAAGTTTTCATGAAAAGTCCCCTTAATATTTCAGTTGTAAAACTAAATTTCTGGGCGGCTCGACAAAATTTCGAAAAAGTCCTGTGCTTTCCACAGACAGACGGACAGACGGACAGACGTCATTCCAAAAATCCTTTTTTCGGTTTCTAGGCTTCATGAAACATGCTCTCCCGGTGTTATCTCGACTTCGATTTTTTGTCACGATCACAATACTTTCTCTATACTACGTATATGCGAGAAAGTAAAACAGTGCCATATAACAAGTTTCAACTTGACTGCACAATTCAAGAGGTAAATCGATTTATTTTTCTTTAATTTGCTATTAAAATAATATCGCTTGAATTTCATTGTGATATTAATCTAACTTAGTATTGAGATTTTTAGACAATTTGTATACCTAATACAAGAAAAGATTTAATTCATATGTTAGAGTAAATTCTGGTTATTTATAATTAATTGTTTACTTCTTGCATTCAGTGTGGCGTAGTTTTACAACTAGATAAAAATTAGCATTCGTTAAAATGTCAGGCGCATGGACTTCTTGAATATTTAAGTAAACATATTGAACAAATTTTGCCTCAAGAAAAATTTAATGAACTCAATTTTTTTAACCAAATATGTAAATCCCTTGTTTCATGCCTCTTATTGCAAAATACCGATAAACATAGACTACAGGGAATTCGTGCACTTATAGGAAAGTTTTATATAATTAGTTGTTGTTTGTTCACCTTATTCCTCCGAGCAGCAACATTTATTGAACGGGAGGAAGTTAGCCTAATATTTTAACACACATTTGACGAGAATATCCTTTATTAAGAATTATATACCAATCACGATCGTTTATCTTAAAAAATGCTTGCTAATAATATTGTAACAAGGGCTCGTCGGGGTTCAAAATCAGAACACCGAGTTTATAATTGAAGGATGGAGGTTTCTTTATTTCCTACAACAATCGTCAATACAGCCAGAAAACTCCAGACTATTCGCCAGTTCACTGTCCTGTTCAGTGCTCACTCTCACTGTGCTCAGTCCTAATTACAGCACTGTTCCTTTCGCACACACTGTGCGGACTCCCAGTCGAGATAATTCCACGTCGCGCCGGTCAACTCCACAGTCCTCGCTGCCGCTGTACGATCCACCCGTCGCGCAGAGATCCCCGGGACGGCACTGCCTCAGCCCAGATCAGCTCACCAGCTCTTCCGTTCACCCTTCTCTCCGGTCACTAGTTCCCCGTTGACTAGGTCTTCCGCTCGCGGGACCCTCCGGTCACACTAGTCCCTCCGGTCACTGGCTCCTCAGCTTCCCAAGTCCTCATCTGCGCTGATCGGTTCCCTCCGTCCAGCTCACCCTCTGACGCTGACGCTCGCCGCAACTCACGGACTGCCTCTCGCTGATTCTGAATCTTCACGGACTCTTCGCTGTACTGAACTGAACTGCTGACTGATTGACTCTCCGCTCGCTCGCGGCCCTATATATAGGGCCGACGAATATTCCAGAGCCGGTCTCTCGAAGGTTCCGCCCACGTGGAATCTGGAATGTGCGCTGCGTTGCGCGGGCACACCCCTTAACGCGAGCGCCTCCCTACAGGCCTTCCCCCACGAAGCGTGGCCCAATCGCTACCGTTGTCACGCCCACTGGCGCTCGCCTGCCGCCCATCCACTAGGGGAGCGCGATCTTTCTAGACTCCGTCGTTCTAGTTCTTTCTGGCTGACTCCTCTTTCTATCAGTTTCTAGGCGAGTCTTTTCTGGGCTTTGTCACAATATGAAGATGCGATTTTATCTGATAAAATCGTCAGTTGATTACTGGACGACGTAAGCATCAACATGCGGTGACTAATAGGCCCTACGTCACATGTGTCGATTGAGCAGCACAAAAATATTTTTTATACAACACAACGTGTTTGGAAATTGAAATAATATAAATATTCATTCATTAAAAAGACAAGTTCGATACGGAGCAAGCCAGTTCGTGTGCTTTTATAGCGTTTTGATGTAAGCAACTACAAAAATGCCTCCAACTTGTGATGCATTCTATTGGTAGCAATGTGAACTCGGATCAATTCATCGAATCGATTTGTGGACTGTTCATTTATCAAGTATGCCGTGATCTTACGGTTGACAGACTACTGACAACAAAGTAGGAAAGTAATTATTATTCACTAAATCCGTTACGGTTTATTCGTGGAATATTCTTAATAATTCCTACTCGACATTACGTGATTCGAACTTCGTTTTCGCAAATATATCAATCAACATCTATTCTGTCGTGGGATTATCCATAAATAAATTACTTCCCGTTTCGTCACTTTTGCTATGTAATAGCTTCTACTATAATAGGGTGTAGTTAAATGGTTACATTTTATTTAATCACATAAGATTTGTTACAAAATACAATTATAACGACGAATCTTCTCCAGGGCAAAATTCATTTTTAGTTATCCTGATATTGTTAATGCAATTGCTCTCACAATCTCATAATTTCTTACAGTTATTGCAATATCATTTAAATCGTCCTTATTTCTATTGGATCTCGTATTTATAATGCTTTTCGCTCTTACAATACGACCCAGATGTGAGTTAAATAAGTATTGTTCAATATCGTAAAATAATAACAAAAAGCTTTCTGTTAAAGTTTAAAATTCCTTTGAATACGAATATAATAATGCAATCCCAATGGATTGATTTATCAGGTTTATATATTCTACGGCTTATAGGTACCTCATAATAGAGATGTCTAAACTATACAATCCGTTTTACTCATGAGTTAAAATTTAATCAACTTTGTGAGCCTACATATTGTAAATACATGCACTCGGAATTGATATCTCATAGATACTTATTAATACAGAAATGTACACGTACTAGGATTTATTGTGATTCCCACTTGTTAGTTATTGGGTAACAGAGAAAATGTGTTTACTTGAAGACAAGAAGGATGCAGCCCCTGGAGTGACATAACGGGTGTGAGTGGAAATCCCTAGGGATGACAGGCCATCTCTCTTACTCCCGATATACCTTAGGGTAATTTAGTGTCAGCTTTCCTGCCGATCCTGTCTATTTATCAGCGACCCATGACGCCCATCAACAACATTTCCGTCAAATTTTCTCTCAGTTTATTTTCAGTGGGTAATTTTTTATTATAAAAGAATGAAATATTATCCATCGGCGTGATAAGAGCTGTCGGGGATTTTATATTCAGCGAATTGCTCTTTCAGATTCAAAATATCGCACTTTTATTATATAAAATTAGACTTCGTACAGGATAGCAAAGTTCTTGTTTTAAATTCTAGTATGATTCAACAAACAAAGTTTGTTGATTGATGGAATTATTATTAACGCAATAAATCACTAGACCTCTTACTGTCTATCATGTTTAGAAGGTTCAGAGTGGGTTGCATCAATAGTTTCATTGGTCCAGTAAGCACTAAATAAGTGTTAAAAGACACATCGTTAATAGAAATGATTCTGTAAGCTAATGGTCAGATTGGTGTCTCTAAATGTTTACTAAATGCAATCTGTGTTGTACTGATATCAAATAAGAAAGCTTTGAGACATCTGAGGACGTCGTATTCTTCGCTTGAGGTTAAATAGCCTACAGTATGTAAAATTAATTGTACCTCTCTATCTTCATGTCTGAACGAATTATATTATAGAAATTATGTTTTCCTGCTGGAAGTTTCTCCACACTTCACAGTCTACATCTTTTAGAATGTAATAACATTTTTTAATTTTAAGTGTGGGATTAGAGTCAAAAGAAACCACTTTTACTTCCTCTGCCCGTAAAAAAAGTACTATAGATAGAGGAAGTATTGTTTTCGACCCCCAAAGTTGAAGTTGAGTTTTTAACATAAGTACACGTTTTGAGGTTCCCTGAATCCAGAAATACTATTAGCTGAGACATGTCTGCGTGTCTGTAAACAGCCTAGTTCCAGAACCGGGTGTCATATAAAAACAAAATTTTAAACTTGGGTTAGGTACCTTCTGGGAATGTGACATGAGGATTGATGACGTCTTTCTCTTATTTTTAAGGAACTTTACATTAAGAAAAATTCGTTTGTCGCGATTTTCTCGGAAACAGCTTTTATGATGGGTGGATTTTACACATGGATGGCTAAAACTTTTATTTGAAACATTTTTTCGTAAAAATTAAGTGAAAGGTAGTTATAAGCCACCCATTTTGAAAATGTGATCTTTACAATATGGCCTCTTGTTCTAGATATGAATGAGAATGTGAAGTGGGAAAAATTTATTGGCCATGCTTAAAGTAAAGAAAGTTACCAGAGTACATTAATCAGATTGTATTTGGGTCATGGGTCCTTCGGGATGAAATGTGATTTGGTAACGACATTCTCTTAATTTTTACATCCAAGTTACGTGGTGAAAATGTCATACACAATAATTATATTATACTAAGAGGCTTTATTTGGGCAGAGGAAGTTATGCGAATTTCACAGAAGATTTTTTAATGTTTTTTTTTCGATTGAACGTGAAGTCGAAAAGTAAACTGGACATGGCATGCCAATCATGCATGCTAATCTGAGAATATTTATTCCAAGCTACAGTTGGAATGTTGGGAAGATTCCAAGAAATAAAATACCACATATAATTTTATCTCTGTTTAATCAGCAAGACATGAACTGTAATATAATGGATATAAAAATAATTTTCCTGGTACCAAGATAATCTTCGTTAACTTTACTAAAGTTAATCGCTGACTAAATAGAGATGGAAATAAGTACCTAATCCTAGTTTTTTTATGGACCAGAAAAGTAACTTTCCTTTTACCAGTTTCAATAAAATCAGGTAACTGATGTGACAAAGTGTCAGGTGGAGTTAATAGGCCATATTTCAGAAATTATTGAGCATTAGACAACCGTTTCTTTTAAAGTTTTAAAAGCATATGTGAAGGAATAAGTGGGACAAGTAGAATAATAACAGAACGAATTTACAACAAATACCTTATTCCTTTATTTTTATCAAAACATTTGAAGCCGTACAAATACCCAACAAGAAAACTAAAAACATCCGAGTCTGCTTTACAGGGGAAAATAAAAAAATGAATATTTGTCAGTTACAGGCTACAACTTATAGGCATTCCAAATTTCAAGTTCCTGACTCATCTGGAAGCGGGCAAACAATTATGTCAGTGAGTGAGTTCGCCACGCTGCATTGTATTATCCTACGAATGTCTTATGCGTTAAAAATAAGACTTGTTTATTTATTTACTTATTTATTTCGTTGTTGAACTTGAAATGTATATTGTTATAAACAGAAGGCATATTACTGTGAAACAGGCTTATGTAGGCTACATTAATCCGTGGCATTGATGCAACTCCCAAATCAATATCTTCTGACACTAGCTTGACTACCATCTTGGAACCAACATCCGAACTTTCACCTAAATTGATTATTAATCTGTAGACTACATACGCAATCAAACTCCCGCATCTTATTTTATTCCGTCACTATATTCTTAATTTCGAATAGCATTTCTCATGAAGTCATCAAGGTTATCTAAAACACGTGTGGCTTTAGAACTTTTCTTGAAGCAGTTCTCACTGCACTAGGGTCTCACTACGCACTTTCCAGAAAGACCTACTTCTGGTAGATAAACCGATGAATTCAAATGTCAGTTTCCTCAATTTCAAGTACAATCTTTTAAAAGATTTTAAACTTCCAAGGCTCTATATGAACACTGCAAACAATAGTGTTGCCATGAGAACTGAATTCGCGGCCCTTTAAGGCCCGGGAGGCTTGGATCGCTTAAATCCTATAAGGGGGAGATAAAACTAAGATAAGGAAAGAAGAAAGAGAACTGAATTGCTTTATATTAATTAATGATGTAATATTTTCAGAAATTAGGCTCCTAATTTGTCGTTACTCCGGTACCGACAACTGATTTAATCCAATAGGCTTCGTTCCATGGACGTTATAAGTGTCTATACCAAGTTTCATGAAAATCTGATGGAGTGTATTTGAGTCATCACCAGGCTTTAAAACTTAGTGCCCGATCGAATATGTTAACAGCAACCGTACTGTACAGACTTTGCTCGGCGTATGCCCTAGCTACCATATGCTAGTTCACGTGATAGTAAACAAACCGGAATACAGATATAGGAAGACCACAAAATAACTTCTCATTATCTAAACTCACATTGCAAGCATGCAAAACGATACTTTCTCCTGTTTGTGTATAATAGTCCCTCCCAAATGTTTCAATATATGTTGGCGTTTTAGAACATTTTACTTTCGGCATGCCAAACACGTATTATAAATTTAAACACGCACAATGACAAGGTACACTGTTGACCAATTTGAGATGCACCGTACTACGAGAGCATTCACTTCTTGGTACTACTATCAATGACTGTCTTATCAGCCTACGCAATCACCCTCCACCCCCTATACTCAGGTTGTTGGTAACCGGAATCAACTCCCTCTGTGGGTACGGGCACTAAGTTTTAAAGCCTTCATCACGCATACAGTCACACAGCCATACAGACAGACGTTTTTCCGTCCACCATACAATTTCAGAAAGTACCATTCTGGCACTTAATATTCCAGATGTATTAGAAGGAAAATGGTGAAACGGTATATTTTCATTATAACCCTGTTGTTTTATCGATCCAGATGTATGAGAAGGAAAATGGTCAAACGGTATATTTTCATTATAACCCTGTTGTTTTATGGATTGTAATCGCACACGGAACATTCTTGAAGCCTTGAAAGGAACGATTCATTCTGCACATTAAACAATCGGTATTTAAAATTAGATAAATTCTGTTCCTGTTAACATTAATATCGTACGTACTAAATTGAGTTCATTTGGTAAGGTTTAATGTCCTTTGCTTTGAGGTTAAATGCCATGAGAAACCCAGAGGTGCCTGCATGCCGTCAACTGTCATCTATCACAAAAGACGAGAACTTGCCTAGTTGTTTCATGAATTACAAGGTATTCTAGAAACTCAAGTATTAGACATTTATTACGCTCATTGTGTTTATATTCTAATTCTAAAAGCGCCTGTGCTATAAAAACTTTATTTTGAAGAGATCTCAACACAGGTCCGTGAGTGCTTGCATGGTTGTTAATGTTTAAAGCAAACACAGAACAACTCTGAACTTGAGGCAGAGCAGGCAGTGTCACATGACGAGTGACAAGCGAATGAGGTTGCCTTACTTTTTTGCGCGCAAAAAAAAGTCTACCTTAAAAAAACGCTTGCTTTTTCCTCTTAGTGAGTAGGCATGCATCTCCAATTCTCTGTCCGTTAGACGCACTTTCCCGTAACATTGTATTGGCTTATTATATATTCTGAGTTGATTTGTGTTTAGTATAGTTGCTTAGAACACGTTTACGTATAGCTGTTGTAGGACGCGTTAAGTTTGTGTGTTACTATTACTCAGGGTGCAGAAACGAGAAATAGGCCTGCCTCGATGGAAGTATGCATTCATAAGCCACAGAATATGGTCTCTGTTATACATTACATAAAATATTAGATTAACTGACAAAAAATTCTCTGACACTGCGATTCGAACCCATGGCCCGCTCACAAAAGTCACTGATTAGTGTGCCTCACAGTGTTACCTAGGATATAAATTGCCTTTCAGTGATTTAGACCATTAAGGACAACTAGTATTAGGAGAGAGGTTCCATGCGTGAGCGACCTCTGGCTAGCTCAGCTGGTAGAGCTGCGACATGAAAAGCCGGAGGTCATGGGTTCGAATCCCAGTGTCTTACGAATTTTTCTCTTATAGTATTTTCATAATATTCTTAGGAGTACTTCGCCAAACAACCAGAATCGTATTTAGAAAAGGTAAAGAAATAAAACCGAATTGGAAACAAACATTTGGCAAAATCAGTGGGTTTGTCATGGCCGTGCACTTTATATGCTAAATGTATTTTAAAGGCTGAGGTTGCTAAGCTGTTACTACAACTGAAGTGACACTGTGAAATACTGGCGGAAACATCTATTGCAGGAAGCCGAGCGGTGTGTGTACATGGAACATGCGTTTTGTGGGAGGGATCAATACGCATGACTCACACCAGCCGTGTAACATTCATTTCCTTAATAGTTAATATTGCGTTCCATACGTTCTATGTTTACTCTACAAGAGGTGAGATTTCTATTTCCTATACAGATTGCATCAGTATATACCTTCGGCAGTGCTTTAGTTGGAAAATATTTTATGGGGGTACTCACCTTACTTCAAAATTTTCCATATCGCCTCATACAAAAGAGTTTTAAAAAACCGAGCACCTTATCAGGATAGCCAACATGTAATCTAAGGAGAAAGTAATTATTGTAGAAATGCGCACGGTGAACATTAGAACGCATATCTACTGCGAATTTAATAGTGTTTGTCATTATTAACAAATACACTCTCTTATTGAATTGGACATTTAATAAGTATTTTAGGACAATATCGTTCCTGTACTGCCAGTACGACGTACCGGAGCACATCTTTTTCCCAGTATGGCAGAAGGAAAATAATTTTATACCGGTACGCAGTACCGGTGCGTACCGGCCCAACTAAAGCACTGACCTTCGGTGGAAATAAACAGAACATTCAAGTATCATATTATTCTGAAGTGTTTCTACTCTGGTATTTCTACCCTCGCAGTTAGAGGATCGAATAAGGAATATTGTATTTCTTTTTGGTTTTTCCATTCAATTGTCGTTTTCCTACGAATCGAATCCGCGACATACCCATAGTAATCTGTTTTTCTACGCGTTACAGAGGTCATTGACACTGGGAACAGCTATCTCTCTGCGAGCTGTTGCAATTCTGGTGAACTTCGACCTACTTACCTTATAAACCATAAATGTATTCTTAAAACCTGTTTTATATAATTATATATATATATATTATGTGAAATCCCGGCATTCTAAAGAATGCCTAGGTAATGTATAGAATGCCTGATGGTTTTAGGCAAACTATGAGATATAATTTTTTTGGTGAAAATGTTACATACTTTGTCTAGGCATTCTATACAATTCCTAGGCATTATACAGAATGACCAGTACCGGTACCATTTACGCCAAGTGTTAAATGGGCCATTATACAGAATGACCAGTACGATTTACGCAAAGTGTCAAATGGGCACAGGACGAGAAGCCTTTATTATTAATACACATTTAAACCTGAAAGAACAAAAAAAGAACTACGAAATAAAGCACAGGATATTGTTACCGGAAAACAATGAAAGCAGAACTGAGATTGAAGTACTTGTTACATTAAGTACTCACTTTTCTTCTTCACACAAAAGCACTTTACATTTTGGCATTTTGATCTTGTACATTTCACTACTTAAAGAAGAATGCGAACAGAATATTGCTACCGGTAAAACACAAAGCAGAACCGCCATGACCTAGTTGTTGCAGCAGGGAAGGCTACAGTGACATTTTGAATTGCACTTAATTTTCTTTTTCACACAAAGGCACCTGATATTTTGGCATTTCCTCTTGCACATACACCTGACGAATCCTTGGCCGCTTCCTGTGGACTGAGAAGTAGCTGCAGATCGGAGAGGTGTTTCGTGTTCAATACTCATTAAGTTCTTTTGACATACGGTGAATTCTGATCTTGCGTAGAGTTGCTTCAAGATTCCTTTTTCAGTTTCAAGCAGGTAAAAGCTATCTTCCGTCACGTTCATAACAACTGCCAACAGATTGCGTGAGCCACCTTTGTCGACGTCGGGAATCGGAAATCGCACAGTGGCACCCAAAGGCACAGGAGGAATTTTTTGTCAGAATCCCTTTTCATTTTTTGGTCTGAATCTCAAGGTTCAATTTCGATTCCATTTTACTTTCGATAGCTTTCTCAAAATTGAAGCAAACACTGCACAAAATGCTAAACCCATAACTTTCTACTTCGTCGCCGTCATCGTCTTTAGGAAAATGTCCACAGATGGCATGAACGTTTCGGCCACACTTTTGACATGTATGAGCACCGCTGGTTTCTTTTCAGCAGACGCAACAGATATCAGAAAAAGAAGGATTTTCGGTAACCACAGAAATGGAAGGATCTTCAATAACCATAACTTCATCACTGTTTTGGTTTCCTCCATCATTGACTGCATTCTCATCTATGTCTTCTGCAGGGAGCTGTGCCTCTTGCATTGATTCATCTCGTCTTTCTTTCTGCTGTTGTGTTGTTTGTACGCTCTCTATCTTTTCCATCTCTTCCTCAGTCTCTACATATTGTAAAACGTCGTCAGGCAGGGACGAAGTCGAGAGACCTACTCTAGCTTTGCAGCCGAACAGAGCTTCGTATGGTGGCCTGTTAATCCCAGAATGAAAAGATCTGCCTTTCATAAGTTGGACGAACCGTAGTCCCTCACTCCAGCAGCTAGTTTTTTTCATCTTGCATCCAAGCACACAGCATATTTTCAATGTCCTAATTTGCTCTTTCGACGCTCCCCTGACTTTGTGAGTGGCGCGGCTTACCGTGGACTATCTTCAGGGTGGCCGTCACGGTGGCTCATTCTTAGCGCGTGGGCCTGGCATGCTAAAGGTCCCGAGTTCAAATCTCGGGGCCGGCGGGCGTGTCATTTTTGGTGGACAAATCCGTGACCTTTGGGGGAATTTCTCGGGATCCTCCCGTTTCCCCTTCATTCATTTCACCAACACTCTCCACTTCAACTTCCATTCCCCCTCATTATAATCCTGTTCCCCATTACTGGTTTTCGGGCCAGCTCCTGCTGCAGACTCGGCTGCGGGCCTTCCCCGTCCTGCCCCGTTGTTTGTGGTCAAGTGTTGCTGGTGGTGTCCCGTGTGTTGGGTACAAGAGCGGCTTATGACCCTGCCGTAGAGGGAAAGATGGGAAGGGATATTAGTAGGAATCTCTGATAACTAGGAGGACCAGTCTGTTTAATGGTACAGACAACCAATTTAGAGCGAATGGACTTATAGATCTCAGGTGCTGGAAAACAGGGATCCTCGGCATGTAATGTTGGAAACAAACCTGTATCATGTAATAAACTATGGACTTTATTCTCACAACATATAGGTAAAGAATGCACTTGAAATAGTAATAGAAACACTGAAATAAGAAATAGTTGCCCTTGCACTGAACAAAGGAATGTGCGTTGGCGGGAACTTGGTACACACGTGGCGAATAATTTCTCTAATTATGCCAGCAATATAATTTATATCTTAAAATGATCGTAATGATAGCTGTATTAATTATAATATGATTTCACACTGAAATCTTTGATCTACTGAACCTTATAGACGAGCTATTGCGAACGCTTGGTTGCGCAACGTTGCCGCACTGATACACGAACTTTTAGACTGATCTAAGAAGCCGATAACACTGAATCTACTGTAACCAGTGTAGATTAATTAATACCACACGATAATACTTGTAAATGGAAGTATTATGTATTTATCCGCTAATTAATAGAAAACCTCTGTTCTATTGTCTGAATTAAGCGGGAATCTAGACTGAGCTCCAGCACGTCTCTCATGCGTGGAGGCTCGACGCTAACTGACTAACTAACATGACGCTGTGATGTCATGCTGCCTCTACATCTGCACCTATCGATGAAAGGGGATTCACAGAAATAGGAGGGCTTATACTAATATCAATGCGCTGAGAGAGCTGATTCAGCGATATTACATTGAGCGGAACATTTGAATAGACACTCATACTAGACACGTAGAAAAATGCTAGTAGAACCTATAGCTTGCGTGAACACCGTGCCTTTGGGGCACTCAGAGGGACCCTGGGTTAATGGCGCTCGTCAGGGTGTGCCGCGCCTATGGGGCTCTTGTAGGAGGGACCCTGGGTATGGTGCACGTGGAGTGGTACCTGGTCATGGTTTGATGTAGGGGAGCTCCGTGGGGGCGGGGGGTGTAGTCTGTTGACAAGGGGCCTTAGGGCATGCACATTATTCCGTCTCCTAAGGGGTGTAAAAAGGGCCCGCCTATGTGGCCTACATGGTCGTCAGGGTTCAGCCCCTGAACCATACCATACCATCTTCAGGGTGGGCCAATACTCCTTTAGGCCGCTTACCACATTGTTTGCAAATTCCCGGCCGTTAGCGGACTGTAGAATCGTTGGAGCACCAACCAACGTAAATATGTCGATGAGGTTGTAGGCTACTTCTTCCGCTCTCTTTGATTTCAGAGCCCTGAGAACTACAAACTTACTGAGATGATCTTGGTAGACCATTATAACTTGTACTCCCTATCAGAATGGGACTGAAAATCGGTGAGATCTACCTGACAACGAGAATTAAATTGAGAAAAAACCATTGCCTTCACCACAACACCTTTTTAACACCTTTTTGCTTCTTCTGGCAAGGCTCACAAAGGTGAATGTACAGCTAAATATCATGACGGGTAATGTTCTTATACTTCAGTGAAAGTTCTTTCAACACCCTGTCCCTTCCTCAATGACCATTAGCCAAATGGGCCTTATGGAGTATGTTAAATAACTCGGAGTCCGCGACGTAAAATTGAACACCACTCGTACCTTCTTTAACAGGATAGATAAACTTAGTTTTTTTCTCGACCATCATTACGTCATAGTGTTTCATCAGTCAATAGTCCCGTGGTTCCTTCTTCATGGTCGTCTTAGCCTTTTTCACATCTTCGACTAACTTTTGGTAACTGGTTTTGGTTAGGCGACAGTTTTTAGCAGCATTGGCTCTTACTTGAGATAATTCATCGCAGAACCGTCGTTGTATGTCAGCATGGCGTGATTCCTGTCTTTGCACTACACTTCCTTCCGACATGGTGATACAAAAACAACGGAAAAAGATGACGGGAGAGCGTCTGTTGAACCTCAGCCGGATGCTATAGACTGGAGAACTATTACGGAGATATCCGTGTGTTGATAGTTGAACGTCGTACAACAATACGCTATCTTGCGATAATTTATTGACGTGTACGGCACTCACCTGCTTCGCAATCATCAAATAAAGACCCGAACGCCACCGCCAACTGTGGTGGCGGGAAAAAATGGCGGAATTAAGCGTATTATATACTTTGCCGGCAGACAATCCGGAAAAGTATACAATGACTAGGCAATGTATATCAGTGCAATGGGTGATTCATCACTCACATCATCATCATCTACACTTACACCGAAGCCTTGAAACCAAGATAGCAAACTGTATGTAAATATTAGTCTATGTATTATCTGTATTCTCCCCAGTAGTGTAGCCTCCGGCTGTGGGACTCTGGGTCAACTATAGTCAAATAAAAAAAAAAGTGCAATGGGCGCCGGAGCTGAGCTACTGGACCGGTAGAACGACCCATGAGGCCTTCAAGACTTTTGCTCGACGTGTCATCGAAGAGAGAAGAAATTCAGAAGAAGACTAACTCTGATACCTTAGTGAACATAAACACTTTGTTTTCTTCTCTTTTACTCGCTCACAATTTCACTCTTATATTAATTCAGTATAGACTTTGACTTCCTGACTGCCATGCTACTGTGCTGTAAATATTCACCCTTCAGCAGTTCATCATTCACCTCATTATCCTCTAAGTATGTACAGACTGCTTCCGAGTTTTTGTCATTTTTAGTATGTTGTAAATATTCACCCTCCGCTAATTCATTACTCACATCATCACCATCTTCTATATGTATACTGATTCCTCCCAATTTATGTAATTCTAGTGTGTTGTGAATATTCGCCCTGCATCAACTCATCATTCACCTCATCGTCATCTTATACATATGTACTGATTGCTACTGATTCATTGCCATTGTTCCATGTTGTAAATATTCACCCTTCGCTAATTCATCACTCACATCATCATCATCTACATTTATACCGAAGCCTTGAAACCTAGATAGCAAACTGTACACAAATATTGTCTCTGTATTATCTGCATTCTCCCCAGTAGTGTAGCCTCCGGCTGTGGGACTCTGGGTCAACTATGGTCAAATAAAAAAAATAAAAAAATAAAAAAAAATAAAAAAATCATTACATACTTTGACGTTCGATTTTAGGCGTTCTATACATTACCTAGGCATTCTACAGAATGCCGGATTTCACACATTGCCGGTAATATATATATATATATATATATATATATGTTACCGTTAAAGTATGAAATCCGTTATTTTATAGAATACCTAGTTATTCCATGAAATAACTGATCGTGTCCGTTAAAGTGTAAAACTCTCTTGTATTTCTTGTTTTAACTAGTTATTTCATAGAATAACGATCTGCAGCCCGTTAAAGTGTAAAATAATCTATATCATATATCTCGCTTTTTAGTATAAGGTATATTTACGTTTCGTTTAACAATATGGAAAGTAGCGGGAAAAAACGTTAATTTCGAATTCAAATAAAAATAATTTTTGAAGGACGGCAATAATACCAAAGCATAAAACAACGAGAATACTTTTTCGCCATACTCTCAAAATGCCAACGGCAAATACATTTACCTTCCACCCCTACTGCATTTATGAACTATTCCAGGCCATAGGGAGAGAATTTGTTTAGCGTGTTGGCGCCAGTTCATTCCGGTTAATTGATTGCTTGCACGTACAGTGCCGGCTGCTGTTCGTCAAATACTGTTCTCACGTATCAGGTATTGAGATACATTTATTTTTTGCTTACGTTAAAGTGCAATTATTTTTAAGACTTTAAATTGCCTTGAACAATGAATTCTTTAAGTGATAACGAAAAAAAATCTGCAATGAAAGAAAAGTTTGAATCTTTACTAAATAAGCGTGATGTGAAAGAGAACAGTTCTTTGCTCACCCGTGAAAAATTATTAAGTTTGATAGCTGATGTAAAGAAATCTAAAACATCAGATAAGAAAGTGCCACGTGATTATTGGTTACTTCAACATTACGATGTCCTTGAAGTTCAAGGAGTAGAAAAATTAATAGTCCCAGTAACAAATGCAACACCAGATGTAATGTTTTATTGCTCAAGTGATTCTTTGTTTGACATTTTGTACGAAACTCATATTTATCTATTGGGCACGGTGGTAGAGACCGAATGATAAAAGAACTTAATCGTCGTTACAAAAATATTACGCAAAATGATATTAAGATTTTCCTGAATTTTTGTGAATCTTGTCAACAAAAACGCAAAGCGGACAGAAAAGGCTGTAATGTTCCATTACATCGTGCGCCTTCCGCTTGTAGATTTCTCCTTGCCTGCGCTTGCGCGCTACGACTCTCTCCGCTTCCCGGGGGGCCGTTCTTGTGGCGTTGAGGCCGGCTTTCAGACGCGGCTTGGAAGTGTATCTGGTTAGTGTGTGACTGCTGACTTCATCGCTGGAAATCCGTCCGGGCAGCGTGATGAGAGTTGTGAGTAGTTGGCTTAATGCTATTTTCATCTAAGTTATTTACCTCTCGTCTTAAATTAGATCCAGAATTTCAGTTCAGTATAATGATGTTACATGATATTAATAGATTTAATTCCTATAATACTCAAAGGTGGGACGCCATCTTGTAATAGTCGAGGATTTAAAACAAATGATCTAGAATATTCGCATTATTTGTGTAATGAAGAAAATTTGAACTAAATGTCTAGAATATTCGCATTATTTATTTGAAACAAAAATGTCTAGAATATTCGCATTATTGGTGTAATGGAGAAATTGGATTATAACATGAGAAGTTATTTATTAGCTATCTTTTGAGAAATATGTTGACTTCCTACCAAGGAAATTATGGTTTAGTACATGCGAATGTCTAGTTGGGTTGAAACAGTTCTAAGTGTAATTGTTTGCGGCATTAATAATCTGCTACGTTTAAGATTCTCTGGCCAGGTTTTATTTGGCAGTTAATTTTGAATTAAATAATATTGATGTATCTATATGCATATATAGTCAGTCTGATATAATACTAGTAAGCTATTCTTCATTTGCTAATTATTTCTTATGCTGATGTTTGAGAACAAAGTTGAAGCATTTATAAGAAATAGGCCTATGACATTTTCCGCTTGCGAATTATTTATTTTTCTGATGTTTGAGAACAAAGTTGAAGCATTTATAAGAAATAGGCCTACGACATTTTCCCACTTGCTAACAATTTATTATTCTGATGTTTAAGAATACAGTTAAAGTATTTATGGGAAATAGACTTAAACCATTCTTCCTTGCTAATTATTTATCATTCTGAGGCCTAAGAATAAAGTTAATGGATGCCCATTAAGGCGAGTTATAGTCAGTCTGATATAATACAAAGTAAGCTATTCTTCATTTGCTAATTATTTCTTATGCTGATGTTTGAGAACAAAGTTGAAGCATTTATAAGAAATAGGCCTATGACATTTTCCGCTTGCGAATTATTTATTTTTCTGATGTTTGAGAACAAAGTTGAAGCCTTTATGAGAAATAGGCCTACGCCGTTCTTCACTTGCTAGTGAATTATTATTAGGCTGCTAAGAATAAAGTTAACTAATGCCTATTATTAATATTATTTTGAGGTTCAAGAATACAGTTAAAGTATTTATGAGATATAGGCCTACGCCGTTCTTCACTTGCTAGTGAATTATTATTTGGCTGCTAAGAATAAAGTTAACTAATGCCTATTATTAATATTATTTTGAGGTTCAAGAATACCGTTAAAGTATTTATGAGGTATAGGCCTACGGCGTTCTTCACTTGCTAGTGAATTATTATTTGGCTGCTAAGAATAAAGTTAACTAATGCCTATTATTAATATTATCTTGAGGTTATTTATGAGGTATAGGCCTACGCCGTTCTTCACTTGCTAGTGAATTATTATTTGGCTGCTAAGAATAAAGTTAACTAATGCATATTATTAATATTATTTTGAGGTTCAAGAATACCGTTAAAGTATTTATGAGGTATAGGCCTACGGCGTTCTTCACTTGCTAGTGAATTATTATTTGGCTGCTAAGAATAAAGTTAACTAATGCCTATTATTAATATTATTTTGAGGTTCAAGAACACCGTTAAAGCATTTATGAGAAATAGGCCTACGCCGTTCTTCACTTGCTAGTGAATTATTATTAGGCTGCTAAGAATAAAGTTAACTAATGCCTATTATTAATATTATTTTGAGGTTCAAGAATACAGTTAAAGTATTTATGAGATATAGGCCTACGCCGTTCTTCACTTGCTAGTGAATTATTATTTGGCTGCTAAGAATAAAGTTAACTAATGCCTATTATTAATATTATTTTGAGGTTCAAGAATACCGTTAAAGTATTTATGAGGTATAGGCCTACGGCGTTCTTCACTTGCTAGTGAATTATTATTTGGCTGCTAAGAATAAAGTTAACTAATGCCTATTATTAATATTATTTTGAGGTTCAAGAACACCGTTAAAGCATTTATGAGAAATAGGCCTACGCCGTTCTTCACTTGCTAGTGAATTATTATTTGGCTGCTAAGAATAAAGTTAACTAATGCCTATTATTAATATTATCTTGAGGTTATTTATGAGGTATAGGCCTACGCCGTTCTTCACTTGCTAGTGAATTATTATTTGGCTGCTAAGAATAAAGTTAACTAATGCCTATTATTAATATTATCTTGAGGTTATTTATGAGGTATAGGCCTACGCCGTTCTTCACTTGCTAGTGAATTATTATTTTGCTACTAAGAATAAAGTTAATTTGCTGCTAAGAATAAAGTTAACTAATGCCCATTATTATTATTATTCTGGAGTTTAAGAATACACTTAAGGTATTTATGAGAAATAGGCCTAGGGTGTTCTTCACTTGCTAGTGAAATATTATTTTGCTGCTAAGAATAAAGTTAACTGATTATCACAAAGACTATGATTAGTAAGTGACATAATTTAATCTGAATTGTTCTAATTTCCATTCTTAAGTTGGAGCGTATTTAAAGCTCTTATCAGAGTTACTGTTACTTTGGTGTAAGTTGTTGAATAAGTAGGTTGCTTCATGAGAATATATAGAGTGTTCTTACTAGACTTGTTTGTTGTATTGAGGTATTAAATGGAAGAAATATATCTTTGTTATGCCATTGAATCTGTTGACTGTTCCCTACCTTCTCCTTGGGCATGAAAGCGATCGTAGCGGACCTCAAATTTGACTTATTTATTTTGGCCCAACAATTATAATCCTCTCTGGATAGTAACCCATCATCAAATTAAAATTATTAGCACCTTCCAAGTAAAATTCATTTCAGTGGTACTGGAGTTTTTCAGCCCAAGGTGGGGGAGGGGCGTCGTATTTATCATACGTCGACTATTCTAAGTAATATTACAGTCCTTGAATTCTCTAGGTCGTTCTGTTACTAATTAAATATTGGATACGGCCACCTAGTTACATGTTCAATATGGAGTTTCATTGGGTTCTTTCTTGGCATCTCCTACGAAAAGAGGAATTGATTTTTGAGATCAAGTGTAGGGGTGTCGAGCCACCGGAGTCGGCAGATGTTTTTCAATTAGTCTCTCTCTTGAAACAATGTAGCTCGAAACAGATAGTGACTGATTTATTTTTGTCCTAAGAGGAAGTTGCGACAGAATTGGAGCTACTGAAAGGTAGGATTTCTGAGATTTTGCATACCGTAAAGGAATTACTTTCGGAGTCTGAGTTAACTATTAATCAGAAAGGCAGGTTACGTACTCGTACTTGGCACATGGAAAACCGCCTTTATTCATTAGCTTCTACCCAGTTTAGTAATATTGATCAGAATGAGTTGGTCAAATTAAAAGACCTTGTAAATTCTATCTTGACATTGTTAGGAGCGGATGAGGCGGATGGCGCTGCTAATTCTTTGACACCTTTGGTTGATCTCCCTGGCTCTTCGGTTGCAGAGCTGGTGAGCCAGGCGGATTTGACCTTTCGACCTCCTGATATTCCTACCTTTACTGATGGTGTTAATGAGAAGATTGGTTCTCCGATTTTGTTACCTATGCCTGTGCACTCCTTGTCGCCCTCCGTTCCGGCATTTGCGCCATCGGCTGTTGCCACTCATACTCAGGTCCCCGGCATTTCTGCCGTTCCGCCATCGGCTGTTGCCACTCATACTCAGGTCCCTGGCATTTCTGCCGTTCCGCCATCCGCTGTTGCCACTCATACGCAGGTCCCCGGCATTTCTGCCGTTCCACAAGCAATTTCTGTGCTAGACACGTCGTTTGCTCCCCTTAAGCTTAAACATCCATTACAGAGGATGGTGGAAAACATTAAACCGTTTGTAGTTACTCAGGTCGAGGAGGCTATTGACATTTTACGCTTTTTGGTTTTGTTCATACGCCAAGTAGTATGCTTTAAGGTGTCTGATCATTTGGCTATGCAATTATTGTTGGGAATTGTTGTGGGAGAACTTTGGGAAATACTTTCTCTTTCCTTAACCTCGAATGGCTCCTTGTCTTCCTTCCATACTCAAGTCTTGACCCAGTTTGTACCCTCCCGTTTAAGACAGGCTTTGCTATTACAATATTATTATCGCCCTCAGGGAGACCATGAATCCTTGTCTCATTATATCCAGGATGTTCGTTTATACTCTGAGGTGTTCCGTGTCTCGGATTCTGAGGAGCAGGTGGTTCAGGTAATTGTTTCTGGCCTTTCTCCTAGTACGCGATCTCGGTTGACCTTTGCTGTCAGACCTAGATCCTTTCTACAGCTTTCCGATTTGGTAGTACAAATATCAGAAATTGAATGTGCGGACGCACGACGTCCGGCGGTTTCTCAGGCGGTAGTTGGAACCCCTTCTCCTCTGACTAATGCTGTAACTCCTAGGTTCGAAGGGCGTGTGTGTCATTATTGCCATAAATCTGGACATATTAAGCGTGATTGTCGAAAACGGGCTTGGGATTTGCGTCAAGCTAGTCGTCCTTCTGGGCATCAGCGACCTGATTCTTCCAATCAGAGACCTCATTTTAGATCTTGACTAGAACCGAAATCAGGATCCTGGAGGTCGGGTTCTGATGACGCCACTTTGGACCGTGGGTTGTTCCAATCTATGGGTTGTAGGGGACGCGTTCTCAAACATTTGCCTGTGTTACCTGTCAGACTGAATCGCCATATGTTTTATGCTCTTGTAGACTCCGGAGCCACACATTCGTGTATTTCTCTTGATACCTTGCATCTTTTGGGTAAGGCTGTTAGTGATCTCTCTACGTGTTATGCCGATGCTTTTGCTGTGGACGGTGCTTCGATTCACTTACTTGGCAGTATATATTTGTCCTTGCGAATTTCCAATTGTTCTTGGAAATTTCGTTTTTGGGTCTTGTCCTCCACGGTGTTTCCTGTGATCATTGCTTCTGATTTTGCCCGATTTTCAGGGATGGTGCTGGATTTTTCTTTAAGTTCCCTTTACTTTAGATTTGCCCCTGATAATCGCATTGGGTTTTCTATTTCTCGTTTCGACAGTGACTTCTCATCCCTGGCCTCCTTGGCGCAGGCGCCTAGCCTGAGGGATAAGCCTCAGTCTGATTCTGTGCAGCCTAATTTGAGTCATCTCTCTCCTTCATGTCAACAACAGGTATTACAAATCATTCAGGATTACCCTCAAGTCCTCACTGATGTTTTGGGGACCACGAATGTTTTAGAGTATGAAATCCAACTCTCTGATTCTTCTCCTGTTCGTTTGCCCCCTTACAGGCTTGCCCCTCCTAAGTTATTGGTCATGCGTGACAAGATTAAGGAGATGCTTAGTCAGGGTATAATTCGCCCCTCTGTCTCTACATATTCTAGTCCCATCTTTCTTGTCCCAAAAGGGGAAGGGGATTTTCGCCCTGTGGTGGATTTTCGAGCCTTAAATCAGAAAATCTATATTGAGTCCATGCCATTGCCCGATATCCATTCTGCTGCGCATTGGTTCGCAGGGGCGACTGTTTTTTCATCTTTAGACCTCAATAGTGCTTATTACCAGATTCCGTTGAAAGAGTCATCTCGCCGCTTGACGGCGTTTTCAACGGACTGGAATCACTACGAGTTTTGTCGCTTACCATTTGGATTGGCCACCGGGGCGCAGGTCCTCTCGCGCCTCCTAGACAAAGTTTTTTCGGATATCAAATTCGATTTCGTCTATCACTATTTGGACGACTTGGTCGTCTATAGTAAAGACTTCACTTCTCATCTTGTCCATCTTAGGGAAGTTTTTCGTAGACTGCAGGAAGCCGGCCTGACCGTGAAACCGTCTAAGGTCCAGTTTGCCAGGCCGCAGTTGGCTTTCATAGGTCATATCATTTCTCCTCAGGGCGTGGCCATTGACCCTGAGAGAACTGTTGCGATTAGAAATTTCCCTCCTCCAGTCAATGTAAAGGGAGTCGCTCGCTTCATTGGGATGATTAATTTCTTCTCGAAGTTTATTCCCAGATTTGCTGCCAGGGCTGAACCTTTAAACCGGCTTCGTGGTAAGGATGTGCCCTTTGTCTGGGGTCAGGAGCAGCAATCCGCCTTTCAGGATTTAAAATCGGCTATTTGCAATCCGCCGGTTTTGGCGATGGCTGATTTTTCTCGTAGATTCATTGTCCAGACAGACGCTTGTGCCTTAGGTCTTGGGGCTGTTCTTTTGCAAGATTTCCCCGACGGACGCAAGCCTATTGCGTTTGCGTCTCGTTCCCTTTCTCCTCGGGAAAAACTCTTTTCGGTTTACGAAATGGAGGCTCTAGCTGTGATCTTTGCCTGTGAGAAGTTTCGCTTATATGTGGAACATGTTCCATTCATTCTCGAATGTGACAATCAAGCTTTGGCTTGGGTTCTAGCGCGCCCCAGGAAAACCGGACGCATTGCTCGCTGGGCTGTGCGGCTTTCCGCGTTTAAGTTTGAGTCGGTCCACATCAAAGGCTCGGAGAACATTCTGGCTGATTCTCTTTCGAGAATGTTCGAAGGGGATGCCCCGACTGTAGACCCTGCGGGCGTTTCCTCTGACTCTCTTAATCAGGCACCCCATCCTGTTGAGCGTGAGAATACTCACACTGATCTTCTGGATACTCATCTCCTGTCTTCCTTGTTGCTTGCTGCTCCTTTAGCATATGTTCAGTTGGCCGAACACCAATATCTCGATCCCTCCTTTAGAGTAATCATTGATAGGCTTAAGTCGGGTGAGCAAGTCGCTAATTTTTCTCTTGTCAAAAATACCCTTCAGATTTCTTTGGGTAAGGGTACTAATAAGAGGACTCGCTTAGTTTTGCCGGCCAATTTAGTTCCCATGATTTTTCAATACTATCATGTATTGCCTGTGGGTGCCCATTTGGGTGTAAATAAAACGGTTTCTAAGATCCAACAGTGTTTTTGGTGGTCTACCTTACGTGAAGATATCAGACAACGTATTAGACTGTGTGAAGTGTGTGCTATGGCCAAACCAAATTTAAATTCTCGGGTTGGTTATTTGTCTTCTACGGTTGCGGAGCGCCCATTTCAGCGTTTGTTCATTGATTTTCTTGGAAAATTACCTCGTTCCAAGCTCGGAAACGCTTATTTGTTTGTAGTGGTTGATGCCTTTTCAAAGTTTTGTTGGCTGTTTCCCTTACGGGACTCGCATACTCATAGAGTCATTCAGTCCTTGTTAAGTATTTTTCAGATCTTTGGCGTGCCGCAGGACATTGTATCTGATAATGGGCCACAGTTCATTTCTCATGCCTTTAAACAGTTTTGTTTTCGCCTTGGTATTCATGATGTGACCACCACGCCTCATTATCCCAACCCCTCGCACGCGGAACGCGTGATGCGAAACTTGAAAAGTGCTCTTATTTCTTATCACCATGCAGATCATTCATTATGGGATGTCAATATTTCTTGGCTACAGTTCGCCTTTAATACGGCGAAGCATGAATCTCACGGGCAAACACCCTTCTCCCTGTTGTGTGCCTTCCAACCTAATCACCCTTTGAGTAACTTGTGGAGACTGAGTGACTTGCTTCCTAATGTTCCTTCTCAGGAGAATATTCAAAGAGCTTGGCGTAGTGCTGCCAGAAATTTGGCCTTGGCTCGTAATAAACGTGCTACTGTTTATAACCGTGGTAGAATTCCATGTAACTTTAAGGTTGGTGATATTGTGATGGCTTGTAACTATCCCTTAAGTTCGGCTAAGCAAAAGTTTGCAAAGAAGCTAGCTCCCCGTTTTTTGGGACCTTTCAAGATCATTCAGGTATTAGAAAATGGTGTTACTTTTTTGCTCCTGGGATTATCGGATAATTCTGTGAGGAGGTGTCATGCCTCCCAATTGAAACCGTATATTCTGGCCCCTTAATATTTTATATGTGTATATTTACATATTTCTTAATATATTGCTGTTATTTATATATGCATATTTTGGCTTCTGTTTGTTTATTTGGCCTTAAGCGTAGCAGATTTGTGCCTAGATTTATCTTATACGTCAAATAGTTGGCTGAAATTTTGTAATGGAAGTTGGTATGTTTTCGCTATTATTAAAAAGTTCTATTTCATGGTAAATTTGGTTAAACATAATTTGTTAGCTAGGATTTTTCTTATATATATTTATGTATGCAAATTTATGTATGATATTGTGTGTGATGTAGTAATATATGTAGGTGTATTTGTTTCTGGATCTAATTTAAAAAATGTAAGAGGGGAAATAACTGTTTTGCTACTCTCGGCTCTGTTGCGCTGCCCATGGCGGGTTCCGGTTGGTGTGGCGGTACTCCGCACTCTCTGGTTGCCGTTGTTGAGTTTAGCACCACGTTGTGTGTTGTATAAGCTGAAATATTGATGCAGACTTATCTGTTAAAGAAAACCTAGTCTGTAAAAGAGTATATAACCATTAAACCAAGACTAATCCTAGATAAAGACATTTTAGACTCTCTTCAATGTAGCTAAGAGAGCAAGCTTCAAGAAAAGTTTCCAACTATGGGAAACTTACAAATATTTAAGCATCCATAAATAAACTTTTGGACGGGAACTCCGTCCTGTTCTTCTAATTACGACATAGTTCTGTGCTGGCTGACCTTGTGTTCCAGATACTTATGATATCTTAGGTTCTGATCTCGTGTGATGTGGCCTGTGCTCATACTCTCTGCTCCAGCTCCTGGTTCTTCGTGTGTGGCACCACGCTCGTTTTTCCTGATGGTCAGACTCATTGGGGAAAGCTACCCCTTCTTGATTTTGTCACCTCCGGGTGTCCGGAGTCTCTCCTAGTGCTTGTGTTGACATCTGTGAGCAGACATGCGGCGTGAGCAAATTCTGGTGTTAAGTATACACCTAGTCAGTGAGTAACACACACATATATATTTTCGACTGTCCTCATTATGTGCAAGGTCTGTTTTGAATGCCTTGGAGGTGAGGTTGGACACTCCCTTCTTCCTGTCAGCTGGTGCACAAATCTAATGGATTCTACGACAGCACGATTTTACTGTGTTTATTGAACTATTGAAAGCTTTCATAAACGTTATTACTTCCTTGATACCTAGTTACTACCATTTTCTATGGAATAAAATGGACAGCAACATTATTTACTGTTTGAGGCAATTATTCAAGGTTCAAGACGTTGTGTGCTAGTCCTCAACTTAAATAAATATAAATTGAGAATCTCTCTTCATATTTTCCTTATTCATCATGAAATGCTATTGGATTCTGGCATATTAAACTATAAACTCTAGCCTGATCTACTGAAATTTTATGTTCCAGCATTACAGAAATGATGAGTGCTAGACTTTCCTCGATGCAGTATGGACTCTACTCGCCTGGACGGTAGTGTGGAATGCTAGTATGGGTCATGAAAGGAGTGTTTCAAGGTATTATAGAAATGAAGAGTGGTGGACTTTCAACGATGAGCTATGGACTCTCCTCGCCTGGACAGTAGTGTGGAATGCTAGTATGGGTTATGTAAGGAGTGTCTCACAAAGGGTATTAGTGTATAAGTTTTTTTTAACTCCTCGACTTCCTTTTCTATAGTTTTTTATTATATTGTCAAAATTTCTTTTGTGCAAGCGGGGGAGCCTGTAATGTTCCATTGCATCGTGCGCCTTCCGCTTGTAGATTTCTCCTTGCCTGCGCTTGCGCGCTACGACTCTCTCCGCTTCCCGGGGGGCCGTTCTTGTGGCGTTGAGGCCGGCTTTCAGACGCGGCTTGGAAGTGTATCTGGTTAGTGTGTGACTGCTGACTTCATCGCTGGAAATCCGTCCGGGCAGCGTGATGAGAGTTGTGAGTAGTTGGCTTAATGCTATTTTCATCTAAGTTATTTACCTCTCGTCTTAAATTAGATCCAGAATTTCAGTTCAGTATAATGATGTTACATGATATTAATAGATTTAATTCCTATAATACTCAAAGGTGGGACGCCATCTTGTAATAGTCGAGGATTTAAAACAAATGATCTAGAATATTCGCATTATTTGTGTAATGAAGAAAATTTGAACTAAATGTCTAGAATATTCGCATTATTTATTTGAAACAAAAATGTCTAGAATATTCGCATTATTGGTGTAATGGAGAAATTGGATTATAACATGAGAAGTTATTTATTAGCTATCTTTTGAGAAATATGTTGACTTCCTACCAAGGAAATTATGGTTTAGTACATGCGAATGTCTAGTTGGGTTGAAACAGTTCTAAGTGTAATTGTTTGCGGCATTAATAATCTGCTACGTTTAAGATTCTCTGGCCAGGTTTTATTTGGCAGTTAATTTTGAATTAAATAATATTGATGTATCTATATGCATATATAGTCAGTCTGATATAATACTAGTAAGCTATTCTTCATTTGCTAATTATTTCTTATGCTGATGTTTGAGAACAAAGTTGAAGCATTTATAAGAAATAGGCCTATGACATTTTCCGCTTGCGAATTATTTATTTTTCTGATGTTTGAGAACAAAGTTGAAGCATTTATAAGAAATAGGCCTACGACATTTTCCCACTTGCTAACAATTTATTATTCTGATGTTTAAGAATACAGTTAAAGTATTTATGGGAAATAGACTTAAACCATTCTTCCTTGCTAATTATTTATCATTCTGAGGCCTAAGAATAAAGTTAATGGATGCCCATTAAGGCGAGTTATAGTCAGTCTGATATAATACAAAGTAAGCTATTCTTCATTTGCTAATTATTTCTTATGCTGATGTTTGAGAACAAAGTTGAAGCATTTATAAGAAATAGGCCTATGACATTTTCCGCTTGCGAATTATTTATTTTTCTGATGTTTGAGAACAAAGTTGCAGCATTTATGAGAAATAGGCCTACGCCGTTCTTCACTTGCTAGTGAATTATTATTAGGCTGCTAAGAATAAAGTTAACTAATGCCTATTATTAATATTATTTTGAGGTTCAAGAATACAGTTAAAGTATTTATGAGATATAGGCCTACGCCGTTCTTCACTTGCTAGTGAATTATTATTTGGCTGCTAAGAATAAAGTTAACTAATGCCTATTATTAATATTATTTTGAGGTTCAAGAATACCGTTAAAGTATTTATGAGGTATAGGCCTACGGCGTTCTTCACTTGCTAGTGAATTATTATTTGGCTGCTAAGAATAAAGTTAACTAATGCCTATTATTAATATTATCTTGAGGTTATTTATGAGGTATAGGCCTACGCCGTTCTTCACTTGCTAGTGAATTATTATTTGGCTGCTAAGAATAAAGTTAACTAATGCCTATTATTAATATTATTTTGAGGTTCAAGAATACCGTTAAAGTATTTATGAGGTATAGGCCTACGGCGTTCTTCACTTGCTAGTGAATTATTATTTGGCTGCTAAGAATAAAGTTAACTAATGCCTATTATTAATATTATTTTGAGGTTCAAGAACACCGTTAAAGCATTTATGAGAAATAGGCCTACGCCGTTCTTCACTTGCTAGTGAATTATTATTAGGCTGCTAAGAATAAAGTTAACTAATGCCTATTATTAATATTATTTTGAGGTTCAAGAATACAGTTAAAGTATTTATGAGATATAGGCCTACGCCGTTCTTCACTTGCTAGTGAATTATTATTTGGCTGCTAAGAATAAAGTTAACTAATGCCTATTATTAATATTATTTTGAGGTTCAAGAATACCGTTAAAGTATTTATGAGGTATAGGCCTACGGCGTTCTTCACTTGCTAGTGAATTATTATTTGGCTGCTAAGAATAAAGTTAACTAATGCCTATTATTAATATTATTTTGAGGTTCAAGAACACCGTTAAAGCATTTATGAGAAATAGGCCTACGCCGTTCTTCACTTGCTAGTGAATTATTTGGCTGCTAAGAATAAAGTTAACTAATGCCTATTATTAATATTATCTTGAGGTTATTTATGAGGTATAGGCCTACGCCGTTCTTCACTTGCTAGTGAATTATTATTTGGCTGCTAAGAATAAAGTTAACTAATGCCTATTATTAATATTATCTTCAGGTTATTTATTTATTTTATTTTATTTATTTATTTATTTAACCTGGCGGAGTTAAGGCCATAAGGCCTTCTCTACCACTCAGCCAGGGCAAAAACATGAAATACATAATGATAATAATAATAATGATTAATAATAAATTAAAAAAGAACTGATATACGTGAATACAAGAAACGAACATTAAATACAAAGAAAAAATTAGAACATAAGTACTTGAATAATATGAATATGTAATACAAATTACTAAAAATAAAGAAATTAAAAAAAATAATAATGAAAGCCTAAACAAATACATTCTTAGTTATTACAAAATATAATGAAAATTAAAATATATTACTAATTAGTATCAGTTCCTAAATGTTATTGTATACTAAATTTATTAAATGGCGCTTGAACTGTGAAGTCGTTTGGCAGCTCCTGAGATGGCTAGGCAGTGAATTCCAGTGACGAATAGCTGTTGTTGTAAACGAATTCGAATAATGTGTAGTTCTATAAAGAGGCATGGATAGTAAGGGGTCAAGCTGAGAGCGCGTGCCCAAGTTATGGTATGAAGAAAGGTAATGAAAGCGACTGGAAAGATAGCTAGATAGATAGCTAGGTATAGATAGCTAGCTATGAGGTATAGGCCTACGCCGTTCTTCACTTGCTAGTGAATTATTATTTTGCTACTAAGAATAAAGTTAATTTGCTGCTAAGAATAAAGTTAACTAATGCCCATTATTATTATTATTCTGGAGTTTAAGAATACACTTAAGGTATTTATGAGAAATAGGCCTAGGGTGTTCTTCACTTGCTAGTGAAATATTATTTTGCTGCTAAGAATAAAGTTAACTGATTATCACAAAGACTATGATTAGTAAGTGACATAATTTAATCTGAATTGTTCTAATTTCCATTCTTAAGTTGGTGCGTATTTAAAGCTCTTATCAGAGTTACTGTTACTTTGGTGTAAGTTGTTGAATAAGTAGGTTGCTTCATGGGAATATATAGAGTGTTCTTACTAGACTTGTTTGTTGTATTGAGGTATTTAATGGAAGAAATATATCTTTGTTATGCCATTGAATCTGTTGACTGTTCCCTACCTTCTCCTTGGGCATGAAAGCGATCGTAGCGGACCTCAAATTTGACTTATTTATTTTGGCCCAACAATTATAATCCTCTCTGGATAGTAACCCATCATCAAATTAAAATTATTAGCACCTTCCAAGTAAAATTCATTTCAAGGTGTTGTTGTTAAGCCCATGATTTTTTCACATATGACCTCATAGATTTTCAATCACAACCTGATGGAAACTATAAATTTATTTTAGTTTATCAGGATCACCTTACAAAGTTTGTGGTTTTAAGACCTCTTCAAACAAAGAGAGCAGAAGAAGTTGCAGGACAGTTGCTTGATATATTTCTGTTGTTTGGAGCCCCATGTATATTGCAGTCGGACAATGGAAGATAATTTTGTAAAAAACTTATTGATGACTTAAAAGTAACTTGGCCAGAGCTTAAGATCGTGCATGGCAAACCAAGACATAGGCAAAGCCAAGGCAGTGTTGAGAGAGCCAATCAGGACATAGAAAATATGTTGACGACTTGGGAGCAAGACAACCAGTCAACTTCGTGGAGTAACGAGTTAAAATTTATCCAGTTTATGAAGAACAGAGCGTTCCATTCTGGTATTAAAAGGTCCCCCTACGAGCTATGTTTGGTTGCGCAGCTAGAGTTGGACTGTCAACAACTGCCATTCCGAAGGAAGCACTTAATTCGTTGGTCGACGAAGATCAATTACAAAATACTTTGACTGCAATGAATGTTTCTTCTCAACCTGATAATGAAAAAGTAGTTGAACAAACAGTATTAAATAATCCCATTACGAAAGTATGTGTTGTCTGTTTAAAAGAATGCAGTGAAGATATAGTTTGCTTCAAATGTATGGAGCCTGTCCATATATCATGTTCGGAAGATTATGTTTCAGAAGATGAAGTTGAGCAGAAAATCTGCAAATTGTGTTTTAATGAACTTAATGTTCAAAGAGAAAGAGAAAAGTCTAAAAAATGTTTAGAAATTCAAGCTAAAAAGATGAAATTAATGTCGGATAAATCTCATTGTGAAGCCTCTGTGGGGTTTACCGTCCGTATCCCAGTGCCTGAAGTTGACAGAGGAAAAGGTGATGCCAAATCTATTTGAGCTATTGTGATGGACTTTACTGGTTGATTGCAAATTCCCTACACACGGCTTACTCTCTCTTTCTTTTTTTTTTAACAATTTACAAGGTTTAATAATATTGATGAAAATTTATATTAAGGGCGCCATCATCAATACTCTTCTTTCTTATTTTTATTTTGCATCAGCCAAAACATATTACGAGCCCAATCACAAATTAAATTATAGATACACAGGCTATGTACCTACAGGCCCCTCGGCTAGCTTTTTTTTTAACAGTGGAGATGGGAATGGATTCGGCTCTGTCCTTTTATTGTTATGTAACTTAGTCCAAAAATCAGTGGCTCTCAGAACATTACAAGGATAGGGGCCAAAATATATGTACTTCACGAAAATTTACTTTGCATAACAATAACCATAATTTATTTAATATATTTTTTTTTCTTTTTCAACAATAACAATCTGATTTACAATAAATTACATTTACTCTTGTTTTCTTTTTTTTTCTTTTTCACCAATAACAATCTGATTTATAATAAATTACATTTACTCTGGGGTTTTCCCCTTTTTTAACAACTACTCATCCTTAAAATCTTCAGATCATCCGATCCGAACAACATTAACCATTCAACACTTTTATTGGAAAATTTAGTATTCAGTTCCTAACTATCAGGTTAGTAGCTCAGTTTAACTGTATTAATGTGTTCCTTGTTATATAAGACAAATTCTTAATTAAGTACTTTAATCTCTTTCCTTTCTTTATTTCCAGGTATCTACTAGAACGTCTCAGATCACCCTTATACTTTACTACTAACTTGCGTAATCTTTTCCATTTGCAATTCCGTATGAATAAAGATCTTTAATTCGTAATTCAGTCACTGACTTGACCTATCATACCCAATGATTCCACCTATTTCTCCTATACCAGTCCACTAGTCATTGTAGTCTATGAAGAATTGTACTCAAAGATAAATAGGAAAGACAATGTTATGAAGAAAGAAACGGAAGTTTAGGCCTATACCCACAGAGTGACTGGGGTAATAGACCACCGATACAGGGGCGGCGTCTAGATCTTGAGTTACAAACAATCTGACTCCCTCCCTGCAACCGGGAAAATATTAATGGGCCGCAAACAAAAATATAATTTTGAACAATCGATGTCAGAGGTCCCTGACACTCTTTCCTAGAGGCACGTGGGGCCGTTGTTCGCCTCCAACACCGATGACTTTCACAATTCTCCTAAATCTCTTTATATTCTACTAGCATAGGCTTCGCCTACTACTGTATTTATACTTGTTTTATTTGGGACACTTCCGGCGTTCCCTCACCTCACCCTTCTTTTTTTTTCTCTCCTGGGGTAATCTCTAGTACCTGCTAATGACCTACTTGTCATCAACTCACTACACAAAATTACCAATTCTCCTCTTTCTAATCTAACCAATTATTATTTATTATCTTTTAACTCCTTTCTCTTTAAGCAGTGTATACCATTGTTCTAATTTACCTACTTATTGTTATTCTGGTTTCCATACTTTTCAAGTTACTACCCTACACCATGGGCACCTAATTTTCTTGTTTCTAAATTCCCTAGAATTCTAGCTGAAACTAACTCACGCCCCAGGTCAGTAACTCTCTTTATAACCCTTGAGTGAACTTCTACTTCTATCCTACCCAGTAAACTTTCCAATGGCATACGCCTAATGTACTGCTACTCATAGGCCTCCTTTTGCCTCTCAGTATTCACCTTCTTATCCCCCTCTACCATATTCCATACAGTTCCCTCTCTTCGATAAATCTCTTTAAAAAAACAACTCAACATTATAGGCCAGCATGAAATCCACTTATAGATAATCACCTGTCACCTAACGAAAACCAAGTGGGAGAGGCCCTCGTAAGCAATACTAAGTAAGCCCCTATTACCCTTCTTCCTTACTCCCCTCGCGTCCTGTCTTATAAAAAAACAAGGTTTGTATGAGCATCAACAACTGCCCCTAGCTATGTATTCATTCGTGGGACAATTACCCATAGCAACCTAAAGTATAGAGATCTATCTTTACTATTCACGGTTTTACTCTTGACTGCTCCTTGTGTAATTAACTTAGACCAGAAATGGAAACTGATTGGATCACTGTAATTTACTACCTCACCCTAGACTAATTACATCTATCTTCTAACCTTACTCTTTTACCTTTCATTACGGCGTCTAGTCGCCACACATTTCTTAGAACCTGGCTTAATAATGATGCCTCAAAATCTTTTCCACTTCCCAAAACAACAAAAAAAAAATGTTTAGATGATTATACTCAACGGGTGGTGACCAATTTATCCTCTGATCCTGAGCTGTTTCCATCCACTTTCTGATGTCCACATCTTCCTTTATTCCAGGCTAAGCAACCGTGACCCACTCTTCTTTCCCCAGCTGGTGTTCGCTGTAGCGGTCTCTCGTACCGGCTGACGTGATGTGTTCTTCCAACTAACGACTATCTCCATATAGTCGCGTCAGTGAAATTCCCCTTCAGAATTTCTTTAGATGAAAGTCTGACAAACCATCATGTCAGGGCGCCTCTACCACTGTCACACATTCCAATCTCGTCTCCTCGCCTCCGTTTCTTCAACCTTTCTCTCTCGTAGTCAGAGACGTAATCCTCAACCGTTTTTCAGGTTCAACTCCTCTCCCGTCGACTCGCCGTCCACGCATGCGCACTTCTCCTTTTTCTGCAATTCAAATAAATTCAGGGCAGTATCGATAATCATGAAAATGTTCAATATCGATTAGTTGCGGTCCCCCAACCCTTCCTTTGTTTTGGAATGGTTTTTCTACCGTCTAATTGGCACGCAGCTATTTGCTTCGTTACATTCTTCCCACACTCACCATAAAAAAATGGTAACACTGTTCACATTTTTTTTTTTTGTGTGTCTAGTTTACCAGCCTTAAAGAACATTTACCCAGGCACAAAGGGTTTCAAGTCTTTCACGTGCCACTTCCCCAAATGCTTACCAAAACGGTTCGTCAGTTCATAACTATTCTCACTAACCTTTTTCTTTATAATATAGGGGCCGACGAACTTTGCACTTAAGCCTGCTGCATAAGCTTGTGAGGCATCACTTAATTTAAAGTTTCTTCTTAACACAAGATCACCTGGACAAAATCTCACCTCTCTCCTCCGAAGATTATAATAATGACTTGAACTCTTATAAGCAGTTTCTAAGTTATGTCTGACCATTAGACGGACCGTTTTTAATTTATCAAATCTTTCTATCCAAAGCTTTGGAATTTCTTTCTGTATTGGTTGATTTTCTACCTTCTCAATTCTGCTGATAATTTCAGGCTCTTTCCCATAATTTAGCATATAAGGAGTGCATCCAGTGGAACTATGTTTAGCCGTATTTATAGCAAAATTAAATTCTCTCAAATACACGTCCCAAACTGTTTGATCCTTTTCAATGTAACTAGAAATCATGGTTTTCAATACTCTATTAACTCTTTCTACCGGATTTCCTTGCGGCGAATATACAGGTAAATAACAAGGAGTTATATTAAAAGCTTTAGCTATCCCACGCATTAATTTACTAGTATATTGCGGTCCATTATCCATCAGCAATTATCCCGGAATTCCCCATTTAAGGATAATCAACTCATAAAATGCTTCCGTAACTGCTCTACTGGTTGCTTTCCTTAACGCTTTACATTCTATATATTTTGTAAAGGTATCCTGAAATACTACAATGTACTTGTTTCCTCTCCTGGAACGGGGGTAAGGTCCCAACAAATCAGTAGCTACAGTCATCCAAGGTTTCTCTTTCTGGTAAAAATGCATCGGTCCTGCTTGAGCCGTTTGTAACACTTTCTGTCTTTGACATATTTCACAAGCAGTAACATACTTAGCAACATCTCTAAACATTCCAGGCCAATAATACTTGTTTTCTATTCTAAAGAAAGTTTTAGCTATCCCCATATGCCCTGCAGTAGGTGCATCATGACATTCCTGCAATATCTTACTCCGATAATCTTGCGATATAACCAATTTCCACCTATTCACTGTTCCCTCCAAAGTTTGTTCTAACTGATCTAATCTTAAATGGTACAACTTCTCATCTACGACCTTCCAATCTGGCCAAAATTTAGGTTTACTTCGTACTTGTGCTTTCCGCTTAATATACCAAGCATCTTGTATATTTTCCCATTCGACTACTTCAGAGTTATTAGTTAACAAAAGGCAAAATTCTTCCTCTACCGTTTTCTCTTGAACTTTCCCTTCGTGTATTCTAGATAAAGCATCCGGAACTTTTTGTAATCTACCAGGCCTATGTATTACTTCAAAATCATACTCTTGGAGCAGTAAACTCCACCTAGCTAATCGTCCGGTCGGATTCTGTAATGTATTTAATCATTTCAGAGCAAAGTGATCAGTGTATACTTTAAAATGATAACCTTCCAAATAAGGACGAAACTTTTGAACTGCCCATAACATAGCTAACAATTCCTTCTCGACTATTGCCCACTTTTGTTCACCTACCGTTAAAGTTCTACTAGCATAAGCTATCACTTTTTCCTCTCCTTCCTCTCCTGTCTGAATTAAAGCTGCTCCTAGTCCTAAAAAACTAGCGTCGGTCTGTAGCACTAGGGGTTTAGTATAATCTGGACAAGTTAATATAGGACTACTAGATAATTTCGATTTTAATTCATCAAAAGATTCCTGACATTCCTTAGTCCAACGCCATTTCTGATTCTTTTTCAGAAGTGCAGTGAGGGGCTTTACAACTTCAGAAAAAAATGGAATGAATCGTCGGTACCAAGAAGCCAATCCTAAAAATGCTCGTACTTCCTTGACTTTTGTAGGGGCTGGATACTCAAGGATACACGAGATTTTATCTGAATCTACAGCAATTCCTAATGGAGTAATGATATGACCCAAATATTTTAATTCACTTCTGCAAAATTTTTATTTTTCCCTATTAATTTTCAGGTTAGCTTTTCTTAATTTCTCTAAGACTTTTTCTAACAAGGACAAATGTTCTTCAAATGTCTCGCTAATAAGTACTATATCATCCAAATAACAAAAGCATTTCTCTCCTATCTCTTCTCTTAATATAGTATCAACTAATCTTTGAAATGAGGCTGGTGCGTTATGGATTCCAAACGGCATAACTCGAAACTGATACAATCCTCTACCAGGTACGGTAAATGCTGTTTTTTCTTTACTTGCTTCATCTAATGGAACTTGCCAATACCCATTTTTCAAATCTATTGTACTGATATACCTGGCATGTCGTAATTTACTCAAAACATGTTCAATGTATGGCAAAGGATAACTATCTCTTTTAGTACAATTATTTACTTTTCTGAAATCTACACAAAACCTCCATGTTCTATCTGGTTTCTTTACCATAACTACCGGAGAAGACCAAGGTGAATTTGAAGGCTCTATAACTTTTTCCAATAACATTTTATCTATTTCCGCGTGTATAACTTTTTCCAAAATGGGTGATACTGGATAATATCTTTGTTTTATAGGTTTCGCATCGCCTGTATCAATAACATGAGAAATCAGATCGGTAAGTCCAGTACACTGATCAAATTTCTGTAACTGATTTTCCAAAAACATATTCAATCTGTCCCTTTCCTGAGGTGTAGGTAAAGTAAGAATATTATGTAGTTGATCTTCTTCTTTCAAATCTATAGCCTTAACAAATTGAAAAAATTTTGTCGGTTCATCTTTGAAATACCAAGTCCCATCTTGCAAATCTACTACTAACCCAATTTGTTTTAAAACATCCATGCCCAGAATCATATCTACTGCTAAATTTGGCATAATTTTACATTTTATCTGAAAGATCCTGTCCTGCAATTTCATCTCAAAAGTTCTCTCTCCTGTTATTGTAACGGGCTTTCTTACTTTATGCTATTAAATCTTCGCCAAAATCTGTGACGACTAATATGTGATTATTCTCAATCGTAATACATAAGTTTACTGAACTCCTACAAAACAAGGTCACTTATGCACCTGTTGTGTCATCATAACACTGCCTGCATAGTCCACATTCCAACGTTCAGTACAACTACCTCTGTCACCGGGTGGTTGCAAATTTCCTACACCCAGTCTACTTTCTCTTTCTTTTAACAATTTACTCAGTTTGATAATATTGATGAAAATTTATATTAACGGGCGCCATCATCAATACGCTTCCTCTTTTCTTTTTGTTATATATCAGCCCAGTCACAAATTAAATTATAGATACACAGGCTATGTACCTACATGCCTCTCGACTAGCTTTTAATTTAACAGTGGAGACGGGAATTGGGTTCGGATTTACCTTTCTTTTATTACTCTGCTTCTCTCTATTTCTTCTTTTTCTCCTTTTTCAGTGCTCACTACCAAAGTATGTAACTTAGCCCAAAAATCAGCGACTCTCAAACCATTACAAGGATAAGGGTCAAAAATCTGAACTTCACGTTTTTTTACTTTGCATAACAATAACCATAATTTATTTAATATATTATTTTCTATTTTCAACAATAACAATCTTATATACAATAAATTACATTTACACTACATTAGCCATTCAACACTTTTTATTGGTAGGATAGTATTCAATTATTCAAGGTTAGTATACCCAGTTTAACTGTATAAGTACGTTTTCCGTTCAACAATAACAACTCCCTAATTAATTACTTAATCTCCTTTCTTTCTTTATTTCCAGGTATCTACTAGAACGTCTATTATCCTTCTAATTTACTACTAACTTGTGTAGTCACTTACATCAGAATATCTCAATATATATATTATACTTTCTTTCGAATAAATAAAGATTTCCAATTCATGATCCAGTCCTTGACTCTACATATTACACTCAATAATCCCACCTATGTCTCCTATACTAGTCTACTAGTCATCTTAGTCCATGAAGAATTGTACTTAAAGATAGATAGGAAAGACAGTCTCATGAAGAAAGAAATGGAAATTTAGGCCTATACCCACAGAGTGACTGTGACGATAGACCACCGATACAGGGGCGGCGTCTAGATCTTGAGTTACAAACAATCTGACTCCTCTCCTGCAACCGGGAAAATATTAATGGGCCGCAAACAAAAATACAATTTTGAACAATCGATGTCAGAGGTCCCTGACACTCTCTCCTAGAGGCACGTGGGGCCGTTGTTCGCCTCCAACACCGACGACTTTCACAATTCTCATAAATTTCTTTATATTTATTTTATTTGGGACACTTCTGGCGTTCCCTCACCTCACCCTTCTTTTTTTTTCTTTTCTGGAGTAATCTCTAGTACCTGCTAATGACCTACTTGTCATCAACTCACTACACAAAATTACCAATTCTCCTCTTTCTAATCTAACCAGTTATTATTGATTATCTTTTAACTCCTCTCTCTGTAAGCAATTTATACCATTGTTCTAATTTTCCCTCTTTCTTGTTACTCGGGTTTCCATACTTTCCAAGTTACTATTCTACTCCCTGGGCACCCAATTTCCTTGTTTCTAAATTCCCTAGAATTCTAACTGAAACTAACTCACGCCCCAGATCAGTAACTTTCTCTTTATAACCCTTGAGTAATTCCTACTTCTATCCTAACATGTAAGTTTTTCAATGGTAGGCGCTTAATCTATTACTATTCATAGGCCTTCTTCTGCCTCTCACTGTTCACTTCCTTATCTCCTTTTCCCATGATCCATACGGTTCCCACTCTTCGATAAATCTCTTAAAGAAAACAACTCAATCCTTACGGGCCAGCATGAAATCTACTCATAGATAGTCATCTGTCACCCAACAAAAACCAAGAGGGAGAGGCCCTCGCAAGAAATACTAAGTAAGCCCCTATTACCCTTCTTTCTTACTCCCCTCGCGTCCTGTCTTATAAAAAAAACAAGTTTGAATGAGCATCACCAACTGCCTCGAGCTATGTATTCATTCGTGAGACAATCACTCAAAGAAACCTAAAGTATAGAGATTATCTTTACTAACCCACGGTCACAGTTCTTGACTACTCTTTCTTAACTTAGACCAGAAATAGAAACGGGTTGGATTACTGTATTTTATTGCCTCACCCTAGACTTATCACACTTCTATTTTTCTAACCCTACTCTTAATCCTTCATTTACGGCGTCTAATCGCCACACATTTCTTAGAAACACCGCCTCCAAAATTTTCCCATTTCTCAAAAACAAAAGAAAATGTTTATGTGATACTCAACGGGTGATGACTCTCTTATCCTCTGATCCCGTACTGTTTCCATCTACTTCCTGATGTCCACATCTTCCCTTAGTCCAGACTGAGCAGTCGTGACCCACTCTTCTCTCCACAGCTGGTGTTCGCTGAAGCGGTCTCTCGTACCGGCGGACGTGATGTGCTTTCCCAGCTAACGACTATCTCCATATAGTCATATCAGTGAAATTCCCATTCAGAATTTCCTCAGATGAAAGTCTGACACACCATCATGCCAGAACGCTTCTACCGCTGTCGCACATCCCAGTCTCGTCTTCTCCCTTCTGCCTCTTCAACTTCTCTCTCTCGTAGTCAGGCACGTACTCCCAACCGTCTTTCAGGTTCCACACGTCTCTCTCGTCGATTCACCGTCGACGCATGCGCACCTCTCCTTTTCTGTAATTCAAATAAATTCAGGGCAGTATCGATAATCATGAAAATGTTCAATATCGATTAGTTGTGGTCCCCCAACCCTTCCTTTGTTTAGGAATGGTCTCCTATCGTTGATTATGCACGTCGCTATTTGCGTCGTGACATTATAGAACTGTAAGTTTTATCTGCTAGTTGCACTACCCTAACTTCAGATTCTTCTACTGATAAATCTAACATTTTACACAAAAAATCACCTTTCTCTCCCACATAAGTTTTATCTGAACCTGAATCTATTAAAGCAATAAATGTAATATCTTCCAACAAAATTTCAACAAAACATCGGTCTCCATTAACTAAATCTGTAGGGTTTATATTCAACATCACACAAGCCTGATTTTTAGTTAATTGTCATAAAGAATTTGTAGGCCTAACTTTTCTTTCTTGGGGCATCCTACAATCAATAGACCTATGTCCAAGCTTATTACAATTATAACATTTAATCGTAGTGCGTGGAGTAACTCTACGAGGTGCCTTACACTCGAACTGCCTATGTCCTGTTTTATCAACATCGCTGGTTATTTGAAAAACGTAAAGTGGTGTTTTTACCATTATCCCTCGACTCATCCTGTCTCTCTTTATTTTCTGTTGCTTTAACTATTCTGGAATCATTTACATGACTTGAATTTCGTTCTTTGTCCCACGTCTTTGCAGAAAAACTAACATTGGGTTTCTTTTGTAACTCGGACGATGGAAGTTCCTGTTTTCCCTGAATTCCTAACGCTGTATGAACTGAAGGTATAACAACTTGTCTCTGAGATTTATAAGCCGTTTCTTTAATTGTAGCTCTAACCTGCGTTGGAGGAGGAATATATCTCTCAGAATCTAACAATATTTGTTCATACTGTCTACCTACACGTATTAAATCTGTTATAGTTTGAATCTCTGCAGGTATAAGGTACAATTTTACGTCAGGACGCAAATTTTTAATAACATTCTTCATCATTTGTTGAGGACTCATTGGAGTACTCAGCCTCCTCATTAACGTTTGAATAGCATTAACATAATCAAAAATCGATTCTTTGGGACCTTGCGTTCTCTGTCTAATCTCATCCAAAAGCGAGTCTTCCTCATCAACAGGCAAGTAATATTCTCTAAATTCTTTCAAAAAAGCTTCCCACGTAGGCCAATCTGTTAATCTGTTCCTGTACCAAAGTAAAGCTGAATCTTGTAAAATTTCGGGTAATACTGACAATAACTCTACACCCTGTAACTTAGAACTTTGTTTTAAATCTTCCAATCTCTCCAAAAATAAGTAAATACTATCCCCAGGTTTGAATTTAATGTTCCATTTACGAACCAGATCCAAAGTATTTGGTTTATGCTGCTCTAACTGAATTGTAAACGATGGTATTACTGGTACAGCTTCTTCCGAATCAGCTACCGCCATGGCCTTCCTACGCATTAACTTAACCCATGTATACACTACATCTCCATATGAATCTTGTGGAACCGTTATATTATGTTCAACTAAATCTTCTTCCAAAACTTCCTGACTCAGAGCAAAAGCCGTAATTAACACTTGAAATGACTGAGGGTTCTTACGGGCATAATCTAACAAGCGTTGTCTTAACTCATCCCTTGTACCTGTGGTCGGTAACTTTACTCTATCACATTCTGCCTCTAAATCCGCCTTCCTCAACTTCCTAATAGCTTGGGTCAACTCAGCTGCTCTTATTTGTGCATATGGATCAACATAAGTAGCCATATTTATATATTAACAATACCACTGGAAAAAAAAAATTAGAATAGTTCAGTCGTCTGTCTTAGTCATCTATAGAAGTCCTTACTTTGTCAATAGTCATTATTCTTTTCCCAAAAATATGTTATTATTATGTTATTTTTTTTTTTGAGAATAAATTTCAGTTATACTAACCTAACTCCCAAAATTCTTTTAACACTATCTCGCCTCACGTCAGGATATCAAACTATCACTGCCTCACGCTATGGGCTATCAAAATATGTGATTTCAACACAACTCACCCCACGCTATGGGCTCCAAAATTTGTAATTTTAACACAACTCGCCCCACGATATGGGTCAAAATTACTATCAAAATTACTATCAAAATTATCCTACTATGAAACTATCACAGTTTATATACGGCCCCACGCTATGGGCGACCAGAATATGGTACGAATGAACTTCACGAAACTTTATGCAGCACAACACATGGCCATACTTTTATGAAACTTTAACTGAATAAAGGTTTCTTTTTACTTAACAATTTTAACTAAATTAAGTTGCAACAATTAGCAATACTGTTTTGTTTTAACACTACTTAGCCCCACGATATGGGCGCCAAAATTTGGAACGTGTACTTCTCGTTAACTTTACTTTAAGTAACACAACTATAATTTATTTAATATATTATTTTCTCTTTTCAACAATAACAATCTTATATACAATAAATTACATTTACACTACATTAGCCATTCAACACTTTTTATTGGTAGGATAGTATTCAATTATTCAAGGTTAGTATACCCAGTTTAACTGTATAAGTACGTTTTCCGTTCAACAATAACAACTCCCTAATTAATTACTTAATCTCCTTTCTTTCATTATTTCCAGGTATCTACTAGAACGTCTATTATCCTTCTAATTTACTACTAACTTGTGTAGTCACTTACATCAGAATATCTCAATATATATATTATACTTTCTTTCGAATAAATAAAGATTTCCAATTCATGATCCAGTCCTTGACTCTACATATTACACTCAATAATCCCACCTATGTCTCCTATACTAGTCTACTAGTCATCTTAGTCCATGAAGAATTGTACTTAAAGATAGATAGGAAAGACAGTCTCATGAAGAAAGAAATGGAAATTTAGGCCTATACCCACAGAGTGACTGTGACGATAGACCACCGATACAGGGGCGGCGTCTAGATCTTGAGTTACAAACAATCTGACTCCTCTCCTGCAACCGGGAAAATATTAATGGGCCGCAAACAAAAATACAATTTTGAACAATCGATGTCAGAGGTCCCTGACACTCTCTCCTAGAGGCACGTGGGGCCGTTGTTCGCCTCCAACACCGACGACTTTCACAATTCTCATAAATTTCTTTATATTTATTTTATTTGGGACACTTCTGGCGTTCCCTCACCTCACCCTTCTTTTTTTTTTCTTTTCTGGAGTAATCTCTAGTACCTGCTAATGACCTACTTGTCATCAACTCACTACACAAAATTACCAATTCTCCTCTTTCTAATCTAACCAGTTATTATTGATTATCTTTTAACTCCTCTCTCTGTAAGCAATTTATACCATTGTTCTAATTTTCCCTCTTTCTTGTTACTCGGGTTTCCATACTTTCCAAGTTACTATTCTACTCCCTGGGCACCCAATTTCCTTGTTTCTAAATTCCCTAGAATTCTAACTGAAACTAACTCACGCCCCAGATCAGTAACTTTCTCTTTATAACCCTTGAGTAATTCCTACTTCTATCCTAACATGTAAGTTTTTCAATGGTAGGCGCTTAATCTATTACTATTCATAGGCCTTCTTCTGCCTCTCACTGTTCACTTCCTTATCTCCTTTTCCCATGATCCATACGGTTCCCACTCTTCGATAAATCTCTTAAAGAAAACAACTCAATCCTTACGGGCCAGCATGAAATCTACTCATAGATAGTCATCTGTCACCCAACAAAAACCAAGAGGGAGAGGCCCTCGCAAGAAATACTAAGTAAGCCCCTATTACCCTTCTTTCTTACTCCCCTCGCGTCCTGTCTTATAAAAAAAACAAGTTTGAATGAGCATCACCAACTGCCTCGAGCTATGTATTCATTCGTGAGACAATCACTCAAAGAAACCTAAAGTATAGAGATTATCTTTACTAACCCACGGTCACAGTTCTTGACTACTCTTTCTTAACTTAGACCAGAAATAGAAACGGGTTGGATTACTGTATTTTATTGCCTCACCCTAGACTTATCACACTTCTATTTTTCTAACCCTACTCTTAATCCTTCATTTACGGCGTCTAATCGCCACACATTTCTTAGAAACACCGCCTCCAAAATTTTCCCATTTCTCAAAAACAAAAGAAAATGTTTATGTGATACTCAACGGGTGATGACTCTCTTATCCTCTGATCCCGTACTGTTTCCATCTACTTCCTGATGTCCACATCTTCCCTTAGTCCAGACTGAGCAGTCGTGACCCACTCTTCTCTCCACAGCTGGTGTTCGCTGAAGCGGTCTCTCGTACCGGCGGACGTGATGTGCTTTCCCAGCTAACGACTATCTCCATATAGTCATATCAGTGAAATTCCCATTCAGAATTTCCTCAGATGAAAGTCTGACACACCATCATGCCAGAACGCTTCTACCGCTGTCGCACATCCCAGTCTCGTCTTCTCCCTTCTGCCTCTTCAACTTCTCTCTCTCGTAGTCAGGCACGTACTCCCAACCGTCTTTCAGGTTCCACACGTCTCTCTCGTCGATTCACCGTCGACGCATGCGCACCTCTCCTTTTCTGTAATTCAAATAAATTCAGGGCAGTATCGATAATCATGAAAATGTTCAATATCGATTAGTTGTGGTCCCCCAACCCTTCCTTTGTTTAGGAATGGTCTCCTATCGTTGATTATGCACGTCGCTATTTGCGTCGTGACATTATAGAACTGTAAGTTTTATCTGCTAGTTGCACTACCCTAACTTCAGATTCTTCTACTGATAAATCTAACATTTTACACAAAAAATCACCTTTCTCTCCCACATAAGTTTTATCTGAACCTGAATCTATTAAAGCAATAAATGTAATATCTTCCAACAAAATTTCAACAAAACATCGGTCTCCATTAACTAAATCTGTAGGGTTTATATTCAACATCACACAAGCCTGATTTTTAGTTAATTGTCATAAAGAATTTGTAGGCCTAACTTTTCTTTCTTGGGGCATCCTACAATCAATAGACCTATGTCCAAGCTTATTACAATTATAACATTTAATCGTAGTGCGTGGAGTAACTCTACGAGGTGCCTTACACTCGAACTGCCTATGTCCTGTTTTATCAACATCGCTGGTTATTTGAAAAACGTAAAGTGGTGTTTTTACCATTATCCCTCGACTCATCCTGTCTCTCTTTATTTTCTGTTGCTTTAACTATTCTGGAATCATTTACATGACTTGAATTTCGTTCTTTGTCCCACGTCTTTGCAGAAAAACTAACATTGGGTTTCTTTTGTAACTCGGACGATGGAAGTTCCTGTTTTCCCTGAATTCCTAACGCTGTATGAACTGAAGGTATAACAACTTGTCTCTGAGGTTTATAAGCCGTTTCTTTAATTGTAGCTCTAACCTGCGTTGGAGGAGGAATATATCTCTCAGAATCTAACAATATTTGTTCATACTGTCTACCTACACGTATTAAATCTGTTATAGTTTGAATCTCTGCAGGTATAAGGTACAATTTTACGTCAGGACGCAAATTTTTAATAACATTCTTCATCATTTGTTGAGGACTCATTGGAGTACTCAGCCTCCTCATTAACGTTTGAATAGCATTAACATAATCAAAAATCGATTCTTTGGGACCTTGCGTTCTCTGTCTAATCTCATCCAAAAGCGAGTCTTCCTCATCAACAGGCAAGTAATATTCTCTAAATTCTTTCAAAAAAGCTTCCCACGTAGGCCAATCTGTTAATCTGTTCCTGTACCAAAGTAAAGCTGAATCTTGTAAAATTTCGGGTAATACTGACAATAACTCTACACCCTGTAACTTAGAACTTTGTTTTAAATCTTCCAATCTCTCCAAAAATAAGTAAATACTATCCCCAGGTTTGAATTTAATGTTCCATTTACGAACCAGATCCAAAGTATTTGGTTTATGCTGCTCTAACTGAATTGTAAACGATGGTATTACTGGTACAGCTTCTTCCGAATCAGCTACCGCCATGGCCTTCCTACGCATTAACTTAACCCATGTATACACTACATCTCCATATGAATCTTGTGGAACCGTTATATTATGTTCAACTAAATCTTCTTCCAAAACTTCCTGACTCAGAGCAAAAGCCGTAATTAACACTTGAAATGACTGAGGGTTCTTACGGGCATAATCTAACAAGCGTTGTCTTAACTCATCCCTTGTACCTGTGGTCGGTAACTTTACTCTATCACATTCTGCCTCTAAATCCGCCTTCCTCAACTTCCTAATAGCTTGGGTCAACTCAGCTGCTCTTATTTGTGCATATGGATCAACATAAGTAGCCATATTTATATATTAACAATACCACTGGAAAAAAAAAATTAGAATAGTTCAGTCGTCTGTCTTAGTCATCTATAGAAGTCCTTACTTTGTCAATAGTCATTATTCTTTTCCCAAAAATATGTTATTATTATGTTATTTTTTTTTTTGAGAATAAATTTCAGTTATACTAACCTAACTCCCAAAATTCTTTTAACACTATCTCGCCTCACGTCAGGATATCAAACTATCACTGCCTCACGCTATGGGCTATCAAAATATGTGATTTCAACACAACTCACCCCACGCTATGGGCTCCAAAATTTGTAATTTTAACACAACTCGCCCCACGATATGGGTCAAAATTACTATCAAAATTACTATCAAAATTATCCTACTATGAAACTATCACAGTTTATATACGGCCCCACGCTATGGGCGACCAGAATATGGTACGAATGAACTTCACGAAACTTTATGCAGCACAACACATGGCCATACTTTTATGAAACTTTAACTGAATAAAGGTTTCTTTTTACTTAACAATTTTAACTAAATTAAGTTGCAACAATTAGCAATACTGTTTTGTTTTAACACTACTTAGCCCCACGATATGGGCGCCAAAATTTGGAACGTGTACTTCTCGTTAACTTTACTTTAAGTAACACAACTATAATTTATTTAATATATTATTTTCTCTTTTCAACAATAACAATCTTATATACAATAAATTACATTTACACTACATTAGCCATTCAACACTTTTTATTGGTAGGATAGTATTCAATTATTCAAGGTTAGTATACCCAGTTTAACTGTATAAGTACGTTTTCCGTTCAACAATAACAACTCCCTAATTAATTACTTAATCTCCTTTCTTTCTTTATTTCCAGGTATCTACTAGAACGTCTATTATCCTTCTAATTTACTACTAACTTGTGTAGTCACTTACATCAGAATATCTCAATATATATATTATACTTTCTTTCGAATAAATAAAGATTTCCAATTCATGATCCAGTCCTTGACTCTACATATTACACTCAATAATCCCACCTATGTCTCCTATACTAGTCTACTAGTCATCTTAGTCCATGAAGAATTGTACTTAAAGATAGATAGGAAAGACAGTCTCATGAAGAAAGAAATGGAAATTTAGGCCTATACCCACAGAGTGACTGTGACGATAGACCACCGATACAGGGGCGGCGTCTAGATCTTGAGTTACAAACAATCTGACTCCTCTCCTGCAACCGGGAAAATATTAATGGGCCGCAAACAAAAATACAATTTTGAACAATCGATGTCAGAGGTCCCTGACACTCTCTCCTAGAGGCACGTGGGGCCGTTGTTCGCCTCCAACACCGACGACTTTCACAATTCTCATAAATTTCTTTATATTTATTTTATTTGGGACACTTCTGGCGTTCCCTCACCTCACCCTTCTTTTTTTTTCTTTTCTGGAGTAATCTCTAGTACCTGCTAATGACCTACTTGTCATCAACTCACTACACAAAATTACCAATTCTCCTCTTTCTAATCTAACCAGTTATTATTGATTATCTTTTAACTCCTCTCTCTGTAAGCAATTTATACCATTGTTCTAATTTTCCCTCTTTCTTGTTACTCGGGTTTCCATACTTTCCAAGTTACTATTCTACTCCCTGGGCACCCAATTTCCTTGTTTCTAAATTCCCTAGAATTCTAACTGAAACTAACTCACGCCCCAGATCAGTAACTTTCTCTTTATAACCCTTGAGTAATTCCTACTTCTATCCTAACATGTAAGTTTTTCAATGGTAGGCGCTTAATCTATTACTATTCATAGGCCTTCTTCTGCCTCTCACTGTTCACTTCCTTATCTCCTTTTCCCATGATCCATACGGTTCCCACTCTTCGATAAATCTCTTAAAGAAAACAACTCAATCCTTACGGGCCAGCATGAAATCTACTCATAGATAGTCATCTGTCACCCAACAAAAACCAAGAGGGAGAGGCCCTCGCAAGAAATACTAAGTAAGCCCCTATTACCCTTCTTTCTTACTCCCCTCGCGTCCTGTCTTATAAAAAAAACAAGTTTGAATGAGCATCACCAACTGCCTCGAGCTATGTATTCATTCGTGAGACAATCACTCAAAGAAACCTAAAGTATAGAGATTATCTTTACTAACCCACGGTCACAGTTCTTGACTACTCTTTCTTAACTTAGACCAGAAATAGAAACGGGTTGGATTACTGTATTTTATTGCCTCACCCTAGACTTATCACACTTCTATTTTTCTAACCCTACTCTTAATCCTTCATTTACGGCGTCTAATCGCCACACATTTCTTAGAAACACCGCCTCCAAAATTTTCCCATTTCTCAAAAACAAAAGAAAATGTTTATGTGATACTCAACGGGTGATGACTCTCTTATCCTCTGATCCCGTACTGTTTCCATCTACTTCCTGATGTCCACATCTTCCCTTAGTCCAGACTGAGCAGTCGTGACCCACTCTTCTCTCCACAGCTGGTGTTCGCTGAAGCGGTCTCTCGTACCGGCGGACGTGATGTGCTTTCCCAGCTAACGACTATCTCCATATAGTCATATCAGTGAAATTCCCATTCAGAATTTCCTCAGATGAAAGTCTGACACACCATCATGCCAGAACGCTTCTACCGCTGTCGCACATCCCAGTCTCGTCTTCTCCCTTCTGCCTCTTCAACTTCTCTCTCTCGTAGTCAGGCACGTACTCCCAACCGTCTTTCAGGTTCCACACGTCTCTCTCGTCGATTCACCGTCGACGCATGCGCACCTCTCCTTTTCTGTAATTCAAATAAATTCAGGGCAGTATCGATAATCATGAAAATGTTCAATATCGATTAGTTGTGGTCCCCCAACCCTTCCTTTGTTTAGGAATGGTCTCCTATCGTTGATTATGCACGTCGCTATTTGCGTCGTGACATTATAGAACTGTAAGTTTTATCTGCTAGTTGCACTACCCTAACTTCAGATTCTTCTACTGATAAATCTAACATTTTACACAAAAAATCACCTTTCTCTCCCACATAAGTTTTATCTGAACCTGAATCTATTAAAGCAATAAATGTAATATCTTCCAACAAAATTTCAACAAAACATCGGTCTCCATTAACTAAATCTGTAGGGTTTATATTCAACATCACACAAGCCTGATTTTTAGTTAATTGTCATAAAGAATTTGTAGGCCTAACTTTTCTTTCTTGGGGCATCCTACAATCAATAGACCTATGTCCAAGCTTATTACAATTATAACATTTAATCGTAGTGCGTGGAGTAACTCTACGAGGTGCCTTACACTCGAACTGCCTATGTCCTATTTTATCACAGTTCCAACATCGCTGGTTATTTGAAAAACGCAAAGTGGTGTTTTTACCATTTTCCCCCAACTCATCCTATCCCTCTTTATTTTCTATTGCTTTGACCATCCTAGAATTATTTACATGACTTGAATTTTGTTCTTTATCCCACGTCTTTGCAGAAAAACTAACATTGGGTTTCTTTTGTAACTCGGACGATGGAAGTTCCTGCTTTCCCTGAATTCCTAACGCTGTATGAACTGAAGGTATAACAACTTGTCTCTGAGGTTTATAAGCCGTTTCTTTGATTGTAGCTCTAACCTGCGTTGGAGGAGGAATATATCTCTCAGAATCTAACAATATTTGTTCATACTGTCTACCTACACGTATTAAATCTGTTATAGTTTGAATCTCTGCAGGTTTAATATACAATTTTACGTCAGGACGCAAATTTTTGATAACATTCTTCATCATTTGTTGAGGACTCATTGGAGTACTCAGCCTCCTCATTAACGTTTGGATAGCATTAACATAATCAAAAATCGATTCTTTAGGACCTTGCGTTCTTTGTCTAATCTCATCCAAAAGCGAGTCTTCCTCATCAATAGGCAAGTAATATTCTCTAAATTCTTTCAAAAAAGCTTCCCATGTAGGCCAATCTGTTAATCTGTTCCTGTACCAAAGTAAAGCTGAATCTTGTAAAATTTCGGGTAATACTGACAATAACTCTACACCCTGTAACTTAGAACTTTGTTTTAAATCTTCCAATCTCTCCAAAAATAAGTAAATGCTATCCCCAGGTTTGAATTTAATGTTCCATTTACGAACCAGATCCAAAGTATTTGGTTTATGTGGCTCTAACTGAATTGTAAACGATGGTACTACTGGTACAACTTCTTCTGAATCAGCTACCGCCATGTCCTTCCTACGCATTAACTTAACCCATGTATACACTACATCTCCATAGGAATCTTGTGGAACCGTTATATTATGTTCAACTAAGTCTTCTTCCAAAACTTCTTGACTCAGAGCAAAAGCCGTAATTAACACCTGAAATGACTGAGGGTTCTTGCGGGCATAATCTAACAAGCGTTGTCTTAACTCATCCCTGGTACCTGTGGTCGGTAACTTAACTCTATCACATTCTGCCTCCAGATCCGCCTTTTTTAACTTCCTAATAGCTTGGGTTAACTCAGCTGCTCTTATTTGTGCATACGGATCAACATAAGTGGCCATATTTATATATTAACAATTCCACTGACTGAAAAAAAAGATTAGAACACAATAGTTCAGTCGTCTGTCTTAGTCATCTATAGAAGTCCTTAATTTGTCAACAGTCATTATTCTTCTCCCAAAAATATGTTATTATTTTTGAAAAAAAAATTTCAAGTTATACTAACCTAACTCCCAAGTTTCTTTCACGTAATAGGCTCTAAAATCTCTATAACCTCTATCCCTGCTAACGTCAAAATCGATAACGTTGGGCAACCACTACGGCCTCAAATTTCTCCTAAGCCACACGTATAGGACATCAAACTATCCTACTATCAAACTATCAACTATCGACCTATCGACCTATGGCTCTATGGCTCTATGGCTCTATGAACCTATCGACCTATCGACCTATGGACCTATCGACCTATCGACCTATGGACCTATCGACCTATCAACCTATCGCCCCCACGCTATGGGCGCCAAAATATGTGATGGACTTTACTGGTTGATTGCAAATTCCCTACACCCAGCTTACTCTCTCTTTCTTTTTTTTTTTAACAATTTACAAGGTTTAATAATATTGATGAAAATTTATATTAAGGGCGCCATCATCAATACTCTTCTTTCTTATTTTTATTTTGCATCAGCCAAAACATATTACGAGCCCAATCACAAATTAAATTATAGATACACAGGCTATGTACCTACAGGCCCCTCGGCTAGCTTTTTTTTTTTAACAGTGGAGATGGGAATGGATTCGGCTCTGTCCTTTTATTATTATGTAAATTAGTCCAAAAATCAGTGGCTCTCAGAACATTACAAGGATAGGGGCCAAAATATATGTACTTCACGAAAATTTACTTTGCATAACAATAACCATAATTTATTTAATACATTTTTTTTTTCTTTTTCAACAATAACAATCTGATTTACAATAAATTACATTTACTCTTGTTTTCTTTTTTTCTTTTTCACCAATAACAATCTGATTTACAATAAATTATTTTTACTCTGGGGTTTTCCCCTCTTTTAACAACTACTCATCCTTAAAATCTTCAGATCATCCGATCCGAACAACATTAACCATTCAACACTTTTATTGGAAAATTTAGTATTCAGTTCCTAACTATCAGGTTAGTAGCTCAGTTTAACTGTATTAATGTGTTCCTTGTTATATAAGACAAATTCTTAATTAAGTACTTTAATCTCTTTCCTTTCTTTATTTCCAGGTATCTACTAGAACGTCTCAGATCACCCTTATACTTTACTACTAACTTGCGTAATCTTTTCCATTTGCAATTCCGTATGAATAAAGATCTTTAATTCGTAATTCAGTCACTGACTTGACCTATCATACCCAATGATTCCACCTATTTCTCCTATACCAGTCCACTAGTCATTGTAGTCTATGAAGAATTGTACTCAAAGATAAATAGGAAAGACAATGTTATGAAGAAAGAAACGGAAGTTTAGGCCTATACCCACAGAGTGACTGGGGTAATAGACCACCGATACAGGGGCGGCGTCTAGATCTTGAGTTACAAACAATCTGACTCCCTCCCTGCAACCGGGAAAATATTAATGGGCCGCAAACAAAAATATAATTTTGAACAATCGATGTCAGAGGTCCCTGACACTCTTTCCTAGAGGCACGTGGGGCCGTTGTTCGCCTCCAACACCGATGACTTTCACAATTCTCATAAATCTCTTTATATTCTACTAGCATAGGCTTCGCCTACTACTGTATTTATACTTGTTTTATTTGGGACACTTCCGGCGTTCCCTCACCTCACCCTTCTTTTTTTTTCTCTCCTGGGGTAATCTCTAGTACCTGCTAATGACCTACTTGTCATCAACTCACTACACAAAATTACCAATTCTCCTCTTTCTAATCTAACCAATTATTATTTATTATCTTTTAACTCCTTTCTCTTTAAGCAGTGTATACCATTGTTCTAATTTACCTACTTATTGTTATTCTGGTTTCCATACTTTTCAAGTTACTACCCTACACCATGGGCACCTAATTTTCTTGTTTCTAAATTCCCTAGAATTCTAGCTGAAACTAACTCACGCCCCAGGTCAGTAACTCTCTTTATAACCCTTGAGTGAACTTCTACTTCTATCCTACCCAGTAAACTTTCCAATGGCATACGCCTAATGTACTGCTACTCATAGGCCTCCTTTTGCCTCTCAGTATTCACCTTCTTATCCCCCTCTACCATATTCCATACAGTTCCCTCTCTTCGATAAATCTCTTTAAAAAAACAACTCAACATTATAGGCCAGCATGAAATCCACTTATAGATAATCACCTGTCACCTAACGAAAACCAAGTGGGAGAGGCCCTCGTAAGCAATACTAAGTAAGCCCCTATTACCCTTCTTCCTTACTCCCCTCGCGTCCTGTCTTATAAAAAAACAAGGTTTGTATGAGCATCAACAACTGCCCCTAGCTATGTATTCATTCGTGGGACAATTACCCATAGCAACCTAAAGTATAGAGATCTATCTTTACTATTCACGGTTTTACTCTTGACTGCTCCTTGTGTAATTAACTTAGACCAGAAATGGAAACTGATTGGATCACTGTAATTTACTACCTCACCCTAGACTAATTACATCTATCTTCTAACCTTACTCTTTTACCTTTCATTACGGCGTCTAGTCGCCACACATTTCTTAGAACCTGGCTTAATAATGATGCCTCAAAATCTTTTCCACTTCCCAAAACAACAAAAAAAATGTTTAGATGATTATACTCAACGGGTGGTGACCAATTTATCCTCTGATCCTGAGTTGTTTCCATCCACTTTCTGATGTCCACATCTTCCTTTATTCCAGGCTAAGCAACCGTGACCCACTCTTCTTTCCCCAGCTGGTGTTCGCTGTGGCGGTCTCTCGTACCGGCTGACGTGATGTGTTCTTCCAACTAACGACTATCTCCATATAGTCGCGTCAGTGAAATTCCCCTTCAGAATTTCTTTAGATGAAAGTCTGACAAACCATCATGTCAGGGCGCCTCTACCGCTGTCACACATTCCAATCTCGTCTCCTCGCCTCCGTTTCTTCAACCTTTCTCTCTCGTAGTCAGAGACGTAATCCTCAACCGTTTTTCAGGTTCAACTCCTCTCCCGTCGACTCGCCGTCCACGCATGCGCACTTCTCCTTTTTCTGCAATTCAAATAAATTCAGGGCAGTATCGATAACCATGAAAATGTTCAATATCGATTAGTTGCGGTCCCCCAACCCTTCCTTTGTTTTGGAATGGTTTTTCTACCGTCTAATTGGCACGCAGCTATTTGCTTCGTTACACTATCATCATAAAAATAACCGAAGAAGGATTTTTCCAATTGGGCACAAGAAACGGCCGCATAAAACAATTATATTCCCGATCCCAGTTCAGTGTCTGCGAACAAAAATTAATTAAAATCGAAGAAGTACCGGATGTAGAAATATCGCTCCGGTCGGTTGCTACAGCTCAAAATGTAGGTACTGGTCAGGGATTTAAAAAATGTTCGTGTAAAACCCAGTGTGTCAACAAAAAATGTTTTTGTTTTAGAAATAATGTTCTTTGTAATTCCAAGTGTCATTTTAGTAATCCTTGTTGTAACAAATGATTTTATGGTACGTTTCCATAAATACCATTTATACGCTGCATAAATTAGATAAATTGTTTCTTTTTCATTTTCATCGTCTATCATTAGTTTATTTATAGAATACCTAGTTATTTCATTTTAGATAAATAGTTTATTTTACACTTTAACTGTCTCTCATTAGTTAATTTATAGAATACCTAGTTATTTCATAGAAAAACTAGTGAAAAACTAAAAAAAAAGTGTCAAATTATTAACATATTACACACTTTAACGGACACGATTAGTTATTTCATGGAATAACTAGGTATTCTATAAAATAACTGCATTATATACTTTAACGGTAGCATATGTTTATTATATATATATATATATATATATATATATATATATATATATATACATTTCAATGTTTTCTACGGAACCTGTTATAATCCTTCCACCCAGTAAGACAATTATTCAAATAGCATACATAGCATTTTGCTGTAGTTCCATAGGTGTTGAGTCTTTTTTAATTCAAATGTTTATTACTTGTTTAACATCGAGGTCATATCCGTGGTCAGATTCTGTAAGTCATGAGACTATCCATGTGCAAGTGTTTTCTATTGTTTATTGGCCTACTTTTGGCTTCTGTCAATTTAAGTGATATCTTATTTTAATATATAATGCAGGATGAAACAGCGGTAAACATGCATTGCGCATTTCCCTAATAACTGTGGAAATAATTAAAAAAATTGGCTGGTCATGTGTTTTGAACCAGGGACGTCCTGAATTCGAGTTCAGTGACTGCCAACTCTTGTACCTGGCTCGATTGATATACCTTTAGACCTTCACTTCCTCTGCCCATACCATACGTAGGCCTGCTATATGTAGAGCCCCAGAAGCTCACTTTGAGTTTTTAACATAAATACAAGTTTTGAGATTCCCTGAATTCAAAAATACTATTTTCGAAACATGTATGTGTGTGTGTCTCTGAACAGCCTAGGTCGAGAAAGGAAAATCATATGAAAACAAAATTTTGAATTTGTGTTAGGTGCCTACTGAGGATTTGACATGAAGAATGGCGACGAATTTCTCTTATAGATTATTTAACGGGACTTTGCATGAAGAAAATTTCAATTTTCGCAATTTTCCTTGCATTTTTACATGGGGTGTATAAGCCAAGAGCTAAAACCTTTATTTGAGACATTTCTTTGGAAAATAAAAATATCTGAAGGGTAATTCTAAGCCACCCTCTGATTGTAGAAACTCTGTTTTGCCTGAACAATAAAGGGCTGCATAAGGTTGAAACAACTGAGTGCGCGGTCTTTGCAATATAGCTTCTTATTCTATATCAGAATGTGAAGTGAGAAAGATGTATTGACCATGCTTAGGGTAAAGTAAGGTACATGAGTGAATTAATAAAATGTTATTTGAGTTATGTGTCCTTATGTATGTATGAGTTATGTAACATTGATACGATGTGATAAAGACCTCTTCATCTTTACAACCAATTCACTTGAAGATACGTAATACGCGTATATTATACTCAGAGGCAAACTTTATTTTGACAGAGGAAGATATGTGAGTGTTACATCGATTTTTATTTCAAGGAATTTTCAATTTACATACTCGTACAATTATGAGGAATAATTTGTAAGAGAAGATAGATTTCTAGAGTGAACAAAAAGTAAGATATTTTTATCTTCACATGCATGTAACAGATAATGCATTTATATAAAAGATAAGGCTTTTATATGCTTTTACATAAAAGATAATGTTATTATATGCTTTTAACCGCGTAATTAGGTGACTGGGTGGTCAGATATAACCGGCACATCAATCTTTAGCGTATAGTAATGTAATGCAAAAATAATGTTAAAATTCACCAAAAAGTCTTTATTTTCCCCTCTACGCTCTTAACATTGCCGAACATCTTGATCACTGAGTATCTCCATGAAAACTGGAAATACAAGCTAACAAGATCTCAGGTTCTTATTGATGTCTTCACTCACCTTTACAGCTGAATCACCACCAGAAACGCTTTTGTTAAACATCGCTGAGAAAATAACTTTGACCACGATTTCTTGGGAAAGTTTGATAAGCATTTTTGAAGGAATAAGTGGAATAACTAGAATATTATCAGAAGGAATCAATCTATATTGCAACAAATGTCTCACGTCTAAAGCAAGGCGTGGTATAATAATAAAATAACAAATCTACTGAACCCTTCGGTCCCTTTGGTAGTTGGAATGCGCTGTGGAGTCTGCAAATGGTGAAGAAAACTCCCTAAGACTTTGTGAAAGTGAGTTAATATTGAAATGAAAGCTCAAATTTTTCAGCGTGTTAACGGTAAGACAAAGCAGCTGTTTTAAAGGGCGTGTACTAAAAAAAATGTTAGGGTCCCGTAAAGTACACAACATATCTGAGGGGACTTCAATAAGTAGTGTGGTTTTATACATCACGTGACAGGTGGAATAAGAGAGGAAGGTGAAATGAGAGGGGAAACGGGAGGAGAATTGATGACGTCACGGAGGGGAGGGGAGGGGAGGGGAGGGGAGGTGTGGCTTATGACGTCACGGCTTACGTCAGTGGCGAATCCACAGCCCCTTCATGACGTCACGACCTACGTCAATGTTGGGCGTGGCCATGACACATCGTATTTCAAAATGTCGTCGGTCCCGGTTCCTATGGACCAAGCGCGAAATTTAAATTCATCATGGTGGTAAATTGAAAACTGTATGAAATGGTTACGTTTCCGCTTCCTATTTCAAATGGCGGAAGGAGGGAAATTTGAAAATTGTATATTGGTAGATGGCGGGTGATTTGAAAATTTGTAATTCAAGATGGCGACATTGCTTACGTCACAGGTGGAATGCTGACGTCATAATTCAATATGGCAGATTGGTATGACCTACCTCAACGGTGGAATAAGAGGGGAAGGTGGAATGAGAGGTGAAACGGGAGGGGAAGGTGGAATGTTTACTTCCCAGGTGGAATGCTGACGTCATAATTCAAGATAGTGGGTTATTATGATCTACCTCAACGGTGGAATAAGAGGGGAAGGTGAAATGAGAGGGGAAACGCGAGGGGAAGGTGGAATGTTTACGTCATCAGAGGAATGATTACGTCATATGTCAATATGGCGGATTGCTATGACCTACCTCAACGGAGGAATAAGAGGGAAGGGGGAATGGTTTTTGAAGTCATCAGAGGAATGCTTACGTCATAATTCAAGAAGGAGGACTTAAACTTTATGCCGTTTTTGCATGAAAGTATTACAGAAGCAGCAGGTAGTATATATAATATTACACTACGGTATCTTACGACGCGTAAATGTAACATTAGGAATATTTGAAGCCTTCATTTATATATATATAATTATGGTAGCTAACGACTTAAAAGTATATTTCACCATACAATTTATATTTCGATTTTGACCTAAGATGTCAATTTCCCTAAATGATCTTTTTCTGGTCCTGAGATGGACTCATCCTCAGTCGTTGAAAAAAATGTTAATCTCCTCGTACTATTGTCTCAAACCCTCGGTCTGTATACGCAAAACTTTGCTATACAACGTAATAAATACATCGTTATTCATAGGCGTTTTGTAAATTATATTCAACGCATGTATAGAGATTTATATTCAAGTGATATATCGACGCACAATGATTTAAACATATGGAACTAATTTTGTCTCATTGCACAGAGATTTTGATGAGTTAAGCTAACCTTGGCGGATAGCATTTCTGCTGATGTAGTAGTAGTAGTATGTAGTGAATATTTCTTATCAAGCGTTCACTTGTAACATATGCAGTCAGTCTCTTTAAATCTCCTTTCGTTATGTTATAACAGCGATACCTCATCCGTCCCTTTAAATCCTCTTCTCATTATTATGTCTTGTGTTTTTAATTTATTAATCATTGTATATAATAATATAATAATGCTATTCTGTTGCGATATATTATAAGGCTCTAAATTAATATTCGGCCGGCCTTGTATCAGTGCCGTAATCAGAATTCGACCTGCTTATCTTTGATATGTGTGTGTGTACGTAATTCTTATCACTAACTCGCGTGTTAATACACATCTTCATTCAGTCTCTTTAAACATTAGTCAATATATGTCATCATGCTTGTCCCTTTAATTATTAAAACCCATCATATGTGTAATTTTTTATTCGACGCGTATTACCTTTAGCGATTTTATATAATTAAACATTGATCTTATGCCCTATGATATAATATTAAGAAACGATATATCGTATAACATGTTAGCATTGATTGTGGGAAAATGAATATTTTATTTCCGCAAGTATGTAATATCATACCATTAACCGATATGTGCTGTTCGGAAATGGATATCAGATAACTACTCAATGCATACAATATAAGATTGGTAAAATATATTTTCCCGTCGTCAGGCTAGAATTCATTACGTCATCGTCAAGTTTCTTACTTCTCATTGGAGGATTCTTTTCCCACTGTCGCGAAGCTAAAATTCACATTTGTCAGCATTTTTAAACTTCCATCTTTTCATTGGTGGAAAATATATTTTACCCGTCGCGAGGCTAGAATTAATTACGTCATCATCAAGTTTCTTACTTTTCATTGGTGGATACGCCACAGGTGGGATGCTTACGTAATAAGTCAATGTGGCGTCAACTCGTTCTACAGTTCTCACTTATGTCATTACAGCCTACGTAATGGTCACATGATTCATTATGTCGGATGGCGCCCAATTTGAAAATTACAAATGGTTGAAGGTGTGTGAAATTTAAAATTATATTTCGACTTTGGGGTGGGCTATTTTATCCAGGGGCATGGCTAACATCATAACGTTTGTATATCTCAAATTCTTGTTACAGATGTAAGATAATATGACGTCTGGCGGGGGATCTGAAATTGTATATTTCGAATTAATGCGTAATTCTTATTATAGATGTCAGAAAAAACAAAATGGTGTCTGGCGGGACATTTGAAAATGATATATTTCGAATTAATGCGTTATTCTTATTATAGATGTCAGAGAAACAAAATGGCGTCTGGTGGGAGATTTCTAATTGTATATTTCGACTTAATGCATAATTCTTATTATAGTTCTCAGAAAATTGAAAATGGAGTTTAGTTCAAGATTTATATTTATGAACACACGGCATTGTGATGGATTTTATATAGCTAATATTGTAATATTTTTACGAGAGAGTTTTATACATTTTAAAATTTATTCAGCGAGGATGTACATCCCATATAACACAATGACAGCAGTTTTTTTCAGACGTATCTTTAAACAAAAGGTAAATCTTTTTATTCACATGCATGAAATGAAATATCTGCGGTTAATGCTCAATCAGAAAATTCTCTATTTATGATGTCATCACTACGGACTATCATTTTTGTTTCATGGTCACGCATCTCACATTACAGCTGAGTCATGAATTCTTTATTTATGTCGTCATCACTATATACTTAGTTCAAACTTTTTTCAAGGACATACACGGCACGTGCAGGACAGGATCAACCTTGTTTCGAGGTGAAGAATAGGTGAAGCCGATTGGTGGATCTATGAGATGAACGTTTTAAAATAGTTTCGAGATTAGCGTCATATTCTCAATGAACGTTAACCCTGCAAGGTGTCATCATTGAAACAAAGTCGTAAAAGTGCATCTAAATCTACTACAGCTGCTGATGCTACAATGGATATTACAACACATGACTTGTGGGATACGCTGCAGACCTACACCATACAGATGTCAAAAGAGGAATTACCAAATACACAGTTTCAATCGGAGGAAGACCAGAATAAGAAGACGTCTATAATATCCAATCTAAAGCGTTATTCAACTGTGTACGTCCCCGATGTGAGATGTCACAAGTTGTTGAGCGAGCTGCAAATTGGACTTGCGTATCCGATAAAGGAAGCTCGCTCCCTGTATAGAAGGTATGGAAGAAGAGTCGTTGTAGACTGTTGTTCTTCAGAAGAACTACAATATTCAGACTCATTTCCTTAAGAACAAGATAAGGATGAAAAAGAAGAACAATATTTAGACTTTTCCGACGAGGTTTCGTCACTCCTTAGAGGGATGAAGAAAGAAGTACATTCGAATCATAAAATTGATTATAAATATTGGAACACCCGAATGATCTCGTTGATAGATTGCGGCTTCCCGTATCCTCATCTGAGGCGGGGAATTTAATCTCACCGCGACGAGATACAGGAAATCATATCTGAGTTGAGGGAAAGAAATATCATAGAATGAAAAGTGAGAGATCATGTACGATCTTCATACATCGGCTCGATCGTAAACAATAAGAATGGAACGTATGGAATCCTTTATGAAATGTATGATAGATTACAAGAGTCGTACTATCAAAAACCATCCCACCCTCCGCTTAAAAGAAGCGATTTGATGAAAAGTACACCAGTCTTTCTGATCGACTGCACCAAGCAGAACGAGGATTTGAAATCGGGAGCCTGCACTACTTGGGTTGAGATAACTCCAGCAAGCAATATACCAGCAAACATAAAGGCTTACTACTTAATCCTACACGATAGAAGTGTGGAGTATACTGCTTGAACCAGCATTATCACCAATGTCGTGTGACAACATGATTATAATCGACTTTCACGGATATCAGTCAAGGTGCAAACAATTCATAGCTAAAGAGGTAGCAGTGTTTTCGGAGGATTGCGAAATTGCACATTTTGCTCTCCGACCACCTAAAGACATTTACCCAGATGCAATGTCGCAGCGGTAAATCGAATCCTGGAATCCTGGAATTCCGTGGCAGAGTGGTTACTTACCCTACGATGACTTGAAGCCTGTTCTTGAAAGTGTTTTAAAAGCAGTGGATGTTCTTCATTGTAAAGGACTGGAGAAGGTTCAGTTTTTTGAAAACCTGTTGCAGAGACCTGTTATAAACATGGACGATCAAGGTGTTCCAAAGCTTGACAAATTAAGAGACTATGAAACCAAATGTCTTTTTCATAATGAACCTAATATGTAATGTGCATTGCAAAATGCTATTGTACTTTCGCTGTGAATGAAATCCCCGTATGATTGTAATAAGGTGAATAAAAACACACAAGAATTTAGATTACAATGGTTAAGAATAGGAAATGGTTCATGTTAATAATACATACCTTTCTAGCGAAGTCGATGGGTGTAGGGTGCCTCCGACTCCATGGTTGTCGTGCTGTAGAGTCACTTTTAGTCTGTTACACACACTTCACACTGAGTCTAAAATCGTAAAACGCATCCCAATGTTCTACGTGAAACATCGATTCCATGTTACACAAATCTGAAATCGTAGTAGTAGTAACCAGATGAATTCGGCTTCCTACCGAAGTACATCAATGAAAGTTTCTCCTCGTTCATCTGTTGAAGCATATCTTCACTCAACTTTCCAAACTTTCGTGGTAGAAAAACGCTGCACCCAATCATTAAATCTACAACGACTCTTCTTCCATACCTTCTGTACACGGAGCGAGCTTCCTTTATCATATACGAAAGTCCAATTTGCAGCTCGCTCAATGACTCATTTCATCTCACATCGGGAACGTGCACAGTTGAATAGCGCTTTAGAGTGGATACTATAGACGTCTTCTAATTCTTGATTTCCTCCGATTGAAACGGTGTATTTGATAATTCCTCTTTTGATATCAGATATCAAAACCATACAGATTCTGTATGGTGGAGGTCTGCAGCGTATCCCACAAGTCCTGTGTTGTACTATCCATTGTAGCAGCAGCAGCTGTAGTAGATTATGATACACTTTTACGACAATGTTTCAATGATGACATCTTGCAGGCTTGACGATCATTGAGGATATGACGCTAGTCTCGCAACTATTTTAAAACGTTCATCTCATAGATTCACCAATCGGCATCACGTATTCTTGATCTCGAAACAAGATTGATCCTGTCCTCCACGTGCCGTGTATGTCATTCAAACAAGTTTGAATATGTCTATAGTGATGACGTCATAAATAAAGTATTCATGACTCAGCTGTAATGTGAGACGCGTGACCATGAAACAAGTATGATGAAGTCCGTAGTGATGACGTCATAAATAGGAGACAATGGCTTGTGTTCATAAATTTAAATCTTGAACTAAACTCCATTTTGAATTTTTTCACAACTATAATAAGAATTATGCATTAAGTCGAAATATACAATTTGAAATTTTCCGCCAGAGGCCATTTTGTTTTTCTGACGTCTATAATAAGAATTACGCATTAATTCGAAATATATCATTTTCAAATCTCCAGCCAGACACCATTTTCTTTTTTCTGACAACTATAAAAACAATTACCCATTAATTCGAAATATATCATTTTTAAATCTCCCGCCAGATACTATTTTGTTTTTCTGACATCTATAATAACAATTACGCATTAATTCGAAACATACAATTTCAGACGCCATTTTTTCTGACATCTGTAATAAGAATATGAGCTATACAAACGGTATGATGTTAGCCATGACCCTGGATAAAATAGTCCACCCCAAAGTCGAAATATAATTTTAAATTTCCCACACCTTCAACCAACTGTAATTTACAAATTGGGCGTCATTCGACATAATGAATATTGTGACCATTACGTAGGCTGTAATGTCATAAGTGAGAAATGTAAAACGAGTTGACGCCATATTGACTTATGACGTAAGCATCCCACCTGCGACGTATCCAGCAATGAAATGTAAGAAACTTGATGATGACGTAATGAATTCTAGCTTCGCGACGGGAAAAATATTTTTTTCACCAATGAAATTATGTAAGTTTAAAAAATGCTGACAAATCTGAATTCTAGCCTCGTGACGGTGGGGAAAATCCTCCAATGAGAAGAAAGAAACTTGATGATGACGTAATGAATTCTAGCCTGACGACGGGAAGAAACATATTTTACCAAATTTATATTGTATGCATTCAGTACTTATCTGATATCCATTTCCGAACAGGACATGACGGTTGGTGGTATGATATTACATACTTGCGAACATAAAATATTCACTTTTTCACAATAAATGCTGACAAATGTGAATTCTAGCCTTGCAACGGGAAAAAATATATATTTCCGCTGAAATCAACAGTTATCTGATATTCATTTCAGAACATCACTTTTCTCAAAGCCTAACTGTATATCTTCCGGACAGTGGTATGACATTATATACGTACTTGCGGAAATAAAATATTCATTTTCCCATAATAAATTCTTACATGTTATACGATACATGGTTTCTTAATATTATATCATAGGGCATAAGATGAATGTTTTATTATATAAAATCGCTATAGGTAATACGCGTCGAATAAAAACATTACACATATGATTGGGTTTTAATAATTAAAGGGACAAGCATGATGACGTGTATTGACTAATGTTTAAAGAGACTGAATGAAGATGTGTATTAACACGTGAGTTAGTGATAAGAATTACGCACGCACACATATCACAGATAAACAGGTCGAATTCTGAGTACGGCACTGATACAAGACCGCCCGAATATTAATATAGAGGCTTATAATATATCGCAACAGAATAGCATTATTATATTATTATATGCAATGATTAATAAATTAAACACACAAGATATAATGAATGAGAAGAGGATTTAAAGGGACGGATGAGGTATCGCTGTTATAACATAACGAAAGGAGTGCACCAATCTCGGTATTCAGAATACCGCGATAAAGTTACTTAGTTTACCCCGGTAAAGTCATACTTTCGTTGCACCGTGCTCGGTTTCGACTTTTACCGCGGTAAGATGCAAACCGGCCGTGAAGGAGCTGTAAAGTGAGAAAACCGCTGTTTTCTTTCCAAGATGGAGATCAGCATAATGTATCATATTTACAATATCTAGGCCAAAAGCTAATTGAACATAAAGAATAATGAGAGACAGGTGGGGTTTATTTGAAGAATGAACGATGGTACATATCTTTGCAAATACTGTGCTGTAACATCGATTGAAATGACCTTCCTTTCTTACCTTAACCAAACCAGGTCTATCGAGTAGGCTAGTGGGCGTAACCACGATTATTACGATTAGTACAGTATTTATAGTTTTTGAAGTGAAAGTTTGGACTCAGACGACATATATACGCAATATAATATTCCATTTTATCCTTATGAACATTTATTACTGAACAATACGGCAACAAATAAATGATATATGGAAAACCAGTGGTCCTAGGCCAAATTTAAGTGAATGGCTGCATGCATCACGATGTAGCCTGTGTATCGGTATATAGGGTATGTAAGCAATTTATCATACCTGCACATATACGAACATAATTATAACAGCCTTTTGATGGCTATGCACATGATTTTGCACCTAAAATTTCTACTAGTTGTACGGGGCTAAAAGCGAGGTTATGTCGAACTCAGAGCAGAAATTTCGTGGTGTTGCTTTGCCTTGGATTGCACACGTGTGAGAATTATTCTTTAAAACATCAGTTATTTTAATGAAATATACAGACAGACGGGGTCTATTTGAAGAATGAACGATGGTACATATCTGCAAATAATGTGTTGTAACATCGACTGAAATGACCTTCCTTTCTCACCTCAACCAAACCAGTACGCGTAATCAAGCCATTTCACGATTGGTACAGTATCTATGGTGCTTGGATTCTAAGTATGAATTCAGACGACATATATACGCAATATAATATTCCCTTTTATCCTTATGAACATCTTTATATTGAATAATAAGGCAACAAAAAACTGAATTTGGGAAACCAATAGCCTATAGGAGAGCCACCGTACTGGCAGTCGTGCAGAGAGAGAGAGAGAGAGAGAGAGAGAGAGAGAGAACCTAGCGGCCATGGAAGAAACCATCAATGAGAAATGGATTCGGAGCAGAGTAACCGCAATATTTCCAAGCATTAGCAAACAGCGGGATTTTAGCAATGATGCACAGAGATTTTGAGAATACCCTGGTATTACGTTTACCGCGGTAACGAAACGACTGAGAAAACCGGAGAATGATGCACTCGGCCATGACTGCATATGTTACACGTGAGCGCTTGATAAGAAATACTCACTACATACTACTACTACATCAGCAGAAATGCTATCCGCCAAGGTTAGCTTAACTCATCAAAATCTCTGTGCTTTGAGACAAAGTTAGTTCCATATGTTTAAATCATTGTGCGTCGATACATCACTTGAATATAAAACTCAATACATGCTTTTAATTTAATTTACAATACGCCTATGAATAAAGATGTATTTATTACGTTGTATAGCAAAGTTTGGCGTATACAGACCGAGGGTTTGAGACAATAGTACGAGGAGATTAACATTTTATTCAACGACTGAGGCTGAGTCCATCTCAGGACCAGAAAAAAAGATGATTTAGGGAAATAGACACCTTAGATCAAAATCGAAATTTAACTTGTATGGTGAAATATACTTTTAAGTCGTTAGCTACCATAATTATATATATATTTATATATATATATATACAAATGATGAAGGCTTCAAATATTTCTAATGTTACATTTACGCGTCGTGAGAAACCGTAGTGTAATCTGATATATACGACGTGCTGCTTCTGTAATGCTTTCATGCAAAAACGGCATAAAGTTTAAATCCTCCATCTTGTATGATGACGTAAGCATTCCTCTGATGACTTCAAAAACCACTCCTCTCTCCCCTTTTATTCCTCCGCTGAGGTAGGTCATAGCAATCCGCCATATTGACATATGACGTAATCATTCCTCTGATGACGCAAACATTCCACCTTCCCCTCCCGTTTCCCCTCTCATTCCACCTTCCCCTCTTATTCCACCGTTGAGGTAGGTCATATCAATCCGAAATATTGAATTATGACGTCAGTATTACACCTGTGACGTAAGCAATGTCGCCATCTTGAATTACCAATTTTCAAATCACCCGCCATCTACAAATATACGATTTTTAAATTTCCCTCCTACCGCCATTTGTAATAGTAATATCCAATTTCCAAATTTTCCATTTTCAAATCACCCGCCATCTACCAATATACAATTTTCAGGTTTCCCTCCTTCCGCCAATTGAAATAGGAACCGGAAACGTAACAATTTTCATACAGTTTTCAAATTTACCGCCATTATGAATTTGAATTTTGCGCTTGGTCCATAGGAACCGGAAGCGACGTCATTTTGAATCACGTGGTGTCATAGCCACGCACAAAAATGACGTAGGTCGTGATGTCATGAAGGGGAAGTGAATCCGCTACTGACGTAAGCTGTGACGTCATAAGCCACGCCTCCCCTCCGTGACGTCATCACTTTTCCTCCCGTTTCCCCTCTCATTCCACCTTGCCCTCTTATTCCACCTGTCACGTGATGTATTAAACTACACTACTTCAATACTACAAACTGCTTATGTGGGTGATTTTGGTAGAGTTCGTGCTGCTGTAACTTACTTCCCGTTACAAAATAGAGTTAAAGTACGTAGAACACAAAAACCTCAGCGTTTATGCTTCCCATATTAATCATTAAAAAGGAAAGAGAAAATTACAACGTCTACTCGAATTCACTGCAATTAATATTTCTTGTCTACAAAAACAAAGTTTTCTCCTGTCTTTATCGAATAAATCTGATAACTTGTACAGTGAGTCCCACGCAAGAGTTGGCCAATGACGCGGGTTTCTGTGTCGCGGCGTGCACAGCTCCAACTCCCAAGCGAATGGGTGAAATATCTACGCAAATAAAGCCGCGATCGGAGTAATGATTCAGATTCTCACATTTACAGTTGGAATTACAATGAAAATAACCACGTACCTCATCACAGAGATCTTGGAAATATTCTCCTATTGCATCCACAGAATACTGGCACCATTTTAGGAATATTCTTTCATGCGCATAAGTTCAGCTTCCGAGACAGAGTTAATTTCTCTTGTGATATTGTCTTTAAGTTCTTCTAATGTATGGGAAATTATACACTTTATTTTTTAAGTTTTCCCATAACTAGTAGTCACATACTGAACTTAGAAGAACTTTAAAAAACAATATCACAAGAGAAATTAATTCTGTCTCGGAAGCTGAACTTATGCGGTTGAAAGAAAATTTCCTAGAAAGGTGCCAATGCTGTGTGTATGCAAGAGGAGAGCATTTCCAACATCTTTTGCGATGAGGTATGTGGTTATTTTCATTGTATTTTTAACTGTAAATGTGAGAATCTGAATCATTACATGATCGCGGCTTTATTAGCGCAAATATTTCAGCCGATCGCCCGGGAGTTGGAGCTGTGTCCGCCGCGATGCCGAAACCCGCGTCATTGGCCAACTCTTGCGTGGGACTCACTGTATTTTATATTCATAACTCCTAGATGAAGTCTTGTATTCTTTATATTATGTAATGCTTCTGTTTTATCACCGCCTACCACGCTACCCACCAACAAAAGAAGAAATATGATTAATCGATCTCCGAGTTAAGCTCCAGATCGATTCGTTAAGCAAGGAAGAAAAGAATCTAAAGTTTGATAACCTTAAGTGAAAGAATATTTGGGGAGTGTTATTTGTCAAAGCTAACTATATTGCATCGGCCGCTGTGATCTAGCTGATCTTGCTGTGCCGCAGGTCGCGGGATCAAACCCGGCCGCGGTCGATGGATTTTTCAGGACGTAAAAATCCTGGGCACGGAGTCCTCCAGGAGGGACTTTAAGCTGGGGAGCCCGTGTCGTAGATTTACGGCACGTATTAGAACTTCAAGCCTAAATTAGAGACCCTGGACAAAATTTCTCGACCCTTTCACGTCCAAGTAATACCTTAGTTTCTGGAGGAAGGTTGAGAGGCTGTGGGCTTACCACCTGTCCCTCTGCCTATCTCGGATAATTAGCGTAACAAAATTAGTATAGGTAATGAAACCTCCACTTGGAGGCCCTATGCTCCACCATAGGGAATACAGGAACAAGTCAGGTCAAATGTATTGCAACTTCCAAAGCCGTATATGAACACGGCATGAGAACTTATCGGCATTTGATAAATTCTGCCCCATATATTATCACAAAATGGGCGCAATATTTAGCATTACTCCAGTACCGGTCAATCGATTTGGTCCAAAATCAATACGCTTCTTTCCATGGAGGTAATAAATAATTACACCAGGTTCAACGAATATCCGATAAATCATATTCGAGTTATTTTGCGTAAAGATACATGGACGGACGGACGGACGGACGGACGGACAGACATTTCCTGTCCACTATACAATCTCATAATTTACCAAATTGGAACTTAATAAAGTTCCTATTGTAAACAAAATGAATTTTCTTCACCTTATTCATTATCTCGGTAGGTGAACCAAGCTCTTACAAATCGAACACATTAAATACGAAAGCATATTCCTTTCTATCTATACAAGCACTTTTCTTTTTACGAAAATCAACTTCACATCTGCTCATTCATCAATGCTTGAGAAGTTAAATAAAATATTAGTAGGATATTATTAAAATAACTTCTAATTTGAAACAAATTAAACTGAATTACTTAGAAATATTGACAAATCGTTACATTGAGTTTGAATGGGAGGATGTTTGAGCAGGAACTATTACCGCTGGGAGATTTGTTTTCTCATTACATTTCCTAGCAAGCTGATGCATTTCCTTTCAATCTCAATGTGTTTTTACAAGATTTAACTAGTTTCCGAGTATTTTCGTTACGATTCAATTTAATATTACAATCTGTCATACTGTATAGATATATCAAAGCAATACTTTAATTAGAAAAACGAACAGAGTCTTGAGTATCCGTGAGAACTGCATTGTGGGAATATAAATAAGTTAATGGTAATGAAAAATGCATTTTGAATAAAACGATGTTTTATTGATACCTCTCGTAAAGGCTAGTTTTAAATGATAACCCACATCTATCCTCTTCCAAAAAAGTGTTTGGGAATATTAAAGAAAATTGTATTACTTGGTGGATATGTAATTTTAGCAATATCATTTTAAAACTAGCATAAACGCGATCAAAGGGGAATTAAGTTCCTTAAGTTTTCATAGTTTCAGTTGTTGTGTAGGCACGTCGGGGCTATTAGAATAGAAGGGGATTACAGTAATATTACAAGTCTTGCGCATGTGCTCTTCAAAGTTGTTCAGCCTGTGTGATTAGTGGACGACTAACCAATCTTTTGAATAACTCGATTTGGTTCCATCATGTTGAAGAGTTCATCAAGACTTTGTTAACGGTGAATTATCTGTAGAAATAGCACGTAACTTACTAAAATGTTTACTGCATGGTCGCTAAAGATTACCTGCAGATACAAAATGAAATGAAATATCGATACAAAATGAAATATCGATGAAATATGCAGTTGGCTTCTATAATCAACGGCAAACCTTTGATACCACACACTTCAGACCTCTATAAAACAGTGAGCATTGTTGTAAATGGGGAGCAAGACAAACGATTCATGCAGTTAGAAACTTAGAAATGTTGGTGCTCCACCTTAATTTCTGTTTTCTGTTAAAATTAACAAATTACCTTAGAAAATATTAAGGAAACACCCTTAATTGTATTGGGTTGTACCTTTTTGCAACTCTTCCCAACGCAAGAACTTTATTTGCACGTTTTCCCCACGACAGCACCTAATTGCATCTTTTTAATACTTTTTTCCTTTGCTACGTTTTCATGATAATTTTCTACAATGCAATAGTTTTTCTTAAGCCCACAGGTCCTTCTTCCTTCAAATTTCTGGATCTTCAAATTGCGTAATACTTCCTCATATCTCGGACTCAGATATTCTTTACCTAGTTTCTCGTGATTGGCGGTCATTATCACAGGATTGCGATGCAGATCTTGTTTATTCATATGTTTTTGCCTACTTGTAACGCGGCTCCAGCGAAAATATTTTTCATGTCGTCACATGTTGCCTCCGTTTCAAATGGTTCCCTCAATAGTATCAAGGACTTATTAAGAAGATTTTCGTGAGTGAATGTGGGCATGCTATTTCCACATGACGCATAACCCGTCAGAAAGTATGATGCAATGGACTGTGCTATAAAACTCTTTCCTGCATTGGATGGTATGTGGAGGAATAGGCAATTGATCTACAGGCAATCCAACAGCTTCTTTGTTTATGCAACAGCTTCCCTGTTTCTACAGCCTATAATTCAAAATGAATTGATCTTAATTGCCATAAACCTTAAGAATAGCGTTACTCCTGGAAGTGATGACATTTCATCAACTATAATGAAAGCAATTATTAGATTTATTTCTAAACCCCTTACTCATATTTTCAACGTACGCTTAGCTCAAGGCTTTTTCCCAGATGAATTAAAATATGCGACAGTAATTCCATTGTACAAATCAGGCGACAAATGTAATTTATATAATTATGGGCCAATATCCTTATTATCTACCATTGCAAAGTTATTAGAGAAATGCATAAAAAGGGGACTAACAAACATTTTAGAAATAAAATAAACTGTTAGCGGAATCATAATTTGGTTTTACGAATAATATGAGTACTGACGATGCTATAATGGCCGTTACATCCAACATTATTAAAGCAGTAGATGAAGGATAAAAATGTTTAGTTGTTTTTCTGGGCCTAAGAAAGGCGTTTGACACTCTAAGGGTGGCGTGCACCAAACTCATGCCATTTACTCTTTTAGTAAGCCTTACTTCTTTAGTTCTAACTACTTTAGTAAGCTACTCTTTTAGTAACCGTACTCTTTTAGTAAGGACGGCGTGCACCAACCAGGAGTAAACTAAACTCGGCGGCTTTCAACATAGAGGAATGTACTAAAGAAGTAAAAATTTTATTTACTCCCAGAGTAAATGAACTTACTCCACAAGTGGTGGAGAGCACCAACACGGAGTACGTTACTAAAGTAGTAAGTTGTGGAGTAAATAAGGCCAATATTTACTCCTACTCAGGGGGTGGAGTAAGTTGTGGAGTAAATGTGTTCTGTGGCATTTGCGTGAGTTATGAGTTACATATCACATTAAATGGATTACATAGTTCAAACTGAGGATAAGTTATTGAGATGAAGAAGGTTGTATACCAAAAATGAGAGTTGTGGCAGGTGATTTAATAAATATTAAGCAAACCATACCTAGTAGGGCATTTAATAACGTAAATAATTAAGCTCATAAATCCTTACATGAAATTTTGGCGTTTGGAAGAAACGATGTCAGATTCTCACTACATCCATGTGATTTCAGCCAGTCAAATGTGGAAATATCATTGCGGAGATCGGTCCAACTAGGAAGACGTCCACCAAAGGTGAGGGGGAGAGTGAGTGGAAGGGACGTTTGCATTGCACTGTACAAGCAGCGCATGTGCTCTCAAATATCTTCCTAGCTGGATCGGCCTTTAGATGTTGCAGTTCTCCCTAACTTTGGGTCAGAAAACGACGATGTATTTCAAGCTAATCACATGGATACAGATATCGGCGAGGTATAGTACATTCCAAAAAATTAAAGCCTCCGTTCTTGGAGCTACCCAGAAAACACTTCCCCCTGCTACATAACCATAGAATTACTGAACAATGGGTGATTCTCATTGTTAAACGATTTAATGTAATTATTGTAAATTAATTTTATTACATTACACTTCTATAGCTTAACTTAAAGCACAACATTGCGAATGCCAGATTATAATAATAATTATAAGAGCTAAAAGTTCAATAGTTGCACCCGCAGTGTTAATGAATAATATGTCCTTTTTTCTAACCCAGGTGTAAAAATGTCCAAACAGGCCACATCGGAAGAAAATTTGACTGACTCTGGGATTAGCGTACATTGAGAAGGGGACACATTGTAAAACCATTCCTTAAAGACTCCCCAAGTCTCGAATGGTGGAGTGAGATGAGACTTGCATGTTTGGGAATAAACTATAACAGATGCTGCAGGTCTATAGTATGCTGCTAACTATTTAATTAACCCTGTGGACAGGAAAGTGAGAAGCATTATAAACTATATAGAAAAAAAATGCCAACATGAGTGCCGAAAGAAAATTTTAAGGAGGGGCCCGGAGGTTGAAGCTGCACAGGATCTAGAGAAGTAGTCACTGAAATTATTTTTAAACACACAACCATCAACATAATTATTATTGGAGTTCATAGCTTCCGAAATATTGTACCGCCATTTTTTGTTTAAATATTACATTTCTCAGTTGTAATATTATTATTTTTATAAGGTAATATTTTTTAAGTAAATGTTCTGTGCATTTGAAAAAGGACAGAAACATAATGCCCCTTATTAGTTTTGTTATCCTTTTTATCCCCCCTTTTTCATGATTTTGTGTAATACTTCTTATTAATATTGTTAAACAGTCAATAAGTATTAATAATTCATTATAGTGAGATTTATGATAAACAACTATAGAATAATTGATTTATCGTTTTTGGGGAAGAATATGTAACTTTAGGAAGTATAAATATTTTAATATATTTTAGAACTTTATTATTATTATTATTATGAGAGAAATAATTATAATATTGACAGTGAATCAATTATGAAAATCAACTGGAAATTCCAATTGTTTGCATTATAATACAGAAATAGTTTGCACAAAAATACGTACCCATACGTAGGCTACTAAACTGAAAATACTCAATTGAAGGAATTAAAATTAGTAATGAATAAAACATTACTATTAGACCTATTTTAAAACATGAAGATTGTCATTAGTAATATTTGGAACAACCCAAATTCATATTCATTGTTTCAGCGAACCTTTCCTTTTCATTATCTGGCACTTGAATAATACTGGCAATTGAAATGCACGTGTTCTGCTGCGCTGCACTAACGTTTCTGCTCTGTTCTGCGCAGAATTCGACTACTTCTTTAGTAAAAATCGCTTACTACTTTAGTAACAACTAAAGAAGTAACTATCAATTGAGCTCTCCAAAGAGTAAGTTACTAAAAGAGTAGCACTAAAGTAGTAAATTTAGGAAGGGAACCTTACGTAACAAAAACCGGTTTGTCTGTCTCACTCTAGCACATACATTAGTATGACTTAAGAGTGAGACAGATGTACTGGTTCTTGTATACTCCAGGTCTCCGTCTTAAATTTACTACTTTAGTAAGATTTACTCCTGGATGGTGCACGCCACCCTATGTCACAACATTTTGCTAAATAAATTAGAACATATTGGTGTTAGAGGTACTGCCTTAGACCTATTTCGATCATATTTATCAAATAGATACCAAAGCACTAAAGATAACAACGAAAAAAGTGAAAACGTAGTGCTAAATATCGGCGTCCCACAAGGAACTGTGTTAGGTCCTTTGCTCTTAATATATATATATATATATATATATATATATATATATATACATCAATGATCTACTTCAATTAATATAAATCTCTTCAAAGGTAATGTTTATTCCTTCGCTGATGACACAGAAACAATATTTTCTGGAAACAGTTGTGAGCAGGTTTTTAGTAATGCTAACATTGGAACAAACAAAATAAAAAATTGGCTCGATGAAAACCTTCTATCTTTAAACATTGATAAAACAACATAATATTTACGTTTTTCACTCAACTCTAAAGGACTTTCCTCGATAAATGCACAATATAATATAATCTTTCATGAAATCTCTTGTTCTATCCCATTTAATAGTAAATGTCCAAAATTAAGTTCATCAACGCAAGTAAAATACTTAGGTGTTATCATTGATCAAAATTTACGGTGGGAAAAACATGTTCAATATATCTGTGACTTAAACTACGGAAAACTATATATAAATTTGTTGTATTAAGAAACATTATGCCACAGAGTACTTTAAGATTAATATATTTAAGTTTAGTCCAATCAGTTATACAATATGGAATAATAGGATCGCGTGGGATATGTCAGACTGCACTTCGCCCATTGTCGTTGTTACAGAAAAGAATAATCAAGATGTGTTTAAAAAAATCAATCGACTATCCATCTGAAAGTTTATATAAAGATTTTGATGTATTGAATATTAAACAATTATACTTCCTAGACTTTATTAAATTATTTCCATAAACATCATGAAAAATTCATAACACGAAATCACTACTATAAAGGAGGTATAATATCTCTTGTCCTCTTTTCGAACCAAAGTGTGCTACAGAAGTAGGTCTAAGGCATAGTATAAATTTCGGACCAGGACTATACAAAAATTTTACTAAAAGAAACCCTAATCTGATACCACTAAACAATAAATTGATTAAAAAACAAGTACTCGAATTGATTAAAACTAACTTGTAATGGTACTTTCACTCACTTTTTTTTCGTTATTCATTCTCAACTGTAAATTTTTAAATTTTAACATGAGGTATTTCGTTTGTAACTCTGTTATGGTATTATAATTTATTTGTTCATGTATTTATTTCAAGTGTGCAATCTTATTTATTTTTATTCTTATTTTTTGCCTAAATCTATTGTATGTTTTTTATATAATGTTCAAAATATAATTTTAGTACGACTGAACTGACCCCGAACACGAGCTATGCTCATGCGGGGCAAATAATACTCTTTTGAAATTGTACTAATTGTGTTTATATGATTTATATTTGTATTTGTAGTAATTTTGTAATAATTTGTATTTTGTAATTTGTAGTAATTTGTAAAATAAAACTTCATTTCCTTGCCGTTAAGTATTTTTTCAAGGTAGCTAACAAAACGACTAGGAACAATATGAGTTCTAATAAACAATTCACTAATCGTATTTCTGCTGTGGCTGGTCCCATTGCCAGCACAATCTATTAAATAACCAAATCTATCTCCTCTTTCTATTTCCAATTTATGTTTTATGTAACTCGATATAGATATATTAATATAATTAGTCAACAAAGAGTTATTCTGATATTTATTCAACACTGAATCCCATTCTGCTGGTGTACAACGAATTTATCAAATGATTTAAAAGATCTAAACCTTTCTGGAGTGCCGAGTGGAAATCCCCTGACGGCCTCCTCAATGAAGGCTGTTACTGCTGCCAGGTTGATGCCTCTCCAGAGAATTGGTAGGATACATTCGGCGCTTGGCGATCTTGATTTCAAAAATCTTCTTGATTTTGTCCTCGGGGTGATGCGGATTGACAGGAACCACTCTAAGTAGGTCCTTGTATTCACCAAACTTCTCCAAGAGATGTTCCAATTTAATAATAATAACAATAATAATAATAATATGTTTAGATCCTTAAACATAACACGTTATGTAATAGATCTCGTCAATGGTATTTATACTAGATATCTTCAAGGTGGGCTTCCATAAATTCTTGAATTGAATAAAAGGGATTCAATAGTAACCATTTGTGAAGTCTAGTTTTAAAAGAATTCGTGGGAAGTCCAGTTAAGGCCGTAGGTAGCAAATTGTATAATCTAAGTCCCTCAACTTTATAAGATTTAGAAGTCTTAAGCAGCCGATGAAATGGTATATCAAATTTATTTGCATAACGTGTATGGTATTTATGAACAGTATTTCTAACCATAAAATTTGCTTCATTCTTTTTTATGTACATCAGTACATCATATAATTATATATAAATTTATGACTGTTAAAATTTTTTCAGATATAAACAAAGGTTTACAGTGATCTAGTCTTCTCGAATTTGTTAATGTTCTTATTGCTTTTTTTTGTATCAATAAAACTTCCTGCACACCCACACCATTCCCCCACAGAACCAACCCATATCTCATTATACTTTAAAAGAAAGCAAAATAAGAAATACGAAGATAGTTAGCTGGAATATAGTTTTTGAGAGTTGTAAGTAAATAAATCACTCTAGATAACTTGCTACAAACGTAAGCAATTTGAGTTGCCCATGAGAGATGTGCATCTAAGTGAATTCCAAGCAACTTTACACTGTCAGATAATCTACTTATTATATCCTGTGGCGGTCTCAAAGAAAAGAGAATACTTTGTGTTTTTTCAGTATTTAGATAAAAACCATTGACTGAAAACCAATTATATATTTCTTTGGTTGATTTTCCTATACTGTTATTTAAACATTCAATGTTGTTGTCTATATTTAAAAAGGTAGTATAATCTGCGTATATAACCATACATGCTGGCGATTTTTCAATTGCACCTATGTCATTAATCTGAATTAAGAAGAGAATCGGTCCCAGTACAGAACCCTGAGGCACACCAATGTTAACGGGCTTTTCATCGGAAAGCTGACCCTTTATATTAACTGTCTGTCTTCTATTATCTAGATAAGATTCAAATATTTTTATTTGATGACCTCTGATACCATATCTTTCCATTTTGTGTAGCAGTATTTTGTGATTGACGCAATCAAAGGCTTTGCTTAAGTCACATAGAGTTCCATGTGCATAAGCTCCATCCTCATATGTATTATATATATTATCGACTAACGTGTCTATTGCCATGATAGTTGATTTATTAGACCTAAATCCAAACTGACATTCTTGAAAAAGGTTGTTATTTTCAAAATAGTTATATAATTGTTTTTTAATAAGACACTCCATTACTTTACCTATTGTTGGGATTATAGAAATAGGCCTATAACTGCTAACATCATCAGGGTCACCCTTCTTAAATATTGGAGTAACTTTGGAAAGTTTTAAACAGTTCGGAAAAACACCTTCTTCCAGACATAAATTAATGCAATAAGTCAATGGTACTAGTATGTAGTCTAATATTTCTTTCAGTACGTTATTAGACATTCCATAGATATCCTTCGAATTCGAGTTTTTAAAACAGTTTACAACATTTCTAACATCAGTACATGTGACTAAATTTATAATAAAGCCGTTTTCTGGTACCTCAAAAGAGTTAAGATAGTCCAGAGCTGAATCAACAGAAGGTATTACATTGGAAGAGATTTTTGTTATAGAGTCTACACAAAAATTACTAAATTCGCTTGGAGATATGGAATTGCCTACATTAGTATTTCTACCATTTGATTCTAACTTAATCAGCTCCCAAGCAGCCTTACACTTATTATCCGCTGACTCAATAAAGCGTTGATTAGCATCTTTTTTTGTCTTTTTCAGACATCGTCGATATTCATTTCTAAATCTCTTTATTTCAGTTAGTAAACCTTCGTTTGGATTAGATTTATATATGCTTCTTAAATCAATTTATTTATTTTCCATCGCTTCAAGTTCTGGAGTATACCATTTCATTGACTTTGTATTTGTTTCCCTATGTGCAAGATTAATAATTTTATTTTTTATTGGACAACTGATATTATATATATTCATCAATAAGGTAAAAAATGTATTAAAAATTTGCTCACCAGATAGGCCTACTACAACAGTATTTTGATAAAGAGAAGTTTGCCAGTTTACACTATTTAGTCGTTGTTTGAAGTCATTTAAGTTATCAGAATTAATTAATCGAGTCTCAATAATTTCATGTTTAGGATTACTAAGTATAATTTCCTTATTATGCATATCATACAAAAGAGCATCATGATCTGAAAACCACACAGGGAGAACACTAAGTTTGGATTTCCTACAATGAAAATTAATAATTATATTGTCGAAACACGCATTATTACGTGTGTAAAGATTATTTATATGATGATAGTTCAGTTGTCTTAGTAAGTTTAAAAATTGACTTAGTGTGTTTATCTGTGTAGTTACGTCAAATTGAGCATTAAAATCACCACATATAACAACCTTACAGTGAAACTGGGATACATACAACAGCTCCTCAAATTTTTCTAAAAATAGATTTACATCACCAGTAGGTGATCTGTATATACATATAATTACTATTTTAAGAGTAGTTAATATTATACCTGTAGTCTCAAAATTCTTTTCTGAGCAAAATTGGTCTAAAACTAGTTTCTTAAAATTATGGGCCTCGGCTGTATAAACTATTACTCCTCCATTTTTATATTCTTTTCTGGCAAAGTAATTCCCAATTTTATATCCTTCTAAATTAGCAAACTCGGCCTCAGAATCACCCAACCAGTGCTCACATAAACATATGATATCACTTTTATAATCATGTGAGTATGCACTAAGTTCTAAAAAATTTTGTCGTAAGCACTGAATGTTCACATAAAAGATTCTTAAAGTGTTCTGGTTCTGTGATGTATTCACTTTCACTTTGTCATTACCTTTGTGGCATGATTGCATAAAAAATCTTCATTTAAGAGTTTCTTAGTTGTTTTTCGCAGCCTGTCTGATTTCCTGACTTGTTGGGTTCCTTCCTCACAGGTACTATTCTGTCCTGATGATCCAATATGCAGTTCATTTCTATATTCCACAGTTGATTCTAAAGTTTGGCTGTTCTCTTCATATGTAGACTTAACACCTAATAACTCTCTTCCTTCATTCTGTGTCCAGTCTAATGGAATTTTCTCTTGATGCCTATAAATCAATCTGCATGCTTCTTTTGCTATTTTCTTAGATAACATCTCTTTACCTCGATTGTTTAAGTGTAATCCATGCTTTGTATAATTTTCTCTTGTTAAATCCATATCCAATAAAGTAGAATTATTGAAAAGCTCTATCTTTTTCTTTAATTTCTTGTTGAAGCTTTTGACTGAAGTGTTTGCACATGACCACTCCATCAAGTCGTATCGGGGTGGAGCACTAGTAATAATTATGTTTGTGTTTTGATACTCCATCATGCAGTTAGTGAGATTTCTAATTCCTTGTGGAGTATTTTGTTTACTTATGTCATTAGTACCTCCAATGACAACTAATGCATCCCTTTTTGTTAGTTTACTGATATCATTTCTTGCTGACTTTAGAATTTCGGCTGTTTCAGCTCCCGATTTGACATAGCCTATGACCTCACAGGACTCGTTGAGGTTATGACTCATCTTCATTGCACAACCTCTCGCATGGCTATCACCAATAATAACTATTTTATTTTTCTTCTTTTCTGATATGATTGCTTGGCTACTTTTCTTAATAGAACCTCCAGAAATGTCTGAAGGGAAATCTGAGTTGCTAGGTTCAGGTCCATGTAAAATTGCAAAACGATTTTCATGAATTGGTATTTCATTCACTAATCCTATTCTTTGCGGTTCTTCTCTGTTGATTTTTTTGCTAGGATGCCTTGTAATCACTTTTGACCATGTTATTGTGTTATCTTCAACTTCTTCTCGATTCCGGACTGCATTATCAGAATTAGATCCATACGATACTGCTACTCCTTGATCATGCATTTCACTTCTTAGTATATTAATTATTTCCATAAGAGTTTTTAGTTCATTTTTGATTATTTCCATTTCCACTTCCATTACAGAGCAAGATTTACATGATTGTTCGCTCACCTCAGTTATTCTCATCGAGAGTTCCGGAACGCTCATGACTTCATCCATGGTGTTCAGTGTTAGGTTATGTATGCTAGTAGAGCTCCAAGACTGCACGTCCGTACTCAACGACACTCACTCAGTAATCACTCAGTAATGGAGTACGGCAGTCGTAAAACAACAAAATCGTTATCTCGGCGCTCAAATTTTGCGTTGCCGGATGCGCATATAACCGTCAACAGAATGTATAAATCCTCTGTGGGTAATTCGGTGGTTCCGTTCATTGCACCAGTCACGCAAAGTGGATAGCGCCGACATAACAATACCTCGGAACATGAAAACTATCTGATTTATATAGGACACAGCAAAGTTTGGATCATTGCCAAGCATCCCTCGCGACAATCCAATTACTCTAAAGGATTCGTTATAACTTAAATTACCTAATATTCTGATGGCTTTTCTCTGTCATAAAAAACCCTTTTTAGCTGCACTTGAATTATCATAGGCGAATACCATAACAGAAGTGAGCGTGAAATAGGAAACAATATAATATAATTAATATTTCCTTATTAACACAGTGTTTAAGTTTCCTTAAAAGATAAATTACTCTATACTTTTTTTTACATAAATTTCAACATGGGTATCCCAACATAATTTACTAAGCAGGTACATACCAAGTAATCTCATAGATCTTTTAGGTAACACATCTATCACATCTTTTTTCAGTGTAAAGATTATATGTTCGGTTTACTATAATTTATTACAAGACAATTTGCTGCATACAGTTTTTCGTAAGCAATGTATCTTTCAGAGGAAGATAATCAACTGTTAAACCAGGTTTTGCCGCATAATAAAAACTTCCAACACCAGCCACCACTGTTCCATCTAATCGGTGTACAAGGGACTTCTGCCATGTTCAACACAGGTACCCCAGACGAAAAGGGATTTTTCCAGGTTCCGTGACTCTGCAAGAAGACACCATACTCCATTACCAACTTCCTAACTTCCAGGCGCACATCCCTCATTGCCATAGTTCACATCAAATACAGATGCCATGATGAAAGGCCTAGGGCAACTTACAGTAAACATAGCTGAGCTGATGGTTTTAATTGAACACTTTCCTTTATTTTATTGATGGAGTTCAACGGTATCACATCACACTTTAACGATGGGATGTTAATTACGTTCATTTAGCCAAAATTTCCAGAGGACACAACAGTACATCAATTCTCCACACGGGAGTGGGTTGTTCTTCATTCTCAAATACTGACAGTTATAACTTAGATAAAGGCATTATGACAACAGGAATAATGCTGGCATGTATAATTCCCTATATTCATTAGCATGACCTTCATTTCCAAGTGGCTAGCTCTTTATATGAATAAGTGTAATTAAGCTCACGCTGTTGAATAATCGAGTTCTTAAGGGGGGAGGTACATCTGTGACGAGTGTAAAATTAGAGAACATTTACCTTTTATATTTCAGGAACATTAATTATATTAACTATGTGCAGTCATTCAGCGTTTGCTAGAATTCGACATTACATGAATTTTCTTATAAATCTCACTTCTAATTTTTGTTAAACCCCCCATCTACAACATAAAGCTGGATCTTTATCATATCTTTTAAATTGTATTTTTGTTTATTTTTTGTAATCAATAGTTCTATAGTGAGAATATGAAGTTTTCATGAGACATTTTTTTTCAAAATAAACTACAAGTTCCAAAGTACAATTTGCTTCATGTTGTTCATACAGTTAAACTACACCAGAGAAAAAAATTCATTAAAGTATGTTTAATAGTTTTCAAGTTATGATGTAAACAGTGTATAAAATTGAACAAGCGAAACGGAAACGAGTGACAAACTTACGGAAGGGAGTGAATTTAAACTGACGTTCGGAGTATTATAATATCAAAAATTATTTTACCAAATTGAAGAGAAAATTCCGTGCTGCACAGGAAACAATTAATTTCAAAAATGCATTTTTTACCCACGAACGTGTACCTCCCCACTTAAACGTGTAGTGGACCATAAAATTCTCTTGAGAATATAGGTGTTTTTTTTTAATTTTTTTATTTGACCATAGTTGACCCAGAGTCCCACAGCCGGAGGCTACACCACTGGGGAGAATGCAGATAATACATAGACTAATATTTACATACAGTTTGCTATCATTATAGGTGGTTAGGAGCACTGGGGTTTTATGGGAAATAATTTGTTACCTTGGTCCTGAGCATCGTTCTAGTGTTTATATTTCGTGTATGTCTGGCCGCTGTCACTCCCGTGTGGGGAATTTATACATTATTGTGTTTTAAGTAAAGTGTGTTTGACAGTGACAATTCTGAAGGAGTTTTGCCTTAATTTTACTAATTGAACATGCCACAATATTGTTTATAAGGCCCCTTGTCAAGAGACTCCACCACGAGCCCCCACGGAGCTCCCCTACATCCAACAAGTACCAAGTACCATTCCACGTGCACCACATCCCCTGGGTCCCCCTTCACAAGAGCACCAGGTTCGCGGCTCACCCTCACGTGCACGTAGGGTCCCTGTAATCAGGGCCCCAGAGGCACGGCACACCACCCGCAACTCTCGGACCACAAGCAACGGGGCAGGACGGGGAAGGCCCGCAGCCGAGTCTGCAGCAGGAGCTGGCCCGAAAACCAGTAAAGGGGAACGGGATGATACTGAGGGGGAAAGGAATTGAGTGTTGGTGTAATGAATGAAAGGGGGAACGGGAGGATCCCCGAGAAAACCTCCCAATTCCACTGATTCGTCCACCACGAATGACACGCCCGCCTGCTTCGGATTTGAATCCGAGACCGCTTGCCTGCCAGGCCCACGCGCTAAGCATGAGCCACTGTGACGGCAAGTAGGCCTATATTATGTGCGGAAGTCGTTCAGAAAACCAAATTGAATTTGATTTAATAAATTAAGTTGCTCGAACTAATTAATTATACTATTTTATGCATTTTATTGATATCAAAGAATTGGGCTTTAGTTATTACGTTTATTTCATCACCTGACGTTTGTTTGTAGTGTAAATTGTGTAATAGCATCATATAGTGATGAAGTAAGATAATATAAACGTTAACGATAAGGTTGTCCCTTTGTGGTATTACATACTTTAACTTTTACCATGATTCATAGAATAAATACTTAAGTTTGTCCTTTTCCAATATATTTTTATTATTTACTGCCTTGCCAAATTTGTTAATTATCGCAGAAATTGATTTCATTAATAATAAGGTAAGTTATTTCCTTTTAAGAGTTTTTATTTTTATTTTCATCTGTCCTCCTATTGAATTTTTCATTTTTTTGCTTTTATAATAACAATAGTGTCTTGTTAATTATTATAATTGTAGTAGACACGTCATGTTTGGATTGCTTTGCTATTTGACCTCTAGTTCGAACTGACATAATAATGAATGGAGAACAGAATCTCATGCACTGTACGACTGTTCAGAAAAAGTAATAAATAACTGCTATGTAGAAGTCTTGTACGTGAGATGGATAGAGTCACAATACATGTCACTTCTACTTCTATATGGAGAAATAGCTGCACGTTTCTACCTTCGTATGTCTTCAGTGCAACTAATTTCACAATCCATCAACGTCCCGATACGTCACCTAGCATAAGAAATAGAAATTAATTTATTTTATAGGTTATGTAGGCCTTTCTTCGATGTTTATAAAATTCATCAAGTTTTCAATTATTTTTGGGGAATGTATTATTTAAATATTTGCACTATCTGTAAAGTAAATAATTTAAAAGCAAGATGCTGAGCTGTGAAGTTGAATATCGTATGTTTAACGCTCTTTCTTATTCTGAAATTACAGAACAGAATTCAATGAACTGTTCTGTGCATGTTGTAACTAAACATGTACCGGTAGTTCTACCTCTCTTTTAAATATTTTGTTCATTGCTAAATCAATGTATTATTTTTGAGCCTCCAAGTACACAAACAACATGTGATTTATTCTCATTATTATTCTTATTTTTATTCTTATCCATCTTCTTCTTCTTATTATTATTATTATTATTATTAGAATATTATTATTATTATTATTATTATTATTATTATTGGACTATAGTTTTCAAGTAGACAAACCGTATTTCATCCGAGGGTATGTTAATAATGCAAAGTGAAATGATATGAAGATAACGAAAATACCTTGTAAATACATTTGAAACATAAATGAATAAATTTGTGAATGGTACAGTTAGTTGTAAATGTCAAGGTGCAAAGGAATAGGAGGAGTTCACAGCTGACCTCTCTTCCCTGGTATCAAACATATCACAATATTCCCAGTATAACAATAATTGTATGGACGCTGATCAGCCAAAGTTAATCATTTTCACTCCCAGTTTCTTTTTTAAATAAAAATATTCGACATAAGAAACACAAGGGATAAGGCAGATTCCTGCATAGCTTCGGACCCTCATATACGCCGGTCTGTGATTAATAAGAATTGTCTACTGTCAAATAAATTAAGGGCAGTGTTTGTACAAGCTATAGTGTTTTTTCCATCATTTTATGTATGTGCAGTGGATAGTTCAAATTCAATTAATCCGCTGTATCTTTGTCCGCCTGACGTCAGTCAGTTGCATCAGCTTTGTGACACGCGCTTTCTGTGTGGCAGGTGCTTGCTTGAGGGACGCTGTTCGTAGCGTCGTTTGGCTTTTTCAGTTCTCTATCTGCAAGCTTACGAGTCAGTCGCACTCAGTCTTGCTCTTGTTACCGCGCTTTTAACAAAGGCTCCATTCGCCCTTTGTCTTACAACCGGTAACTATTGATATAAAACTTCCATGATAAGTTTTATTTTTTCAAGTAAATTATTTATCATAATTTACATAATTTGCATAGTTCAAGGCTTATTAGATCTGTTCGTTAAGTTACTAAAAGTGTTTGTATGGTGACGTCATCTCCTCATCAGTGAAACAAATATTCAGTGAAATTAACTAGTTCCAATAACAGTGAACACTATAAAATAACTGTATTCATCGTTACCAGTATTTTCATATATAATTTATTGGTGATTTACAGTTTTACATAATTTCATACACGTGATGTAATATTACATTTGGCGCCATTTTATTTCATTGTATTAAGCCAACTGTTACAACAGTTTTATTCAAGATTATTACTCATTCAATTTCAGTTTACTAGTGTGAATAAAATTTGCATAGTTTTTAATGACATGTTTTAGATTGTAATCCAATAATATTCCTGGGATCTCTGATTTCAGCGTCCTGCGAATCAAAGTCCACTCTTGCTCTAATACGGTCCTCCATCTATCCAGAGAATTAATTTTACTCATCCTATGTACTTTCCATTGTACATTCTTTATTCAACATTGCTCCTAATTATCAGGATTCCTTTACGAGCCCTACATTTGCTCCTTTCGGACCGGATATATTGCCGTCCGAACCCTACATTTGTTCCTCTATCGGGCAGGATGTTTTGGTTACAATCTTACACATTTCACACTTGTATTCGCGTGTACCGTTTTTCTCGAGTTCGTCTCATACATCATTTGCTACCGTGTCGGGCGTTTCGAGGTTTCCAACAACCCCTGAACTTCACGACGCATGACAGCATCTAGCAGCAGTGATCCAAAACCTCGAGTTATTCCGGACTGTTACAAGCATCAAGACTTCAGTGAACAACTTAATGGTATATCATCGCGCAGCGGTGGTGGAGAATTTACAAGAGTTTCAACTTGCAACTGCAATTAATTTCTCATCTCATCATGGAGAGTGATCTGAAAGAATTAACGAAAAAGCGAGGTTTCCTCAAACGAAAACTTACTTACATTCAGAAGTACTGTGCCAATATTACAGAAGAAGTTGATGTATTTCGACTGAAGGTTGAATATGACACTCTTAATGAAGTGTGGCAAAATTACGAAGTTGTACAAACTCAAATTGAAGCTATCATCGAAGCTGAAGGTGAACTTGACATTCACGCACAGTATGACGAGGAGATGAATAACAATTACAAGGTGCTAAAAGCTAAACTTAGTGAACTGTTGTTTTTACACGAGCAGCCAGTGCGTAGTGTAAGCTCTCATCACAGCCAACAGTCACAACACAGTGGCAATTCACACCACACATGTCAATCGTCTACGTCACAGTGTAACAATAGAATTATACAGTTACCGAAAATTCAATTACCAAGCTTCTCTGGAGATGTAACTAATTTCAAACATTTTCATGACACATTCTGCAGCTTAGTGGTAAATAATGAATCGTTGGATCCCATCCAGAAATACCATTATTTATTGAGTTCTTTGAATGGACAAGCTCACACGCTCGTTCAGAATCTGCCTGTGACTAATGATAATTTTCCTATAGCATGGAATTTAGTGTGTGCTAGGTACAATAACACACGAGTTATCGCCACAGCTCACATAAGAAATATACTTTCATTGCCAACGATGAAAGGTGAAACCGTAACAGAACTGCGAAATTTGATAAACAAATTTCAAAGCAATCTTAACGCTATCGAAGCTCTCAATCTTGAAATCCCATTGCATGAAGTTATGTTGACTCAGTTGATTTTGGATCTTGTTGGTGAAAATACACGCAAAGAATGGGAAGGTAAAATTGATTCACAGAGTTTCACATCGCTTCAAGAGTTAATAAATTTCCAAGAAGCCAAGGCACACTCGTTAGAAGTACTAGCCAGTGCTAACAACACGTCCAGCCCATCAAAGGAAAAAAGTTAAAAGCATACTCAAAAGAAGTTAGTTAAAAGAACTCGACAATCGTATGTTGCCATTAACAGTGATTCGTGTCCATGTTGCCAAGACAATCACAAGTTACATAGGTGCAACAAGTTTTCACAATTGAGTGTAGAACAACGTTGGGATTTGATAAAAAACAAAGGTTTGTGTGCAAACTGTTTTTCGTCTAATCACAAAAGAGATAATTGCAAACTTAGATCCTTCTGCAGCTGTGGTACATCTGTACACAGCAGATTGTTACATAACAACGCACGTGACAAAAGAAGGGTTCCTCAAGTCTTCTCGATCCCTTGACAGCTTAAGAACTTCAGCAATAATTATACACTTGCATAAGAATAGCTCAGCAAGCAGGCTATTCTACTGAGTTAGCAGATCTACACAACAAAAAGCAAGTATCTGTTAAAAGCTCCCTCCATTCATTGGTTCCATTCATACAGGGTGTTACTGAATAACACCGAAATATTTTACCTGTTTATAGAGGGGACATAGACAAGCCACTTTTATTAGGAGATTTTTGCTCTATGGATTCAATTCTTCCTGTTATAACATAAAATCTCCCAAGGATATGCCCGCCACTCACTTCTAATACTTGAAACGATGGGAAAGAAAGGAACAGTGAATATTGTGTAGTGGTCGGGAAAACTGTAAAAAATGACGATCGATATCTTCCAACACTAGAAAAAGAACACAAATGGAATTTCATTGTTGTCAATGTTATGAATACGATACGATAGTATAATGCGAATTATTATTTATGCACAGCGCACATGTTTTTACTTGAGAATTCTTAAATAAACCAGAGTATCCAAGTAGTTACGCTTTGAAGACAAATTTAAGTTCGAATACATTGAAATACTGCAAAGAATGATAATGAAAATGGTAACTCAATGATAATTCATGAAGCTTCTGTTTTCATTCACCGGTAATAACGGAATGGACAGAAAACTTCGAACGTTGTATTCACATCTGTTGAAATAACAGTTTATCTTAATGTATTTCACACGGTCTTTTCTGTAATGCAGGAATTGCTGGAACTGGCCCCCTCCAGCACGAATGCACAGACGACAGCGCTGCAGGAAAGATTCTCGCACCCTATGAAAGATTCCTGGCGTATTACGAATAAATTCACACCCTGTGATTATGCGGGAGACTAATTCCATCTCGGAAATGACAGGTGTTTCATACACCAAAGCCTTCAGATACCCCCATAAAAAGAAATCTATAGGATTGAGTTCTGGAGAACGTGCTGGCCATTCAGTGGTCTGACTTTCTCTTCCAATCCAACGGTGAGGGAAAACATGGTCCAAATGGTTTCGCACGTTCAGGCAGAAATGGGGTGGAGCTCCATCGTGTTGAAACCACATTTCTCGCCGAATATGAAGCGGAACTTCTTCCATGAGACCAGGCAGCATGTCTTGTAAGAATGCCTTATACACATGGCCACTCAATCGTTGCGGAAGGAGGTATGGACCAATTATGTGATTAGATATTATGCCAGCCCATACATTGACGGAAAACCTCTCTTGATGACTTGCCTCGACGGTGGCATGAGGATTTTCGTAATCCCAGACAAACTGTTCCTTGAATTTAAAACCAGTCCATCCCTGCTAAAATTAGCCTCGTCAGTGAACAACACAGTAGAAAAGAAATCTGTTTGTTGTTGCACTGCCCAATTACAGAATTGTATGCGAGGACCAAAACCATTAGGACCTAAACCATGTACCTTTTGAAGGTGAAAGGGATGGAGCTGCCCTCCATGTAGGACTTCCCATACACTGATGTGGTTCACACCCATTGCACTTGCAATAGCACGGGTGCTAGTAGAAGGTTCCTCTTCAATTTGATTGAGGACATGGTCTTCAAATTGTGGTGTACGGCGAGTTCGTCTTCTGCCGCAGTCTGCCTTGTTTACTTTAAAGGTTCCCGCAAACGCAAATCAACAGACAGAATAGTTGAATGGTGTGGATGTCGTCTATTCGGAAATCTTTCTCTGTAGAGCTCAGCTGCTATTAAAGATTATCTCTTGCTTCTCCATAAGTAAGATGCATGTCAGCAAGTTCAGCAAAAGTGTAACCATTCTCCATTTTCTTTTCTTTAAATTAACTTCGAGATTTTGTACGTACTACGAGTAAAACCTTACTATTTACTTATTCTGAACACACTACACAGAATGATCAACTATGAAAAAATGACGATCGATACCTTGCAACACTGAGGGAAAGAAAAGACAAACGAAACATTTTTGTTAGTTCTGGAATTAGGAATAAAAACATAATGCAGTGGCGGGCAATCATGTGATTAGTCAGTAAATTTTGCAGAATATGAAAATTCTAAATTATGATATAGCTGTTGATGAATTATTAAGAATCAGGTTTTTATCGATCGCTAAGAAGGCATGAAGTCAATTTAATGAAAATTTTAACCCTATTTCGCTCCATTATTGACTTATGAGCACCAAATTTTAAGGACTTTAATGCCCTGTAGCATACACATTTTACGTCATAGAGCAAAAATGTCCTAATAAAAGTTGTTTGTCTATGTCCCATCTATACACAGGTAAAATATTTCGGTGTTATTCATTAACACCCTGTATATTGTGCTTACATCACTTCATTTTTACGACAAATATGTTTGCTAGAATAATTCAGTAAACAATGCTTGCAATCATTTCTATTCAAAGGAATAGTTAAGATGATTATATGTCATGGAAGTCTAAAGTAAGTACGCAGTCTAACATGGTATTTGATCTAATTTACATCCCAGTCTGAAAACATGGCTCAGAAACTACGATCAGATATTGGCAGCGATTTGATAAATGCATTGGCCGGCCTTCGAAGTAGAAACGGAAACGAAATGATAAATAAGAAGAAATAAGGCAGAAACAATAATCCTGACTTACTTTCAATCAATCAGCTGACTGATCAAGTTACAATAAATATAATAATGTCAGTGATTTGATTTTATGAGTAATGAGCATATCTCTATAAAACAATACATTGTTGACAAATAAACATTACCATTATCTGTAATATTATAACTAGTATTATATTAGGGCAGTAGGGGTATAGCAGCTATAGTCGCTCCCACCACTACCCCCAGAGTCATCCCCTCCCCAAAATTCTCCGCGCAGCCAGCCAGCGCTGCGGTGAAGGCCATGCATTGTGTCGATCCATCCCACCCAACAACTGTGCTTTAGGGGCCTAACATTTGACATTTAGTGCAGAGCCATGATATATCATCAGTTAGGCCCTTTTGTCACCCAGTCCATGATATGACGTCACACAACCCCAAGAGGATTTGGCTAGATAGACCTCCATCCTAGCATTGCAAATTAAATTAGCTAGTAATCTATTTAAGACCATAGTAATAATTCCGAATATACCGATACCATTGCGGGAGTGTGCATTCAATAAGACAAAGGAACACCTCTATCCTTCCATCGAAAACTTGATGGAAATAAAATTCCCGGGCACCATTCGTTAAAGCCTTTATAATCAACCATCAATCATTCCGTAACAAGAGAGTGAATTTCACGCACCCCCATGCACCCCTAAGTTCAAAATAAGCAAAACAGAACCTGCTGACCAAATGAGGAGCATCGTTTCAAAACGTATTAAGTGCACAAATTAACATTTTTCAGGAAAGAGGAAAAACTATTTACTCCCAAACCAGGAAGTATATCTGCAACATTAAGACGTGAAATTTTAGATATTAAGGTAATGTTTCAGAATCCTCAAAATCTGAAATTGGTTTTCAATTAATGAGCATTATATTTTAGTTTTAATTTTACACATAATACGTTTTGAACCGATTCACTGGACATAATACGTTCTGAACCGATTAGACAGTAAAAAGTAGAGAGGAGGTGAAACATCAGCTGGATTCGAAAGAAAATATGTTTTTAAATCATTGCCATTAATTGCATATATTGCGGACAAATTACTATTAATAACACTGCTAACATTAATCACTTGTTAACACAATAATTGCACACATTTTGAAGACAAAATTTACGCACTTTACATGCGCCTAAAAGAAACAACTTGAATTTTACAACAGAGCTATTCCAACATCACAGTCTTTCAAGTCCCGTTTCTCGTGCAGACAGTCTAAATCCTCAAGGTCGCCATTTTGAGGTGCTGCATCAAAATTTAGAGGTTGCAACTGTCAACCTCTCCTCAGTTATCACCAAATTTTGCTTTCAGAAGTTCATCTATGTCTTTTTCTGCATCTGACAAAGCTCTCATTTTGTCAACTTCAAAAGGTACAGACACCTTCTCCATACTTGTCCCTCGTTTCAGTAATGTTGTGAATTGTTTTGAAGGGTAATCACAACTATACATTGGCTCCATCTTCACTGTGACGATTCATAGTTTTTCATCAAAATTACTCTCTTCATGCCCTTTATTCCATCCAATATCTTGAACTATTTGAGGAGTATTTTATAATCTCTTATGACCCAATCGTCTCCAGGTGATCTTACTTTTACCACAAACTTTTAAAGTTCTCTATATTTTTCAGGAGTCATAATGTAGGAGCATTTTCGGAGATATTTTATTACCCCAAACACGTGATCTGCGGCTACCCGCGTGCGATTTCTTGGGCGCTCGACTCCCTAGTCCTCATTCGGTAGGTTTCGTTCAATTCCGTAGGCAGAGCTGACAACATTGAAACACGGAGTACGCTATACACCCTGACATCTATTGGCTTCAATACTAAGCTTTCATTCTGTCTCAGCATCCTTATTTATTTATTGACATCTTTTCTGACGCATGGAGTTATGGGGGAAAAAAATACAATTTTGCGATTTGCTGATTTCACAAACACGTCATTGTACATCCAACACTTTCCTCACCTTTTTAAGAATTCCGTATGTGCTAATTTCTGATACTCCCGTGAATTCTGATGTCAATTTCGTATGGACTGAAAATTGAGCGAACTTTTCACAAAACGTGTTAAGTGAGTTTAAAATTGGACCTATAGTTTTCTCCACTTTTAGATGCCTTACCTCTCTTACGTTTTACAACACGAAATCGTGAAGCATGTTCTGCTAAGACTCTTCTTTATGCTTAAAACTAGTCACCCAGTGTAAATATATTGAGCCTATATTATATAATATTCTATTCCCGGAGGAAAGTGACCAATTAACAAGAGAATGAATTACATAGGCTACATGTTTTTATTTTGACCTCTGCAGCCATCAGCGAAGTCTAATAGTGGTGACTGAATCCTCAAAATGAAATTCCTCCAAATAAGAGATCACACCCGATGCTACCTGCCACATTCAGTCTCCTTCAATTTAAAGAATGTTGTATTCTTTTACTGACATCAGTGACACAGTGCATAAAACTATATTTGGCGGAAATAGTAGCCTAAGCTTCGCGAATTGATAATTGCTGCTAATCATAATTGCAAACCTGTTGCAAATCAAAGCAGAAACTTCTTCTATCTGCTGGACGCTCCCTCATTATTTTGTGGAAGGTTTTAAAACGAATTTTGCGTGCTGCCAGATCAGTCAGTAGATGATTCTTTTTTTAAATACCGGCTTCACACTGAATCTGAAATGCCATGCGAGCACAATAATAAAATGGCTTGAACAAGAATACTATGACCTTTAAAACGTAATTTTTTGATCGTTACACTATTTATCATAACTCCATTAGTACATTAAAAAGTACAATATAAAAATACTGTCACAATGTTGATCCAAAAAACCAAAATGTCGCTTACCTAGCTATCGTTTGGTTATCCCAGTCATGGTTCGTTTTCTCCATCCTTTCAGTCTTTTTGGAACAGCTTCACTTCCTTCCATGATGATACAATGAAATAACATACAACAGCTAAACTTACGGACGAATCAGCATAAAAATTATTGGGAAATATGAGTCGAAACGTGGGTTTAATGCCCGGTGTAAAAATTAAGTTGTACATAATACGTTTTGAACCGTTCATTCCCGTGCACATAATACGATTTGATCCGATACATCAACTTTGACAGTGAATTAACACGGGATATAATATGAAATGTTCCATTCTGAGTTCATAGTGTTAAAGAGCGCTTAAGAAATAGGGCGAAATCATATCAAACTCTATTTCGACCAAGAGTGCATTTAATACGTTTTAAAACGATGCTCCTCAAATAATCTAAATATTATTAATATAAAATACAAAAATAATACACAAAGAGTTAGGCCATTCTGAAGTAATATTTACCCCACTAAAGGGGTTGTTGGTATTCTAGCCCATTTAAAATGTATTTTCAAGATTAAAAAATCATATTATGTTATAAAAATGTAGGACATATTCTTAAAACCTATTTTCACCCCCAAAGGGTTAATTTTATGTAAGGGTGGTTTTCCAAGGCCAACCAAGTTTTTCCACAATTGGACAAATTAAGCCATTATAAAACTTCGGGAGGGTAGTTTTCACCCCCACTTGCAATCTAAGCCATTAAAAATTCATTTTTAGACAAATAAACACCTTACAGAACAATATTAACTATCTGACATGATTTACACCCCTAAATGATTTAATTTTATATAGGGGTGGTTTTTCAAGGTCATCCAGGTTTTTGCAGATATGAATAACTTGAGCCACTGTAATTCGTCTAGAGGGTAGTTTGCACCCCCACGACCAATCCAAGCCATTAAAAATTCATTTTTCGACATATAAACATCTTACAGAGTAATATTAACTATCTGACATGATTTACACCCCTAAATGATTAAATTTTATGAAGGGGTGTTTTTCAAGATCAACCAAGTTTTTCCACGACTGGACAAATTAAGCCATTATAAATCGTGTAGAGGGTAGTTTTCACCCCCTACTTCCAATCTAACCCATTAAAAATTTATTTTTCAACAATAAAAAAATCATACTGAGTGATATCAACCATCTGACATGATTTAAACTCCCAAAAAGGATTGATTTTATGTAAGGGGTCAAACAACTTTTTACACAAATGGACAAATTCACCCATTATAAATCGTCTAGTGGGTGTTTTTTCACCCCCACAACCAATCTAACCTACAAAAAATTTATTTACGATATTGATGCTATATCAAGAGTCTACACCCCTGGGTAGTTTGCAAAAATGGACAGTTTAAGCCATTATAAATGGTTTTCTCCCCTAACGAACTTGCTTTGTTACATCAAATGTATGACATGACTGAATAAGTACCACTTTAGTCAAAGTCAATCCCGAGAAAATCCTAAAAATAAATTAATTTATGACAACGAAGTACTAGTCACAGCCCCAAAAATGAACTCTGATTGGTTGAACTTTTCGTAGTACCCCATACCATTGGAGAGTTATATTTTATTTTTGAATATCTATTCCCTAATTATAGGATAGGATGAGAGGACACAAAATGTCTGCAAACAAACAAAAAAAAACATCTGTAAGAAAGAGTATGTTGGAACCATTAGGACAAACACAACTCTAAAAGCCTTATCAATACAAAGAAACTGCTTGTAAAATAAGAAAGATGTGGGAAAACACAACTGAAAACAAGAACATGTATAGTAGGAGATGAAAATATTGTCAACTGTTTATTAAAATAAAATAAAAATAATAAATACATAAATTATGATTGAACATGTACATCGACAGAGGAAATTAAGCCATTTGTACAATAAAATTACGAAACGAACACGTATCACTAATCAATATGCCAAAGGCAATTACAAAATCCTTATCAATTCAAACAAACTGTTTTCAACTATCAAAGAAACCGGAGAAAACGTCTACAAAGAAAGGGTATGTTGGAACATTAGGGCCTCATAATAGGTTTTATCAATAAATCATGATTGAACATATTATGTAAATAGGGGAAAAGAAATCATTTAAAAATAAAAAAACATGAAACACTAGATCTATTGCTAAACAATATTACAAAGACAACCTAAACACTTCAACAAACTGATTACAAACAATCAAAGAAATGTCAAAACTTATGATTGAACATATCCAGTAGCCAGAGGAAATTAAATAATTATTTCATTAAAAATCTGAAATGTATACCTTCAATATGATACTGACAACTCTAGAAACTTTAAAAATTCAAACAAACTGTTTATCAGCTATCAAATAAATAGGAGAAAAGTCTACAAAAATGTACAAACAAATGACAAGTACATCTTAACAAGACATACAAAATGTACAAATTGATAGAATATTTGATTTAATACAAGTATTGTGGAATGTGAGAGCCTCAGAATAGCTTTTATCAATAAAACATGATTGAACATATCCTGTTAACAGAGGAAAATAAATCATTTATACATTAAAATATGAAACACTATATCTATTGCTAAACTCTATTACAAAGGCAACCTAAACATATACAGTACAGAGAGGAAATTAAGTAATTAATTATTCTGAAAATCTGAAATGTAGCTATAAGATGGATAGGTAGATGATGAAAAGGAATGGAAATTTGAGCTATTAGTTTGCCAAGGGTTCGTCTTTTAAGCCTTGTAGATACGTATCACCCACAAAATATGATTCAACACGAACATTCATATGACAAGTACACCTTAACAAGAAACACAAATTGCCAAAATTGGTAAAAAACGACGATTTAATTAAGTATTGTGGAACTTGAGAGCCTCAGAATAAGTTATATCAATAAATCATTATTGAACATATCCTATTAACATAGGAAAATTTAATTTATACATTAAAATGTTAAACATTATATCTATTGCTAAACAATATTAGAAAGGCACCCTAAACACTTCAAAAAAAATTTATTATAAATAGTCAAAGAAATTGCAAAAATTATGATTGAACATATCCAGTCGCGAGAGGAAATGAAATCATTAATACACTCATTTAAATTCTGAAATGTATACCGTTCAGAAAACTTAAAAAATCTCTAACATAGGTAAATATTAGGACAAACGCAACTCTAAAACATTTGTCAGTTTCAACAATATGGTTGTAAACTAACAAAGAAATAAGAAGTATAGAATATATCTAGATGGAGAGGAAAATAAAGACATTTGCTCATAAAAATTACGGGACAATCTTACAAAGTCCTCTTCAAGACTTGTAGAAAAGTTCAGGATAGTTGAAATCCACAAAACTTGATTCACCACGTACACCCACATTACAAGGACAACGTAACAAGTCATACAAGCTGTCAAAATTGATAAAATCGGTGATCTAATATAAGTATTGTAGAACATAATCCAATCGACAGAGAAAACAAAATCATTAATTCATTTTAAATACGAATTATTTACCTATTACTAAACAATATGACAGTTGCAACTGTAGAAACCTTAACAACTCAAACAAACGATTGTAAACTATTATAGAAATTCGAAAATTCATCTTTGAACAAAAGGAATGTATAAAACATGTCTAGCTATGGAGGAAACTAAAGTCATTTATGCATTAAGAATACAAAGATTATGACAAGTACATCTTAACAAGACATGTAAACTATCAAAATAGGTAAAATAGGTGATCTAATACAAATATTTTGGAACGCGAGAGCCTCAGAAAAGGTTTTTATTAACACATCATGATTTAACATATCCTGTTACCAGAGGAAATGAAATCATTAATTCATTTTAAAAGTAAAATGTTTATCTATTACTAAAGAATATGACAGTGGCAACTCTAAAAAAACCTTAACAAACCAAACAAACTGGTTGTAAACTATTAAAAAATTACGAAAATTCATATTTAAACTAAGGGAATGTATAAAGCTTGTGTAGCTATGTAGGGCAATAAAGTCATTTACGCATGAAACAAATTTGAAAAGTGTTCACATATGAAAAAGACATCTCTACAAAGGCTTGTAGACAGGTTCAGAATAGATTACGTCAGCAAAAACATGATTTAACAAGTACAGCCGACAGAGAAAACGTAAGCATTTATGCATTTAAAGGTACATTTATATGTTAATGGCACCTTAAAGACATACAAATTGGCTGTAAACTAACAAAGAAATGTGACAAATCATCTTTAAACAAAAGTATGTATAAAGTATGTCTAGCTGTCGAAGAAAATTAAGTAATTTTTTGTATTAAACAATATGAACAGCGTACACATGTGACAAATGCATCCATACAAAGCAATGATTTATTTTAGAGATAGTAATCTAATACAGGCATATTGATACATGAGAGGCTCAGGATAGATGACTGCAAAACAAGTCCGGTCGATAAAGATATGAAATCGTTTATAGGCTATATTAAAAATGTGACAAATGTTTACCTAATACAAAACAATAGTACAAAGACCACTCTAAAAACATAAGGATGTAAAAGAAAACTATCTAATAAATAGGAAAAATCAACTGTAAACAAAGATAATATATAGAAAATGTTTAACAGGAGAGGAAAATAATGTTAATTGTGCATAAAAATGAAAATTACCTTAAAAATCCACAAATCATGATTGAACATATCCAATTGACAGAGGAAATGAAGTCATTTATACATTTAAAATGTGATATGTTTACCTAATTCTAAACAACAGTACAAAGGCTACTCCGATAGTCTTAACAATTCAAACAATGTTGATGTAAATTAAAAAAAAAGAAATGGGAAAAAGCATATTAAACAAAGATAATATTTAGAACATGTCTAGATGGAGAGGAAAATAATGTCAATTTTACATGAAAATTTAAAAATTATTAAATAAATTCACAAATCATGATTGAACACATCCAATTGACAGAGGAAATGAAGTCATTTATACATTTAAAATGTTTAATGTTTACCTAATTCTAAACAATAGTACAAAGGCTACTCCAATAGTCTTAACAATTCAAACAATGTGGATGTAAATTACAAAGAAGTAGGGAAAAAAGCATATTAAAGAAAGATAAAATTTAGAACATGTCTAGCTAGAGAAGAAATTAAGGTCAAGTTATGCATAAAAATTGGAAAAAATATGAAATAAATCCCCAACTTATGATTGAACATAACGTCAGCAAAATAATATGACAATGCCCACCTCAAAAAGACACAAGTTGATTGTAAAATATCAAACAGACCAATAAAAATGGTAATGTATATTTGCTATATTAGGCGTTTGATATAAACTGGAACATGATTAGTTGGTAGCCAAGGATGGTGTAAGGTTACAAGAATGTAAACGTAAACATGAATATGAACGTAAACGTGAATGTGAACGTAAACGTTAACGTGATCGTCAACGTCAACGTAAACGTAATCGTAAACGTAAACGTGAATGTGAACGTAAATGCAAACATGAACGTGAACGGATACCTTTAAATTGTGAAATATTTACCTATTACTAAACAATACAACAGAGGCAACTCTAATAGTCTTAAGAATTCAAACAATGTGGATGCAAATTAACAAAGAAATAGGGAAAATCATCTGTAAACAAAGGATGTAAATAGAATATGTCTAACTAGAGAGGCAAATAATATCAGTTGTGCACAAAAAATAAAAATTACGTAAAAATCCACAATTCGTGATAGAACAAACCCAATTGACAGAGGAAAAGAAGTCATTTATGCATTAAAAAATGTGAAATGAATACCTATTACTAAAGAATAGGACTAACTCAACCCTAAAAGTTTTATCAATTTAAATAATGTGACCGCTAATTAACAAAAGAAATAGAAAAACACAACTAAAAATAAACGGAATATATAGAACCTGTCTAGCAGGAGATGCAAATATTATCAATTGTGCATTGAAATGATGAAAAATTACTAAATTAATCCACAAATCCTTATTGAACATGTCCATCGACAGAGGAATTGAAGCCATACATGATTATGAAAAGTACACCTTTCACTAAACAAAATGACATAGGCTATTCCAAAAGACTTATCAATTCAAACAATCTTGTTGTCAACTATAAAGAAATAGGGAAAACATATTAAACAAAGAGATCATTTAGAACATGTCTAGGTATAGAGAAAAATAATGTCAATTGTGCATAAAAATTGAAAAAAAGCGAAATAAATCTATAACTTATGATTGAACTTCAACGCCTGCCAGGAAATAAAGAATTTGATACATTTAATTTGTGAAATTTTTACTTATTACTAAACAATACAACAGGGGCGACTATAATAGTCTGAACAATTCAAACAATGTGGATATAAATTAGCAAAGAAATAGGGAAAATCATCTGTAAACAAAGGAAGTATATAGAATAAGTTTAGTCAGAGAGGAAAATAATGTCAGTTGTGCATAAAAAATGATAATCACGTAAAAAAATGCACAAATCATGACTGAACACGTCCAATTGACAGAGGAAATGATGTAATTTCATTAAAATGTGAAATGTTTGCGTATTACTAAACAATAGGACACACGCAACTCTAGAAGCCTTAAAAATTCAAACAGTCAGGCTGCAAACAAAGGGAATATATAGAACGTGTCTAGCAGGAGATGAAAATATTATCAGTTGAGCTAAAAAAATGTAGAAAAATTACTAAATTATTCCACAAATCATGATTGAATATGTCCTTCGGCAGAGGAAATGAGGTGATTTATACATTTAAAATTACAAATAGTACACCTCTCACTAAAACAAAATGATATAGGCCATTCCAAAAGCCTTATCAATGCCAACAATCTTGTCAACTGTCAAAATAAGATTTAGATAGGTAAAACAGAGATCTGCATTAACATGAATTGAAATAAATAAACGGAATATTGATAACAAAGATCTATATATAGCGCTATATTTTAGGAGAGAGAGAGAAGGTGGTAATGTCATATGGCGCTGCACACTAGCAATGAACTATGGAAAACCTTTTGAGGATGAGGATTAATGGAGAGATGATTTAAAAACATATTTTCTTTCGAATCCAGCTGATGTTTCACCTCCTCTCTACTTTTTACTGTCTAATCGGTTCAGAACGTATTATGTCCAGTGAATCGGTTCAAAACGTATTATGTGTAAAATTAAAACTAAAATATAATGCTCATTAATTGAAAACCAATTTCAGATTTTGAGGATTCTGAAACATTACCTTAATATCTAAAATTTCACGTCTTAATGTTGCAGATATACTTCCTGGTTTGGGAGTAAATAGTTTTTCCTCTTTCCTGAAAAATGTTAATTTGTGCACTTAATACGTTTTGAAACGATGCTCCTCATTTGGTCAGCAGGTTCTGTTTTGCTTATTTTGAACTTAGGGGTGCATGGGGGTGCGTGAAATTCACTCTCTTGTTACGGAATGATTGATGGTTGATTATAAAGGCTTTAACGAATGGTGCCCGGGAATTTTATTTCCATCAAGTTTTCGATGGAAGGATAGAGGTGTTCCTTTGTCTTATTGAATGCACACTCCCGCAATGGTATCGGTATATTCGGAATTATTACTATGGTCTTAAATAGATTACTAGCTAATTTAATTTGCAATGCTAGGATGGAGGTCTATCTAGCCAAATCCTCTTGGGGTTGTGTGACGTCATATCATGGACTGGGTGACAAAAGGGCCTAACTGATGATATATCATGGCTCTGCACTAAATGTCAAATGTTAGGCCCCTAAAGCACAGTTGTTGGGTGGGATGGATCGTCACAATGCATGGCCTTCACCGCAGCGCTGGCTGGCTGCGCGGAGAATTTTGGGGAGGGGATGACTCTGGGGGTAGTGGTGGGAGCGACTATAGCTGCTATACCCCTACTGCCTTGTTTACTTTAAAGGTTCCCGCAAACGCAAATCAACAGACAGAATAGTTGAATGGTGTGGATGTCGTCTATTCGGAAATCTTTCTCTGTAGAGCTCAGCTGCTATTAAAGATTATCTCTTGCTTCTCCATAAGTAAGATGCATGTCAGCAAGTTCAGCAAAAGTGTAACCATTCTCCATTTTCTTTTCTTTAAATTAACTTCGAGATTTTGTACGTACTACGAGTAAAACCTTACTATTTACTTATTCTGAACACACTACACAGAATGATCAACTATGAAAAAATGACGATCGATACCTTGCAACACTGAGGGAAAGAAAAGACAAACGAAACATTTTTGTTAGTTCTGGAATTAGGAATAAAAACATAATGCAGTGGCGGGCAATCATGTGATTAGTCAGTAAATTTTGCAGAATATGAAAATTCTAAATTATGATATAGCTGTTGATGAATTATTAAGAATCAGGTTTTTATCGATCGCTAAGAAGGCATGAAGTCAATTTAATGAAAATTTTAACCCTATTTCGCTCCATTATTGACTTATGAGCACCAAATTTTAAGGACTTTAATGCCCTGTAGCATACACATTTTACGTCATAGAGCAAAAATGTCCTAATAAAAGTTGCTTGTCTATGTCCCATCTATACACAGGTAAAATATTTCGGTGTTATTCATTAACACCCTGTATATTGTGCTTACATCACTTCATTTTTACGACAAATATGTTTGCTAGGATAATTCAGTAAACAATGCTTGCAATCATTTCTATTCAAAGGAATAGTTAAGATGATTATATGTCATGGAAGTCTAAAGTAAGTACGCAGTCTAACATGGTATTTGATCTAATTTACATCCCAGTCTGAAAACATGGCTCAGAAACTACGATCAGATATTGGCAGTGATTTGATAAATGCATTGGCAGGCCTTCGAAGTAGAAACGGAAACGAAATGATAAATAAGAAGAAATAAGGCAGAAACAATAATCCTGACTTACTTTCAATCAATCAGCTGACTGATCAAGTTACAATAAATATAATAATGTCAGTGATTTGATTTTATGAGTAATGAGCATATCTCTATAAAACAATACATTGTTGACAAATAAACATTACCATTATCTGTAATATTATAACTAGTATTATATTAGGGTGTTGTACTTAAGGCTGAGAGGAATTTCCCCACAAGCTTGAAAATGGAGATAGTATCTTGTTTTACTTCTGCACAGTGAAGTTAGCGGTATGTAAAGAGTCCTCATTCCTGTGGTTTGGAATCGGGCCAAATATGCCACTATTTTCTGTATCAAACAAAAGCAGATACTGTAATATAAATGCTGCTAGAAAATAAATTCGCGTGTAATAATCAGGAGCTACATAACATTCAGAAAGAATTAGACAGTATCATCCCCATGCGGTAATACAGTGTTCCACCTAATGCACCGAATTTGTATTCCGTAATTACTTTGGGTAACTTTGTGATACGTAAGAGGACATTTGTGCAATGTGCAAATCCTTGTTTCTTTGCTTTCATTTTTATGCGTGCTATTCATTATAAATTATTAAGTTATGTAAAATTAAAGTCAAGTATAATGATTACTTGACCGCCGGCAAGGTCTTGTGGTTAGCGTCGTTGACTACAGATCCGTCGGCCCGGGTTCGATCCCCGGTATCTCCTCGGATTTTTCTGAGGTAGGGAGGTCTGGTAGGGGTGCACCCAGCCTCGTGATTCAAATTGAGGAGCTACTTGATCGAGAAGTAGCGTCTCCGGTCATGAAAACCACCATTAACGGCCGTGGGTGTCGGCATGTTGACCACATGCCCCCCAATCCTGCCATCTGCCTACGATAGATGACGCAGCGGTCTGGTGGTAGTCCCTCCAGGGATGTAGCACCACGAAGTTTAGTTTTTTTATAATAATTACTTAACAGTTATAATGGAAACAAGTATTACTGAGGTAAACCCGTAAGATGTACTTCCTCATTTGACCAATGCCCAGAAATACTCTTTTACAGTCACATATGAAATGCTTAAAACACATGCACATTGAAAAGTAATAAGAATTCTTTACAAACCTCTATATTGTTGGGGCCCCGAGCTGTTATGGATCGTTATAGATTGGTGGTTTTATTTAAAGATGGCTAACTAATTTTTATAGCACTGCGGATTTATTAGGTATGAGAAAATAAAGCCTTCCTGAAAAGTCTAACTAATATTTGACTTCACTCGCGCTGTGGGTTTTCTCGACGCACTTCCACTCACCTTGTCATAGCTGTAACAAATAATGATTAGCAACATGCTCTTTAAGTAATAAAATAATTATGTTAATTATTTGTGGTTTATTAATAAGCAAAATTACAAATGTTAATTATTTCGTTAAAATAAGTAACTTTGTTTCTCCACCATTTCAACCTCAATTTCGGAAAAAGTAATTACAATTTCGGAAAAAGTAATTTCAATTTCGGAAAAAGTAAATTCAATTTCGGAAAAGGTAATTTCAATTTCGGAAAAAGTAACTTCAATTTCGGAAATACGAGGGCTATTTCTTAAACCTCCGATGGGGCATAAAATGAAAACCACAGTGAAAATCAAAACTGTTTTATTTGGAACATTTAGGTACAACTTCTAGCTACTTCTCTACCTAGTCGCGCCCCGATTGAGACATTTGTTGAAGCGTGGTGCAATTTTCAAGTACCCTTTTCATAGAAGCTTGCTGCCAGCCTATTGAAGAGGGTACTTGAAAGTTGCACCACACTTCAACAAATGTCTCAATCGGAGCGCGACTAGGTAGAGAAGTAGCTAGAACGTGTACCTAAATGTTCCAAATAAAACAGTTTTGATTTTCACTGTGGTTTTCATTTTATACCCCCTAATTTTTTAAAAAATAGCCCTCGTATTTCCGAAATTGAAGTTACTTTTTCCGAAATTGAAATTACTTTTTCCGAAATTGAATTTACTTTTTCCGAAATTGAAATTACTTTTCCGAAATTGAAATTACCTTTTCCGAACTTGAGGTTGAAAAGGTGTGGTCTTAAAACTACAAAGTCATTTTAATTAAACTTTCAAATAAAAGTTGTTAAAGTGTTTAATGGGTAAAATAATAAAGTATTAATCTACATAACAAATGGAAAAATTGTATTTTAACTACTAATACATATTGTGGCAAAAATTTAAACTAATAAATCAACAAATTTAACAAACAAAATTTGTTTCCTAAAAGCTAACATTAACTAACAAAATGCTTAAGAAACCGATATTTCTTAATTACATGAGATTTTGTATAAATATACATTTTAATTACTAATAAATTTTATCTTGGATTTAACTTAATAAGTAACAATAGAAACCAAAGGTTACAAAATATTTAACTTCAAAATATGTTAATATTTCGCTTTCCAACGAGGTACTAATATTTTCATATAAATTTCAACTCATGAATTTTATATGGTAAAACTAAACTTTTCGTACTCTGTTCACATGTTTTGAAAATTATAAAGTATATTCTTTTGTATATTTAAAAAAATACAAATTACGTTACTTCCTCCAAACTTGTGATTTATTTACTTTAAATTTACCTTCATTTTCTAAAAATAAAAATCCTACTTTTTTGCCTGAACCATTCGCTAAAGTAGCGAGAATACCTATCTTCGTATACATTTTAACACATAAAATTTATACGGAAAACAAGTGGCAAAATTATTGACTGTTGTGCTTCAGTTTCTTTAAAATAAAAATCCTCAATATGTTCAAAATAAACTAATTATTTTGAATAATTTCTTTATATTAATTTTGGCGTTTCTTACTATTTCAAACAAAAATAGTAATAACTGCACAAAATAAAATGTCAATGTCGCCTTTTTATAATTCACATTCTAGGTGTGAATTATCTTCGTTGTACTAACGAGTAAATACTAGTATTGACATGCTTTACAAAAAGGCTAACTTCAATGAAAATCCTTTTTACATGAAAGCATGGGTTACTTCACCCGTTTTACTGCAAAAATATCTTCACTCGGAGGGTAAAGCCTACCCTCGTGATGATCATATTTTCATATGTTAATTTAAAATCATGTAGGAAAATATGAACATCACTTGAGGATTTCATTTTCTATGAAATCTCTAACTTGAATTTGAAATAAAAATTCTTCAAATAAGACGTATTTAAATATAAAATATGTATCCGACTATTTAAATGTTATAAGAAATCTGAGAACAAAGTCCATACATGCTATGAGCTTTTAATCTTTAATTAACGTAAATATAGTACTGAACTATATTTTTGGAGGCTGAAAATAACGTTACATAGTTATTTGACTTTTGCATTCGCTATCGCTTAGCGAGTTTTCTAACCGTCGCATAGTCTACATCACATGCGGATTATGCGGATTACGTAGGAAATAAGGGAACCTTTTTCTAACTTTCGCTATCTCTTGGCGAATTTATCTACCATCGCAAAAATCTACAACACATGAGGATTTTTGCGGAACACTTAAGTAAAAATACTAAGATCAGTACTTACAGATTGTTGTGTTCGTTGTACAGGAATTTTCCTTAAACCAAAGATCCACGTTTGATTCCATCTTGAATTTTAAGAATCACACAAAAACAACAACAAAGAAAAGACAAAGTCGTCCCACACTCTCCTGTCCTTTCTTCAGACTCTTCAATCTTGCTCTTCGCAAGTCGTAAAATCTCCGATCGCGAATATAATTCTAAGAGCTAATCATATATTTCTCCAATCAAACATCACAGCTAAATTAAAAACACGCGAATTAAATGTTACCTTTGTCAGCGGATGACATACGGGTTGCTACCCTTCAGGGGCTAAGAAAATCCAGAATCGCATTTCGCATAGGCACTGAAGTCAACTATCTGATACTACTAGCTGATACTGCTAGCTTGCAATTTCCTCAAGATAAAGTTTCTCTCATCCTCTAGTTATATGTAAAATTGTAACTGGTTCATGGCTTAAATAAGTACAATTCTAAATCAATTATTTGCATATTTTAATTTCTTAAAGCCTCATTTCCCGGGACCCAACAATATCACACGCATCCCATGAGAGACTACAAGTTTTCATCGATAGAATTTATCTGATGAAACTCGTAACCTCGAATGGAATTTGTTTAGACTTTTCCAGAAAAAGTGTAACTCATTATATAAATATAAATAAATTAACTTTCTTACCTGTGTTATTAAAATCAAATCACTATTGTGTCAAGAAGAAGGACGTAACGATGCAAATCAAATCTGTGCAATCGTATATTCTCTAAAATCTGTCAAAGATGTGACAAACACCTCTCTAAGAGACCGAATCAGAATGATCAATGCACATTTAAATAGTTTTAAATTCCAAATAGTTTTGCCCAGAGAAGTGTCGTATCCATAGTATAAGCTGCAAGCATTTATAAGATACCGCGATCAGTCGATATCCGAAGCATTGTTAAGTGTTATTGGTCAATTGATAAAAGGAACATGAAAATCCGGTAGAAGGAAAATTGAGATACTGCATAATTTCAAGGAGATAGGAAACAATGGAGAGTTACAAGATGAGGGAGGATAAGAGAGGAATTTCACCCATGGTAGTATAAGGCACAAATACTAGTAATTTAATTATTCTTTAAAATGCTGTACAATATTTACGCTCAATAATTAAAACTTATTAAAAAGTAATGAATTACTCCTTTGATCGAACTATATCAAAGCTAAAGCTAAGGGCGAGGGATTCTAAAAGAATAATAAATGAAATTCAGAAAGGAAACAGCTGAAGTGTTCTCTTAGAAGCTTGCTTTGTAGCTACCTGACGTGATTGGAGAGATAACAATTCACATTAACATTAACAAACCGTATACATCGGAATAGAATTTTCATAAATATGGTAATGTAATTTAGACTAAGAGAAGGAAATTGAAGTAGGCTATAGCGGCTCTCCCTCGTGATATAAGACAAGAACAAGCCCACTAATCCAGCAACACTGCTTGCACATAACAGCGATTCCATATAAGATTCAATTATTTTTTATTATTCTTTTCATGTATTATTCAAAGTAATTTCTCATATTGAAAAGGCGTAACACATTCATCACAATAAGGAGTGTTACAGTAGTAGGATTTTATAACAATTTTAACAATGGCATTACCTGCCATGTACTCAACATCCTTACTGCTATAGCTTTCTAGTTACAATGGAGATGTAGATGCTTCCAGTTTGTTTTACAGGCGCTTACATAAAATGAAAATTCTTTTTATTGAATGGCACACAGTACTAATATTCTTTTTCAAAACAAACAAACAAACAAACAGTGAATCTAGGAACCCACGTCTTGTAGTCCTCGACCAGGTTTGAATGCGCACCACCAAGGCCTGTCCTGTACCTACATTACATAATCAAATACATTTAGAAAAAAGTTAATACATTTAAGAGAAACCCAAACTTGAACTGTGGAATGTCAAGTTAGTGTTGAATAATATTATGTTGTTTTTGACCATTCAATTCATAAGCCCTTGTCGGACTTTAAAGAAAGCGGTTGAATACAATACACTACAGTACAATCTTTATTGATAATTTAAGTTGCATAACAATGGGCCTGGTCAATATACTTGTAATTATTTCAGTTTTGTTGAGCCTGTAAAACGGTATATCCTTACTGTTGTTACCGGGCTGCAGAGAGAAGCAAGGATGAGGAACATCATCATTTTCGGATTAGAGGAAAGCCACCAAGAGAGAAGACGGGACACTTGTGGACAGGTGCTTAATCTTTTTACCAAGGAACTTCAAATGGAACTTTCCGAACTTCATTTTGATAATGTGTTCCGTCTAGGAAAAGGAAAGAACCGACCAATATTAGTGAAGTTTACTAGTGTGTTAACTAAAGGCATGGTGTTGAGCAGGACTAAGATGCTGAGAGGGACGGGAGTGAGGTTTGCGCAAGATTACAGCATAGAAGTACGGGCCAAAAGAAAGAAACTACTCCCTTACATGATAAAGGCTCGTAACGAAGGGAAATTTGCTGTGCTAGTGAAGGACAGGCTTCGTATAGACCAGAAGGTCCTTGACATTGACTACTGCAGAAAAAACATAACTTTGACCAGGGAAGCAAACGGCAAAGGGCTCGCGCCAAATAGGCATAGTAACAGGGACTCAAATTATAATAAATCAATAGAAGTGAATGCAGCAAGCACGACGATCCAGGAAACGAGGAGACAGAACAGCGAAACGCTTATACAGCACACACGGCCTGACAACACGAGTTCATCGCACCAGGAGAGGAATTACTCCACATCAGCGGTTAGCAGCACACGAGACCAGCGAAAAGAGGAAGCGGCAGAGAAAAGCGATGACGTAAGACATATAGAGAGGGCACAAGAGGAAGCTGAGGACATCCCATCACCTCGCGACAGTTCGGTCCCTCTGCGTTGAGGACGGTCAAGAAGTGTTAATCAGTCACATAATTTAAGAAACTGGTTCACTGTTTCGGATGCTCTATCAAATAAAACGAAAAAATAGGTTCAGTGCTTCCAGAATTGGTCTAGGGGTGATTTTCTCAGGTGTAAGGGTGCTAAAATAAATGTATAATGTGAAATACGGAGAAGGATGCTATAGGCAAAGATAGACTAATCCCCCGGTCATGAAAGAGTAAAGATGCCGTAAAGGTAGAATTTAATCCTTTTAGGGCATATAATTTGTTGAACAGGGCTTATGCTAGGATCAGAGTGTGCAAGGTAAGTAAGTGTATACAATTAAGGTAAATAAGTCACGTGTCGACAAGAGGTGCATGCTACTGATATTCTACACAAGATCCCAAATAGGACCTAAATAAAGAGTGATATAAAAAGGAGAACAACATTTAAACTCCTTAGTAGTAACTTTTTACTCCACTAATGTGTAGCACATATGAGGGTAATTATATGTTACCACAGTATAAACATCAATCTCAGTTGCAATATTATGAGAGACCAGTCAGCTGAATAGGATCGGTTAACTGCAAAGTCAGCATGCGTGAATGGAGTAATGTCATGTTATTGAACTTGAGAAACAATAAGCATATTATTTTAATCCACCAAGCTTGCAATGTATATAGGAAAAATTGTCTGTACAGAGTACTTCACTTGGCAATAAATCTAGTGTAATGCCAAGGAGGTAAATGGGTTGATACAAGAATAAATTACAATTACAATTACTGTTGTTACCTATACAGTGAAACCTTCGCAAATCTATATTTGTGAACCCTAGCAGATTGTATTGTTAGTGGGCCGTGATATAACATATAATAGGAAGATTGCATGAAAACACTCTGACTATAGCTACTTTACACCCACACACTGAAAAATTATAATTCGGTTTAACATCAAGCTTTGAGGGGAGATGTATGCGGTTGGAGTCAAAAAATCAAATTTCTGTTTATTAGCTTATAAATTAGTTTGACATCATAACAATATAATCCTAAAGTTTCAGATTTAAATTCTATCTAGAAATGTGTTAAAATTGTGTTTGTTTAAAGGATTGCACTGGGTTACGCCCACTTTCTGTCAGAGAGCATTTCCAAGTTTCTACTTTTTTTTCCTATTTGGGCGGGCAGATCTTCCAGAAAGCTTTGATACCTGTTCAAGATATGCGTGTTCGGTTTGTAAACATATATGCTACAAGCTTATTACAGTTTTTGCTTGGAATTTAAGTTTTTCTAGTGGGAATTTCAGTTGGTGCTTCTTGTATAATTGTCAAAATGCCAAGATAGCGTCTAAAAGCTTACAGAAGAGTTACTAAAAGCCGTGTAGAAAGTCTTAAGAAAATTTCTGATGAAACAAGTGGCAGTAATTCAACAAAAAAACTTGAAACAAAATGCTTCAATCAAAAAGTTGGCACGGGAATTTCAGGTGATGTAGATGCAGAAACACAAGAAGTTAGTGGCTTCAGATTAATATATATATATATATATATATATATATATATTAAGATTTTAAATGAAATTGTCAATTCCTCTTGTATATGTGTGGATGCAAACTTTGTAACTTTATGATAAACCAAGTGAAGAAAAAGTTGGTATTGTGACAAAGATGCATTTCTATTGTGAGAACTGTAAAAGTGACAACATATTCACAACATCTACAATTATAAACAATATTTATGAAGGTAATATTAGGTTATGTTATGCTATGAGGTGTGTGGGAATTTGAAGGGAAGAGACCAATTTATTTTGTGGACTAATGAGCATGCCCTCACCTCCAAGCAGGTACACAAGTTTGAACAATCGTCTTATGAATGCAGAAATAGTATGGTAAATGCAGCTAGTGAAGCCATAAACATGAACACTGAAATAAATGGAGAATCAGACAAATCTTTTGATACTCATATAGTGATAATACTTGGATGAAGAGGGGTCTTACATCTTTGTATGGTGTTTCATTAGTTACATAATGTTCCCAATTTTCTTTTTTAGTTTTCCGAAACTTACATTTTCATTAGGTAAGGTACATGTTTCTCCAAAATTATATAAGGTATTGCACTGAAACTTTGCACAGTTGTTCTTGATACAATAATACAGTTTACTGTGGAACAGAATTTTAATGAATCTTATAGAAGGTAAGATACTAAGAAATATGTGTGATAAAAATGATCTAAAAAAATTTCAAATTAATAAAATATTTTTAGAAACAAAACTAAGACCCCTAAAGAAATTCTGTTCCACAACGTTTCTCATTTATCTGAATGTAGTGTCTGAAAAAATCTTTAAAGGATTGCTTCAGTAGTTTTCAAGAAACATGTACCTTAGTGTGATAGTATATTTTAAATATTGTAATTAGCATAAATTAAGTAAAAATCAATTAAATGTTTCCAACCTTCATGGACTTATTCTGTAGACACATTTCTAACTGGATGCAAAATTTGGTAAAGATATCTCAAACAGAAGTGAAGTTATGTTAAAATTTGTACGAGGCTGCATTACTGCATACGTCCCCCCTTGATGCGTATGCCAGAAATTACAAACTCGTAGACAAGCAAATTCACTACAGATGCTGTGCATGTAGCAACATAATTTACTGTAAGTATTTGGCTAAATGCAGGATGATTTTACCCTCAGTTACCCTCTTTTACCCCTCTTACTGAATCTGTCACTTCTTTAATTTTTCAGAAATGCAACCTTTTTCAGACCCTAAAATAATATTGATCGGTGTGAAGGACGTAATTCGGATCAGACACTATCAATGGGGCTAAGCGACAGGTTTGCAATAACAATACTGTACAAGAAAATATGGTTTAAACAAGCTGTTTTTATAGTAACTTCATCGTTGTAGTGAGTTGCATTTAACATTATAAAGATGGTAAATTTGCCAGGGTTGTAGAAAAATACTGCTAAATGCGGGTTTATCGTTATACAGAAGATGTTTGACCGTATTTCATATTTTCATAAACCTTATTCTGCAATTCTACATGAAATTTGAATGTTTCTTCAAATTTCTTTATCTTTGTACTGCTACATGTTATAGGATACATTATCGTCACGTGACACAGAAATATAGCCACAACCCACCTCACCTGCTGAGGTAAATGTGACCTGGGAGACAAATTTTGTATAATTGCCTGCGCTATTAATTCAGAGGGTTACTCAACTGTACAGACCACGCCATTTAGCTCTGTAGCATGCGTACATCTTACAATTTCGTGAAGCTTTTCGTGAACTCTTAACCCGTCATTGGTTGTACCTATGACCAAAATAATGCTCAATGACATGTTTAACGAAGTAGACTTCATTGTAGCACCACTATATGAGTTCTATCCTTCTGTTGTCAGTCTAGAGCAGGGGAAGTCAACTACGTCTGGTGATGACGTTTGTGGAGCAAGAGCATGCGGATCGCATGTGTGTGACGTCAGCAAGAGCGCACGGTAGTAGGGGTGTTTAGAGTACGCTAGATTTAGGTACTAGAGGACCTATTCACTTTAGCTCTGTGGGTAGAACAACTTCTGGTTGGAAATACGGAGCATTTTTCAAAGTTAATGCAAGATGCGATCCTGATAGTGTTCTCTCTGCAGAACATGTGTTAGTTCTGCAAAACATTCTTCTTCAGTTCGAATCGAGGTTTCAGGATGTGGAAAACCTTTCTCCAATATTTAAACTTTTTGCTACCCCATATTTAGTTAATGTCAAAGACGTTCCTTGCCCGTATCAGTTGGAACTGCTAAACTTACAATGCGACGATCTGTTAAAGGACAAATACGAACGTAAAGTGGTCTTGGGTAACTTTTACAGAAATTTCTCTGAAACCAGATTCCCGAAACTTGCCGCACGAATATTATGTAATTTTGGATCGACATATGTGGCCGAACAATTTTTTTCACTAATGAAATGTGCAAAGCTTAAATCAAGAAGTACATTGTCAAATCACAATCTAAATGTAGTCTTCGATTAAATATTGCTCAAACATTACGTCCCAACATTGATAAACTTGTTAAAGAAAAAAGAGACAGGAAAGTCAGAAAATTGTTACTGTAATCTTGTATCATCTAAGGTGCAGACGAGCTTGTATGGTAATTAATTCAGTTCATTTTTTTAATTATTTTTATAGTAGTGAATTATGTTAATTCAAATGATAGTATTGTCTATTTTTGTCAAAGAACATAGATTTTGTGGAAAGGCAATTGTTCTCACAGAATAGAAAAATAGAATCATTTATAATATGTTAAACTACTGTGCTGTAATTAACCGATAAACTATCAAGAAAATCGATTGATGTTTCATTAACTCGGAAACACGTATTACGTAAGTTCTAACCCCCTAAATTCCCCCTGCCCGCAATACTAATACCCCTCTCTTCCCCCCTGTTCACTGATGCCTACATTTCACATACTCCTCGCAGAGGTACAACGCGAGCAGTGAGAGCAGAAAGCAGTGACGTCACAGAGCAACCTTCTGTCTTCCCCTGGTCTAGAGACATCTGCAGCTGAGTGAGAGAAGTGTCCTTTGAATTGAGCAAATCTCTTTCTGTGTGTCCAGGGTATGTATATTTCACATTAAATGCTTAATTGAGCACTTGGCCTATTCTCTTGATTATTAAGCTTTTACGTGCCAATGTTCCCATTAAATAATTACAATCTTCTGGTATTTTGGATGTAATGTTGCACTGTTTTTGTTTTCTCTGTTAAATAAGAGTGTTTATTTATTTTCATTAATATTTATTTTGCGTTTTCGACAATAGTTTAGCGAGAGGAGAACTTAAAAGTAAGCCAACTTTGCGAACTTCGACATTACAAAGCCATTATATTTTATTAGCTCTAAGATCATCTTTTTCCCTAATGTTAGTAAGTGAAATGACAGTGTACAATACAGTCATTACATTATAAGCCTTATAGGTGGTTTCTGATTGTTCTTTGGCAGCATGGAGCTATGTTTATTGCAATTTTCCCAAATGGGAACAGCTTCGCATAAACTATAAACTCAGGCAATAAAACATATTTCCCTACCACGTGGTACAGCCACCATTCATATAAGATGTTTACAAAGATTAAACCAATTCGTTTTGGGTTCGAAATCTGAATACTTTTTTCAAGTGATGGATGTCCTTATGCCATGAAAGTCTATCAAGCGAAGGAGGGCGATCAAAGACACCAGTTGGGACGAAGTTTGGATATTTTCTTTACCTCTTGCACATTATTGAAAAAGCTGAAAAACAAGGGGTCCATAGTAACTGGCACAGTAAAATTGATGTTTACTTACTTCCACATGCGATAGGAACTTGAAATTTGGCAAACTTATATCTTTAGCTATGTTTAAATTCCAAAGAGATGAAACTTTTTTTTTTACCTTTTATCGCTCAAAAATTTTTACTGCGTATTTATAGGCTTTCGGTTGGTCTTTTGAAAAGGTAAAAGAATATTGTTGACGCCAGGAATTTTAATATTACGGTTATTAGGCCTACACTTATTCTTTCACATATGTTGATCAAATTTTCTCAAGGAACCGTGGTCTAAAACTTGAGTTTGTTTAAACATGGCCTATTATCTCCAGCTGGCCCTTTGTTATATCACTTTAGTTTATTTTATTTCAATAATAATTACTGTCATTGCAAATTAATACTTATTTTTGTTCTTCTCCTCCTCTTCTTTTTTATCTGAGTATTACCTCCCCGGTGTAGGGACGTTTACAGTCCTCATACGACCACGACCTTTTGTCGGAGGGAGTTTCTAAAGGATCACATACATACTTCTTCGAGCAGACATGGACACACCAGTCACACGCACTCCTTCCGAACAAGGCTTGTATGGGATGAAGGTGATAATGACCGACCAAACGATATCCAGAGAACACAAAGGCCTAATGTGTGGAAAAACCCACTTGCGAAACTTGTTCCGGTCAGGAATTCAACCCGGGATCGTTTCGTTTTCTTTGATGGCACTGTGGAGGAACGGATTTAGCTTGCAGTACTTCCTGACGTGGCAGTGTCACAACTCAGAACCAGAGCTAATTATGTCGAATTGTTTTTTCAGCACGATGAAGCCTCGACATTATGCTTTGACAGTACCCAAACCTTTCCATAGCGTTGCAACAGTGGTCCAAAATGCAAATTTTGTTCATCCTTGTAAATTTGCAAACATACCCCAGTATCACGAATGGAACTTTATCGTATGACTTTTTTTCTTTTTTCCCTTGTTTTCAACTTTCCTTGTTTTCCATTTTTATTGTTTTTCCTTTTCCCTTCCTTCCTCTTTCCCTAATTACACACAAACACCTATGCCCGAGGCGGGACTTGAACACACACCACGAATCTAGCTACCACGGCTAAGGAAACAAAGCCTCAAAGTTGAATAAAGGCCTGTTGACTTCGGTCAGGATGCTGTTTATTTCTCAATAAGTTTAGTCAGAGCGTGGTAGCAAGTGTGAACAAGTGGATGGTTCTATTCTTACTGAATAGTTTATTGTAAGATATGTGAAACTTCTTGATGTAATAATTTATAGATTTTAATTTTATAGATTTAAAGATTTGTGTCTTTGACATATTAAATTGCATTCTTCTCGGATAATAAGTACATACAAATTATTCAACTTAAAACATAATCAGGTAAATTGATATAACTAAGTGCCAGAATGCTTTTGTTTAATCAGTGATAATTGCAATTATAATAGGCCTGTGCAGAAGAGAAGTAATTTTCGTTATAGATCCCCGAGTTAAGCTGCATCGATTCATTAAGCAAGGCTTACGGAAGAACGAAAGTCTATAGTTTGATTATTAACATTAATTGATACTCGTATATACTGATATAAGAAATTCTTAAAATATGTCAATATTTAACAAAAAGCCTGGCAAGAACATTAATGATGTAAGTGTATGCCTAGGATTCGCCAATATGTTTGTTCGACTTTTAAAGCAGCCGTATGGGTTATGAATGAATTAAATTCAAACTGAAATCAATCTTTCAGGAATTTCATTAAGTCTATTGCTTGCACAGGAGCGTCTAAACTGAAAAATACATTATAACTATAACGTAGAAATCGGTAGCCGTACATTTCAATAGAATGCACAATATTAATTCAACAGCAGCTGCGTTTAGTTATTAAATGGCTAGAAGTTCTTGAACTATTTTATTTATATTTATTTTGATAAGCATATGTGAAGGAATAAGTGGGATAACAACAGAACAAAATTACAACGAATGCCTCATATCTAAAGTCAAGCGTGATATAATAAATTTACAAACACCTGACTGCATAGGAGTTAAGGCCTTCAGTGATTAGTAACGCGGCATTGTAGTATAGTGATGATTTCCAATTTAAAAGCATGACCATAATTAGTCATTACTCCGTTACCGGTCAACTGATTTAGTTCAAAATAAATAGGATTCTTGACATTGATGTTGTAAATAGGTATACCAAGTTTCATGAAAATCAGATAAAGCATGTTTTAGTTATCGCACATACAGGAATATGGACAGACAGACAGACCGACAGACTGGCATTTAAGAACTAATGAAAAATATATCCGATTACAACGATCAAAACTACTATATTACAATACTCCAATTAATGAGCTGTAAGAGGCATTCAACTAGTAGCCTACGCAACCTTAGTCTTTTTCAAGATAACCAAGAAATTAAAATGCAGGTTATTTTTGTTAAAAGCAGAACATCCAATCAGTACACTGCAATAAACAGTGGTAAACAGCAATAAACTCATCTGAAGAAATATGTGATGTTTAGTTAACCAATGTTAAGTAATTTATTTAATAGGCCGTAAAGATGGTCCAAATCTCCATTCTTTGTAGGAAAAAAATACTATTTTTCATTTATTTGCAGCAAATTAAACTATCTACCCTAATTAAAACATATTCTGCAAGTTTACAACCAATCCTGATTGACATGTTTTCTAATTTTCAGAGCCCTACGGCACTCCTGTCTTAAATTACGCGCCATATTAGTTTAAGAACCTGCATTCACTTTGATTTTGAACATTCGTGTTGTCTGCATAATCAACTTCTGATTTTTCTAAATTACAGCATAATATGCATTAATTAGTAGTTGATAACTGTGGTCAGTGCGAATCCTTATTTAAAAAATTGGTGGATGGTGAAGTTCATACAGCTTTCATTTTGGTCGATTTAAAGACTGAATTAATCACTGAATGATCTGTAAACACTTCAGTACTTGAATTCGTGATCGTGCAGCGACAATAACTTAATGGATAAGAAACGTACACGGGTATTATGTTGATTACTTAGGCAATGCAACTTTACATCAGATGGGATGGAGTTCAAAAAGTGGAACAGATTCTTAAATATGATGTGATTTTCAGCTCTTGCAAGTGCCGTACGCTCTAAAAGTTAGAAACCATGTTAATTAGGATTGCTTGTTGTAGGTTTAGGTGGCCGGTACGCAGAATACAAAACTCTGAGTCTACCATGATTGACTTTCTTTCATTCTTTCTCTAAGTTTTACCTCTCCCTTTTAGGATTTATGCGACCCAAGCCGCCCGGGCCCATGATTGACTTCAAAATCCAAAATTGGAAAATAAGCTCAAAGTTAGATAGAAAGCACAAATAAAGCCTACTACACAAACAGAATAAGGCGAAAATGAAAAGTAAAGGACAACCATAAAAGGAGAAAGGACTCTAGTATGTAGACTATATTTAAGGTTAGTTGCGATATGATACATCAACACTTACATACGTATACGATGTTTTTATTGATTGAAATACACTATACATGAAATTACAGACATTTTAAGCTGGTATTGTAAATTTTAAGACTTTTGTGCTTTGAGTTTGTATTAAAAGTGATAATTAAATCTATTTAAATAATATGTAGTTGGTGTGCCAAATAAAATACAGGCACTTTGGTGAAATACATAAACAGCTCTTACGGCTGAATAAAGGAAAGAGTGGAATTGGCTACGATAGTCCAAGATTCTGTAACATTATAAGAGCAGTATTACTTACTTACTCAATGGTGATAAACAATTCCTAAGCAAGCTAAAGGAATGTTATATATTTTATGCAACCGGAAAGTTCATTGCCGTGCTTACCTGCGCCCGCCATTCAACCCTATTCTGTACTAACTTCAACCATTCCTCGCAAATCCTACTTCTCTTAAATCTATCCTAATATTGTCCTCCCACTTACGTCTAGGTCTTCCAAGTGGCCTTTTCCCTTCGGGTCTCCATTAAATACTTTTGAGATATGTCTTTCCTCCCCTATGCATGCAAAATGTCCAGCCCATTTCATCATCCGTGATTTAATTACCCTTACTATATTTGGTGAAGAATGCAGGTTATGATGCTCGTCGTTATACAATTTTCTCCAGTCCCCATTTTCATCTCTTTTAGGCTAAAATATTTTCCTAATCAACCTGTTTTCGAACACTCTCAGATTATGTTCTTCCCGAAGAGTAACCGATCATGTCTCACATCCATATACTACAACCGGCAGGATAAGTGTCTTATACATTTTTATTTTCAGATTTCTGGACAGAAGACGAGAAGATAAGATTGATAAACTTCATATCCTTTTGTGGTAACTTAATGTACTTGTCTCAAATGTTCCACCTTAACCACAAAACAATTTAAGTTGCAGTAGATTAATCTGGATACACGGATTCTATTATATTATTAGCTATATTTTTTTATGTACACTTCGAAACACACAAGTCAAACTGACAATATTTAAAACTAGCAACTAATTGTCGCTTTGTCTATATATTTATATACATGTATTAATATTTTAAAAGCAATAAGTTTTAAAATGCTATTAAAATTTGTTATACCCTAAAAATAAAATACTTTACATGTTATAACACATTAAAAAAATTACTATTCAACAATGACAGCAACATTAGTGAAGATAAATTAGAAAACAGTGGAGTATATCAGCTAACTTGCAACGATTGTAAACAAATATATATAGGTCAAACAGGCAGATCTTTCAGACAGCGAATTCAGGAGCACATATCAGATTTCAAATACAACAGAAACAAGTCAGCTTATGCAAAACACTTAATTAATAACGGGCACCAAATTTTACCAATAGACAGTACTTTGAAGATTTTGCACATAGGCTACATAGGAAAGGCAAAAATATGATACGCTTGAAAATTTAGAAATATATAGACATAAAAACTATATAATAAATGAAAACTCAATTGACCATAACGAACTTTTGAACTGTACAGCGAACTTTACCCTCATCAGTTTCATAGAGCATCATCAGTATCAGGTTAATACTCATGAAGTTGGGAGGTCATCACGTAGCTTCTAATTCCCAGATTAGTTATTTATACATGTTAGGAAAGTCAAAGTTATATCACAATAATAAAATTTTACAATACCAATTTATTTCATTTTAAATATTTTAGGACTGAAGATGGCCAAATGAAGGACGAAATGCGCATCTCCATTAAGAAAGTTTGCAGATAGAATAGCTAGATACACGGCATCCAAAAAAGAGCATAGAAACAGTGACTTTGATATTAACTACGAATTATTCAGGATACACGTTTTAGTGAGACATATATGTTTAATCTAATAAGATATATTCAAGAAAAACAGTGTACAGTGATAATTACAGTAATTCACTTGAAAGTATTAGACTACTTGTAAAAAAGAATCTGGTTCTTATACATAATATCCTCAAGGCATAAACAGTGAACAGTGTGCAGTGTTATTTATGGGTAAATTACTGGAATGTATTTAGACCACTTGAAAGAAGAATTTGATTAATGGACATAGTAAGATATGAACATCTGACGTGACATAACACGTAAAGAATTTTATTTTTAGGGTATAACAAATTTTAATAGCATTTTAAAACTTATTGCTTTTAAAGTCTTAATATATATATACTAAGGCGACAATTAGTTGCTAGTTTTAAATATTGTCTGTTCACGTACGTGAACGGGTAGTAGTAAAAATATCATAATTTTATTTATTTAGTTAAATTTGTGAAATATAATTCAAAAAGATTTTCTACTAGATTAGCCTGGTACGCACGTCATCAAAGATTGGCTTCCTGTGTATGTATTCAGAGTGGTAAAATTACATTTTTTTTCTTCAGAACTTTCATTAGCAAGAATTAAAGAGTTAAATAAAATCAGGTAAACTGATATAACAAAGTGCCAGTATGCTTTTTAAATCAGTTATAATTGCAGTTATTTCACAATAATGTTCCTTCTGTTTATACAAATACAATATAGGATTTGTATTGTATATTTGTATTCTATTTGGTATAATTATAACAGTATTCATGTAGGGCTTACGGAAGAACAAAGGTCTAAAGTTTGATTCTTAACCTTAATTCATATTGGTATACACTGATATAATAAATTCTTAAAATATGTAAACATTTTACAAAATGCATTGACAATGAAATAGAACAGTAAACCAATAAGAAGAGGATAGTTCCACCTAGCGGAATGAAGTTTTGTTCTGAGTATAGGCTTATGCAATTTTAACGCAACGCAATAACTTTAAAGATAGTTTCTGTTCGTGAAATAACATTTATAGGCTAATGTTATCATTCTTTAGGATTGATGTTGTAGGTCAATGAAAGACAATGAATTCCGAGTTTTTTTCAAAGAAAAATATAATACCTATTTAAGCACATTGACAAAAATAGAACACAAGAATGGAATAGACTCAATTTAACATAACTTATAATAATAAAAAAAAAAATTGGGTTTTGGGTGGATTCGAACGTGACATCTCTTGATCAACAAGACAGTCACCTTACCCCAAGACCAAACCACACTGCGAATGGACAGTGTCCAATACCAGAGAATACTAAATCGTGGTAGCTCACAGAAAAGAAAAATAATCGTATTTCGAAATTAGGCTATATTTCGTGCCTGCTAGATTTCTTATGTTACAATATTGAATTATTTAATTAATTAGTACTATAATATTCGCGATATCTGAGTGATAAATTAGGATGAGGCCCTCGTTGAAGCAGCGTTACCAACCTACCCATTCTCAAATTTTAATGTTTTTATTTATTAAGAGGTCAGGAATTATTAATCTGACATAGGCTGAAGTAAAATTCAATGCTTTAATTCAATTGTAATCAATTTTAGCAAAATAATTAGTCATTATACAACAGCATTTCATCTATAATCGTACATATGGGAACATTTGTTTTTCATGTAGATGGCAACTGTCCATAGCAACTGAAGGAAGCTTTATAATCTGTCATTTATTGAAGACGCTATAAGAAAGAACCGAGAATTTGATTTTGCATTTGAATTAGGTGCCTTCTATTTATCCCTCCTGTACTAAGGAAGGTTTCAGGAGGAATTGAAGCCTTGTTACAGAATTCCACATTATTTACATTAGTAACGGGACTCGCCCGCTGATTGGTTGGCCGCGAGCCAATCAAAATGCTTCGAATTGAACCAAAATATTATAATGAATTTGACTGTTAATTACTCTTTATTTCGGTACTGGTCAACCGATTAAGTCCAAATTCAAAAGGCTTATTGTCATGGTCGCTATAAATGAGTATACGAAGTTTCATGAAAATCCGATAAAGCGTATTTGAGTTACCGCGCCTTTTGTTATATGATACCATAAAAAGGCACTAAATTGGGTATTATTCCGGTACCGGCCAACCGATTTCGTCCAGCATCAACAGACGTCTTCCCATGGGCATTATAAATAGGTATTCCAAGTTTCATGAAAATCTGATAAAGCGTATGTGAGTTATGATGCCTTTAAAATATACACTAAATTGGGTTTTACTCCGGTACCGGTGAACCGATTTGGTCCAATATCAATAGGGTTCTTCCCATGGACATTATAAACGTGTATACCAGGTTTCATTAAAATTCGACAAAGCGTATTTGAGTTAGAGCGCGTACAGACACACGGACGGACGGACGGACGGACGGACGGACGGACGGACGGACGGACAGACGGACAGACATTTTTCCTCCCCCACACAATCTCATAAAGTACCATACTGGCACTTAATAAATAAGCAGAACAAGTGATTTGTATGTACAAAAATATTTTTTTCCTGATGCGTACATTCCTATAACAAAGTTTTATATCCTAATCGAGGTCCGGCAAACGCAAATTCCAAATTTTATTTAACATAAAAACACATATTTTACAAAAAAGGTTATGTGAATAAATATTTTCGATATATTATCCTTAAATAAATATTTTAGTACTTTTCCTCATTCTCTTCTAACATTTTACAACAAAAATTTGTATCTCGAATGAATTCAACACAAATGCTTCACTTGCAATGAGGTGAGAGTGATTCACTTGCACTTGCTTATCGGGGAAGAACAGAAGCCAATCTTAACATTGCGTATTTCAGTTAAAGAAATACAATATGTTGAAAGGCAACTTAACACTATCTCAGGTTCCAAAATAGAAGTTCTAAGAACAAAATTTAAAGGTATGTTTGAGGAAAATGGTGGCTACCAAACCCTCTGCAAAGTCGCTCAAGATTTGGAAGGCCAAAACATAAGTGAACTTGATCGTGTGTGTGTTAGTGATATACAGTACACCTCTTAAAATATGTAAGGTTAACATTGTGTGATGTAGAACGTTCCTTTTCTCAATGTAAGGATAATAGGCCAGGATTTGTGATCCATAATCTGGAGATGACATTTGTTGCGCACTGCAACTCCAGTCAGCATTTTACATCTGATGTTTAGCTGCAATTGGTGAGTTTCAATACACATTCTGGTGTTTTGTTTTTTTTTCAGAAAAATATTTTTTTTTAGTTTTAGCACGTATTTTTTTAAATTTTAGCCCAAATTTTAAACATTTTAGCACATAAAAATTAATATTTTAAAGTTTTTAGCACATAAAAATCCGGGCCCTAGTGATTATTATACACTCTAAAATATTCTCTTCAAGCAAATCTTGCTTATAAACATAAGAAGATAATTTTTGTTGGGATTAAAGCTCTCAACTGATTAGTACAGTTCCGGTTCTGGAAGCTTCACTTTGAGCAGGAAGAACAAGTCCATGTTCGCCATTATTCAGTCTATGTCATGTCTTCGTCATGATTATAGTGCAGTCTAGATCCTAAGCTAGTGGCTTGGTGAAGTATAGTATTCGCCATGTGCTCAAGTAAGTTTAGGCCATGCTTAAAAAATGGTCAATCGCAGTGAATCTACTGAAATGCAGAAATCCAGTCACATCGGCACCTATGTTAGTGATTCTAATGTGCCAGCATATTGTGAATTTCTTTGAAAACTGCATCTATGTTACGCAAAGTGAAGAAGCAATAACTATTGTGTTCATCAAATCAGTTGAACTTCAGACAGAAGTGATTCGTATCAGTACCTATGTTAGTGACTTTCTAACGTACTGGCGATTAGCAACTTTTCAGTGTAAGCATTCAAGACAATAACGACGAAAATACAGTTATCTAGTATGCTCGTCATGTTATCAAAATGCGTCACACAGGCATCCATGTTAGACAAACTTTAACGTGCTCTGACGCAATGAACTTTGTGAAAAGGCATTTAAGTTTTTTAAAAAATGCTAACATGTTTCAACTCCACGAACTTTTTGTGTGTAGGGCACCATTGACCAATAATTGTTTGATGTGCCTTCAAGAAAATGAATTTTTACAAGTAAAATTTCAACCTATGATTTTGAACAGTGAATATTGTTCTCAGTGAGCTTTTCAACTATTACTTCAAAACTGTACAACCAGAATATACAAAGCTAGCGGTCAGATTTCAAGATTTGAGTCTACATTAATGTATTCAGCCGTCCACGAATATCCAGGGTTGCACAACGAGGGAATTACGTTGTATCTCCAGCTAGTAGTGAAGTCATCGGATGAAGAAAGAAACGCTCACAACATAAAGTGTGAAATTTGTGAATGGACCAGCAACTTATTTGATGAGAGCGGGGCAAACCCCCGTATTTATTTTTACTTTGTTTTTGTTCTGTTATGATAACCTATTTACTTCAATTAAGTCTATCTCCATCACACATTACCTTTCTCTATACAGGCCTTCTTGAAAGACTTTTACAGGCCTAGAACTTAGATTTTTGTGTGTGTATGATAAAGAAGTATCTTTCTCTGCACAGACTTACAACATTAATCGGGTTTACCGAACACATTCATATAAGTCGTATGTGCTTAAGAATGAAAGAGAGAATTTAGTTCACACTTTTTCCAATTACTTAAAAGAAGTTAGAAAATTAGAAAAAAATCAGTTCTGAATCTAAATAAATTTCAATGAAATTACATATTTCTTTGCACTTCTAATGAAAGTTAATTCACAATACCGTATTGATAAATTAAACTTTTGTGAACTTTGAGAGTAACTTTGTATTGTTTCTCTTCTGAGACTAGAACATGTTGAATATTTTGGTTTACTTATTTTAAGGATAGAGCAATATTTAATTTTTGCTTTTTAAGAGTAAATTTAATTTTCAATTAAATATTATGAATTTGTACTTTTTTCTACTGAAACTGAAGCCCCGACTTGGGCGAAACCTACAACCATCATTTCCCGATTTCGTGAGCACTGTTTATCAGTTACCGCTTTATTAATGTCCAGACTGCTAACAATTACACATTACTTATTGCTACTTTGAACTTTGAATTTTTCAATTTACTTTCAATGGTAGAGATTTATATTTCAATGTTCTTAGTAATTCTTTTGGTAGCTGATATACGGCCCACGAAATCGATCAATTGTCAGTTTGACTTGTATGTTTCTAAGTGTACATAAAAAAAATAGCTAATAATATAATAGAATCCGTGTATCCAGATTAATCTACTGCAACTTTAATTGTTTTGTGGTTAAGGTGGAACATTTGAGACACGTTGAGAACACAAGAGTTTCTGAACTGCATTCAAAACAAGCATTTCTTAATTTTAGTTGACACATAAGAGCATCATTACTATATGTAAATGTGCAAAATCGAATACCTTCTTTACTTGTGGAAATTAGAGCCCTGTCATGAAACCAAAAAGCTCCAAAGTAATGTGCATGATGTATCTACTTTGTGGTTTAACAGAATGTAAAATTATATGTGAATTGTTACTTGTTGGTTAGAGGATAAATGTTTGTATTCATGTAAATATACGGTATAGTAAATGCTCGATCTTCAAGTTTTCATGCAGTATACTTAACTTGATAAACGCTGAGGCAGTGTGACTGTTTTGAAGCGACTATAAGTACGGATATTATTATATGGACATCCTGTGCTTCTTAGTCTATTGCGTTCTGTTGATGGCTCTCACGCTGGATGGGCTGGCCTAATAGTTCATCTTAAATACTTGGGTTACTTTACGTACGAACCAAGAAACTTCGCAATTTACTCACATTGCTTACAGATCATGAATTGAAGTACTATATAATCGATTTTTATCGATGTATGGAATGAACATTTTTAATGCAGAATTTAAAGTTTAAAAATTTTAATTTTCTTATTTTCCTAGAAGAATACAAAATAATATTAAGGGTCCATAATTTTCTAAATCTGTATAATTATTATATCAAGTAGTTCCACATACCTTACAATTATTTATCCAGTAGGAAAAGAATCATCCACTTGTTCTTACTTGCTACCACGCTCTGACGAAACTTACTGAGAAATATACAGTCTGACGCTGAGCTCAAAGTCAGCAGGCTTTCACTCAACTCTAAGGGTACGCGCAAGACGGAACCGGGATGGTCGCATGGCGCAGGCAGCAGGAAGAATGAAGTCATGTCTTCTTACGAGGGTGAACAAGACGCCGCTTGGATGGTCTCTTGCCAGCTATCTGGTCAGGCCGCAGTTTGCTGGTAGAATGCTAGCCCTCTTTTTTCATGCGACCGGCCGCTAGCGTGTAGTCTAGATTCAGGCGTTCCACGAGTGCATTTTGCAATCGCTCCACAAACAATGGACTGTTTATAAGATACATCCTTTGTAATAAGCTCAGGCCACCAAAATAAATACTGTTACTACTCAATGAAGGGGTTGTAGAGATCAGTCATGGCTACAGTTACTGACTTGTTTATATTCAGTATTTTTGTATAATTTATAGTAACCTAATAATTTTATATTATGTTAATTTTCGTGTTGCAGGGTTAAGTGTGTTCGTTTTATTGTCTAGATTCAGGCGTTGTACTTGTATACTTACGCAATCGCTACACAAAGAAAGGGCTGTTTATAAGTTATCCTTAAGTTATAAGTTTATAAGTTATCAGACCACCAAAATAAATATTGTTACTACTCAGTGAAGGGATTGTAGAGATCATTCATGGCTACCATGACTTGTATGGCGAGGGTGACTTGTATGGTTTATATTCAGTTTTTTTGTATAATTTATAGTAACCTAATAATTTTATATTATGTTAATTTTCGTGTTGCGGGGTTAAGTGTGTTCGTTTTATTGTCTTCTTGTGCTCTGAAGACTGAATACAATGGTCACACCAACTCAAGAAAACAATAATAATAATAATAATAATAATAATAATAATAATAATAATAATGTTTCTATCCATACATTGGTTCTTCATCTCAAACTGTTTAAAAAATGTATATTCCCTGCCAAAAATATACTTTATTTGCCGAAAAAGTTTTTACGCCACTTTTTCGGCGAACTTTGTATCTTAGCACTTAAAGTATTGGGTTTACAACGAAAACTTTTGAACAAAAGCTGTAAGCATTAAATTTACTATAAAATACACATTCAATTTAGTAACTCTGTGAAACAGTGAAATACTCTTGTGACATATTTTACATGTAACTAATTTTGATGAAGCTTCCTGTAATGAGTTTAAATTCATAAATTCATTCCCATTGCCTTCTGTGTCTTCAAAACCTTATGAATGAGAATATAATAACAAAGAAATGAATATAAAAAAGGAGATAATTCAGAAACTTAATCCATAACATGCGACCTGCCAGTTAAGAGACCAGGCTGCGTCTTGCGCACACACACTTCATGCCCGGCGCCTGGCTCAACAGCGTAGCGACCAGGAAGGGGACCAACCAAGCTGCGTCTTGTTCGAACCCTAAGGGTACGCGCAAGACGGAACCGGGATGGTCGCATGCCGCAGGCCGCATGAAGAATGATGTCATGTCTTCTTACGAGAGTGAACAAGACGCCGCTTGGATGGTCTCTTGCCAGCTATCTGGTCAGGCCGCAGTTTGCTGGTAGAATGCTAGCCCTCTTTTTTCATGCGACCGGCCGCTAGCGTATAGTCTAGATTCAGGCGTTCCACTTGTGCATTTTGCAGTCGCTCCATAAACAAAGGACTGTTTATAAGATACATCCTCTGTAATCAGCTCAGACTATCAAAATAAATATTGTTACTACTCAATTAAGGGGTTTTAGAGATCAGTCATGGCTACAGTTACTGACTTGTATGGTTTATATTCAGTATTTTTGTATAATTTATAGTAATCTAATAATTTTATATTATGTTAATTTTCGTGTTGCGGGGTTAAGTGTGTTCGTTTCAACGTCTTCTTGTGCTCTGAAGATTGAATACAATGGTCGCACCAACTCAAGAAAACAATAATAATAATGATAATAATAATAATAATGTTTCTATCCATACATTGGTTCTCCATCTCACACCGTTGAAAAAATATATATATCTAATCTATTTTTCTTGCCGAAAAAAGTTTTTACGCCACTTTTTTGGCGAACTTTGTATCCAAGCACCTAAAGTATTAGGTTTACAACGAATACTTTTAGACGAAAAGCTGTAGAGCATTAAATTTACTATAAAATACACATTCAATTTAGTAGCTCTGGGAAACAGTGAAATACTCTTGTGACATATTTTACATGTAACTAATTTTGATGAAGCTTCCTGTAATGAGTTTGAATTCATAAACTCATTGCCATTGTCTTCTGAGTCTTCAAAACCTTATGAATGAGAAGATAATAACAAAGAAATAAAAACAAAAAAGGAGATAATTCAAAAATTTAATCCATAATATGTCACTGGCTACACACTGAATATACAGATGGGCGACCTGCCGGTGAGCGACCAGGCTGCGTCTTGCGCGCACACACTTCATGCTCGGCGCCTGGCTCAACAGCGTGTTAATTTTTGTGTTGCGGGGTTAAGTGTGTTCGTTTTATTGTTTTATTGTTTTTACTCCATTTTTTGGCGAACTTTCTGTCCTAGCACCTAAATTATTGGGTTTACAACAAAAAATTTTAGAGCAAAAGCTGTGGAGCATTAAATTTACTATAAAATACATATTCAATTTAGAAACTCTGTGCGACAGTGAAATACTCTTGTGACATATGTGATTTACCTTCCTGTAATGATTTTGAATTCATAAACTCATTCCCATTGTCTTATGTGTCTTCAAAACCTTATGAATGAGAAGATAATAACAAAGAAATAAAAATAAAATGGAGATAATTCCGAAACTTAATCCATAACATGCGACCTGCCAGCTAGCGACCACGCTGCGTCTTGTGCGCACACACTTCATGCCCGGCGCCTGTCTCAACAGCGTAGCGACCAGGAAGGGGACCAACCAAGCTGCGTCTTGTTCACCCTCGTAAGAAGACATGACTTCATTCTTCCTGCTGCCTGCAGCATGCGACCACCCCGGTTCCGTCTTGCGCGTACCCTAAGGATATGTCACGCTGTCGTTTATCAGATCACCGAGATTTATTTCAATATTCATTCATGATACTGGGACGTTTTTACAGAATTATCGAACTTTGTTTACTTATTTTTACAAGGGCGACCGAAATATATTTGTCCCGCTAGACTTCCGATTTCAATCACTGTGGCGTTGGTTCAAAGAAATGTTGCAGCATGGAATGGTCAGTACGTTCACCTGACATAACACCCATGGATTTCCTTTTTCAGTGTGTCGTATTACAGGGTTTATGAGATAAATTTACACACAGCCGGTGATATAAAACTATGTCTCAGAAGGAATTATTGAAATTGATGCAGATAGATGTGTCGTGCTGTATTTGTCAGTGTTATGGATTGGGAAGCCCACAGGCTTAGTGCTACGTATGTATTGAGAAGCCTGTATTCAGTGGTGACTGATACTGGAGTCGAAATTGTTTCTCTTAATTGAAGTTAACTTCCAATAAAAGACACATTTAGCCTTTACAACTTCTGAGGGGAAATGGGACGGTCGTCTATAAATTGCGTTACCCAGTAAGGGAAAGTCTCGTTTCTTCAGTCTCATTGTAATGTTGAGGCACGTACACATGCACGGTGATGACATTCAGCTCAGGAGAGTGGAGCGTGAAACGCATGGTAATCTACAGATTTGTGATAGAGACTTCGTGTTAGCATTTCTCATGCTGTAACACTATGAACAAAAATAATCTCTTAAGTATACATTCATCAGACTCTATAATCTAACCATTCTAAGAAAGAAACATAAAGTAAACAAAAACCGATATATCTATTTCACCTTTAGGAAATACGAGTTATGTGCTAGAGTGAGAAAGGGAAACTTGTTTTCGTTTAGTTTAGGTATCTTTCTTAGAATGGTTAGCCTTTAGTATGAGTATTGTGTCAGGGATTTGCTTCTTGCAGGAATTAACATGCAGGAATTATGCTTATTTCTTTCTTTATAGTTATTGTTTAATGAAAGATGAAGAAACATGTTTAATACTAACAAAACTTTTAAAGTGTTATTGTTTTATCTTAACCACAGGATTCAAGGACACGATTCTTGTCCCTTTAGTGTTTTCAGGCAATCAAAAAATTAAAATTTATGAAAATTCGGAAAACTTCAAAGTACAATTTTAAATAACTCAGGGTTTCAATTTTTGTTCTTACTACTTTTCCTTTTTTCTTTTTACTTTTCTGTTCTTTCTTTTTATTATAATTTTTAAGGTATTGATTTAATTATATTTTCTTTATGTATTTGTTTGTATTTTGTAATGTAAATGGCTGAACTGTGCCCGAGCACGAGCGCTTGCTCATTCGGGTGGTCTTGTTTTGTTTTGTATAAATATTTAAATGAATTAAATTGTTTGATTAGGAAGTAAGCTTACAAAAATGTGTTTGGACATTTTTAGGCTAAAACAATAAAAAGCTTTAAATAGATTATTGGGCAACAATCACCAATGTTTGTTGGTCCCTTTGTGAAGCCGTTGTCAATAGTTGCTTAATCTTGCGTGAAGCCTTCGTCTTCTTAATAAAATAATAAAACACACACATTATATAAAGCGTAAACACTAAAAATGGCAACTTCACAACAGGAATCACATCACAACGTTTCACGAGACAACAAGAACGTCTCGCGTTTTCAAGTGAATATTAGTGACGGGATGTTTGGTCGCGAAGTCTTTGTGAACGTCTAAACTTGACTGTGACTATTGGTGCATCATTTGAAGTTGAAAGTGGAGGGGAGCGGATGTTCTTATTCTTATTCTTTTCTATGTTGTTGATACAACTTTACGTTTGCTATTAGCCTTTTTTATTTCTTCATCAACTAGCTTAAGATAAGCTTGATTTATTTCAATAGACGGTTTAGATATTGGTGATGATTCCATGGCCATGAACAGAGATTCTGCTATATTTCTTTTTTCCAATCCGTTTCTTTCCGAAAGCTTCACGCAAGATTAAGCAACTATTGACAACGTCTTCACAAAGGGATCAACAAACATTGGTGAGTGTTGCCTAATAATCTATTTACAGTACATAACATTCCTCACCACAAGAAGAAGAATGTCATTCAGGAATAGAATAAAAAGCTTCTTGGCTTCTTTCTTCTTGTGACATCTTCGCCGTACCGTACTGCCGTAGTGCCGCTGAAATCACGAAACTAGGCTGAACATTAACTGCACTACTTATCCAAATTGACCAGAGAAAAGGAGAATATAAAAGTCCAGTCTGAGGTTTCATCTTGTTAGAAAGCTCAACTTCTTTGCCTTATCCAGTAGTATGAGTAATTATTTGGGTGCTGAGTGCTGAGTTCACCCCGGTGGTATGTGAGTTATTTCCAAATTCTTTCATCGAATAGCGATAGTCAGATATTATTCTGCACTAGGTAAGTGATGCATCAAGTATTTTTCTTCTTATCTGTTTCACAAGATAGAATCCAAATTAATTATATAATTTTATGATAATGTATGAATGTAAATGAAATTAAAGTACGGTATTTTGCTTTATTATAGACAAATCAGATCATAATGAAGGTTATGGTTTCATTGCTAATCTGACTGTCCTTTTAAATTCAAGTACCGAAATCTTTTTAATTCGAGGGGAAGACTATTGTACTATTTAATTCTAGCGTTACAAAACTATTCTATATTATACTTTGTGATGTTGGAAGCTCAAAACACTTTGATTAGATCTCAAGGACAACCTTCAATAGATTCCTTGGAACTGGGCAGGGTAAGATTTCCCTAATTCCGATAGTGTTTATATTTACAATAGTGCTTTTTATCACCTTTGTGAAAATTTATACTCATTAATTGCATTCTTGAGTACTTTTTTCCCAACGGTTCTTTGATTCAACTAGAAGTGTATGATTTATGTTTTCAAATGTAACTTTTTGTAGGCAGTCGAAGGTAAAAGAAACACTTTTAACGGTAGACGATATTAATTAAATGGAGAAAATGATGCCACTCAGTGTTTTGGAATAAGTGAACTTTGCGCCCCACGCTGCTCCCCTTTCCACCAGCGCGCGGCCACTTCCCCGCCTGCTAGCTATCCCTCACGTCTTCTCCTCACTATACCTCACGCCTAGCCACTTTTCAGAGCCAACATAATATTTCAGTTTAAAAAAAATACCCTTGCACCAAAACGGCTCTTTTCAGAGCCAATATAATATTTCACATTTAAAAGAAAAATTACCCTTGCACCAACTCCAACATAATATTTTAGTATTATAAAAAACTATTATAAAAAACATAATATTTAACAACAAAAAAGGACCCTTGTACCATAAATAATATTTATCAATTTTTTAAAACGATTATAAAAAACAAAAGAAAATTTCAAAAATTATAGAAAAATATCGAACAATTAAAAAAGACCCTTGTACGAAACATCATATTTCACAATCTATAAACAGATTTGAAAAACAAATAATTCATAATAAAAAGACCCTTGCACCCTTATTAAAAAACAAAAAAAATTCACAAATTATAAAAAATATCGAACAATTAGAAAATACCCTTGTACCAATTTTACAATCTTTAAACAGATTTGAAATAACAAAATAATAGTTCACAATAACAAAAGACCCTTGCACCATACATAATATTTCACATTTTTTAAAAACGATTATAAAAACAAAATAAAATTTTACAAATTTTAATAAATATTTAACAATTAAACAATACCCTTCTACCAAACATCATATTTCACAATCTTTAAACAGATTTGAAAAAACAAAATAATATTTCATAATAACAAAAGACCCTTGCAACACCAACAAATATAATATTTCACAAATTATAAAAAAATAGTAATACACGATAAAAAATTAACAAATGCCAAAAATCCTTGCAACAAACATAATATTTCATGCCAACAGGATATTTCACAATTATATATATATAAAAAGTAAAGTGTTCCCTATTACAGGCCATGGAGGCCCAGAGGGTTCCGAGAGGTTGAGGCTCCCAGATTTTTAGACATCGGCACATGAAGGTGGTAAGGTTGTCAGCCTTACGCACCGGCCGCCTTTACCCCCAGGATTGCTCCTGGTACTCATTTCTGTTAGAGGCTGAGTCGACCCCAGGGCCATAGTGCCACCAGAAGGATTAGGCCAACTGAAAAATTCCAGTGACCTCATCGGGGATCGAACCCGCGACCTTCTGGTTTGTAGCGCAGCGCCTCAACCACTACGCTACGGCGTACCCCATTATATATATATATATATATATATATATATATATATATATAGATATAAAATCAAAATTAACATAATATTTCCCAATTTTAAAAAACGCCGTGTTATAACATGAAACATGACTTAATTGATGCAGAAAACTTCCCTTCCACCAACACTACTCTTTTCATAACAAAAAAACATCTCAAAATTTGCAAACCCGATTCCTGCGTTAACACTCGTGAATGTATGAAATCACCCCTATAGTAACTCAAATATATGAAATCTTTCTTCACTGCTCAAATGACACTCGTGGCGTAATGCGTTAAGACTCCTATTGTCCTTTTCACGTCGTGAAGGCACTACAGGTCTTATGGAGAATCCCCGCGCTGTTGCCACATATGCCTATTTTCAGAATGTGACCAAAGTGAAATAGCAACATGCAATTCTGTTTGAAATTTTATGAAGAATATGATGGTAGCCACGAAAATCTTATATTTCCTTTGATTTCTGTTTAAATAATAAAAATTCGAATTTTTTCTTTGAACGAAAATTCTAACATATTTTTCGTTCCGAACATTAAATCGTACCAAACAATTGCAATAATTACGACGAAAAAAATCTCAATTATTCGTTTGTCCTTATAGGCAATGCTGGTTCTTAGAATTTACCGATATTTTAAAGGTAATGATTATAAAAACATAATTTGTCAGACAAGGTAAGAGTATTTTTCATTTTTGTATTAGAAAATGTCGTCGCTGGCTAAATTTCGTTCTATAAGTTCACATAAAAACTTCCAGCGACAAAATTGTAGAGAAAAGTGTGAAATTGAATTTTATCAACATTCAAAACTCCCCCGAACAATAAATCCATAGGGATTCTTAGTTTCTTTCCCAGGATAACAGCGCGCGATGTAGCTTGACGTAAGCTGAATATTGAGATTGGGCGGTTAGCACAAACTCTTTGTTTAGTTCACTTTTGAGTCATAATATCGCGATTCAAATTATATATTATTATTATTATCATCATCATCATTAATAAATTATTGTTATTATCATAATAATGAATGAAGGAGGCCATGGTTTTTCAGTTGGTTTCAATTGTGGAATGTGCTGTGTTATTATATAGGTTTTTGCTGTATCTAAAGGTTTGAAATTTACATTCGTGATTGTAAAGTGTTGCTTCTCTACTGATTTCAACGTGTGAGTGTTTGCAATAACTTTCTTGCGTGCTAAAGACTGTTTTCATTAATTTTAGTGTTGATATTTTTCCATATATTTTTCTTGTTTGTGGAGTAAAGGCCTCCTACAGATACTGATTGTTGAAGACATTGCCTACTGTGTTGGTAGCAGTAGGTAATAAAAATAAATACCATACGCCATAAGGCAGTGAACTCCGCTACAATAATGTTGAAAGCAAATACATCTGACAATACTCAAACGGAAGAAACTCGCGCTATGAGCAATCATTACATTCGTGCTCCAAAATTTACTTATAATGCAAATGTAACAAATCCCAACAGTCTGGAATTGCATACCGATGATTCAAGTGAATATTAAATGAATCAAGACATGGATAGTGAGTTACATCATGAAAATCCTCATTCACCAAATTCAGCTTCAAAGCGCTTGTGCACTGCTCCTACAATGCACTCGAGCTCACTGCCAGACGAATAATGGTAACAGGATAAGGTCCCACACTCCAATGGCCATAGGAGACATTTAGCTGATACCTCAAAAGTAAACTATACAGTACCAGTTTCAAATAGATTTTCCTCACTGACTGATGACTCAGCACAAGATGATAACACAAACAGTAGGCTACACTGGAAGTACGCATACCAAAACCAGAACCTATTTTTGTAACAGGTATTGTTAATATACAAGAATTCAAGAAAGTAATGAGTGGCATAGTTGCCAATGACAAATATACACTGACTACATTGAGAGCAGGGCATCTTGTCAAACTGATGCCAATAGATATAGAAAGCTATAAAATAATAAGAGAATGTTTCCTGAAAAAAGACATTAGTCATTATACGTACCAGTTAAAACATGAGCGTGCTTACCGAGTAGTTCTCAGAGGTATGCATCACAGTGAAGATGTAAATATTATAAAAGAGGAACTAAAGGCACTAGGCCATGTAGTCAGGAACATTACTAACATACTACATAGAGTAACTAAAGAGCCTCTGCCTTTCTTTTTCATTGACTTGGAACCTGCACCCAACAACGAGACAATATTTGATATAAAGCACTTATTTCATACTTTGGTAACATTTGAACCCCTTACAAAAAACGTGAAATTGGGCAATTCAAGAGATGTCAACGGTTTGGACATACAAAACATCACTGCAATCGGCCGTTTAGGTGCGTCAAGTGCGACGAAGATCACCCAACAACAACTTGTGTAAATTGTAGTGAGAACCATCCAGCCAGTTACAGAGGATGTAAAACTTATAGGGAATATAAACAAGAGACATTTGAACCACTGAGGGAAAGAACCGTGTCCAAACAACCTCTAACAACAACGGTAACGCAAGTTCCAAGTAATGAACATCCGAGTACCACTACTTCAGACAAAACTTATGTAGAAGCTGTAAAGGGAAGTTCTCAGTGGCAAGAGCCACAGCAGTCAATTAACATCATCACTGCAATGGAACAAATGTTCTCTAGGTTTGAAAAAACCATAGAGAAAGTTATTGATAAAATGATGGATCGCATGCTCGATCTAATCAAAGCCATCGCCAATGGAAAATAAAATGGCTAAAACTCTAAATATTTCCTCTTGGAATGTCAACGGCTTGTCTGAACGTAGACAAGAATTAGTATTATTTATAAAAATGAACAAAATTGATAGAGTACTCATTTCAGAAACAAGATTTACAGAGAAAAACTATGCTAGATTTCGAGGATATGTTACCTACACAACAAACCATCCTTCAGGAAATGCCCATGGTGGAACGGCAATCATAATTAAAAATTCTATTCGACATTACGAATTGCCTAAACATTGTCAAGATTTCCTGCAAGCTACTAGCATAAAAGTTGATACTGCTCTCGGGCCAATAACTATTTCTTCTACTTATTGTCCACCTAAACATAAAATCAATTCCCAGGAATATGAAAACTTCTTTAGAACTTTGGGTTCAAAATTTCTAGCAGGTGGAGATTGGAATGCAAAACACACTCACTGGGGATCACGACTGATCACAACCCGTGGAAGACAGCTGTATATGCAATCACTAATAATAATTTAGAAATCTTATCTACTGGTGAACCCACTTACTGGCCTTCTGATACAAGTAAAATACCAGATCTATTGGACATTTTCATAACAATGGGTATTTCACAGAATTATCTGCACATAGAATCCCTTTTTGATTTATCGTCTGATCATTCTCCAGTTATGTCATTGAACGCAGAAGTAATACTCAGGCAGAGACCTCTCACTCTCTGCAATAGACGAACAAATTGGAAGTATTTCCGAGATATCTTACAAGAAAGAATCACATTGAAAATCAGTCTCAAAACGTCTGAAGAAATAGAAGACGCAGTAAGCAATTTAACAAAGTCGATTCAATCTGCTGCATGGGAAGCCACTCCAAATTTAAATCTAAAACTTCCTCCTGTAAATCAGTACCCATCATGTGTTAAAGAAAAAATAGAAGAACGTCGTAAATTAAGAAGAATATGGCAGAACCACAGATATCCTGAAGATAAAAGGCGATTCAACAGAGCTTCCCAAGAACTAAAAAGGCTCATACAAACAATGCAAAACCAATCCATCCAAGAATATCTGGAAAATCTAACGCCTCTGGAAGCTAGTGATTATTATTTATGGAAAGCTACAAAGAAATTGAAAAGACCTACAGACCCCATACCACCAATTAAGAAAGAAGATGGCACTTGGGCTAGAAGCTGTGATGAAAAAGCTATGTTATTTGTCACCCATTTATCACAAGTATTCCAGCCATTTCCTTCAATGGCACGAGAAGATGAGACTGAGATAGATCAGTACCTTCAAGCCCCTTTCCAAATGTCTCTACCGATTCAGTCAGTATCTCCAAGAGAGGTCAGAAAAACTATAGAAAATAATTTGAATCCTTATAATGCTCCTGGTTATGATCTAATAACTGGTCGTATCTTTAAAGAACTGCCATGTAAAGCTATGATTTTCATTGCATTCATATTTAATACAATAATAAGGTCGGGGTACTATCCAGGAGCTTGGAAAATATCACAAATTATCCTCATCCATAAAGCAGGAAAACCTCCAAATGAAGTTAAATCTTACAGACCTATAAGTTTATTGCCTGTTATTTCTAAATTGTTTGAGAAAATACTCCTGGCCAGACATAAATCACTCCTTACTGACATAATTCCCGACCATCAATTTGGATTTCAAGCACAGCACTCAATCATAGAACAAGTGCATAGAGTAACAGATGTCATTCACAATGCATTTGAAAACAAAATCAGGTAAACTGATGTAACAAAGTGCCAGTATGTTTTTGTTTAAACAGTTATGACTGCAATTATGATATGCAGAATATGTTTTTTTTTTTAATTGATTTCCAAGTTAAGCTCCAGATTTATTCATTAAGCAGGGCTTACGGAAGAACAAAGGTCTAGTTTTTTTTTAATGAGATTAAAATCTTCCAACATCACCTGAACTGTACAGATATGTGATATCATGACAATCGCACACTGACATAAAAATGTCAAAACAAAATTCAAATTGGCCGGTTTCGGGTTTTGAACCATGGACTCCAGAATGTGAGGCCAAAGCGTTACCATCTCGGCCACCGGGGTCATTTTAACGGTCTAGTTGGATAAGCGCTTGTAAATCGATAGTGTTTTTTGTCATAGCTACCTGTATTTTAATTTCCAAGGCCTTATAAGATAACAGTAAAACAATAGGCAGTGTTGTCAAGATAATTGATTTTCATTTTTTTTTATAAATTCTTTCGAATACGTATATTACCATAAAATAGGCACTAAATTGAGCATTACTCCGAAACAGGTCAACCGATTTTATCTATTATAAATATACGTCTTCCCATGGACATTATAAATGCGTATACGAAGTTTCATAAATATACGATAAAGCGTATTTGAGTTATTGCGCCTTTAAAGTAGACATTAAATTGGGGTTTACTCCGGTACCGGTCAACAGATTAGGTTCAAATTCAATAAGGCACTTCTCATGAACGTCATAAATGAGTATACCAAGTTTCATGGAAATCCGATACAGCGTATTTGAGTTATGGCGCCTTTCTATTAGAAAGGCGCCATAATCTATTTAAATAGGCACTAAATTGGGCATTACACCGGTACCGGTGAACCGATTTGGTTCAATATCAATAGGGTTCTTCCCATGGACATTATAAACGTGTATACCAAGTTTCATTAAAATTCGACAAAGCGTATTTGAGTTATCGCGCGTACAGACACACGGACGGACGGACAGACAGACAGACGGACAGACATTTTTCGTCCCCACACACAATCTCATAAAGTACCATACTGGCACTTAATAAAGAATACTGTTCAGCAGCATTTCTTGATGTTAGCCAAGCTTTTGATAAAGTATGGCATACTGGATTGCTATTCAAAATAAAAAAGTTCTTACCCCATTCTTTTTATAGTATTCTCCAATCATACCTATAAAAAAGATTCTTTCAAGTTAAATTTGAAGACAGCCTATCGGATATCTACCCTATCAACTCTGGAATTCCACAAGGAAGTGTCCTTGGTCCTATGTTGTATTTACTGTACACTGCAGATTTGCCCATAGATGTACCGACAACTATAGCCACTTTTTCTGATGATACAGCAGTCTTAGCAGTCCATGAATATTTAACCACAGCGTCACAACACATACAAGATTACCTAATTGAATTGGAGACTTGGTTTAAAAAATGGAGAGTAAAAATTAAGACGAGGCACTTGCCCTCCAGTAAGAATCAATGGTAAGACTCTACCACAGTCAGAAGAAATTAAATATTTGGGTATCCATCTTGATCGTCGTTTGACCTGGAAAAAGCATATAAGTACCAAAAGCAAACAACTAAATCTAAAATTCAGCAAATTGTATTGGCTCCTAGGACCCAAGTCAGAGTTGTTAACTACGAACAACTTCTAATTTACAAATGTATCCTTAAACCAATATGGACATATGGAATTCAACTTTGGGGTACATCAAGCAACTCCAACATAGAAATTCTAGAACGTTTCCAATCCAAAACGATACGAACTATTGGTAAAATTCCCTGGTATATCAGTAACAAATATATTTATCAAGATCTTGAAATACCAACAGTAAAACAGGAAATAAGTAAATACAGTATGACCTACCAGAATCGTCTAAACAAACACCCCAATTCATATGCAGTGAATTTCCTGAACAATGGGACAAACACGTGTAGGCTCAATAGAAATAGAGTTTTGGACTTGATCTACTGATTTAATTAAATGTTAAACAGATTTGTTATGTTATACAAATATTAGCCACTGGGCTATGCTTGTAACATGTTCATTCTTGCATCATTATTACTTATTGTTCATTGTAGAACAGATTGTAATGTTGAAGAAAGATTATTAAAAAAAATTATCATAATGACCTTCATTACGATCATATTTATTAGTGATGTTTTTTTTTGGAATTCCGTTAGGCTACATTACATCGAGTGACAGGGCCAATCATGCAACCGCTGTGTTAATTCCCTCCGTCTAATGACTTCATTCACGGATGGTAGGATTTTTCTTACCGGAGTCGCTACTTTTTTAGGAAGTAGTTATCAGTTGCTTCTTCGAGGTTGATTATTGACTTCAGAAAAAATCAGGATATATCGGATATCGTAACCGTACTTTCGGTCTTCATAGGATATCAGTAGTCAGCAAGCCAACCATTATACAATGCAGATGTTCGCTTATTATTATTATTATTATTATTATTATTATTATTATTATTATTATTATATAATAAATTTATTGGTTCAATATAATAAACAAAAGGATATTACATTTTTACTCTTCTATAAACGCAATCACAAAAATGCCTATTGTTATTTTGTGTTTTCAAGTGATGTTCATTTTTCTCGCATGGAATTAAATCTGTTAATATGTATAAATATTATACCTAAACCTTAAAACCCACAGTAACAATAATAAAAGTACCTCAATCGGATATGGGTTCAACTCCCTCCATTGCCGAATCCTGGGGCGCCTCTTCACTGTAATCACTGTTTGAAGAACTACTGGAACTGCTGGTTAACCTAACGACCAGAGGTTCAATGTCATCCTGCAGCTGATCTGCTTTCCACATATCGTCCTCTACGCCTTCAGTATGTTTACAGTAATTTGTCCACTGATCCTAGTAACCGACGAAAAAGCATTTTCTATCAATGGTTCCATTTCCTTCGCCTTGAAGTTAATATTATGATGCCCAACATGCCCTTTTACCTGACTCCATACCATTTCGATAGGGTTTAGTTCACAATGGTAAGGAGGCAGCCTACAAACTATTACTCCCTGTTCTTCTGCAATCGAGTCTACGACTGTACCATTGTACTGATCTCGTACAGAATTTACGATATTAACTAATTCTCTTTTAAGACAATCTTCTGGATACGGAATATTTTTTGATGAGAGCCAACTTTTTATATCGTCCTTGCGGGAATTGGAACTGGGGATTGTTTCTTTTTTTCTACCGTGATAGGATGCGTTGTCCATAACTACGACTGTTCCTGGTGGAATGTTGCAATAATTGATCCCTGAACCACTGTTCAAACCTATCACTATCCATTTCGGTATGATAATCAGAAGAATTTTTTTTCGCCAAGAAAACGTGCTTCGCTCCCTCTACAAATCCCATCTTACCACCGGCATGTAAGAAAACAAAGCGTGGTCCTCGAGCAGTAGGGCTCTTAAGACCAGTGGACAATCCGGCTAAAAGAGCGTCTTTTGGAGTTTTTATTGTTTTATCCTTCCAAACCTTTGACACACTGTGACCTACATTTACCCAACTTTCATCTAAATAAACAATATTCTTTCCCTCTTTCCTGAATTGTTTCATTTTTCGTAAATACGAATGTCGCCACAGTATAATATCGTTTCTTTCTATCATCAGCGATTTATTCCCTCGCTTTTCAAAATCAAACCCCATTTCTTTCACCAAACGATAAAAAGTTGAATATTTAAAATTTGGTAAATCTGTATCATCATTTACTGCTTTCATAACAGACATAATTGTAGGAGGGATGTTCTGAAACAGAAACCCATGAAATTTGCGGCGTATAGCACTGCGTACAAATTCGTTGTATTTCGCCTCCCTGCTGGTTTTGTATTTCAGTCCAGTTTGCCTTTTTTTCCGCGGTGTGGCGATGGGCCCTTCGTTGTTTTCCTTTTTTAATCTAAAGATTGTAAGCCTACTGACGCCGGTAGCCTTAGAAAGTTCGCTAACAATAAACGATTGACTCCGTCCGGGTTTTTTTTTTTCCTTCAAATACTCTAATACACTTAAAATTGCTTTTCTTACACCACTTCTGATGGTATCACCTTTTTCCTGCGATCCATTGCGCTCTTTGAAAACTTACAGTTATAATGCACACGGTTATACGCGGGATAGAACACTTTTAATATCACTTAACATTCGGGTTCACTGACAAACCGAAACTGAAAACATCCAGGACATGATATGTTCAAGAAAGCCTTATTTCTGTCGCCTGTTAATTTAATATGCTGTGAAAGCATTCTTTATGAATGTATCCTCTGTCGAATGTTTGAGCTGTAAAGCTGATGTCGGCTAATAGGCTCTGAATATAATGGTCACACTATGCTATGTCTAACATCATCAAATAATTGATACTGGCGGTGTTATTTCAAGGAATTAAACTCAGCTGCAACACCTTTATTTATTCACAGAATGAAAATAAAATACAGTATTACAACTCAAAAAGTTAACTGAATAGAAAGAAACAGCTAGCCGGACGCTAATAGTACGTCACTTTTTCACAACGCGCTGTTCACCCGAGAAAAAAGCAGACGATACATGGCTAGGGTGGCCAGACGTCCGGCTTTTGGATAAGCAGTCCTCCATCCGGCGCGGCTTTATGCCGGACGTTGATTTGTCCCCCTTTTCGAGACTCTGATGGATCGGTAAAACGTATTAAATAAATTTGTATTTTCCCGTATGTTCCTGCCAAGGAATCTATTCCTAAGGTTGGCACGCTTGTCCATACGATGATAGCGTACTATAATTTGTTTGGTGCATTACGTGGCGTTGGCCGTACTGTTGATTGTTGTTCAAGTCTCAATTTGTATTGCACATTCATAAATAGAGATGAAAATCTCTTTTTGCAGTGTAAAATCATTTATTTTATATAAATGCAGTTACAGTGGACTCTTAGTAATTCGAACCCCAAAGGGAATTAGAAAAAAATCGAATTATCCAAATTTCGAATTAACCAAAACTGTGACTTTTTAAACGAAAATGCCGTAAAAATGTAAAAAATAAACTCATTGCAATAAATAATAATTATTGTACAGTGAATCTTACCTTAATGACTGCCATCCTGTTGTTATGATGTTAATTGAAACCATTTTTTTAAACACTAAAATTGTAACCCTAAATTTAATAAAGGAACACAATGGCCCATTTAAGGGATGTTACGATCACGCGACCGCTTAAACCATTTTAGAGAGCACTCTTCAACATTCAACATTGGGAAATTCCCCGCCTCTCATACGTTTCCTATTTCCCCGTTTTGTGTAATCTAACTTTCCAACATTTTGTCCTTATTTTTTATGTAGGTGTGTCACGTAGCGAATGGCTGCGTGCATAATAGACGATAAGAAACCATTTCTAAACAAAGGAAGGGTTGGGGAGACTTCGATTAATCGATATTGAACCCTGTTATGACTATCGATACTGCCCTGAATTTATTTTGAATTACAGAAAAAAGAGAAGTGCGCATGCGCCGACGGTGAGTCGACGGGAGAAGAGCTGATCCGAAAAAGACAGTAGGAAGTACGTGCCTGACTACGAGTGAGAGAAGTTGAAAAGGCAGAAGGGAGAAGACGAGATTGGGATGTGTGACAGCGGTAGCGACGTTCTGGCATAATGGTGTGTCAGACTTTCATCTAAAGGAAATTCTGGTTGTGAACTTCCTTGACACGGCTATATGGAGATAGTCATTAATCAGAAGAATACACCAAGTCGGCCAGTACGAGACACCGCTACAGCGAACATCAGCTGTGAGAGTGAGTCGTGACTGCTCGCTCTGAATAAGAGCAGATATGGACATCAGGAAGTAATGGGAGACAACTCAGGATCGGAGGATAAGTTGGACATCACTGGTTGAGTATAATAGTCTAGACTTTTTCTTATTGTTTGAGGAGTGAGAAAACTGAGATATTCCTTTTTTAAGGATGGTTTCTAAGTCATGTATGGCAATCAGACGCCGTAGGGTATGATAGAAGAATAGAATAGAAATATAGAAGTGAGAATTCTAGAAGTAAAGTGATGAAATCCAGTAATCCAACTACTTTCTATTTCTGGTCTAAGTTAATTATAAAAGAGCAGTCAAGAGCCTAACCGCTGAAGGCTACAGATAGATCTCTTCACTTTAGGTTTTTTTTGGGTGATTGTTCCACGAATGAATACATAGCTAGGGGCAATTGGTGATGCTCATAGAAACTTTGTTATTTTTGAGACAGGACGCGAGGGGAGTAAGGAAGAAAAGTAATTAAGGGGCATGCTTAGTACTTCTTACGAGGGCCCCTCCCTCTTGGGTTTCGTTCAGGTGACGGGTGACTATCTATAAATAGATTTCATGCTGGCCTGTAGTGTTAAGTTATTTTTTTATAGAGATTTATCTACAAGCGAAAGTGTATGGAATATGGTAGAGGGGGATAAGAAGTGGAAAGATTGAAGGGCAAAAGAAGGCCTACGAGTGGTAGTGCATTAGGTGTGTACCATTGGAAAATTTACATGTTAGGGTAGAAGTAGAAGTCACTAAAGGGGTTATAGAGAAGCTTACTAATCTGGGCGTGAATTAGTTTCAGTTAGAATTCTAGGGAATTTAGAGACAAAAGAAGATTGGGTGCCCATGCTAAAGAGTAGTAACGTAAGAAGTAGGAAAACTAGAATAACCACCGAGTGAATTAAATCAATGGTATAAGCTGAAGGGAACTCTACTTAAAGAAAAAAAGGGGGTTAAAAGATAATAGCTGATGACTGGTCAGGTTAGAAAGAGGTGAGTGAGTTGAAAGATAATAACAAATAATTGGTTAGGTCAGAAAGAGGAGAAAAGGTAATTACGAGTAGTGTACTGATAAGTATGAACAAGTACTAGAGATTGTAAGGGTGAGGTGAGGGAACGCCGGAAGTATCCCGAATCAAACAAATAAAATCTGGTAGTAGGCAAGGCCTATACTAGTACATATAAAGAAAAGAAATTTATGAGAGATTGTGAAAGCCATCGATGTTGGAGGCGAACAACGGCCCCACGTGCCTCTAGGAGAGAGTGTCAGGGACCTCTGACATCGATTTACAAAATTTTATTTTTGTTTGCGGCCCATTAATATTTTCCCGGTTGCAGGAGAGGAGTCAGATTGTTTGTAACTCAAGATCTAGACGTCGCTCCTGTATCGGTGGTCTATCGCCACAGTCACTCTGTGGGTATAGGCCTAAACTTCTATTTCTTTCTTCGTGAGACTGTCTTTTCTATCTATCTTTAAATATAATTCTTCATGGACTAAAATGACTAGTAGACTAATATAGGAGACATAGGTGGGATTATTGAGTGTAATCTGTAGAGTTAAGGACTGGATTATAAATTGAAAACCTTTATTTATTCTAAAGAGAGAAAAAAGGGGGTATAATATATATATTGAAACATCTTGAAGTTGCAAATGTAAGTGACTATACAAGTTAATAGTAAATAATACGAGACGTTCTAGTAGATACCTGGAAACAAAAAAAAGAAAGAAGGTTAAAATAATTAATTAGGAATTTGTTATTGTTGAACAGAGAACGTACTTATATAGTTAAAATTGGGTATACTAACCTTGAATAATCAAATATTATCCTACCAATAAAAGTGTTGAATGGTTAATGTAGTGTAAATGTAATTTATTGTATATAAGATTGTTATTGTTGAAAAAAGAAAAAAAAATAATATATTAAATAAATTATGGTTATTGTTATGCAAAGTAAATTAACGTGAAGTCCACGTAAAAAGTTTGGCGCCCATATCGTGGGGCTGAGTAGTGTTAAAACAAAACAGTATTGCTAATTGTTGCAACTTAATTTAGTTAAAATTGTTAAGTAAAAAAAAAAAAAAGAAACCTTTATTCAGTTGAAGTTCCATATTATGATAGCCCATAGCGTGAGGCAGTGATAGTTTGATATCCTAACGTGAGGCGAGATAGGGTTAAAAGAATTTTGGGAGTTAGGTTAGTATAACTGAAATTTATTCTCAAAAACAAATAATAATAATAATAATAATAACATATTTTTGGGAAAAGAATAATGACTATTGACAAGTAAGGACTTCTATAGATGACTAAGACAGACGACTGAACTATTGTGTGTTCTAATCTTTTTTTCCAGTGGTATTGTTAATATATAAATATGGCTACTTATGTTGATCCGTATGCACAAATAAGAGCAGCTGAGTTAACCCAAGCTATTAGGAAGTTGAGGAAGTCGGATTTAGAAGCAGAATGTGATAGAGTAAAGTTACCGACCACAGGTACAAGGGATGAGTTGAGACAACGCTTGTTAGATTATGCCCGTAAGAACCCTCAGTCATTTCAAGTGTTAATTACGGCTTTTGCGCTGAGTCAGGAAGTTTTGGAAGAAGATTTAGTTGAACATAATATAACGGTTCCACAAGATTCATATGGAGATGTAGTGTATACATGGGTTAAGTTAATGCGTAGGAAGGCCATGGCGGTAGCTGATTCGGAAGAAGCTGTACCAGTAATACCATCGTTTACAATTCAGTTAGAGCCGCATAAACCAAATACTTTGGATCTGGTTCGTAAATGGAACATTAAATTCAAACCTGGGGATAGTATTTACTTATTTTTGGAGAGATTGGAAGATTTAAAACAAAGTTCTAAGTTACAGGGTGTAGAGTTATTGTCAGTATTACCCGAAATTTTACAAGATTCAGCTTTACTTTGGTACAGGAACAGATTAACAGATTGGCCTACATGGGAAGCTTTTTTGAAAGAATTTAGAGAATATTATTTGCCTATTGATGAGGAAGACTCGCTTTTGGATGAGATTAGACAGAGAACGCAAGGTCCCAAAGAATCGATTTTTGATTATGTTAATGCTATTCAAACGTTAATGAGGAGGCTGAGTACTCCAATGAGTCCTCAACAAATGATGAAGACTGTTATCAAAAATTTGCGTCCTGATGTAAAATTGTACCTTAGACCTGCAGAGATTCAAACTATAACAGATTTAATACGTGTAGGTAGACAGTATGAACAAATATTGTTAGATTCTGAGAGATATATTCCTCCTCCAACGCAGGTTAGAGCTACAATTAAAGAAACGGCTTATAAACCTCAGAGACAAGTTGTTATACCTTCAGTTCATACAGCGCTAGGAATTCAGGGAAAACAGGAACTTCCATCGTCCGAGTTACAAAAGAAACCCAATGTTAGTTTTTCTGCAAAGACGTGGGATAAGGAACGGAATTCAAGTCCTGTAATGATTCTAGAATGGTTAAAGTAATAGAAAATAAAGAGAGACAGGATGAGTCGAGGGATAATGGTAAAAACACCACTTTGCGTTTTTCAAATAATCAGCGATGTTGGAATTGTGATAAAACAGGACATAGGCAGTTCGAGTGTAAGGCACCTCGTAGAGTTACTCCACGCGCTACGATTAAATGTTATAATTGTAATAAGCTTGGACATAGGTCTATTGATTGTAGGATGCCCCAAGAAAGAAAAGTTAGGCCTACAAATTCTTTAAGACAATTAACTAAAAATCAGGCTTGTGTGATGTTAAATATAAATCCTACAGATTTAGTTAATGGAGATAGATGTTTTGTTGAAATTTTGCTGGAGGATATTACATTTATTGCTTTAATAGATTCAGGTTCAGATAAAACTTATGTGGGAGAGAAGGGTGACTTTTTATGTAAAATGTTAGATTTAGCAGTAGAAGAATCTGAAGTTAGGGTGGTGCAACTAGCAGATAAAACTTATAGTTCTATAACAGGAGAGAGAACTTTTGAGATGAAATTGCAGGACAGGATCTTTCAGATAAAATGTAAAATTATGCCAAATTTAGCAGTAGATATGATTCTGGGCATGGACGTTTTGAAACAAATTGGGTTAGTAGTAGATTTGCAAGATGGGACTTGGTATTTCAAAGATGAACCAGCAAAAATTTTTCAATTTGTTAAGGCTATAGATTTAAAAGAAGAAGATCAACTACATAATATTCTTACCTTACCTACACCTCAGGAAAGGGACAGATTGAATATGTTTTTGGAAAATCAGTTACAGAAATTTGATCAGTGTACTGGACTTACCGATCTGATTTCTCATGTTATTGATACAGGCGATGCAAAACCTATAAAACAAAGATATTATCCAGTATCACCCATTTTGGAAAAAGTTATACACGCGGAAATAGATAAAATGTTATTGGAAAAAGTTATAGAGCCTTCAAATTCACCTTGGTCGTCTCCGGTAGTTATGGTAAAGAAACCAGATAGAACATGGAGGTTCTGCGTAGATTTCAGAAAAGTAAACAATTGTACTAAAAGAGATAGTTATCCTTTGCCATACATTGAACATGTTTTGAGTAAATTACGACATGCTAGGTATATCAGTACAATAGATTTGAAAAATGGGTATTGGCAAGTTCCATTAGATGAAGCAAGTAAAGAAAAAACAGCATTTACCGTACCTGGTAGAGGATTGTATCAGTTTCGAGTTATGCCTTTTGGAATCCATAACGCACCAGCCTCGTTTCAAAGATTAGTTGATACTATATTAAGAGAAGAGATAGGAGAGAAATGCTTTTGTTATTTGGATGATATAGTACTTATTAGCGAGACATTTGAAGAACATTTGTCCTTGTTAGAAAAAGTCTTAGAGAAATTAAGAAAAGCTAACCTGAAAATTAATAGGGAAAAATCAAAATTTTGTAGAAGTGAATTAAAATATTTGGGTCATATCATTACTCCATTAGGAATTGCTGTAGATTCAGATAAAATCTCGTGTATCCTTGAGTATCCAGCCCCTACAAAAGTCAAGGAAGTACGAGCATTTTTAGGATTGGCTTCTTGGTACCGACGATTCATTCCATTTTTTTCTGAAGTTGTAAAGCCCCTCACTGCACTTCTGAAAAAGAATCAGAAATGGCGTTGGACTAAGGAATGTCAGGAATCTTTTGATGAATTGAAATCGAAATTATCTAGTAGTCCTATATTAACTTGTCCAGATTATACTAAACCCCTAGTGTTACAGACCGACGCTAGTTTTTCAGGACTAGGAGCAGCATTAATTCAGACAGGAGAGGAAGGAGAGGAAAAAGTAATAGCTTATGCTAGTAGAACTTTAACGGTAGGTGAGCAAAAGTGGGCAATAGTTGAGAAGGAATTGTTAGCTATATTGTGGGCAGTTCAAAAGTTTCGTCCTTATTTGGAAGGTTATCATTTTAAAGTATATACTGATCATTTTGCTCTGAAATGGTTAAATACATTACAGAATCCGACCGGACGATTAGCTAGGTGGAGTTTATTGCTCCAGGAGTATGATTTTGAAGTAATACATAGGCCTGGTAGATTACAAAAAGTTCCGGATGCTTTATCTAGAATACACGAAGGGAAAGTTCAAGAGAAAACGGTAGAGGAAGAATTTTGCCTCTTGTTGACTGATAACTCTGAAGTAGTGGAATGGGAAAATATACAAGATGCTTGGTATATTAAGCGGAAGGAGCAAGTACAAAGTAAACCTAAATTTTGGCCAGATTGGAAGGTCGTAGATGAGAAGTTGTACCATTTAAGATTAGATCAGTTAGAACAAACTTTAGAGGGAACAGTGAATAGGTGGAAATTAGTTATTCCGCAAGATTTTAGGATTAAAGTATTGCAGGAATGTCATGATGCACCTACTGCAGGACATATGGGGATAGCTAAAACTTTCTTTAGAATAGCAAACAAGTATTATTGGCCGGGAATGTTTAGAGATGTTGCTAAGTATGTTACTGCTTGTGAAATATGTCAGAGACAGAAAGTGTTACAGACGGCTCAAGCAGGACCAATGCATTTTTACCAGAAAGAGAAACCTTGGATGACTGTAGCTACTGATTTGTTGGGACCTTACCCACGTTCCAAAAAAGGGAACCGATACATTGTAGTATTTCAGGACACCTTTACCAAATATGTAGAATGTAAAGCGTTAAGGAAAGCAACCAGTAGAGCAGTTACGGAAGCATTTTATGAATTGATTATCCTTAAATGGGGAATTCCGGGATATTTGCTGATGGATAATGGACCGCAATATACTAGTAAATTAATGCGAGAGATAGCTAAAGCTTTTAATATAACTCCTTGTTATTTACCTGTATATTCGCCACAAGGAAATCCAGTAGAAAGAGTCAATAGAGTATTGAAGACGATGATTTCTAGTTATATTCAAAAGGATCAGACAGTTTGGGATGTGTATTTGAGAGAATTTAATTTTGCTATAAATACGGCTAAGCATAGTTCCACTGGATGCACTCCTTATATGCTAAATTATGGGAAGGAGCCTGAAATTATCAGTAGGATTGAAAGGGTGGAAAACCAACCGATTCATAAAGAAATCCCAAAACTTTGGGTGGAAAAACTCAATAAATTGAAAACGGTACGTTTGATGGTTAGACATAACTTAGAAACCGCCTATAAGAATTCGAGTCATTATTATAATCTTCGGAGGAGAGAGGTGAAATTTCGTCCAGGAGATCTAGTGTTAAGAAGAAACTTTAAATTAAGTGATGCCTCACAAGCTTATACAGCAGGTTTAAGTGCAAAGTTTGTCGGGCCCTATATTATAAAGAAAAAGTTCAGTGAAAATAGCTACGAACTGACAAACCGTTTTGGTAAAAAGTTGGGGAAGTGGCACGTCAAAGACTTGAAACCCTTTGTTCCTGGATAAACATTCTTTAAGGCTGGTAAACTAAACAAAAAAAAAAAAAAAAAAAAAAAAATGTGAACAGTGTTAACATTATTTTTTTTATGGTGAGTGGGGGAAGAATGTCACGTAGCGAATGGCTGCGTGCATAATAGACGATAAGAAACCATTTCTAAACAAAGGAAGGGTTGGGGAGACTTCGATTAATCGATATTGAACCCTGTTATGACTATCGATACTGCCCTGAATTTATTTTGAATTACAGAAAAAAGAGAAGTGCGCATGCGCCGACGGTGAGTCGACGGGAGAAGAGCTGATCCGAAAAAGACAGTAGGAAGTACGTGCCTGACTACGAGTGAGAGAAGTTGAAAAGGCAGAAGGGAGAAGACGAGATTGGGATGTGTGACAGCGGTAGCGACGTTCTGGCATAATGGTGTGTCAGACTTTCATCTAAAGGAAATTCTGGTTGTGAACTTCCTTGACACGGCTATATGGAGATAGTCATTAATCAGAAGAATACACCAAGTCGGCCAGTACGAGACACCGCTACAGCGAACATCAGCTGTGAGAGTGAGTCGTGACTGCTCGCTCTGAATAAGAGCAGATATGGACATCAGGAAGTAATGGGAGACAACTCAGGATCGGAGGATAAGTTGGACATCACTGGTTGAGTATAATAGTCTAGACTTTTTCTTATTGTTTGAGGAGTGAGAAAACTGAGATATTCCTTTTTTAAGGATGGTTTCTAAGTCATGTATGGCAATCAGACGCCGTAGGGTATGATAGAAGAATAGAATAGAAATATAGAAGTGAGAATTCTAGAAGTAAAGTGATGAAATCCAGTAATCCAACTACTTTCTATTTCTGGTCTAAGTTAATTATAAAAGAGCAGTCAAGAGCCTAACCGCTGAAGGCTACAGATAGATCTCTTCACTTTAGGTTTTTTTTGGGTGATTGTTCCACGAATGAATACATAGCTAGGGGCAATTGGTGATGCTCATAGAAACTTTGTTATTTTTGAGACAGGACGCGAGGGGAGTAAGGAAGAAAAGTAATTAAGGGGCATGCTTAGTACTTCTTACGAGGGCCCCTCCCTCTTGGGTTTCGTTCAGGTGACGGGTGACTATCTATAAATAGATTTCATGCTGGCCTGTAGTGTTAAGTTATTTTTTTATAGAGATTTATCTACAAGCGAAAGTGTATGGAATATGGTAGAGGGGGATAAGAAGTGGAAAGATTGAAGGGCAAAAGAAGGCCTACGAGTGGTAGTGCATTAGGTGTGTACCATTGGAAAATTTACATGTTAGGGTAGAAGTAGAAGTCACTAAAGGGGTTATAGAGAAGCTTACTAATCTGGGCGTGAATTAGTTTCAGTTAGAATTCTAGGGAATTTAGAGACAAAAGAAGATTGGGTGCCCATGCTAAAGAGTAGTAACGTAAGAAGTAGGAAAACTAGAATAACCACCGAGTGAATTAAATCAATGGTATAAGCTGAAGGGAACTCTACTTAAAGAAAAAAAGGGGGTTAAAAGATAATAGCTGATGACTGGTCAGGTTAGAAAGAGGTGAGTGAGTTGAAAGATAATAACAAATAATTGGTTAGGTCAGAAAGAGGAGAAAAGGTAATTACGAGTAGTGTACTGATAAGTATGAACAAGTACTAGAGATTGTAAGGGTGAGGTGAGGGAACGCCGGAAGTATCCCGAATCAAACAAATAAAATCTGGTAGTAGGCAAGGCCTATACTAGTACATATAAAGAAAAGAAATTTATGAGAGATTGTGAAAGCCATCGATGTTGGAGGCGAACAACGGCCCCACGTGCCTCTAGGAGAGAGTGTCAGGGACCTCTGACATCGATTTACAAAATTTTATTTTTGTTTGCGGCCCATTAATATTTTCCCGGTTGCAGGAGAGGAGTCAGATTGTTTGTAACTCAAGATCTAGACGTCGCTCCTGTATCGGTGGTCTATCGCCACAGTCACTCTGTGGGTATAGGCCTAAACTTCTATTTCTTTCTTCGTGAGACTGTCTTTTCTATCTATCTTTAAATATAATTCTTCATGGACTAAAATGACTAGTAGACTAATATAGGAGACATAGGTGGGATTATTGAGTGTAATCTGTAGAGTTAAGGACTGGATTATAAATTGAAAACCTTTATTTATTCTAAAGAGAGAAAAAAGGGGGTATAATATATATATTGAAACATCTTGAAGTTGCAAATGTAAGTGACTATACAAGTTAATAGTAAATAATACGAGACGTTCTAGTAGATACCTGGAAACAAAAAAAAGAAAGAAGGTTAAAATAATTAATTAGGAATTTGTTATTGTTGAACAGAGAACGTACTTATATAGTTAAAATTGGGTATACTAACCTTGAATAATCAAATATTATCCTACCAATAAAAGTGTTGAATGGTTAATGTAGTGTAAATGTAATTTATTGTATATAAGATTGTTATTGTTGAAAAAAGAAAAAAAAATAATATATTAAATAAATTATGGTTATTGTTATGCAAAGTAAATTAACGTGAAGTTCAGATTTTTGACCCTTATCCTTGTAATGGTTTGAGAGTAGCTGGTTTTTGTGCTAAGTTACATACTTTGGTAGTGAGTATTGAAAAAAGGAGAAAAAGAAGAAGCAGAATAAAAAAAAAAAACGAAAGGTAAATCCGAACCCAACTCCCGTCTCCACTGTTAATTTAAAGGCTAGTCGAGGGGCATGTAGGTACATAGCCTGTGTATCTATAATTTAATTTGTGTCTGGGCTGATACATAACAAAAAGAAAAGAGGAAGCGTATTGATGATGGCGCCCGTTAATATAAATTTTCATCAATATTATCAAGACTGGGTAAATTGTTAAAAGAGAGAGAAAGTAGACTGAGAGTAGGAAGTTTGCAATCACCCGGTGTCAAAGGTAGTTGTACTGAACGTTGGAATGTGGACTATGCAGGCAGTGTTGTGATGACACGACAGGTGTATGAGTGACCTTGTTTTGTAGGAGTTCAGTAAACTTATATACTACGATTGAGAATAATCACATATTAGTCGTCACAGATTTTGGCGAAGAATTTTGGCGAAGATTTAATCCAAGAAGTTAAGGAACTTTATAGCATAAAGTAAGAAAAGCCCGTCACAGGTGGACAAAGTGTTCGGTAAAATTCCATATTCCTTTGCAATGTCACACTTCTTTCTTCCCCCTCCCTCCACCTCTCGTAATACTCCACTTATTTTGCAGGCGTCAAACTGGTGTATGCTCCATGCTTTTACATTTTCAAACACAGTCACACTTTGAGGATAGAATGTACACTAAAATTTTCACAGATGTGTTGAATCCCTCCAAGACTGTAGCGGAGGGGGTGAACTTCGCATTCCATTGAACATCTATTCAGCTGAAGGAAGATAACGGTGGTTAAATATACACTTTAGTACGGTACCTGCTGGCTACGAGTGACTAGGGTTCTTCAGCGAATTAAAGAATTCTTGTGGAATTCGTGGAAGCAATGAACTCTTGGAATCCTTACAACATTAACATGAGAAAAATTTTGTCTTCGATTTATCCAAATTAAGCTTAAAAACTTCGAATTAATAGCAATTTTTTAACATACATTTATATAGGAATTTCAAGGGAATGAGTATTTATTCGAATTATACAATATTTCGAATTATCCAACGTCGAATTAACCAAATTGGACTGTATTAAGTAAAATTAGTCAGGGTTATACCATGTAATATCTGCTGTCCAGCCATCCATGCCCGAAGTTATACTATGCTAGATTACCGAAGATGTGTGTCCTCCTTTCTGACATTTTAGAAATGGCCACCCTATACATGGCTAATATTGTTCTGAGGACTTTCGAATGATAATGAAATAAAAATTCACACTTCTCTTTACAACTTTGTTACTGGAAGTTTTTATGTGGACTAAAAGAACGAAATTTAGCCAGCGACGGCATTTTCCAGTGCAACATCTAAAAACACTGTCACCTTATCTGACAAATTATTTTTTTATAAACAACATTTTTAAAATATTGGTGAACTTTTCAAATGATCATCATCGATAAGGACAAACGAATAACTGAGATTTTTTCGTCGCAATTGTATCGATATTACTTTCTCCCTTATACGTAGTATAGAGAAAGTATTGTGATCGTGACAAAAAATCGAAATCGAGTTAACACCGGGAAAGCATGTTTCACGATGCCTAGAAACCGAAAAAGTGTTTTTGGTTTGACGTCTGTCCGTCTGTCTGTCTGTCTGTCTGTCCGTCTGTCTGTCTGTGGACAAGCACAGCAGGTAAACGGTTCATTGTATTTACTTCATATTTTGAATTAAGGACTTTTTCGAAATTTTGTCGAGCCGCCCAGAAATTTAGTTTTACAACTGAAATATTAAGGGGACTTTTCATGAAAACTTTTTAAAAAATTTAGATTTTTGAAAAAATGGCTCTAACGATTTTAATAAACGTTTAAAATTGGAAACTCTTATCTATGACTAACAAAATGGCTATATCTGTATTTCTGCAAAAATGACTTATAGGGTACTTTGCTCGTATCCATTTTCAATTTTTCTAGATTATATCCATTACAGTAGGCGATACACGAAACCCTACCACAGTAAAGTTGTAGAGAAAATTAAAATGAACATTTTTTGTTTAACACATTTCTTTATATGTTTAATAGATATCAAGATAAAAACGAAATAAGTACGGTTAAATGCGAATTTCAGAACATACATGTCAATTAAAATATGAATGACATTTTGTTGCCCCTAGTAACAAGAAAACTATAGGCCTAATGTACACTTATTGTTGTGAAATGCAACCAGTTTAGCTCAGTCGCAATGAACACACCAAAACCAATTACAGCGAGGTGATATGGGCTAACAGGGAAGAGGTCCTGAGTTCAAACCATCCTTGTGGCCGCCCAAATTAACTTGGGGTTTTCATAGTTTCCTCATTCGCAAAGGCAAACGCCGGGTTTGTAGGACATGCTTACTTTCCATAACTCATCGCCGCTACGTCACTGGATATTATAATAGTTTAAACTGAATATCACAAAAGAAGACATCACTAAACAATAGAATCAGATGACACGAATGAGTTGCTACTATAGACTAATGGTTCACCCAACCATACTAAACACGTGATATAACCTACATGCAGTTGCGTGCAATATAACCTAAGTAGTAGTAGTAGTAGTTGTGGCGAAATTTAATTATAAGTCGCCCCTTAAGTTCCGCCCATTCGATATTCACATTTGCACGGACTGTGTGATGTATTTTGTTTCTGAGCGAATCAGAGTGACCAACTGTCCTTATTTATTGCTGCAAGTGCCTTGCACCCACTATCCTTATATATTGTCGCAAGTGCCTTGTATTCACCTCTACATATAGCTAAATAATGCATAACACTAATCACATAGTTAAGTGCGCGAAGCGGAGGCGGCAGCCGTAGCGAAGCGCCCTTGCATTTTCGAATAATGTACGATACACTGTTTGTAGGTTTCGAAAATGTGGCATATTATATCTCCCGCGAAGTTTGTCAGCCTGTCACCTCTCGTCTAGTGGTATGACGTCACACCTCCAACGTCCAATCACGAGTTTCTTCATAATACGAGGAGAGAAGAATTCCCTAGATCGTGGTATAAAAGAAACTGCATTGGTGGGTGGGTTGGGTGGGGCTGATTTATCCCAAGGTGCGACTTATATTTGAATTTTCCCGTAGTAGTACTAGTACAGGGTCTTTATTATAAGTTGAGACCGGGCGACGGAAGGCTTGAATCCGGGCGACGGAAGGCGCGCGCAGCCGGTCTGACCTTGGTGCAACAGCGGCACGTGCAGTTATTGTTAAAGTGTCAACATGGTGAGACCCATTTCGCTGCAGCATCGTATTTTTGTGTGTAAACATTATTTTAAGTACGAGTCTGCTAGACGTGTACGTGATGAATTTATTCGGACATTTCCTGCTGATGTGCCATCTTCAAGAGCACAAATTCACAGAATTGTTAATAAATTTGTAAATACTGGTTCAGTGCAAAACAAAAAGCATGTGCGCACACGAACAGTGTTAACAGAAGAAAAGCTAGACGAGATTGGCGCTAATCTTGAACATTCACCAAATAAATCACTCTCAAAATTAGCCCAACAAGTAGGGGTTTCAGTTTCTTCTGCACACAAAGCAACAAAGTTGTTACACCTCAAACGGTACAGATTTACACGGGCCCATTGTTTAAAACCTGCCGATCCAGCAGCAAGATTGCGATATTGTGAGTGGTTTCTGTCATCAGTGGATAATGGTTTAATCGACCCCCAGCTTGTGTTCTTTTCTGATGAAGCCTGGTTCCATCTTAATGGTCGTGTGAACAGTCATAACTCACGCCATTGGTGTGCAGAAAATCCTTAATGGTGTGTATGAAATCCCTCATTACGATAGGAAGATCGGGGTTTGGTGTGCTATTAATGGAAGGCGAATAATTGGGCCTATATTTTACGAGACTACAGTAGATTCAGAGATTTACCAAGATGACATTTTGGTGCCATTCTTTCAGCAGTTGACGGATGAAGAAAAAACGCGCGGGTGGTTTCAACAAGATTCGGCCACCGCTCATACAGCGGAAGTCTCCCTTCTTAAAATTTCGGAAGTGTTTGCTGACAGAGTGATCAGTGCTGGTCTCTTTCCATCTCGCTCCCCAGACCTCACAGTGTGTGATTTTTACTTGTGGGGTAAACTTAAAGATAAGGTTTATCGAACAAATCCTCACACATTGGAGGAGCTGAAAGAAAACATTACGAATGAAATTAGGGCCATTACAGTGGAAGAACTCACTCGCGTCAGCCAGAATGTGGTTTCCAGATACAATGCCTGTATAACACAGGAAGGACGACACTTCCAACATATGTTATAAGGTAAGCCTATATAGCCTACACTTTAAGCAGGGAAGCCGCGCGCGTGCCGCCCGCGGCTAATGCGGACTCCGTAGCGGAGGGTGAAAACAACGGTCGCCCGGTCTCAACTTATAATAAAGACCCTGTAGTACTAATAATATGCAGTTTTACTGTCATTCATTATTATTATTATTTCACGATAAAAGCATTAAACATGAAGATCGACTCTGATTGTTTCCGTTCTAGATACTTCTTAGTTTTATGAAAATGTAATAAATAATATTTAATTGTCCCTATAATTTACTTTTTTCTGTGCTAGCCTTTAACACGTATATGCGAGAAAGTTTGTGCAACATATTTTTGCACCATTTATTTTTGTACGTTTTAATGTTCGGAAAGAAAAATATGTTAAAATTTTCGTTTACCGAAAAAATCCAATTTTTATTATTTAAACAAAAGTCAACGAAAATATGAGATTTTCGTTTCTACCATAATATTCTTCATAAAATTTTGTACAATAATGCATATTCCTATTTCACTCTGGTAATATTCTGAACACAGACCGATCTGGCAACATAGCGCCCGTGCGCGCTTGATTCTCCCATATGAATAGCATGGCCATAAGAGCCCATTGTGCCTTCACGATGTGAAAACCAGTATAGCTATAACGCTAGGGGTTCCGAATTCGAATCCCGGTCGATCCAAAATTTACGGTTAAGAATAGGTCTCGAATAGGTAGGTAGGGTGAAGAGGAGGTGAGAGGAAGAGAGGAAGAGAATAAAGGAGAAATAATTTTTTCTGTTTCAAAAATTCATTAACAGATGGCGCTAGCTACCTGCTAGTAGTTCAAATGCCGCCGCTAGGTGTCTTCCGACTGTTTTAAAGAATCTCCCCACCCAAAACCCCTACTTTCTAGGCGGGTTCCGATAGAGAGTAGTGGTGGGGAACTCGCTTGGGGCGCAATGTTCGTTTTTCCCAGTGTTTTAAAATTATGACACTCCAGGCTGACCAACTTTCATTGCTTCGCATGGAAAATACTCTTTTACTTAAGAATAATTGCATATGATTTATAAATTAACCTTGTCTTATATAAATTGAAAATGTTAACATTCAGTACGCCTTTTAAATGTTAAATTTCTCACGGTAGTTACAAAAATGTCATATTTGTCCGCTGAAAAGCATTGTATGCTCTATCCCGTACATTGTCAACCATGTAGGAGAAAATAATCTCTGACTGCGCAAGTGCATACCAGATGGTAGGACAGCTCACAAACAGCTGTGTGGCTCACAAAATGGCTTCCGCGTACGCCTTTAAAATTATTTCACAAACATTAACGTCTGTCTAACGTGGTACAATGATTTTATTTTGATCGTAGGATTGCTACACTCGCCCTTATGGCCTCGTTTATCAAACAAACCTACTCGCAAACTAAAATATCTTGTTTAATAAATAACTATTAGGCCTATGCCAACAAAACGCAAAATCATTCGTGTCGTATTACCAATCAGATGCACTAGGCACTGAAAAATCATTTTAAAAATCATCATATCAACATTATGAATTGCTAGTATTCAGACCTTCTTCATATTTTATTTGCAGACATTAAATAAGCAAAGTTACATTAAAGCACATTATGTGTGTACAAGCGGATTTAAGTTAATTAGTGATTCAATAAAAATAAGAGGAAGATACCTCTATTCCTGGAGTGGCAGTATTGGTGGATCTTGCTCGTGTATTGGAAGCACGTAATGAAAAGTTGTGTAAAGTTTCCCCAGCCGCAAAATGTATTCTAACAGAAAATTTTGCAGCTGCTTTAACTTTTTCTGATTTTAGGCCGGTATTCATTGTCGGCGACTTAAGAAGCGACATTATAAAGCTGAACTTATTTGATAAGTCGACTTATATGTTTTTCGTATTCATAGTCTTCCTTAAAGTTGTACTTTATTAAGTCTGACTTCATAAAGCTCTACTTATTCTACATACTAAAGTCGAACTCAGTAATATGAAAAATCACGCGTTCACTGCCATAACAATTGAATTAGCCAATCATGTTTAAGATTTTTTCAGATTTTATGTATGGGTAAAGCAAAGCCGTCTGAGTACGTATTTCGTTGTCATGGTATAAAAATATATAGACGGCGCTGTGCATTGTAAACAAAGAATCCAATTCATCCAGTCATATTATGCAGCGTGTAAGTAAGCTGATCAATAGTTTCTTTACAATATTCTGTGTATATATTTGCTTGGACATTTGTCAGAATTAAGACCGGTAAGCTGAAGCACTTATTTCGACGTTAATTATTGTTTTAGAGAGATTCAAAACAGCTTAGGAAGCTTTGGGCCGATATGAAATACCATCAGAGAGAAATGCCGATGAAAGATAGGCGATTGATGTTTCCAAAATTGTGTCTTCTTGAAACGAAATCTCTTTTTAAATTCATTATCATGTAGAATTTGAATAAATTCGTCATGTTTCGCAAATAACGCTTTGGGGCGCGGGTTTATTCTAATACCTCGCCAAAATCCTAAAAATCACTGTCCATGGTTCTGGCTTAAACTGAAATAAGTCATGGGGACCTTTGACTTGATAAAGTACGACTTATTTCGACAAATAAGTCGTACTTTAGTGACTATGAATGCCAATAAGTTCGACTTTGCCAAGTCTGACTTTATAAAGTAACTACGTCATAAGTCCGATTTGTTTGTGTCAGAAACTCAACTTAAGACGAGATTAAAGTTCGACTTGGATATAAGTACGACTTATTGCGACTATGAATACCGGCCTAAGAATTATATTTTCTGTTAAGTAATAATACTCTAATCCAGGGACTTATGACCGAGTGCACCATTCTCCGGTTTTCTCAGCCGTTTCGTTACCGCGGTAAACGTAATACCGGGGTATTCTCAAAATCTCTGTGCACCATTGCGAAAATACCGCGGTTTGCTAATGCTTGGAAATATTGCTGTTACTCTGCTCCGAATCCATTTTTCTTTGATGGTTTCTTCCATGGCCGCTAGGTTCTCTCTCTCTCTGCACGTCTGCCTGTCACGGAGGCTCGCTAGTAGGCCAAATTTTTTTCCAAATTCAATGTATTTGATGCCTTATTATTCAATAAAAAGATGTTCATAAGGATAAAAGGGAATATTATATTGCGTATATATGTCGTCTGAATTCATACTTCGAATCCAAGCACCATAGATACTGTACCAAACGTGAAATTAGTTGCTTTCGCTCTGGTTGAGGTGAGAAAGGAAGCTCATTTCAATCGATGTTACAACACAGTATTTGCAAAGATATGTACCATCGTTCATTCTTCAAATAGATCCCACCTGTCTGTACATTTAAATAACATAACATTGATGTTTTAAAGAATAATTCTCACACGTTTGCAATCCAAGGCAAAGCAACACCACGAAATCTCTCCTCTGAGTTCGACATAGCCTCGCTTTTATTCCCGTACGACTAGTTGAAATTTTAGGTGCAAAATCATGTGCATAGCCATAAAAGGGCTGTTATAATTATGTTCGTGTACGGGCAGGTATGATAAATTGATTTACATACCCTATATACCGATACACAGGCTATATCGTGATGCATGCAGCCATTCACTTAAATTTGGCCTAGGACCACTGGTTTTCCATATTTCATTTATTTGTTGCCTTTTTTTTCAGTAATAAAAGTTTATAAGGATAAAATGGAATATTATATTCCATATATATGTCGTCTGAATTCAAACTGATTTCAAACACCATAAATACTGTACTAATCGTAATAATCATGGTTACGCCCACTAGCCTACTCGATGGACCTGGTTTGGTTGAGGTTAGAAAGAAAAGTCATTTCAATCGATGTTACAGCACAGTATTTGCAAAGATATGCACCATCGTTCATTCTTCAAATAGACCCCACCTGTCTCTCATTATTCTTTATGTTCAATTAACTTTTGGCCTAGATATCGTAAATATGATACATTACGCTGATCTCCATCTTGGAAAGAAAACAGCGGTTTTCTCACTTTACAGCTCCTTCACGGCCGGTTTGCATCTTACCGCGATAAAAGTCGAAACCGAGCACGGTGCAACGAAAGTATGACATTACCGGGGTAAACTAAGCAACTTTACCGCGGTATTCTGAATACCGAGGTTGGTGCATTCGGCCATTACACTTTTTTTAATATCTGACTCATTCATGAGTTACTGGATGTAGACAACCTGTCTTATTCCACCTGGTTAACTTTGAGCTTAATAACTTAACTCTCTTGATGCTCAGGACTTCCACATGCGTTTACTTACTTACTTATTCATCGGCAATAGACAATTCCTCAGCAACCTAACGGAATGTTATCTATTTTATGGAACACGAAAGTTCATTGCCGCGCTTACATGCGCCCGCCAATCAACCCTATTCTGTGCTAACTCCATTCAACCATCTCTCGCAAATCCTACTTCTCTTAAATCTTCCCTAATATTGTCCTCCCACCTGTGTCTAGGTCTTCCAAGTAGCATTTCCCCTTCGGGTCTCCCATTCAACACTTTTGAGTAATGTCTTTCCTCCCCCATGCGCGCAACATGTCCAGCCCATTTTATCCTCAGTGATTTAATTACCTCTACTGTATCTGGTGAAGACTACAGGTCATGAAACTCGTTTTTATGCAGTTTTCTCCATTCCCCATTTTCATCACTCTTAGACCCAAATGTTTTCCTAAGTACCCTGTTTCCGAACACTCTCAGATTATGTTCTTCCCGACCAATAATCGGCCATGTCTCACATCCATATAATAAAACCGGCAGGATAATAGTCTTATAAATCTTTATTTTTAGATTTCTGGACACAAGACGGGAAGATAAGAGTTTCTGAACTCCTTAAGAAAAAGCATTTCCTGATTTGAGTCTACACTTAACTTATTCCTGTGTCTTAACTTCTTCTTGTGTCTGTAATCATTTTTCCCAGATATTTGAATTTTTTTCACTTGTACGAACGATTGAGTGGCTACTCTAATATTTTTAGAGCATTATTTTGACGTTCCATGATCAAATGCTTAGTTTTTTCTGTATTAATTTCCAATCCAACTTTCCTGCAGGTGTTGGGTACAAGAGCGGCTTATGACCCTGCCGTGGAGGGAAAAGATGGGAAAGGACGTTAGAAAGAATCTCTGGAGTAGCTGGAGGACCAGTCTGTTTAATGGCACAGACAACCGAAGTAGAGCGAGTGGAACAGGAACAGGGTGCTGGAACAGGGATCTTCGGATGTAATATTGGATCACAAACCTTTTCATGTAATAAACTATGTGACATTTATTCTCATAACATATAGATAAAGAATGCACTTGAAATATTAATAGAAACACTGAAACAAGATATATAATGAATTTGAGATAGGTGCACTTGCACTGAACAAAGGAATGTGCTTTGGCGCGAACTTGAAGACACGTGGCGATAATTTTTCTCTAATTATGCCAGCAATGTAAATTATATCTCAAATTGCTCGTAATGATCACTGTATTGCTTTTAATATGAATTAAGACTTGTATCTTGATTCTAATAAACTTTATAGCCGAACGAATATGCCCGCTTGGGTTGCACAACGTGGCCGAAATATATGCGAACTTTTAGACTGATCTAAGAAGCCGATAACACTGAATCTACTGTAAGTAGTGTAGATTAATTACTATCACACGATAATACGTGTAAATGGAAGTATTATGTATTTATTTACGAATTAATAGAAAACCTCTGTTTCTATTGTCTGAAATTGGCGGTAAATCTCGAGAGCGATCCGGCACGTCTCTCTCGTGTGGATGCTACTAGCTGACTGTTCTAACATGACGCTGTGATGTCATGCTGCCTCTACATCTGCACCTGTCGATGAAAGGGGGATTCACAGACATAGGCGGACTTATACTAATATCAATGCGCTGAGAGGGAGAAATGCACTGAGCGGAACATTTGAATATACACTCATACTAGACATGTAGAAAAATGCTAGTAGAACCTATAGCTTGCGTGAACATACTCCGTGCCTTTGAAGTATAACTTCAATAAAAGAATATAACAGGAATGCAAGCTATAATGCAAAAAAGACACTTATATATACACTGAAAGCACTGACTCTACACTAATTAGACTGGCAACACACGTAAGGTTGTGAAGGTCTAGGTGATTGATGGCTGGAATCCAAACTGTTGTTGTAGCATCCATAAGTGAAGACTTCGACTTGTGCACAACAGCTGATTCAGGAACATGTAGTGTAGATCAGGTGGCTTGTTGACATGCAATTTGTAGAATCTTGTCGAAGAAATGCATGTTGATTTCTGAATATCATTCAGGGCACATCTGATGCTCTTATATTACTAACATGGTATCTTGACATAATGGAGAAAGACCATTAGATAACCATTAAGTGAGTTTTTAACACAAACAGTGCTGAAAAGTTGCTTCCTTACATATATCACAGCGTAACGGTTTGGCTACCTGTAGATTTCTTGCTGATATAGTAGCTCTACAACTGGACATATGCAGATGATGCACGTATAGCTTTTCACTATTTTGAAGACGATAAACACTGCTTGGTATTGGTTTTAGATGAATACAGATACTGTTGAGTGTTGTTTCTCTCTGAAGACAGACACTGCGGAGTACTGTTTTTCGATGAAGGCAGACACTGCGGAGTGTTGTTTCGCTCTGAAGACAGACACTGAGTGTTGCTTTTAGAATGCAAAGCTCGGTAAAAAGGATCAACTTTAAACCTTGAATTTCCACTATCACTTGTTTTAAATCTTCCTTGACTGTTGAAAGATTTATTGTGAAGGGATGGGTGCAAATGTTCGTTCCTGTTTTTGAAGGAAGCGAAGCTATTGCGAACTGGTGTGACCGCTGCACTGGGCCTATTTGCCTCGAAGCGTTTGCTCTGCATGTGATGAGAGGCCTTGCTTGAGTTATTGCGAATTCTAGCTTGTTTAGAATTGCTATGTAGTGAAGCACTCTGTTGACTTCGACTGATGTTAAAGCATGTGAAAGAGTATGCTTTGGACTGAACTTTCTTAGTTGTAAAGTGTAATAGCTTGCTGTGATTTGAGCCACACTTACAATAAGCCTGAAGAGAACACATTTGTACCTTGTGTTCAGAAGAGAAGCAATTGAAACAAAGCTTCTTGGATCGCACGAAATTCCATCGTTGCTGTATTGTGAATTTGCAGAACTTGTTACAATTGTGTAAAGCGTGATTTAGTTTACACAGAGGACAAATTTGCTGATGTGTAGATTTGCTCGTGACAACGAAAAAATGCATTTCTGTCATTTCATCTGTCGTAGAGATCGAATCATCCTGGAGCGAAACCGTATTCATGTCACGATGCAGTAACTGACTGTGGACTGATTCTTCGCAGTTACAAAAGGACGGTAAATTGCACTGGCGTACAGTAGTATTATTTCTGTCTGACCCCGACGAAACGCGAGTGAGGAGAAGAGAATCCAGCGGTGTGGGTTAATTCAGAGACCTTCCCATCCCGCCGATCATGACAGTAGTAGCTATATATCTTGAGTCAGCGTTTGTGTTTACAAACAAATCCCTATCCAAGTACAGCTCTGGCAGATATTTTTACCTCATTCATTAAATGTTATAACACTAACATTAAATGTTTTAACTCTAACATACAGTATGGAACTTTCATATATTTACTCTACATACCAAGTGTGGTGTTACCGCTGTGCTCAATTACAGGACTGGATATTATTCCATAGGAGTGACACCAGAGACTGAGAGTCTTTCCCCTTTACCATTACTATCAGCATCATCATCACCATCACCACCAACATTATTAGCATCCGAATCACTCTCACTAGAAGCATCACTATCACCACCCAAATGAATGACCAATTCTTGAGCCGCATCCAGGAGTCCCTCCCTTTCCAGATATTCCTGTTCAATATTCTTCACGTGCTGGCATCTCCGTTTCCACTCCTCTGCAGATATTGAGGAAAACTTCTCATCCGTAATCTTCATGACATCTTCCATTTTAAATGTCACATTGTTTTCGGCTACCCAATTTTTTACAGTAGCCCATATGAGTTCTATCGGATTGAGCTCAGGGTGATAAGGGGGGAGCCTTAAAACATCGTGGCCATGTTGCTGGAGAAGATGATAGATTTTGTAGCTTCGGTGTTGTGGCTTAAGTGTCAGTATTAGTTCATAAATTTCAGCTTTTGTCTTACTATGAAAGTTTTGTTTCTCAAAATTATCGTTTTCAAGGTGGGACTGCAACCAAGATATAATCACGTCTTTTCGAGAATTCGATGTGGGAGGCTTATTCAGCTGCACGTTATGGTAAGGGGCATTATCAATAACCAAGACTGAGTGAGGAGAAAGATTTGGAATTAGTCTTTCCTTTAGCCACTGCTCGTAATTATTGAAATCCATGTCCCCATGATAATCCCCTGTTTTTCTGTGTGAAATGAATCTCAAATAAGCATTGGGCACAAAGCCATGCTCTCCTCCAGCGTGAATTATTATAAGCCGTTGTCCTTTCGAAACTGGCGAGAAGAGTCCACTCAGCGATTCGTCACTCCAGGCACATGGTGTAGTATGTGTTGTGTGAAGGTAGGTTTCATCCATGTACACTATTGAACGCCCTTCAGTCCTATACTGATGAATAGACCTTAAATAGGCACATCTGAGGGACTTTATTCTCTGTTGTTCCACAAGAATTTTTCTATTATTTCTTGTTTTCCTCCACCGAAAACCAATATGTAAAATAATTTTCCTGAGTGTAGAGATGCTACCCTGAAAGTCAATTTTTTCTTTTAGTCTTGAGTGTATTTTTTTTAAAGTCGGTCTCTGCTTTTCTTCAATATAGAAATTATTAATTGTTCGTCGGACTACTTCTTCGTTAAAATTGTCAGGAGATGATTTCTTCGAGGTACGTATTCTTTCTTTATCAGGGGTAGAAAAAGAATTAGAAGCTCCTTCTTCAATACTTTTGGCCTCTTTCACGATTCGCTTCACAGTACTAATGGATACACCTGTAGCTGTTGAAACCCTTTTATATACAGATGCACGCTGACCCCTCACATCCCGAAAATATTTATATACATTATATACTACTTCTCTTGTCTGCGAATGAATAACTTTACTCCCTCCCAGTTTACTATGAATCGGAGGCATGTTGCAAAAGTCTTGCGCACAACTGCACTCACCTGAAGCACTGTCTGTTAGGCACCGCAACAAGAGATGTTCCTTCTTCCGAGACCTGTGTACTAATAAACAACCACCCCTTAACATGAAAATTTTTCTATAGTGGACTCGTCTGTCTACGGCGCATCTTTCTGAGCAGTGTCAGACAGAAATAATACTACTGTACCTGATGATTGGATGAGAAACAGTTGACACACAGGTGCTTAGAGTTGACGAAATTCCATCGCTCATTGACTGGAATTTGCCGAAATTCATCACAATGGTACAGTTTGTGATTTCGTTGACAATAGGTACAAGATAATCTGTTTGTACCTCCGTACGACTGTCGCGGCTCCTGGACAGTGTATTGTGGCGATCGCAGCTCAACCTTTCTTGCAGGTGATGGGCTGGACATGTTGTTGGAAGTTGCTAAGATTTCTAAAGTATGTGCTTTAGATTCTAGGAACTGTATTAGATCTTGAAGAGAAGTAAAATGTTGCGAATCGATTTTACTCTCGAATTCTTTGCGTGTGCTGTCTGTTAAGCTGTTTAACAGAAGCTGAGTTAATAGCACTTCTTGTAGCGGAACTTCTAGAGAGAGAGCTTCCACTGCGTTTAAGTTACTCTGAAAACTGCTCAGAAGATTTCTCAGTTCTGTCACATTGTCTGCTCTCATTTCTGGCAATGATAACAGTTGTTGCACGTGTGATGTTGCTATTAATCGTGTATTATCATATCGATCACAAACCAATTTCCAGGCTACTGGGAAATTATCATTGGTGACAGGAAGATTTTCTATTAGGGCGTGAGCTTGCTGCTGAAGCGCCGCTAGCAGATAATGAAATTTCTGTATTGGATCTAGAGATTCATTGTTTACAATTAGGCTAGTAAACGTATCATGAAAATGTTTGAACCTTGTAACATTCCCATTGAATACAGGTAATTCTAGCACTGGTAGTGGGATATTTCTGCTCTGTGCATTGCAAGAATGCACTGTATGATGTGATGTAACACTGCACTGTGATTGTTCACTGTTCACTGGATTTGCACTACGAACTGGCTGTTCATGATGACATATAAGAGCACTAAGTTTTGCTTTAATCTCCTTGTAGCAAGTTCTTGTAGCCTCTTTATGTTCAAAATGTGAATCTAATTCTGCTTCTGTTTCTACAATGGATTCAATTTGTGTTTGAATATCTACGTAACTGTTCCAGATTTCATTCAAACTGTCGAAATGCACTTTTAACATGAAAACATCTGTATCTTCATTAAGATCAGCACAAACCTTTTGAAGATAAGTGAGTTCTCGCTTGATTATTGCTCTTCTTTTCGTTAAAGCTTTTACCTGTTGTTCCATGTTTAATGTAAAACACTACTTGTAGAAATGGAATGTTGATGTCTTCGCTCTGAAGAATCTGTCTGCTGTATTCTGCTGTCACCGCTAGTAGTCACTGCACGTTGGATGATAGCTTTTTCTCACTGCACATCTGTAGCTTTCTCTGCTTGTAGTACTGGAGACTTGTAGCTTCTGCTTGGAGTGGCTTGGGCACTGCCAACTTGATGACCGCTGGAGCATGAATTCAATGTATGAAGTTCTGACGTCCGATACGCGGTTGCTATGATCTATTGGGCGTACCCGAGAAACCGATTGGAATCTGAATTCCGTTCCGTTGGTAGACTAATACCGAGAAGAAACCGTATATGTGTGAGATGTCGAGATTTGTCCAAATTACATCCGGCACCGGTATAAGGACCATATGTTGGGTACAAGAGCGGCTTATGACCCTGCCGTGGAGGGAAAAGATGGGAAAGGACGTTAGAAAGAATCTCTGGAGTAGCTGGAGGACCAGTCTGTTTAATGGTACAGACAACCGAAGTAGAGCGAGTGGACTTATAAATCTCAGGTGCTGGAACAGGGATCTTCGGATGTAATATTGGATCACAAACCTTTTCATGTAATAAACTATGTGACATTTATTCTCATAACATATAGGTAAAGAATGCACTTGAAATATTAATAGAAACACTGAAACAAGATATATAATGAATTTGAGATAGGTGCACTTGCACTGAACAAAGGAATGTGCTTTGGCGTAAACTTGAAGACACGTGGCGATAATTTCTCTCTAATTATGCCAGCAATGTAAATTATATCTCAAATTGCTCGTAATGATCACTGTATTGCTTTTAATATGAATTAACACTTGTATCTTGATTCTAATAAACTTTATAGCCGAACGAATATGCCCGCTTGGGTTGCACAACGTGGCCGAAATATATGCGAACTTTTAGACTGATCTAAGAAGCCGATAACACTGAATCTACTGTATGTAGTGTAGATTAATTACTATCACACGATAATACTTGTAAATGGAAGTATTATGTATTTATTTACGAATTAATAGAAAACCTCTGTTTCTATTGTCTGAAATTGGCGGTAAATCTCGAGAGCGATCCGGCACGTCTCTCTCGTGTGGATGCTACTAGCTGACTGTTCTAACATGACGCTGTGATGTCATGCTGCCTCTACATCTGCACCTGTCGATGAAAGGGGGATTCACAGACATAGGCGGACTTATACTAATATCAATGCGCTGAGAGGGAGAAATGCACTGAGCGGAACATTTGAATATACACTCATACTAGAAATGTAGAAAAATGCTAGTAGAACCTATAGCTTGCGTGAACAGCAGGTATCGAAAAGACTTTCTGCATTTTTCTCGATTGTGCTTATGTCATCGCCCAAAAGGCAAACATAATCTGCGGAATATTAATGAATTTCATTTCCACTAATGCTGTATGATAGTTAGAGAATTCAAGTTTTTCAGCCTTACGCACTAGTAATATAGTAACAGTACCTAGAATACTTAATACTTCTTCTACACTATTCCTTCAAATGAAATATACATATACACCAAGTTTTTAAAAATAACTTATTAATATACTCTTTCCTAATTTCTAGTGTTGGCTATTGACTGATGATGGCATAACGGTTGCCGAAATGCATATCAAGAATACAGACTTCCTAAAGAATCAACGTATATTGAGCTGAGAACGAAGAAACTAGTTATAAACACAACAATTCATGTCAACGTAAACTTATGCTGCCTACGCCTATTACGTATTATAAAAGATATATTTTGGACTGTTGTTGGCCATCTTAATTACATGTTTTAATCTAGTAACAGGAAATATACTACCATATAATCACTTCAATAGTGAGAAGTGATATCAAAAAACAAAAACAATTTTATCACAATTTTATTGTCAAATCATTTAATGGAGTTCCTAATGAATCCATTAATACAATTATTGTAAGTGTTAATTACCAAAAAGATATAAGTATCAAAAAATATTAAAGATACTAATATTTTAAACGAATATTAACCTTCTATGAAAATACATCACAACTGGTTAAAAAGAAAATGTATATATAAAACTAAGTAAATGACTATACTCATAACTAAGGAGACTTGCTTTCACAATTAAAGTGATAACTAATTTTATATCTAGTAATTATTAAGTGCCAGTATGGTACTTTATGAGATTGTGTGGGGGACGAAAAATGTCTGTCCGTCTGTTGTCTGTCTGTCCGTCCGTCCGTGTGTCTGTACGCGCTCTAACTCAAATACGCTTTTTCGGATTTTCATGAAACTTGGAAAACACATTTATAATGTCAATGGGAAGAACCCTATTGATATTGAACCAAATCGGTTCACCGGTACCGGAGTATGCCCAATTTAGTGCCTATTTTAATAGATTATGGCGCCTTTCTAATACGCTGTATCGGATTTCCATTAAACTTGGTATACGCATTTATGACATCCATGAAAAGTCCTCTGTTAAATTTGAACCTAATCTGTTGACCGGTACGGGAGTAAAACCCAATTTAGTGTATATTTTAAAGGCGCAATAGCTCAAATACGCCTTATCGGATATTTATGAAACTTCGTATACGCATTTATACTATCCATGGAAAGACGTCTGTTGATGTTCAACCAAATCGGTTGGCCAGTACCGGAATAATGCCCAATTTATTGCCTTTTATGTTAATATATGAGAAGTCGCGATAACTCAAATATGCTTCATTGGATTTTCCTGAAACTTTGTATACCCATTTATAATGTACATGGGAAGACGTCTACCGATATTGGACCAAATCGGTAGACCGGTACCTTAGTAAAACCCAATTTAGTGTCTATTTTAAAAACGCGGTAACTCAAATACGCTTTACCGGATTTTTATGGAATTTGGTATACACATTTATAGTGTTCATGGGAAGAGGTCTACTGATACTGGATGAAATCGGTTCACCTGTTTCGGAGTAATGCTCAATTCGGTGCCTATTTTATGATAATATACGTATTCGAAAGAATTTATATAAAAAAAAAAGCAAATCATTTATCATGACAACATAGTCAATTGTTTTACTGTGATATTTTACGGCTTTGGAAATTAAAATAGAGATAGCTATGACCAAAAACACTATTGTTTTACATGCGCTTATAACTTACAACTAGACCGTTAAACTGACCCAAGTGACCGAGATGGTAACGTTTTGGCCTCACGTTATGGAGTTCCATGGTTCAAATCCCGAAACCAGCCAATTTCACTTTCTGTTTCGTATTTTTATGTGAGTGTGCGATTGTCAAGATATCAAAAATCTGTACAGTTCAGCTGATGCTGGAAGATTTTAATCTGATTAAAAAGAAAACTAGACCTTTGTTCTTCCCTAAGCCCTGCTTAATGAATAAATCTGGAGCTTAACTTGTAAATCAATTAAAAAAAACATTATCTGCATATCATAATTGCAGTCATAACTGATTAACAAAACATACTGGCACTTTTTTACATCAGTTTACCTGATTTTATTTGTTTAGCAACTACCTTTTGACAAATTATAATTAAATGTGATTAAGTGTATATGATTGTATGTATTAGCAACTACCTTTTGACAAATTATTATTAATTGTGATTAAGTGTATATGATTGTAATTTTTAAAGAAATTTTAATACATGACTTATTGATATAAATATATTTTTTTTCAATGTAATAATCTTCTTATGACGAATTAATACTCAACTAATGAGATTGTGATGTTAAAGAATGTACATATAACGTTACCATATAACAGGGACAGTTTTGAAGCAATATAGAAAACTGTGTGTATTATGATATGATATAATTTGTTTTTGCAAATATATTGTATAACAAGTCAGTTATAAACTGTATCATATGATATTGGCAGAAAAATAAATAATTTATAAACAGTTAAAACTGTATCATTATATGGTATTGGCAGTAAAATAAATAATCTATAAATATTCTACGTATTCAGCTCAAGTATCCGTTAGATTCTTACTATATTACTAGTGCGTAAGGCTGAAAAACTTGAATTCTCTAACTATCATACAGCATTAGTGGAAATGATATTCATTAATACTCGATAGGCCAGCCAGGCCAATATTCTTAATAAATTCACAAACACTAGTAGAAAATTACACAAAACCATTGTTAACATATATTTCAACAAAACATGTAGGGAAAAAATCTAATTCCTAATTACAACAATGTAAAAACTAGTACCAAGACACGTAATGCTACAGATTCTGTTAAAACAGCACAAAGAACTTGGCTTAATAGAGAAATAAAACTATTATACATAAAAAAGAACACCATTAATGAACAACTGTACAAGTTACATTTAGAAGCAGCTCACCTCTTTAGAAATGAATGGCCAATAATTAACAACGAAATACAAATAAAACTAAAAACGGAAACAGACAAAAAATACGCTACCTTGAACAAGAAAATTGAAAAACTGTTAATCAAACAGAAACACAACAAAACCAAACCTCATAGTCAAAATACACATATCCACAACCACAATACAAAATTCTTTCCAAGATAATAGTATAAACAAAGAGCTAAAAACAATCACAGACCTCAACAAAAAATGAAACAAAATAATATAATTAACAGAAAAGCCGACAAAGGTAACTCCATCATACTTACAAATAAAGATGATTACATAGCAAAAACCCTCAAATTCTTCAACAAAAATAACATAAACGAAATTAATAAGGACCCCACTGAAAAATATTATAATCAAATTTAAAAAGTCATAAAAACAAATGATCTTGTTTTAAATGACAGTGGTAGAAATTCTTGTTTAACCATGCATCCAAAACCTCCTAACTTAAAAGCCCAAATAAAACTACACAAAGACCATTGAACAAGACCAATCAGACCAATAGTTAATTTCATAAATGCTCCTTCATATAAAATATCAAAGAAACAAGCAAAACTATTACAACATAAACTAGAACTAAAGAATACCTACACACTGAAGAATTCAATTGATCTAGTAAATAAAAAAAAAACATAAAAATTAACAACGATGAAACAATGATTTCTTTAGACATCAAAAATCTATATACAAACGTCCCTATCCAGGAAACACTCAAAATTGTACACAAGCGTTTAATTAATAATGGTGATAGTACACAATATGCAGACCAAGTAACAAATTTCCCTAATACAATTTTGAATCAAAATTATTTAGAATTTAATGGAAAACTATATGAACAACCAAATGGACTAGCTATGGGCTCCCCCCTATCCAGTATTCTATCTGAAACCTTTTTACAAGAAATTGAAGAAACACTTATACATAATATAATCCAAAATAACGTAACTATCTATGGAAGATTTGTAGACGATCTAATTGTAGTCTGTAAAACCCAAAACGTCAATCATATCTTACAACAATTTAATAATATGCATAGCAACCTACATTTTACTCTTGAAACAGCCAAAAATAAAGAGCTACACTATCTTGATGTTAGCATAAAATTCACAAACAAATATCTAAATTTCAGTATCTATAGGAAACCAACATTCACAGACAATATTATTAACAATAAATCTAACCACCCGCAAAGTAAAAAACTAGCTGCTATAAGAAAATGAGTCCATAGACTACTAAATATTCCCATGAATAAAAAGGATTATAATAAAGAACTACAAACCATAATTCAAATAGCAATTAATAATGGCTACAAAAATCTACCGTAATCAATATCTTAAATAAAAATAAAAAACAAATTCTAAGGAACAAAAATCCAATTTCACATTTAGAACCTGACACACAAGAGAAAGATATTTCTAAAAAATACATTACATTTAATTACACAGACCAGAAAATACATAAAATTATCAAACCGTTAAAATCCGATAAATTTCAAATCGCATTTAGAGCGAATCAAAACACCCAAAAGTTATTACGTAATAAATTCAATAATAATAAAGATCCTCTTGAACAATGTGGAGTCTATAAATTAAAATTTTCTGATTGCAACTTAGTATATATAGGACAAACTGGTCGAACGTTCAAAAAAAGATTTGCAGAACACGTAAGTGACTTTAAATATAATAGAGATAAATCCGCCTATGCTAAACATTTAATGTCTAATAACCACTCCTTAAACACAATAAATTCTTCCTTAGAAATATTACACCTACAAAATAAAAGCCAAAAACTAAACACACTAGAAACATATGAGATTTATAAACACAAACATAACCTAATAAACGAAAACACAGTTAACCATAATGAACTTTACGAAACCTGCCTACAAATGATTTCATCCACACACTCTAATACACTCGCCAGTAGCTAAGCAGCATACTCAGTGAGCACATCTCAACAGTTCAACAAAACGTACGTAATAATAAAAGTTTAATAATACTTAAAAATAGCAAATTACTAATAAACCTTAGATAAAATTAATACAGCAATAACATTACCTTTACATTAACAGTACCTAGAAACTTAATACTACTTCTACACTATTCCTTCAAATGAAATATACATATACACTAAGTTTTTAAAAATAACTTATTAATATACTCTTTCCCAATTTCTAGTGTTGGCTATTGACTGATGATGGCATAACGGTTGCCGAAATGCATATCAAGAATACAGACTTCCTAAAGAATCAACGTATATTGAGCTGAGAACGAAGAAACTAGTTATAAACACAACAATTCAAGTCAACGTAAACTTATGCTGCCTACGCCTATTACGTATTATAAAAGATATATTTTGGACTTTTGTTAGCCATCTTAATTACATGTTTTAATCTAGTAACAGGAAATATACTACCATATAATCACTTCAATAGTGAGAAGTGATATCAAAAAACAAAAACAATTTTATCACAATTTTATTGTCTAATCATTTATAGTCCTTTCACATTCGCCAGAGGTTTCAAGGTCAAACGTAGCACGCCTATGATACCCCTCTTACCGCGCTCATATGACATCATACCCCTCCAATGCCAGTCACATGACAAGCCAGTATGGAGTTCCCCCTTGGTGTCGTATGAGTGTGTGCGACAGCGCAGCTCCTCTGCGCAAAGGGGAATACTGACTTCTGATCAGTGGGGGCATATTAGACGTGAGAAGTTGTGGCCTTGAAACCTCTGGCGAATGTGAAAGCACTATAATGGAGTTCCTAATGAATCCATTAATACAATTATTGTAAGTGTTAATTACCAAAAAGATATAAGTATCAAAAAATATTAAAGATACTAATATTTTAAACGAATATTAACCTTCTATGAAAATACATCACAACTGGTTAAAAAGAAAATGTAGAGAGAATACATTTTATTGAACAAAATGAGCTGCTTGCTTCAAGCAAGTTGCCATAAACACAGCATACCAGTAAAACTAAGTAAATGACTATACTCATAACTAAGGAGACTTGCTTTCACAATTAAAGTAATAACTAATTTTATATCTAGTAATTATTTGTTTAGCAACTACCTTTTGACAAATTATAATTAAATGTGATTAAGTGTATATGATTGTATGTATTAGCAACTACCTTTTGACAAATTATTATTAATTGTGATTAAGTGTATATGATTGTAATTTTTAAAGAAATTTTAATACGTGACTTATTGATATAAATATTTAATATATTTTATCAATGTAATAATCTTCTTATGACGAATTAATACTCAACTAATGAGATTATGATGTTAAAGAATGTACATATAACGTTACCATATAACAGGGACAGTTTTGAAGCAATATAGAAAACTGTGTGTATTATGATATGATATAATTTGTTTTTGCAAATATATTGTATAACAAGTCAGTTAAAAACTGTATCATTATATGGTATTGGCAGTAAAATAAATAATCTATAAACATTCTACGTATTCAGCTCAAGTATCCGTTAGATTCTTACTATATTACTAGTGCTTAAGGCTGAAAAACTTGAATTCTCTAACTATAATCTGCGGAAGCTAAAATCGGGTGACTGCCATTTAATTCTTGGCCTACCTGGTTTTTCTGAACTTTCCTAATATCATGTTCCTAAGCGAAATTAGAAAGTAAAGGTGTTGGTTACTAATGCTATTGTAACATTCAGAGGAAATAGGAAGCAGGGAAGAGGGAATACCGTCCTAAGGGGGCGTGTCAAATTGCTTTATGACGTCTCCTCTGTATTGAACACTTTAAATGTCTAAATCACTTCATGTTGAGCAATAATATCTAACAATACAATAGTAAATTATTTATATTTTATATGTTTCCGATGATCATAATATGTTAATACAACGAAATAGGGACAAATTAATTTAATGATGTTAATAACAATAATTTCGACTCTGTCTAGTTATGCTTCCATTAGTTGGTAATAGTTATTTATTTCGTTTAATAGAGCAAATGACCCCATTTAGTGCTATATAATTTTTCAGAATATATTTCTCGTTTTGAATTATGTTATCGCATAACTTATATATTTTATCATACAATTTCAGGCTAAATAAATATATACCCGCAGTCATTCGCCTCTAAGGTACATTTTAGGCTCTTAGTGCTTACTACGGCTATTATATGATCTCAGGGTATGCTGTTAATATTTCATATTGAAATGTTACGACGTTATAACACGTGAAACTTGGCGGGATATCTGTACTATTCTATACAGCTCGCCTCTTCTTGCTTCCTATACAACACTTCCGGTATTATAGGAGCGAAAGCAATCTAGGAGGCAGTGACTGAAGCCTTGCTTTTATGATAGCACTTCATTGGGCAGTTCTTTCGTTTTCAATAGCGACGACCGCGAAAACTGAGAAGACTGAAAATACATATCGAGGTTAAACTGTTGAAAAGTTTCAGTTTTAAATAGCTTGTGATATTGAATGTGAGACAAGTTATGGAGAAGGACCATGAACAGCATAGCTGAGAGAGAGGTTTATTTCGGCTAAAATATTAATAACGTCACGTGTTCCTAAATTCTTGGTTCGAAAGAGCTAAGCTTGGGTCTACGTTAACACATAACTTACTTTTACTTAGGTCGTAACATGGGGCTATCTTCAGAGTAGTTGCTCTAAATGAGCCATTTCAGGTATAATAAATTGCTAACCCAGTAGAACCGGATTTTACCTGTGGAACGAATTGTTTCAGAACAGATTGCCTATACTTGGTTACTTACTCAATGGCAATAGACAATTTCCAAGCAAGCTGAAGGAAATTCCTTCTCTTGTAGGAATGGAATACAACATGTCAGAGTGCCAATAAGTTACAAATATTCAGATTCTTCTTAGTCTGAAGCCATACTTTTGCTATATCATAACCTGAAAACTTAAACAATATCAGTATTTAAAAACAAAAACAATGCTATAATAATAAAAAGATATTTTGGAGCTATACCAACTTAAGTTCTCAAACATGGTAACACAACCAGTTACAACATAATTTATTATGACATTCATCATCTAGAATTCTTTGAATGAGTATAGGCCTAACTACTTTACTTTATGATAATCATTATAGTAGCAGATACATTATACAACCGTACATGAATATGCCACCTTGTGCACTTCCATGCAAAATCTCATCTACTAGGACTCGCTGACTTCACTTTCGAGTAGAAGCAGACGAGTGCGAATGTCATTCTTTTGTCATTCGGAGGAACTAACTTTTTTCTAACAATCTCTGAATGCAGTCAAAAGAATTATATGTATACCTACTTGTATAATTTTGCTTTTACTCAATACCTGTAAAAATGTTTACATTAAATTCGGTTTGTTTTGATTAAAGGTGTGTTTGTAATAAATGGCTTAGAGCAGAGACAGGTTGTACTGTGAAGCAGTGACCGTGATTAAACGCTGATTCCCACATCCCCCTCCCTCCTCCTGATCCGATGTTGTACCTGCAGAAATGCGATTCCCATTAGAGGCAATGGACCGTGTGTGAGGAAGGGTCACCACACAGATGCCGCCTCGAGTAATATATGATGCTTTTATGCTAACATCACTTCAACCATTTAATTAGTTTCTGCGGTTGAAAGGAATTTCAAATATTTTAAAGCATTTTACGGTAAACCTCTTTCGTTGAAAGTTCTTGTTAAGTTTAATTTTGATCAATACAAAGAAAAATTTAAACAATTATATACTTTCCTTGTTCAGCCCTGCGGCGTATGGGATGCGTTCGCTATCCTCGTGCAGCGAGCCGGCTTCGATTCCTGACTGGGACAGGTTCCTGGGGTTTTCCTTATCTGTGAGACGAATGTCGGGAACTTTAGACTGTCAGACCTTGAGGCAGACTTACTGGGCCAGGATTTGGTCGTCAGTTATGAGTAGTGTGGTTTTGTTCATGACGTCACAGGAGGGTCCGGAGGGTCCGCATTCTGATTGGCTGGATTGGGTCATGTGACATGAGGGTCCATAGGGAAATGATGACGTAAGCAGAGGGGAGGGAGGGACCGGAGGAGAAGTGATGATGTCACGGAGGCGTGGCTGTGACATCACGGCTTACGTCAGTGGCGGATTGTATGACGTCATAGTGGACGTGGCTATGACACCACGTGATTCAAAATGGCGTCCTACGGACCAAGCGCGAAATTCAATATCAAAATGGCGGTAAATTTGAAAACTGTATGAAAATGGTTACGTTTCCGGTTTCTATTTCAAATGTCAAAAGGAGGGAAATTTGAAAATTGCATATTGGTAGAAGGCGGCTGATTTGAAAATGGAAAATTTGGACATTGGATGTTACAAATACATATGGTGGAAGGTGGGAAATTTAAAAGTTATATATTGGTAGATGGCGGGTGTTTTGAAAATTGGTAATTCAAGATGGCGACATTGCTTACGTCATAATTCAATATGGCGGATTTTTATGACCTACCTCAACAGTGGAGTGGGAGGGAAAGGTGGATTGCAGACGTCACAAGTGGATTGAGCGGATTGGGTCATATGACATGTGGATTCCTTACGTCATAATTCAATATGACGGATTGCTATGACCTACCTCAACAGTGGAGTGGGAGGGAAAGGTGGATTGCATACGTCATAATTCAATATGGCGGATTGTTATGACCTACCTCGACGGAGGATTGGATGACGTCACGGCTTACGTCATAAGTCAATATGGATTATTGTTATTACCTACCTCAACGGAGGGTTGGATGACGTCACGCCTTACGTCATAAGTCAAAATGGCGGATTGTTATGACCTACCTCAACGGTGGGATGGATCATGTGACATGTGGAATGATTATTTCATAAGTCAGAATGACGGATTGTTATGACCTACCTCAACGGTGGGTTGGATCATGTGACATGTGGAATGAGTATTTCATAAGTCAATATGGCGGATTGTTATGGCCTACCTCAACGGAGGGTTGGATGACGTCACGGCTTACGTCATAAGTCAATATGGCGGATTGTTATGAACTACCTGAACGGAGGGTTGGATGACGTCACGACTTACGTCAGAAGTCAATATGGAGGATTGTTATGACCTACCTCAACAGTGGGTTGGATCATGTGACATGTGGAATGATTATTCCATAAGTCAAAATGGCGGATTGTTATGACTAGGGACCGGATTTTTAGCTTTTTAAAAACACTGTTTTAGGTTTTACATTAGGGGAAATAGTTTTTTTAGGTTTTTTGTCCAAAATATCGTTTTCGGGTAGAACAATTGGTTTAATGAATTTCAATGTGCTACATAGGATTCAACACATAATACTTGTAAAGTTTAACTTAACAAAATTGACTTAAATTTGTGTAAACTTGTTTTAGGACAATATTATACAATTGAATAAAGAAAGCATAAACAATCAAAAGAAGCAGTGAAAATAAGATTGCCTCACATTTCCTGGTTACAGTATATCAATAAATATCTTTCAAGATTCTCAACTGTGAAGTTCTTCCTGTTATCTCTTAGTTAATAGTTAATACTGTATGTAGACACTGCCCTTCTCAGGATTCGAATCCGATGCTTCTAATTTAGTGAGTAAAATACTTTATGGTTGGATGTGGTTACTGTGAAATTGATTATTTTCCTTCCTTCGGTTACTAACCGCACAACAGATCAACTAGGGACGAAAATGTCCCCCTTTTCTAGAAAGGTAAATAATACGTGTTTCTGGCAGGCTTGACAAAATATTACTTTGCCAATCTGTAGTGAAATTCAGGTTGTTGCCAATCCACTGCCGTAATAAACTCGATTTCATTTGTTTCGGCATAATTAACTCGTCTTCTTAAAACTCACAGTGTAACCACTAAGTATGAACAACAGGACAGTACTAAAGGCAAACAAGGGCTTTAAAACACAGACATCTATCCTTGTTCATACACGGCAACAATGGTTGTTCGTACAAATATATTTTAAAAGGAATACTCCGGTACTCTTACACTTCCTCTCTAGATACTGTCCATCCTAGACGACAATGGGTTGAACGAAACGCTGGTGGTATTAATTTCAACCCGACAAAAATTATTGTTTCTCCACAAAATATAGATTTCTCAACTGACAAAGAAAAAAGACAAAAAATAGCCTAAATTAGATATTTTAGGTTGTATATCCCGTTTAGGTGTATTTAGGTTTTTATACCCCATTTAGGTATTTTTAGGTGCCATAGAATTAATGTGGGTGAATCCTATGGACATGATTCGAAAAAGTGTATGAGCGCTTTTTGTTTTGGAAGTAAGGAAAAAAATAGGTAAAAACCTAAGAATCCGGTCCCTAGTTATGACCTACCTCAACGGTGGGTTGGATCATGTGACATGTGGAATAATTATTTCATAAGTCAATATGGCGGATTGTTAAGATTCATTGCCACCAAGGATAAATATAAACAGATATTTGCCTTTCTAAATTTCGCCCAATACGTAACTTAGCCAATGAATTCTTCTTTAAGTTCTTTATATAATAAACTATAATACTGCTTACAAGCCAGCCAGGGCTCTCTATTTCATAAAACTCTACAAATGTGACAAATACGACAATTATGTCAAGTCTGACAAATTTTTCAATATGTCATGACTAGGGTCCGGAAGTTCATGCCCTAAAAAACAGGAAATATGCATGCACTTATGCTCTTAAAAACCTGGAAATATGCCAATAAATATGCACTATTAAATTGAACGAATTATTGTCCCTATGTAGTAGAAAAGACGAGTTAGCATTAAATTAGCATCCTCTAAGGATGAAGCAGAAGTGTTGTCAATGTTGACTGATGAATTGCAAGTCACCACCATCACTTTGCACAAATTTTCAACTTCGTCTGTTGTCTCGCAAAACACTTTTGTAACGTGAAAAACTTCTCTCCACGTCACAGGAGGTTATTGGAGCATATTTAAACGATGTTAATTGCTCCACAGAGAGAGGAGAGTCTCTTAACGTGACAGTCTGTTCTCCTTCGAGAATGTCTCGAACACCGCAGATTTGTTTATAACCAGGATTTTTTGAAATCACGTAATTCACTTTCTCTTTCACTTTTTGTCCTATACTACCAGGTACAGAACTTAAATTGCTAATTGTTTTTCCAAAAACAGTAAGTGATTCATTTAAGGGAGATCCTACAGCTTCCAATGACGTTTTAGCTGTTGGTAAGAAAGATAAATGGGCAGATATGAAAACAAGATTTTCTTCTAACCCAGTGCCTGACAGAATATTTTGAACTGTTTCTATTGACGCAGCATCATTCGAGTCCATTGAAGTAACAACCTCTTTGACTATTTCTATATGCTGAGCATAATACAAGGCTGCATCCAGCCACGTTCCCCAACGAGTTAACACTGGCGCAGGAGGAAGTGGTATATTGGGTGCTGTTGATCTAAACAACTGGACTCTAGAAGGAGATTTAACAAAAATTTTCTTTGAAGAGGCCACAAATCGATTTACCAATGGGAAAGAATTGCGTATTGTCTCAGCAATGCGATGAAGAGCATGTGCTAAACAAGTTACATGAATTAAGTTGGGAAAAATACCTTTGAGTGTTTGACCTGATTTTACCATGTAAGTGCCTGCATCTGTAACGAATAAACGTAGTCTGTCATATTTGATACCAGATGGCCATAGTAATTTTAAGGAATCCATTACGCACTGAGTCACAGTTACATTGTTAGTGGCCGGCAATTCACACACATTAAGAAGATAAGGTATTGTCTTTTGTTCCTTATTTAAGGCACCGCCAATTACATTAGCAATAAAACGGCCCTCAGAATCAGTGGTTTCATCAATAGACAACCACACGAATTGATCCGCTAGTTCATTCTGTAGATTTAAGATTACGTTATTGTAACAACGTCCTACATATGTCTTACGCAATGCACTTTCTTCAGGCACGTGTTTTTGGATGTATTTGACAAGAAAATGTTTTAACGTGGGATTATTAATTTTCCACAATGGAATATCAGCAGCTACAAATGCTTTGCACAAGTCATAAGAAAATTCTGTAAGCCTACTTCCTAAACACCCTACTAGTTGCTTTTGAACAGGCTGTTTATTTGCTATTTTCCTGCTTAAATTCTCCTTATGTTTTGCTGTGTTTATGTGTTGAACTACTTGAAATCTTTTCTCACTCCCTACATTTTTCTCACACGCTCCACAAAACAGCACCCTATTATCGGTAGATATTAAGTCACCTGAAAACTCCTTCTGCAAATTAGTTAATCTCCCACTCGAAGTTGGTCTTATTTTCGGCATTTAAAGGGCTTTTAACACTCACTTTATACGCGTAACTTAATACAATTAGCACTCAACCAGATCACACCACTGTTACAATACAACTGGGGGAGGCAAGCACAAGCTCAGCTACAATGCATGGAAGGATGATGCAACAGGGGATTCACTGCATGACATCATCAAATCGCATTACTCCTCTCCATGTGACGATTCAGGTTGCGTAATCACGCGCAACCTTACTGACAATAAGATTCAAATTTAAAAAAATTAAAAATACCTTAAAACTAGTTAAAAATATGCCACATAAGCACTAAAATGTTGAAATATAATGCTTTTATAAAAAATCATGAAAATATGCAGTTATATGCACCATAAAATCATGTTTAAATGACTGAAAATTACATAATTCGTACTCATAATGTATAAGCATACGTTTTTAACCCCTAAGAAAAAACATGCAAATGCATGAACTTCCGGGCCCTACTCATGACAATAAATTGTATTTTTCATAAATATTAACACTTTTCCTTGCTTAACAGGCAAATTAATGTAAATTGTCAGACTAAAAGAACCCTTTTCATAAATACGAGAATTTTATGTCAGACCTACAGATTACTTTAGTACACTGTGGATGGCTCTCTTATACGCGTGCTATAATCGATCTCAACATCGAATATGATACCTAAGCAATCGATTATTACTATAGAATATAATACATTATCTGTTTTATTATTTCTTAAATTTAAAATTAGATTTGCATTAAATAAAAATATTCTGTATTTTTCTCTTTTCACATAACATATTTTGCGATGTGTTTATGTATTTTCCCAAGCCATTTCATATGATGAGAATGTAGCTTTACTCAATCTCCGCATGGAGCGCTAGTGTCGTCCAGTCAACATGTTGTCATAGGACTTTTAATGTATAAAAACTGGCAACATACCAGAAAGATGAAGACACTCTGAAATCAAAACATTATACAAAGGCAAAGGAGACACCAGAGATCCAAATTCATACAGAGGGATAGCACTGGAGAATACAGGCTTCAAAATCCTCACGACGATCCTGAATACAAGACTGTCAAAGAGATTAGACCAATACATACCTGAAGAACAGTTTGGATTCAGGAAAGGCAAGAACACACTCCAAGCAGTAAACACTCTGATAAACGCAATAGAAGACTCGATACAGCCGCCGAAAGGGAAACTTCACTGTGTGTTTATAGACTACACCAAAGCCTTCGACATGCTGGACCGAGACATAGTGCTGAAGAAGCTAGAAGCTCTAACCACACAAGACAACCCAGAAACCAAACTCACACGCAGCATCCTAGCCTACAACATAGTCACCATCAATGACAGTGACCTCTTCTGGAAAAATCAGACAGACAAATGGAATTCTCCAAGGGGATCCAATCAGCCCATTGCTATTCAACGTGGCAACATCCGGCAGCATTCCAAGGAAACCACACTACTGATGTATGCAGACGACATGGCCCTATTCTCCCCAAACTGGCAGGACCTGAAGTACGCCCTAGACGCCCTGACAGACTGGGCTGACAGAAACCACTTCTCTGTAAACAGAAAAAAGACAGTCCAAATGACTTTCAGAAAAGGTGGGAGACCCAAGCCAGAGGACACATTAACATACAAAGGTGAACCACTTGAAATCGTCAACTCCTTCAAGTATACCTAGGAGTCACGATACAGACGTCTGCAAGCTCCTTCAGAATACATATCCAAGACAGAACCTCAGCAGCAATCAGAGCCATATATACAATCAAAAACATCACCGCCTTGTCACTTGAAACGGCCTTATTCCTGTTCGAAGCCAAAATTGTCCCAATTCTCAGCTATGGACTAGAGATAATCTGGGAAAAATTGAGTGCATGTTTATGCGCACTTCCTTTCATTCATAGGACGTTTAACTCACTGTTTCTGTACTGTATTAATACTTATACTGTGGTTATATTCAGAAGCAGTAAACACGTACGTGGGATTGATAAGAACCGTGATAGTGTTTTAGAGAATAATAATAATTTAAAACATTCAAAAGTGGCGGTGAATATTTGAAATCCTGAAAAAAAATTCTCTTGACAAAGTTGGTACACTGCAGCGAGTTCCCTATCGTCAGATGCTGCAACTAAGAACAGTTTGCGCGCGGTAATGGCGATGTCTTTTGATCGAAATGGGACTCAAAACCTAAGATCTACTGTAATTATGGCTGCTGCCGGGTTGTATATCTTTTTACAGCAGTTTGAATCTATATTCCATTACTTTCGAGATACCTACCGGTACAACACGAACATCTACATCTACAGGTTGTGCCTATAACCTTCAGTTCTATAGGGACATAACCTGATTATGTAGTTTCCCACTCTACTGGATTTCCACACGCGATGTTCGGCGTTCGTATGCGGTCTCTGGCTCTTCACCGTAGTCATAAAGACGATTCGGGGGTTATCTTGTGTGAGAAATAATCTTAAAGGTCTTCTGCAAGTGTGCTACTTGGGCAAGTAGCAAGTCCCCTGCAAGTGTGCCAATGTGTAGGCCTATATCACCAACAGGTAATGGTAATACTCTGTCTCTCCCACTACAGTCTAGAAAAAGAGAACAGGTCGCCCCTTAAGCTCCTCCCACTGAACTCACAAGCCATCTAGGTGACAATGGTGGAACTACTATCAGCAATGAAATTTGGGGAGGAAAAAAGGGTATAAGTGCACTTCAACTAAGTTTACGATTTATATGAAAACCAAATTTTTTATGGATCTGAAAAACCACTCAAATCGTTCAGGATTTTTCACAGAATTTTTTCACATGCAACATGTCTTTATAAATGCTTCGTAAATGAAAATAAAGAGAAATAACGGCATGAATTTTGCCGTAAAATACATTTTGTCAGCCATGATCCATTCTGTAACGGCCCCGTTGATACGAGCGTTGCCAACATTCCAAATAAATCCCTGAAACTACTTGTGTTGAGTTGAATTTAGTGCATGTGCTAGTAAATGTCATGTTTGCTATAGGATTCTGTTCGTTACATACAGGATACTAAAATGATCACTCTTCAGTATGAGTGAAATTGTATTTCCAACATTTTTATAACTACGTATTTTATTTTTGGACACATATATTAATGCCGTATTACATTTACCTTACTTATGTGTATATTAACAGTCACTAGACCCAGTGGCGGACGCAGGGGGGGATAGGAGGGTTACAAACCCCCCGAAATTTGAAAAAAAGGCTATATATATATATATACTCTAAGTGGCCAGTTTTATAAACTAATTGTATATGTAAGTTGATTAATTTTTTGTAGTATTCCGTCTACCTATTCAAATCCCCACCCGAAAAAAAATTCTGCGTCCGCCACTGACTAGACCTGAATGCCGTGAAACTCATACGAGCGTAATGACAAATCAAAACAAAAGCAATAAACCCGGTAAAGGACCTCTTACACACACCACACCTGAATGCCTTTTCTCCACCTCCCGCATTAATATCAACGCTATAAATAATATCTCCGGACAAATAAGTATGCAAGCTGCAATTTAACATCGTATACACTAAGGCCTAATTATTTTGAGACCTTTAAGGAGAAAATTGCGATTTTACATCAAATTCGAATGTGTTAAATTCACAATACACAACCGTATCATAACTTACGTTAAAGTTGAGATTACCAATGAGCAGATGCACACGGAAGTAAAATATATTTCCTGGGTGGAGCAGTCAGTACGGCAGAGTTTCAAAATTGTCAGGAACAGTTCAGAAGGTGTACACATAATAAATGAGCGACAGTCCCATGGCTGTAGACGCACACGAAACGAAAATATATTTCCTGGGTGGTGCAGTCAGTAAGGCAGAGTTTCTACATTTGTAGGAACACTACAGAAGATGTTGTCATAAATGAGCGACTTTCATATGGCTGTAGATGCACATTTTAATTGATATGATTTTATTCTGCTGGATTATTCAGAACTGTATTAAACACACATATTTTGTTACTAAAGAAGTAAGTACTACTTGGACACCCTTAGCGAAAAAGAAATTCTTTCTGAACTGGCATGACAATAAAATTGCCCCTAGGAAATATGTGATATTTAAAAAAGAAAGAAAAAAATAATTATCTATTACTACAAGCAAACTGCGATGTTTACAATAAACCTGTAATAAAAATAACTATGAACACTTGGTGGAGATTCTCAAATAAGAACGATTGTCTGTTGTCTGAAAATAACGGTTTGCACATGAAAAGCTCCTCTCTACCCAAGGGTGTAGCCAATTGTGGACAAGATATGGAAGAAATGAATATTGTTTATAGGCCTATAACTTGTTGAATTTTGCCTTTTTAAATATAACTAACTCCGTGGCGCTAACATCCCTGAAGGGACAAGGTCTAGAACTCGTCCACTGCGTCATCTACCATAGGCAGATGGCAGGATTAGAGGCATGTGGTCTGCATGCCGACACCCACGGCCGTTAATGGTGGTATCCATGACCGGAGCCGCTACTCCTCTCTGCTCAATTTGAGTCACGAGGCTGAGTGCACCCCGTTCCAGAAAAATCCGAGGAGGTACCGTAGATCGAACCCGGGCCGACGGATCTGTAGACAGCGACGCTAACCACGAGACCACGCCGGTGGTCCTTCTTAAATATACTCGTATAATGTATTATAATTGGATGTTTAAGAAAAATACCAACTTCAATGGAATTCACGATTTTTAATAGATCATTTTTGCAATTTTTATATCCTATTTCATAATTATATAGAGCTTACTTTAGGCACCTAAAATTGCATTTTACCAACCTAAAATCCCGAAAGCTAATAATAATATTTGTGGTGCTGGCGAACAAAAAAAAACCGTTACAGTCAGACGCCAGGGATGTGTGCAGTGTTCTACTCACAGAAAAAGCGGGGACGATATCAATAAATATTTATTATATGGAGAAAATTTTTTTTCCGATTTGAGTTACATGTGTTATTTATAATTCGACCCTTCTGAACACGAATATAACAATAATAATAAGCAGTTTCTTCCGCACTTCGAGAAAATGCCGATTTTCCAATAGTGTCACACATTTCTCGCAGGAAAAGAGGGAACTATTCAAAGAAAAATTCATTCTGTGTAGGATAAATTTTTTTCCAACTTGAAATACGTGTTTTATCTATAATTCGTCCCTTCTGAACACGAATATAACAATAATAATAAGCAGTTTCTTCCGCACTACGAGAAAATGCCGATTTTCCAATAGTGTCACACATTTCTCGCAAGAAAAGAGGGAACTATTCAAAGAAAAATTCATTCTGTGTAGGATAAATTTTTTTCCAACTTGAAATACGTGTTTTATCTATAATTCGTCCCTTCTGAACACGAATATAACAATAATAATAAGCAGTTTCTTCCGCACTACGAGAAAATGCCGATTTTCCAATAGTGTCACACATTTCTCGCAGGAAAAGAGGGAACTATTCAAAGAAAAATTCATTCTGTGTAGGATAAATTTTTTTCCAACTTGAAATACGTGTTTTATCTATACTTCGTCCCTTCTGAACACGAATATAACAATAATAATAAGCAGTTTCTTCCGCACTACGAGAAAATGCCGATTTTCCAATAGTGTCACACATTTCTCGCAGGAAAAGAGGGAACTATTCAAAGAAAAATTCTTTCTGTGTAGGATACATTTTTTTCTAACTTGAAATACGTGTGTAATCTTTAATACGACCCTTCTGAACACGAATATAACAATAATAATAAGCAGTTTCTTCCGCACTTCGAGAAATACCGATTTTCCATTAGTGTCACACATTTCTCGCAGAAAAAGAGGGAACTATTCAAAGAAAAATTAATTCTGTGTAGGATAAATTTTTTTCCAACTTGAAATACGTATGATATCTATAATACGACCCTTCAGAACACGAATATAACAATAATAATAACCAGTTCCTTCCACCCTTCCAGAAAATACCGATTATCCATTACCGTCACACATTTTACGCAAGAAACGTAGGAATGATTCAAACAAAAATTAATTACATGCAGGCAAAATTTTTTCCCCACTTGATTTACATGTGTTATCTATAACTCAACCCTTCTGAACACGAATAGAACAAAAATAATAACCAGTTCCATACGCACTAAGAGAAAATTCCGAATTTCCATTCGTGACACACAGTTTATGCGTAAACTGTGTGACACGAACGGAAAATCGGAATTCTCTCGAAGTGCGGAAGAAACTGCTTATTATTATTGTTATATTCGTGTTCAGAAGGGTCGTATTATAGATAACACACGCATTTCAAGTTGGAAAAAAATTTACCCTACACAGAATGAATTTTTCTTTGAATAGTTCCCTCTTTTACTGCGAGAAATGTGTACAACTAATGAAAAATCGGTATTTTCTCGAAGTGTGGAGGAAACTGCTTATCATTATTGTTATATTCGTGTTCAGAAGGGTCGTATTATAGAAAACACACGTATTTCAAGTTGGAAAAAAATGTATCCTACACAGAATGAATTTTTCTTTGAATAGTTCCCTCTTTTCCTGCGAGAAATGTGTGACACTAATGAAAAATCGGTATTTTCTCGAAGTGCGGTAGAAACTGCTTATTATTATTGTTATATTCGTGTTCAGAGGGGTCGTATTATAGATAAAACACGTATTTCAAGTTGGAAAAAAATTTATTTTACACAGAATGAATTTTTCTTTGAATAGTTCCCTCTTTTCCTGCGAGAAATGTGTGGCACTAATGAAAAATCGGTATTTTCTCGAAGTGCGGTAGAAACTGCTTATTATTATTGTTATATTCGTGTTCAGAAGGGTCGTATTATAGATAACACACGTGTCTCAAGTTGGAAAAAAATTTATTTTACACAGAATGAATTTTTCTTTGAATAGTTCCCTCTTTTCCTGCGAGAAATGTGTGGCACTAATGAAAAATCGGTATTTTCTCGAAGTGCAATAGAAACTGCTTATTATTATTGTTATATTCATGTTCAGAAGGGTCGTATTATAGATAACACACGTATTTCAAGTTGGAAAAAAATTTATCCTACACAGAATGAATTTTTCTTTGAATAGTTCCCTCTTTTCCTGCGAGAAATGTGTGGCACTAATGAAAAATCAGTATTTTCTCGAGGTGCGGTAGAAACTGCTTATTATTATTGTTATATTCGTGTTCAGAAGGGTCGTATTATAGATAACACACGTATTTCAAGTTGGAAAAAAATGTATCCTACACAGAATTAATTTTTCTTTGAATAGTTCCCTCTTTTACTGCGAGAAATGTGTAACACTAATGAAAAATCGGTATTTTCTCCGATGTGCGGAAGAAACTGCTTATTATTATTGTGATTTTCGTGGTCAGAAGGGTCTAATTATAAATAACTCATTTAATACATGTCGGAAAAAAAAATTTCCTCCATGTAATGAATTTTTGTGTGAAACTTTCCTACTTTGTTTGCGTAAACTGTGTGACACTATTGGAAAATCGGTATTTTAAAGAAGTGCGGAAGGAACTGGTTATTATTATAATTATATTCGTGTTCATAATGGTCAAATTATAGATAAGACATATAACTTAGGTCGGGAAAAAATTTTCCTTCCATGTAATGAATTTTTGTTTTGAAACGGTCCTACTTTTTCTGCGTTAATTGTGTGACACTAATGGAAAATCGGTATTTTCAAGAAGTGCGGAAGGAACTGGTTTTAGTATTGTTATATTCGTGTTCATAAGGGTCTAATTATAGATAAGACATATAACTTAGGTCGGGAAAAAATTTTCCTTCCATGTAATGAATTTTTGTTTCGAAACTGTGGATAAACTGTGTGACACTAATGGAAAATCGGTTTTTTCTCGAAGGGCGGAAGGAACTGGTTTATATTATTGTTATATTCGTGTTTAGAAGGGTCGAATTATAGATAACGCATGTAACTTAGGTCGGAAAAAAAAATTTCCCTCCATGTAATGAATTTTTGTTTTGAAACGGTCCTACTATTTCTGCGTTAACTGTGTGACACTAATGGAAAATCGGTATTTTCAAGAAGTGCGGAAGGAACTGATTATTATTATAATATTATATTCGTGTTCATAATGGTCAAATTATAGATAAGACATATAACTTAGGTCGGGAAAAAAATTCTTCTATGTAATGAATTTTTATTTAAATACTTCCTACTTTTTCTGCGAAAAATGTGTGATATTAATGGAAAATCAGAATTTTCTCGAAGTGCGGAAGGAACTTATTATTATTTTTGTCATATACGCGTTCAGAAGTGGTGAAATACATGCAAAAATATGTATATCATCTACAATAACATTTTTATTGCCATATAATTTATATTTCTTATATTGTTAATATTATTACTCAGAAAATTGCTTAACATTAATTTTAAATCGGAATGTATTTATTGTGAAATTCGCGTTCAGGACGATCGACTAATATAGAAAACATGTATTACATGTCAAACCAGATTTTTACTGTTATATTTATACGTTTAATAGTTATTTAATAATTCATTCAGCTATGTATCAATCCATCCATTTATACATCCATTCATTTTTCATTCATCCTACCATCCATTCGTCCATCAATCAATCCAGTTATCTAACCAACCATCCATTAATTATTAATTGATCCATCCACTTATTACAGAAGTCATTCATCGATCCATTATTTAACTAATTCATTCACCAAGCAATCCACCCTTCATCTATCCATTAATTAATGAATTAGATACATAATTAATTAATTCATCCTCCCATCCATTGATGGATCAATTAATGCATGCATTTATCCATCCAATTAGTTAATTAATTCAACCGTCCATCCATTTATTTATATATCCATAAAGCATTTAATGGATGGTGGGTTAGGTGGGTGAAATAAATAATTTCGGATGAATGAATGGATATATTTATGGATGAATGAATTAATAATGGATGGATGAATGGGTGGGTGGGCTAATTAATAAATAAATTAATGAATGAATGGATTGATTAATGGTTGGTTGGATCGATGAATGAATGAATTTATTGATGGATGCATGAGTGGATAGATGGGTGGATGAATGAATGAATGAATGTATGGATAATTAAATGGTGGAATATATGAATTAATTAAGGGACGAATGACTGGATGGATGTATGGATGATTGAACAGATGGGTGGATGAATGGTTGGGTGGATGAATTAATAGATAATGGATGGATTAATAATTTTACTTAAAAATGAAAATTAATTATCTCATTGTTAATAATTGGATGGTTGGAAAAATAATTTATGGATGAATGGATAATTCGATGGATGGATAGATTTATTGATGTCTGAATTGATGGATGGGTGGGTGGTAGGTTTGTTGGATTAATTAGGGGATGAATGGATGGACTGTTATTAATTATTTAGTAAATATATTGATGGAAGAACGAAAGGATGAATGGATGGGTGGATTCACGGATGAATTAATTGATCAATTAATGGATGGGTGGATTGGTTAATCAATGAACTAATCAATGGATGGATGAATAGATTAATGCACAATTTAATTAACATACGGATTTGATGGATGAATGAACCATCCAACCAGCCATTCATCTATCAATCAAGCCAACCACCCCTATAACCAAACATTCATCCGTCCATTAATTAATTTATTATATAAATAATTCATTTAACTATTTCATCCACCCATCGATCCAAACATTCAGCTATCCATTAATAAATCCATGCATCCATTTATCCACCCACTCATCCTTTTCATTAAATAATTCAACAATACACCCATAGATTCATCCATCCATCAGTCTATGAATGGATGGTGGAAATAATTTATTAACTAGTAACTGGATGGATGGATGAATTTAAATATTTATTTATGGTTGAATGGATGAATGAATGTACGGATGAATTAATGGATGAACGGATGGATAAATGAATGGATGGAAGAATGTTTCATACCAAATTAAGATTATTATTTTTTTATGAAAGGACAATGTTGAAGACAAGTATTTTAGAAAACAACAACAACAACAATAATAATAATAATAATAATAATAATAATAATAACAACAATGTGAAGAAAGAAATTGAGTAATATTTAAAATGTTTCTCTGTTAGCTCTTCATGAAACATGAAGCAAAACAGCAATTAAACAATGCTTTTTCTAATATCAAGCTTCAATTCGAATTTGTTTTAGTTTAATAGTGGTAGTAGTAGCCCTACCGGATCGCGCAAACGTCTCCTGGAGATCCTTTAGGGGGATATCTGCGGAGAATTTATTTCCGGGGTGCGCCAGTCCCCTACCTCACATTTAAACCTAAGTACAACACAAGCACCCAGTCACGAACCAGGGAAAGAGATTTTTCACTGCTGAATCGAACCCGGGCCGCCGGGTGGAAGGCAAGCGTGCTACCGACTAACACAAGGCGGGGGGACACTTTAATGTTAATTGATCACGAATTAATATTTGAAAAAGTTTCCTTATTCTACTTCATTAAAACACGAAGGAAATATGAGTTATTACATAAAATACTCGAACATGGTTTCTCTCCATGTATTACATAAAATTAAGCTTCCGTTCGAATTTGCGTAACCCCAGCGCTCTTATTTTAATATAACTTGTCATTGAGGAAGTTCCTATTGTTTTCCCGACCGGAAATTATACGAAACGAAAGCTTCCATTCTAACTTGTGTAAATGCAGTGTGATACTAGCTGTCAGGTTGGTACTGCTCCAAAGTCAGATGTGGGTTTAATCATCAAATAGCCGTGGTAGAGAATACTATGATTTTATATGGGGAAAATCACGACTTTAATTACTGTTTTTTGAAGCCTTCGTGGCAAGTACAAAGGTGTGTGACGTGTCAAAAAATTCTGTGAAAATTCCTGAACGATTAGAGTGGTTTTTCACATCGATAAAAAATTTGGTTTTCATGAAAATCGAAAACTTAGTTCAAGTGCACTTATACCGAAAAAAGTGTCCTTTCTCTTCTTTTCCTCTATTCAGTCCATTCTCTCCTTTACCCCATCTAGGCCTACCTGTTGGGATCTATTTTTATCCTGCTAATTTACACACCTAATGGGATTTGAACATGGTACCGCTTGCATGATAGTCATCGAGTGATCGTTGTGGTCTAATGCGAGAGGTGCCTAGGCCTACATGAAGTAGCACAGATTTATAATTTTTTATTAATCATAACTGTGAAATATGGTTTTGGTTCTAGCTAGGGAACTTCTAACTTGTACAAGGGTCATTTTGGCTTTGTTATTCATCTCGTTTTGTGGGTGGCATATGGGCATACCATATTGAAACCTCTCGTTCCCTAACCTAACCTCTACCATCATGTAGTGGGTCCCGAGTAGGGCTATAGAGGCTCTGGTGATGATTTGCTACAAGGGTTATTTTTGTATTAGCTGCACGAAAAGATTGTTGACTAGGGGAATAGGGTATGCTGGCTGTTGCCATAGTAACGCAACGGGCGGTGGATGGAGCTTAAGGGGTGACCTGTTCTTCTCTTTGCCCAGAGAAAAAATAGGCTTTACGTTGTATGCTAGGCTCCTCCCAAACCTCACTAAAGCGGAGAGCAGCCCGGAAGGCGGTGTGAGCCGGTTGCGCAGTAGCCTTCCCGCGCTGAGTTGTATCACGTGTCTTATGTTGAGCCAATAGAATCATTTCAGTAAATGTGAATTGAGGGTGCGGTTCACGAGTGGATGTTTCGATAATTTTATTAATAATAATACGATAAACAAACTTTGATTGTTATTTGTGTGTGTGTGCTACATAATTATGGATCCTGGAAGAGAAAAACGACAAGTATTACTTCGACGGGCGAGAGAAATAGTGTTTAAAGTGTATTTGTACTTTGTAAGCTGCCAGCAGCAGACGGAAGGTTGTGGTGACGGTAAAGAAAGCGACATTGCCACACCTCAAATGAAGACAGCCAAAGCATGTGGTATCGGTTTGCGAACTGTGCAAAGAATAACAAGTTACGGAAAGAAAAATAATGCAGTGTTTAAATCGCCAGGAAAAAATATTAAGAGGAAAAAAGGCAAGTTTATAGTTTCCGACTCACCCTGCTCCCCTTTCCATCGGCCCGGTCGCCTTCCCTGCCAGCCTGCCTGCATGCTCGCTTCCCCTCACCGCCTACCGTGCATCTTCCCCGCTATGGCGCATGCCGGCCTCTACTAAGCGCCGGTAAAATTTCACGAATTATTGAAAATGTCGAACAATTAAAAAAATACCCTTGTACCACACATCATATTTCACGATCTTTTAACACCGATTTGATATATAAAAAATTGAAATTTACATAATATTTCCCAATTTTTAAAAACACCGTGTTATGATATAAAACATGGCTTAATTGATGCAGAAAAATTCCCTTGCACCAACAGTACTCTTTTCGTAACAAACAAAACATTTCAAAATTTGAAAAGGCGATTCTTGCGTTAACACTCGCGAATGCATGACATCACCCCTATAGTACCTTAAATATATGAAATCTTTCTTCGCTGCTCAACTGTCACTCTTGGCGTAGTAGAATCCCGATCGATCCAAAATTTACGGTTAGGAATAGGTCTCGAATAGATAGGTACCGTAGGTAGGGTGAAGAGGAGGTGAAAGGAAGAGAGGGAAAGAAAGGGAAGAAGAGAATAAAGGAGAAATACATTATTTTTCTCTTTAAAAAGCACCGTCGCTACTCTGCTAGTAGTTCTAATGCCGCTGCTAGGATCTCCCCACCCAAAACCCCTACTTTCCACACGGGTCCCGTTAGAGTAGTAGTGGTGGGGGACTCGGGTGAGTCTCAATATATATTTTTCCCAGAAAAAACCAGTAACGGACTTGGACGACTTCAATAAAAATCTATTGCGTACAACAATATTTGACATGTACAAGAAAGGTGAATATCCTACTGCATTAAAATTGGTCCGAAAAATGAAAGAAGCAGTGGGATTTAATGGCAGTAGGTATTCGATACTGAGGATTTTGAAAAATATGGGGTTCTGTTTTTAAAAATGCAATGATGGGAGGAAATTTCTTATGGAAAGATTTGACATAGTTGCTGCTAGAATAGCTTTCAGAACAATTCACAAGATATGAGAAGCCGGGAAGTCTTTGATATTCTACTTAGACGAGACCTACATACACCAAAATCATAGCAGGAGTGCCTGTTGGCAAATGAGTGATGGTTCTGGAGGACTACGGGGACCAATTGGTAAAGGTGGCCACCTCATTGTATTACATGCTGGCTCATCTGCTACTGGCTTCATCCCGCAGTGTAAATTTATATTCCGCTCGAAATCCAAGACATCAAATTCAGATTATCATAAAGATATGGACTATTCACTTTTTAAGAAATGGTTTGTGGAGAATTTATTACCTAACATTCCACTCAATTCTACAATAGTAATGGACAACACCAGTATTCATTCAGTTCAACTAGACAGAGCTCCATCCACCAATACCCGCAAAGCAGATATAATGTATTGGCTTTCGAGGCACAATATTCCTCACACATCTACCCAGAAAAGAGAACTCCTCCTCACTTTGGTAAAACTATTCAAGCCAAAGACAGTATCATATGAAATAGACAACATTGCCGAACAACATGGCCATCAAGTAGTCCGCCTCCCCCATACCACTGCCATTTTAATCCCATTGAATTAATTTGGGCCCAAATGAAATCGTATGTTGCCGAGAAAAACAATACTTTCAAAATCGCAGACGTCGAGGCCTTAGCACATGAGGCTATTGAAAATATATCAATTGAGGCATGGGCAAACTGTGTACGGCACGCGGAGAAATTGCAAGAGAGATTCCCCGGGATGATATAATGGAACCCTTCATCATCAATCTTGAAGATAGTGACGAAGAAAGTGAAGATGACGATTAATGTTCAGGTAATTTATAATAGTTTTTAATTTGTGTTTAGCATTCAATTATTATTATTATTATTATTATTATTATTTTTTTATTTTTTTTATTTTTTGAATGTGTGTTATGAATTGAATTGTTTTATTTTCTTCGTTGCATTAAAAAATTAACGCATTTACGGTTTCTCGATTTTACGTTAGTATCGCTATTCTTGCATTTCTCTTGGTGTTTCGTGTCGCTTTGTTATGAGTTGGCATCACCGCATCTCATAGCTCTGTCTCTCTCTGCGCCAGTAAAACGCCTTCCGGGCTGCACTCCGCTCTAATGGGACCTGCCTGGGAAGGAGGAGTTTAAGGTGGGGAGTAACTATAAACAGTGAGACATCTAGGAACACCATCTGTTGTGCGAAAGGTGAAACTGGGAAAACTTTTCATCGGCGTGTTATGGAAGCCTGCAAAACCATTCGACACGGTCCTGGAGTATTTGAAAAACATATATATAGCTTACAATACTTCTGTTGCTAAATTGTGAAACTTCATTTACAGCCTTTCTTGAGGCAATAGGCCTATAAATTGTAGATATTGATGTCGAAGACAATTTTCTTAATATTGCGCCTTTAAAATATACACTAAATTGGGTTTTACTCCGGTACCGGTCAACAGATTAGGTTCAAATTTAACAGAGTACTTCTCATGAACGTCATAAATGCGTATACCAAGTTTAATGGAAATCCGATACAGCGTAATTGAATAATGGTGCCTTTACATTGGGCATTACTCTGGTACCGATGAACCGATTTGGTTCAATATCAATAGGGTTCTTCCCATTGACATTATAAATTGTGTTTTCCAAGTTTCACATCCGAAAAAGCGTATTTGAGTTAGAGCGCGTACAGACACACGGACTGACAGATGGACGGACAGACATTTTTCGTCCCCACACAATCTCATAAAGTACCATACTGGCACTTAATAATGATTTGTATTCTGGACATAACCTCATCATTTGCCTTTGTAAACACAAAATTGCAATATTGAATATTTGGTTTAACAATTGCATTGAAGATATTGAGTTAACTTTTCTTGGCACCGTGTATCTTATCCTTCTTAATACAGAAACTTTTTGTTTTAGCTTGAAAATAGTATTTTCATAGTGCTCTTTAAAATTAAGCTTCTTATCTACGTAAACACCCAAATATTTCATTGATTTCACTATATCAAGTTTATCATTATTGATTTTTATATCAGCCACTAGATGATAGTTCATAGAACTTTATACTGATATTATTATTATTATTATTAGCAAATACATAATAATGTTAGTTATTATTATTAGTCTTCTGTTTCATAAGAGTATTTTCTAAGAATATTGGTTATGAGTTCATGGCACTAAATTATTAGTAAATATTTCTAATATTATTACTAAAATGTTTCATAGACTGCTAAGGTAATTAAATTTGCTCATAATATTGGGTGTTTTTCTATAAGTGTATCTGGACTGTTAACTTATTTTCAAGCCCTTCAAACATTTAACGGTACATTTCTACTCGAGACACATCTTCAATATTTGAATCTTCTTTCATCGTTTGCAATGTAAATTAACTAGCAGGTGCCCGCAGCTTCACCCACGATAAATAATTGGGAAATTAGAAATTAAGAGTATAATAAATATTAAAGCACTATATTTATTAACACTTGCACGTGAATCATTCATAAACTAAACCATTAATAATTAATGAAAAAGCCAAAATTCCGGCTTTAGAGTACATTCCACGATTAGAAAGCGCTGCCTGGGAAAATGATCTCAGATTCGATAATGCAGTTCCAAAGCTACCTGTGAACATATAGTACGTATTGTTTCTCAACTGATTATTGACATATAAATATGATGTGAATTTTATTTGATAAATTCAGTGTAATTTTCATAAATTATATAATATTTTCAAGGGTAGGAGTGGTTTGTTTGGCTTTTTATTGTCCGCGATACTTCTAGGGATAAACTATCAATATATTAAAGTTGGTACCCGCGGCTTCACCCGCCATTGTTAATTGACTCCAGGATTTTTAAGAAATTTACACTGGCAGTATATTAAAAATGTTTGTGGTTCAGAGCTTTGAAAATTGTAAGTAAAAATAAAATTAGAATATTTGTTCATTGTGTTTATTTCACTTAGGCCTTATATAATAAAGAAACGGTTTTCCTAACGGTATTATATTCATATAATATTGTGAAAGTTTACACTGCGAGAGACAAACATTGCCGAGTACACCCGATGTTTCATGAAGCGGGCGAGCGAGTGAGCACACTGTTTAGGGCCGTTGAATTGTATAAGAGTGGATTCCCTTTCTTAACAAAACTTTCTGTTGATTAATTTAATCAACACTGATTTGTTGCAGATGATAAGAACAGCAATGACGAAAGCCGATGTGATATTAATTAATCACAGCATGCTCAGATCAGGACGTGTTAGCTATAACTATATATTGAGGCCTGAATTCCCCCAAATTAACTTTTGGATCTCGTTATATTACTTATGATACTTCTAATGGAGTGCTATCTTGCTATAATAAAACTATATTCAGCAATATGGCTTCAACAATATCCTTTTTATAATGTTCAAGAATACTTAGAATCAGACATACAAATAGAATATAGAGTAACTTAGTGCAAGTAATTACGTGATGTAAAAATGTAGGGTAATTAGTGTAATCTGTAAGTATATTTTGTTCATTTTGTGTCACTTCGGTTGTAGCATTAGTAGCCTATAACAATTGACTCATGTAATTATTATATTATGGTTTAAAAAACACACTTAAACTTCACTAATTTCATACCTTGGTAGGACTACGTAGTTTCAATCACCATTGTGATTATCCTCGGCTACTTCTGAAGTTTGTTTGGCGGCACTGTTGTCCTCAACCGTCAATCCTAGCTGCTGGATGCCATCTGGTGGTGGGTGGATGTATCTTCTTATTAAACTGTCTTCTGTCTGTACCTCGAAGTTAAGTAATTTGTGTTTGTTGTTTTTGAATGAAAATCTTTTCCCAGACTGACAGAATATCAGTTGTGGATGTGCAGGTTTCTGTTGTCGCTTGCGTCATGTGCTCGCTGCCTTGTAGTGGACGATCAGCTGACAGTGCTGCCAATCTCTTCACACAACCTCCAGGTGGGGAGGCCTGACCCCCCTCCTAGCGAACAAGAACTAGCGGATTTGAAAGAGAGTCTTCGAGACACACAGCCAGTTGGGTGTTCTAGTCAACTGTTGTAAAACTGTCGATCAGGTGAATATATGCAACTGCTAAACTTAATTCAATCTTCCCATATGAAACATTTACTTTGAATTAAATTTTGTAAGTTCATAGTGGATATAGTGATTCACTGTATTAAATTTACAATTATAATTTAATATTCGTAGTGAAAGTTCGTTGTGTTCATTAGGAAATGACCATTTCCTTAAAATTGAATGAAATCTACTCTTATACAATTCAACGGCCCTAAATAGCGTGCTCACTCCCTCGCTCCCTTTGTGAGACATCGGGTATACTCGGCGCAGTCTAAACTTTCACGACGAGTTCAAAATTAGGAAAACCATCTCTTTATTATATCTGGCCTAAGTGAAATGAACACAGTGTACAAATATTCTAATTTTATTTTTACTTACAATTTTCATAGCTCTGAAGCACAAACATTTTTAATAAACTGCCAGTGTAAATTTCTTAAAAATCCTGGAGTCAATTAATATTGGCGGGCGAAGCCGTGGGCACCAGCTATAATATATTGATGGTTTAACCCTGGAAGTATTGCAGACAAACTACTCCTTCCCTTGAAAAATTATATAATTTATGAAAATTACACTGAATTTATCAAATAAAATTCACATCATATTCATCTGTCAACAAACAGTTGAGAAACGATACGTATTATCATTGTTCACAGGTAGCTTTGGAACTGCATAAAACTTACGATATAATTAATTTCTGAAATGTACGTACTGGTAAGAACGAACTATATTCTAAAGGAAAAAGCCTTCAGTATTCCAGACCTGTAAGTTTCGTATTTAAACATAATTTCAACCATGGCAAAGCCAGGGGCTATTTTCTAGTTACTTACATTTCACCATACCAAACTATAAACTAAACTCCGTGGCGCTACATCCCTGGAGGGACTTGGCCTACCACCCGACCGCTGCGTCATCTCCCATAGGCAGATGGCAGGATTGGGGGGCATGTGGTCAGCATGCCGACACCCACGGCCGTTATTGGTGGTTTTCTTGACCGGAGCCGCTACTTCTCTATCAAGTAGCTCCTCAATTTGGAATCACGAGGCTGAGTGCACCCCTACCAGACCTCCCTACCTCAGAAAAATCCGAGGAGGTACCGGGAATCGAACCCGGACCGACGGATTTGTAGTCAGCGACGCTAACCACAAGACCACGCCGGCGGACACCAAACTATATGATAGTTTGTAATTCTGAACACGCATTGCATAACAAGAAATTTCTGGAACTTCTGAAAATATTCCTTAAAAGTGAATTAATATTAAGATTGTCTCGACTCATAGGCTTGTTTGTTCTGGAACAGGCCAAGGCGCTGCTCAAGTTTACCGAGGCTATGTCTGAGAAGCCCCTGCAGTCGACAGTATCGTTGACTGCTGCCAGAGGGAGAGGTAAATCTGCAGCTTTGGGACTCGCAATAGCTGGGGCTGTAGCGTTCGGCTACTCCAACATATTCGTTACCAGTCCAAGTCCAGAGAACTTGACCACGCTCTTTGAGTTTGTATTTAAAGGTAAGTAACCAAAAGCTTTCTGTAGAGTTTTTGTTTATATTATACTAGCATGTGCCCGTGGCTTCGCCCACGAAAATTATTTCAAAAATTAAAAATTAAGAGCAAAATAGTTAAATCGTTATATTCATTAACACCTAAATCACGTGGACTGCATACCACGATTAGATAGCATCGCCTGATAAAAGTTCGAGTTCCTTGGCCCAGAAAACCCCTGTAAAGTGAGTTTTGTTCAAGTCGAACAACATTTGACCACATTTAGGCCTATATTGATTATCCCTCTTGTAATAATAATAATAATAATAATAATAATAATCCTCTTCGGTGTAGGTTGAAAATATCATATGACTATGGGCCTTGACATTATAAACAAATGAATTGACCAGTGTGGGCTTACAACATTCAAGCGAACGCAATGCTTTTATTTCCAAGGTATGACAAAAGCCAACTGCAATTGATTTGACATTAAAATGTATTACTCAAAACTGATGCTTTGAAAACGCAAGAAATGCACGTTTTCTGCCCGGTTTTCACCCATAACTCACGAACGAAAGCAAAAACTAAAATTCTGTCTACCCATGTTTAAAATTTCAGATTTCTGCGTTTAGTAGATTTCGCTAGGCATTGCAGACCGACAGACAGAAGGACAAACACTTCCTTTTATTTATATATATTACATTATTGTCTGAGCTCGCCTGGGTTTTATATATTGCTTTTACTTTGAAGGAAACTTACAAATTTTTTTATTTTCAATTCTAGGTACTTATGTAAGAAATGAGTTATCCCACTCAGATTATTCCTACAGTTACGAAGACTGTTTATGTTGACCTTAGTGCCAAATTTGCCTTTCTAATTTTATCTTTTTCTACAAATAAAATTTTTTTAAATAATAACAAAGTGTACGGTTGTACATTTGAACAAAAATATTTATTGCATAGAGTCAATTGTTATATCAAAATAGTCAGTGAAGGGGCGGATTAAACAAACATAAGAATCATTTGTTAAAACAAATTAAAACGAAATGTAAACAATGGAGCATACTGATATTAAGAAAAGTCAAAAATAAAAACACTTTTAACTCCACCATAAGTTTCTATAAGAAATATTGATTCTTTAAGACCTAATCGTAAACCTAATAATTACTTATGAGCAGGGCCCGGATTCTAATGACATGTCATCTTTTTATTGATGCTGCATAGACATTGGCAACTTGTGGATAAATTTTAATCATGGCCTCTAGATTATAGAAATGCATTTTTGTTAGGTCATGTTTTGTCATTTTATGCAATTTTATATTTTTGGGCTTTTATTTCAATTTTAGGTTATTATTTTGTCATTTTCATGTCATTTGCTTCCTTATTTAGTCAATTTCATGTATTTACATTGAGTGTATTAACTTTTTTTCGCCGTGTTGTTTGTTTAATATTGAAAGGCGGAATCAGAGGTGTACAAATCTCGATTTTAGCTTGCCCAAACCCGCTTGAACGCCAGGCAAGCAAGTTGCCAGCGTCATAGCTAGGAAGCAGGCAGGTTTCTTTAAGCCAGATGGGTCAGGTCAAACCCAGCCTAGGCAAGTCAGAATAAGCTTGCGACATTCCTATCAGCTAAACAACTGTAGTTGCTGAGTGTAGGTAATACTTTCTTGCTTTTCTACATGCTGGTAGAAGAAATTCACCATGCAGATAAATAAAAGGTGGATAAAGTATTAAAAATCGTTTTTGCGTCTTAACACAATTATTATTTTTATTATTAGGTAGATTTCGAAGAAAAATCTACCTAATGACTTTCAAAAAATTCGTTCATATCGTTACGTTTCATGCCTCCCTAAGTACGAAACCACCGCCTGTTAAAAAAATTGTGATATTTATATTTATATACAGTATATGTATATGTATATATATGCATATATATCTTTACACTCTAGCGGCCGTAATTTTCAAGATATCTGAATCAAATTTTATTATGTTATTTCTAGGCCCAATAGTTCAGACAAGTTCGTTAATGAGCAAAATTGGCCTAAGGGGGTGGTCGGGGGAGGGGGTTGAAATTTTAAAACATTTATATCTCGGCCCCTATGAAGTATAGAGGGAAACTTTGATTGAATAAATTAGAGTACTTCTTATGGAGTTCACAGTGACACCAACGATTCGGGGGTTTTGGGAGTACGAATGGGGGTGGGGGTATGGGGATGGAAATTCGAAATTTTCGAAACTACGTCTTGTGGGGTATCGTTGAAAAGCTCTTGATGAGTACTCTACAAATCATTAACTAGTTTCTTGATAGTTCTCATATAAGGCGAGATTTGAATGTTTTAAAATGTTCTCTTTCCTCTTTTTTGCAGTTATTATTGCGGGTTTGTCATGCCAAGGGTAAAGAAGAAGAGTGCTACGCAGCGACAGTAAATTAAAACAAAAGCACTTCGAAATCTACCTCAGCTTGTAGGCTTGCCTAAAGGGATTTTTGTTATTGTTATTAATGATTTTATGATGTTTTCTCGAAAATGTTTGAACATTTTTCCCATGCCGGACTAGTACTTTTGTTCATTGATAATTAATTCAAACTGTCCACATTTTAGTTTCTCCTCGGCTTCCTTCAGGGTAAAATTCTCTAAATACATCTGAAGTTCCGCAACTACGTAACTGCACGACTTACCAGTGCACTGCTATACCCAGTTTCATATTCTTTCCGCCAGGCCTTGCAGTTTCCTTAGGTCCTGTCCAACCCACCAAGTTATGAAGAGCTTGTGACTCATAGCGACAGTATTTCTTATCATCGTTGTAATCTGGCTTGCTTTCAAGTCAAGCAAGTTAAAAGCTGTGACTGGTTGCAGAATTTCAAAGGGGCAGGCAAGCTAAAATCAGAATATGTACACCTCTAGGCGGAATTACTGCATTTCATTGATTAGTAATTCAATATGGCTCTTTTTTTATGAATATTGTAATGCAAGAAGGAAAAATTTGGCGCTATGTGTTGTCATGTCTCAGTCGGAAATGAGAATCAAAGAAACGCCAAAATGTTGTATTATATTACTATTGTTATTAGATTGACTTGCTTGGATTTGAGAGTGCAAACTACTGTTTACCCTCAATTAAACAACAATATAATCCGGCAGACCAGAAAAGGAGATGCCGAATTTTGACTCGCCAATGCCTCAGTGCCAGTATAAATTTCCGTGAGAAAAGAACATTCACAACATTACAGTAATTTGCAGTTTTTACAATTATTTACAAACTAGTCTATAACTTTGTGTGTACAATAATAATTTTTTATAAATAAAATATCAGTTTTTAGGTAATTTTTTATAATTATTAAGTCATTTTCTGTAAAATTTATGGTAATCTTATAGGTCATTTTTCAAACAATTTTAGGTCTTCAGAATCTATGAGTAATTAGAATTATTACAAGTGTGAAGATTAAATTAAATCATGCATCTTAATAACTACAACAAAAATAGGAATCATGGAAAATATAACAGCCGTGTATGGCGTATGATGCAGGAGCATTTTTAGTCTTGTCTGATAGGTTTTTATGTCCAATTGGCTTTGATAAGAGCACCTAGAGTTGAACACGACACCAGTTTGAAAGTTACATCACTAAACTGTGGTATACATGTGGGTTCAGGCCTGGGTCCCATGTCGTAGAACTCCAAGTGTCCAGACCAAATTCCCTGCCTTTTCAGGTCCAAGTATATCTTAGTTTCCTCTAGCTGGCTTCCCTCTAAGAAAACAAGCATAACTAAATTAGTGTATGTTTGTTAACAGGTTTTGACACACTGGAATATCAAGAGCATCTTGACTACGACCTCATCCAATCAACAAACCCTGAGTTCAACAAGGCTATTGTACGAGTGAACATTTTCAGAGATCACAGGCAAACCATTCAGGTATAACGCTTAGCATTACTTCATAATACCTTTACTATTGTCCACACCAGTGAATGCACGTGTGAAATATTTACATATTTCAGTACATACACCCATGCGATGCACACAAACTGGGGCAGGCGGAGCTGGTAGTGATTGACGAAGCTGCGGCCATTCCTCTTCCATATGTGAAGAGTATGCTGGGACCTTACCTCGTGTTCCTCGCTTCCACAATCAATGGGTAAGTGCCCATTCTGCAGTGTGGAGTAGGTTGTAGTAAGTGCTACGCTAATGCGTGTTTTGTCTGATGTCACAGGTACGAGGGAACAGGTCGCTCCTTGTCTCTCAAACTCCTTCAGCAGTTGCGAAGTCAGGCGGCCCCTCTGGGAGTCACAGCTGAGAAATCCAAAACCCACGCAGCTGCTACTGGTAGAGCCCTACACGAGGTATGTGAGGTGGCATTCAAATTAGACTTATGACCAGGTTTTTTCACCTGTACAACAAAAGTAAACCATAATCAGTGGAAAAGTTAAGCGAAAGAGGCCAAAACGTTAGTATTGTTTCTATAGACTAGCCTTTTTGGGATTCAAACCCAGTTGAAGTTTTGCAGTAAACGTCTTGCCCTGGAGTTGAGTTAAGTCATTAGATAATCTTAAGAAAGGAGACCTCAGCTGGCACTTGGATACCATGGGCAGAACTGCGCCTCATTGGCTTGGCCACTATTTAAAAATTAATTCCTAAAATTTCTCCGCAAGCTGCCTGATATAGCATGGCGACCAATTGCTCGATCACGATTAACGCGTTGCCGACCTTTGTTGTAGATATTGTACATAAAAAAATTAAATAACAGGGAAAAATAGGGTCAAACAAGTGAAGATTGAATAGTAATACTGTATTTACCCACGTAATAGACTTGTATTAAAAGATATGCCAGGAAATGATTGATAGCGTACATATTGATATATATCGGCCACAGCTAATGTATATATTGATTGTGTCGCACAGATGACAATCAGTAGTTAGCAGTTGCTTACACACATTACACTCAGACACTGTAATTCTCATCCAGCGAGTCTGTTATCGAGTTCTTCTGCGAATTTGAAAACTTTAAGGCTAAAACTCGCTGTATAACTTGAATGTTTCGGTTAGCTCTTATCCATTGTCCAAACACCAGTTTACCAACATAACTGTCGACTGCAGATGTCCACATATTAATCCACAGTGGTTGAGTATACGAGGGTTATCCAGAAAGTAAGGAACGTTTTGGAATTTAAAAAAAACCAAGTACAAGAAAAACATTTTATTATATACATGTGAAAGAGGGACTAAAATACTACTTTTCAACATAATCACCATTCAAATTCAGGCACTTATCAAGTGGTGGACAAGCTTTGAAATTCCTGTGTCATAGAATTCTGCCGCCACTCAGTGACGCGTACCTGGAGCTCCTCATCGTCGTGAAGCTTCTGTGAAACAATTTCAAAAAACAAAGTCCGTGAAACTTGTGGGAAACACAGAGAAAGCTCAGTTATTGTGAAACGGCGGTTTTCACGAATCTTTTCGTCAACTTGGGCGACCAGATCGTCAGTCACAATGCTCGGACGTTCACTCTTCTCTTCATCATGAACGTTTGTTCGCCCATTTTTAAACTGAATACACCACTTCCTGACACACTCATTACATTGTTCCTGTACACTTCACACAGTTCCCGATGAATTTCTATTGGTTTTAAGTTTTTTGCCAACAAAAAACGAATCACATACCGCACCTCACAACTGGCGGTATTTTGGATTGCAGCACACATTTCAAATTTGAATAATAAAAAAAGGGGCAGCACAGAGATGTTCCCGTTGGCACAGCTGGACGCTGACTGAGTTGCCGAGTACGAGCACCCCATTGTATACGCTATTGGCGCGCGCCTGGCGGCATCAGGTGGAAACGTTCCTTACTTTCTGGATAACCCTCGTATTTTGTTTGTTAATAAGAACCAATCACAACTACTTTTTCCATTCAAAGATAATCAGGCCGTCCAATTTTATGACTTCAGATGTTATTAAAGTATTTCTTGTTAAAAATGAGATGTGAGTATTACGCAGTGAATTTTTATTTATTTTTTCATTCTTCAGCGTGAAAAGTTGGGATGCATCCATTACATTCAGAGTAAATGCTGTAATAATGATGGTATATTTCACAGTCACCTAGAATGAATTGTTATAATTGCAGGTTGTATTGAACGAGTCAGTTCGTTATAAGCCAGGAGATGATGTAGAGAAATGGCTGAATGATCTGTTATGTCTAGACGCGACTTCAGTGCAGCCTCTCCTGTCTGGATGTCCTCCTCCCGACACGTGCGACCTTTACTACATCAACAGGTGCTAAGGAGATTCATATTTAACACAGAACAATATATTATTACTTTGATGATCTGTACCAATGCTTAATGCAATGTATTGTTTTTATTTTTCAGAGATACACTTTTCTGCTTCCACAAAGCATCTTCAGCGCTTAGTTGCATTATAAGGTAACCAGTCTTTTTCTGTTGTTTTCCTCCTTTGCTTTTGTAACTACTTTTATTTATGCTTGTGTACAGAACAGTCCAAACGATCTCCAAATGATGTCAGATGCTCCAGCTCATCATCTGTTTTGCCTGCTGGGTCCTGTTGATCCAAACCAGAAATCTCTGCCTGAAGTGCTTGTGGTTATACAGGTAATCAGATGCAAATCTCACCGTTTTTAAGTTTTTTAACTGCTTCTAACTTTTCTTCTGTTGTTATCACTAGGGCAAGGCATTTAGTGACCATAAAATAGTGAAAACATGCATTTATGCCCTAAAAATAGTGGAGAAATTACCCAAAATTAAAAAAAAAAAGACCAGTAACTCTACCATTATTACTTCTAATTAGATTTTTAAGTAATGTAATGCTAAAAACAATTTATGACAGTGAGTTATATATGAATTTACAATAATAAAACACTGATTTCGTTACTAAAGAAGTAAATTTATACTTGGACACCCTTAGCGAAAGAGAAATTCTTTCTGAACTTTTGTAATTATTTGATGCATTGTCTTTTATATTTATGTATAAGTGGAAATAGGACCTTAATGTCAATTTTAATGTCTTTATATAAAAAAAGATGCAAAATCATCAAATGCCTTGCCCTACTTATCACAATCTGTTTCTGCTTTGTTTACATGATGCACAATAACAATGATAAAAATCAAGTATTTGATGACGACCGCACTAGCACAAACATAGGTGCCTGAAATGTTGTGTTTTTGTGAACAGGTATGTTTGGAAGGTCAAGTGTCGAAGCATTCTGTAGTGGATGGTTTGTCTCGAGGCAAGAAAGCGTCCGGTGATTTAATTCCGTGGACCGTAGCACAGCAGTATCAGGACCAGGACTTCCCCATGCTGTCAGGTGCGAGGATCGTGAGGATAGCGACACATCCTGACTATCAGGGGGTAATGCAATACTCTTATAAATCTCTATATATATGAGGTTTTGTCCTGACTGACTTAATGACAGAGAATCAACATAGAGCCTAAACCCTAATAGGTAGAGACTTGGAATTTTGACAGTACCTTCGTTGCATAATGTAGGTGCTTACTAAGAAAGGATTTTGAAAAATTATGATTTTAAATGCCAGAAATTAAATGTTTTTGAGAATAGTTAATACCTTTTTACACAGAATTATCAAATCCAAATCACAGAAAACTTGACAACAGTACTGTTGGCAGTCTTCACATAAGGCTTTGGAAATAAATGAAACAAGACTTTGAAAATTAGAGAAGGTATTCAAATTTATATTTGAGTAAGTTATGTATCTCAAAATTTTGTAGATCATGTAAAATAATCAGTAAATTCAACCTTTTAATCAAAATGTTCAAATTAATCAATATGTTCTTTACAGCTTACAAGTTTAGCGGGCAAAGCCTTAATGGGAATACATGGAATGATTTGGACGAAAAACACTATGCTGGGGTTTTTTGGGCTAGGGAACTCTAATCTGAGGTCTTTTTTTCCCCGGGTGGCACACTTTGTTCGTGAAATGCACCTCGAAGCCGGGTTTTTAGTTTTTTTTAAATTATCAATCATGATAATAAAATTGTTTATACATGATTTTTGTAAGGTTCGTGAATCTATGGTTCATTTTAATAGTTTCATTTGGAATTTGTATGCCCATATGGTAGCATAAGATTGGTTTTTTTTTCATTTAGTTATTTATATTTTTAACATTAAAGAATATAGCCTAATTATGAGTAAAATTATGTAATTCCTCCAGTTTATGTAAAAACGATGTCAGTGTTAATAAATGTAATGTTTTAATTATTTTTCTGTTAAATAAATGATTTAAGCACAATATCTAGCAGTTGAGTAAGTAAGCCGCGGGCACCTGCTAGTACTCTTATAAATGTGATAGCTGATGTATGTCTGGATGAAACATAGGTTCTCTGTCACTCAGTGGTCCCAACTTCACTCGAAACAAAGAGGGATAGATTTTGTTGGGGTCCACCTTAACACAGGGGTCTAAGTTAGAATTGACCAGGCAGATGAAAATGTACTTGAGAAAACCTACACTTAAACTTAAACCAAGGGCCCTGAGAAGCTAAAATGTACATCATTACCAGGGCCTAGATTTTGATGACATGTCATCTTTTAACAGGTACATCATGGACGTTGCCCACAAGATATTCTGATCATAACTCCTAGATTATAAAAAATGTAATTTTTAGGGTAATTTTTTTCTTCATTTTTCCCAACTTTTTATTTTTAGGTCATTTAAAAAAAATCAATGTCATTATTTGGTCATTTTTTTTGCCATTTTATGGTCTTTTTTCCACATTTCATGTTTTAAAGTGATTTTTTAAAATTTAGAGTCATTATTTCCTCATTTTGTGTTGTTCCTTGCATTATAGAGTTTTTGTGCATTTACCTTACATACAGTGAATATTATTGGAACTCTAAATAAGCATAAATAAATAAATATTTTTGTAATTTGAATTTGGATACAGAAAGGCGGTGTTCGCTGTTTGCATTTAACTGTGTTTAATTATCTAAATAGAAGCCAATAATTGGGTAAACACAAACTTAGAATGGACACAAATCTGACGCATAAAATAGTATTTTCATACAAATTTTTGAGTCATTTTTATTAATTTCCAGGTCATTTTTTTGTATTTTTGTAGTCATTTTATAGCTCATGTTTATGTCATTAAAATCTGGGCCCTGATCATTACAAAATATCCCTGGTGCGAGCAACGTGATAAAAGGTTGGGAAACACTGGTCTAAAATATCCTAGCTTTCAGTTGCTGCCATCTTCATGGAATTGAGTGTCCAGCTTATAGAAAATGCAGACAGTATAATATATAAACCCTCTCATCCCTTGTGTTGTGCAGATGGGTTACGGCAGCAGAGCGCTCAAACTTCTGAAGCAGTATTATGAAATGAAGATACCAAGCATTGAAGAGGAACATCGACCTCAAGAACAAATAGAGAGTGTTGCCGATGAACAAGTCAGTCTTCTAGAGGAAACAATTGGTAAGTACCCCAAAATTTAACACAATTTTTCATAACCGAATGCAACTTTGAACTAGTCACTTGGATATTAATGGCATATAGCATACACACAGCAAATGGTAACAGTAGCTAGGCCTACAATGTCCATGAAATTCACGAGCTGCAATAACGTGAATTGTTTTCAATTAGTGCCTCCTACAACCCCAAAAACAACAGCACAAAAAGTAAACATCAGCCCATTTTTTCTATGCATTTTGTCAAAACTTGTGTTTGATATTGACCAATAACATTTAGCAATTACGATCATTTATCTTATAAAATGCTTGCTATTCATATGAGGAAGGGATTTTACATGATAAAACGTCCACTCATTACTGGACACTTAAGCATCAATGTGCCATTAAGCAGCACGAAAACAAATTGTTTTATACAACATAACTTGTTTGGAAATCAAAATGATAGAAATGTACGGTGCATTGATTAAGAACACAATTTCCATTCGGTGCAAGCCAGTTCGTGTGCTTTTATTCTGTTCTGCTTAGCTTATCTGAATGAAGTTAACTATGTCTTATATGCACCATTGGTAACACTGATCACAACATGGTAACTCATAGATGGTTGATTCATAGTAGGCCCTGATGTCAAAGCTGTTAGTTTTGTTTTTATACAACAAAGCACAAAAGTAATTATTATTTGTATAATCCGTTACATTTTTATTCATGAATAGTCTTAATAAATCCAACTCGAGTTGACGAGTTTCATCCGATAAAGTCTATTGATAAACCCGTAATCTCTTGTGATAATTACCTATGACAAAACCCAAGAGCTAATCCATTTTTAAACAATACTTTCGTAATTTCTGTGTTTTCCTTTCATTTCCTATAATTTTTTGTTTAAAATATTACCATATGAAGTTGAGGAAAACATTTTTTGTATTGCTGTTATGGGCATTAAGTTGGGATCTGTTGTACCTTCGTTATATAAGACGCATCCCATTTTTAGGCCTGTTTTACAGGTAAGAAATATATCTTATAGACCCATCTCACTTGAGGGCCATTCCCTCTTATTCTGTACTTCTCCATCATGAACATGCAGATGCAGTCCTATGCTGAGGAAATCGGTTTCTCAGGTTTGCAACCAGGAAGATGGGTGATTTTCCTACATATTCTGAAGTGTTGAGTGTCATTATTAGGGTTCAGATGACCTTAAAAATTACTAAATATGACCAAAATATCCTAAATATCCCTTCATAAAAGAATGTATTATCCAAAAACAAATGTTCCAATTTAAAACTTTTATGACACTAAATTATTATATCACATGAATTCAATCAGATAATCACTTTTTAACAATTTTATAGGTATTTTACAGTTTTACTTGTAAAGAATTTCTAATCTATTCTAGGTTTCCAGATACCACTGCAAATGTGAACAGAAAATTAGTTCGCAGGCTTCCACGGCCGGTGTTATATATAAACAGATTGTAATTGCTATCCGGGTTGGGCTGCGTCGTGTTTTTAGTGTCTTCTGACGTTTCGGAACTGAAAATATTTTAAAACATGTCTATTGGAAGTTGTTAACAACAAGGAGGAAAAGGTAATTGTGCTGTTACCCTTTAATGTCCCTTCACAATTCAGTTAAAGTAAAACCAAAATATTCATGACTCTTTTTCGGAAAAAAATTTAAGTCGAAAATGTAGTGCACATACTGTATAACTGTGCTCTTTTATTGAATTTATAACTGAAATATGATGTTAAACTATTAATATGGTCAAAATATGACTTTATATGCGAAATAAAAACAGTCCGATTATGATAACAAACGTGAAATTCATGTTTAATTTGTGTTTTTGGCGAGAATAGAGGTCAGGATAAAAATATGACATGTCATAATCATCCGAATCCTAATCATTATATACCAGCCAGTGTTGTGTCCTTCAGACCAGGCCATCCCCTAGCTTTATTTCTACAGATTCTCTGATCGCTTTGGTCGCATCTGTCTTCACGATGCCAAACTGTAACTGATTTGTTCATGGCTCATACAAATGAAAATCAATGTTACATTCAAATCGTCCCCTGTATGGCAAAGTAGCGAAAGTGCAATGCATAAGCATAGCACTTTCGCTAGTTTGCCATACAGGGGACGATATGATAATAAAGTTTATGTGTTTATATCATACGATACAGTTGTAAAATTTATTTTTTTAATACGATATTTTTTGTCACAGACTGTAAACTGTTTTGTAAATTTAAAAATCATAACTCGATAAGTATTGGAGATAGTTTGGTATTAAAGAGGACGGTGTCTGTTTCAGAACCAAGGAAGTCATTGCCGCCGATGCTGTTGAAACTGAGCAGTTGGATTACCTGGGGGTTTCGTTTGGACTCACGGCACCACTCTTGAAATTCTGGAAGCGAGCTCACTTTGTGCCAGTATATCTGAGGTAGGTCAATGTATACTGCATGAATAGTTAAGACGTAATGTAAATCCCCTGACGATTCCTCGACAACTCAGATTACACCATATTTTTTAATAACGTTATTTTTAATTGGAAATATACACACTAAAATTTCACTAAAAGGTATATTTACCCAGGATGATCATTTCAATGGGTCTTCCCATCATCATCAGCTGATTCCGACTGGTCCTCTAGCGGCGGGTGAATGAACTTGTCGATCAAAGTTCCTTGTATGCCAACTGAAGTGTCGAAGTTTAAAAGATTTTTTTCAGTTCTCCTTAATAAATATTTTTTCCCAAACTATAAGTTCTATTGGTTTTCAACTTGTTTTAGTAGAGCAATTTTATTTTCAATTTAATGGCCTACTTCCCAGAAATGCATTGCCAAAGCGGATTTTTCAGTTTGTTTGTTCATGATGTTTCTAAAATGTTCTTTTCTCCTTGTATCTAAATTCCTTTTTGTTTGGCCAACATAAAATTTTCCACAATCTTTGCAATTAATTTTGTAAATTCCAACTTTTTTTGTAATGAGGGACCTTATCTTTCTCGTTGGTTTTTATAAGATTTTTCAAACTGAATTTATTCTGCGGTGCCAATTTGATGTTTACATTATTGAAAACCTTCTGAAATCTGTTGTTTGCCCATCAACATCAAATTTATATATTTATTAGAATTATTTGTAGAATTATAAACATGGTTCCTTGTTTGACAGTCATATTTTCATAATTTTACCTATGATTACAGCTTTCTAAAACAATATAATGAAATACTGAAACTAGTTTTCTCAAACCAGGCGACATACAGCTGTTTGATCACTGCTTGGATAGATGGCGACATTGGCGTTCTGCAATCAGAGGCAAGAAACATCATACCCAGCATGAAGTGTTTGATGACATTTCACATTCAAACTCAGTGTAACCCTTGGCAGTTACGGTATATAGGGATTATTAGTAATACGGTTTATGTAGAACTTGTGCGGTGAACAACCAAACAACTGTTCAACTCTATTTAAAACACTATGGCTGTCCGGGTTTAGCCGCGTCACTTTGCTAAGAACTGACGTTTCGGACATTTCTGTGATGTCCTTCCTCTGAGAGACGACGAAACTGAACTACTAGTCTGGTGTGCTGTGTGTATTACTGTCACTCCTACCAACTGACGTCTGCGGTGTCACGTGTCTGTTTATCCCATGTTTCTGAAGTGTGTCTCGCCAGATGTTATTCATTTTCCAGCCGTCTTCTCTATTAATGTTGTGCGGATTCTTCATAATTTCTATTGCCTCTTTTATTAGGCGAGGGAATTTTCTGTCTTCGTGGTATATTAGTTTTGTGTCATTGAACTGGATGTTGTGGCCGGTTTCTTCTGAATGCTGGGCTATGGCAGATTGGTCGGTATTCTTTTGTTTGTGGTATCTTATGTGTTCCTTTCTCCTGATATCGAGAGGGCGTCCTGTTTGGCCTATATATAGCTTTCCACATGAGCATGGAATGGCGTAGACACCTGGTTTTTCTACATCCGGGATTTTGTCTTTTTCTTTCCTTAACGTATTTTCCAATTTGTTTTTATTGGAAAAGATTGTATCTATGTTATGCTTTCTTAGAATGTTTTTGATACTGTCCGTCACACCAGCTACATATGGTAAAAAGGCCTTGACCTTAGGTTTCGTAACTTTATCGGGTAGGCCTATTAGGCTTGAGTGATTTTCTGTTAAGTCTAATTTGGTTTTTGTTTTGTTGAAAATTCTATCTATCTCGTGTTTTGGATAGCCGTTGCATTGTAAAGTATGTGATAGGGATGCAAGTTCACTTTGTATATTCTCACCGTCACAAATTCTGAGGGTTCTGGTGGCCAATGTGTTGATGATAGCTCGTTTCACTGCTGTGGGGTGATGTGATGTCCAATTCAAGTACCGGTCTGTGTTCGTAGGCTTTTTATAGACACTGTGATTCATGGATCCGTCTGGCATTTTACTTACCAGTACGTCTAAGAAAGGTAGCTTGCCATCTGTTTCTATTTCCATAGTGAATTTTATGTTTTCATGTAGATTGTTCAGATGATGTAGGAACGTAGGTAGAGTATCTTCCCCGTGAGGCCAGATGACGAAAGTATCATCCACGTACCTCAGCCAGCACCTTGGTTTTAATGCACTGTTCTTAATTGCTATGGTTTCGAAGTTTTCCATGAAAATGTTCGCTACGACTGGCGATAGAGGAGATCCCATCGGCATGCCTCTGGTTTGTTTGTAAAACCCTTCACGGAATTTAAAGAAGGTTTCTTGAAGGCAGCTTTCAGTTAGTTTTGCCCATTCTGTGGGTAGGCCTAGGCTAGTCAATTTAAGTTCCAATAATTGAACCGCTTCTTGGATTGGAATGCTTGTAAAAAGAGAGACAATGTCGAAACTGACCAATATGTCCTGCTCGTTCAATGTCCAGTTCTTAGTAATGTCGACAAAATGCTTAGAGTCCTTAACATATGAATCTGTAGATCTGCTGAGTGGAGTGAGTCTTTTTGTTAGGTAGCGTGCTAAAGGTTGAGTGGAGGAATTAACAGCACTCACAATAGGCCTAAGTGGGTAGCCAGCTTTGTGAATTTTGGGTAGGCCGTAGAACCGTGGCATTTGAGGGTATTTAGGTATCAGTCCTTTCTTATCATCTAGTGGTATGGTCGTAGCCCGTTTTATGGTGTTGGTTATTCTCTTGTTAATTGAATTGATTGGGTTGCTAGATAATTCTTCATATGACCCATCTTCAAGTATAGCCTGTATTTTTGTGTTGTACTCTTCCTTATCTATCACTACAGTAGCATTGCCCTTGTCGGAGGGTAAAATCAGAATGTCTGTGTTATTTCTTAGTTTTATTAACGCTTTCCTTTCTAGAGACGTCACATTAGAAGGAGGAGGTCGACTTTTTTCCAGGACTTTGACCACTTCGTGTCTAACTTTGTTCGCTTCTATCTGATCTAGAACAAAGTTAGACACTGTCTGCCGTCTAGTCTGTAAGTTCCTTGAAGTCATTATAAGTGTTGCATATTTAAGGATTTTAATTTTCTATTCCATTTCAAGATGGAGAGAAAATGTTAGACTTTTTGAATGCGAGGTCTGCTGTTCATCCTTGTGCTCTAGGTCACAGGTTCGATCCCAGCCCATGTCCATATATGTACACAACCTAAGTTGCAATACAGCCTATTGTTAAATAACAATATAACCAACCGACATTTAAAGTATCTTGTTGTTTAATAAAATATAGAATTCAGAGTAACACAAACGGTTATGCATTGTTGTAGGCCATTCTCGTTGGTTTGGGTCTGCAATACAAGACTGTGGACGCTCTAGCCGCTGAATTAGAATTGCCAGCGTCGCAGCTACTTGGATTGTTCAACTGAACAATACGTCGATGTGTTCAGTACCTCATGAGTATTCTGGAACAGTCGATAGAAAGGAGTTTTGTGCAGCCGAGGTCAACAGCTGGATTCAACCCAGTGGGAAAGAGTATGCAGGAAAAACTGGAAGAAGCAGCAAAGGTGAATAGACATGACATCCAAATCCTGTCTGCCATATGTCATGAATACCGCCTGGATTTTAAGGCTTTTATAAAAGGTATTTTAGCCTTTTATTTTCATGGAATAGCCCTTTTTAGCCGTCTTAATAAAACATATAATGAACACTAATGTTAACACCGAAAATTGTATTATAATTTTGACACAATTATAGATTTTTTTTTGATTTGTTTACAAAATAAACAAGTAACTATTCTATCTAATAATACTCGAGATGGAGATTTTACATACATACTTCTCTAATTACAGAAAACTAACCTGAACATGTTTCAAGCCTGGAGTATAGCTGAGGATGAGTCTAGAGGCAGACTCAAAACATATTCAGGTTAGTTTTCTGTAATTAGTGAAGTATGTATGTAAAATCTCCATCTCGAGTATTATTAGATATTTTGTAACTTCACTATATAAACTTCCTATTTATTTTAAGTAACTATTCCTTATATCAGCACTCGAAAAATAGCACAATCAATTGAGGTATTTACCCTTTAATGATACAATTATTCAATACACCACTCAATTCACTTCAGATCTACAAAAATCCATAGACTCGAGTGTCACAAATTTGTTCCTTTAATACACTTCTCTGTCGTTGGTCGGCAAAGTATTGCAGATGGCTCAAGTTTCATTTCCTGTGAGGCGAGGTGGCACATTTTCGAGTTACAAAGAGAAGCGACAAAGCAACATGTTAATTTCAGTGCGTTGTTTAAATTTATTTTTATTATGTCTTTTCTTAAAATGCACTAATTCACATATTTATTTCTCTTTGCATTAATTGGAAAATCTATTTAAAAATTGTGTTTTTTTCTGCAAAAGTCCTCTTTAGCCCCTAGTTTTTCAGCAAAAGTCCCCCTTAGCCCCATTTAGGCCCTTCAGTCCAATTCAGCCCTTTTTAGGTTCTATAAGATTCATATTTTTGGAAGCAAGAGACATGAAACAGAAAAGTATGTTAAAATGTTCTAATTAGGAAGCTGGGGAAAAAATTGGTTAAAAAAACCTTCAAATCCAGGCTCTAGTCATGAACAATCCATAATTTTGCAGTGTAAAAGCATGTCCAAGCTGAAACTACTATACGACTCATATTTAGGAAAACCGATTATAGCGATTCTCTGTGTACTGCTGCCACACTTGTCTGGAGGAAGAAAGAGAGCGCAGATTTCCCTGGAGTAATCAGAAACATTTTTAAGATAACAGGGAACTATGGTGTCAGGATGTAGACAGCAGATAGCATTCATCTAAAGGCATGCAAAGTGGTGCAACCAGTGAAGGAAGTGCTATCCCTATCATGCCTTAATTAAAAAAAGCATACCCTCTCCTTTGCAACATAATTATTACGAGATAATTATGTAGGAAAATGTTCTATACTTCCCAGATGACAAAAGTCACAAACATCTAGGCAGTGTCTACTAGTTGATGAATAATCATGAAATAAATTGCTTATTATGGCTCAAACAGGTAATATCAAGGAAGTGCCAAATTGGATATTTACATAGGCCTACAATGAATCATCCTCATCATTTCATACATTTAAATTAATATCAGTTGAAATTTACTCCATAAAATACACCAATAATAGAAATAATTGACAGTCATTAGTTCCATGGCCTACCCTACTGTATAGACACAGATCCTGATATGGCCTCGTAGCTAAAAGGAGTATTAACACAACTGAAATAAATAAATAAATAAATAAATAATAAAAAAATAGAACATTAACATATATTTTTTTAAGATCTACTGATTTTCAGTGATGGTATGGTATTTGACCATAGTATTTCATACCACCTTACTTCCCTCCCTGGGTGCATCGTATTTGAATCGGCACATGCTAAAAGGGCCTCAGTCACAAAAAATGGCAAACTGAGTTAAGCATGAAAATGGCATTTTATACGCAAAAAGGTTCTCATGTAAAAATGTTAATATAGTAAAAAAGGGTAACGTTGAGGTAAGTAATACCTTCCAGTAAAGTTAATTAGTTTTAAAAGAAAATTAGGGTTCCATACAAACAGTTCTTTTCGTTCTTCTCCAAACTGGGTTGCTTGGACTGAGGCCCTTTTAGCATGTGCCGATTCATTTGTCATTAACTCATTAGCAGGGCCCGGATTTTGATGACAAATCATCTTGTAACTGAAACATGATGGACATTACCCACTAATGCAGATATTCTGATCATGACTCCTAGATTATGAATATGGTAATTCTTAGGGTCGTTTATGGTCATTTTTGAAACGTAAAGTCATTATTTTACAATCTTTGAACTGTGTTTTCTGTTAGCATTTAACTGTATGTAGCAATTAACTAATTACAAGCCTATAATTGGGTCTACTACTTAAAATAATGTAAAATATACACAAATCTGATGAATAAACTAGTATTTTCATACAAGTTTTGGGGTAATTTTTCTTAGTTTTTGAGTCATTTTTTGTATCTTTACTATCATTTTATAGCTCATTTTTTAAGTATTTTTAGGTCATCAAAATCTGGATTTTGGTTTGAGGGAAGGAGTTGTCCTGTAGCTGTCCTAGTGATGCGTAGCAACTTTCTATTGCAGGAGCTGAAGCAGAAACAACAGCTGGAACTGTGGAAACTCAAACGGGAGAACCTCAGTCAGTTCGCGATCAACGGTTCCGAGAAGGAGTGGGGACAACTGGAAAACTCAAAAACATTGTCTCCGTTAAAAGGTAATTGAAAACAAGTGCCATTTTAAACATAAGAATGTATTGGAAGTTAGTTGCCACTGCCCTCTTGAAATCTGACAATTTTCCTAGCTGTGGCCGTCTATTGTATATAATTGCTTTATTGCATAACCTATATGTGTCATCTGCGTAATAACCTAAGTGTTGTACTTTCATTTCATTTTCGGTAATTAACCTAGAACACTGATATCTCTCTTCTTTTCACATACACGTCATGACTGTTATTGAAGGGAATAGCTTCGCCTGATTTCTTGGGAGCATTCCGTTATTTTCTGTCTAAAATTAATTATTGGCTGCGATGCTGAACTGTGTTGATTCGCCAGTACTTTTGAGGCTAGGGTTTGAATCCCGTTCATGACCTTCACCAAACTTTGAAAACGCTGAATCGATTTCTAGTCTTAAACTTTCTGAGCTGAGCTGTTCTCACAAATGAATCAGTATCATGATTACTTTGCATATATTCTCTGTCCAGCAATGGGAAAGAGCTATGTATAGTGAAGTGAAAATACCGCGTGAGAGAAGGCCTGTCTGATTTTCTATCCCAGAAGATCACATGAGTAAGAGGGGCGGGAAAACGGAAGGGTGTAAAAGGAAATTACAAACCTTTTAATTTCTTGTAGGGATCAGTGCCCTTTCCTTCCTAAAAATCAACACGAGGAATATGCGTCTAGCGTTTAGTGTGCAACAGATAGTGAAATCAAAGCAGTGTGAACAAAACAGCGAAAATGGAATTAAAAGAATGTGACCTAGCTAAATTAAATAAACGAGTGAAATGTAATGTGTTAAGCATAAAGAGATTGAATAGTTGTTAATTGGAATAATTTTCTGATAATGTCGTTTATTTAGAAGACCTGTTCAGTTTATTTATTTAGGGCATTTGCTAATTGCAAGAGTAATAGAATAATTATAATTGTGTTAGGATGTGAACAGAAAGAAGGCATAAGAACATAGCTTAAAACGAAGCAGAGAATATGTTTACACACACTCCACAAAATGAATTATTGTTGTAAGGATGTCTAGTGGTAAAATGACAAGCATCAAATCTAGTTGACTCTTTTGTAATTTTTCTTAGTACAATAAATATCATATATTCTCTTTCCTCTGTCCGACACATCACTTGAAATCTCGGCAAGCTTATTTTCATGTTTGAACCTTGTGTAAGAAAGGCCCACACTTCCAAACATATTCCACAGAATTAGGAAACTTCATTAAGACCCGCCTTAGCCCATAACAATAAACAATATTTCATTATATCAGAGGAATGTGGTGTTGAATGCAACTCAAGACAGAACTGAAGATGGCGCATCAAATATGCCGAAATGCATATTCTTTTAAGCAGTGACGCATCTTGATTCCACGCAGAAGAAACCAGCCTTCATCTTCATTTATTGTGACCTTTATATTTGACAACAACTTTTTATATTTGTGTCTGTCATATAAATGCTGATTTTGTGTGGATCCAGATAAGTTTTATGATAAGGGTTAAGGCGGATCTTTATTTAAATATTTAATATTCCACAGACCTGTCACACAGTATTTATAATTAGAATACCAACCTTTACCTTCGTGCTTTTACTCTTAAACCGTGGACTTCACTGCAGTAAAAGCATAAACCACTGCTGCTGTCTGGATATCGTACCTTCCCTTCTCAAGACCCTTTATCACTGTCCTAGAAAACACTTACGTATTCATTTGAAAAATAGTAACATATCCTTGAAACTGGGCATTTCATTCCATTTGTGGTGCAGAGACTCAGATGCAGTTTGGAGCTGACGAGATGACCCCTGGCCTGCCTATGGAGCTCTTATCTGCAGCCAATAGCAGCGCTCCCCTACACTTGCAGTTATAGAACAATACTGTTTGCCCCCTGCATGCCACCACCAAATCACGGATCATCTCGTCAGCTCCCAACAGTATCTGCCCTGTAAACCAGCATAAAATGGTGTAAAAATACTGCTTCGATAATTAAACATTTAGAAATCAGTTTGCTTAAATAATAATTAAAATTCTCATTTTGTAACTCTAGGCAGTCAAACAGACCTCACGTCAAATCAAATCAAATCAAATCAAATCTTTATTCACCTTTAAATACAATATATTTGTACAATAGGCTTCGTCAGTTTTTGAATAGTTTTATATAATAAAAAAAAAAGCTAAGAATACAAATTTGTATCCATAATATTTTCTGGTATATTACTCTCTAAAAATTCTTCTACGGTGTATATCGCTTTGCTTTTGAACCAAATAGATAGAATATTGTACAGTTTTTTTTTTTTCAAGATTTCTTATCTTTAATGGAATTTTATTAAAAAAAATTATCTGTTGATAGCAGTGACTTTTTATATTTGTACTTATGGTTAAGGGTCAAAAGTAAAACTAGCTAAGGAACATCCCTTTACGTTCTACAGTGAACAAGTTATGCTGTATTCTTTAGCTCCATGTAAACTGGAATTATGAATTGTGCAAAATTATTTCCAGCGAGCAGAGAAAATCCAGAACCTGCTGACATCGAGCCTAGACAGAATGTTTCTGGAGAACCTGAGAGAGCGAGATATTGAGGGCATGGTCCAGTGTTTGCGCATATACACCACGCTGGACAAGACATCAGATGTGGAAGCATTGTTCAGAAGAGAAGTAATTTCTCCTGCGCTGCACGACATCATCAGCGAAGTGTCGCTGCAATCGGACCCCCGAGGACTGCAGGGTGTGTACTCAAGAGTGCTGGGGTTCATAGACACACACATGGAGCCGTTGTTGAAGCTCAGGTAAGAACATGTGAGCTTAATAAAATTGACTTGGAATGGGAAGACACAATGAAGTGGAACAATATTAATTTAATGTGCACAAATTAAAGCTACAAATGGATAAAAAAGGTGCACCTTATATTCAAGTAAATACGGTATCTTAGAAAACACTCACTACTTCATTAACCCTTTCACAGCTGATATATTAGCAAGCTGACATATCCTCCTTGCTGAGGTATTTTCACTTTTTAATTTTTTCTTAAATTGTGGGTTAGCATGCAAAAAGTAATGCAAATATTCTGAAATCACTTACCAATCATATTTTAGACTGTTCTTGATGGCCCATATGCCCAAAAACACACATGTTAAAAAGTGTAAAGTATACCATATGCAACACACATAATTGAGGGTTGTCCACAAAGGCCATTATTGTCAAATCGAAAGTTTAATTTGTAAATAATAGAAAATTGCACTTACTTTCGGGTATCATTGAAGAGTCCATGTCAAATGGCATTTTAGCAATATTTTTACAATTTAGGGGTGACCAAAATGTTTTTTCTTAGAAATGAAATGCTGAACAATCACAAATTTTGTGTAAATAATGCCGGTAGCACATTTTGAAAGAATGACTAAAGGTACTGCATACACAAAAAAATTGTTTTCAAAAGTGTTTTTACAAATCAGGGGTTTCCAAAATTTATTTACTTGTATTTTAGGAATGAAACCTTCAAAGTTACATAATTATGTGAAAATAATGTAACTTTCTAGAAATGATAAGAATAAAGGCATTGCATAGAAAATATTATTGATAGTTTACAAGACAGGGGTGTCAAAAATGCACTTCTTTGTTTACTTTATATGAAATATTACCAGTTTGGTCTGTAAAATTCCTATTAAAATTATTAAAAATCATGTATTTATAAATGCCACAACAATAGTTAAATTTTAAAATTGATTTTTTGTTTGGAAAATTTCAAATCAGGGGTGTAGGCACAAACCGACATCACATTTGGCACACATGTACTTCGTACCCTTCCTTTTCTTTTCCCTCTGGGTGGTATTGGAACAGACATGACATTTCCTAGCAGGTTTGGCTTTGTTTGGGGTGGGTGGTACAGCTATTGGAAAATGTCTCTCTGTAAGTCTCAAGGGCTAATCACCAGCTAAAGGTTGTCCAGATTTACTGGTTGGTCTTGGTCTGTGGAACTGTTTGAAAATCTCTCTTATGAGAGTAAGTTGAAAATCAGCCAGAGTAATATTCTTACCTGTTTTCACATTGAAGAGTGCCTGTGCATTTAGTACAGTAACATCTAAAAGATGAAAGAAGAATTTTCTGTGCCATTTCACTGATTTCCTGACACACTCCAGCGAACTAATCATCATGTCAGTCCTGTCCACTGCACCCATGTTCTTATTGTAGTCCAGTACACATTCAGGCTTCATTATTGGAGTGTCTGTCTTTCTGTCAATTTTTCCAGAGGGTTTCATTGTATCTTTGTGCAAAGTTGTCAACATACATACTTCTCGTCTGTCCATCCATCGCACTGTCAACATATTGTCAGTATGTCTAAACTCTACTTGTCCTTTGTCTAATTTTCCTGTTCCTTCTGACTGTGCCACACACATTGAAACACGAAATACGCTATACACCCTGACATCTAGTGGCTTCAATACTAAGCTTTCATTCTGTCTCAGGATTCTTATTTATTTATTGACATTATCTTTTCTGACGCATCGAGGTATGGGGAAAAATACAATCTTTCGAACTGCTGATTTCACAAACACTTCATTGTACATCCAACACTTTCCTTACCTCTTTAAGAATTCCGTATGTGCTAATTTTTGACGATCCCGTGAACTCTGATGTCAATTTCATGGACTGAAAGTTGAGCGAACTTTTCACAATTGGTATTAAATACGTTTAAAATTAGGCCTATAGCTTTCTCCACTTTTAGATGCCTTACCTCTCTTACCTTTTAAAACACGAAATGGTGAAGCATGTTCTGCTAAGACTCTTCTTTATGCTTAAAATTAGTCATCCAATGTAAAAATATTGAGCCTATATTATGCATAATATTCTTATTTGATGACTTATTTGATAACCAAAGGCTTATGACTTGTAATTAATTGTTACGCAATACCGTCACCACGTTATATTATTGGACTGCATTAAAATCGTTGTATATTAAAGTTACTACATAAAATACCATACGCGCGATTCTGCTGAATCGTTATTTCTCTGGTTGACAACACTGCAGAAAGACTGGCGGAATAGCTGTGTTTTGTTCCCCCCGACCCTCACTTCCCCGTAAATCCAGCGCTCAAGAAGTGGCGCGCGGGTAGTACTGATCTGTGATTGTGAGTCATTCAAACTGATGTTTATGGATAAATTATTAAGGAATCTAGATTTGTGGTAACCGTTAATAATAATAATATGAAATGTGCACTCAAATTTAGCATTAATGTATAGTTTAGTCTTTGCTGTAGTCCGTTATTGATTTTTTTCTCTTCTCACATGTTAAGATGTGAAATTTCGTGCACCTTTGACCACATAACACGATAGGCTCACGAAATTTCTTATTTGCACATATTTTGTGATGAAATCCATGTATTGTGAGTCTTGTAGTGATGTGTCTAAGGGACTTAGACTCTCTGGTCCAGCTGTAGTTCAGCATGGCTGATGTGGTGTAGAAATCGAGATCTATTTCCCTGCTATTCACTAGTTCTTGGTGTGGTAGCCAGTGCTGTGTTCTGATATACTAGGCCTAGGTCTCCCTCATGAGTTGATATACCAGGCGGGATGGTGCTGTTTTTCCTACTCTTAATACCCGTTTCATGAACATTGTTTTTACTTTTTCAATTCTTTTCACAGTCTGTATTCTGTGTATTGTGATTGGCGCCACTGTTGTTCTAAATAGTTTCATTGCTGTGGTTGTCGATAAGTTGGCTATGTTCGGGATGTTTTACGAGGCTCTTATTGCTGCTGCTGTTCTCTCTTCAATGTGGTAACCGTTAATGGACTATTAATTAAAAGACAACGCTGTTCCGGATTGCACAGTTACTTGGATTCAAAGTCATTGTGTTTGTTACATAAACAGAGTATTCAATTGAAGTTTGGAATATTTATTTATTTATTCTAATGGCAAGTACAATTAACAAAAGTTATACACTTTTTAGTAAACCTCGTGCTTCCCAATATCGGTCATGTTCATTCTGCTTGGTAAGTGTTGAACATATCCTGAGGTGGTCTCTGTCCATAAGTTCCTGTTGGTGGCAAAGATTGCAATACGGGTCTTATGCAATCCCAATGCGGTGGAGATGTTTTCTCAGGAGATCATGTCCAGTGGTAAGGCGGAATGTAGCAACTGCTTTGCGTCTTGGGCTGTCAGGTATGGACTTCAGATCGTTTTTCCACTGTTTGTGTTGTATCCGGTTGAGAATTTCTTTACTGTGCTGTGTTTTGAAGACTTGTTTGATTCTAGTTTTTATTGTGCTATAGGGCATTGGTCTGTTGGAATAATCATGAATTATGGTTCCTTTTTTTGCTAGGCTATCTGCCTGTTCATTGCCATTTATACCACAATGGCTAGGGATCCATTGTAGGGCTATTCTTTTGTCTTTGGCAGCTAATGATTGGTACAGTCTACGACATTCTTGTACATCTGGGCTCTTTGGGGGGTCGGGGGAAATAATAGCGTGGATTGCCGACTTGGAGTCTATAAATATGGCTGCTTGATTAAATTTACTCAGGTGGAGATGGAGCTGACTCAATACTATTTTGATTGCAGCAATTTCTCCATCAAAAGCCGTTCTTCTGTATCCTGCTGATGTAGAGAAGGAGAAAATACTGCTAGATACTCCTGCTCCGGCTCTATCAGTCTTGTCTGAGTAGGAGCCATCTGTGTAAATATGCAACCAGTTAGTTTCGGGATATTCTCTGTTGATAGTTTCTAGGGCAAATTGTTTTAGCTGCTGATCACTTGTTTCTTTCTTCTTTACTTCCTCGGGTAATCGTAGGGAGCACTCTATTGTTTTGTATGTGAGCGGGCTTTGTGGTAGCGGGAGGAGGCAACGTTCAGCAGTGTTTTCGTTTTTGTCTAATTTATCTGTCAGCTCTGCAGCCTTTTGCATGAAGCCAGATTGAGTTTTAAGTCGACCATCTGGTGTGCTTGTATATCTTGACCAGTACGCGTCATTGGGAATTCGTAGGAATTTTTCAAAGAGCTGTAGACATCGTTCTTGAATTGTATATTGGAGGGGGTAGTTGTCAGTGAGGAACAGCATTGCATCTATTGGTGTTGTTTTAATTCCTCCAGTGATAAGGCGTAGTGCTTGGTTATGAATTAGTACCAAGGGTTTAAGAGCTTGGTCAGTGGCTGTAATCAGTGATTCACAGCAGTATGTGAGCAGTGGTAGTATATATGCTTTATAGGTTAGGTTCAGGGTTGTTCTGTTGCATCCCCATTGGCTACCTGCGAGGCGTTTTAGGATGGAAAGTCGGTTGCTGGCTCGCTCGGAGGTTCTATTTATGTGAGTCTTCCAGGTGAGTTTGTTGTCAAACGTTTGGAATATTAATTGGGATTTCTCTGAAGGGGAATTTAATTATATTTGGAATTAATAGAAGTGGAGTTTAAATTTTTGAAGTTCAGATAATGCTGGTAGGACCCAGATTTTTAGGTTTTTATAAAACTACTTTTAGTTTTTTAAACATAAAAAAAATATTTTCATTTTAGTTTTTCACCATTTCACTTTAATAAACACATTGAAAAAATATATTAACTCATTTTATTTTTCCTTAAATTTCCATGGTTCTGAGCCACAAAACTTTAGGAACACTTTTTGCTTAGTTTTAGAACTACCCCTGTCATTTCCAACACCACAAACTCAAGAGTGTGTTTAAATTAATCAACCAACTTTTAGAATACTTTATTTTCGGCGTCTTGCTGGAGCAAACACTGCGAATACACTTGAAGTGTAAGCTCCTTAAGAATACATTTAATTTGTTTGTAAAGAATCCGGGGATTTCCTTCACCAAGACAATGGGGTACAAAATTACTAAACGCAATGCTATATTTTATCGTACACAACAATATACTGGCAACAGTGAGCAACATGAAAAATGTAGGTAGATATTTAAAAAAAGTATTTTTTAGTGGAAAAATAATTATTAGATTAATATTCTAACTATTATTGTTATTTTATCGTATTTTAATTGAAAAGCAGTTATAGCGATTGTTAGTTTCTAATGTCTTATTTAGCCATTTTTAGGTTTTAAAAGATTGGACTATGCGACTGCCAGGACAATGAAATGGATAATTACGTTAAAATATCACAGTTAGCTAGCAAGGAACAAAATAGTTTAAAACCTAAGAATCCGGGCCCTACTTATAGGACAGCTAAAATTGTGATATTTGGCGGGAATGTTGGCACATACATTACCATAAACATGCCCCATAAGAATGGAAGAACTTGCTGGATAGCTGTGACATCATTTACAGCTATGACACCCTAATCATCCACTCATTAACAATGATATTCACCAAATCCACATAGCTAGAAACATGACATTTGGAAACTTATTATTTTTATCCTTTAACTGTTGGGGAAATTCCAAAAAGTTCTTTCCTCCAAAAGAAAGAAAAAAATTAAAGGTTTTGACTGCATACTTGTATGCCTTCAGATGTTTTGATAAAAACATAGAAATAGGCCTATTGTTGAAGTGAGGAATTTGCTGTAAATTTGTTCCGTTAATATTCTAGTTATCCCACTTATTCCTTCACATATGCCTATCAAACTTTCTCAAGAAACCATGGTATAAAACTCAATAGTTTCTCAAATATATCCTATTAACTTCATCTGAGTTTCGTTACTTCAGTTTACCTGATTTATTATTATTATTATTATTAGGGGCCGTATTTTTTGGTAACAATGATAAGCGCGAAATTTTATAAAACAACCTCCCTTAGCTATACTTAGCTTTTATATGCTTAAAATACCAATATGAACCAAATTGAATCCACGAAATATCGCGAAATTTACTCGATTCCGCGAAATGTGTCTATAAGCGCGAAATATGCCCCTTTTGTCCGTAAAGTGAGAAATGTGCCTTAAAATCACAATATTGTGTTTTGGTGTACTGTATTTTTATTTCTTAGCAGCATACTTTTTTTCTGCTGTTTCTGTGGCTGTCGAAGAATTGCCAATATATCGATATTTGCGATCGATTACAAAAATTGCAGAATTTACGCAAAGATTTTCTGTGTTTGTACTGTTGAGTACACTCTTTTCCTGCTATGTCTTTGCCAAGTTAGCGATGCCTATGAACGATTACAGCAGAAGAGTGTAGAATGTTTGATACTTGTATTCAACAGATTTCGTCTTTTATCCACAGTGGTATGGTTGGCACTTCTGTTTGCAAATGGCTATCTGATGTTGTTTAGTAGAAATTACGATAATATTTCTCGTAATTATATTTGAACATTAACTCTAATCATGTCTAAATCGAAAATTAGTTCAGTTCATACAAGGGCAGAATACTAAAGTAATTTTCAAATGGGAAGCGTTTGTTCTTCCTCTTGCTTAGATACGCGGTCCAATCAGAGACGGCGAGACGGAAGGAAGACCCTTACTGCAAGCGGTAGTCCTTTAGCCCGTACACGTGATTGGCGGTGAAGGAAAACGCTTCCCATTTGAAAATTACTGTAGTAACAAACATTCTACATATATTGGGTATTCCCAATGTAGTATAAAGTAATTTATTTCACGAAATACCCACCGAAATAGAAGGAAGTTAACACCGAAATCTACCATTTTATTTCACCAATAAATCAGGGCCCTAATTATTATTATTATTGTTATTGTTGTTGTTGTTGAAGATGAGTTTAGATAGGAGAAGAATTAATAGTAGACTGTCTGCCTACTTGTAAGTTAAGGAGTTCTCTCGATTGATGAAGCAGCAAAGTGTAAAGAGTTACAATTAAGCCATGACAATATTCCTGTATGAAAAGAATAGACTACTAAATAAAATTGGCATCGATCCTCTAATTGCAGCGAATGCGATGACTGTGCCTCTCGGCTATAGGTGTGGAATGGTAGGCATCTCTGGAAAATAAATATTTTTAAGGGTGTGGAATGTTTTTCTTGTTCCTGTTATTCAAATTTATATTAAACTAGTTTAAAAGGCCCGGTGTTGCCCGGTTTTTGTATTTTGTAATTTGAAATTAACTTATGGAGGACTTTCAATTTATAATATGTATGTAGAATTTCAAATGAGGAAGATCGACATATCATACTCAAACTATTCCAAACTATTCCCTCAGAAAATGCTAGATATAGCTTTTATGGCTCCTAGAGGATGTCAAATGTTGCATTCCATTGATTCTACACACCATGCCTGGGAGGGGTTGAAATAAGAAGAAAGAGAAATCCCGGTTAAATAAGATTGTATTGTCTTGTCAGAAAATTTTATTTCTCACTCTCATATTACCATACAACTGTTTCGGGGCTGAAATAAAAAATAAATTCTTTATCACTTTCATACTTTCCTTTCCAAGCACCTGGGACATAATATACTGCGTGCATAGGGCTGAAAATGTTCTATCCCATTTTGTCTTCTTTTAGATGCTTAGGGCCCCTGATAAACATCCGGGTCATTCCATGTCAAATCAACTAACAGTCTAAACCTTGACCTCTCAGATTTGTGTGATTTTTTTTTTAGGTATTGTACTCCCCAAAAATAGTTTAAATTTAAAATTTAAAAATTTTCTGACTTTTGGTTTGTGAGTTACAAGGGTTGAAATATCCAAAAAACTATGGTTTTCTATCGCTTTAAGATTATTACCGGTATAAAATGCTATAGCTCAAAAACCATACCACCTAGAGAGCTCAAACTTGCACCATTGTTTTCCTCTGAAAATTCCCTTTAATTTGATGTATCACAGAGCTATGTTTCTTAATTTTTGAAATGTTAAAAAAGTTCCCAAAAAACTTTTTTTGAAATTTCTAAAATACGTACCCTCGGATTTGTTTGGAAAAATTATATGTGTTGTCCACTCTAATTGATTACATGCATACAAAATTTCAAGATGGGATCTCAATGGGTTCTTATTTAAAAAAATATTTGACTACCAGATTACATGCTAGTGAGGTATAGGCTATAGTGGACTACTTCTAGGCTGACCCTGTAGAATGGTAAGCCTGGTAGAATGATGCCAGGGAAAAAAGATTGTGTGACCATAATAGTCCAGTCAAAAAACTTAAAAAAATGACCCAACCTCTAAAAAAATCCGAAAGTTTTGAAACTTTGCACACTTATTTAATGATACCTTGGGATGAATATACCAAAAGTCCTCATGAATATGAGGCGAGCTCTAGCGGCAATTAGCGAAAACAGGACCCCTATTTTTGTTTTTCGTTAATATCTCGAGAACCGTTGGTCTGAGGTAAAAGTTGCCTATATACGTAATTAAAGCTTATTAAATTTGGAACATAAATGATTATGTACATTTTTCTCGTATTCCTAATGTTTACCGAGTTATGGGGCGCTAAAGAATAGCGTTTTTTCTAAAACCGTCGAGGAGCACACGATGGTGCAAATTAAAGTATGTACCTACCGTACTATTTCACCATTGTGTTTATTTGAGGAGGCAGGAATGTGGAATACCAAGAAATCTACCTTGTACGATGCCTATTCCATTAAAAGAAGAAATAAACCTAGTCTATATTGACATTGTTTTGGTTGGAGGCTTACTATTACACAATTAAATTACACAAGGTGGTGTGGCCCAAAGATTCGCCAACAATCTCAACCATCTGCTAGTGTTATGTAGCCTATGTTCTCAAGCATTATGGTTGCAATGGCTGCACGGTGGTGTTTGATGTTTATTCAGCTACCCGATCCAGTACAAAGAGAGCTGAACAGAACCGAAGGGACAAAACAAAGAGGTCAGTTGACATAAACTTTGGAGAGAAAACAATAGTAACAGTCAAACAGGATGATTTTCTTTCAAACGAAAAGAATAAATGTAGACTAATTTCATTCCTCATAATTGCCCTTACCAGCCATGAAGTTGAAACAGAACAAGCATCCAGTGATGCTGACACATTGATCGTCCGAACAGCACTCGTGAAGTCCTTCACTTGTGACGAAGTAACAATAGTCGGGTGAAGATGTAGATCTTATTATTCTCCTCATGGTCTTAACTCCGACTGAACAAAACATATTATTTGTGAAACCAAGCCATGGAAAAGTAGGAAGGCAAGTATATTGAAACCAGCAATTGCAAACTTTGGGAATGAAGAACAGCATACTTCTTGTGCATGCGTTCAGCGGATGTGATACGACTTCGGCTGCATATCGAAATGGGAAACATTCCTGATTAAAATTGTTCAAGAAGCAAGCTGTACTGCAAGGTATTGCTGATATATTTAACAGCCCAAGTTCATCCTGTGAGGCTGTAGCTGCTGCTGGAAACAAAATATTCCTGGCATTGTACAATGCATCCAGGAAGAAAACCTCTCTTAACATGCACCGCTACAATGCTTTCACCAAATCTGTATCCAATGCTAAACCCGACCTTTCTGCTCTGCCGCCCACAGAAGGAGCAGCAAGACAACACGCATTTCGAGTGTACCATCAAATTCAATTTTGGCTTGGGAATGAACTTCTTCCTGTGCAGTGTGGTTGGAAGTTGGAAAGCGATCGGCTGATCCCTGTAACAACAGAGAATCCAGCAGCACCTGAAGCTGTCCTCAACCTCATTTGTTGCAAATGTACAGGTGGATGTGGGAACAGATGTGGCTGTCGAAAAGTCAGGAATAATGTGTACAAGCATTTGTCACAACTACCATGGCGAATACTTGAATGGTGTTACTTCCACCCTCGAAGAAGACTTTGATGACCCTGATGATCCCGATGCCATATACCTTGAAGAAACAGACCGTTCAGTGCAAAGCACAAACACTGAACATTTGGTACATGAAGATCAAAACACTGTGCTTGCTGGACGCTTAACCAGAAGTCAGGTGAGATTGCACATTTGTATTTTTTTGTTATTCATTTTCCTTGAAGTAGTATACATAAATCGGTCGTCATGTTCATATGTTGTTTTACCGCTCGCTTACCTACTTTCTTTTACCTACATGTTCTTAATCTGTATAATGGTTCTCTCACATCATCATATCATGCATAGTTAACTCTTCTTACTGTGTTTAGGGCAGCAAGTTCAGAAGCTGACCAAGATGAGCAGATTGCAGGACCTTCTACCAAGAAGCGATCAAGAGTTGATTGATTTTTCTGTACACAGTTTTCCTTGGAATATCCTCAGAATTTTTTTTTTTTTTTTTTTGTTCATGTATTTCATTTTTTAATATACATCATGTCTTCCTTTTTATAGAAAGCGGTGAAATTTATCTCCTGAATCATCCTTGGTATAAAAAAAATGGTAAACCATTGTCAAATATTATTAGAAATGCCATATTGTACCGCGCTAGCGTAGTTTTTCAAAAAACGCTATCCTTTAGCGCCCTATAACTCGGTAACCATTGGAAATACAAGAAAAATGTATATAATCATTTTTGTTGCAAATGTAATAAGCTTCAATTATGTATATAGCAAACTTTTACCTCCGACCAACGGTTCTCGAGGTATTAACAAAAAACAAAAATAAGTGCCCTGTTTTCGGTAATTGCCGCTAGAGCTCGCCTCATATTCACGAGGACTTTTGGTATACTCATCCTTAGGTACCTTTAAATAAGTGTGCAAAGTTTCAAAACTTTCGGATTTTTTCTTAGGTTAAACCTTGTTTTGACTGGACTATAAGAAATAAAGATGGAAAGATCCAGGTACAAAAGGGACTAGTGTTGGCAAATTTGCAAGAAATATACCAATTATTTAAGGAAAAATTCCCAGCAAACAAAATTGGTTTTTCAAAGTTTTGCGACCTGAGGCCGAAGAACTGTATCCTGGCTGGAAAAAGTGGCACACATAATGTTGTCTGTGTGTGTATCTTACACCAAAACAGTAAGCTAATGATGTACAGTGCAAAAATGCAAAATTTTGTATTAGATGGGGATGACACTGCTTTGAAATCTTATCACTCCTGGGTCATTCCACCTCAATTCATCCAGAAAAAAAAGTGAAATGTAACCCTCCGGTCTCAGATTTTGATGAAAATTTGTAGTGTGGGTCCCATATGCATGAGAAACAAAGATCTGAATTTTTAGCTTCCTGTCTGTTATAGATTCGGAGATACACTTCTTTGAAAACATCGTGTTTTAGGAAGAATAGAGTCGGGACAGGAGTAGGTTTTGTGTGCAGACTGTTACATTTTTGCTTGTACCATGCCTGTGAATGTTAGCAGAACCATAACACATGATCATTCCAATGCAAAAATGACTGCTGAGTTCAAATCTGGTGTCAGAATTTGTCTAAAACTTACAGAAATTTTGTTATGGGCATGTAAACTTATAAATTGAAACTATAAAAAGGCAATCGCGCCTCCTCACAAAAGCCATGATATCTCAAAAAGTAAACTAGATACAGCTGAATACTTTGCACCATTGGAACGAGCAGGAAATTTCCATCTAGAGCAAATAAAAAAACTTGTGGGACTTTGTTAGGTGAATTTTTTTCCTGCACATATGTAAAAATAGAATATTTGAGTATGGATTACATACATATGTTGAGCAGAGTTTCCAGATAATTATGGAGCTACAGTCTTACAAGCCAAAGTAATTCAGTGTTATAATCAGTTCTTACCATTATGTGCACAGGGACAAGGAAAAGATGGAAAAACCGGGAATCTATGCAATTTCTTGCAATGATTGTGAAGGGATATATATAGGGGAAACAGGCAGAACATTTAGTGTAAGACTACGTGAGCATGAAAGAGATATAAAAAACAAAAAATGTTGAACAGGGTTAAGCCAGCATATGATTAAAGAAGGACACAAAATGGGCGAATTAGAAATGGTGAAGATAGAAGCCAACCGCTTACGGAGGAAAATTGGTGAAGCCGTGACTATCATTGGAAGGAGGGACAATTGCTTTAATAATTATGAGGGAGACTTAGGGGAACAGTGGATTAATGTGATTAAGAACCTAAATAGAACATAGAGAGTTCCAAGATTTCCCTGTCCAAGATCAATTTGTGATAATAATTTTGATATCCCGAGGGAATGGATAAATGAGCATTTCAGAGATAACACGTTTAGGGAGCGGGAGGCAGAAAACGGTGGAGACTGTAATGATCAACAACAACAACAATAGTAACAAAAAACAACAAAACAAAACAGTAACAACAAAAAGGTGCTACATAGTTAGGGCAGTTTGTTTATGATTTTTTCAATTCAGTACACTTGAGAAAGGCCTGGAGGGCAGGTTGAAACGTTGTGTGTTGGAGGGGATTGTTTTATCCACTATTGTAAATAAGTAGTATTGTTTGTATTATATTATTTTTTAATAAAATCATAGTAGAAAGAATAGGACCGTAAATTATTTTCAATTGAATATAAATACAATAGCTTGAAGCGCTCTCATTGGTTGCTACTCAATCACAGCCAATTTGATATTACAGTATTCGTGTCTCCATCTATTGACAAAGTGCTCAACTCATTTATCTGACATTAGCTATTTACCGAGCGTATTTGCTTTCGGAAATGGGAAGGTGTTTATAGAGTATATAAGATGTATAGAACCTTTAGCTGTCTAGAAGATATCTGGAGCTTTTATGCAACTGGGCCTAAGACGTGCATCCATTCTCCCCTTCTGTCCACCTATTTTAAAAGAATCAGATCTCTGCAAATTGTAAACAAATGAATCATGGTACCCGTAGCAACTGAGCAAGGCCATCTTGAATTAATTTCTCAGTTGAATACTGTTTTCCACAACAATCTAACTACTCGTCTGTTTCTTATGGAAGGTATTTTGTATCCTCAAAAACATTTGATTTTAAATTTTTCAAAATAGAGCTATATATAACTTTTTTTTAATTTGCACAAATTAATTCCAGACTGGTACATAATTACTGAGAAGGAAAATCTCAGTCAAGTTATTAATGGACATAATTTGACTAAGTGGGTAGAAGTGGGAAGATTTTTTTAAAAACTGAAAAATATTCATGATTCTTTGCTGTGACAACATAATGTTTGAAGGCCTTCGGCTCATCGTGAACTAATCTCGACTGCAGGGTGCTGTGTTGTCCCTCTGGTGGTGGATGGATCAGTTGTCTTTTGCTGGAATCGCAAGATTAATCAATTTTCCTCTGTTTTTCTGAATGAACAATTTATCCCAAACTATTAATTCTGTGTGAGCTTGGTTTCTGAGTTAGTTCCGAGATAGTGTGCTTCTCTTTTTCCCAATCAATCTGGTATTTGTTATTTCTGATCTGACGTAATGTTCAGCTAGTTTTATATTGACTTCCTGAAACTCTTTTTATAATCTTTCTTGGCCAAAGGATGATAGGTGAATGTCTTGAATGTTACTTTTTAGAGTGTTGGTAGTCTTAATTTCTTTCTGCTAGGCATGTTTCCACTTAACTGCTTTCTGTTGAGGTAGGCATGATCCCACTTATTGCTTTTTGTTGAGGTAAGCATGTTTCCGCTTAACTGCTTTCTGTTGAGTTGGTTGAGCTAGGCATGTTTCCACTTCCCGCTTACATGTTAGGAAGCCTATGAGCCATGGGCCAATGAGTTTTGAGTTGTATTGACTTGTTTCTGTTTCAGAAACTCTGCTGGCAGATGGGGAGTGCCCCCAAGATATCAAAGGGAATGTTGCGGACGCTGGCAAACAATGTATGTTTGCATACAAGAGAATAGACGCAAAGATAGCGTGGCCGAGAACATCGTCGCCCCACTAGACTCTTATCTCATAGCAGCTTTTCCAATGGCAGGCTCATATGTGTACATATTTTGCTCTTTAGACTGTGATGTAAATCTTCTCCTATTTTCCTATAAGCCCTGCATTCTAGGGGTTAGTGGGCCCCACTAACATACAGCCCTTATGTTGCCAAGTCTGTAGTCCAAACTTCTACCCATCTGAGTTCGTACTTTGTCAAGCCACCAAAACTTGCCTTAGTTCTTATGTTAACAGTTCTTAACATTGCCTAGCATGTACTTGCCTCGCTCAGTTCTTACGTTGCCAAGTCTGAACTAGTCTCAGTTCTTACAGTGATAAATAATTCCTCAGCGTTTGGGAATGGTTCATCAAAATGCAAATTTTCATTCTTTTTATTGGATGAGATGTAAAATTGCACACCAGGTGAACTTGGCACTTGAAACCATTATTATCAGTTGTTAAGCTATTCATTATTATAGACACCTCTTGTGTTGCCTGTCAACTCAGAAGTTCAAGTAAATCTGATTAACTATGAGACAGTACTTTTTTAACTAAAGAAATCACAGCAAAAGTAGAGTTTTACCACAGTATAAGTATTAATACAGTACAGAAACTCAGCCCGTTTTTCTGCCATCTGAGCATGCGCGCGCATTTACTAGCGATCGTGGCGGCCATACAGTAAGACTACAGAAACTACTCCGGGAAGTATGTAAATAAATAGGAGTGTTGTATTTATTAGAACACGCTATATTCGAAAGGACCTTATTATTCTGATGTAAATTTCAGTAATAATAAAAGACAAAATCCTGAATTGCATTTCTTCACTTTCTTGAAACATCCAGAAAGGTAAGAACGAAAATAAGTAATATTTATTGTAGGTCTACTGGCTTACTCGTGATTCTGGTGTGGTTATGTTTCAAGTTACTTTAATGTAATATTTTTATATTTTATTCTGTTGTAATGATTTCTGGTGTATAAAATGGTCATTAATGGTCGACAAGAAAACCTAGTAACAAAATATGTAAAAATTTTAAATTTTAATTAAAATCGTTAGAGCCATTTTTTCAAAAAACAAATTTTTCGAAAAAGTTTTCATGAAAAGTCCCCTTAATATTTCAGTTGTAAAACTAAATTTCTGGGCGGTTCGACAAAATTTCGAAAAAGTCCTTAATTCAAAAAATGAAGTAAATACAATGAACTGTTTACCCGCTGTGCTTGTCCACAGACAGACGGACAGACGTTTGCGATGTGTTTATGTATTTCCCAAGCCATTTCATATGATGAGAATGTAGCTTTACTCAATCTCCGCATGGAGCGCTAGTGTCGTCCAGTCAACATGTTGTCATAGGACTTTTAACACACAGTTTCTTTACTGTATTAATACTTATACTGTGGTTTTACCTGGTAAATGGTTCGGTATGATACTTCCTTTCTTGAATTACGGGCTTACCACCTAGAATTTGGTTTTTTATAATTGAAACTTTTCATGGAAACTTTTTCTAAAATTTTTATTTTTGAAAAAATGTCTTAACGATTTCAATAACAATGTAAATTTTGAAACATTATCTAAGGACTTGTATCTATTTTCAATTTTTCTAAGCTAACTCCATTACGATAGGCAATACATGAAAACCTAGCACGCTAAATATTTTTTACAAAGTTCCGCCTTAACACTTAACACACAACTTATCTTGATCCACTCAAAAACAGCATGTAAGCATGTAAAGATGTAGATGAAAGCTCCAGCTTTCATCTACATCTTTACAAGCTGTTTGTGAGTGGATCAAGATAAGTTGTGTGTTAAGAGTTAAGTGTTAAGGCGAAACTTTGTAAAAAATATTTAATACTGACCCTTATCTGATGGAAATGAGATATTTTAATTATAGCACGCTAAAGTTGTAAAGAAAAATTTGTAAGGTGTTAAGTGGTTTCTTTCCTCTAACTTGAAACCTCTATATGACAATTTTAAATTGTATTGGAAGTTAACACAGTGAAGTTATATAACATAATAATTATATAATGGGTTGAATTTTACACAAAAACTTCACTTTTCGTATAGTTTACCTGTACTAGTTTCAGCGCCTTTGCTAGTTCAACTGAAGTATAGCTGTTGGCAATGGTAGCGAAGATGCCGAAACTAGTACAGGTAGACTATACCAAAAGTGAAGTTTTTGTGTAAAATTCAACTCTTATATAGTTATTATCTCAATATGACAAATTTTGAAATGTACCAACATATTTTGCACCATTTATTTTACACATATATCACTGACATATCTAGAAACTGTACAATTACTTGCCTTATTGCATATTTGTTTTCTTATAAAATTCCTTTAATTATGTGAGGTTGAGTGTGATGTATTGGACGGAGTTTGGTGGCATAAGGGTTAGATGGGGATCTCTCACATTATTCATATTTAAGGGGCCTTAACTAGAATATTCCTTCTCTATTTACTAACGTGCTAGTCATCTGTAATTTTTGTAATCCGTGTAAAATATCCTGTAAGGTATTCCTTCTCGTATGTATCTTGTGTTTTCTAATTAAATGCAAAGTGTTTTCTAGGTCACACGATGCACATGTGCTGTTTTTTATCCTTCACATTTCCTGACCCATATGTCGATATGCGTAACAGTAAGATTTCTGGGTAAATTTTAAAAATGCAGTTAATTTTAAGCCAACAAGAGCTTCTATCTCTAGTAAATCACTTTAGAACCACTTACCGTATATACCTGAATACTACCCGCCTGCGAATAATACCCACACCCAAATTTTTCGAAAGGAAATTTGAAGAAAAAAAAAAGTCTATAGGCCTCTATATAAAATTATTTTGCCAGGTTTATTATTGATTAAACAGTTATAATTAACATTACATATCATAAAAGCATTAAATATGGTAGGCTAAAATGTAGTTTTAAAAGTAACATGGTAACAGCCAGCTGGAAATCTCGCCATCTTATACGCACTGCGTCTCTTTCAACAACAACAACAACACTTTCCAGCTGATCGGCGGGAATCACACGTGATGACGTGCGTCCGACTGGTCCGAATCAAGGTCAAATTCACCGAACTTTCCCGAATTAGTGCTTCTGCTTGTACTGTAATGTTACTTCCTTGGCGTCTCTATACATAAAGCTTTGTTTCATGGCCAGTCATGGCGGACCATATGCATTAGAAAGCACTTTCTTTGTCTCATTTTCCTTTAATCACAGCTTTGCTACTGTTATACTATACTGTGATACTACTAGAGGTGTACATATTCTGATTTTAGCTTGCTTGCTCCTTTGAAATTCTGCAACCAGCCACAGCTTTTAACTTGCTTGACTAGAAAGCTAGCCAGATTACAAAGTTGATAAGAAATACTGTCGCTATGAGTCACAAGCTCTTCATAACTTGGTGGGTTTCACAAGACCTAAGGAAACTGCAAGGCCTGGCGGAAAGAATATGAAACTGGGTATATCAGTGCACTGGTAAGTCGTGCAGTTATGTAGTTGAGGAACTTCAGATGTGTTTAGAGAATTTTACCCTGAAGGAAGCCGAGGAGAAACTAAAATGTGGAGAGTTTGAATTATCAATGAACAAAGGTACTAGTCCGGCATGGGAAAAATTTTCAAACATTTTCGAGAAAACATCATAAAATCATTAATAACAATAACAAAAATCCCTTTAGGCTAGCCTACAGGCTGAGGTAGATTTCGAAGTGCTTTTGTTTTAATTTACTGTCGCTGCATAGCACTCTTCTTCTTTAGCCGTGGCATGACAAACCCGTAATAATAACTGCAAAAAAAGAGGAAAGATAACTTTTTCAAACATTCAAATCTCGCCTTATATGAGAACTATCAAGAAACTAGTTATTGATTTGTAGAGTACTCATTAAGAGCTTTTCAACGATACCCCACAAGACATAGTTTCGAAAATTTCGAATTTCCATCCCCATACCCCCACCCGCACTCGTACTCCCAAAACCCCCGAATCGTTGGTGTCACTGTGAACTCCATAAGGAGTACTCTAATTTATTCAATCAAAGTCTCCCTCTATACTTCATAGGGGCCGAGATATAAATGTTTTAAAATTTTCACCCCCTCCCCCGACCACCCTCTTGCGCCAATTTTGTTCATTAACGAACTTGTCTGAACTATTGGGCCTAGAAATAACATAATAAAATTTGATTCAAATATCTTCAAAATTACGCCGCTAGCGTGTAAAGATATATATAAATATATATATATATATATATATACTGTATATAAATATAAATATCACAATATTTTTTAACAGGCGGTGGTTTCGTACTTAGGGAGGCATGAAACATAAAAATATGAACGAATTTTTTGAAAGTCATTAGGTAGATTTTTCTTCGAAAAACAATAAAAATAAAAATAATAATTGTGTTTAGACGCTAAAACGATTTTTAATACTTTATGCACCTTTTATTTATCTGCATGATTAATTTCTTCTACCAGCATGTAGAAAAGCAAGAAAGTATTACCTACACTTAGCAACTACAGTTGTTTAGCTGATAGGAATGTCGCAAGCTTATTCTGGCTTGCCTAGGTTAGGTTCGACCTGACCCTCCAAGCTTAAAGAAACCTGCCTGCTTGCTAGCTATGACTCTGGCAACTTGCTTGCCTGGCGTTCAAGCGGGTATGGGCAAGCTAAAATCGAGATTTGTACACCTCTAGATACTACTACAAAGCATCGTGCTATATTGGGCTGATATGGTAGAAATTGTCGAAATTCAGATGCGAGGAGACCAGTATTCAAATAATACCTGCACCCTTGCGATTTTTGGAAAAAATATGCGGGTAGTATTCGAGTATATACGGTATATCAAACTGGTGCTTGTACTGTCCTCCATCTTTTTAGTGGTGAATCTGATGATGTCGTCCACTGTCTTCATTCTTTATTATACAGGAAGTTGAGCTCACAAGTGTGCAGTTACCATTCATTCTGCTGGCTTGTTTGATATGTATCTTATGACTGTGGAAGCATGTGGAATCGATAATTTCTACTTTCAATTGATATGAGATATTGTTTGATATTCATAAATACTGTAAACAAGAATAAGAAATAAATTTATGGGTTAGTAATTTACAAATAAACAGCACTTTTAAGGAAATTTATTAATTTATATTCTTATGCCATTAATTATTATGTGCAAGAATGGTACTTTATGAGTTTGTTTGGGGGACGGGAAAATGTCTGTCTGTCCGTCTGTGTGTGTGTGTGTACACACGATAACTCAAATAAGCTTTTTTGGATTGTCATGAAACTTTGTATACATATTTGTAGCGTCCATGGAAAAATGCCTATTGACTTTGGACCAAATCGGTTGACCGGTACCGAAATAACGAGTAATTAAGTCAGATCTATTATAATATAATCTTCGATCTCCGATAATTCGATGCATGTTGATTTGCTCCCAGCCAATCAATCAGCAGCCGAGCTCCTGTAACCAATGTCCTAATGTAATCAATTCTGTAAATAGAAATAATAGGCAAAATTACTTATTAAAAGAGCATGCTTTCATTTCCAATTTAATATAAGTGTTAGACATAACACGCTACAATATTTATCATGGCCCACAATATATTAAACATTATGTAACAAATTGCCAATTTTTTATTGATATTGCTAGCCTGCCTTGATTGATTCATTTCTTCATAACGATATCAGTGTAAGTAAATGATTTAAAACACAACTAGCCGTTGGATATTGATAATATATTGTGCATTCTATAGATACCGATATGTACATTATAAAAAAATAACCCGTGGCTTTGCCATGGTTAAAATGATGCTTAGCAGTTCTTTTCTGTTCCTCTTTTCCATTCTGTTCTATAATCGATTACCCAATATTTAATCGTGGCCTCTTGGAAGGAACGCAGGCATTATGATCAATCATGTTTCAGTGCTTCCTTATCTGAATATATTACGCTTTTTCCTTTAGAATTTAATTCGTTCCTACCAGTACGTAGATTTCAGAAATTAATTATGTCGTAAGTTTTATGCAGTTCCAAAGCTACCAGTGGACACTGATAATACGTATCGTTTCTCAACTGTTTGTTGATAGATGAATATGATGTGAATTTGAGTTGATATATAAAGTGTAATTTTCAGAAATTATATAATTTTTCAAGGGAAGGAATGGTTTGTTTGGATTTTTATTGTCCGCAATACTTCCAGGGTTAAACTATCAATTCATTATAGCTGGTGCCCGCGGCTTCACCCATCATTATTAATTGGCTCCAGGATTTTTAAGAAATTTACACTTGCAGTTTATTAAAAATGTTTGTGGTTCAGAGCTATGAAAGAGAGACGAACATCGCCCTGTATACCCGATGTCTCATGAAGTGAGGGAGCGAGTGAGCATGCTTTTGAAGGCTGTTGAATTGTATAATAATACATATTTTAATGTGAGTATTTTTCTTATTCGTTTCTGTGCAATAATATACCTAATGTAATTCCTGACAGATTTCGGATTGACCATTTATTCATTCTTAACCTATAAATCTGCTCTAAACCTGAAACAAACATGTCAGCGTATCGTAGGTCTATTGCATCATTAATATTATTGCCAGCACATTTTGTTTTTTTTAAGTTTATCTCTGAGATGTATTATAAAAATTACTTCTTTTCTGCATGGGCCTATCATAATTGCAATTTTCACTGATTAAAAAAAGCATTTAGGCACTTTGTTACAACAGTTTATCTGATTTTATTTAATCTTAAAATTATACAGGCATTTTGTAGCATTTAATGTAAACTTTGCTGTAAAATTTCACCAAAATGTGATGTGAGATGGCTTTTTATGCCTTGTGGACTTGAAACCAGATAAACCAGGAAGAAATCAGTGCTCTGGTATGCCCACCTGTCTCGTAGCCATTTGCATTTTACAATGATCAACACGATTGCCTTTGAGTAATCAAAGAGTAATTTCTTTTGAGATTCCATTGATGCTTCTGAGGTTGACAATGTGATCGTGACCCCCTCTATTTAGAAGGTTAGGTAACCCTAAAACCAATTTTAAATCAATACACTTTTATTTTTATTTACTTTCATTACAGTATGTCTGTTTGCCAGTAAATAACTAGTGTGTGATATGCATTTTATATTAGATAACTTTTACTTCACGATTTTACTTGTAAGCTTACTCGTAGTTATATTTCTAAATACAAGCTGAGTTTATATACAAATTCTATACCTTGTAAAATATCACAACCATAAATTTATCAGTTTTTAGTGTCTTAAAGAAAAAAAGAAAAAAAAAACATAGGAACATGGAAAAATATGCCTTTACCCTTCACCATCTGGGAAGGGGGAGTCGAAAAATGTTTTTGTGTAATTGCCATAAACTAAATCTTACTCATTATATTAGAATAGAATATGCTATACATGCAATATATGTTATGCATGTATTGCCTATATTTTGGGAAACTTTAAATTATCTTCCATTATTCACACATATAAATAGCCTATGCTTATAAGTCAGGCGCCACTCGCAAGGTTAGTGGAGGGAGATGTCAAGTTCGTCAAAGTAGGTCAAGGAGGGTCCAGCCCTATCTCCTCGACATTACAGTTTTAATTTTTACGAAACAAAATGTTGAAAATGTGTCCCTAGGTGCAAGGATTATAATTAGGTGCGAAATTTGTTAATATATAAGAATACATCCTGTAATTCTCTTACCTTAAAATACATAATTAATGATAAAAACACATAACTGATGGCCTTGTTAGTGACTTGACTTGGAATTGTGGGTAACAGGTTGACCAACTCAACAAACTGTAATATGGCACATTTTCAAAACGTGTTAATTCGGTATGCCCTACTAAACTATTACCACTGTTCGTAACCTAACCTAACTGCCACTAAAATAGAATCTGCCTGCCACTACTTACCTTAATGCAAGAAGTATAGTTGGTATCCTGCTTTGCTCAGAACCATAATAAGGCATAATAAAATACGACTAGTTTTACCTCTTAATAAATTCTTTTAACAAAAGTAAGTAGCCTACTTGTTGATTTGCAAAAAAGGAAAATTGTCATGTCGAGGAGATAGTGCTGTCACCAACATATTTTGCATGTGGTGAGGAAAATGAAAAGTCACAGCTCTTCAACTTCTACAAAGTTACTGCTGTGGCAAATAAGATCTTATTAGTTCTAACCTAAGACAAGATAAACCTGTCAAGTTGTACCCCATCACTACCATGGTGGAGGTATTACATGACATATATTAGTAACACTTTTAATTTCAAGTCATTGGCACCTGGAAGACCTAGACGTTGGTGGGATGACAGTATAAGGATAGATTTAAGGGAATTGTTTATTGCCATTGAGTAAGTATAGAGTAGATTTATTTAGTCCTAAACATGTTCGAGATTTTATAGGACGCGTCCAAATATTTACAGATCATTATATTTAACACATATATACATGTAAATTTAATTTTTGTACGGTACCGTATATCATGTAAAACTAACAGCACTAAATTTCTGGACAATAAAGAGAAATTTGAAATATTCTCTCAGAGGGCTTAATTTTTTTTTCTGGGGAGGACCCTGGATATATTCCTGATGTTCGGGATATTCCATACCCCCAGTAATTGCAAGCAATTATGTTATATTTTGCTCTGTTTCAAATGCTTCATATGCACCTTATGTATTTAACCCACATATTGACAATGTTCTGAAATATGCCAACATTATGCAGAACTGCAATAAATCTTATCTTATCTTAACTTTCATTTATGTTGGTCCACCCTTCAATAAGTTTTAGATCCACCCCTGATTTGCATAAGCTAAGATTGGGTAGGCCTAATTGCCATTTAATTCTAGGTCTACCTTGTTTTCCTGAAATTTCCTAATTATTAGGAAATCGCACTCAAATGAGCATAATATTATATTAGATTTTACTGCTCTGTCGCATACTCCTTGAGCGATCTCTTTCTCCTTGTGCACATTTCAAGATGGTACTTTTCACATCTCTTCCCGCACAGCTCACATGGATTATGCCACTTCTTCTCGGTGCATATCTTGTAATGAAATCCATGCACTGCATAGCGTGTAAACATATGTCTCATTTCAAAGTTAGCTTTTGTCCAATTTCTGTCTATCATTGCAGTCGTCCCATAAAAGTCAGTCTATTTCTTTCCTCTTTTCTCGTCTTCTGCGGAGAGCTTCTTCTAAGTTGTCAGTAAATGGCAGCAAGTGTTTCAGTCTCAAATCCTCCAGGTAAAATTTCTCCCTTGCCATCTCGTATACCGTCCTTGATGGGGTGTACTTGGAGAGCCCTAGTGCCTTCTTCAGGTATTTGGCCTTTATACTCTCGAGTCTTTCTAGCTGGGCAACAATTAGTCTGGCTGTAGTCTGAAATTTCCTAATGTCATATGCTAAAGGGAAATTAAAAAGTAAAGATTATGATGATGATGATTATTATTATTATTATTATTATTATTATTATCATCATTATCATTATTATCATCATCATTGCCGAAATTCCAGCAATTTAATGAAGCCGCCATTTTTCTCAGTAACGCTGAAAAACAGCACACTCTTTGTTGACTGTTCAGAAGATGGTGTGCCTGCATGATTCATTGCCTCTCAGATAATACCTATAAACACTTATTCCCGGTGCAATAATATATTAATGCAAGTAAAAATATTATCTTAATTTCAGTTTAGTAAACGAATACGTTGTTGTGATTGTGTGACTTGTTTGGTAAAGAATGGAGGCTATACTGAAGATTGAAATTAAGGAAGAGATTTCTGAAACAGAATCAAAGAGTGAACGTTTATCCGATACAGTTGACACAATACAGATACCACAGATCAAACTTGAGAGTACAGACAACAATGATTTTTCAACATGCAGCGCCATTCACAAGTTAGAGCAGATTTCAGGAGTTTCCGCTAATGCAATCACACTCACCTGCTGTATGTACAAGCACATCCTCTGCTGGAATCAGTAAACAGCTAGCTAGTACTCCAGACAAACAATTCTCATGTGATGTATGTACCAAGAAATTTTCCCTTAGAGGGAATCTCAAAAGCCATCAGTTAGCTCACACAGGACATAAGCCATTTATGTGTGATGTATGTACCAAGGAATTTTCCACAAAGCAGAATCTCGAAATACATCAACTCACACTGGATAGAAGCCGATATATGTAGCAGGGAATTTTCCCAAATGCAGAATCTCAAATCACATATTCTTACTCATAATGGACACTCGTGTGAAATGTGCACCATGAAATTTTCTCAACCAAGGAGCCTTAAAAGACACTTGCATACTCACTCTGGGCAAAAGCCATACTCCTGCGACATGTGCAACATGAAATTTTCCCTCAAAGGGGGTCTCAAGAAACGTCTGAGAACTCATACTGGACAAAAACCATTCTCTTGTAATATTTGTGGTAAAGAATTTTCTGAAAAAGGCAATCTAAAAAATCATGTTTTTACTCATACTGGTAACAAACCTTTCTCGTGTGATATGTTTCTTGAAGTTCGTCCAAAAGATGATCTCAGAAAGCATAAGGTGATTCATAGAAGCTATGATCCTTTCTAATGTAATATAATTGTCTAGCGTGAGGCTTTTGTATCTGAATGCACACAGTGGCAAAGTGAGAGCAGCAGTGTGCAAGAAAGACAGTTTCTTCGTTCTTTGTTCTTTCTTCGTTCAGAAGCAAAATGCTGCAATAGGCCTACATGTCGATTTAGCAAAGTATTGCTTTATTTGAGGGACACATTGTGAATCAAGAAGGATGCATGAACATTGTCAGGTGTACAAATAATATTACAAAAAAACCCAATTAAAGGTATAAGTGCACAATACATGTATAAACTAATAAAATCAGAACCAATTTTTGTAAAACCACTCAAATCGTTCAGGAATTAACGCTGAATTTTCTTACATGTCACATGGCATTATAAATGCTTCGTAGATGAAAATAAAGAGTAATTACTGCAAGATTTTTACAATAACAAGTTTTTGTCAGCCATGATGCTTTCTGTTACGGCCCAGTTGATACGACCATTACCAACTCTCCAAATAAATCTCTGACACTTATTCATCAGTTGTATTTAGTGGATTTACTAGTACAAGTCATGTTTCCTATAGTATTCTCTTCATTACATAAGTTGCATAAGTTGCTTCAGTAGTGTTCATAGACTACTCAAAACCAGCCTTCGACATTGCAAACAGGCAAATCATAATGGAGAAGCTGGAATCGATGATTGGGAGATCAGACCTAACCAGACTAGTGTCTAATATCATGGCTGAGAACTATGACAGTGTAAGGAGATCAGAGTGGCTGAGTCAAAAGAATGGAATACTACAAGGGGACCCACTGAGCTCTGTGCTATTTAATGTCCTCATGCATGATGTAGGAGAAGCCATCAGGAGTAGCAAGGTAAAGTTATATACCCATGCAGATGATATGGCGATGGAATCGGAGAACATTGAGGACCTTCAGCAAGCAACCGACCGATTATTATCACTGTGGGCAGAAAGCAATGACATCGAGATAAATGAGAACTAAACGGAGATGATGGTATTCAGGAAAGGGGGAAGAGTAATGGCGAAAGGAAGGATTATATGTAAAGGCAACAGCTTGGTATAAGTGCACTTTAACTAAGTTTACGATTTATAATGTAAACCAAATTTTTTAGGATTTGAAAAACCGTTCAAATTGTTAAGAAAATTATTCTGAATTTTTTGAAACGTCACACAGCTTTGTGTTTGCCATGAAGGCTTCAAAAAAGAGTCATTAAAGTCGTGATTTTCCCCATATAAAATTGGTATAAGTGCACTTCAGCTAAGTTTACAAAATATAAGTATGGGCTACCGTATGTGTTTTGTTTACTCTGTAATTCGCAATATCTATATAGGTACGTGAGAATGTTTAGAATATAGTTGAATCTGTGACTGGAACATTCCTCCCCACGCTAAACACTGTCGAGAATTTGTGGTCACAAGATTATAATTGCCATTGGCCTTGGTATATAGACAATGAATAAGATCCGAGAGTGATATAATTGAAGTAAGGCAGGAGATTTCTTCAACTGATATCAAACCTGAATAAACAGAAGATACATACCCACTCATCAAACCAAAAACTGAGCCAGTGTCATTGCCTACTGATCCACTTCAACACAGAATACAGATCCTTTTGAACAATACAACATAGCTGAACAAGTGGTGAAATCTGAATGTGTTGAATTTGAAGTAATGACAGACATTTCTTAAATTGATTTCAGATCTGAATATACTGAAGACAAATTCATTGAACCAACAAATGATCCTTTATCATTGATTGCTGATTCAATTGAAAACAGCACACAGAATACAGATCCGTCTGAGCAGAACAACATTGTTCAAATGCCCAATGTAGCTAGTAAACTTTGCACAGAGAGAGATTCTGAAAGAAATGAATTAGAGATTCATAAAGCTACTCGCACACAGTAGACTTCTCTAAGCGTTGTGCATACAAAAGCATTTCCAGAGAAGGGTCAAGTAGAGAATCATTTCGTTACCCATATCAGACAAAATTCATTATCATGTGAAGCGTGTACGAAGGTACTTTCTCATAGAAGTAAGTTCGGAACTCATCGGCTTACTCATACTGGAGAGAAACCTTTTTTATGTAGATTCTTTGGCAACGTTTTTTCTCGAGGAAATGACCTGAGAACATCAGATCTCTCATTCCAGAGAGAAGCATTTCTCATGTGTTGTCTGTACCAAGGCATTTTCCGATCGGAGTAATCTCAAACGACATCTAGTCTGTCATACAGGACAGAGGAGTTTCTCTTTGTGGCATCTGTTCCAAGATATTTTCTGATAAAAGAATACTCAAAGGACATTAGTTAATTCATACAAGAGAGAAACCGTTCTTTTGTGATATCTGTTTCAAAATATTTTTATATTGACATCACCTCAAAAAATATCTGCTTATTCATACAGGGGAGGAGCGTTTCTCGTGTAGTGTCTGTACGAAGTCATTTTCCGCTGAAAAACACTGAAGAGACATCAGCTTATTCATACAGAAGAAAAGCTTTTTTTCTTGTGTTGTCTGTTCCAAGGTATTTTCGTATGAAAGTACACTCAGAAGACATCAGCTAATTCATGCAGGAGGGAAATCTTCTCTTGTGATGTCTGTTTCAAAGTATTTTCACATAAACATCACATGAAAAGACATCAGCTGTCTCATGCTGGTGAGGAGCTATTTTGTTTCGATTATTCTTGGTACAATATAATAATAAATAACTGCGCACAATGTGCATAGAGTTTATTCACTACAGACCTTTTATTTAGGGGTTCTGTTCTGTTCTTACAACGTAGTGCATGATACCGCTCACATGCATTTCCACATAGAACACACACACACTGCAGATTCGGGTCATGATAACCTTTTGTCTTACACAGCTTGAAATGGAAGCCGTGTACGGCAAAGTGCATAATTGTGTGACAGAGCTCGTAATGAGATTTCTTCCATTCATGTGTTGTCATTGCCGTAGTTGCGTAGAATTCACTTTGTATTTTGGCTCTCATGGTTCGCAGTTCAACTAGTAGTTCCTCTTGTTGTGATGAGTGTGGTAGTAGCAGCTGCAATCAGAGATTCTCTATGTAGAATGTTCCACCTGTCATTTCATAGACGAGAGATATACAGAGAACTTTTTTCGAAAGTATTGTTTTGATCTTTTCTAGATCATTCAAGTTATTCTTGCTGAGATTGTCCCAAATAATTTCATGTCCATATGCTGCAATTGGTGTGATTTTTGCTTTGGACAATTTCATGGCGGATTGTGAAGATTGTTTGCGTATGTGTTTGAGATCTTGCATAGCTTTGATAGATTGTGTCAACCTGTCTTTAATATGAGTGGTGAACACTGTTCCTTGAGTTTGTATAGCCCCTTAAGGTGAGCTTTGCTCGTTGGGGTTTAAGTATTACAATAAATATAATTATTATTATTATTATTATTATTATTATATTATTATATGCCCTTTATGCAAAATAAATACACTTGTGTCCGGTGTTTGGGTGAGTGCAACTATCAACATTCCTTACAGTCTGCTTCTGCATTAACTTTAAAATGTTTTACCAGTATTTCAATTTAAACTTGTTGAAAACTAAAACTAAAAGTTATTTCTAATAAACTTATTTCCTTAACATGGGATATTCTTGTGTGATGTTCTTGGAAGAAAACCACTATTTCAGCAAAATCTACAGCTTTCTTCTCTCTCTCTCCCACCAATAAGAACTGGGCAAAAGCTACATTTAGGTCACACACCTGCAAAGCTCAACCCACTCTTGCCCACCGGCTGCTTCCCCTTGCTTTTGAGCACACCTCACTATCGTACCCTTCATCATATGTGCATACAAATATACAAAATCAAAGCGTTAAGAAAATGGTTATTTCTCATGTACTATAATGCTCTCTAAACCTTAATAGATGAATTTTTCTCTTCACCGCTCAACAATTGCTCGTGTTAAGCCTTCTAGTTATTGGTGCTGGTGGTCACAAGCTCTAATCCCGGTCAACCCAAAATATACTGTTAGGAATAGTACCCAAATAGGTAGGTAGGGCTAGGAGGAAGGCAGAAAGAGAAAGGAGAAGAGAAAGAGAATAGAGAGAATTTTTTTTTTTCTAGTTTCACATTTTGCATTACTAGCAATGCCATCTAGGAGGAGACATTCAAAACCCTAAATCCCTCCTTCCCGGGCGGGTCTCGTTGGTGAGTTGGTGGAAAGAGCCTAGTGTGTGACCTAAACTATTTTTTCCAAAGAAATGTTGTCACAGAATTTCAGGCCAAAAGAAGGAAAGAGTGGTACCAATAATTGATAAACAGATGTAACCATAAATTTACAAGGAATGTATGTTGCACACCATGTGCAACATATTAATTATTTAATTCATTGTGTTGTATTACCTTAATATTATTAATATTAATGTATATAATTTTTAAAATGAATGGCTTAATGTTTAATATTTTGTCCAACTCATTTTGAGAAAAGTTTATCATAGTAATGAGAACTGGAACAAAATTGATCTGCATTGCTCTTAGTGTTGCAATAATTGGCTTGTGATGCAAGGATTAAATGAAACCATCGAGTGTATCAGCAGCACCTCTGATCACATTGCACAACGACCAGTTTTTAATGTAAAGAATATTTAGATTTTGATTACTTTATACAATTAAACTACTTCAAAATCATCTCTGTGATAGGTTCTTATTGACTGAAAATATGGTTCACATGATATTTCACAATTTAGTTCATGTAAATGTGCGTTGGTTGTCGCAACCCAGTTGCAACAACTCCCTGCCTCATCCTGCAGATGCGTAGCGTATGCGAGGTGCTTTACTTTGTATTAACACTCCCGGCTTTTGGTCCTTGCATGCAGTTTCCAACAAAGTGTGATTCTTGTCTTTGCTGCTAGAGCGCCCTGAAGCACATGAGCTTCTCTACATCGTGTTGACTGCTGAGCGCAAGCAAGATTTCCCTTCTCCAAGAGCATGAGCTATTAAGTCCCTCACAGAATTACCAATTGAAAATGTTGTCACTTTGGGATGAGATCTATATTCTATTAGATACTAAACTCTGTGACTGTACCTCCCAATAGGCACTAGGCCTGGAATCCAACCAATGCATCATCTACCATAGGCAGTTAGCAGGATTGGGGGCTTGTGGTCAGCATGCTGACACCCATGGCCATTAATGACGGTTTCCACGACCAGAGCTGTTACTTCTCAATCAAGTTGCCCCTCATTTGTATCATGAGGCTGAGTACACCCCATGCCAGACCTCCTTGCATCAGATAAATTCAAGTAGGTATCAGAGATCAAACCCAACCTGTGGATTTAACGCTAACCACGAGACCACACATATGGTCCTACTAGACACTATCGTATCCTTATAATGAAAAACCACCTGACTGACTGACTTTAATGTTTACCCCCTTTCCCCATCAGCAAGAAACTTGGACAGTCAATGGAAACAACATAAAAAGCTAGAAAATACGTCTTTTATAATGGTTTATAACACGAATACAATAATAAAAAGTTTCAGAATCAAAAACTAAAAAATATGTGGTTTCCTACTATGTGACCATCAATGTGGGACCAACTTTTTAATTTTATACATTTGGAAACCGTGCAAAGTGCTATCGTAAGCCTTTTTTCATGTCGAACAAGAATAAAATAATGTAAATTTAATTTTTAAGGATTTTTTACTGGAAAAAGTGAGAAAAATTCGTAAAAACAAAAAAAAAAAAAACTCGTTTATCCATCTTCCTAGCCAAAAACCGTCAACAGACGAAATGCGTAACTTTCGATTCCGAGTAAATACGTCCATTGTGACATTACCGCACGACACATAGTTTACGAGATAACGGGGTTCGACTGGTCTAAAGACCTGGGACGAAAAAAAGTTAAATGGGTAAAAAACTCTTATTTCCTAATACCTCCAGTGCAAAAGAAAAGTTCGGAATTAAAAAATAAAAAACATCAGGGGACCAACTTTTAATATTAAATATAAATGGAAACCATGTAAAAAGCCATAATATGTCTTTTTTAATGTCGGACAAGAATCTAATAATATAATGTTTCAAAATTAAAAACTGAAAAAACGCTGGGTATAAACTTTTGATTTGAATCATTTGGAAACAAATACAAATATAGAATTTTAGATTTTGACTTTTGGGGGTCCAAACCCCCTGAACTACTAATCCACTATGGATTCTGCTTCCATGTTGTCGATTTGGTAAAACTTCTGCAAACTTTTTGTCTCAACTGACTTTCAAATAATTGTCTTAAAAGAAAAACACCTGACTATAATAATTATTAATATACATTTTTTTTCCTTGCGCCCCCCCCCACCCCCGGGCATGGGCGCTAATTTATTGACTGTTCACTTCTGAAGAATTAGAAGAGACCTTTTAAAGTTGTAAAACTTGACCGTTTTTATTTTTAACATATAAAACGCTAATTTTGCAACAATTTTCAACCCCCCCCCCCTCAAAGTTCATAAAACGATAATATTTTACCCTCCCAGAAATTTCAATGACGCAGTCTGTGTCTTAACCCCCCCCCCCTGTGGGCACCCCTGCATTATTTATCGATAGCAGGTATTAAGCCGAGGCCAATACTCTGAAGAAGAAGAAGAAGAAGAAGAAGAAGAAGAAGAAGAAGAAAAAGAAGATAACATTCACAGATATAGAGGAATAGATCGGCAGCGTAAGGGGAGGGACTGAAGCCAACGCGTTCGCTGCGTCGCCATATTGCGATCACCAACAATCTGAAGAAAGGAAGGGAAGTCGGCGCGGGAATCAAACAAGAAAGGCTTTCTAAAGCTGTTTTAATTGGAATTTCACAATCCAGTAAATAAATTATTAACTACAGTTTTATTGTCATTTGGCCATTACAGCACTAGACGTCACACTTATAATAAAATCAGGTAAACTGATATAGCAAAAGAGCCAAAGTAAATGTAGTACCATAGTCTTAATTCTGTATACAGAAGATGCTTCTATAGGATAAATGTTAATGTTGTTAATGTTGATTTATAGTCACACATCTTTTACATTTATTCAGCTTTGACTGGTAAACTGGTGACTCACTAGGAATATTCTAGCTTAGGCCTACACTATATTACTTGTAAATCACGATTACAAGTAAGGAAAATCTAACACTAATGTAATTATTTTTCTAATGCTATTAATGAGTGCTTGAAAATAGAATGATTTCTTTTACTATTTTTTGAAGTGAAACTTCTTTAGCCGCGGTAGGAGTAAATCGAGAGCTACCCAAAGTTGCGTGACGGACAAAATCGTCACGAAATTGTTACGCTCAAAATCGTCACGAAATTAGTGGGTCTGTGACGGAACGGACTGCACAGAAAACAATCAATTTAAAAACAATCCAAAATTAAAAGATCTAAACATCCAAAATTTAAAAAATTAAAAAATCCAAAATTAAAAAATGCAAAAGAATAAAAAATTCGAAGATCCAAATTTCCAAAATTTAAAAATTCAAAATTTAAAAAACAAAAAATCCAAAATTTAAAAAGTCAAAAAATTAAAAATCGAGAATCCAAAATTTAAAAATCTAAAAATCCAAAATTAAAAAAGAAAAAAGATCCAAAATTTAAAATAATCAAAAACAAAAAAATCCGAAATTCCAAATTTAAAAAATATAAGATCAAAAATATAAAAATTCCAAAAATCCAAAATTAAAGAAGTCCAAAAACCCAATACTAAAAAAGTCCAACAATCCAAAATTGAAAAATCGAATAAGCCAAAATTTAAAAAATAAAAAATCGATAATCTAAAATTTAAAATAAAAAATTAATAATCGATAATCCAAAATTAAAAAAGCAAAAAATAAAAATAATTATATCCAAAATTTAAAAAATCCAAAATTAAAAAATTAAAAAATCCAAAGATTCAAAATTAAAAAAATTAAAATTCCAAATATCCAAAATTTAAAAAAATCCAAAATTTGAAAATTAAAATCGAGAATCCAAAATTTAAAATATTAAAAAATCAAAAATTAAAAAATCCAAAAAATAAAAACGATCCAAAATTTAAAAAATAAAAAACAAAAAATCCTAAATTCCAAATGAAAAAATTAAAAGATCAATAACTTACAAATTCCAAAAATCCAAAATTAGAAAAGTCCAAAAACCCAACAATCCAAAATTGAAAAATCTAATAATAATCCAAAATTGAAAAAATTTAAAAATTATTTCCCCACACTTTTTTTTTATTTATTATAATTATATGTTAACCTCATATTCAAGGAATTCTTTGATTGAGTAATATGTTCTTTGCAAAAACAAGTTTTTAATTTTAATTTGGAATTGTCTGCTATTTAATGCTTTTGTTTCATTTGAAATTTTATTGTATGTTTAAAGCCCATGTATTGTGGTGTTTGCTCTAGGAGGGTTATTCTATGGGAACAGAATTTTAACAACTCTGTTTCTTGTGTTGTATTCGTGAGTATTTTGTGTGTTGTATTGGTCAAAATTAATGTGCACATGATTTAGAAGCTCTAGTAAATATATTGAAGGAAGTGTTAATATTTGTAGATCTCTAAAGAGTGGCCTTCATGATTCCCTGTAGGATGAATGGGTCATAATTAGTATGTTTATCTTTTTAAGATGCTTTCCCATTCGCTGCAGTTTTCCCAGAAAATTATTTCGTAAACCAGTATTGAGTGAAAATAGCTGTAATAGACCCAGTTTAAGCAATAGTAATTTTTCAAATTTATAAATGGATGTTAATTTGACCTCCAATATAGTGGTATAGTATGTATTTGAAATTACAGGGATTCCCAAACAACACTGTGGCTCACCATTTCACTATAAATTCGGAATTATGTAGGAAGAAAAAAGATTTTCCGTAATGAATACGTGGTACTTAAGCGGGCATGTTGGTGATACCAATATGGCGTCGGCACTGCTTCCCTTGCCCCTCTTCACCCCTGACTCGGCATCACTGCCACCTGCAGTAAGGATACGACGCTGCCGATCTATTCCTCTATATCTGTGATAACATTAGACATCACTTCTTGGAGAAAATGCCTCACCTGAAAGCTTTGTCTGCTTCCTGAACTCACTCGCTTATTCCACTGTCATTTTTTTTCCACTGTCCTGACCGTTAGTTTATCTTCGGCCTTCCTGGAAGTTAGTCGAGCTTTACCTCTTTCTCGTGTAATGTGATTTTAGAAGTATATTTTTAAGCGGGTGTCGAAGTATTCACAACGATTCAGGTAAGCTTTATTATAGATATTTTATTGCTGGGGTGCAAGCCACATAGGATCATAAACTTTAAAGACCATAGACCATAGACCATATACGGTGAATGACATAACCCAGGACACTACACCCATTCACGAGATTAACGTTTATACGGGCGATGTGATTTTTTTTCTGAGTTAAGCAGGATGCCCTTCTTGTACATCGCTTATCAGTTCTAGCACGGTACAATGGAAGGTGAGCACAATAAAACTTCCATCCGTGAGGAGAATGGGATTATTAAGGGGACCCGGAATGAGATTTTAGGCCAAAAATTGCTTTTTTATTTCAATTAATTGAAAATAACTCTGAACTTCAATCTTCAAAATGAGGTATAAATCATTGCTGTACTGTAAGACTAAATATTTTAAATTCATTTCTAAAAAATGTCGTGCATGGAATTTCGTCTGCTGTTAGCCATCATGGTTGACCTGTAATCTGCCAGTGACCTTGACAGTGACCTAGGATTCAGAGTAATTTAAATTGAGCTCTTTTATAGGGAAGTTTTCGTTTTGGCTAACCTGATCCATGGCTTGCTTGATCATAAGCCTTGGTATTTTTCCCTCCAGGGCCCTATTTCATAAAAGTTACAATATTACAGGTGACAGGTGACATATGATTGTTTTACAAAGTTTACATTTTGACAATTACGTTTTTCATAAAAGCTGACAACTTTACATAAATGTCATGACAATTTTGTAGATTTGTATGACAATTTTACATATTGTTGTTTCTCAAAACTTTTGAGTTTACAGGTAAAAGTCCGACAAATATGTCAAATCTTAGGATACCTACCATTTATGAAACAATTTTTGCTGACATATTTAATGTTATGTTAAATTTGGTAGACCATACAAGTACTGTAAAAAGAACAAAAATGAATGGTACACCCATGATCTAGCTGTCATGAAAAAGAAATTAATGCTCTTCTTAGATGTACATAGGAAAAAAAAAAAAACACAAATTCCACTAGATTACTTTACACTAAGGTAAGGAAGGAATATCAGTTAGCTATCAATAACGCAAAAGAAACATACAACATAGGATGGATTGAAAACTCCAAAAACAAATGTAAAGGGGCTTGGAAGATAATAAATACTGTTGTTAAAAATACTTCAAAGGAAGCTATTGGAATAACCCCAAATGAATTCAACGACTTTTGTGTCCAATCTGTAGAGGAAATATCAAGCAACATTGATAAAGATTTTGAAAAGTCTGCAAACTTCCTAAAAAATATTAGTCCATGTAAAATTGATGGACCTAAATTTACTTTTAATGAAGTAACACCAGATATAGTATTTGGTATTGTAAATAAGATCAAGACATCTGATAGTGTTGATATTTACGAAATTTCTTGCAATTTAATCAAACAGGTTATTGATAGCTTCTGCGAACCATTAACTTATTGCATAAACAAGTGCTTAAGGGAAGGTGTATTTCCAAGTATCCTAAAACTGACTAGAGTTGTACCTATTTTTAAGAAAGGTGAGAAGGACTCTCCCGCTAATTATAGACCGGTTTCTTTGACCCCAATTTTTTCAAAAGTCCTAGAAAATGTCATGTTTAATCAGGTGTCTAGTTATTTAGAAGATTTTAGTATAATTTCTAGTCAACAACCCACTCAGCACACATACGTAAAATATATGTAAAAATTACGTTATCCCTAGATCTAGATAATGTACATCACACATATTGGTTAAGTATTATCTACGTATAATATACGCTCAAATGTCCCACTTTTTTATGTATAGTTTACGTCAATTCATGTCAATATTGACATATAATATATATCAATTATACAAACAATCGCATACATACTATTGATGTACAATATCTATACGTAAAAAATATGTAAAGATGATATATCAAACGTATATTTTATATATAATTTATATATATATAGGACCTTTGGTTCATAAATGTACACTGCTTACATATATTTTATGTATACTATACATACATGAGAGATCCACCAAATGTATATTTGATATACAGGGACATTCTTTCTCAGCGCCTCGCGTAATGTGCAGCCGCATGCACAACACCTCATGCTACAATGGCAGATACATGGATCCTTCATAGAACCTGTATCCTTAAATGTGTTTGCAAGACATATTATGGTACTGCGGTCGGAATAGGCCTGTCTGGAAACTTCTGATAAAATTTTTTTGTTCTAGCACATGACTTATTTGTCCTCATGTACGTGATGTGTATAATCCGCAAAGGATTATTACACAACACAGTATACAATTAAATATTACACTGAAATATCACAGAGTTACGGACTGGGCTTCACAGTACACAAAGAAACCCTGCACTGAGAGCCTCTTAATCATAACATAACAGTAACAAACACACTCCGCTCAGCCAGCCGCATAAACACTGCTATAGTACTGTATGTGGCAGAAAATTTGGAACAATTACAGCATCTTCTATATGAGCATAGCAAGTACAAATTCTGAGACTCGGGTTAATGCAGGGGGGCATGAAGGATCCATGCATTGGCCATTGCAGCATGAGGTGCAGTGCATGCGGCAGCCAGTTACGCGACATGTTGAGAAAGAATGTCCCTGTATAATTTTTGTAAACAATGTTTCTAAAATTGCATCTCCCATATTGTTTTTGCATTTTGAAGCAGTAGCTTTTTTAGAATAACTATAAACAAGCTAGCTGTGAATAATTGACAAAAAAGACCCCAACATTGCATTTAGGCCTAATAGAGATTGTAGGTAAGAAAATTAAATAATAGCACCATAACAATATGTATTACAATATTTTATTCTTAACACATTACAAAAAGCTTAAAGAAAATACAAATAAATATTCAAAACAGCAAAAGTTTGCCCTGTATTTAAAAAAGGTGACTTTAGTAACACCGAAAATTGCAGACCTATCTCACTATTACCAGTTTTCCCAAAAACTTAGAAAAAGCAATGTATAAAAGGCTCTTATCATTCATAGTAAAAAACAATATCCTTTCCAAAGAACAGTTCGGTTTCCAAAAGTGTAAAACTATAGCAGAAGCAGTATTTACCTAACTTATTGGCAAATTTTTTAAATGGTGAATAAAAGAACTGAATTGAATTTAAAACAAACACATCAGCTGATGATGATGATGGGAAGACCTATTGAAATGATCATACATGATAATAGTGAAGTGTGTAGGCCCTAGGGACTCGTTCAAAAATCTAAAAATCCTACCAGTACCCTGTCTTTACATACTACAGTGAGTCCCATGCGAGAGTTGGCCAATGACGCGGGTTTCTGCGTCGCGGCTGGCACAGTTCCAACTCCCGAGCAATCGGGTGAAATATCTACGCAAACAATGCCGCGGTCAGTGTATTGATTCAGGTTCTCACATTTACAGTTAAAATTACAATGAAAATAACCATGTACCTCATCACAAGAGATGTAGGAAAAGTTCTCCTCTTGCATCCACGCTATACTGGCTCCTTTATAGGAAATTTTCTTTCACGCGCATAAGTTCAGCTTCCGAGATAGAGTTAATTTCTTTTGTGATATTGTCTTTAAGTTCTTCTTATGTATGGGAAATTGACCTATACACTTTATTTTTCAAGTTTCCCCATAAATAATATTCACATACTGTTAGAAGAACTTAAAGACAATATCACATAGGCCTATCACAAGAGAAAGTAACTCTGTCTCGGAAGCTGAACTTAAGTGCGTGAAAGAAAATTTCCTAAAAAGGTGCCAGTATTGTGTGGATGCAAGAGGAGAACATTTCCAAGATCTCTTGTTGTGAGGTACGTGGTTATTTTCATTGTAATTTTAATTGTAAATGTGGGAACCTTAATCATTACACCGACCGCGGCATTATTAGCGTAGATATTTCACCCAATTGCTCGGGAGTTGGAGCTGTGCCAGCCGCGACGCAGAAACCCGCGTCATTGGCCAACTCTTGCATGGGACTCACTGTAGAAGCAGTAAGTTTCATTCATAAAAACAAACATAATTTCATCAAAAATGAGGCAATTCACAACTATTGTACAAAAAGCCACAATAAAATTCATATTAACAGTATTAGAACAAACAAACAAACAAAAAAAATCTTCCCTATCCTATAAAGGAATAATAATATAACTCTCTTAATAAAGTATTTCAACACACGGAGTAGCCTATATGAAATACAGAAACTGTGTCAAACATTTCCTACTCCAACACTGCTTCTACAGTATTAATGAATGCCTTGAGTATTTGAACAAGTAATTTAAATATACTCAACTGAACGCTCAATCAGGACTGTAGCATAATTATCAATAGTACTATTATCATAGTTAATATATTGCATGACATCACACTTAGGCCTACAATGTAATCGTTTTAATCTCACCACTAGTTGTGTATAAGATATATTTAGTCTTAAGTAATTTAGCACCAATATTTCTGTATAGAGATTTACGGCGAAATAAAATTTAATAATTAATTAACATAATTCCGAGCTCAATCTTGCTACAATGTTAATGATCTTGTTTCTCTTTTTTACCACTTATTCTGGTCTTTGCCTGGCGAAACCATTCCCTTAAATGCAATTCGAAGACCTTGTAGCCTACGTGAAGGTATCCTTACGAGGATCATTACTCAGAACACCTGAAACATTAAGTAAATATCAATAAATACCTGGAAATAATTTATCACCATTAGAGCATAAATTAATATTATGCAAGTGATGGTCTTTAATCTGCCACAACATATAAGTTACACAAGACTAGGTTCTAAAAGTTGGTAGTCTTTGAATATAATACTGTGTTTCTCACATTGCTGCATCCCACTGCAGTCTAGAGATATTTCTTATAACTTGCTTTGTAGCTTACAAAAACAACCTGTTACAAATAATAAAAAAACAAGCTATACCGAAGCTCCTGCCTAGGGTATCATTTATCGTCTCGTTGACACTGCCGGTTTATGAGCATGGAGGGGGGATCCAAAATAAGACACGAGAAAATTGTAATTTTAATGATCGAGGGAGTGTTCCAAGAGCCGGAATCAGATATGCGAGAAAATAGTAAATTTAATGATCAAGGCAGACAAGCTTAACACAAGCTTGGGGTTGTGAAAGCAGTGTTTGTGAATTTAATACATTCGAATTCAACAGTGAATAATTTTATACATTAAAATCATTCCTGTTTTGACTGGTGGTGCACTCAAGCAAACTACATAGTGGGATGCAGCAGTGTGAGACACAGTATTATATTCAAAGACTACCGGGTTTTGTTAACTGTGTGTGTCTGTTATTTTCTTTACTATAGCCTACTGCAGAAAATCACGTAAACTAACTTAGCCCTAACTTAACCTCGCTGTAAATATCAAAATTGCTCATTTATCTAAGTTAGGCCTAATATACCAAATGGCAGTTCTCGGTAACCTATGATTAGCTCTAACTTAACCTCACTGTAAATATCAAAATTGCTCATTTATCTAAGTTAATATACCAAATGGCAGTTCTCGGTAGCCTATGAATTGGATAATCAAATCTACAAAGTTAGATACTATACACTACAGTACCATAATGTATATTCACGGTTTTGCACCTGTTAAGCATATTATACTAGCACAAACCATAAGGAAGTGATGCGGAATTAAAGTTAGGCTCCCGAAAGTTATTATATTAACCTTTCGGCTGCACTATCATAAGCAGTGCAAAACCATGAATATGTTACGGTACTGTAGTATCTAACTTTGTAGATTTGATTCCCCCAATGGTGAAAGATAAGAGTAAGTCGCCGAACAATGCGATGCTATGGTGACCACACGCTTGTTATCTCGGCACTCCCGACCATTCCTTCTCTCCATACTCCCGATCGTACCAAATACCAGCAGGTTGCATAGAAATGACTACCCGCTAGCTCACTCGGCACTCCCGATCAGACCACAATCACCTCGGCAAATAGTCTAAATAATGCATAACACTATCCACATAGTTAAGTGCGCGAAGCAGAGGCAGTAGCTGAAGCGAAGTGCCCTTGCATTTTCGAATAATGTATGGTACACTGTAGGTTTCGAAAATGTGGCATATTATATCTTCCAGAGGTTAGTAAGCCTATCACCTTTTGTTTAGCGGTATGACGTCACACTACCAACGTCCAATCACGAGTATGTACGTAATATGATGACCGAAGAATTCGCTAGATCGTGGTATAAAAGAAAGTGCATCGCAAGGGAGTGGAGGGCTGGAACATTCATCCAAGGTGCGACTTACATTTATTTTTTCCCATCCCAATCATACTGAGAACTGCCATTTGGTATATTAACTTATATAAATGAGCAATTTTGATATTTACAGGTTAAGTTAGGGGTAGTAATTTAAGTGGTTTTCCGCAATAGTAAAAAAAAAAACACACAGGTAACAAAACCCTATCTTTTTGTAGCCTTAAAAAAACTGGTCAACCGTCGGTTTTTGCGATGAAAACTATCGCTAAAATGGTTTTTGCCACTTATGAAATTATAGGTTAAAGTTTTAGGTTAAGAACCAAAATTTATAGAACAATAAATTAATATTGGCTTTCCTAGTGCATGCCTTCTTTCTTATGATACTTGCTTGATATAAATAAAATATTATCTTAAAGAAAACACAAACACTGTTTAAAAGTGGAAAAACAACTAGGCCCTATTCGGTTGCCAAAACGTGTTATTATATCTACAAAAGTTATATTACAAATATTAAAAAGCACTTACCTCCTTTCCAAATTATCAAACAACAAAGAACAAACAAAACGTATAATTATTCTTCTGCACAGTGAGTCAAAATAACAAACTCAAAGAACAAACGAAACTTATAACCCCTAAACCCCGCGTGACCGTTGGTGTTCTTCAGAGTTCCGACTCAGCACAAGGTGGCGCGACCGCGCAAGCTTATGTTTGTGTTCTGTGCTTACCAGAAAAATAGTCCTACTGAGTTTACGGATGTAATCATGTTAAACCATTTTTTATTAATTTCTTATTAGCGTGAGTAAATTGTATTTCGTTCCCTTAATTTAACCAAATCGATTTACTAGAGTAAAACACAATAAACAGGTGCATTTACAATGTCAAATTCTAGACGTAAAATTTATGTATAGTTGCCAATTTTTTTGTACGTCAATTTGATAATAGCAAATGAACAATAAATTAGATTTTTTTAGATAATAAATTGTTTATGTAACAGTAACTTAATTTTGATATATTATGAACATAAAGCAGGATTAAATTACAACAGTTTGTATACATGTATATATTGGATATAAAATATACGTATAATTTACGTTTTGAATTTGATCAAACGTATGATATATATGTAGCTCTAAAACATACGTATATTATACATATCGTGCTGCGTGGGAATATGGTTTTAGAAAATTCAGATCCACAACCGATGCGTTGGAATTGTTGGTTAGAAATGTAATGCAGGTTTTTGAGTCGAAGGGCTATGCTCAGGCAACTTTTTGTGATTTGAGTAAAGCATTTGACGTTGTTAATCACACAATGTTACTTCATAAGTTAGATTATTATGGCTTCAGTAGATCAAGTATTAGTCTAATTAAATCATTCCTTGACGATAGAAAACAAATAGTGTGTATAGGTGGGGAAAAATCGAACATAGCCAATGTCAAACATGGAGTACCACAGGGTTCGGTACTGGGGCCGTTATTATTTACCCTAATGATAAATGATTTACCGTCGGCTATAAACAGTCTTACAATACTCTATGCAGATGACACGACTTTTTAAATAATAGTTCAGATTTTCAAACGCTTCAAAATTTAACAAAGGTCACTCTGTCTGAGGCATCAACATGGTTTCAAGTAAATTGTTTTTTAATGAATGAAAACAAGACACAGGAACTTTACCTCAGCTTAAGAAACTTACCTGAACACATCAGTGTAGATAATGTCAAATTTTTAGGGGTCTATATTGATAGGAAGTTGACATGGGAACATCATATAGCATATATATCAACCAAATTATCTAGAGTTGTATTTTTACTTAGAAGTTTAAAAAATCATATTCCAAGTATTTATATGAGATCTGCACATTTTGCTTTTTTTCAAAGTATAATTTCGTATGGTATTTTACTTTGGGGAAATAGTGCTTACATTAATAATATACTACTCCTTCAAAAAAAAGCTAGGCCTATTAGAATAATATCGGATGCACAAAAATTAGATCACTGTAAACCTCTGTTTATTAAACAAAAATGCCTGACAGTAATAAATCTCTATATATATCACGTATTACTCCACACAAAAAATAACATAGCAGAACATCAACTCAGACAAGACATTCACAACTACAATACAAGGAGAAATAAACACATGGACATTCCATTTAATAGGTTATCGAAATCTCACAATAGCTACAGAGTTTTAGGTTTAGTTATGTATAATAAACTTCCTTTAGAAATAGCAGAGCAACCAGTGAATTTGTTTAAAAATAATCTATATAATTTCTTAGTAAATTCCCCTTATTATTCCCTTCAAGAATTCTTTGATCAAAACAAATAAGAAATTTGTACTGTAATTTCTGTAATTTGCTGGACGCTGTTTATTATATTATTATATTCTTGTCTTAACAGGTTTATCATGTTTTCATTTTATTGTTATGATAGATTGTGTATATTAGTTATTTTAAGATTTTGACTTTGTCTATTGCAATTTGCTTAATGACAATAAAATTTTATTATTATTATTATTATTATTATTACAAGTTTACAAACAATGTAGAGTTGTCATTACAGAAGTGACAGGCAATCTTTCATATGTAGGCCAAGTCAGTAGGTTATGTAAATGTGTGGTATAACTTGACAAACTCTTTCTTGTTAATAAACTTGCTAAATTGTCTTGTTAATAATGAAAAATAGTAGTAGTGATATTGGTAGTAGTGAGTGTGATGAAAAAATAGACATGTCATATAAATAAATTGATATAAACAATCATCGTGCAAAAAAATAGCATGCAATACTCGAGCCGTAAGCGCATAACAGATCTCGAAAATCGGATAAACGAGGCGCTTGAATGGCAGCGACGACTATCTATCTAGATCTTTTGGTTTAGTTTAGACTGTAAATTTCTTATTTATAAAGAAAATCACAATAATATTCTATTTTGTGTTCCCCTGAAAAATAATGAAAGAATGACTTGAGGTACTTTCTTTCTGAATAGATGTGCTATATTGTGTACTTTGATGTTTCAGAAACTGGGGCATCTTCGAGCTGTTAGCTACAGATTGGTGGACATCTTGTAAGAGATTGTTAGCTGCAGGGATTGGTGAACATTTTGAAGACAGCATTGGCATTTTTCTTCATTTTGGACTGTGGACTGTGGTGCAAAACCAAGCAGCTTGAAATGACAAATTATAGGTTCGAGTCCTTTTCAGGGGTGAAGATGATGTTGGTTGTGACTGAGACCATTGGAGCTGTGACTGGTCTTCTACAGGGAAACACATGCCCAGAGTAGAGAAAGTTATGTGAGTACATCATTTCAGATTTATTGATTTAAACACAAACCTTACACTCAAACCACCATAACATAATTATTCCAGGCTTTTTATTTGTACACAAGGACTTCATTACTCATTTATAAAAATAGATTTCCAGGAGTGCAGTGTACATATAGTTAATGGTGCCCAACCAAGCAGCTTGAAATGAGTTGTGTTGGGTGTCTTTCACAACCCTAGTAGCACACTTCGTTGGCCTAACGGAGGGATTTGGTTGGCATGGTTGGGATATATTGGGAAAACGTTCGTTGTAATTTCCTCGGTTAGCCCAATGTACGTTTCCGTTGCGTCATGCGCTAAGTCCTACCGTTGGGGGTATGACGTTGGCCCATCGCGGGCTCTCCCTACCGTTGGGATTATGATTGCTGGCCCAACAATAAATTTCGTTGTAATGTGATCGCATTTATGTTAAAATTAAAAAGTGTTGAAATAACATTATAAGCGTTAAATTTTCATTTCCTATAAAATAAAACAATTTTAATTCATTAATTATTCGAGCTCTTTGTGCGCGTTACATGCTAAATCTCCACCTCTTCCTGCCAAGTCTTCGGCAATTTCTGGCGTAGTTCGGGCCATCACGAAGACATGAAGATACAACAGTTATTCGCCATCTTGATATGTTGAAGAATCCGAATGGTGTTTTTACTTCTATTAATATTAGGGCTCTTTATTTGTTCTCTGAAAATAACGTTATCATATATTCACATCAAATATTCAAAATACGAGATGTATATCCTTCTTACTATTTATCATGTATTACACATCTCTGTAGTAAATAGGCTAGAAGAATTCTCGATTTTTATTTCAACGATCACTAATAGCGTAGTGGTTAAAGCGATAGACTATAACGCTAGCGGTTCCGAGATCGAATCCCCATAGGTGCGAATTTTATACGATAGGAATAGGTAGGTAGGGTGAAGGAGAGAAGGGAGTTAATAGGGAAAAGAGGAGAAAAGGGATGAAAGGGAAAATAAAAAATTAAATTTTGTGTGCTTCTAGTATTTCCGCCAGATGTCTCTGCGCTGCGCTGCGTAGTAGTTCCACCATTACCTAATAGATGTCTCTCAACTGTTGGGATTTTGTTGTATATTGGTTGGCTACAGTTGGCAGTTGGTTGGATAAAACGCTCCTTGGCAACGGAAACCCGACGGACATTCATAACCGTTGACCAACGAAACATGGCGATCATTCCCCAACATTGGCCCAACGATCTGTGCTACTAGGGAAGCTAGATATGGATGAAATGTAGGCCAACAGTTGTTTCGTGTACGAGTTTCTGCATTGCAGCAGCCACAGCTCTAACTCCCGAGCTATTGGGTAAAATGTCTGTGCAAATAAAGCCACTAACTATATAATGTTTCAGGTTCTACAATTTCAGTTAAAATTACAATAAAAATAACCATGTACCTCATGACGAGAGATGGTTGAAAATGTTCTTGTCTTGCATCCACGCATCACAAGCACCTTCTTAGGTTAGGTTATTGTCTTTAAGTTTTTATAATGTATGGGGTTTGACCTATACACGTTATTTTTAAAGCTCAAGTTTGGGTGAAATATCTAGGTAACTGAAACGGCCAGTGGGGGATTGTAAGTGTATACACAAATACATGCTAAGATTACTTGTAACCTGATAATATATAAATTCTCGCTTTGCTCGTTCGGGGCTCTGCCTCTAAACCCCTTAGTGTAGTTTTCAGTTTTTTTTTTAATGAACTAACACTACATCGAAGATAAATTCTATGTATTTAGACTGCCGTAGCCCACAATTACTGTTTAGCCATACTAAACCTTTAAAAACAAGTGTGGGGAACGACTTTAAGATTTTTCTGGGGTAAAAATTTAAAATTTTGAACATTTTGAAATTTGGTCATCGGTTACATGCTAAAAGTCTGTCAAATTTCAGATTTCTAGCTTATCTGGAAGTGGGGCAATATTAATGCCAGTAAGAAATTTCAGAACTTTTTTGGGGAAGTGGGTAAACATTAATGCCAGTGAGTCAGTCAGCCATGTGGCTTTATATTATAGGAATGCGATAGTGTCTAATAGGACCGTGTGCGTGGTCTCGAGGCTAGTGTCTATGGCCATTGATTCACAGGTTGGGTTTGATCCCTGGTACCTATTCAAGTTTTTCTGAGGTAGGGGGTGTGGAACGGGGTGTACTCAGCCTCATACATATCGAGGAGCTACTGGATACAGAAGTAGCGGCTCTGGTCACGGAAACCATGCTGACCACATGCCCCCATTCCTGCTATTTGCCTATGGTAGATCCCTCCAGGAATTCTGAGCCACGGAGTTTAGTTTAGTGTCTAATAAAATGGTGAAATTAACAAATGCATTGTGATGACTAGCCAGTATTTACATGTTTAAATGATTTAAAATTGTAAAAATATCATGTGAAGCATTTTTTCATTCAATAAGGTCAAAGATTATTTTGAAGTACAGTAGCTTATTAGAATAAAGTAATACAAAATCTAAATATTCTTTACATTAAAAACTAGTAGATGTAGATTGTGCATCACTGCTTCTTGATCACAGGCCGCAACTGGAAACAGCTAACAGTAAGTGCAAAGTGTTAAAGGGGATAGGAATATCATACTTAAACAATTCTTTAAAGAACTGACCGAAATGGAATGTCGGCATGCTTATTTCCAGCAAGACTCTGCCACTGCATGTACAGCTGATGAGTCATTAAAGTTAATTTAAGAAATTTTTGAAGGTCATGTAATTAATAGGGGTTTGTGGCCTGCATGGTCACTGGACCTATCAGTATGTGACTATAATTTATAGGGGAACTTGGAAAAATAAAGTGTATAGGTCAAGCCCCCATACATTAGAAGAACTTAAGGCAATATCACAAGGGAAATTAACTCTATTTCGGGAGTTGAACTTATGCGTGTCAAAGAAAATTGCCTAAAAAGGTGCCAATGTTGTGTACATGCAAGAGGAGGACATTTCCAATATCTCTTGTGATAAGGTAGGCTTTTGTGATTATTTTCATTGTAATTTTAACTGTAATTTTGAGAACTTTAATCATTACACTAGTTAGTGACTTTATTTGCATAAATAATTCACCAAATAACTCTGGAGTTCGAGCAGTGGCCGCCATGACTCGGAAACTCCCATGATTATCCAACTTGTGCATGAAACACAGTGTAAAAAGCTTATGGTCTTCTTTCTTTTTGATATGGGTTCTATAGTTACTAACTCTCGGACAGGACTTACTACAACGAGACATGCTCTAATTGGTACAGCAAACACAAGAGCCCCACTCCAATGTAAAAACAGTCCATGGAGAAAATAAAGAATGATGCCACAACCCTAAGATAAGCAGGCACGATTGGCATAGGCACCATTTTTAGAGTAAACACAGCGAGAGTAAACACAGCCACTGAAGTTTTCTGCAGCTGAGAACAAAATGTCCAACAAAACATACAGCCTTGAGTATCGAAAATGTCTAGCATTCAAGATTCTGGCTGTGAAAATCTCAGATTGATGAAAACAATGATGTTGTAAAGAATAGTTGGCAGTATGCTTAGCAGTAAAGAGGGGGTACGTGGGAATGTTACAGCACAATTTCAATCTTGTGACACCAGTAGTTGTTGAACAGTGCTAGGAGAAAATTACTTATATTGTCTCCCACCAACTGCATTATGCTTTTGCACGACAATGCATGGCCCCATACAGCCTACACCACATGGAATCAATTGCTTCAGTTTGGAAGGGAGATCTTCGACCATCCACCCTATAGCCTCGAGCTTGCGGCAAGTGACCTTCTCTTGTGTCTCATGAAGCGATTTTTGGCAGGAAAAAATCTCTACATGCGATGGACAATTTTAACTTTAAACTCCTTTTACTTTCTCACATATACGTAATATAGAGAAAGTATTGTGATCATGACAAAAAATCAAAGTCTAGATAACACCGGGAGAGCATGTTTCATGAAGCCTAGAAACCGAAAAAAGCATTTTTAGAATGACGTCTGTCCGTGGACAAGCACAGCGGGTAAACGGTTCATTATATTTACTTCAGTTTTTGAATTAAGGACTTTTTCGAAATTTTGTCGAACCACCCAGAAATTTAGTTCTACAACTGAAATATTAAGGAGACTTTTCATGAAAACTTTTTTAAAAATGTTGATTATTGAAAAAATGGCTCTAACGATTTTAATAAAAATGTAAAATTCGAAACTCTTATCTATGACTAATAAAATGGCTATATCTGTATTTCTGCAAAAATGACTTAAGGGGTACTTTATTCGTATCCATTTTCTTTTTTTCTAGATTATATCCATTACAGTAGGCGATACATGAAAACCTACCACAGTAAAGTTGTAGAGAAAATTAAAATGAACATTTTTTTGTTTAACGCATTTCTTTATAAATTTAATAGATATCAAGACAAAAACGAAATAAGTGCGGCTTAAATGCGAATTTCAGAATATAATGTCAATTAAAATATGAATGACATTTTGTTGCCCCTACTAACAAGAAAACTATAGGCCTAATGCACTTATTGCTGTGAAATGCAATCAGTTTAGATCAGTTGCAATGAACACACCAAAACCAATTACAGCGAGGTGATAAAGGCTAACAGGGAAGAGGTCCTGAGTGCAAATCAAACCTCGTGGCTGCCCAAATTGACTTGGGTTTTTTATGGTTTCCTTGTTCGCAAAGGCAAACACCGGGTTTGTAGGACTTGCTTATTTTCCGTAACTCATCACCGCTATGTCACTGGATATATAATCATTTATACTGAATACCGCATCAGAAGACATCACTAAACAAAGAAACAGATGACGCGAATGAGTTGTTAATATAGACCAGCGTTTCTCGACCTATGGTCCGCGAAGATGATGCAGATGGTCCGTAGACATAATTAATTTAAAAAAATATCATAAACCAAGTGGGAAGTAAAGAAGTAGAAATTTTTCACATAAAATTGACACTAGATGTCAAAAGTTTTTAAAATCTTCAAAAATACAGGTCCTATTGCAAGTTTCCTTACTTTTGCAGTTACGAGCCACAGTTTCAAACCCCTGATGCACTGACGTCTATGGTTCCCTCTTTCATTCAAAACCCAAAAAATAAGATTTTTTCGGAATTTGTTATTGGAGGCGCCTTGCAGGTTTCAACAACCTATCTTTGTGAGAAGGGATTTTCATCGCTCGTTTAACTAAAAACATAATACAGAAACCGACTTAATGTATCTGCTGATCTTCGACTAAATTTGACTAATATTGAGCCAAATATCCAGGAACTCTGCAAGAGGCGACAAGCTCAACCGTCTCATTAAAATTGAGTAATAACATAATTCTTAAGTATATTATTAAATTGGTAATACATATTAAAGTGTGTTCAAAATATAATTTTACTGTCAATAGTTTCATTCCAATTCAATAACTTACTGTGTTTCCGTTGAATGAAAAAATCTATTTTGTTATAACGAACTATAATTTAATACCCCAAATATTAAGAATATAGGCCTACATATAGCCTACTTTTAAAAATGGGATGTAAAATTAGGGGTCCGTAAAGTTTTTTTAGACATTTTAGAGGTCCTCGGGTTCAAAAAGGTTAAGAAACCTGATATAGATTAGCAATGGTTCACCCAAACATTACTAAACACGTGATATGACCTACATGCAGTTAAAGCGTGCAATATAACCTAAGTAGTAGTAGTAGTAGTGGCGAAATTCAAATATAAGTCGATATTCACATTTGCATGGACTGTGTGATGTATTTTGTTTCTGGGCAAAGCAGAGTGACCAACTGCCCTTGTATATTGTCGCAAGTGCCTTGTATCCACCTCTACATACAGCTAAATAATGCATAACACTAACCGAATAGTTAAGTGCACGAAGCGGAGGCGGCAGCCGTAGCGAAGCACCCTTCCATTTTCGAATAATGTACGATACACTGTTTGTAGGTTTCGAAAATCTGGCATATTATATCTCCCACAAGGTTTGTCAGCCTGCCACCTCTCGTCTAGCGGTAAGACGTCACACCTCCGTCCTATCACGAGTTTCTTCATAATACGAGGACAGAAGAATTCGCTAGATCGTGGTACAAAAGAAACTGCATCGGTGAGGATGGGTTGGGGACATGCACAAGAAAATAAGAGCCCCTTGCTCCACATACAGACCCTTCCACTCCAACTATAAACCTCAATATTTTGTTATATTAACTTAACCATTCTTTCTATTCCGTAGAAAACTTTCTTTTTCTAGAACTTTACAATAAACCTTTGCTTCAGTTAAAACCTGTCTGACATTATCTTCCATTCATAAAATGATTTTTTCAAATGGCATGTGATTCCAAATATTATTGTGTAATATTTCATATTTCATATTTATTTAATCCATTTTGACCACAGTTATGCGGTATAGGATACAATATAACAGACTAGGCTATTATAGTACAAGGGTACAATAAAATAGCTCCTTGATACAAAAACAAGCGAGTACTGTTCATTTAAAAAATGTTTGGTTCTCGACGGTCAGCCATTACAAACATTACCTTATTTCTAATCCAAAGTACTCTTATTAATTTTACACATAAAATGCTGAATTCTAATGTATTATTTACACAAATAAAGCTGTACTATAAGTAAGTTTGATAATTTGTACTTATCATGGCACAGTGTCCATTGTAGTCTTAGCATGGATGTGGACTCCATGCTTCCTGCATATCACGTCTTCTTCCTCAGCAACTGGGGTTCTGTTGTACTTCCTTTATACCATGGATGTCCATAACTGCTTTACCAAGACAGATGTCCCGGCTGATATTCTGCCTCCATATTCCAAGTCTTCTTTCTGTCCGACAGGATTTATATCTTGGCTCCAACCAAGATGCATCAACACCAACAGTGAGGCAGTCCTTGTTGTAACTGTCCATCTCCATGAACAATAAGTTCCATCGCTGTTATCCCCACAACGAGATATTAGCCCCAAGCCAAGGGCTACATTTTTGTAAATTTGACTCATTCCATTCTCCCTCTCGGAGAATATAACCGCTAGCAAACCTACTCATTCCACTCTTCCTCTCTGGAAAATGTATCCAGCTGTGATCGTACATCTGTTGACGTTCTTTCTCGTCCTTTACAACATAACATTGCAGAACTCATGCAACTCTGACTGTACTCTTCAGTCTGTACTTCTTCTACAAGACTCTCTCTGTGTTCTATTATTACTTGTGGCAAGGCATCCCCTTGTAGAAGGAGTCTGCCTCCCTCGCTGATCCTTACTCCTCGACGTCTGTCTCTACTCTCGTCGTGGACTGTACTACTTCTTGTGTTATGCTGTACTACTGTCTGTCTTGGTGTCTATCTTTTCACTCTCTCATCTCATCTCATCTAACAGACAACGCAAAACAATTCAAACTACATGCACATGCTCAGATGCACCTTTGTTTCTGTAACCGTTTAATCATGCTCAGCTCACCAAGTGTTTATATTAACTTCTACAGTTCTCATGACATCAAAGTTTATAACATTTCATACACCACGTTCACCACCTTTCTCAAAGTTTCACTGCACTTACATATAGTTTGCGTAAGTCCATTTCTACAACATCACACACGATGACGCTGAGGTACAGGTGGCAGTGATTTCTTTGCTCTAGACATCGACGGGGTGCCATGAGATGGGTATACAATTGTTGGTACACCGCTACGATGGATGCCTCAGTAATTGTGGTGACTATGTAGAGAAATAGCTAGTAAATCTCTGTAAATATTGCAATAATTCCGAGTGCGTGGGCAAAGAGAGTTAAGTCCACTTTCTTGTTACTGAGAATTAGAGTGACTTAACACACTATACCAGTCCAACATAGCTTTAGAGATGGATAAACCCATGAGGCACACATCCATAACTACTGTACAATTTTGAATATGACTTACTGGACTTAACACAAATGTACAGAACAGTTTTATCTATAACTCTATGGACACATCTCTTTGCCCGCGCACTCCGCAATTATTTCTTATTAATTGATGTTTTTATTTTCTTTATCGGCATCAGAATTTACTTTCTCAATGAACTTCATACATTGCTATTAAATCTGGTTTCACACTATACACTATACTCTACATTGGCACAACTACACCTTAACGCTTATAAACTAAGAATAAGAATAAGAATAAGAATAAGAATAAGAATAGCCTATAACAATCCCTTAAAGGGCAAAAGGCCTCCCTCAGAAGGATGGTTTTCTCAAGTTCCTGACCCACATTTGAGCTAGGTATGTGGGTTTAGGTGTATTTGTATGATTGTACTTAGATTCTGTGCTAATAGATTGTCACTATAACCTATTTTTAGTTTATTTTCTATTCACTTTAGTTTTAACACTTTGTATTGTGGTTCTCATTCCCTTTCCTGATTGTTATATATTATTAATTACTATACACTAATCACTGACACTAAAAGTTATACACATTGCTGCTTCTTCCACTTTTCTCTGTCTCAAGCAGTCCGGGTCCAAAGATTTCCGGCTATTGCTATTATTTCGTTGGCCCGTCTTGTTCTCAGTCTTCCTGGATGTTTTCCGTTCCTTGGATCCCATGAAGTGGTGATGTATGCCCATCGGTCGTGGTTCAGTCCTGCTGTATGCCCTGCCCATCTCCAGTTGAGTGATTTAACTGTGGATAAAGCATCTTTTATTTGGGTCGTTTTTCTTATTTCTGTGTTTCTTATGTGGTCTTTCACTGATATATTTAGCATTTTTCTTTCCATTTTCCTCTGTGTCACTTGTATTAGGGTCTTCTGTTGTCGTGTTAGTGTCCAAGTTTGTGATCCATATGTTAGTACTGGAAGGATACAGCTGTCGAAAATATCTCTATTTGTAGTTTCTGAGATTCGTCCAATAGAATAAAGCTAAGGCCCCAGAATTTTTTCCAGGCTTGCGATATTCTTGTATTTATTTCTTTGTGGGAGATGTTGTGAAATGATATGGTTTGTCCTAGATATACATATTCAACTACATATTCTATATCTTTTGTTCCTAATTTTATGTCGATTTCATCTTTGTTTGTCATAACTTTGGTTCTGTTCATATTTATTTGTAGTCCTACTTGTTGGCATAGTATCTGAAGTTCACAAAGCATGGTTTCTAGTTCTTTTGCTGAATTTGCAAATAATACAACATCATCTGCGAATCTTAGGTTTAATTGGTGGAATGTTTCTTCTAATAGGCATGTAAATAATTTAGGAGATAATGGGTCACCTTGTTTGACGCCTCTTTGAAACTTGAAGAGAGGGCCTCCTTTATCTGTTTTTACCTTTGCATAGCTGTGCAAATAGATGTTCGCCAGTAGTCTGATATATTTATTTTTCAGCGCTCCAAGAACATGAGGGTGTTCCAAGCAGTCGAAAGCTTTCCGAAAGTAGAAAAATGCCACATATAGGTTGATATTAAATACTTGACATTTCTCGAAGATTTGGCATACTGTTTATAGGTGATCGACAGTAGAGAATCCAGCTGTAAAGCCTGCTTCTTCAACTGGTTGGTTCTCATCTAGTATTTTGGTAATTCTTCTGGTTAAAATTTTAGAGAACAATTTATAAACATTCGATGAAAGACTGATTGGGCAATAGTTATTAAGGCCGTCTTTGTGTCCCTTTTTATGCAATAGTATAATCGTGCTTTCTGTCCATTGTTGTGGGATTTTCTCTTGGACGATAATATCATTGAAGATTTGTTGTAATGGTTTTGTGATAATTTCTTGACTCAGTTGAAGACATTCGTTGGTAATCCCATCCTCGCCGGGAGTTTTTCTTTTTTTCAGCTCTCTCAAGGCTGTTCTTATTTCTGAGGTGATAATGGGAGGGACTTATTCGTCTACTTCTAGATTGGTGTAGGCTTGCACTTGGTTTGTGATATCATTTAATGTGCTTGAATATAGTTCTTTGTAATATTCTGTTGCAGTATCTACAATTCCTTTTCTTGATTTTACCTTCCAATGGTGTCTGTTGCACAGTGGCGTATCCTGAAAATTTTGGTAAGGCATGCAACATGAAATATAAATATAAATATAAATATAAATATAAATATATATATATATATAGGCCTATACATATATATCACTGTTGTATGTAACATCTGTCATAGGTTCGTTCTTTACTTCTTGAAATAGGCACAAGAGAAAGTTGAATTTGAAATCTCTTTAACATCATTAGAAATCCACGTGCTTTATTTATGGCGAATGTATCCCAATCGTCTTGATTTTCCAAAATGTAGCCATGAAACTCTTCAAGTTCGGTTCTATGATCTGTGACTTTCTGTACTAAGCGACTTGAGAAACTCCATCGTGTTGGTACAAGTTTTGGAAATCTCTTCTTTACTATCTTGTCTAATAGGTTTGTTCTTTTCGAGGAATGTCCAAAAAATGTTACAAAACCACTAAGGTTAGCAAAAAACACTCTACAAGATTTTATACACGACACTGCCTGTGATAACACCAGATTCAGTTTGTTGGCGTAACAATGTACAGATATGGCCTGAGGAATTACTTCCCTCACCTTTGCCTGTACTCCATTTAAATGTCCCGCCATGACGGCTGCTCCATCATAGGTCTGTGCTACCACTTTTCCTTTGCAATCAAACTGTGTAAGTTGCTCTATTGCAAGTTTAGCAAGGGAGTCAGCTGATCTATCAGCACTAACGTCGCTAAATCCTACAAATCTTTTAAAGATTTGTCCCTTACAAACATATCTAAATATAGTTGACAGCTGTGAACAGTTGATGTCGGAAGTTTCATCTAGGAAAATAGCAACAAATGTTGCTGCTTTAATCTGACTTTTTATCTCTGTTAAGATAGCACCACGAACGCTCTGTATTAAATCATTTTGTATCAGAGGAGATAATCCAGTAAATACAGTGGCAGTAGTCAAGTGTGCTTGCAGTTTGTCATCGAACTCCGCCAACAAATGAATTAACTCTACATAATTCCCTCGATTGTTGGAATCGGAACTTTCATTATGCCCTCGAAATTCGAATTCTTGTTGCCCTAAAAAGCATGTGGCTGTTGTCAGTCTCTTTAACACTTTTCGGTTCTCTTTCAGAGTTTTATTGTGTTTTAAAACACTTGCCCGGGTTTGTTCATTTAAGAGTAAATCAATCCTGCTTTTATCATTCATATAATGTCAAATCAGTTCATAGTTTGTCAATGGTTGCTAAATTACTTCCAGTCGTTTTTATGTTTAATATGTTGTTCTTCTTACTAAATTTGAAGTTTCATATATGTTTTTCTTCATACTTCACTTCTTGTAGCACTTGTTCAATATAAATGTATTAATTATTGTGGTCGCTTGTGACCCTGGCAGTTAAAAGGCGACTTTAAATATATGAATTTTTAAAAAATCCTGCTTTTACCAAACAATCCGAAGGATATCCATGCATGGATGTGAGACTCTGATTTTCGTGGCTTGGAATTGTAGTGGGTCAATTGTTAAGATCCTAATAACTCCGATCCTTACTGATACATGGAGATTTATCCTTCCCGAGCAACAAACACAGCCAGCAGAACAGCTTACACAAAGTTATAGAGCCGCATAACCAAACTACCTTAGTATAAAATTCCGAGTTATAGGTACGCACGAAGTTCTTCACTTTGTTCTCGATAAGTTTTTCAATTCGGTAGTAGGTCTCCCTTTCTTAACTAACTCTTAAATTATCACTGGATGAACGTGAGTGGAAAGGAAAAAAAACACTTAATATAATATCACTTGCAGAATCACCCTTGCTTTGAATATTCAGCGGCAAAATTCACTGAAGTACACTCAACAAAGAATCTTCGCACCTTACAGATGCACTGACTCGTGTTGCATGCAAAGTGTCTGTATTTCACGGATCGGAGTTATGACGTCATGGTAGCAGACTAGTGGTGAGAATACCTCAGCACCTCGCCTAGGCATTTAGGAGAACTAATAAGCCATCACGCATAATCTTGCGCAGAAACACGCGCACCGTCGCCATCTGTTATTCAGCCTAGAAAACACTTCTTTGGAACAGAATTAATGGTTTTCATGTGTTATTGTTGATTCCTCTGCCATTTAAATGGTGCTATTTTTATATTATCGATGACTGTTAGTAATTTCTTTATTCTACAATGCATGCAGTGCATTCATTGCATTCATGGAGAATACGCCACTGCTGTTGCAGTTAACATGAGGTTTTTGTTTTTGAAAATTTATTTTTTTTGCTGTTCTAGTAGATCTTGTTGTTTCCATTATTGTTTTTATTAGCTCTGTTATGTCTTCTTAGGTAAGTTTTTATTGCTCTCTTCGTAGTTTTATTTAGCTCTTGGTAATGTATTCTACTGTCCTCTGTTTCATTCATGGTTTTATGCGTTCTCTCTCGTCTAACAGTTTCAATGTATCTAGGCTTAGTTTTTCTTTTCTTTTTACTATGCCTTGACTAGGTTGTCCATTGCTAGCCTGTAAGATACATTCCTCTAGTGTTGAATATTTTTCTTGTAGAGTACCGACTGTAAAGTTTGTTTCATTTAATTTTTCTTGAAGCAGCTGTTTATATCGGTCGCAATTTTCTGTTATGTTTATTTTCTTGTATAGTATTTCTTCCTGGATCTTTTACCAATGATCAGTTTTGCTTTAACCATTCTGTGATCAGATTCTAATTTTAGTCCGTTTAGTACTTTTAGTCTTACTATTTTCTTCAGTTGGTCTGTTAGTATGAAGTCAATCTCATTTTTTGTCTGTCCATTTGGGGAATGCCATGTCCATTTGTTTTCTGAGTTGCCTTCGAAGAACGAGATTGCTATTTTGAGATTATGATTTTCTGCAAACTGTATTAATCTGCTATCACATTCATTTCTTTCTCCTATGCCATGGGGTCCTACAGTTTGTTCTCAATCGGTTTCCTTCTTTCCAGTTTTACTATTAAAGCAGTGGCGGCTCGTGGCCGGAAAATTAGGTGAAGAGAAAAAATGCCACATGCTTATGTTAATAACCGAACACACCTATGTCTTGTATACCAAATCAATCCTTCGATAGTCCTTTAAGGCTGCAAACTTGTTGGTGATATAATCATAGAATGACTGCTTTTCTTCTAGCTGCAGTAGAAGTTCTTTCTGAATTTGAAATGTTTGCTACACATGATACTTGGTAGATTAGTTAGTATCTGGCAACATTTTTTATTCTTCATTTAGTAGGCCTACGTCGTGATCTGACAGCTGGCACAATGATGATTTGATTTTAAACAATGCGGGTAAGAATGTAGTTATTATTTTTAAAATCTGATACATTTTATTCATGGAATACTCTTAATAAATCCCACTCAGGATTATGAGTTTCACGAGATAAATTTGATCCTGCTTCTCCGCCGCGAATCTATCTATGTTTAACATAATTATTATTCTCCTAATCAGATTATTCAGAATAATCCATTCATGTGATGCGGACTTGATATTGACTAACAATCTTTAACAATGCCTCGGATATTTACCAATGTCTTATAAGTTAATATGCTTGCAAGAGTCGGAAAGATGCAATTTTATCTGATAAACTTACTGGATACTTCAAGGCATTAATATGTAGTGATTAATATGTCACATGTCGTATGATAACCATGAAAAAATATGCATTGTAGGAATGAAACATTGTTGTGATCCAGCGTTGCCATCCTATGGCGTCCTATTGGTGACGATCTCTGAAGCTGGTTCAGTGTTGTGACACATGACAGCGGCCTTTCATCACAGTACACAGTAATCTTGGTATATGGTACACATTAAATAAATTAACTTCTAGTCTCATCCCTATGCCTTACTTTTGTGCTAATAGAATTGTATGCCTATAAATAAGATTTTTTTTTGCGTTAATGATATTTAATTTTATTAGGAAGAATCCAAGCTCCTCTACCATTAATGTTTCAATGAAGTATATGGTTGTTTATAAACACCTTTCAGATAATTAATTGGAAATTTTTAAAAATAAAAATTCTAGTCTATGCAAATCGTGTGGAAATTTTAAACAAAATTGTCAGTCGTTTTTGATAAAATCATGAAGAATGAAAGTCTGTTCTAGCCTTGCCCAAAGATGGAAGACTTAAAAACCGGAGTTTTTACAAACGATAGCTGGCTTGTAACTACCCTTCAAAGTACAAGGATACCATATAAAAGTAAGAAAAAGTTGTCAATCTCCCCAGAAGATATCTAATCGAAATACGTTTTATTTATACACGATGTTTAGTTCTGAAGCGACACAGACACATTCCTGAAAATATTATTGGACAGAGGAGAATTCAAAACAGGTATTTATGTTAAAAACATTGATTTTGAACATTTATTACCTTTGGTACGGGTAGAGGAAGTGAAATTGGTGCTTTGTTATTAATGAAGCTATTAGCAGAGGAGTAGGTTTGAAACCCGCCAAACACTGTCATTTACAATCGTAGCAGCTTGCTGTGGTAATCACGCGCCATCATGAAGCCGAAGGACGACCACGCTCTGTATTCAAGTGCAAAGGTCTCAACAAGGAGCTGGACTCCTTCATGGGTAGTCTGATCCCCTCAGCATGGATGTGGGATAAGGGAGAAAAATGCTGCTGCACCAACAAGCTTGCTGCTTGAAACAGACTACCGATGCAACAGGGGAAGTGAATAACTTGTTCAGCTTCATGCTTGCACGGGAGCTCACTGCCTCCTAGGTGCCTAGCTTTGACACCAGTCGTGGCGGGCAATACAAAAGTACACAAATAAATTTATACTAAAAACCTACAATCGTGATATGGAAAATAAATTTTAAAAATATGTATTGTAATGGAAAAACACTGAAGTGCTACTTCACCTACTTCCCCTGAATAGCCGCCACTGTATTAAAGTCTCCAATGATTAGGTTTACATCTGATCTGTATTTAAGGTATGCATCTTCTAAATCATTGTAACAATTTTCTTTCTCTTATTCTGAGTTGCTCTCTGTTGGTGCATACACTTGGATGATGGAAATGTTTTGTTGGAGTTTAATAGTGATTGTTGCTATTCTTTCTGAAATTCCTATTATTTCGTCGATTTTGTCCTTTATGTTTCTAAGAATTAGGAATCCAACCCCTTTTTGGCCTTTTGTCTCGCCTATGTAGTTTAACCAATCTCCATCTTTTTCTAATAGTCCTTCACCTAATTTACATACTTCACTGAGGCCTATTATGTCATAATTGAAATCTCTGAGTGCTAGTTCTAGTTTGTATTCTCTGTGCTCTGTTCTTAAGGTTCTTACATTAAAAGTTGCAATTTGGAGTGTGTCTGTGCTATTACATCTTTCATTTTTCTTTTCTTGTTTTTCAGAGCTTACTTTTTTTTTTTATTGTTTGTTTTTGATCTGCTGTTGTCTGTTCGTGTTTCCAGTATTCACATTGTCCATCGATTTGAATTTTTTGGAAACCTATTTTCACTGTGTGGCCTTTCTCTCTTTCTGTTCTTGCTCTTCTTCTTATTATAGCTTGGATTTCTCTCACTTTTTTAGTCATATCGTCTTCTATGTAGCTGTCTTCGCCTTCCAATTTGCTCTTGGCTTTCATTATTTCAATTTTCTCATCAAAGTTTTCTTGTTTGCTAGTGCTAGTCCTCTTCCTTTCCAGTCTTTTCCTATGTAGCGCAGTCATTCTGGTTTGGCCTCGACTTCCAATTTGTTTATGATTTTTGTTATTTCGTCTTTATTGGTTTCTGTGTCTAGGCTTTTTTTATTATGTTGTTTTTTTCTTTCATTTATACTTCATCTCTCTTCTTGTTCTTCCTTTTTCTGAAAGTGTTGCTGCATATTTTTGAATCTTGATTCCATGAAGTTTTCTATATTTTCCCTTTTTTTTTTTTTTTTATTTTTTTTTTTTATTTTAAAAAAGATCACTTGGGTCACTGTCCCATTTTTGGTCTCTTTTTCTGAGTTCTACTTTCAACTCTTCTATTTCTTTTTTGTTTCTTCTCTGAAGTTTTCATTTTGTTTCTTGATGTCTCATATTTCTTTACTTTTGTGTTGATTTTCATGTTTCATATCTTTCATTGTCATCAAGATTTCTGTTAGCATTTATTTTGTATCGTCACTGTCTTCTTCGTTCTTATCGTTTGATTTTGATGTGACATTTCATTGGTTTGTTGTGTTATGTTGTGCTTTCTTAGATGTGGCCAGCATCGTTTCGGTGATGGTTTTATCTTGTGAGCTGCCGGAGATGGGTGGTGTTGTGCTATCTGTCACTGTTAGGTTCTTCTCTGTGTTTGTGGCGTTTATTGCTGCTGTTAGCGCTACGTAGTTTTCTCTTATCACACCGATGACATTCGTGTTACCTGCTGTTCTAACCGTTGTACAGCGCTGTTTGCATGTCACTTCCGGTTTGAAGCGATTTTTGTCAGCTCCCTCTGTGATAGCCTTTTTGACATAACCTCTTTGTTGTACTGTGATTTTTACAATGCTTATATTTATCACTATTATGGAGTGCTATTACTTACTAACATTCCCAGAAGGTCTTTAGTTTGATCTTGTCCTTTTCTACTTTTCACTACTCACTACTGCACGGTATTTCAACTGATGCAAGGAATTATTTTTGTGGGTAAATAGGTCAAGCTACAGAGATCGTCACCATGTTGAAACATTGTCAACTAAACACTTCACTTATTACACTACAATTTCTGCATCCAATCTCTATTACTTCTAAATTAAAGCTAAATATAAATAAACATGCTGTGGTACATATTTGAAAACATTGTACTGGACTGCAGACAAGTGTGAGTACACCTAATTACTTTTCTGTTCTCTGAATAACAGATCATAGAGGATTAGGTTGATAATAGGTAGCAGCAGTTCTTGTAAAAAAGTCTTTTAAGAAGTGGCAGCCACAGTAGCATCTTCATTTCATGCTCTGAGTTATTCTAATTGGGAACAGGTCTCCCTTTCTTAACTATCTCTAACTTATGACTGGATGAACATGATTGAAAAGGTTTATTAAATATCCTTAATATAACACCGCTTTCAGAATCACCCATACTTGAAAAATCCTATGGCAAAAATCACTTAAGTACACTCAACAAAGAATGTTCACACCTTCAACGCTCTAATACAAGGTGTATGCATTTCTCTCTACATGACAGGTTGCTGTTATGACATCATGATAGCGGACTATGCGCAGGGCTGTATTTAGACCCTTAGATGCTCTAAGCTAATTTTGGTCCCCTCTTACACTTGTAATAAAGCAAAAATAATGTACTGATATAAAATGAATTTTCACTTACCAAAATTTGAAATTTAATCTTACAGTAAGAATGCAAATAATATATATCTCCAGTGCTTTTGTTTCTAAAGGAAAAGGTGGAAACCGAAACTTACTGAATCTCACAGGAGCTCCCACACTTCTCCCAGAAATAATTTTTCCGAGTTAATGTCCAACAGTTGGCCAGAAATGCTTATCCCCTAAATTGCAGTAAAATTACCAGTACTTGTGACATTCTGTTCAGATTCAATTTATTCACTGTTTGCAGGTTTACGAGATACTTTAATAATATTGTCATGCTTTCTTTTATTGCTCATCATTACATAATAATTTCTTATTTTACTCATTTCACTTCTTTACTTGTGAACCATGTGCACCCCTTGTTCCTATAATCGTACTAAACAACTATGAATTCACTTGCCTCTGCAACACAAACCGAAGTTTTTTTCAAATTATATGTAAGCAACGAATGCAGTCAGATACACACAAACTAACCTTAATTAACTATGATGGTTAGCTACTTACTACTTGTTAGTTACTTCATTAGCATTAACTGCACTTGATGCAATACTTGATGACAACCACCTGATATTGTATTTATCTGCCAGATGGAGTGCTTTGGCCAAGAATTGGGTACAATGATCTGGGAAAATCTGTTTGAGAAGTCAACTCCCAGCTAAGCTATAGATTAGATTAGATTTATTTGCCACAGACATTGTACAATGTATTAGCAATAACAATAAACACAAATGAGATAAAATATACAAGTACACATTTCACCAGATAATGTCATTGAAGTCCTTGACACTGTACAGGGTATTTGACAACAGGTTAGATTTAATTGACCTTTTAAATGGAACATATGATAACTCCTTAATTTTGTTTGGCAATGAATTAAATAGTCTGAGGGCAACATATTCAAAACTTTTCTGGGTGGTGCTGAATTTACATTTATTTATATATAAGTTTTCATTGTTTCTGGTAGAGTAGCTATGGATAGTAGAGCATTTATTATACAAGTGTGCATTCTTTTTTATATAGAGAAGACAGCTCAAAACAAACACTGATGGTAATGTAAGTACATTAAGTTCTGTAAAGAGTGGTTTGCAGGATGTTGTAGGCGATGCTCTAGAGATAATTCTTATTGCTCTTTTTTGCAAGATGAATATTTTGTTGGCATAAGGATGTCCTCCCCACAATAGGACTCCATAACTGAGATGGCTGTGTATATGGGCATGATACACTAGTAAGAGTGACTTAGCATCTATGTTATGAGTTAGTACTCTCAACATAAATATACCTCTACTTATTTTCTTGGCAACATAGTCAATGTGAGAATTCCACTCCAAATTAGTTTGGATATATAATCCTAAAAATCTTACAGGATTCCTTAGTAGGCTATTGGAGCGTTGAAGATTAATTGTCAATTCAACAGTCTTACTAGCATTAAGACTTAGGTTATTAGCATCACACCATTTAGTAATGTCAGAAGAAGCATTGTCAATACAGATAGAGTCATTTCTGTCACATGATACAAGTGCTATATCATCAGCAAAAAGATAGGTAGTGAGACAGTTCTCCCGTACTGTAGAGGGAAGATCGTTAATATATATTATAAAAAGGACAGGACCCATGACAGAGCCTTGAGGTACACCATACTCTACCAGCTTATAATCTGATACATTATCATTAAAGAGAACAGATTGATACCTATTACTCAAATATGAACGCATAAGTTCTAAGCTAGATTCGCTGAAACCATAATAAACAAGTTTATGAATTAATATGTCATGGAAAACTGTATCAAAAGCCTTGGATAGATAAAAAAAATGGCTTACAACATGATCACCCTTCTCGATGCCTTCAAAACATTTTTTAATAAATGCAAGTACAGCTTCAATAGTACTATGTCCCATTCTAAATCCATATTGTGAGGGTGTAAATATAGAGTTGCTTTCAAAATACATGGTTATTTGTTTGTTTAGTAATATTTCAAAGACCTTTGATAGCACTGGTATTATACTTATAGGCCTATAGTTTCCATAATCGGATTTACTCCCTTTCTTATGAACAGGGATAACTTTGACAACTTTAAAAGTATTGGGAAAGTACCCCTTCTCAATGCAGTTGTTAAATATATGGGTAACAGGTTCACAAATATACACAGATGCTAATTTCAAGATTTTAGAGTTTAAGCCATATATATCAAGACATGAACTATTACTTAAATTTAGTATGACAGAGTAAACATCTTCAACACTTACATGTTTAAATAGGAAACTGATCTGAGGCTTGGATAAGTTGTTCATGAGATTCATTGGATCTAAATCACTTGGTATGTTGTTGACAATGTCATGTACTTTGTCAATAAAATAAGAATTAAAATTTTCAGCGTCTAGGTCAATATTTGGAGTAGAACTCCTATCACTCTTGTTTATCAGATCATTAATAATTGACCAAGTAGACTTAGGTTTATTGATTGAACCATTGATTTTATTAGAATAATAATTTATCTTACTGGCCTTAAGGGCTTTTTTGTACTTTTTTTGTAATTCACTGTATCTATCTTTATATTGTTTCTTGCCATTGTGTATGTACATTTTGTAATACATAGTACATTCTTCTTTTAATTTATGGAGGTCATCATTGTACCACTCTATAGAGCATTTCACGTTAAGATTACGGCATTGGTTATATGGGACAGTCATTTCCACCCCTTCTCTCCTCTTTACACCCCTTGTTACCTTCTTGGGAAACCCCGTACAGTCTGAAGCTAAGTGACCTCAACCAGTAGTGTATTTTACAAGTGGCAGTGGTACAATGGCAAGTCATCGGAAACGTGGGAAAATATTAAACAGTGAATGTAGAAAAATGGTATTGTCTGTCTTTGCATACCTGAAAACACGCAATGAAGAGAAAAGTATACGCTGGATTGTTGATGAAACTGCTAAAGGTACATCAATTTCAGAACGTACAGTTTATAAAATCAGGAGTGAGGATTCACATGGTGTGGTGGTAACATCAAACAAAAAAAGAAACGGAAAGTGTGCCACCAAAATTAATAGGGAGGTAAAATTTGACGAATTTACTCTGAGTATTATAAGGAAAAAGGTGCATTTGTTCTATCTACAGAATCAACCTCCAATACTGGATTCAATATGAGCTGCAGTTAATAACAACTCGGAGCTGCCGACTTTCAAAAAATCTACTCTGTATAGATTACTAAAAGAAATTGGATTTTAGTATTCTAAGTGAGGGAACAAATCTACTATGATAGAAAGAGCAGATATTGTGGCCTGGAGATATGACTTCCTGGTCGCAATATGGAGAGATTTATGAGCGAGGGTAGAAATATATTTTACACTGACGAAACTTGGGTGAATGCAGGCTCTACTGTGACCAGCATATGGCATGACACCATGGTGAAAACGCCAAAGCAGGCTTTCATAGCAGGTCTCTCTGTAGGTCTGAAACAGCCAACTTCACGCAGGCCACAGGTTGCAATAATCCACACAGGTAATGAAAATGTCTTTCTACCGAACGCACAGCTTGTGTTTGTCTGCAAGAAGAATACAGCTGATGCTCATGATGAAGTGGATGGGGAGACATATGAGCATTATTTTAATGAACAAGTGCTTCCAAATTTGCCGCCAAATTCAGTAATTGTGCTGGATAATGCCTCTTATCACAGTCGCAAGTTAGAACCAATCCCTACAGTGGCTTGGGGAAAGGACGCAATAATGGAGTGGATCACTTTGCCTATATGATCAAGAAACATTTAATGGATATTGTTGCCCGAATTCGTCCAATATATGACAAATATAAGATCGACGAAATGGCCCGAGAGAAAGTTCATATAGTTCTGCATCTACCCCTTACCACTGCGGATTGAATCCCATTGAACTTGTATGGGCCCAAGTTAAACAATATGTGAAATGCATAACACAACATTCAAGATAAGGATGTTGTGGAATTAATTTATAAGGGGTTCAGAGAGGTTTCACTGCAGAAATTGAAGAACTGCGTGGAAAGTGTGAAACGAGTCGAGGTGGATACTTGGAGAGCAGACGACATTCAAGATAATATAGAACCAATAGTGAAAAATCCAGGTGAAGCTGAGAGTGATAGCAGTGGTGATAACAGTAACAGCAGTGACTCCGATTGTATGGATGGCATCGAACCCCTTCAGTAATTAAGTAAGTCCCCTGTTTTGAACTTCTTAAGGGTACTGTTTTACCTTGTTTGGTGCCCTATTTAAAACATTTTTTTTTTCAATTTGTTATAGGTCTATTATCTTTCTACTTTTGTTATGCTGCTTTGAACACTCTTAACGATTAAGTTGTTTATCTCGTCTTGTTTTGGACCTAGTTAAATTAATTATTTAGTTAATTTACTTATTCAATGTATTGTATCTTCCAAAGATAAGCATCTATTAGACATTGCAAAGTAAACTAATATATTCATTACAATTCATATAATATATTACATAAATTACTGACATAGAATAAAAATAATTCATTCTATATTATTTACAATAAATTCGTGAACTAGATAAAACACTATGTTAACTAAAAATTCACAAAGTCTATGACATAAAAACTTAAATAATATACATGTTGGTTCTGAAACTCCGAAAGCGTAGGAAGTCATGCTCGGGGGCAGTTCAGCTGTTACATTTATACATGCCCATAATTTTAGGAGAAGTGTTAAACTAAAATTATCTTAAAACTAATAAGTAGACAAAATATGAATAGAAAGTAATAGAGGAAAATTGGAAAAGCTGAGAGCAATGACATCATTCAAGTGATATACGTAGGGCCCTGATTTATTGGTGAAATAAAATGCCTGATTTCAGTGTTAACTTCCTTCTATTTCGGTGGGTATTTCGTGAAATAAATTACTTTATACTACATTGGGAACATTGCGCAATGATAAACTTTGCTTCTTTATTTACATGCAGTAACACCACCCCCCCCCCCCACTCATTTCTATATTCTTCTGCCCTTGAATGAACTGAAGTAACTTTCGAATTAGGCATGATTAGAGTTAATGTTCAAATATAATGATGAGAAATATTATCGTAATTTCTACTAAACACCATCAGAAAGCCATTTGCAAACAGAAGTGCCAACCATACCACTGTGGATAATAGACGAAATCTGTTGAATACAAGTAACAAACATTCTACACTCCTCTGCTGTAATCGATCATAGGCATCGCTAACTTGGCAAAGAGATAGCAGGAAAGGAGAGTACTCAACAGTACAAACCAGGTCACAGACAATCTTTGCGTAAATTCTGCAATCTTTGTAATCGATCACAAATATTGATATATCGGTAAATCTTTGACAGCCACAGAAACAGCAGAAAAAAGCATGCTGCTAAGAAATAAAAAATACAGTACACCAAAACACAATATTGTGTTTTTAAGGCACATTCTCGTGCTCATTTCTCACTTTACGGACAGAAGGGGCATATTTTGCGCTTATAGACACATTTCGTAGAATCTAGTGAATTTTGCAATATTTTGTGGATTCAATTTGATTCATATTGGTATTTTATGCATATAAAAGCTAAATATAGCTAAGGGAGGATGTTTTATAAAATTTCACGCTTACTGTTGTTACCAAAAAATACGGCCCCTAGATATACGTAATAATAATTATAATATTAAAAAATAATTATCAAGGTGGTAGTACGAGAAATACAATATTTGAAGAGATGAAAATTAAGATTTTTGATTTTTAAATAATTTTACATTTAAAGGCTTCATAACTACATTTACCCGGATGTAATTTGATTTTAGAATTATACAGATGAGGATCGAAACTAGAGCTATGTGATAGACCAGAAGAAGTGAAACATTTGGGTTCTATTAAAGTATTTGCTTTATTTCGTCCTTATTTGTAATTTCAGTAGTTGTTATAGAGACATTAAAACTTAAAAGTAAATTTAATAGATCATTCTTAAAATGTGAGTCATCTTGTCAAAAGTAAAATCAGCACCAAGAACTATATTACAGTTAAAAGTAGATATAAAAGACAGAATTTTATATAATTTAGAGAGAAAATTTGCATAAGTATTGAGATCATTATTATATGGCCTATAGAATGATAGTATAATTACATTTAACAGCACATGCCTTACAAGTCATTTCCTCAGACATAATACCAACCTCTTTAATTACACTGAAGGAGTAATTATCTTTTAAGAAAATAGCTGAACCACCATGGATTCTGGTAGGCCTACAATAGTTCGCTGCTAGCTGGTAGTTTGCTATATGAGCATGTGCTATTTCGCTATTTCATAACCAATGTTCTGACAATGTGATTGCATCTGAATTGGTTTGATCCGCTAGTAATTCAAGATAATCCATTTTACAGAGTAGGCCTAGAATATTCCAGGACAGCACACTGAAGGTACTGTCAGGACTTTTGCTGGAAGAAGCAATAGGCCATGTTAGTAATGCTGGGGTTATACTCCTAAAAATGCTGGCTTATCATAAAGGGGGATAATCAACTTCACTTTAGAAAACCTAAGGTCAAGAACGTTGTTTACTATTTGATGAATTTTATCTGCAATATACATTTTCCCTATTTTATTAATATGTAGACCATGGTTAGTGTGAAATCTTTTCCCTATAGGCCTATTACTAATATTCTCAAAATGTACATTTGTAAATTTCCTTCATGATCCTAGCATTAGTGTGTTCTATTTCCTTATTTACCGCTGACCACCAAGGTAAATCAAATTGATGGGCACAGAGAAAACCACCACATTTGTATCACATATTTCCTGTAGCCTTCTACTAAGTGAGGACAGGAGACCTTTGGCGTCATTACTAGCCACATCATTAGTCCCTGCCAAGAAAACTGTAAAATCATCAGGACCTAATCTTGCTGAGCTAGAAGCACTGTCCTTAGTAATGTCCTCAAACCTGGCAAGAGGGTTTAACTAAGCCAGTGGTGCTGAAGCGAGTTCTAGGTAGTTTATCCACCAGAATAGAAGATACGTTTCTTCCCTGACTGTCTCGTAACAATGTTATTTGAGTTTGTTTTGCTTAGAGGGGATTTTGGCAACTTTCCTTTGTGATTTCACTTGCCCAGTCAGACAGCCATCACTCAGAGCTGGCCTATTTCTATCTCCAGATTGTTCCTCAAGATTACTCAAAACACTATAACTATTTGTTAAGGCCTTTCTTTATATTTTCCATTGTCTGCCCTCAAAGCTCCCCAGTACAATTACTATGTCCTTATTGAGTAAATGTGAGGTTATGGACTGGTCATCAGTATTTACATGCAGTTCAAGATTAGTTGTTTCAGTCATTAAACTGTCCCTTAGGTATAGATGTATTTCAGTGTTTAAAACTCTGATTACCTCAGCAAGTGACTCATTTTCACTATTTACATCCACATTATTGACACAGGATGCCATTTTGCTTCTGTCTTGCATTTGTTCCTCATACCCCTTACAAATCCAATCTTGATTTTCATCTGGTATTAAGTTTTTGTCTATGTTTGCTCAGCGGAAATGTCTCCATTCATCACAAATATCACACAAAATTCCATTTTGCACATTTTTGTTGCACTTACTACGCTTTATGTCACAAATAACTCTCAATTTCACAGGAGCTAACAGAGACGTGACATCACCGATCGGCGCTATCATTGTAAATTTATGTGCAGTAGAGCCTCGGTAATTCGAGCCCCGGTATTTCGAGGTTCCGTGTAATTCGAGCTGGTCTTAAGAAAATTAAAATTATTTTCCTTAAAACTAGAGTAAAATCTCGTTTTTATACGGTGTCCGCATGTAAGTTTTACGCACTTCCGAATGTGTTAAATTTTGAGCTTCATTTCAATTTTTCCATGTACAAAAATGCAGGTAAGACTGTCCCACTTTTTTGTTCATAATACACAGAAATAACCTTGGCTTCAGACTGCTAATGCATTTCTATTACAGATTGACATAAACCGATAGGTTCGATCTTTCTTTGTCGGGACCTCGTGTCAATCAATTGTACAGTGCATATCATCCTTTCAGAAAAGAATACTGTATTGTTACAGTAATCCCTACTCAGCGACAATGGTAATTAAAAGTGTTTTCCTAGTAGTGCCGCTTTCCCGTTCCACTCCATTAAGGGTCAAACAATGACTTAATCCTTAAAGGATACCGATGTAGCAAATTGGAAATGTTTGACAATATATACATACAGGCGTAACACAGGTATGTAGGCCTACTATATTGTTTATTTATTTATTATTTAAACCATTATTGTTCTCATTAAACATTTATTTGCGATTTACCCATTGATTTAGTGATATTTCCGTATAATCCGAGTTTTTTGTAATTCGAGGTAGCCTCAGCCCCAATTAGCTCGAATTATCGGGGTTCTACTGTATTACTTTGCACTTTATGTATTCTCATGTTTGGAAATAATTTCCAATATACATAAGTTCAATGTAGCATAGATCCAAAAGAAAACTCATTGTAATCTATTTATTGTATTGTATTTATTTGCTAAAGTGTCAAAAGCAATAAATGAAAAGTTATATTTCAACAGTCACGAGCATGTGCATAGCCCATTTCGTGTTTGAGCAATGATTGTAGACATGAAATACTTTCCAACTTGTGGAAAGATTGGAAAGTATTGAAAATTATTATTGTACTGGTAGGGGAGAGTGGGGTACATTTGGCACATTTTTCAATTTTAATATTTTTCAGTAATATTTTATTAATTAAGTGGAGGGAAAGGAAATAGACATTAAATCCATGTCTGGGATATTAATACAAGTAAGAATCAGCTTGAAAAATTTTATGTCATAACCGGGATTTGAACACGGATCTTCAGCTTAACGCGCTGATGCTCTACCATTGAGCTACCATGACAACATGCCAGTATGACATCAAATTCCTCAACTGATTCAGAAGACAAGGCAGACCACAGGAGGTTTCTCCGTTGAGAACACACATCCAATGGCGTCCTACATTTGTAGGTACTTTGAAGCCAAGTTATTATTTATTACTATTAATTAAGTGGAGGGAAAGGAAATAGACATTAAATCCATGTCTGGGATATTAATACAAGTAAGAATCAGCTTGAAAAATTTTATGTCATAACCGGGATTTGAACACGGATCTTCAGCTTAACGCGCTGATGCTCTACCATTGAGCTACCATGACAACATGCCAGTATGACATCAAATTCCTCAACTGATTCAGAAGACAAGGCAGACCACAGGAGGTTTCTCCGTTGAGAACACACATCCAATGGCGTCCTACATTTGTAGGTACTTTGAAGCCAAGTTATTATTTATTACTATTAATTAAGTGGAGGGAAAGGAAATAGACATTAAATCCATGTCTGGGATATTAATACAAGTAAGAATCAGCTTGAAAAATTTTATGTCATAACCGGGATTTGAACACTGATCTTCAGCTTAACGCGCTGATGCTCTACCATTGAGCTACCATGACAACATGCCAGTATGACATCAAATTCCTCAACTGATTCAGAAGACAAGGCAGACCACAGGAGGTTTCTCCGTTGAGAACACACATCCAATGGCGTCCTACATTTGTAGGTACTTTGAAGCCAAGTTATTATTTATTACTATTAATTAAGTGGAGGGAAAGGAAATAGACATTAAATCCATGTCTGGGATATTAATACAAGTAAGAATCAGCTTGAAAAATGTTATGTCATAACCGGGATTTGAACACGGATCTTCAGCTTAACGCGCTGATGCTCTACCATTGAGCTACCATGACAACATGCCAGTATGACATCAAATTCCTCAACTGATTCAGAAGACAAGGCAGACCACAGGAGGTTTCTCCGTTGAGAACACACATCCAATGGCGTCCTACATTTGTAGGTACTTTGAAGCCAAGTTATTATTTATTACTAGTAATTAAGTGGAGGGAAAGGAAATAGACATTAAATCCATGTCTGGGATATTAATACAAGTAAGAATCAGCTTGAAAAATTTTATGTCATAACCGGGACTTGAACACGGATCTTCAGCTTAACGCGCTGATGCTCTACCATTGAGCTACCATGACAACATGCCAGTATGACATCAAATTCCTCAACTGATTCAGAAGACAAGGCAGACCACAGGAGGTTTCTCCGTTGAGAACACACATCCAATGGCGTCCTACATTTGTAGGTACTTTGAAGCCAAGTTATTATTTATTACTATTAATTAAGTGGAGGGAAAGGAAATAGACATTAAATCCATGTCTGGGATATTAATACAAGTAAGAATCAGCTTGAAAAATTTTATGTCATAACCGGGATTTGAACACGGATCTTCAGCTTAACGCGCTGATGCTCTACCATTGAGCTACCATGACAACATGCCAGTATGACATCAAATTCCTCAACTGATTCAGAAGACAAGGCAGACCACAGGAGGTTTCTCCGTTGAGAACACACATCCAATGGCGTCCTACATTTGTAGGTACTTTGAAGCCAAGTTATTATTTATTACTATTAATTAAGTGGAGGGAAAGGAAATAGACATTAAATCCATGTCTGGGATATTAATACAAGTAAGAATCAGCTTGAAAAATTTTATGTCATAACCGGGATTTGAACACGGATCTTCAGCTTAACGCGCTGATGCTCTACCATTGAGCTACCATGACAACATGCCAGTATGACATCAAATTCCTCAACTGATTCAGAAGACAAGGCAGACCACAGGAGGTTTCTCCATTGAGAACACACATCCAATGGCGTCCTATGGCTTCAAAGTACCTACAAATGTAGGACGCCATTGGATGTGTGTTCTCAACGGAGAAACCTCCTGTGGTCTGCCTTGTCTTCTGAATCAGTTGAGGAATTTGATGTCATACTGGCATGTTGTCATGGTAGCTCAATGGTAGAGCATCAGCGCGTTAAGCTGAAGATCCGTGTTCAAATCCCGGTTATGACATAACATTTTTCAAGCTGATTCTTACTTGTATTAATATCCCAGACATGGATTTAATGTCTATTTCCTTTCCCTCCACTTAATTAATAGTAATAAATAATAACTTGGCTTCAAAGTACCTACAAATGTAGGACGCCATTGGATGTGTGTTCTCAACGGAGAAACCTCCTGTGGTCTGCCTTGTCTTCTGAATCAGTTGAGGAATTTGATGTCATACTGGCATGTTGTCATGGTAGCTCAATGGTAGAGCATCAGCGCGTTAAGCTGAAGATCCGTGTTCAAATCCCGGTTATGACATAAAATTTTTCAAGCTGATTCTTACTTGTATTAATATCCCAGACATGGATTTAATGTCTATTTCCTTTCCCTCCACTTAATTAATAGTAATAAATAATAACTTGGCTTCAAAGTACCTACAAATGTAGGACGCCATTGGATGTGTGTTCTCAACGGAGAAACCTCCTGTGGTCTGCCTTGTCTTCTGAATCAGTTGAGGAATTTGATGTCATACTGGCATGTTGTCATGGTAGCTCAATGGTAGAGCATCAGCGCGTTAAGCTGAAGATCCGTGTTCAAATCCCGGTTATGACATAAAATTTTTCAAGCTGATTCTTACTTGTATTAATATCCCAGACATGGATTTAATGTCTATTTCCTTTCCCTCCACTTAATTAATAGTAATAAATAATAACTTGGCTTCAAAGTACCTACAAATGTAGGACGCCATTGGATGTGTGTTCTCAACGGAGAAACCTCCTGTGGTCTGCCTTGTCTTCTGAATCAGTTGAGGAATTTGATGTCATACTGGCATGTTGTCATGGTAGCTCAATGGTAGAGCATCAGCGCGTTAAGCTGAAGATCCGTGTTCAAATCCCGGTTATGACATAAAATTTTTCAAGCTGATTCTTACTTGTATTAATATCCCAGACATGGATTTAATGTCTATTTCCTTTCCCTCCACTTAATTAATAGTAATAAATAATAACTTGGCTTCAAAGTACCTACAAATGTAGGACGCCATTGGATGTGTGTTCTCAACGGAGAAACCTCCTGTGGTCTGCCTTGTCTTCTGAATCAGTTGAGGAATTTGATGTCATACTGGCATGTTGTCATGGTAGCTCAATGGTAGAGCATCAGCGCGTTAAGCTGAAGATCCGTGTTCAAATCCCGGTTATGACATAAAATTTTTCAAGCTGATTCTTACTTGTATTAATATCCCAGACATGGATTTAATGTCTATTTCCTTTCCCTCCACTTAATTAATAGTAATAAATAATAACTTGGCTTCAAAGTACCTACAAATGTAGGACGCCATTGGATGTGTGTTCTCAACGGAGAAACCTCCTGTGGTCTGCCTTGTCTTCTGAATCAGTTGAGGAATTTGATGTCATACTGGCATGTTGTCATGGTAGCTCAATGGTAGAGCATCAGCGCGTTAAGCTGAAGATCCGTGTTCAAATCCCGGTTATGACATAAAATTTATCAAGCTGATTCTTACTTGTATTAATATTTTATTAGTTTGCAAATAATTTTTCACATTACTTATTAAAGATGACCTTTATTAATATAACAGTGACTTTAGTTTATCTGTATAATAATTTCAACTACAAGAAATTTCAGAAACAAAATGTTAATTCAAAGTGCTGAAACCACCCCATCGGTGGGATAGTTTTGTCATGCTTGTGGGGTACATATGGCATACCATAATATGACATTGCTTTTGCAAAGAAATGAATGTCACAGGACAGTAAGTGGCTCAAATTTAAATTTGAAAATGTCAGATGTTCCAGCTGTGCCCTTAGTGTACTGTTTCAGTAGTTTGCTGACCACATCGCCTATTTCAATTACACATTTATCTTCAACTTGTGGCCAATAGAAGTTGTTGGATGACCCTTTTTGGTGCAGAAACCGTACCTTAAGCTTTGAAAATCCTATTTTCTCAGTAACACACCCAATATTGTTCTTCCTTAGTTGAGAAAACTTGCCTTGCATCATATTTACTACTAGTAGCTAGTTCTTGACTACTTTCATCGCTGTCATGCCCTGCATCATTTCATTAATTCACTGTAGAATTTCCTAAGAAACTCCTATTTTGGAATTTTTTCAAGTGTTTTTTAAATTCTGCTTTGCAGAATTTGCTGCTTAATTCTGTATGATTCCGCAGCATTTTTAATGCTTTTGACATTGCCGAAGACATCGATTAAGGCCCTTTTTATGCTTTCTTCACTAATTTGTGCTCTGTCAGGTCTGGTTAATATTATCATTATGGGGTAGGCCTAGTTTCATAATGCTGAAAGTACCCCATCATGGGGCAGTTTCATCATGCAGAAAGTACCCCACTCAGTAAAGAGAAAACAAAAATGTCATCGCTAACCTAATACCACTATTGATTTCAACAATTAATATGTTTACATGAGAAGTCTAAATGCCCAAATAAAATCATTTATCATTATATCATACTATTAATCTCAGAATTATTTGAGTATAAAACTTACCCTGCTGACTAACCTCAATGACTCGAAAAATATCAAGCCATGTAACACACAAGAAACCAAACCAAATGTAAACAAAAGTAGAATGCAGGTGTTATTTGTAAAATTGGCAACTATGCATACGATTGTACCAACAAAAAAAAAATAGAAATATACTTAATATAGCCCAGTGTTGAATCTACCCCATAGCTGTTGCTGAATTCATGTGACTTCCCTTGACAGTCAACACCCACAAACTAAGAGAGAATACCATGAATTCTGTTCCAAAGAAGAGTTGACTAGGTTCAGTAACATACTCATGTCAGCATACTTGTGTGTCATTGCTTTTTAGTTCTTCTCACAGTCTATGCGAGGTGCTGAGGTATTCTCACCACATAGTCAACTGCTGGATTAACCACGTAAGCAACATATACACGTGCTTAGGGCATGAAGGAAAGGAAGAAAGCCCACAGAAATTTTTCATACCTGAATTATTGAAATTAATTAAAAGTATAACAATTTTTGTAATTAAAAGACAAGTAAGTGGTGTTTATAAAACATATTCTCTTGTCATGTTTACTTGATTACTTACTTACTCACTCAATGGCAATAGACAATTCGTAAGTGATTTATTTTTGCAAAATTTCTTCCATAATACATGTAGAAAATCGTAGGTTGATTGTAAATTTCATCAGGTGACAACAGGAGCCTTAAGTTTCAATATTTCTAACATATGTAATATATTATATACTTTTAAGAAATGAGCCTAACCTTAGAGGTATTTTTTGTTAGAAAGGTCTATTTATTTGTTATGTCAGCTTGATCAGTATAAAATGCCTGAAAGTTAATTGTATTCGTTATCCCATAAAAATACATTACATTATGTGAACAGTTAATTAGGTAAGAAATCTTTATTGAGATTATAGCTCTTTTCTCATTTCTAAACAGTGATGATGAAAACAACCCAGAACTACCCTGGGAGCTAGCAGCAGTTCAGTTCCATCATCATAGTAATTAAACGGTGGTGAAGGTTTATATCACTGATGAAGTGAAATGGATGATTAGCATGATTTGTCATTAGTTAACTTCTCTAGAATATAATATTCTTAAAACTGTGAATACATAAACTGAATATTCATAACTTCAATATCACTGGTGTCTAATTGCTTTTGAAATTATAATTGGGTTATTAATTTTGTCTATTAAATAGCATAGAGGTTATCTTTTACCTTGAATTTTATTGGGGGTTAAATTCTGGCATAGGGGTTAGCGTCACAAAATTCCTTGTTCATCAAAATATCCCTGTTTGTTCTGAATTGTGACAGTAGCCTACTACTACCAACACTGGACCAAAGAATGGTGGGAATATGCATACTGAAGATTTCTCAACAAATCTCCTCAGAGAATTATCTGTATGATGCACACCAATGAGCTCCGACTTTGATATTTGACTGCAAAACTACTGGTCAAAATATGTTTAGAGGACCAGTCAGGTTAGCAGTTTTAACTTGTGAAGAATTGTTACGGCAGATTTTTCAACTTGTTCAAGTAAAATATATTCTCAACTTCACCAAAAATTCATTAAGCATGAATTAAGAATATTTGCTGACTATCTGCTAAGCATTTCCTACAGGAGAATGCTCTGACAAGAATCCTGGTCAATTTCTTCAAGTCAGGTGGCTAACTACAGGATATAGGGTCTTGTGCTCTTATGTAATAAATTAACCAACTGAAGAGCCTAAAGCCATTATCCACTTCATCATGGAAATCTACCCACCACTCTGGATTGCTGGGATCTGTAATACATCATATGCAGAAGGAACTTGTCATTTGTGGCAATTCATCAATTCAACGCATGGAAACGAAATACCAAAAAAATTGACCCAGCAATCGGTATAAATGTGCAGTATGGCCATCCTGAGAACCTAATTTTGCCAATGTTGACTGACCAAAATGATAAGTTCTAGGCTGAAGGTGAGTCCTAAAAGCAAGACAATCTGGTGATTGTCCCCAACTGGTAATCTGGTACCGATATGTTAATTCCTCATTCCCAATCTACGTAGAAGCAACAAACCATGTTAATATGATTAATTGGTCAACATGCATGCCGACAGAGTCACTGCTGACAAAACACTTGAGCTTGGAGACTCTGAAAGAAAATGTGAAGGTGGCTTCAATGGCTAATGAAACTATTGCATCTTTACCTTGCCATACTCACGCTGTAGAAAAGAACTGTGACAGAGGCACCATGAGTGGTATCTGGGAAGAGGCTCAACATGGATTTATTCCAGTAACACTACAATCTCTCCTGTGTGGGACCGGGAAAGAATAGTCCCACCGTAGCTCATGCGAATCGTAAGAGGCGATGGAAATGGGTACCCAGTGTCTGGGGGTATAACTGGACCACCCGGGCTCCCGAGGGGACATAAATATTGGGAGACTAGTTGTCCAAGGTAAAGGGCCTTCAGTGCTTGGCTAATCACCTGCCTGAAGTATTCAAGATTCAGAGAATGATTGATAACCTCAGAATAGAATTGATGAAACAGCAACAACTGAACAAGGAGAGAGGACCATGAATTGCTACATGGAATATTATAACACTAACTGGAAAAGAAGATGAAAGAATTGAACGTGGGAGGATGTTGTGAAGCAGATTGCTGAAAGAAAGGGAAAACAGTTCCTTAACTTTGTAGTAGTAGTGTCACAGAGAAGGTTATAGAAGATGGATATGAGTTGATCCCCTAACACTGCCTTAAGTATAAAAGGGTAGGTGAAGAACAACATGATCTAGACAGATCATGCCAAAAATTAAATGCCCCCAAAAAAGATCAAGGCAAAAGTGAAACATCATGAACCTACACCACCGCATACAACATTTGCCAAAGGCATGGGAAGTAAGGAGGAGGGAGAATATTAAATTCATTTGGATTAGAAATTGTAAGATCATGATGAGGAAGACTGAAAAATCACATGTTATGGTTATAAACACTGATGATATTTTATTGAAATTTGAGGCTTATAAATCAGGTAACCCATAATTAGTGGAATTAGACAGATATCTGTATTATCAGCACCTGCTAAAATATTTGGAAGCTTATTATATTCCCATATCTTCAGTCACGTGAAAATTAATATATCTACAAATCAACATTGAATCATGCCTAGAAGATAAACACTCACAAATCTTTTGAATCTTATTCACTATGTTTCATCTGGATTAGATAAAAGAAAAAACTTGGTACTGACTTTAAAAAAGTGTTTGTTAAATTAGAACATGACATTTTAATTAAAAAACCAATGGTTTATAATTTTGCTTCACTCCTACTTACACTTACTGTTTTATTTAAGTAACAGCACAGGTTGTATCATATAAATGTCATTAATCTGAAATAATAAATGTAATTTCTGGTGTTCGCCAGGGATCAAATCTTTGTCCATTATTTTTTCTTCTGTTATTCATGACTTCTTTAATCAGGTCTATTTTTCAAATATTACTGCATTTGCTGATGATATAAAATTATTAAAAATAAAATCATGTAAACTGTTGTAGCAAAGTGCCAGAATGCTTCAGTTTAATCAGTGATAATTGTAATTATGATAGACAGAAATAAGTTATTTTTGTTATCGATTTCAAAGTTAAGCTCCGGATCGATTCATTAAGCAGGGCTTACCGAAGGATATAGGTTTAATTTGATAAGCATATGTGAAAGAATACATTGCTAACTGTGCAACTTCCAAAGCCATATATGAATACTGTAAAACAATATGTTGTGATGATAACCGATTTTCATGTGATAAATTCTAATATATTAGCATAAAATCAGCACTAAATTGGGCATTACTCCAGTACCGTCAACCAATTTGATCCAATATCAATAGGCTTCTTCCCATGGACGTTATAAATGCGTATACCAAGTTTCATGATAATCCGATGAAGCGTATTTGAGTTATCATGCCTACAGACTCATGGACAGACATTTTCCTGTCCACACAATCTCATCATTCTGGCACTTAATAATTTTGATTGTATGAAACTACAGAATGATTTAAGTAAATGGAGTGGATAATAGATTACCTTTAAACATAAAAAATGCAGAATGGCTTTCTCTAGATGTAAAAATAGTATGTCTTGGCAATATTGTATTAAAGGTATTCAGTTGAACAAAATTATTATTCTACAGTAATTGAACTTTCTCGAATCACATTAATAATAGGCCTACTATTTGTAAAACTCTTAAAAATCATGGGTTTATTATTAGGAATTGTAAATATTGTAGTATAAATACAATATTTAGACTATATAGAACCATTGTCAGACCAAAATTGCTAAATAATTAGGAATCCCGCTACCATTAAATACAGTAAATCAATCAAGTCATGCAAGATAAATTTCTAAAATATACCTATTGCAAACAGTTACACAGTATTTCAATATCCCTCAATTATCACACAGACAAAATTGTCATGCATTGTTGTTTTTATACAAATATTTAACGAAATAGATGATAATAATAATCTTCAATAAAATACCTTTTTATATTCCATGTTATAAATCTTTTAAATTGCATAATATTTTTTTATCCCAAAAGCAGACTCTAACTCCTGTAATAATTCTCCTCTGTACAATATTTGTCTATACAATAATTTGCACAAATTGGACAATTTAGATACATTTCATGCAACAATAAGCAGTTTAACAGTATTTGTGATCAAAATTTGGTTACTCTAAAAAAATAATAATCTGACAATCTAAAAAAAAGTAGCATTGATTGTATAAATTCTGTAGGCTAAATGGTAATTAAACAAATAATTAATTTTTAATAATTTTTTGAGACTTCAGGCTTTTGATGTCACCTAAACAGTGATTCCATCCCCAGGTTGGTCAGTGTCAGCTGATCGTGAAGACCATTGATTTCCCAATGCCCAATTACTACATGGCGAATCTCTCTCTAAATTTCAAGATGTGAATTTGAAAGCATGTAATCTTTGGGGTATAAGGAGGTTAATATTTCAATACATAATTGAAGAGTGTAACCCAAATAGCTGCTAAGTGCCATTTTTGTAAAAAATTAGTTTTTGCATCAAAACCCATCTATATGTTACTGCCAATTGACCCGAGACACGGCAATGTGTCACAGTATTTAGTTTAGTTCAAACATTGATCACACATTTTTTACTGTAACTCCTAGACAACTTTTTGGCACTTAGCTGGTATTTGGGTTACACTCTTCAATTTTAATTGAATGTTCAGTCACTTGTAAAAATAGGTGTAGTATTGGGTTTACTTGTATTTCCATTATGTTTTAAATCATCTTTCGCTTGGTTACCGAGGGAAGTCATGTGAATTCGGCAGCAACTATATGTTAACAGTTTCAATTATTTTCCAATTTCTTTCTAGGTAATTTCATTGGTTTTTAATTAATATTCAAATCTATAAAAATACGTTTAGGTTTGGAAAGTATTCTTATCTACAAAGTCATTGCTCAATCACGAACCTGGCTATACATAATATTCTTGTGACTTTTAGAAATATCTGTAGAGGAAACCTTTTATTTATTGCTTTTAACACTTTATCAAATAAATGCAATAAAATATATATAAACATTCATGAACCACAGATTATTGTCTCTGTTGAACATTACATGAGAATATTATAGGAGAAAAATTCCTCCGAAACTAGGACTTGAACCCAGGACCTTTGGCTATTCGTGCCAATGCTCTACGAACTGAGCTAACCCGGAGTTAAATTCACAGCACCAGATGGAACCTCTATCCTATGACTGGTTGCTCTAATAGTCTACCTCACAGACAGACAAGTTATGTCACATGCAGTACTGTGAGACACACTAAGTAATGATTTTTGTGACCGTGCTCCCGCTGTTGTTGTACAGTTAACATTCAAGATAGATATATAAGCATTCATGAACCACAGATTATTGTCTCTGTTGGACATTACATGAGAATATTATAGGAGAATAATTCCTCCGACACTGGGACTTGAACCCAGTCCAGAGTAATTACATAAGGACAGCCATTTGAGATGGTGATTAAAGGCACACAGAATACTAATTTATTAGTCCTTTAGAACTTTATGACTATCTCAGTATTGGTGGCAGTCACTAAATAGAATACTTGAAGTGTGTGCCATAGTTAGCAACTCAATATTGAGAAATATATCAAGTCACAGGAAAATTGAACTCAACTAGGAAATAATATATTTGTTGTCTGTGATAATTTGGTATAATGTTGCTCCTGTTCAGTAAGGTGGAGATTCCATAATGAAAGCATAAAAGGGAAATAAAAAAATAGTAAAAAATGGTTATTTACATGGGCTGTAACTTTAATCTTGGCAAAACTGCTGTAAAAGCAAAACCAGACCTAGTTAATTTACAATTTACAATACAATACAATACAATTTACAATTTACAATACAATTTATTGTTCCAAAGTACATGAAAAATATATACAAAAGTTGATACACCCCTCGAAGAAGCAGAGCTTGTGTTCGGGGGTGGTTCAGTTATATATTAGAAATACTTATACTAAACAATTACTTTTAAAAAAAAATGCATAATTTGGAGAAGTATGACAAAATGTTATGTATGAAAGGTTAAAACATGTTCTATTTACAAAGGTACGAAGTAATACAATAATAATACATAACAATTTATTTGTTCAAATTTTATTAAAAAACAAAGAAATTAAGTTCTATCCAAATTTTAAAGTTTAATATGAAAAATGTTATAACAGTAATAGTCGATAACAGAAGTAATAATTATATAAATTTTCTAATTTTAGACCTAAATTGTTTGTTGTTTAAGCTGTTTAGATCAGGATGGTTGGTAATAAATGAATTGAATAGTCTTGGGCCAAAACTTGAACAGTGCTTAGCTCCAGCAGTTGTAACATTTTTTGGTTCAAGTAATAAATTAAATTGATTCCTTCGTGTGTTATATACGTGAGATTCTGACTTGTAATTGTCATGATGTTTATGAAAATAATCCAGTATGACGTACTTGTAAATTTGGTCTATGGTGAAAACGTTAAATTCAGAAAATAATAATTTGGAAGAATAGTCAGGAGGCTTAGATAAACAAATCTTTATGATGCATTTTTGAAGACAAAGCAAAGGGCTGAGGATCGTTTTTGCAACTCCTCCCCACCCAATTATGCCATATTGAAGAATAGAATGAATTAGGGCTAAATAAATCGTACGTAAAACATGAGCTGGTAAACATGAACGGAGAATAACGAATTTATAAATGACTTTACGTAGCCTATTGCATAAATATTCAATGCACTTGTCCCATCTTAAATGTCAATCAATTATGATGCCTAGATATTTCACTTGATTTGATTCACTTAAGGAGGGACAAGTGCAGCTATTAATACAGCAACCTGAATTGTGTATTTTTAAGCTTAAATATTTACTTACTTTTAATTGTTGCATACCGGTAGCTGTTAAAGCGAAAGGAACTAGCGTAGTTTTCTTAACATTTAAGGAAAGTAAATTAAAATCCAGCCATGATTTAACAAGATTTATACCTTTGTTGGCATTTTCGTAAGTTTCAATCCATGAAGAACTACTAAATATTACAACGGTCTCATCAGCATATGAGTAAATAGAGCCATTAAATATATTCAAATTAATCTTTAGTAGTTCATTTATGTATATTAAAAACAATATGGGACCCAATACTGTACCCTGCGGAACACCGATATTTATTTTCCGGAAATCACTGAGATCATTATCTATTCTTGTAGCCTGAGTTCTATTACTTAAGTACGACCGAAATAAATTTAAAACATTTCCTCTAATGCCTAGAGCATGTAATTTTGTCAGAAGAATATTATGGTCTACAGTGTCAAATGCTTTTTGTAAATCTAAAAATATACCTAAACATTTGTTTCCAGTATCTAATTCATTTATGATTTTCGTTGTGACCGTAAAAATGGCATCATCTGTTGAAAGGTTAGGACGAAAACCGAATTGATTGTTAGATAAAAGTTTATTATTATTTAAATAACTCATCAGCCTATTCTTTATACATTTTTCTAAAATCTTTGAGATACTTAGTAGAAGGGAAATTGGCCTATAATTATTTAATTGGTTCTTATCCCCTGTCTTATGAATTGGTACGATTATAGCATTTTTTAAATCTGTTGGAAATATACCTTGCGAAAAACATAAATTAAAAATATGAGTCAGCGGTTTAGCTATGAAGTCAACAATTTTCTGTTGAAGTCAACAATTGTTGTAACTTTTGTCACATGTTAATATATGTCTGACCTACCTCACATTAAATGGACTCATCCGTACGTCTCAAAGTGTGTGAGCTTTGGAGAGAGGAATTTAGTCTCCTGTGAGTTGCTGCTCTAAGCTGTTGTGTTGTGTTTGTTTCGCCATGTTTACAAAGCAGGAACAGCGAACTTTGCTGAAAATTCAATATGCCCATGGTCGTACAGCACGACAATGTCATGAAGGTCTTGTGGAAGCATGTTGGGAGATGGCATTGCCATACAGAACTGTGGCGAGATGGGGCATGACCGCTTGGAACACATGACTAGGCCAGGTGGTCCCAGTATTAGTGAAGAGGACGTGGAAACTGTTTCGGCACTTCTAGACATGGATTGATGACAGACGGTAGGCCTACGTGAGTTAGCTCTGGAGATGGGACTGTCACATATGACTTTTTCGAATTCTAAAGAAACGCCTGTGAATACGAAAAATTGCATCTCGGTGGGTTCCCTGAAATTTGACAGAGGCTCAGCTATGGCTACAATATGACTCTGCTCAAACTGACCTGCAGCATTATGGTTATGATGGTGACGTCTTATTACGGCGCATTATTGCACATGATGAAACCTGGGCCAAATCATATGAACCTCTACTTAAGCACTAATCCAATGAGTGGTGTCATCAGGGGTCACCACGTAAAACAGTGGTGCATCATACCCCTACAAATGTCAAAGTGATGGTTATTCTTGCATACAATTGTGATGGCATCATTCTAACGCATGCTGTCCCGCAAAGACAATGTTAATGCGCAGTATTTCCGTCATTTTTTTTTTTTTTGAGAATAACCTGAGACCAGTGCTGTGAAGAAAGCGCCCACATTTTTTTTGCAGAACCCTCCAATCATTTTGCAAGATAGTGCTCGGGCGCACACAGCACACCCTGTAGCTGATCTGTACCATCGCTGGGGGTGGGAAGTACTTTTCCATTCACCACATTTACCAGACTTAAGCCCCTGTGATTACGATTTAATCCCTAAACGGAAGGAACCACTTTGTGACATTTGATTCCAGACTGTTCCCGAGATTCTGCAGGCAGTAGGGCGGTCCATCAGAAACATCAACAGAACAGGGGCTGCTACAGGGATACTATGACTTCCACATCGCTGGCAACGAGTTGTAGACAATGCTGGGTACTACATTGAAGGACTGTAGAAGTTTCATAGGTGTGTCACTTACATACTAGTAAGAAATAAATAGTTGCCACAATAACAAAACAAGACTATAAGGATGAGTGTAGCAAACATATGAGCAAAATATAATTTTACCATGTATATCAGAGTTTCCTAACCTTTTTTCAACTTGAGGCACACTTGAATTCACGTGGCACACTCATTGATCTCACATATTATTCTCAATTAAAAGTAACATCTTTTTTATTATTTATAAATTTATGATTTAAAGTATTTGTAATTTAATGAGACTATTCCACTCATACGCTGGGTAATTGATATTGACCAATAACGTTTAGCAATTTCTCGGATATAGATCAATCATGATCGTTTATTTTATAATATCCTTCATCGGATTGAAAGGATGGAATTTATCTGATTAAACATCAACACATTACTGGACACTTAAGGCATCAACGTTCTTGAAGGTAAAAACATCCATATCGGTCCCAAATTTCCACTGAGTCAAATCCCATAAAAAATGTGTTTAAAATTATTCCAAAATCAGTGGATAAACATTAAAAAATTAAAACAAAACATTTCAACTCTGCCCTTGAGTCACCTGAGGAAAACTCAAGGGCAGAGTTGAAACGTGTTTTGATTTTTTAACCTTTATCCACTGATTTTGAAATAATTTTAAACACATCTTTTTATTGTTCTTGAAGGTAATTGCAACAAAAACAAAGAAATAATAATGGACTACTTCTAAGAATGAACTTCTCTTATAGTGTGTGTTTTATTAAGGATTTGCATCATTAATTAAGGATTGATATTAATGATTGATAACATTTTCATTTTCTTGTGGAACACCAGCGGCTCATTCAGAGGACACCAATGTGCTGCAGCACACCTGTTGAAAAACGCTGATGTATATCATACACTATATTTGTCCAATAATATTTGTGAAATATTAGATTTGTCTATTGAATTATGTACTATGTAGCCAAATTGGAGTCTTGAACTGCCCTGCTACTCACAGCCGCATATACATATACATATGTACTTGCACAGACAGGTTATTGGTTACTGATGCATGACTGTCAAGATGAATGGAGCTGACAATGCTTTTCAACCACCAAGTATGGCGATTTTTGCTACCACCATGAGAATTTAACATTTAAGAAGTAAATTTTTATCAAGTTAATATTTCTTAAATATTTAATATTATGTGATTTATATACAGTGGTACCTCGAGATACGAGTGCCCTAACATAAGAGTTATTTGAGATACGAGCTGTCGAGCGATCGAAGTTTTGTTTTGAAATACGAGCAACATTTGAGATATGAGGAACGGCCAGCTTCGACGCTGTACACGGCCCAACAGTTTACTGCGTCTCGCGCATTAACCCACGTATTCCCCCAGTATGCTTGTTTACCTCGCTGTCGAAGCATCTTTGCTAAGTTTTTCTAGGGCTTTGCGTTTTTTGTGCATTTACATGCAGGAGGTTATCTCTACAAGTGAGATAAAAGAGATCTTGGGAATGTGGGAGAGAGTTTCACAGTTCGTGGAAAAGAAACACCTCTCTTTTATTATGTTTTTATACAATATTTGTCATTTATAAATACATTTTTCGTATTCAAAAACACGTAACAAAAACAATTGGGGGTAGCATTTTCGGGGCTGGAACGGATTAATGGCATTTCAATTAATTTCAATGGGGAAAATTGCTGTGAGATACGAGCAAGGTTACGGAACGAATTAAACTCGTATCTCGAGGTATCACTGTACATTTATTCTTCTCTGAAAGAGTATTTTCCATGCGACTGAAAGTGAAGTTGGTTAATGTTACACTTTTTACCTTATGTATCTTGTGTTAGTTCCACTTTTTATTAAAGCTATCTTGAAGCAAACATTTACTTCCATTACTTAATTTTTAAATGCACGGGACTCAATTCCTCCCATAAACCATGCCACTTTGTAAAGAGAACAGTTAACAATTAAGCCCACAGTTTATTTTTTGCTACAGTATTCTGTAATTTTCCTTGAAACTTAAATTTTTCTTCCAATTTACTTTCCTTAATTCTAATGCAAATTCAAAACAATCTACTGAAAGAGTTGTGTTCAATGTTAAGTTTTGCTAATATATACACAACATAACTTTTTTTACATGTGATAAACCAAAACTAAGTTTTTTGTCCATGTTTTTACTGTTGTCATAAATCCCCAACTTAAGTAGAACGTACAGTACAGTGTGTAATCAAACTTAAAACATAATCTTTAAGACAGGCTTCTAGCAAAAAGTATTAGTACTGCACCTATAAATTCAAACTGTAGGGCGTGTAAAATTCAACATTACCACTGCTCTTATTCCATCTTAAGAGGAATTTCTAATTTCAAGTTATTTTCGTCGAAAAGTCAGTCACATTTTTGTAATAGCCACTCATTGTTTTGTACATACTCATGTTCTAAGACTTGTGTGGTAAACACTAAATCTTTTTGTAAGGCTTGTAAAACTGAATATGTTCCCTGCAATACGGTCTCTTATTCTATATGAGATTTACTAGAAGTGTGAAAGTTATATTGCTCAGTTTTTAAGGTACCGTATAGAAAATTATGTGTTATGTAATATATTTAATATAATAATAATAATAACAACAATGATAGTAATAAAAGTAGTTACATCTTGCAGTACATGCTGATGACATGATAGAAATACAGTAAAATGTTCTGTACGATTTTACATATTGAAACTGACAAAAATGATCATAAGAGTCCCTAAGTTCAAATTATACATAATTATTTTGTTTTTCAAGCACAGAATGTACTTGGTTAAAAGTACAGCATATTGTTACGCCTTTCTTGTCAATCCTTTCGATTTTTATTTGTGGGGACATTCGTAGGATACAGTTTACTGTGGTGAGTTTGTTACATTGATGATTCGTATTTTTTATATGGATGAGAATATTCGGCAAAACTTAGAAATCCTAGCTATAGTATGCAAAAATTGGTTAAGGAGATATGTTGCCTGCATACCTGTTAAATGTGGTCATTTTCAACATTAACTATAAACATTCTTGTAAAGCAATGCAGCACATAGCCCTGGAAGGTGCCATCATTATCATGCTTCTGCAAGTTTGCGGGTTCGATCAGAGGACTTTGTCTGTAGATACACAAGCATTTAAAAGAACTCCTGTGGTCATGTGCCATGTGTCAGTGCATCAAAGTTGTGAAGATTCTTTGTTGAGTGTATTTTAGTGAATTTTGCCATGAATGTTCAAAATACGTACAATTCTAAAAGTGATGTTAAGTATATGTAATAAACCTTTCCATTCACGTTCATCCAGTGATAAGTTAGAGTTAATTAAGAAAAACTTACCTACTCCTGATTTTAAAAAGTTTAAAGACCAAGAACAAAGTGAATAACTTTGAGCATCACTTAACTTTGAACTTTATAGAAAGATAGTTTGGTTGTGAGGGTCTAAAACTTTGTGTAAGATCTTCTGCTGGCCGTGTTCGTTGTTTGGGAAGGATAAATCTCCTTTGAACAAGAGCACAATTAGACTGTGAAAATAAGCAGGAAGTTTTAAAGAGACTGACAGCAGCCACATGCTTTTTAGAGCAACAACAGTTAGTATTTCAAGGGCATAATGATATTTCAGATTCCAACAATCCAGGGAATGATGTAGAGATAATTCATTTGTTGGTAGAGTTCGATGACACACAGTGTGAGCACTCTTGGCTACTGCCACTGTATTTGCTGGATTATCTCTGCTGATACGAAATGATTTAAGAATAAGAATAAATTTTTTGCTGTAAGTAGACTCCGTAGGAGTTTCTGACATTGTCAGTTTACATGTAGTGATACATAATTAGTTGCAATTTAAAAAAGACTATAAAGGTAAGATGAGATTACATTCGTACAAAGTATGTAATAAAGGAGAAGAGTGCGCAGAACGTGCAAGATATGGCATGTGATTAGCCGTCCTTGCTATAAGCAGCAATTGATTTACACCGTTTTTTACAATTCAGTATATGGTACTTCTCACATTTTTCTGAACACAAATCACAGATGCAGTTATCACTAGGTTTGTGGAAACCTTCTTGGAGCACATCTTATCGTGGAAGCCATGGACTGCCAATCTTGTAGTCACATGATGCATTTCATAGTTTGCCTGTGTCCATCTTTTGTCTTGCATCGTGCAGGTTGCATAGAAGTTAATTGGCATGCCCTCTTTCTTCTCTCATAACTCATATAGAAGTACATTGTAGGCTTGACTAGAAGGCAGTAGCATATCCTCTATTAAGAAGATCTCTCTGAGTTCGTATACCAGCTGTAATGTCATGATCCATGATACACATAGAACTTTCTTGTGGTATCTGACTTTTATTTTTTCTATCTCTTCTAATAATAATCTTTATCCTAAACAGGTCTATACAAAACATATTAAAAAAACTAAGCTCTATGGTGCTACATCCCTGAAGGGACTAGGCTTACCACCTGACTGCTGCGTCATCTACCATAGGGCAGATGGCAGGATTGGGGGAATGTGGTCAGCATGCCGACACCCACGGCCGTTAATGGTAGTTCCGTGACTGGAGCTGCTACTTCTCTATCAAGTAGCTCCTCTATTTGAACCATGAGACTGAGTACACCCCATCCCGGACCTCCCTACCTCAGAAAAATCCGAGGAGATACCAGGAATGAACCCAGGCCTATGGATCTGTAGTCTGCGATGCTAACCACAAGGCCATGCAGGTGGTCTTACACAAATATATACAAAACAATGTTCAGATATACCACTAACATTACAAATCTTCTGAAGAATACAATCATTTATTTATTGAAAAGCTCTTAAACCATTTACTGCTTTTGTATGCTTTGGCAAAATAGTATAGGTCCCATTATGTACATATCTTTCTTGGTTGAGGATTACTTTATACAATATCTATGGCAGTCTTTATTCTATCTAGTATTGCAGTTATGTATATTACTGTTTATCCTTAGATGTTTTCCTTTTATATGTTAATATATTGTTTTTTACTTTCTCGCATATACGTAGTATAGAGAAAGTATTGTGATCGTGACAAAAAATCAAAATCGAGATAACACCGGGAAAGCATGTTTCACGATGCCTAGAAACCGAAAAAAATGTTTTTGGAATGACGTCTGTCTGTCTGTCTGTCTGTCCGTCTGTAGACAAGCACAGCGGGTAAACGGTTCATTGTATTTAGTTTATTTTTCGAATTAAGGACTTTTTTGGAATAATATCAAACCGCCCAGAATTGAGTTTTATAACTGAAATATTAAGGGGAATTTTCATGAAAGATTTTTTTAAAATTTTGATTTTTTAAAAATTGGCTCTTACGATTTTAATAAAAATGTAAAATTGGAAACTCTTATCTATGACTACTACAATAGCTATATTCGCTTTTCTGGGAAAATGACTTCGGGGGTACTTAACTTGTACTTAACTAATATCTAATTTCCATTATTGTAGATTATCTCCATTGCAGTAGGCGATACACGAAAACCTACCACAGTAAAGTTGTAGAGAAAATTAAATTAAACATTTTTTGTTAAACCCTTTTTTTTTTTTTTTAATAGGTATCAAGATAGAAACGAAATAAATACTGGGATGACTTAAATGCGAATTTCAGAACATATGTTAATTAAAATACGAATGATAGGCCTACCTTGTTGCCCTTAGTAACAAGAAAACTAAATGTTGTGAAATGCATTCTATTTAGCTCAGTCACACACCAATGAACACACCAAAACCAATTACAGCGAGGTGGTATAGGCTAATAAGGAAGAGGTCCTGGGTTCAAATGAAACCTCGTGGCCGTCCAACTTTACCAGTAGGCTATTGTAATTAATAACTCATTCGTGTAGCATTTGCTTTATTGTTTGGCGATATCTCAGTACTTTATGTCCTGTATTTTTGCCTTTGAGATTGAGGAAACCATGCAAACCCCAAGTTATTATAATTATTATTATTATTATTTCACGGTAAAAGCAATGAACATAAAAATCGACCCTGATGCTTTCCGTTCTAGATACTTTTATGAAAATGTAATAAATAAAATGTAAATGTCTCCATAATTTACTTTTTTCTGTGCTAGCCTTTAACATGTATATGTATATGTATATGTATATGTATATGTGCACCTTTTTGCACCTGAAGGCATTTCTGCAGGCTTCATTATATCCCAATTTATTCATTAGCCTAACACCTTTTTGTAATATTAATGACTTATCCATGTGAATTTTATAAATTGATGTAAGTGGAGTTAAAAGTGTTTATATTTTCGACTTATTTGAAGAATGTTAATAATTTCATAGAATTTCGTCATTTCTCATGAATTTGAGGTTTTCACAGGTGTAATCTTCAATGCTAGAAATCTTCCAGGATGTAGGCTGGTTCAAGGGCACATATTTTGCCAGACGTTTTGTTCCCAGCTGTAGAAAACTTGCTGTGTTTACTGTTGCTATGAACTCTGAAAATGGTGCCTTCACCAATACTGCCTGCTTATCTTAGGGTTGTTGTGGCATCATTCAATTATTCTCTTTGTGGATTTTTTTATATTGGGAAAGGTCTGTTGTGTTTGCTGTGCCAATGTGAGCATCTCTCTTAGTATGTCCTATCCAAGTTAGTAACGGTAGAATCCATGTCTACGTCAACAAAAAGCAAGAAGGCCATAAGCTTTCTACCTTATGGTACATTCCATCCATGGCTAGCTTGTGAAAGATATCTAACAACCTGTTTCACAGACTTATTCAGATAAATGTAAATTCGTTACTTCACTGATGCCTGCAATATGTGATGTAATATGTAGGGCCCGGATTCTTATGTAATTACATATTCTATTCCCTTACTTGTAGACTACTAAAAATGAAAAATGTCGGCTATTTGAGCTTCTGATATGATTACAGTTTTGTTTTATTTTACATTTTTTTACATATTCATAGCAATTTTACATATTTTACATATTATGTAAAGAATGTAACATTTTTGTACATAAAATCTAGGAAATCATAAAAAAATTATAAATTTTATTTAATTTTGTTTAATTTTTCAGTGATTAATAATTAAAATAATTAGCTAATTTTCTTTCGTAAAGAAAACATTTCAGTTGTGAAAGTTAGGGATAATTCTTCTAACTTTGTGAATTCCAACACAAATGCAAAATACGGTGGTTCTGGGTGGGCTCGCAAAATGCATTGGTCTTTGTACTACAAATTGAAAACAATTAATTAGGAAGTGTTAAGGTTAGGTTTCAGGTAAGCAAGAATACCGTTATTTGAATGATTTATGGCCGGTTTCTATAAACTCGCGAATTACCTATGGGTAAATTATCTAATGCAAGAATTTACACAATTTACACAAGAATAACACCACACAAACACAAATAATTTAAAGATAGCAATCACTTACACTTGTGGCGAGTTTCTAGATAAATGTCCTCTAGGTAAATATGAAAATGACAGAAAAAATGTTCCTACAAACTCGGGCTAGATCTGTCCAAGGGTAAATCTTTGGGTTAATTTGTCCTTTCATGGATGGCTGGATAAAATTTAACCTTTCATAGGATCAATAACAATGAGAATCAAAGCCTTCTGAATTAAATTAACTGTACAACTCCAAGGCCTTGCTCATTATACCATTGTAGGTTAAATGGAACTAATTTGTCCATGGGTAATTTACCCATAGGTAATTCACAAGTTTGTAGAAACCGGGCATTAAAGGAGTTTTTCTAGGAAGTCTTATTAAGACCGAAATTGCATCAATCTGTGTATGAAGTGGACTTCTTATAAACAGCATCTAGCCTTGCATTAAAACTAAGGCAATGGTCGAGTATTAACGAATTTTTTACAATGGACGGGAAAGTAGTAATGTTTTAAGTGTGTAACAAAACTATAGGGCGTTCCATGAAGTAACAGCTTGATCAACTTTTACATAGTGAATTGCACACAAATAATAAATACCATATACCTTCTAAAAATATACTCTCAACTCATATGGGACAATCGGGTTCAGAAAGTGAGTTTTCAGCGCACGAGGACAAAAGGTTTTGCTACATATTTATCCACAAACTTAAGTGCATTACATTTTTTTTAAATACCTGAAGCATTTTTACTGGGCCTTTAATTTGGTAAATCATATAGGCCTAAGTTGCAATCACTGTCAAAATTAGAGGTAGCGTTTAGAAGCTTGTGTGAACATTTTCATGTATTTGTTGCATTAAAAATATTAAATTTAAATTACATATTTTGTGGTTATTACATATTTTATTACATATTTCCCTGATATTTACTACATTTTTATTTACATATTTTCCACTTTGATATTACATAAAAATCCGGGCCCTAGTAATATGCCATGAACAATGCATCGTTTGCTTAGCACTACACTCCAGGAAATGTAATTGAATTGGTCATTGCAAAAAGTCAGGAGTCAACTTTTTTTTATGAAAATGAGCTATATTGGAACAGCATGATTTGGGGTAGCCGGATCAGTCCGTGCAAGAAGGTTAGTAGTAAAAGTTCAGTTTGCATCACGATTGGAGCTCGAAATATTCGCTTCATGCAGAAAGGGCATAAGTCATTTACTTGTGCCCTTTTTGCAATGACTATAACTTGATGTGTTCAGTTGAACGCAAACAATATTGGCAGGCTTTGATGATTTACTTAATGTTTTCTCGGCTCAAGTTTTGTACACTGTAATAATCCATTGTTGTTGTGCATTGTAGTTTATAGTTACAATGCATTATTGTATTTGGAAGACCGATATCAATGTGTAAACATGAGTGATCCTTCTTCTGACTCAAGAGTATTTTCCTAAAGGGAAGAAGCATACAAAAAATGCTGTTAAATACAAGATAAATATTATTCGTGATTAAAAAGTAAAAGGAGTGGAATATGTGAATTGGAAAGGAGACAAGGTTGCACCTCGGAAACAGGAGATGATTGCAAGTGAGTACATTATTAAGATTACTGATGTGTAAAGCAGTATATGACTTAATCTGTAGATCATTTTGATCAGTATTGTAATGATAATTTTTATTGTTTTAGGTGTAAGAAGAACTGCTTTTCTTTGGTGGACGAGGACACACACTTGAACAACTTCGGTGATAAAAATCAACAGGATATCTTTCTACAAGGGTGATTTACTTAGGTGTGAAAGCCAGAAGGCTGGGAAAGGAGGCGCCTTCAGTAAGAAATTTTAACTATTTCATGACTACAGACAAAAAAAGTTGAAGATGTGTAAAAAAGCATTTATTAGCCTACTCAGAATAACAGAAAAAAAGAGTTTGTGGATTATGTCTGTTACTAGTTCAGGACAGCAGTCCTCATGATCTTAGAGGAAGCTTGTCAAATGCGATGCCATACCAGGAGAGATGTCAAAAGGTCAGCAATCACATTAAATCTTTTCCAAAAAAGATCACACATAATTCTGGAAGGGAATTACATTGTTTATATTCCTGCCAACTGGATATAAAATCAATGCAGCAGTTATGTCCTGACATAAGTTCCACTTCAAGTATTTCCAGGAAAATTCAACCTAAGATTTAAGTGCCCACAATTTAATACTTGCTGTATATGTGAACTGTCAGCTAAAATACACAGTCCACATCTTGCTAGGTCTCTAAAAAGCACTGCAAGTCTGAAATAATGATTCATCACAAAAGGTCCGAAAATATTACAGTAAAACCAATGAGATTGTGGAGCGTAGTGAAAAGAAGAATAGTGTATGTGGATTGACTACATGCAAAATTTATCTCTACTAAATATTTCGGCTCAAGATATTTTCGATTTGAGACAGTTGTGGGTAAATATGTTTGGCATGCGTAATTTAAAAACTAGTTATCACACTTTTATGTATACCATGAAGGGGAAGCCAAGAATGGGTTCACTGGTCAAAATAAGAACCACATAATGATTCTGTTTTGTTTAACACCTGTTACAACTGGGAGATGTAAGAACATAAATCATATTTCCCCATTCGAGGGCACAGTTCGTCTCAAACATTAGAGATTTTGTCACCATAAAGAATCTCTTTGAGATGTCATGTACCCAAGGAGTATGCCATTATGATTAAAATACCATCGAACAAATTTTCAGTGGAAACTATTGATGACTTGCCAATATTAGAGTTTAAGCACTGGTGGCCTGACTAGTATATGAAGTTTTGTTTCTCAGAATCCAGTGTGGGAAAAATTCCTAAGGAACTCAAAATTTCTATTTCCCCTTCTAAATGGATGACTTTCTAATTGGACGAACATTACCCTGGGTAGGTGAAAACAGAGCAGTTCATCAACAATGCTGTCATAGAAATATTTATTCTTCTTCACAGCTTCAACAAGAAACCTGTGCTTCCCACAGAGCTAGCTTATCCCGAAAAAGGAGTGTCCATCGATGCCAAAATAATAGATGTAGTGAAAGTCAAAGATATATTCCACCTGAGTATTGGCCAACAGAGGGAGGAAAAGATGATTATGATCATGGAGTCTAATGTGGTTTATTTGGTTTTATAAATAAAACAAAGCCACTGCTACCTAGCCGTTGCTTATGAGAAGGTTGAGAATATAGCAACGGCTGGCTGTTTGAAATAAATAAAAACTTCCCCTCCGTGCGAAGCCGCGGCTCAGGCTACTGGTAGCAAGTGCTTGAACACCTGCATCCCATACCGCTCGGCACATGGCAGCTGTGTAAACAAACATGCCACTTGACTGTCTGTGACCGATTTAAAATTTAAAGTTCAGTATATAATGTATAAAAGTATTGAATTTAAAGAAAGAAAAGCTACTTTGGGAGAAAGGAAAGAGACAAGAGAGTGTGAACATGTCCTCGTAGTTGTTACATCTCTAGGCCTAGTATTAAAAGGTCCTGGGTTCAATCCCCAGTGTCAGAGGAATTTTTATCCTACAGTATTCTCTAGTATTCATGTTTTATTAGAAAACCTTGATTTTAGGGCACTAAAAATTATGTTTAGGCTTGTAAATTAATGAATTAAGCATTTAACTAAAACAGTAGACAGATATAATTTTACTTAATTTTAATAAACAAAAGTTAACATTTTATATTAATAAGCACATTTCGATATTTTGCTTACTTGTACCGTCATAGAAACGTATTATAGTTTAACATTTTAAATAATACTTAACAGAGTAGGCAATTGTCCTAAAATCACAAGTATACTTAGTACCTATTAGGTAAATAATTAGGATATTTTATAATCTTAGCAGTTTTAATAGTTTGCTCTTGTGCAGACTGTACCACTGAAGAGTCTAAAAGCTGGTGCTCTACCCCGTTTCTTTCATTCCCTCCAAGTATTTATGTTTGTTTGAAGAGGGGGCATAGTCAAATTGATAGCAAGACAAACAAACCCGGATAAGCTTTTAAGGGTTGTTCAGATCAGCTTATTTTGTCCCACATTAAATAGCTTTGTAAGAGGATGGAGTTTCCATTTTTATTTCAATATGTTTTGCTATTAGTCTACATATATATGTAGTTCTTTTATTAATATTTAATTATTTTCCATAATTAATTCATAAAATACGTTCGTTTTGAATCTACTTGCTACATAATAGATTTGAAGTTATTTAGTTTACAGCATTTCAATTTGAAATAGTGTTAAAAGAATTATTCACGTTTGAAATATTTTAGTTCATATTGATAACAGTAAAATATGAGAATGTGTTAGACTTATAATGATGTATTATTTCATGATTATTATTATTATAATAATAAAGAAAAGTAACAAAGTTAAGTTACACATGTTTTACAATTTTATTGTACAACCGGTTCTTTACATCTGTGCACATCATAATCCATACGTTCCTTATAAATTACTCATATTGGTTAAAAAATCACCCCCATGAACCCCGCCAATACGATTAAAAACTTCACTTGAGCAAGCTGAGTCCGCAAATGAGGTGCCTCAGAAAAAAGCAAGCCGCTGCTACCAACAGAGAGCCGCGGCTTAGTTTTATTTATACCAAATCCTAAGCAGCGGCTGAGCTGTCAAGGTCGTTGAGCAACGGCTAGGCAGGTGGTTGAGGAAGCCGCGTTTTATTTATACCAAACCAAGCAGCTGCTATGAATTAGTGAGTTTTGAGCCGCGGCTTGGTCTTATTTATACCACCAATTGTGTTGTACTCTCAGTTGGTGTGTAAGAAACACAGATGTTGGGCAGAATGTGAATAAAATAACAGTGCTACTTAATTTTTTATTCCAGCAACTTTAATGCTTTTTGTAATAAAATAATTTTTCCAAACCATGCAAAAAGGGCATGATTCTTCAATTTTAAAATTTACGTTTGAAATAATGAATACATTTCAGAATAGAAATATACATTGCTATGTAATTATTCCATGTTAACTCAGAAATAATGGGTAGGCCTATTTAATTGAGAATGATTATGCAGTTGATTTACACTGTGTGAAGATATGAAGAGGTTGGGGGAAGATAGTGCTAACCCACTCAACCTTATTTTAGATATTACACTTTCAAAGTTTGCTGAAATATGCAAATCTTATCTTTATCTTTTTCTTATGTTACAAACAAGTCTTATTGACAGATTAGTCTATGCTCAGAAACATTGGAATAAATAGTCTCTAAGAAAAAATGTAAATAGTGCAGCATTTCAAATTTTACAAAAAGAGGATTAGCACTATCTTCCTCGACCCCTTCATATTTCCTTCTCCTGTAAAACTTTTGACCACTTACATGGTCTTGTGGCTAGCATTTTTGTCTGTGGATCCACAGGCCTGGGCTCAATCTCCAGTACCTTGGATTTTTCTGAGATAGGGATATCTGGAACTGGGTGCACCCAGCCTCGTGACAAACTGAAAAGCTACTTAATAAAGAAGTAGTGGCTCCGGTCATGGAAACCACATGCTGACCGTATGCCCCCAATCCTGATATCGCCTATATTAGATGATACAGTAGAAGGATGGTAAGCCTCGTCTTTTCAGGTTTGTAGTGCCATGGAGTTTAGTTAATAAAATTTTACTTTTGTGACTCATGACCTTTTTGAAATGATCGATTTAATTTGATAAACAAGTAATGAGGTCCATGAATACAAAGAAAACAGAAAGCCGAAAAGTATTGTGTTACCTAAGATGAGTGTGTTGAGTGTATGCTTTATCGAGTTTTGAACTTGTTTGACCCCTTGTAGAGATCTCTTTTATATTTTTCTTTTTGATTTTTCTTTAACTCGTTTACTTTGTCTTTGAGGTAGTTTCTTTACTTTGTTCTAATGGTTCTAGAGGTTTCTCATTTAGATTTGTTGAGATTTTCGTCAGTGTTTTCATTTGATTCTGCAACCTTTATGGTTTTGTCAGCTTTCTAGCATTTACTCATTTCATGCAGTCATTATCAAACCACAGTTTATTTGGTTTCAGTTCTAGTGGTATTTATTTTTCTCTTATGGATACTTTAATATCTTGTGTTACATTGAAAGACGTTTAACATTTTCATATACATAATTTTTTTATCAATAATAGTGACAGAAATCCATGTGAATAAAAACCTGAAGTGATGTACTTGCATAACTTTCTCTACCATGGGCTTGTGTTTCCCTGTAGAAGACCAGTCTCAGCTCCAGTGACCTTGGTCTCAACCAAGACCTCCTTCACCCCTAAAAAGGGACCCTAACCTATCATTTGTCCTTATTTTGAGCTGCTTAATTGGTACTGTTAAGTATCCACAATTCAAAGCTAAGACAACTGTGACTAGATGTTATAAATACAAGATGAACACTAAACTAAAACTTGTACCCCTAAAAATAGGGGTCAAGTTCTCAGCCAAGTTCCACTACAAATAACTTTCTGGTGAGTGTTATATATTTGTAAATAATTTCTGAGTTTCATGTTGCATGCCTTTCCAAATTTTCTGGATACTGTGTGAAGGTTGCTTCAGTGAAATGCCAACATTTCAACAAGGCTGTGGACGAGAAGGCATCATTTGTGGTATTTGACATGGTAGTGGAGAGTCAGATACACTACCTGGATGTGCCTGGGAAGATACATAGGCTACTGTTGCTGATAAGTGTAGCCAAAGAATTTTAGATTTGTTAAAATGCTTTATTAGAAATTATTATTATGAATCATTGATAAACTTCATTATGAAGCGTATAGAATTATTATTATTATGAGTATTATTATGAATTTTTAAATATGTTTGAAAAAGCTTAATGTTTTTAACATGCTATAAGAAGTGGATTTTTTTAAATCTCTGTAGGGGCTAAGATGTTACAGTTTGAAAGAGTTTGTGTGCAGAACTCTTTCAGATGCACTAGCTGAAAGAATTGGAATGTGGCAGTGTGGACGAGTTTGGTAGTGCGTTTCATTAAGAATGTGTTTTACAGATTAAATCACTGTTCTGCGCAAGGCTGTTAAAGAGGATGCGGTGGCCTGCTGTGTTTTCTTAATGTCTGATCCTGAGAGAATAGTAGAGATCCACAAAAACTACCTGGAATAACAGTGGAAGGTTAGCTTACTTAATAATCAAACCAGGTGGGGATGCTATGACACTCTGCATGCAGTGTTAATTTTTTAACACATATGGCCATGGCAGCATTCTTGAGGACTAACAGGATTTGTAATAATACATAAATTGAGTTTGTTCTGAAAATTATATGAAACAAAAGAAAAAATCATGAAATGGACATTTATATAACTTAAAATGGCATAATTTTTACATATTACTCACAAACTTCTGCAAGTGGTCATGCCATAGGATCTGTCAGGGAACATCAGCAGAACTGATGTAATTGCAAAACAGTTTAGCAAAAATATTGGCTGTGGTTATAGGGTTGCTGCTAGAGTTACCTGTCACTAACCTATCTCTTGCTCTTCCTGCAAGTAAAGCTGTTGCCAGCATTGTGTGCAGCAACCAATGTGATGAACATTCATAGCCAGCCAATCAAGAGCATTGGGAGACAATCTACAGGCTGCATAACCTATGTTGCAGTAATGAGCAGACTGCATGAAGAGTGTCATAGTGAACCCAATTATTTTCATAAAATGCACTATTCATGTCATGATTGCCACTGTCTGTTTTTTATTCAATTTAAAGGTAGTTTAGTTCTGTAAACGTGCTGTTAGCGTAAACTGATAAACCATGAAAATAAGATTGCAATTGTAAATTAAATTCTGGTAAATTTCCTTGGTTTCAGAATTATGGACCAGATGGGATTAAAGTCTGGACTAGATGAGATTAAGAAGTCTGAACCAGAATGAACCCCAATATGACTGACATCCGTTGCCAAGTTTTCTTAATGTTTTCTGTGTGTTAAACTTATTTCTGCCCAAAGATGGAAAATGAAGCATTGAAGTACTTGTAGTTTAGTGTCGTCTTCCAGTTGTAGTAGTTGCAGTAGTTAGAGTAGTTCAGAGTAGTTTGATGTAGCTAGCACTAACATTACTAATAAGGCAGTTTGGTATGACAATGCTTCATCTCCAAATAGAGTTCTAATTTATTTTTTCGAATTTCCATGTAACAGGCCTCTATTGCTTGAGGTTCATAATCAATCTTTTTTTCTAATCAAATTTGCCTATGTGATTAACATTTTATTATTTTACAAAAGACACATTTCAAGTAATGATGTAAAACATGCGTTACAGACTGTATGAAGGTCACTCATGTGGAGGGCCAATAGGCTGTTGTTGACTTTGAGTTCATCACTCACCCTATCAGAATAGTGGTGATCCTCATCTAACACCTGGACGTAAACTCGAAGAATGGTGGAGTAGCCCACTGGTAAGTGTAGCCCTAAATACTTAGTATTATTTGTAAAATTATTACAGGTGATCTTGTGAACTGGGAACACTACCTACCCTTACTTCCAATACAAAACAGTGCAGTTGAATTAGAAAAAAAGCCCTTAAAAACAAAATTTTGAATAACATACAGTACTTGGAAATAAAGCTGGTTAAATGAAAATGTTATAGCATAAACAGAATCTTTGATCACAATAATCAACATTTTTTCAATGTATGAGTATTAATCTTTTCATGACTAAATAAAAGTGATAACATTATTCGCAATTACATTAAGCAGTGTTTACTGTAAATTGAAACTATTGCACTACCGGTGTTTCTCTAAGAATCGTCAACCGTCACTGCACCCGTTGTCTGTCTGTGTCTACATCTACCAGTTCATTTCGAATTGTGAAGTTAGCTGTCTTTGAGGATTTCGTGTCAAGTTGTTATGGGTTTGCCCATACATGCCTTACACTGTTGGAAAACACCTGACTGTTCTAAATTATTCATCAAAGTATCTGGACTTAACACCATTTACACAGAATGCCCTTATGGATGCTTAATTCTATATTTTTGAATGAAATTTATCCAGTCATTGAAAGTATAAATTCGTTGTTCTTTGGGAATGTTATTTCTCGCAACTTCCACATGGTGGGTGTCCTCATAAAGGAATTTGTGGTTTATCTTTTGAAGTTATGCTTCTGTGAGCTTTCTACATATACATCTGCACCATCATGATATTATGATTTTGCCTACCACAGTTGTCAATGCAGATGCAGTGATAACCTTGCAATTCTTTGTTGGCCATATCCAGATCTGTTTATTTCTTCAATGAATTTTGCACCAAGGTTTTGGAGTTTAATTTTAAGGAAAATGGCTTTTAAGTTCTGTTTATGAAAAATGAGTATGAGTGGGTTTTAATTTTCTTCTCTCTTTTTTCTTTCTTTCTTTCTTTCTTTCTTTCTGTCTTTGAGACCCATCTTGAGTTTAACGTGATATTGCCTTGGTGTTTATATACATTGCTGAAAACTGTCACTTACACTCCCATAACTTCCCTTCATGTTGCAGTATTTCTGTGTGAGGGGATTATTATCCAGTCTGGCATTCCTCTAGGAGTGAAGGAAACCCCTCAAAAACCTTGCTTGGACTGTGTAGTGGCCATCCACAATGAATGTGTTATTCTGAGTTTTCTTTTTTGAGTAGTGCAGCTTTTGAAAAGTTTTTAAAGCTGAGAAGATGTTTTTGTGTATCTAGAACTGTAGATACGGTGCCCATTCTTTGTCCTCCTCCCTAGCAGCTGCGCATAGGTGGAGTCTGGCTTTGTGGTAACGAGGGCAGGTGTATATCATGTGGTACATTGTATCAGGCTCGCTGTCTTCACAGGTGCATAGTTCATCAAAGCAAAAAACGAAAATTTCTTCATGTAAAGTCCCCTTAAAAATAAGAGAAACTTGTCACCAATCTTGAACACATATTCAGAAGGTAATTGACAAAATACAAAATTTTGTTTTCACACGAATTTCCTTTTGGGAGCTAGCCTGTTTACAGACAGACAGACAGACAGTCAGACAGACTGAATGACTGACAAACAGACACAAAGACATGTTTCCAAAAATAGCATTTTTGGATTCAGGGGGTCTTGAAACGTGTATATATACTAAAAATTCAACTTCGAATTTTGGGGTCGAAAACAATACTTCCTCTACCTATAGTACCTATGGTACAGGCAGAGGAAGTAATAACACAGGACCTTTCAACATTTGTCAGAAAATAATCTGCGTAGAAATTTGGATTAATTTACAAATCAAAGTAATTTATAATAAATACTGTGTAAAAGGTAATGCTATAACAAGTAAAAACTTAAATGTGTGGGTTTTTCTATGTGTTACAGACTGTATGAGGATCATTTATTATATATCAATATTTCAAGAAGCCTGTGGAAGAAATGTGATTTGTGGTGTTTACTTCATAACTGGCAATGACAGGTTGTTGGCGATCCATGTAGACTACCTGTTAAGTGTCTTGAAGAAATGTACTATTGCTGGTAAGTAAAGACCATGAACTTTAGATTATTTTTCAAAAAGCATTTTGATATTAAAATTCCCTTAATAGTCATAAATTGTCCTATCAGTCTTTTACATTTTTGAACATATTGGTTATTTCACTTTTTTAACACTTAAAAGGGAATCATACTAATTGCCACGTCAAAATCTACCCTAAAGTTTTGCATGTCATAATGCCATCATTGCAGACGGGCACATGCAAGAAATTAACTGCTCATATGAACTTTTAATGGCTGAAAATTAATTGCAAATCTGGAAGTTAGAAATATTGTGTAGTTTCGCACAGGAGTTGGTGGGAAGGGATTGAGACCTTCTCTACCTAGATTGCGCACCTGTGAGTTGGCTATTGACAGTACTGCAGAGCAGGGATCCTGCTGTTTGTAAAGGCGTACTTGCTTATAGCCTTATCGCAGTACTAAGCAAGCAAAGGCAGAGGGAGGACGTGTGTAGGAAGTGCTCCGGATTGTTTAAGGAAAAGTGGCATAAGGGACAATGGGTGTGTAGACATTATAGCCTTATCTCTCCCTGTCCTTATCAGTATGGTTAAAGTGGACAATATTAAAATAATGAATAATACCCTCTGAGACATATGTATGTATTCTAGTAGATCTCTTGAAGTAATTAGTACCTGAAATTTTTAGAAAGTTTATACAGGGAAGTTTTTAGTATGAAACAATAATATTGAGATGAGTTATAATACCTAGGCGCTTATTGGGGCGCGATTGACACGTGTGAGATGACATGATGTGAGGGGCATGACTCGTCCGCACGAAACACATCTTGTTGGGGAACGCATATTGCAACACAGTTCTGTTTCTTGTGACAGCTGACTGATGACCGTCAGCGGCTTTTGGTTGTGGTCAATCCCATGAGATATTTTGCAATTTTGACTGTTTTTTACTTTACAAAACCGTCGATATTTGGCTTTGAAGTGCTCTAAACAGTACATAAATCGATCTAGAAAAAATAGAAATATACTCCTACACATTTGTAATGCCTTTGTAGAAAATTTGGGTTTTGGCATAAGTTATTGGCACACTTCATTCCTCCTTCAATATATTCCTTGTTTAATACAAAATAATCAAGAGAACATCTACATGTGCTTACTGAGAAAATTGATGAAATGGGAGAGATAATAGAACAGCATCAGAATTGAATTGAACCTAGGCGGGATTAATGGCAGGTAATGTATCCCTGATCTCAAAGCAGATTTTCTATGAAGGTGTCACATATGTGGTAAATGAAGGGTCAGCACATCTAGACCTCTTATAAACAGATTAAGCACAATAATATATAAATGAATGATGATACGATAATGCTTCTATATGTAGTAGAACAGTATATAAAATATTAACTTCAACAACCTCTTCTGATCTATTAGAAGCTACGATGTTCCATATCGTGGTATTTTCTTAAGCGTAGAATTTTGGGTTATCATTCAAATGAAAGTAATTGATAATAAACACTACATTTAAGGTCATATTAAAACAAGTGAAAATAATTGAAATGAGTGCGATTTTCCATGTTTTACAGGCTGCATGAAGGCCATTTCTTAGAAGATCTATATTTCATGCAACCTGTGGAAGAGATGTGATTTAGGGAGTTTACTTCATATCTGACAATGACAGCTTCTTGACGATCCATGTAGACTACCTGTGAATTGTCATGAAGAAACCTACTCTAGCTGGTAAGTGAAGCCCAAGAACTTTGTATTATTTTTTTAAAAGGATTTTCATATTAATTTCCATAACAGTGAAAAATTCTCTTATGAATGTTATACATTATTAACACATTTGCTACAGTGTACGCCATATGGCGTGGAAGAAAAGCCAGCACTTCCCTCCCGTCCACTTCGATTTACGGCAATAGATAGGGCGGTGAATACATTTGCTAGTTTCCATTTACGGCAATAGATGGTGGGTGAATACACTTGCTGGATTTACAGAAGCCCTAAAATTTATGTCAACCTCCTGACACCAAATGAATTCTATGTGCTTTCGAAGATCAGTTTCGCATCGCCGGTCAGTAGCGTGAAGAATGGCTAGCATTAGGCTTAGTGGTAATTCCGTGTGCAGTGACTAACGAGATAAACGTGATTTTAGGTGTAGGCCATTATCAGGTGACGAGATTGACGGATTATTGTTGTTCAACAATGATTCTGGTCATGAATTAATCCCGTCTGCTGCAGCTTCATGGCTATTCAACAAATATAGAAGTCTTCCTTAAAGTATGTAAAATTTTCATGCAATAATTTCATATAGTTTTCAAGAAAAACTGGAATATTGAGGTAGTGTAAATTCATGTGTATTTTCAAATGGGCATTTGAAAATCCCTGAGCTGGGGCGTTTAAAGAGCTGGCAGGTAGTGAGTAGTGAATGTGTTAAATGCATTATAGAAAATTCCACTTCTTTAACATTTAGGTTAAAATCACAATTCTTTACAAGGACTAGGCAATGGTAGAACATAAATTTAACTTTCGAAGAACAATAAATACTTTGCCTAGTATTTAAATACAGTATGTCCCACGCAAGAGTTGGCCAATGACGCTGGTTCCTGCGGCGCGGTGGGCTCAGCTCCAACTCCTGAGCGATCAGGTGAAATATCTACACTAATGAAGCCGTGATCGAAGTTATGTTTCAGGTTCTCACATTTACAGTTGGAATTACAATGAAAATAACCACGTACCTCATCATAAGAGATGTTGGAAATGTCCTCCTCTTGCATCCACACAACACTGGAACCTTTTTAAGAAATTTTCTTTCACGCGCATAAGTTCAGCTTCCGAGATAGAATTAATTTCTCTTCTGATACTGTCTTTAAGTTCTTCTAATGTATGTGGGTTTGATCTAATTTCTGTTCAGTAAGTACGCGCCGCTTGGTCCATCGTTTCCTATCGAGAATCGAACCCGTTTCCCGAAGTTTGCTTACAAGTTTTCGCACATCTTCTCTGCTTGGAGGACGTACACCTGGAATTTTGCTAAAAACCATCTTGCGTCCTTGCAAGATGATGTAATCACATACGAATCGTACATAAATATCCTTTGTTCTATTGTATACGTAGGCCTATGTCGTGGCAACAACACATGACACTAGCAGAAGGAATATTGACCAAGCTTTGTCCACACAGTCAAGGTCGTGGCAGTTCAACGACACATGTGCCAGCCAGATAAATCACATATGTTTTTCTTTGTGAGAACCTGAACCATTACACCAACAGCGGGCTTTATTAGCGTAGACATTTCACCCATTTCCTTTGTAATGTACGGGAAGTTGACCTATACACTTTATTTTTAAAGTTACTCCATAAATAATATTCACATACTGTTAGAAGAACTTAAAGACAATATCACATAGGCCTATCACAAGAGAAATGAACTCTGTCTTGGAAACTGAACTTATGCGCGTGAAAGAAAATTTCCTAAAATGGTGTCAGTGTTGTGTGGATGCGAGAGGAGAACATTTCCAACATCTCTTGTGTAGAGGTACGTGTTTATTTTCATTGTAATTTTAACTGTAAATATGAGAACCTGAATCATAACACCGATCTCGGTTTTCATTAGCGTAGATATTTCACCAGATTGCTCGGGAGTTGGAGCTGTGCCCGCACCGCCACAGGAACCCGCGTCATTGGCCAACTCTAGCGTGGGACACACTGTATTTTATAATACTTATTATCCATAAAAAAATTAAACCTTTGCTACATTCCTTACAGATACATTACTATGTGTGGGCAGCTGAAAGATCTACAGGGAATCTATGTGAACAATAATTCTGAGTATTACTGAGCATGCTCTCTTTATGTGCTGAAAATGTGAAGTTGTAAGGAAATCAGTGATTCCATTAGATGTGGCCAATAATTAAATGGTAGGTATCTTCACATTCATTTACTATCTTCTACATTTAAATAATTCTTTGTTACAATCACAATTTACAAGTATACCAAATCTCTATATAAGTTATCTAAAGTCTATAATGGTAAACAAATTTCTGTTTTAGTTTTCATAGGAATTTGAAATACCGGTAATTGAAGTATTTCAAGAAACTTATTATTATTAAGAAATTATAAACTTTTCTATATTTGTCACAGCTAATATTATAGTAAACACAAATCAACTCTGAACATACGATAAGCCAATAGAATGCTACGCAACTTGCACTGTTGCAAGTTCACGACTCGCGACTCTGCAAACGTTCTCTGTCTAACAAAGAGTGAGAGAGAGAACACGCGTGCTTACTCACTGCTGCTCTGCGTCAAACATTCACACATTATTTTAAAGTATTTCGTCTTTGAAAAATCGCGAACAAAAGTAGCTTGAAATGTTGAAACCTATTACACGTAAGATATAACATGAATTATCTTAAAAGAAAGTGAAGAAAGGCTTACCTTATTGAGCTTTAGAAATAGGCCTACAAAGGGATAAATAAAACGTCTTCATCTTCGTCCTCTTCACTTCCTTCACCACTCGTGTCACTATCTGTTTCACTGTCCCTAAGATTTATAATTATATTTTCAGCAGTGTCATCCCTGTGTATTACTTCGTGGCCCATTTCTATCGCTATCTGATCCATTTCATATTTTTTTCGCGAGTTTTATAAGGGGCAACACGGGCTAGCAATTCTGATATAGTTTCTGTGGGACTGTATGTTATGTTGTGTTCTTGAAGCCATTCCTGAATATATCTCTCTCTCTCTCTCGATCTCTCTCTCTGGGTAACTTATTTAATAGCCTAGAATGATAGCTGGCGTTATCCATAATTATTATCCAACTCGCGTCCAGATAAAAAAAAAGAAATATGTTCGTGAACCAATCTTTAAACCTGTCCGAAGTCATTTCTGTATGATAATCGGTGTTTTTACTTTTAGGATTGGAACGAAATACCCATTTACTTTCTGGTATAAACCCTGTTTTAGCATTTCTATCGCTATCTGATCCATTTCATATTTTTTTCGCGAGTTTTATAAGGGGCAACACGGGCTAGCAATTCTGATATAGTTTCTGTGGGACTGTATGTTATGTTGTGTTCTTGAAGCCATTCCTGAATATATATCTCTCTCTCTCTCTCGATCTCTCTCTCTGGGTAACTTATTTAATAGCCTAGAATGATAGCTGGCGTTATCCATAATTATTATCCAACTCTCGTCCAGATAAAAAAAAAGAAATATGTTCGTGAACCAATCTTTAAACCTGTCCGAAGTCATTTCTGTATGATAATCGGTGTTTTTACTTTTAGGATTGGAACGAAATACCCATTTACTTTCTGGTATAAACCCTGTTTTAGCTGAGCCTGCATGGCATATTATAAGCCTGCTACCTTTTCCTATTGGTACTTTAAGGCCGCCTCTTCCAGTCGGATCTTGCCATATGTCCCTCCTGGAGTGATTCTGGTTGACCCATGTTTCATCAAGATAAAATATGGGCCTCGTATCTCCCATCCCCCTAAGATTGTGAATTGTACGCAGAAATTTTTGTCTGGCTGCAACAATGTCGTCCCTTTCCAGTAGAAATTTCCGGCCATCATTGGTTCTCCTGTACTTAAATTCTAGGGATTTCAAAGTCATATACATGGAGGAGACAGAACCTTTATATTTTATTTTCTTTCGCATTAAAGAAACTAATGTTTTACCTGTGGGATATTCCCCCGTATCGTACAATTCAAATATTGTCCGGCGTAAAATACACTTTTGCAAACCGTCAAGATTTGCTTTGCGCTTTTTAACTGTGCGATGGTTTCCAGGAGATCTAAAACTGAGCCCACCCCCTACTTCAGTTGATTGTTTTCCCTCCTTAATAATATTAGTCACAGATTGTTCACTAATTTGGCAAGCTTTAGCAGTTAATTCCGGTCATGAAAACCACCATTAACGGCCGTGAGTGTCGGCATGCTGACCACATGCCCCAATCCTGCCATCTACCTGTGGTAGATGATGCAGCGGTCGGGTGGGAGGCCAAGTCTCTTCAGGGATGTAGCGCCACGGAGTTTAGTTTTTTTAGCAGTCAATTCCTTACAAAATTCGTATTATTATGCACTTCGTCGTCCGAAATAGTCTTAAAAAACTATAAACACTGAAAACCATAGCCCTCGCCTGCTTACGCAAAACTTTGTTGGTATAAATTGTTTCACCACTCGTACTAGGCTTGCTAAGGTGACATTACGGACACTGAATTCTCACAATAGAACACACACGAAACGCTCTTGATATAAACTGAAACTGCGTCTGTGTTTTATCTGTGGCTGGGTGGAAGTATATTATTGTGGAAGTGAGAGGGGTCTTGTTGTTGTTTATGTTAACAGATAGACAGAAACTTAATGTAATCCATCGATGGTGTTATTATTTTAGGGTAGAAATAAGAAAGGATCTCTTTGTTTGTATTAACATTTGCAGGATAAGAACTATCTTCCGAACGGATCGTCCGACAGACATGATGTTTGGACAGTCGGCTTCCAAAAAAATACAGCTTTCTAATGGTGATAGCAGAAAATACCTATATGTAATAGATTTTGAGCGCGCAAAGAAATAAGTGAAGTACATCTCTAGAGCGAGGCAGCACGTTTCGTTAACTGTACAACACCGCAGCAACCTAATTCGCTTGTCACTTCGTCACGTGACTCTGCCTGCCCCGCCTCAGGTTCAGAGTTGTTCTGTGTTTACTCTAAATAGTATTGGAAGTTAACACAGTGAAGTTATATAACATATTTATATAAGAGTTCAATTTTACACAAAAACTTCACTTTTGGCATAGTTTACATGTACAAGTTTCAGTGCCTGCTGTGGCACCCTCTTGCAGCCGTGGTACAAACTTTGAGATGAGGTCTTCATCGGTTGGGATATCGAAGTCCATAAGAAGGGGAACTAACTGATGAACTTGGATATCTCGTCCAAGGATGACTCCATCTCAAAGTTTTTACCTCGTCTGCGGGAGGGTGCCATGGCAGTTGAAGTATGTTGAATATGGTAGGGAAGTAGCCGAAACTAGTGCAGGTAAATTATATGAAATGTGAATTTTTTGTGTATAGTTCAAGTCTTATTTATAATTATTTATTACAGCTGTTTGCAAGAATAACAACAGTGAACCCATACAAACATGATATAGAGAACTTTGAAACATCATCTGCTTTTTGCTGAGACTATGAAGTTATAAGAGCAAGTGAACGGAGAATGGGGTTTACTTCATAAGTGACCATGAGAGGATGCTGATGATCCAAGGAAACTACCTGGAGGTGTCTTGGAGAAATGTACTGTTGCTGGTAAGTGAAGCCCAAGTTTTTAATATTATTTAAATGAAATATATAATTCTCTAATAAACTTCACTTTATCTAACTTGGATATCTCGTCCAAGGATGACTCCATCTCAAAGTTTTTACCTCTTCTGCGGGAGGGTGCCATGGCAGTTGAAGTATGTTGAATATGGTAGGGAAGTAGCCGAAACTAGTGCAGGTAAACTATATGAAATGTGAATTTTTTGTGTATAGTTAAACTCTTATTTATAATTATTTATTACAGCTGTTTGCAAGAATAACAACAGTGAACCCATACAAACATGATATAGAGAACTTTGAAACATCATCTGCTTTTTGCTGAGACTATGAAGTTATAAGAGCAAGTGAACGGAGAATGGGGTTTACTTCATAAGTGACCATGAGAGGATGTTGATGATCCAAGGAAACTACCTGGAGGTGTCTTGGAGAAATGTATTGTTGCTGGTAAGTGAAGCCCAAGTTTTTAATATTATTTAAATGAAATATATAATTTTCTAATAAACTTCACTTTATCTAACTGGTCATATCATAAAAGAGCAGTAGTTTTTAATTTTTGAAATGAATCTATTTTAAACTATTTTACCATATACAAAAGAAGTAGAAGTCTTCTCGTAGTTTACATGCATGGACAGAATGCATGTATATTACAAAAATTGGTTAGACAAAACGGATACGTGTTTAGTGTGTCAATATTAATCTTCATTATAAGTAACATTAGAATGACAGTGTCAATGAAATGTTTGTTCAGAAAAGTACAATATACGAGGTCTGTTAGATAAGTATCCGACCTTATTTTTTTTCTCGGCAACCTAACGGATTTGAATGAAGCCCTCTTGCATGAGCCGACCTTGAACCTTCGTGCGCATGTGTGAATTTTTTCCCGCCTGTAGATAGCGTCTGTTGCTGGCAAGCAGCATTTGAGTGAGGTAGTGTATAGTGCTCTCGTCGTTGCAAGGAAGATAACGCTTGTGACTACTATAATTTGGTTTCCGGGTCGTACCCGTACAGCAGGACTCGTCACCAGTCATTAAGGTGTTCATAAAGTCGGGGTCACTGTTTGTGGACTCAAGCATGTCATGTGAGACTTTAACACGAAGTTGCTTTTGCTCCGCCGTTCGCAGCATCGGCATTGAATTTCGCCGCCACTCTCTTCATGGCCAAATCTTCGGTCATAGTTAAATGGGCCGAAAAAGTGATGATGCCCACCTGTTCTGCAATTTCTTGGATACTCACACGACAGTCCCGCATCACCACAGCGTTCACTTTGGCAATGACCTGGTCATTTCGGCATGTTGATGGGCGACCGGAGCGTGGCTCGCTCACCACCGATGTTCGGCCGTCTTTAAACCGGTTGTACCACTCCTTAATCAGTGTGATGACCATAGCATCATCGCCGAAAGCCGTCTGATTTTCCGAATGGTTTCCACCTGGGTGTTGCACAGTTTCAGACAACTAGCGCTGCTCCAGTCATTCCGTTATTTTCCTTGCAAAGACGAGAGCACTATACACTACCTCACTCAAATGCTGCTTGCCAGCAATAGACGCTATCTACAGACGGGAAAAAATTCACAAATGCGCACGAAGGTTCAAGGTCGGCTCATGCAAGCGGGCTTGATTCAAATCCGTCAGGTTTCCAAGAAAAAAATAAGGTCGGATACTTATCTAAGAGACCTCGTAAAATCATGAAGTAAGTCATATTAGGATATTAAAATAAAATCAGGTAAACTGATGTAACAAAGTGCCAGTATGTTTTTGTTTAATCAGTTATGATTGCAATTATGATATGCAGAATAAAAAAAAAGTCAAATTGGCCGGTTTCGGGATTTGAACCATGGAACTCCTGAATGCGAGGCCAAGACGTTACTATCTCAGTCACCTGGGTCGGTTTAACAGTCTAGTTTGATAAACACATGCAAACCAATAGTGTTTTAGTCATAGCTAACTGTCTTTTAATTCCCAAAGCCTTATAAGATCACAGTAAAACAATAGGCTATTTTGTCAAGATAACTGATTGGCATTTTTTAAAATAAATTCTTTCGAATATGAATATTACTATAAAATAGGCACTAAATTGAGTATTCCTCCGAAACAGGTCAACCGATTTTATCCAATATCAATACACTTCTTCCCGTGGACATTATAAATGTGGAAACAAAGTTTCATAAAAATCCGTTAAAGCGTATTTGAGTTACAGAGACTTTAAAATAAGACACTAGATTGGTTTTACTCTGGTACCGGTCTACCGATTTGGTCCAATATCAGTAGACGTCTTCCCATGTACATTATAGATGGGTATACGAAGTTTCAGGAAAATCCAATAAAGCATATTCTTATATATTAACATAAAATCCACTAAATTTGGCATTATTCCGGTACTGGCCAACCGATTTAGTCGAATATCAATAGACGTCTTCCCATGGATGTTATAAATGTGTATACGAAGTTTCATAAAAATCCGATAAAGCATATTTGAGTTTTTGCGCGTTTTAAATAGACACTAAATTGGGTTTTACTCCGGTACCGGTGAACTGATTTGGTTCAATATCAATAGGGTTCTTCCCATTGACATTATAAATGTGTTTTCCAAGTCTCATGGAAATCCAAAAAAGCATATTTGAGTTATGGTGCATACAGACGCACGGATGGACAGACATATTTTCGTCCCCCACACAATCTCATAAAGTACCATACTGGCACTTAATTACACAGGATGTTTCAACATTTGTCAGAAAGTAGGCCTACTCTGCGAAAAAGTTTTGATTACTTTACAATTCAAAGTAATTTATGATAAATACTGTGTAAAAGGAAATGTTATAACAAGTAAATACTTAAGTGTGTGGGTTTTTCTATGTGTTACAGACTGTATGAGGATCATTTATTAGATACTCAATAATTTGAAGAAGCCTGTGGAAGAAATGTGATTTGTGGTGTAGGCCTATACTTCATAACTGGCAATGACAGGTTGTTGGCGATCCATGTAGACTACCTGTTAAGTGTCTTGAAGAAATGTACTATTGCTGGTAAGTAAAGACCATGAACTTAGATTATTTTTCAAAAAGCATTTTGATATTAAAATTCCCTTAATAGTCATAAATTGTCCTATCAGTCTTAAACATTTTTGAACATATTGGTTCACTATTTAACACTTAAAAGGGAATCATACAGAATGCCATGTCAAAATCTGCCCTAAAATTTTGCATGCCAGGATGCCATCATAGCAGATGGGCACATGCAAGAAATTAGCTGCTCATATGAACTTTTAATGGCTGAAAATTAATTGCAAATCTGGAAGTTAGAAATATTGTGTAGTTTTGCACAAGAGTTGATGGGAAGGGATTGTGACCTTCTCTACCTTCATCGCTCGCAGGTGCATCGGCCGTTGATAGTATTGGAGAGCAGGGATCCTGCTGTTTGTAAAGGCGTACATGCTTATAGCCTTATCTCTCCCTGTCCTTATGGTTAAAGTGGACAGTATTAAAATAATGAATAATACCCTCTGAGACATATGTATTCTAGCAGATCTCTTGAAGTAATTAATACCTGAAATTTTTAGAAAGTTTATACAGGGAATTTTTTAGTATAAACAATAATATTTAGATGAGTTATAATACCTGTTTAAGTGTTTAGGATTAGCTAAGTGAATCTTGTTTGTTTTTTGACCTCTGCCTATATTACACAGTATGTTATTCCGAATTCTAAACTCTTGACTTTTGTCTGAACAGAAAATGTGAACGTTGAGAATAAGTTGATTGAATCACTTGTATTGTGACTCGCTGTTCATGACAGATATGTTCAAATATCATGCAGATTGAGTGGCCACACTGCTTTTAACACCTTAACACACTAACAATCATAAGCAACCCCCTCGGAGTCTATACAGATTATATAGTTTTAAAATACAGAAATAATTATGTAAAAGTTATCTATAATAGAGTCACATTCAATGAGTAACTAGGTAGCCCCTCACCTCTCTATCCCACATCTGCTGTCGCTTGGCACCTGCATGCAAGATACTCAAATTAGCTTTACAATTGCCCAACCATTATGGAACATAATAATCTTGTTTACACCCACTAAAAGTTTATATGAGCAGGTGGTATTATGCATGTGTCAATGTGAAATATTGTGGCCCGTTTGACACGTGTGAGATGACATGATGAGAGCGGCACGACCCGTTTACGCCAAACGCATCTTGTTGGGGAACTTATTTTGCAACACAATTCTCTCGCTCTTTTCACATGTGCTGTAGTCATGTTTCTTGTGACAGCTGACTGACGACTGTCAGCTTTTTGTGGTTGTTGTCAACCCCATGAGATATTTTGCTGTTTTTTATTGTACAAAATCGCGGATATTTTGCTGTGGAGTAGGCCTACTCTAAACAGATCATAAGATGATCTAGAAAAAAAAGAAGGATCATCCCACACATTCGTATTACCTTTATAGAAAATTTGAATTTAGGCCTCCTTGAATACATTCTGTGTTTAATACAAAAGAATCAAGAGAACATCTACATGTGCTTACTGAGAAAATTGATGAAATTGTAGAGATAATAGAACAGCATCAGAATTGAAATAGGCCTCGGTGGGAATCATATCAGATAATGCCTCTCTGATCTCACAGAGATTTTCTACGAAGGTGTCACATATGTGGTAAATGAAGGGTCAGAACCTCGGGAAGTAATAATTTGAATGAGGATTATACCGTTATTTTGCGAGATTAAACAAACCATTTTTACACCGACTGCAATGAATCAAAGTTATGTTATAGCAATGCGATACTTGCCCGGTATCTTGATTCTGAGACTCCGGGCTCATAAACATGCTCGCCTAAAGAATGTTAATCGAGTTTGAATCTGCAAAAAATTATACAACCGAACATAGCTTTACCTTGAGACATCAATGTTTAATAAACCATTTTTCCTGCAAAATTCAGAATTAAAAATACTGACTGCCCAGATAAGCTGAATGTACATTGCAGCTTTTTAATGGCCTACTAAAGTGAACCTAGAGCTCAGAAGATTTAATTAGAATCAGAACAGTATAATATTGTCATTTTCTTCTGTAAATTGAGTGTTTGTCAGCTACAAACTTGTTCTCGGTGAATCATCAATACTTTAAAAGCAGAAAGAAGTAAAAGTACTGTATCTAAAGTCGTAGATGTGCCTGCCAACAAATTCTTAAGTGTGAACAATTAAACATATGATTTCTGGCACTTTGTTACATCAGTTCACCTGATTTTATTTCTATGTGCATGGTTACAACTGGAAAGCAAAGTCTCTGAATGAAAGTCAAGACACTTGACGCATGGCGCAAGAAACTGTGGCTCTTCTACTGTGCCACGCATCTGTAGAGTCATGCGATTCGTGCTGATTAGCGTCATGTAGTCAATATGCGCAAACACATTTATTTTAGGTATGTTACAAAAACTCTTGCTGTGTGTCATTCTGTGACTCTCTTCAAACGTTCTCTATTATGCTTTTTGGCTAATGAAGTCATATCCATATGAAAAATTTTAGGGTAGGTTTCCACATGACCTCTACAGTTCCCTTGTTACGTTAACATTGATATTTCTTGCAAGGAGAAGGTAAAGCTTTGTCAGAAATTTAAATTTCGAAGAGCATTAAATAATCTGCCAGTTTTTTAATATTTTTCAGGATAATTATTATGCGTAAAAATTGGAACTCTCAATTTCTATTCAATAATTTCATATAGTTTTCGAGAAAAACTGAAATATTGAGGTAGTGTAAATTCATGTGTATTTTCAAATGGGCATTTGAAAATCTTGAGCTGGGGAGTTTAAAGTGCTGGCAGGTAGTGAGTAGTGAATGTGTTATATGCATTATAGAAAATTTCATTTCTTTAACATTTAGGTTAAAATCACAATTCTTTACAAGGACTAGGCAATTTTAGAACATAAATTTAGCTTTCCAAGAACAATAAATACTTTACCTAGTATTTAAATATTTTATAATACTTATTATCCATAAAAAATTAAAACCTTTGCTACATTCGTTACAGATACATTACTATGGGTGGGCAGCTGAAAGATCTACAGGGAATCCTAGTGAACAATTCTGAGTATTACTGAGCATGCTCTCTTTATGTGCTGAAAATGTGAAATTGTAACGAAATCAGCGATTCCATTACATGCGGCCGATAAGTAAATGGTAGGTATCTTCACAATCATTTACTATTTTCTACATTTGAATCATTCTTTGTTACAATCTCAATTTATAAGTATACCAAATCTCTATATAAGTTATGTAAAGTCTATAATGGTAAACAAGTTTCTGTTTTAGTCTTCATAGGACATTCAAGGAATTTGAAATACCGGTAATAGAAGTACCGTATTTCAGGAAACTTATATTATTAAAAATTATAAACTTTTCTATATTTGTCACAGCTAATATTAAATAGTATTGGAAGTTAACACATTCGCTACTTTTCACGCCATTTGGCGTGGAAGAAAAGCCAGAACTTCTCACCCGCACGCCAGCTGGCGTTTAAGCGTCCACGCCAATTTTTTTGTATATTTCTTAAAGGAAATGGTGAAGGTCGTAGTTTCCATTTACGGCAAAGATAGGGGGTGAATACACTTGCTAGTTTCCATTTAAGGCAATAGATGGTGGGTGAATACACTTGCTGGATTTACAGAAACCCTAAAATTATGTCGTTGACCTCCTGACAACAAAAGAATTCCATGTGCTTTTGAAGACCAGTTTCGCAACGTTGGTCAGTAGCGTGAAGAATGGCTAGCATTAGGCTTAGTGGTAATTCCGTGTGCAGTGACAAAAGAGATAAATGTGATTATAGGCGTAGGCCATTATCAGGTGAAGAGATAGACAAATTATTATTCAACAATGATCGTGGTGTTTAACTAATCCCGTCTGCTGCAGCACCGCGGCCACTCAACAAACACAGAAGTCTTCCTGAAAGTATATAAAATTTTTATGCAATAATTTCATATCGTTTTCAAGAAAAACAGAAAATATTGAGGTACTGTAAATTCATGTGTATGTTTAGATGGCCATTTAAAAATCCCTGGGCTGGGGCATTTAAAGAGCTGGCAGGTAGTCAGTAGTGAATGTGTTAACACAGTGAAGTTATATTCATATAAGAGTTCAATTTTACACAAAAACTTCAATTTGGCATAGTTTACAGGTACTAGTTTCAGTGCCTGCTATGACACCCTCCTGCAGCCGTGGTACAAACTTTGAGATGAGGTCTTCATCGGTTGGGATATCGAAGTCCATAAGAAGGGGTACTAACTGATGAACTTTGATATCTCGTCCAATGAGGACTGCATCTCAAAGTTCGTACCTCGTCTGCCGGAGGGTGCCATGCCAGTTAAAGTATGTTGAATATGGTAGGGAAGTAGCCGAAACTAGTGCAGGTAAACTATATGAAATGTGAATCTTTTGTGTATAGTTCAACTCTTATTTATAATTATTTATTACAGCTGTTTGCAAGAATAACAACAATGAACCCATACAAACATGATATAGAGAACTTTGAAACATCATCTGATTTTTGCTGAGACTATGAAGTTATAAGAGCAAGTAAACGGTGAACGGGGTTTGCTTCATAAGTGACCATGAGAGGATGTTGATGAGACAAGGTGTCTTGGAGAAATGTATTGTTGCTGGTAAGTGAAGCCCAAGTTTTTAATATTATTTAAACGAAGTATATAATTCTCTAATAAACTTCACTTTATCTAACTGGTCATATCATAAAAGAGCAGTAGTTTTTAATTTTTGAAATGAATCTATATTAAAATATTTTACCATATACAAAAGAAGTAGAAGTCTTCTCATAGTTTGCATGCATGGACAGAATTCATGTATAACAAAAATTGGTTAGACAAAACGGATACGTGTTTAGTGTGTCAATATTGATCTTCATTATAAGTAACATTAGAATGACAGTGTCAATGAAATGTTTGTTCACAAAAGTACAATATAAAGTCATGAAGAAAGTCATATTAGGATATTAAAATCAAATCAGGTAAACTGATGTAACAAAGTGCCAGTATGATTTTGTTTAATCAGTTATGATTGCAATTATGATATGCAGAATAAAAAAAAGTCAAATTGGCCGGTTTTGGTATTTGAACCATGTAACTCCTGAATGCGAGGCCAAGACGTTACTATCTCAGTCACCTGGGGCGGTTTAACAGTCTAGTTGGATAAACACATGCAAACCAATAGTGTTTTAGTCATAGCTAACTGTCTTTTAATTCCCAAAGCCTTATAAGATCACAGTAAAACAATAGGCTATGTTGTCAAGATAACTGATTGGCATTTTTAAAAATAAATTCTTTCGAATATGTATATTACTATAAAACAGGCACTAAATTGAGCATTTCTCCAAAACAGGTCAACTGATTTTATCCAATATCAATACACTTCTTCCCGTGGACATTATAAATGTGGAAACAAAGTTTCATAAAAATCCGTTAAAGCGTATTTGAGTTACAGAGACTTTAAAATAAGACACTAGATTGGTTTTACTCTGGTACCGGTCTACCGATTTGGTCCAATATCAGTAGACGTCTTCCCATGTACATTATAGATGGGTATACGAAGTTTCAGGAAAATCCAATAAAGCATATTCTTATATATTAACATAAAATCCACTAAATTTGGCATTATTCCGGTACTGGCCAACCGATTTAGTCGAATATCAATAGACGTCTTCCCATGGATGTTATAAATGTGTTTTCAAAGTTTCATGAAAATCCAAAAAAGCATATTTGAGATATGGTGCGTACAGACGCACGGACGAACAGACATTTTTTCTTCCCCCACACAATCCCATAAAGTACCATACTGGCCCCTAATAACACAGGATGTTTCAACATTTGTCAGAAAGTACTCTGCGAAAAAGTTTTGTTTACTTTACAAATCAAAGTAATTTATGATAAATACTGTGTAAAAGGAAATGTTATAACAAAGTAATTTATGATAAATACTGTGTAAAAGGAAATGTTATAACAAGTAAAAACTTAAGTGTGTGGGTTTTTCTATGTGTTACAGACTGTATGAGGATCATTTATTAGATACTCAATAATTTGAAGAAGCCTGTGGAAGAAATGTGTTTTGTGGTGTAGGCCTATACTTCATAACTGGCAATGACTGGTTGTTGGCGATCCATGTAGACTACCTGTTAAGTGTCTTGAAGAAATCTACTATTGCTAGTAAGTAAAGACCATGAACTTTAGATTATTTTTCAAAAAGCATTTTGATATTAAAATTCCCTTAATAGTCATAAATTGTCCTATCAGTCTTTTACATTTTTGTACATATTGGTTATTTCACTTTTTTAACACTTAAAAGGGAATCATACAGAATGCCATGTCGAAATCTGCCCTAAAATTTTGCATGCCAGGATGCCATCATTAGCAGATGGGCACATGCAAGAAATAAGCTGCTCATATGAACTTTTAATGGCTGAAAATTAATTGCAAATCTGGAAGTTAGAAATATTGTGTAGTTTTAAACAGGTGTTGGTGGGAAGGGATTGGACTCTTCTCTACCTTGATTCCTCGCCGTTGCATCGGCCGTTGATAGTATTCTAGAGCAGGGATCCTGCTGTTTGTAAAGGCGTACATGCTTATAGCCTTATCTCTCCCTGTCCTTATGGTTAAAGTGGACAGTATTAAAATAATGAATAATACCCTCTGAGACATATGTATTCTAGCAGATCTCTTGAAGTAATTAATACCTGAAATTTTTAGAAAGTTTATACAGGGAAGTTTTTAGTAGGAAACAATAATATTTAGATGAGTTATAATACCTGTTTAAGTGTTCAGGATTAGCTAAGTGAATCTTGTTTGTTTTTTGACCTCTTCCTATATTACATAGTATGTTATTCCGAGTTCTAAACTCTTGACTTTAACAGAAAATGTGAACGTTGAGAATAAGTTGATTGAAACACTTGTATTGTGACTCGCTGTTCATGACAGATATGTTCAAATATCATGCAGATTGAGTGGCCACGCTTCTTTTAACACCTTAACACACTAACAATCATAAGAACCCTCTCTGAGTCTACACAGATTATATAGTTTTAAAATACTGAAATAATTATGTAAATTTATCTATTATAGAGTCACATTCAATGAGTAACTAGGTAGCCACTCACCTCTCTATCCCACATCTGCTATCGCTTGGCACCCGCATGCAAGATACCCAAATTATCTTTACTAATGCCCAACCATTATGGAACATAAGAATCTTGTTTTCACCCACTAAAAGTTTATATGAGCAGGTGGTATTTTGCATGCGTCAGTGTGACATATTGGGGCCCGTTTGACACGTGTGAGATGACATGATGCGAGCGGCATGACCCGTTTACGCCAAACGCATCTTGTTGGGGAACTTATATTGCAACACAGTTCTCTCGCTCTTTTCACATGTGCTGTAGTCATGTTTCTTGTGACAGCTGACTGACTGTCAGCTTTTTGTGGTTGTGGTCAATCCCATGAGATATTTTGCTGTGTTTTTTATTTTACAAAATCGCAGATATTTTGCTATGGAGTAGGACTACTCTAAACAGATCATAAGATGATGTAGAAAAAATAGAAGCATCCTCATACACATTCGTATTACCTTTATAGGAAATTTGAATTTAGGCCTAAGTTATAGGCACACTTTCTTGCTCCTTGAATACATTAATACAAAAGAATCAGGAGAACATCTACATGTGCTTACTGAGAAAATTGATGAAATTGGAGAGATAATAGAACAGCATCAGAATTGAAATAGGCCTCTGTGGGAATCATATCAGATAATGTGTCCCTGATCTCAAAGAGTTTTTCTACGAAGGTGTCGCATATGTGGTAAATGAAGGGTCAGCTCCTCTTGACCTCTTACAAACATATTAAAATCAATAATTAATAATTTCAATGAGGATTATATCGTTATTTAGTGAGATTAAACAAAACATTTTTACACCGACTGCAATGAATGAAAGTTATCTTATAGCAATGCGATACTTGCCTGGTAACTTGATTCTGAGACTCCGGGCTCATAAACATACTCGCTTAAAGAATGTTAATCGAGTTTGAATCTGCAAAAAATTATACAACCGAACATAGCTTTACCTTGAGACATCAATGTTTAATAAACCATTTTTACCGCAAAATTCAGAATTAAAAATACTTACTGCCCTAATAAGCTGAATATACATTGCGGCTTTTTAATAGCCTTCTAAAGTGAACCTAGAGCTCAGAAGATTTAATTAGCATCAGAACAGTATAATATTGCCATTTTCTTCTGTAAATTGAGTGTTTTTCAGTTACAAACTTGTTCTCGGTGAATCATCAATACTTTAAAAGCAGAAAGAAGTAAATGTACTGTATCTAAAGTCGTAGATGTGCCTGCCAACAAATTCTTCAGTGTGAACAATTAAACAAAAGATTTTTGGCACTTTGTTACATCAGTTGACCTGATTTTATTTCTATGTGCATGGATAGAAACGGAAAACGAAATCTCTGAATGATTGTCAAGACACGTGACGCATGGCGCAAGAAACTGTGGCTCTTCCACTGTGCCACGCATCTGTAGAGTCATGCGATTCGTGCTGATTAGCGTCACGTAGTCAATATGCGCTAACACATTTATTTTAGGTATGTTACAAAAACTCTTGCTTTGCGTCATCATGTGACTCTTGTCAAACGTTCTCTATTATGCTCCTTGGCTAATGAAGACATATCCATATGCAAAATTTGAGGGTAGGTTTCCACATGACCTCTACAGTTCCCTTGTTACGTTAACATTGATATTTCTTGCAAGGAGAAGGTAAAGCTTTGTTAGAAATTTAAATTTCGAAGAGCATTAAATAATCTGCCAGTAATTTAATATTTTTCAGGATAATTATTATGCGTAAAAATTTGAACCCTCAATTTTTATGCAATAATTTCATATGGTTTTCAAGAAAAACTGAAATATTGAGGTAGTGTAAATTCATGTGTATTTTCAAATGGGCATTTGAAAATCTTTGAGCTGGGGAATTTAAAGTGCTGGCAGGTAGTGAGTAGTGAATGTGTTAAATGCATTATAGAAAATTTCGTTTCTTTAACATTTAGGTTAAAATCACAATTCTTTTAGAACATAAATTTAGCTTTCCAAGAACAATAGATACTTTACCTAGTATTTAAATATTTTATAATACTTATTATCCATAAAAAATTTAAACCTTTGCTACATTCGTTACAGATACATTACTATGTGTGGGCAGCTGAAAGATCTACAGGGAATCCTAGTCAACAATTCTGAGTATTACTGAGCATGCTCTCTTTATGTACTGAAAATGTGAAGTTGTAAGGAAATCAGCGATTCCATTACATGCGGCCGATAATTAAATGGTAGGTATCTTCACAATCATTTACTATCTTCTACATTTGAATCTTTCTTTGTTCCAATTACAATTTACAAGTATACCAAATCTCTATATAAGTTATGTAAAGTCTATAATGGTAAACAAGTTTCTGTTTTAGTCTTCATAGGACATTCAAGGAATTTGAAATACCGGTAATAGAAGTACCGTATTTCAAGAAACTTATTATTATTAAAAATTATAAACTTTTCTATATTTGTCACAGCTAATATTAAATAGTATTGGAAGTTAACACAGTGAAGTTATATAACATATTTATATAAGAGTTCAATTTTACACAAAATCTTCAATTTGGCATAGTTTACAGGTACTAGTTTCAGTGCCTGCTATGGCACCCTCCTGCAGCCGTGGTACAAACTTTGAGATGAGGTCTTCATCGGTTGGGATATCGAAGTCCATAAGAAGGGGTACTAACTGATGAACTTTGATATCTCGTCCAATGAGTACTGCATCTCAAAGTTTTTACCTCGTCTGCGGGAGGGTGCCATGCCAGTTGAAGTATGTTGAATATGGTAGGGAAGTCGCCGAAACGAGTGCAGGTAAACTATATGAAATGTGAATTTTTTGTGTATAGTTCAACTCTTATTTATAATTATTATTACAGCTGTTTGCAAGAATAACAACAGTGAACCCATACAAACATGATATAGAGAACTTTGAAACATCATCTGATTTTTGCTGAGACTATGAAGTTATAAGAGCAACTAAACGGTGAACGGGGTTTGCTTCATAAGTGACCATGAGAGGATGTTGATGATCCAAGGAAACTATCTGGAGGTGTCTTGGAGAAATGTATTGTTGCTGGTAAGTGAAGCCCAAGTTTTTAATATTATTTAAACGAAATATATAATTCTCTAATAAACTTCACTTTATCTAACTGGTCATATCATAAAAGATCAGTAGTTTTTAATTTATGAAATTAATCTATTTTAAACTATTTTACCATATACAAAAGAAGTAGAAGTCTTCTCGTAGTTTACATGCATGGACAGAATGCATGTATATTACAAAAATTGGTTAGACAAAACGGATACTTGTTTAGTGTGTCAATATTAATCTTCATTATAAGTAACATTAGAATGACAGTGTCAATGAAATGTTTGTTCAGAAAGGTACAATATAAAGTCATGAGGTAAGTCATATTAGGATATTAAAATAAAATCAGGTAAACTGATGTAACAAAGTGCCAGTATGTTTTTGTTTAATCAGTTATGATTGCAATTATGATATGCAGAATAAAATAAAGTCAAATTGGCCGGTTTCGGGATTTGAACAATGTAACTCCTGAATGTGAAGCCAAGACGTTACTATCTCATTCACCTGGGTCGGTTTAATAGTCTAGTTGGATAAACACATGCAAACCATTAGTGTTGTGGTCATAGCTAACTGTATTTTAATTTCCAATGCCTTATAAGATCACAGTAAATCAATAGGCTATGTTGTCAAGATAACTGATTGGCATTTTTTAAAATAAATTCTTTCGAATATGAATATTACTATGAAATAGGCACTAAATTGAGCATTTCTCCGAAACAGGTCAACCGATTTTATCCAATATCAATACACTTCTTCCCGTGGACATTATAAATGTGGAAACAAAGTTTCATAAAAATTCGTTAAAGCGTATTTGAGTTACAGAGGCTGAAAATAAGACACTAGATTGGGTTTTACTCTGGTACCGGTCTACCGATTTGGTCCAATATCAGTAGACGTCTTCCCATGTACATTGTAAATAGGTATACAAAGATTCAGGAAAATCCAATAAAGCATATTCTTATATATTAACATAAATTCCACTAAATTGGGTATTATTCCGGTACTGGCCAACCGATTTAGTCTAATATCAATAGACCTCTTCCCATGGATATTATAAATGTGCAAACGAAGTTTCATAAAAATCTGATAAAGCGTATTTGAGTTATTGCGCCTTTAAAATAGACACTAAATTGGGTTTTACTCCGGTACCGGTGAACTGATACACTTCTTCCCGTGGACATTATAAATGTGGAAACAAAGTTTCATAAAAATTCGTTAAAGCGTATTTGAGTTACAGAGGCTGAAAATAAGACACTAGATTGGGTTTTACTCTGGTACCGGTCTATCGATTTGGTCCAATATCAGTAGACGTCTTCCCATGTACATTGTAAATAGGTATACAAAGTTTCAGGGAAATCCAATAAAGCATATTCTTATATATTAACATAAATTCCACTAAATTGGGCATTATTCCGGTACTGGCCAACCGATTTAGTCGAATATCAATAGACGTCTTCCCATGGATATTATAAATGTGCAAACGAAGTTTCATAAAAATCCGATAAAGCGTATTTGAGTTATTGCGCCTTTAAAATAGACACTAAATTGGGTTTTACTCCGGTACCGGTGAACTGATTTGGTTCAATATCAATAGGGTTCTTCCCATTGACATTATAAATGTGTTTTCCACGTTTCATGAAAATCCAAAGAAGCATATTTGAGTTATAGCGCATACAGTCGCACGGACGGACAGACAGACATTTTTTCGTCCCCCACTCAATCTCATAAAGTACCATACTGGCACTTAATAACACAGGATGTTTCAACATTTGTCAGAAAGTACTCTGCGAAAAAGTTTTGATTACTTTACAAATCAAAGTAATTTATGATAAATACTGTGTAAAAGGAAATGTTATAACAAGTGAAAACTTAAGTGTGTGGGTTTTTCTATGTGTTACAGACTGTATGAGGATCATTTATTAGATACTCAATTATTTAAAGAAGCCTGTGGAAGAAATGTGATTTGTGGTGTAGGCCTAGACTTCATAACTGGCAATGACAGGTTGTTGGCGATCCATGTAGACTACCTGTTAAGTGTCTTCAAGAAATGTACTATTGCTGGTAAGTAAAGACCATGAACTTTAGATTATCTTTCAAAAAGCATTTTGATATTAAAATTCCCTTAATAGTCATAAATAGTCCTTCAGTCTTTTACATTTTTGAACATATTGGTTATTTCACTTTTTTAACACTTAGAACGGAATCATACAGAATGCCATGTCGAAATCTGCCCTAAAATTTTGCATGCCAGGATGCCATCATAGCAGATGGGCACATGCAAGAAATAAGCTGCTCATATGAACTTTTAATGGCTAAAATTAATTGCAAATCTGGAAGTTAGAAAATATTGTGTAGTTTTGCACAGGAGTTGGTGGGAAGGGATTGGGACCTTCTCTACCTTGATTGCTCGCCAGTGCATCAGCCGTTGATAGTATTGTAGAGCAGGGATCCTGCTGTTTGTAAAGGCGTACAAGCTTATAGCCTTATCTCTCCCTGTCCTTATCACTATGGTTAAAGTGGACAGTATTAAAATAATGTATAATACCCTCTGATACATAGCCTATGTATGTGTTCTAGCAGATCTCTTGAAGTAATTAATAACTGAAATTTTAAGAAAGTTTATACAGGGAAGTTTTTAGTATGAAACAATAATATTTAGATGAGTTATAATACCTGTTTAAGTGTTTAGGATTAGCTTAGTGAATCTTGTTTGTTTTTTTACCTCTGCCTATATTACATAGTATGTTATTCCGAGTTCTAAACTCTTTGACTTTATATGAACAGAAAATGTGAACGTTGAGAATAAGTTGATTGAAACACTTGTATTGTGACTCGCTGTTCATGACAGATATGTTCAAATATCATGCAGATTGAGTGGCCACACTGCTTTTAACACCTTAACACACTAACAATCATTAGCAACCCCCTCGGAGTCTATACAGATTATAAAGTTTAAAATACAGAAATAATTATGTAAAAGTTATCTATAATAGAGTCACATTCAATGAATAACTAGGTGGCCCCTCACCTCTCTATCCCACATCTGCTGTCGCTTGGCACCTGCATGCAAGATACTCAAATTAGCTTTACAAATGCCCAACCATTATGGAACATAAGAATCTTGTTTACACCCACTAAAAGTTTATATGAGCAGGTGGTATTTTGCATGTGTCAATGTGAAATATTGGGGCCCGTTTGACACGTGTGAGATGACATGATGCAAGCAGCATGACCCGTTTACGCCAAACGCATCTTGTTGGGGAACTTATATTGCAACACAGTTCTCTCGCTCTTTTCACATGAGCTGTAGTCATGTTTCTTGTGACAGCTGACTGACGACTGTCAGCTTTTTGTGGTTGTGGTCAATCCCATGAGATATTTTGCTATGTTTTTTATTTTACAAAATTGCGGATATTTTGCTGTGGAGTAGGCCTACTCTAAACAGATCATAAGATGATCTAGAAAAAATGAAGGGTCCCCCCACACATTCGTATTACCTTTATAGAAAATTTGAATTTAGGCCTAAGTTATAGGCACACTTTCTTCCTCCTTGAATACATTCTGTATTTAATACAAAAGAATGAAGAGAACATCTACATGTGCTTACTGAGAAAATTTATGAAATTGTAGAGATAATAGAACAGCATCAGAATTGAAATAGGTCTCGGTGGGAATCATATCAGATAATGCCTCTCTGATCTCACAGAGATTTTCTACGAAGGTGTCACATATGTGGTAAATGAAGGGTCAGAACCTCGGGAAGTAATAATTTGAATGAGGATTATACCGTTATTTTGCGAGATTAAACAAACCATTTTTACACCGACTGCAATGAATCAAAGTTATGTTATAGCAATGCGATACTTGCCCGGTATCTTGATTCTGAGACTCCGGGCTCATAAACATGCTCGCCTAAAGAATGTTAATCGAGTTTGAATCTGCAAAAAATTATACAACCGAACATAGCTTTACCTTGAGACATCAATGTTTAATAAACCATTTTTACCGCAAAATTCAGAATTAAAAATACTTACTGCCCTAATAAGCTGAATATACATTGCGGCTTTTTAATAGCCTTCTAAAGTGAACCTAGAGCTCAGAAGATTTAATTAGCATCAGAACAGTATAATATTGCCATTTTCTTCTGTAAATTGAGTGTTTTTCAGTTACAAACTTGTTCTCGGTGAATCATAAATACTTAAAAGCAGAAAGAAGTAAAAGTACTGTATCTAAAGTCGTAGATGTGCCTGCCAACAAATTCTTCAGTGTGAACAATTAAACAAAAGATTTTTGGCACTTTGTTATATCAGTTGACCTGATTTTATTTCTATGTGCATGGATACAACCGGAAAGCAAAATCTCCGAATGAAAGTCAAGACGCGTGACTCATGGCGCAAGAAACTGTGGCTCTTCTACTGTGCCACGCATCTGTAGAGTCATGCAATTCGTGCTGATTAGCGTCACATAGTCAATATGCGCTAACACATTTATGTTAGGTATGTTACAAAAAACTCTTGCTGTGCATCATCATGTGACTCTTGTCAAACTTTCTCTATTATGCTCCTTGGCTAATGAAGTCATATCCATATGCAAAATTTGAGGGTAGGTTTCCACATGACCTCTACAGTTACCTTGTTACGTTAACATTGATATTTCTTGCAAGGAGAAGGTAAAGCTTTGTCAGAAATTTAAATTTCGAAGAGCATTAAATAATCTGCCAGTAATTTAATATTTTTCAGGATAATTATTATGCGTAAAAATTTGAACCCTTAATTTTTATGCAATAATTTCATATAGTTTTCAAGAAAAACTGAAATATTGAGGTAGTGTAAATTCATTTGTATTTTCAAATGAGCATTTGAAAATCTTTGAGCTGGAGCGTTAAAACTTAGTGAGTAGTGAATGTGTTATATGCATTATAGAAAATTTCATTTCTTTAACATTTAGGTTAAAATCACAAAACTTTACAAGGACTAGGCAATTTTAGAACATAAATTTAGCTTTCTAAGAACAATAAATACTTTACCTAGTATTTAAATATTTTATAATACTTATTATCCATAAAAAATTTAAACCTTTGCTACATTCGTTACAGATACATTGCTATGGGTGGGCAGCTGAAAGATCTACAGGGAATCGTAGTGAACAATTCTGAGTATTACTGAGCATGCTCTCTTATGTGCTGAAAATGTGAAGTTGTAACGAAAACAGCGATTCCATTACATGCGGCCGATAATTAAATGGTAGGTATCTTCACAATCATTTACTATCTTCTACATTTGAATCTTTCTTTGTTACAATCACAATTTACAAGTATACCAAATCTCTATATAAGTTATGTAAAGTCTATAATGGTAAACAAATTTCTGTTTTAGTTTTCATATGACATTAAAGGAATTTGAAATACCGGTAATAGAAGTATTTCATGAAACTTATATTATTAAAAATTATAAACTTTTCTATATTTGTCACAGCTAATATTAAATAGTATTGGAAGTTAACACAGTGATGTTATATAACATATTTATATAAGAGTTCAATTTTACACAAAATCTTCAATTTGGCATAGTTTACAGGTACTAGTTTCAGTGCCTGCTATGGCACCCTCCTGCAGCCGTGGTACAAACTTTGAGATGAGGTCTTCTTCGGTTGGGATATCGAAGTCCATAAGAAGGGGTACTAACTGATGAACTTTGATATTTCGTCCAATGAGTACTGCATCTCAAAGTTTTTACCTCGTCTGCGGGAGGGTGCCATGCCAGTTGAAGTATGTTGAATATGGTAGGGAAGTCGCCGAAACGAGTGCAGGTAAACTATATGAAATGTGAATTTTTTGTGTATAGTTCAACTCTTATTTATAATTATTTATTACAGCTGTTTGCAAGAATAACAACAGTGAACCCATACAAACATGATATAGAGATCTTTGAAACATCATCTGATTTTTGCTGAGACTATGAAGTTATAAGAGCAACTAAACGGTGAACGGGGTTTGCTTCATAAGTGACCATGAGAGGATGTTGGTGATCCAAGGAAACTATCTGGAGGTGTCTTGGAGAAATGTATTGTTGCTGGTAAGTGAAGCCCAAGTTTTTAATATTATTTAAACGAAATATATAATTCTCTAATAAACTTCACTTTATCTTTAATCATTGTATGGAAGTTTACACAGTGAAGCTATATTATAATTTAATAATATTGAGTTGGGTTTAGCACTATGCTTCACTTATTTTATAAATACCTGTACTAGTTTCGAAGACCCTCGTCATTCATAATCATCAGGTTAACACCAACTGCCGGCTGGCCGTTTTTGCTGCGCTCTGGTGGAAGTGTGTGGCATTTGGCGATGAGATCTTCGTCTGAAGGGATGTCGAAGTTCATAAGGTATCCTTTATGTTTGTGGATGAATATCCTTTCCCACACTGAGAGTTCCTTGTGACCTTCGACACATTTTATCAGTTTCGGATCCCGATCGATGTCATGCCCCTCATTCCAAAAATGGGCCGCTACTGCAGATTTATCCGTATTTGCGTGTTTCAAATGTCTCATGTGTTCCTTTGCCCTAATCTCCAACTTTCTCTTAGTCTTACCCACATATACTTTCTCACAGTTTGTACAATTAATTTTATATATTCCTGATTTTTGATTCTGATGGCTATGCTCTAAATTGGTGGAATTTAGTAAGTTTTTTAAAGAAAATCTATTTACTGGGGCTGTGGTTATACCATATTTGTTGAACACTTTTTTGAATTTCCTGTCTGCAGAAGGGTGAAAAGTTATCTTCCTGTATTTCTGATTTATTTCTATTGGTTCTAGGGTGGTTATATCTGTAGTCAGCTTTTTCTTTTGGCAATTTTTTATTTTCTTGTCCACCAATTCTTTATTGAAACCATTGTTTTCGGCTGTGGATACTATGGTTTTATACTCCAGATCATACTCTGATTTGCTGAGTGGAACATTCACTATCCTGTGTGCTAATGAATTTATTACTGCATGTTTGTGTGTGAGTGGGCTTATGCTGTTGGCCTTGATGTAGCAATCTGTGTGAGTGGGTTTTCTGTAAATTCCAAATTCTAATTTATTATCTTGTTTTATTATCTTCAGGTCTAAAAACGGTAAACAATGATCTCTTTCCTCTTCTAATGTAAACTGTAGTGAGCTATCTTGCAAATTTAACAGTCTCAATGCATCTTGAACTAATTTCTTGTTGGTTATGGCGAACACATCGTCCACGTACCTGTGCCAAGTTTTGAATATTACAGGGAAGGCGGTAGTAATATGTGTTTCCATATGCATAGATCAAACCTATTTTTCATTTAATGGTAAATTTCATCAACAAAGATCAGGCCTAGCCATGGGCAACCCGTTGTCTCCATTCCTAGCAGATCTATACATGGGTCAGTTAGAAACACATATTACTACCGCCTTCCCTGTAATATTCAAAACTTGGCACAGGTACGTGGACGATGTGTTCGCCATAACCAACAAGAAATTAGTTCAAGATGCATTGAGACTGTTAAATTTGCAAGATAGCTCACTACAGTTTACATTAGAAGAGGAAAGAGATCATTGTTTACCGTTTTTAGACCTGAAGATAATAAAACAAGATAATAAATTAGAATTTGGAATTTACAGAAAACCCACTCACACAGATTGCTACATCAAGGCCAACAGCATAAGCCCACTCACACACAAACATGCAGTAATAAATTCATTAGCACACAGGATAGTGAATGTTCCACTCAGCAAATCAGAGTATGATCTGGAGTATAAAACCATAGTATCCACAGCCGAAAACAATGGTTTCAATAAAGAATTGGTGGACAAGAAAATAAAAAATTGCCAAAAGAAAAAGCTGACTACAGATATAACCACCCTAGAACCAATAGAAATAAATCAGAAATACAGGAAGATAACTTTTCACCCTTCTGCAGACAGGAAATTCAAAAAAGTGTTCAACAAATATGGTATAACCACAGCCCCAGTAAATAGATTTTCTTTAAAAAACTTACTAAATTCCACCAATTTAGAGCATAGCCATCAGAATCAAAAATCAGGAATATATAAAATTAATTGTACAAACTGTGAGAAAGTATATGTGGGTAAGACTAAGAGAAAGTTGGAGATTAGGGCAAAGGAACACATGAGACATTTGAAATACGCAAATACGGATAAATCTGCAGTAGCGGCCCATTTTTGGAATGAGGGGCATGACATCGATCGGGATCCGAAACTGATAAAATGTGTCGAAGGTCACAAGGAACTCTCAGTGTGGGAAAGGATATTCATCCACAAACATAAAGGATACCTTATGAACTTCGACATCCCTTCAGACGAAGATCTCATCGCCAAATGCCACACACTTCCACCAGAGCGCAGCAAAAACGGCCAGCCGGCAGTTGGTGTTAACCTGATGATTATGAATGACGAGGGTCTTCGAAACTAGTACAGGTATTTATAAAATAAGTGAAGCATAGTGCTAAACCCAACTCAATATTATTAAATTCACTTTATCTAACTGGTCATATCATAAAAGATCAGTAGTTTTTAATTTATGAAATTAATCTATTTTAAACTATTTTACCATATACAAAAGAAGTAGAAGTCTTCTCGTAGTTTACATGCATGGACAGAATGCATGTATATTACAAAAATTGGTTAGACAAAACGGATACTTGTTTAGTGTGTCAATATTAATCTTCATTATAAGTAACATTAGAATGACAGTGTCAATGAAATGTTTGTTCAGAAAGGTACAATATAAAGTCATGAGGTAAGTCATATTAGGATATTAAAATAAAATCAGGTAAACTGATGTAACAAAGTGCCAGTATGTTCTTGTTTAATCAGTTATGATTGCAATTATGATATGCAGAATAAAATAAAGTCAAATTGGCCGGTTTCGGGATTTGAACAATGTAACTCCTGAATGTGAAGCCAAGACGTTACTATCTCATTCACCTGGGTCGGTTTAATAGTCTAGTTGGATAAACACATGCAAACCATTAGTGTTGTGGTCATAGCTAACTGTATTTTAATTTCCAATGCCTTATAAAATCACAGTAAATCAATAGGCTATGTTGTCAAGATAACTGATTGGCATTTTTTAAAATAAATTCTTTCGAATATGAATATTACTATGAAATAGGCACTAAATTGAGCATTTCTCCGAAACAGGTCAACCAATTTTATCCAATATCAATACATTTCTTCCCGTGGATATTATAAATGTGGAAACAAAGTTTCATAAAAATCCGTTAAAGCGTATTTGAGTTACAGAGACTTTAAAATAAGACACTAGATTGGGTTTTACTCTAGTACCGGTCTACCGATTTGGTCCAATATCAGTAGACGTTTTCCCATGTACATTGTAAATGGGTATACAAAATTTCAGAAAAATCCAATAAAGCATATTCTTATATATTAACATAAAATCCACTAAATTGGGCATTATTCCGGTACTGGCCAACCGATTTAGTCGTATATCAATAGATGTCTTCCCATGGATATTATAAATGTGTATACGAAGTTTCATAAAAATCCGATAAAGCGTATTTGAGTTTTTGCGCCTTTAAAATAGACACTAAATTGGGTTTTACTCCGGTACCGGTGAACTGATTTGGTTCAATATTAATAGGGTTCTTCCCATTGACATTATAAATGTGTTTTCCAAGTTTCATAAAAATCCAAAAAGCATATTTGAGTTATGGTGCGTAGAGATGCACGGACGAACAGACATTTTCTCGTCCCCCCCACAATCTCATAAAGTACCATACTGGCACTTAATAACACAGGATGTTTCAACATTTGTCAGAAAGTACTCTGCGAAAAGTTTTCGATTACTTTACAAATCAAAGTAATTTATGATAAATACTGTGTAAAAGGAAATGTTATAACAAGTAAAAACTTAAGTGTGTGGGTTTTTCTATGTGTTACAGACTGTATGAGGATCATTTATTAGATACTCCATAATTTAAAGAAGCCTGTGGAAGAAATGTGATTTGTGGTGTAGGACTATACTTCATAACTGGCAATGACAGGTTGTTGGCGATCCATGTAGACTACCTGGTAAGTGTCTTGAAAAAATTCCTGGTAAGTAAAGACCATGAACTTAGATTATTTTTCAAAAAGCATTTTGATATTAAAATTCCCTTAATAGTCATAAATTGTCCTATTAGTCTTTAACATTTTTGAACATATTGGTTATTTTACTTTTTTAACACTTAAAAGGGAATCATACAGAATGCCATGTCGAAATCTGCCCTAAAATTTTGGATGCCAGGATGCCATCATAGCAGATGGGCACATGCAAGAAATTAACTGCTCATATGAACTTTCAATAGCTGAAAATTAATTGCAAATCTGGAAGTTAGAAATATTGTGTAGTTTTGCACAGGAGTTGGTGGGAAGGGATTGGGACCTTCTCTACCTTGATTACTCGCCGGTGCCTCGGCCGTTGATAGTATTGCAGAGCAGGGATCCTGCTGTTTGTAAAGGCATACATGCTTATAGCCTTATCTCTCCCTGTCCTTATCACTATGGTTAAAGTGGACAGTATTAAAATAATGAATAATACCCTCTGATTCATATGTATGTATTCTAACAGATCTCTTGAAGTAATGAATAACTGAAATTTTAAGAAAGTTTATACAGGGAAGTTTTTAGTATGAAAAAATCATATTTAGATGAGTTATAATACCTGTTAAGTGTTTAGTATTAGCTAAGTGAATCTTGTTTGTTTTTTTACCTCTGCCTATATTACATAGTATGTTATTCCGAGTTCTACACTCTTGACTGTTGTCTAACAGAAAATGTGAACGTTGAGAATAAGTTGATTTAAACACTGGTATTGTGACTCGCTGTTCATGACAGATATGTTCAAATATCATGCAGATTGAGTGGCCACGCTGCTTTTAACACCTTAACACACTAACAATCATAAGCAAACCTCTCTGAGTCTATACAAATTATATAGTTTTAAAATACAGAAATAATTATGTAAAAGTTATCTATTATAGAGTCACATTCAATGAGTAACTAGGTAGCCCCTCACCTCTCTATCCCACATCTGCTGTCGCTTGGCACCCGCATGCAAGATACTCAAATTAGCTTTACAAATGCCCAACCATTATGGAACATAAGAATCTTGTTTTCACCCACTAAAAGTTTATAACAGCAGGTGGTATTTTGCATGTGTCAATGTGACATATTGGGGCCGTTTACGGGAAACGCATCTAGTTGGGGAACTTATATTGCAACACAGTTCTCTCGCTCTTTTCACATGTGCTGTAGTCATGTTTCTTGTGTCAGCTGACTGACGACTGTCAGCTTTTTGTGGTTGTGGTCAATCTTATGAGATATTTTTCTATGTTTTTTATTTTACAAAATCGCGGATATTTTTCTGTGTAGTAGGCCTACTCTAAACAGATCATAAGATGATCTAGAAAAAATAGAAGGATCCTCCCACACATTCGTATTACCTTTATAGAAAATTTGAATTTAGGCCTAAGTTATAGGCACACTTTCTTCCTCCTTGAATACATTCTGTGTTTAATACAAAAGACTCAATAGAACATCTACATGTGCTTACTGAGACAATTGATGAAATTGGAGAGATAATAGAACAGCATCTGAATTGAAATAGGCCTCGGTGGGAATCATATCAGATAATGCGTCCCTGATATCAAAGAGATTTTCTATGAAGGTGTCACATATGTGGTAAATGAAGGGTCAGCACCTCTAGTCCTCTTATAAACAGATTGAGCACAATAAGTAATAATTTAAATAAGGATTATACCGTTATTTTGCGAGATTAAACAAACCATTTATACACCGACTGCAATGAATCAAAGTTATCTTATAGTAATGCGATACTTGCCTGGTAACTTGATTCTGACACTCCGGGCTCATAAACATGCTCGCCTAAAGAATGTTAATCGAGTTTGAATCTGCAAAAAATTATACTACTGAACATAGCTTTACATTGAGACATCGATGTTTAATAAACCATTTTTACTGCAAAATTCAGAATTTAAAAAATACTGACTGCCCAGATAAGTTGAATATACATTGCGGCTTTTTAATGGCCTACTAAAGTGAACCTAGAGCTCAGAAGATTTAATTAGCATCAGAACAGTGTAATACTGTCATTTTCTTCTGTAAATTGAGTGTTTGTCAGTTACAAACTTGTTCTCGGTGAATCATCAATACATTAAAAGTAGAAAGAAGTAAAAGTACTGTATCTAAAGTCGTAGATGTGCCTGCCAACAAGTTCTTCAGTGTGAACAATTAAACATAAGATTTTTGGCACTTTGTTACATCAGTTCACCTGATTTTATTTCTATGTGCATGGTTACAACCGGAAAGCAAAGTGTCTGAATGGAAGTGAAGACACGTGACGCATGGCGCTAGAAACTGTGGCTCTTCTACTGTGCCACGCATCTGTAGAGTCATGCGATTCGTGCTGATTAGCGTCACATAGTCAATATGCGCTAACACATTTATGTTAGGTATGTTACAAAAACTCTTGCTTTGCGTCATCATGTGACTCTTTCAAACGTTCTCTATTATGCTCCTTGGCTAATGAAGTCCTATCCATATGCAAAATTTGAGGGTAGGTTTCCACATGACCTCTTCAGTTCGCTTGTTACGTTAACATTCATATTTCTTGCAAGGAGAAGGTAAAGCTTTGTTATAAATTTAAATTTCGAAGAGCATTAAATAATCTGCCAGTAATTTAATATTTTTCAGGATAATTATTATGCGTAAAAATTTGAACCCTTGCTCTATTTTTTGCAGATTTACTACTATGTGTTGTGGCTAGAAGAACAACAGAATATCCTTATGAGCATCTCTGAGGATTACAAAATACCTGCATCGTTTACAAGTCATCAATATTGAAATGGTAGGTATTTTTATAATTATTTCTTTTTAGTACAAAGCAATTCTTTCAGGAATATTACACTAGTTTTTGGATAATTTAAATTGAGGAGCGTTTTTTCAAAAGTCGAAAATGCAAAATTTTTAGAAAATGAGTTACACATAAAATCGGTACAACTCTAATCTTCTCCATCCATCCGTGAAGTCAGATTTCTCATAAGTCGATTCATGAAAGATTTAGATTATGTCAAACATGAGAGGTTTTTTTCAAAACTCGATAGATGATTTCATTTAGGTAAATCAAATGCGATAGTTGCAGCATGAATAAGTTGTTTTTATACTACGCAAGTGCTCTTCCCAAGTTAATGCCATTAACATTAGTTATAAACACTATTTAGTTCATTGTTGACCAGGTGCAAGGCAGATTAATTCATTGTAGCCTTCTTTTGAACTGACGTAAAAGTAAATCTCCGAGTTTTTAAAAAATCTAATTATAAATAAAATAATAGAACATGTCTGAATCAGAAGATGATATACAAGTTACAGAACAGTGTGGTGGTCGAAAATCTAGTATAAAGACAAAGAAGCAAAATAAAAAGGTTAGTATGAAGAATAAAGATCCTGTCATTGTTTGCTCACATGGACATCAAGAAATACCAGTAAATAAAAATGCTAAAGGAAAGAAGGAGTGCAGAGCTGCAAACTTAACTTACGAGGATATCACTACATTTCACCACAGAGTAACATCTCTGAACAAAGTCAACCAAAATAAATTTTTATTGCATTACATGAACATTTCATCGCCGAAACGTAGAATAGTAAAACCTGAAACAGCAAAATGCAAACAAACAGTTTCAGTAAAATACAGTGTGCGAAAGAAAAATGGTGAAATAATCCCCGTGTGTGCTGCAACCTTTCAAGCAATATGTGGACTGTCCAAGGATAGACTAGCCCATCTGGCAACAAAATTTCATGCAACAGGAAGTGTACCTGATAAGAAGAGAGGTGGTGACAGAACAAGTGAGAAAGATAAGGAACTTACACTTGCTGTTAAGAATGATATTTCATCTTATAAATGCAGAGAAAGTCACTATACAAGATGAAAATCCAGAAGAGGACATTTGCCGTCAAGCCTTTCAATAAATAAGATGTGGAAGAGTTTTTGCGACAAAAGAAGGTCAAATGGTCTTACTCTGTGTTCACTTTCCAAATATAAACACATTTTCTACCATCATTTTAATTTGTCATTCAAGACTCCACACACTGATACCTGCTCTATGTGCAAGATTATGCTTTTGAAAATCAGAGCAGAAAATATGGATCTTGAAAAGAACACCCTGCGAACTAACTATAGACTTCACAAACTACGTGCAAAACGATTCTATTCTCTGATGAAGCAAGACAATCTAGATGTAATCAAGGTAAGCATGGTTATGCAAACCAAGTTAAGTGTAAGTGAAGTCTTTTATGCCAGACAGGTTTGGCTGTACAGCCTGTGTATCATGATACACGCACAAGAGCAGAGGAAAGAAGACATTCATTTCTACACATGGTTAGAAACGGAATCTTCTAGACGTTGCAATCAAGTTGCTTCAGCTCTGCAGAATTTTCTTTCTGAACTGGAAAAGAAGCAACAGAAGGAGAGTCCGAAGATTATTCATTTATTCTCAGACTCGTGTGCCAGTCAAAATAAAAACAGTGTTATGATTGCCATTCTTATTACCTTTTTAGAGCAAAATATACATTTCAATAAGATTGTTCACTACTTCCCAGTACGAGGACATAGTTACATGGCTCCAGAAAGAGTGTTTGGCAGGCTGGAAAAATGCTACCGGAAAAAGGAAAATATTCTGTCTCCTAAAGAGTACCACAATATGATAAAGGAACATGGAACAGTGAAAATATTAAATGAAGATTGGCAAGTGAAAGATTTGAAGTCCAGATCTCAAATGGGTCTTCGCTCTAAGCTGCCCTTCAAAATAACTAACCAACGTACCATATGTTATGAAAAATCTAAGAAGACAGTCACTGTATCGGTAAGCAATACATACTTTGGGGACAAAATAGAAGTAGAAGGGCTCAAGAAAAAACAGTGTATTAGCAAAGTAATGGTAGAAGCCCCAGAGCTGCAAGAAAAGAACATGGTTAGGAAAGAAAATAAAAAAGATGTCTCCAATCTACTAAAATATTTTGAAATGCCAGCAGATTCAAAGGAATTCTATGAAGACATCCTCCAATAAACAAGGGTTCATGACATATATGTTTCTTTAGGTGAAATTATAAGAACCAACTTATTTAATATAATACTTTTCAAAATAATAAAACAACATACTGGTGTGTGTATAAACGAAATTTAATTGTTATTTTTTAATACGCTATGTTTTGTTCAAAATGACATGCTATACTATGTTTTACATGTTCAATAAAGTAAATTTTGTATTTAATGTATGAAAATAATCACAGAAAATGTAGAAAATAATACAAAAACTTGGTCCCATAATAAGCATTTATCGAGTTTTGTAAAAACTAACAGAATTTGCAACTAAATAACAGCAAATTATTAAATTAATTGTATAATGTGTTAGTTCCCCTAAATTAGTTATTGCTTTGACAGATGTTTCTATAAGTGAAAGGTGTGGAATAGATACTGGTTCTAGGTGTAAAATAAAAAACACAATTTCTGAAAAACTATGCTGATAGCATCTATCCATGTTTTGAAAAAACGCTCCTCAATTGATTTTTGTAAATTACTAGCTTTCTTAGGTAGAGGTTAAACCTTACAAATACTAGATAAGTGAGGTAAATTTTAGCAATAATAAACTTAACTTTCCTTCATTTATCTTAAGGGAGAGTATAGTAATCCACACACAAACTCCCTTAATTTCTTTTGATTCCTTAATTGAGTTTAAAGTAAAAATTTTATTCGCACTAAATAACGTTTACCACAAAAGGAAAAAGGAAATTTATCAATACCATTTTTGTAAAAGAGTTTCAAACTTTTAACTTCATATATTTCCTTGGTTGCAGAAATCTGGTCCAGAAGACTGGTAGATAATGTTTGCGAGTGTGACTCACACCCCATGTCAGTACATAGAAAAGATGAGTATTCTTCCATTTTAAGAAAGGCAATTTTACAAAGAATTTATAAACATGACTTTTCCCCTTTCAACTTCTGACTCCACCTAGATTTTCTTCATCTGGTCTGCTACAAATGAAGCATTGTCATCTTTTAATTGCTGTAGTTAGAGAGTAGTTCAAAGTATTTAAAGAGTAGTTCAGAGTAGTTAAAAGAGTAGTTTGTTGTAGCTAGAACTAACAATACTAAAAAGGCAGTTAGATGTGATAATGCTTCTATATGTAGTGGAAAAGTATATAAAATATTAACTTCAACAACCTCTTCTGATCTGTTAGAAGTTACGATGTTCCATATCGTGGTATCTTCTTAAGCATAGAATTTTGGGTTATCATTCAAATGAAAGTAATTTATAATAAAGAATACATTTAAGGTTATGTTATAACAAGTGAAAAGAATTGAAATGAGTGGGATTTTCTGTGTTTTACAGGCTGCATGAAGGCCATTTCTTAGAAGATCTATATTTCATGCAACCTGTGGAAGAGATGTGATTTGGGGAGTTTACTTCATATCTGACAATGACAGCTTCTTGACGATCCATGTAGACTACCTGTGAATTGTAATCAAGAAACCTACTATGGCTGGTAAGTGACGCCCAAGAACTTTAGATTATTTTTTAAAAGGATTTTTTTATTAATTTCCATAATAGTGAAAAATTCTGTTATCGATGCTATACATTATTAACACATTTGCTACAGTGTACGCCATATGGCATTGAAGAAAAGCCAGCACTTCCCTCCCATCCACGCCAGCTGGCATTTAAGTGCCCACAATAATTTTTTGTATATTTCTTCATTGAAATGGTTAAGGTAGTAGTTTCGATTTGCGGCAATAGATAGGGGGTGAATACACTTGCTAGTTTCCATTTACGGCAATAGATGGTGGATTTACAGATGCCCTAAAAATTATGTCGTTGACCTCCTTACAACAAATGAATTCCATGTGCTTTCGAAGACCAGTTTCGCAACCCCGGTCATTAGCGTGAAGAATGGCTAGCATTAGGTTTAGTGGTAATTCCGTGTGCAGTGACAACCGAGATAAAGTGATTATAGGTGTAGGCCATTATCAGGTGACGAGATATCCCATCTGCTGCAGCTTCATGGCTATTCAAAAAATATAGAAGTCTCCCTGAAAGTAAGTAAAACTTTTATGCAATAATTGCATATAGTTTTCAAGAAAAACTGAAATATTGAGATAGTGTAAATTCAAGAGTATTTTCAAATAGGCATTTGAAAATCCCTGAGCTGGGGCGTTTAAAGAGCTGGCAGGTAGTGAGTAGTGAATGTGTTAAATGCATTATAGAAAATTTCACTTCTTTAACATTTAGGTTAAAATCAATACCAAATCTCTATGCAAGTTATCTAAAGTCTATAATGGTAAACAAATTTCTGTTTTAGTTTTCATAGGACATTAAAGGAATTTGAAATACCGGTAATTGAAGTATTTCAAGAAACTTATTATTATTAAAAATTATAAACTATTCTATATTTGTCACAGCTAATATTAAATAGTATTGGAAGTTAACACAGTGAAGTTATATAACATATTTATATAAGAGTTCAATTTTACACAAAAACTTCACTTCTGGCATAGTTTACCTGTACTAGTTTCAGTGCCTGCTGTGGCACCCTCCTGCATCGCCGGTACAAACTTTGAGATGAGGTCTTCATCGGTTGGGATATCGAAGTCCACAAGAAGGGGAACTAACTGATGAACTTTGATATCTTGTCCAATATGTACTGCATATCAAAGTTTGTACCTCGTCTACGGGAGGGTGCCATGGCAGTTGAAGTATGTTCAATATGGTAGGGAAGTCTCCGAAACTAGTGCAGGTAAACTATATGAAATGTGAATTTTTTGTGTATAGTACAACTCTTATTTATAATTATTTATTACAGCTGTTTGCAAGAATAACAACAGTGAACCCATACCAACATGATATAGAGAACCTTGAAACATCATCTGCTTTTTGCTGAGACTATGAAGTTATAAGAGCAAGTAAACGGTGAACAGGGTTTACTTCATAAGTGACCATGAGAGGATGTTGATGATCCAAGGAAACTACCTGGAGGTGTCTTGGAGAATTGTATTGTTGCTGGTCAGTGATGCCCAAGTTTTTTATATTATTTAAACGAAATATATAATTCTCTAATAAACTTCACTTTATTTAACTGGTCAGATCATAACAGAGCAGTAGTTTTTTAATTTTTGAAATGAATCTATTTTAAATTATTTTACCATATACAAAAGAAGTAGAAGTCTTCTCGAAGTTTACATGCATGGACAGAATACATGTAGGCTTTATTACAAAAATTGGTTAGACAAAACGGATCCGTGTTTAGTGTGTCAATATTAATCTTCATTACAAGTAACATTACAATGACTGTGTCAATGAAATGTTTCTTCAGAAAAGTACAATATAAAGTCATGAAGTATGTCATATTAGGATATTAAAATAAAATCAGGTAAACTGATGTAACAAAGTGCCAGTATGTTTTTGTTTAATCAGTTATGATTGCAATTATGATATGCAGAATAAAAAAAAAAGTCAAATTGTCCGGTTTCGGGATTTGAACCATGGAACTCCTGAATGTGAGGCGAAGACATTACCATCTCAGTCACCTGGGTCAGTTTAACAGTCTAGTTAATTAAACACATGTAACCCAATAGTGTTTTAGTCATAGCTAACTGTATTTTAATTTCCAAAGCCTTATAAGTTCACAGTAAAACAATAGGCTATGTTGTCAAGATAACTGATTTGCATTTTTAAAAATTAATTCTTTCGAATATGTATACAGTGAAACCTCTATTTTACACTTCTATAGGGGACTCCCCAAAAAAATGTAAAATCGAGGAATAGTAAGAGAGAAGCATGGAGACAAAACAAAGCATAGGCTACACCATTAAAATACCTTAATCTCACTTTTTAATAACCAAATGAATAAATAAAGATAGATATACCGTAATTTTGAACACACAAAAGGTAAAGAATAAAAAACTAAAAGCTAACCTAATGCTGCATTTTATAAACAAACATAGGTAATCTTCTAGTTGAGCGTAACGAAGAGAATGTTATTGTAAGTTTAATCCATTTGTTTGAGTTGAATTACCTTGTTTGAGTTGAATTTAAGAGCTATGAATTAGAAAAAAGTGTGTTAGATAAAATCTAGCATGCAAGTGATGGCGTGAGAGCCATGTACAGGTAGGGGGGAAAGCAGACCTACTAAAATATAAGTTGCCGATATGAGTCACTGTGCTTACCTAGAGTTCCATGGTTCAAATCTCAAAATCGGCCAATTTAATTACATGGAGAGCGTATTTTCTAGCTCCTTGAGTGGCGTTGATTTTAAAGATTTTCTCTGCTTTGAGAATGTTCCACAACTTGCAAAACACTTTTCAATGCCACAGCGATTTTTTACTATTGTATTCAGCGTTGACACTGGTAAATTCATACTCTCCGCTAGATCAACACGTGTGCCCATGTGGGCATCGACTTTAGCAAGGATGTCCATTTTATCCGCGATGGAAAACGCTTTTCGTTTTTTTGCTGGATTTGTAGCCATTATGATTACCAACACTTGATACAAACTTAGTGTAATGAAACAGTATTATAAAATATTTGATCTTCTGACGAAGCCCTTCTAGTGTTCACAATGAAGAACCAAACTTGTCGCCGCCTGAAGTGTAAGTCGCGCAGCCAAGAAGGAAAGTTATAGCAAATACTCTCAATAAGTAATATCGTCCACTCCCCGTCTTTTTCCGGGACACGCTACTACTAGCGCCGCCAGTGAGCAGGAATGGGCAGTTGCTCGTCAGCTGATATAGTTAACGTTTGTCTGTTGTGTTTTGTGTAAAGATAAAGATGAAGAATTTCGACAGCCATGGGCGTACCCAGGGGGGGGACGCAAGGAAAAAAAATGTATAAGTATCTAAGAATATTCAGTCTTATACCCTCAAAATATAGAATAGTGAGATGCCGTCTACCAAGGATGTGGGGGCAACCTTTTACAAATATCTGTTAAGTGAATTATCTGGCAAGTCAATAATTTATTATAAACAATTTAGATTACATGCATTGCGGAAAGAACACACTTATTTGTTAGTTTTTAGTATGGTACAATATTGTTTGAAAATGTTTTACACTTTTTATACGTAAGTAACTTAGGATTACATATAAATTGTTACTTGTTATTACACATGAAGTAATATATCAAGAATATCACTTGTTATATAGTCATAAATTATTTGCGTCGAATATGATGGCAAATTCAGGTCAGCTTAATATTTTCTGACGTGTCTTTATATAATTAAAAATTGAATTCATAAAATTACATGTATCTATAAAAATGAATGTATCATATAAGATATTGTGTGTTAAAAATTATATGCACTTGTGTCACTATATAATAATGCCACTGAATAATATAAGGCTTTGTGTATTTACAGGTTAAAAATTAGATGTTTTATCGACTTAATTATGCGATACATCTATTTATAATCTTGTCATTATACATTAAATATCTTATATGATACATTCATTTTTATGTGCAAAGAAGCAGAAACAAAGGCTTATAATCAATTAAAGTATTATAAGTGCGCACAATGTGCAAAGAAGCAGAAACGAAGTAGCTACGCCGAGATAGCGTCTTGACGACCTATGCTCTTTAACAGAACAAGGAGGAATATAATGGTGACCACGGAGGCTTTTGTTCCGAAGTTGCCGCATTCCATGTAAAATCGAGGCTTCATATACCGTGGGACCAAAAACTCCTGCGTAAAGTCGAAGAAATCGTAAAATCGGAGAACGTAAAATCACGAAAATTTATGTATTGCTCTTATGGACGTTAAGCCGGGATTTCAAATTCTTCACGTAAAATGGGGGTAAAAAAGATTTATGAAAACATTTGGCGGGGTTTTCAAATGTTTAAAATTAGAAGTTTATCCCCAGCGTTTTTTCAGTTTTTAATTTCGAAACATTATTATATTCTTGTCCGACATTAAAAATAATGTATTATAACTTTGCCATATATTTAACATTAAAAGTTGGTCCCCTGATGTTTTTTATTTTTTAATTCAGAACTTTTCTCTTACGCTGTAGATATTCAGAATTAAAAAGGATGTTTTGTACATATTTAACTTTTTTTCGTCCCAGGCCTTTTTGACCAGTCGAACCCCGTTATCTCGTAAACTATGCGTCGTACAGAATTGTCACAATGGACATTTTTAGTCGGAATCGAAAGTTACGCATTTCGTCTATTGACTGCTTTGGCTAGGGGGACGGATAAACGAGATTTTTTCGTTTTTCCTTATTTTCCTCACTTCTTACAGTAAAAACCAGTAGAAATTAAAATTACATTATTTTATTCTTGTTCGACATGAAAAAAGGCGTATGATAGAACTTTGCGCGGTTTTCAAATGAGTAGAATTAAAAAGTTGGTCCCACATTGACGGCCACATAGTAGGGATCACATGTATTTAAGTTTTTTATTCCGAAGCTTTTTATTATTGTATTCGTGTTATAAAGCATTATAAAAGACGTATGCGGCATAGAAGAGAAATATGTGAACTTTATGGGCCATTCAGATAGAAAATTAACCGTAGACTTAAAAGTTTAGGGCCATGGTTTGCAATAAGAAATGACCTACAGTTGCAAATACAGCCCATAATATATTTTGTTAATTTGTATATGTCAGCATACATGATTTCAATTTTTAAAGGCCTACACGTGTTTAATAGATACATGAAAGTATTTTCGTCTGCGGCGCCGGCAGCCATTTTATAAGCTGTTGACGTTCTCGTTTGTAATTGGTTGTTAAGGCAGAGACACAAATATGCCGACTAAACCAAAGTAATTAGAATGTTATATCACGTCTTTCCAACTACCATGGAGTATAACCATAGTAATTAGAATGCTATGTTGCGTTTATCTAACTACCATGGAATATTACCATAGTTGTTGGAACCATTGTAATTAGAACGATATATCGTGAAAAAAGACGTATGAAAGCACTTGTCGGGCATTTCAAATGTTTAAAATCAAAAGATTATCCCCAGCGTTTTTTCAGTTTTTAATTTCGAATCATTATTATATTCTTGTCCGACATTATAAATGACGTATTATAGCTTTTTACGCGGTTTCCATATATTTAACATTAAAAGTTGGTCCCCTGATGTTTTTTATTTTTTAATTCAGAACTTTTCTCTTACGCTGTAGATATTCAGAATTAAAAAAGATGTTCTGTACCCATTTAACTTTTTTCGTCCCAGGCCTTTTTGACCAGTGGAACCCCGTTATCTCGTAAACTATGCGTTGTACGGAATTGTCACAATGGACATTTTTACTCGGAATCGAAAGATACGCATTGCGTCATTTGTCGGTTTTTGGCTAGGAGGACTGATAAATGAGTTTTTGTTATGTTTTTCGGAGTTTTCAAAACTTTTTCCAGTAAAAACAGTAAAAATAATATTACCATTATCGTATTCTTGTTCGACATGAAAAAAGGCGTATGAATGCACTTTGCGAGGTTTCCAAATGTGTAAAATTAAAAAGTTGGTACCACATTGACGGCCGCATAGTAGGAAACCACATCTTTTTAAGTTTTTTATTCCTAAGCTTTTTTTTATTGTCTTCGTGTTATAAAGCATTATAAAAGATGTATGCGGCATAGAAGGGAAATATGTGATCTTTATGGGCGATGTAGATAGTAAATTAACCGTAATCTTAAAAGTTTAAGGCCATGGTTTGCAATAAGAAATGACCTACAGTTGCAAATACAGCCCATAATATATTTTGTTAATTTGTATATGTCAGCATACATTATTTCAATTTTTAAAGGCCTACACGTGTTTAATAGATACATGAAAGTATTTTCGTCTGCGGCGCCGGCAGCCATTTTATAAGCTGTTGACGTTCTCGTTTGTGATTGGTTGTTAAGGCAGAGGCATAAATATGGCGACTAAACCAAAGTAATTAGAATGTTATATCACGTCTTTCCAACTACCATGGAGTATAACCATAGTAATTAGAATGCTATGTTACGTTTATCTACCTACCATGGAATATAACCATAGTACTTGGAAACATACTAATTAGGACGATATATCGTGAAAAAAGACGTATGAAATCACTTGGCGGGCTTTTCAAATGTTTAAAATCAAAAGTTTATCCCCAGCGTTTTTTCAGTTTTTAATTTCGAATCATCATTATATTCTTGTCCGACATTATAAATGACGTATTATAGCTTTTTACGCGGTTTCTATATATTTAACATTAAAAGTTGGTCCCCTGATGATTTTTATTTTTTAATTCAGAACTTTTCTGTTACGCTGTAGATATTCGGAATTAAAAAAGGTGTTTTGTACCCATTTACCATTTTTTCGTCCCACGCCTTTTTGACCAGTCGAACCTCGTTATCTCGTAAACTATGCGTCGTACGGAATTGTCACAATGGACATTTTTACTTGGAATCGAAAGTTACGCATTTCGTTTGTTGACGGTTTTTTGCTAGAATAAGGGATAAACGAGTTTTTTTTGTTTTTCCTAGTTTTCCTAACTTTTTCCAGTAAAAACAGTAAAAATAATATTTACATTATTTTATTCTTGTTCGACATGAAAAAAGCTGTATGAAAGAACTTTGCGCGGTTTTCAAATGTGTAAAATTAAAAAGTTGGTCCCACCTTGACGGCCACATAGTAACCACGTCTTTTTAAGTGTTTTATTCCGAAGCTTTTTATTATTGTATTCGTGTTATAAAGCATTATGAAAGACGTATGTGACATAGAAGGGAAATATGTGAACTTGATGGGCCATTCAGATAGAAAATTAACCGTAAACTTAAAAGTTTAGGGCCATGGTTTGCAATAATAAATGACCTACAGTTGCAAATACAGCCCATATAATATTTTGTTAATTTGTATATGTCAGCATACAGGATTTCAATTTTTAAAGGCCTACACGTGTTTAATAGATACATGAAAGTATTTTCGTCTGCGGCGCCGGCAGCCATTTTATAAGCTGTTGACGTTCTCGTTTGTGACTTGTTGATAAGGCAGAGACACAAATATGGCGACTAAACCAAAGTAATTAGAATGTTATATCACGTCTTTCCAACTACCATGGAGTATAACCATAGTAATTAGAATGCTATGTTACGTTTATCTACCTACCATGGAATATAACCATAGTACTTGGAACCATACTAATTAGGACGATATATCGTGAAAAACGACATATGAAAGCACTTGGCGGGCTTTTCAAATTTTTAAAATCAAAAGTTTATCCCCAGCGTTTTTTCAGTTTTTAATTTCGAAACATTATATTCTTGTCCGACATTAAAAACGACGTATTATAGCTTTGCCATATATTTAACATTAAAAGTTGGTCCCCTGATGCTTATTACTTTTTAATTCAGAACTTTTCTCTTACGCTGTAGATATTCAGAATTAAAAAAGATGTTTTGTACCCATTTAACTTTTTTTCGTCCCAGGCCTTTTTGACCAGTGGCACCCCGTTATCTCGTAAACTATGCGTCGTACGGAACTGTCACAATGGACATTTTTACTCGGAATCGAAAGTTACGCATTTCATCTGTTGACGGTTTTTGGCTAGGATGACGGATAAACGAGTTTTTTTGTTTTTCCGAGTTTTCCTAGCATTTTCCAGTGAAGACAGTAAAAATAATATTTCCATTATTTTATTCTTGTTCGACATGAAAAACGGCGTATGAAAGCACTTTGCGAGGTTTCCAAATGTGTAAAATTAGAAAAGTTGGGACCACATTGACGGCCACATAGTAGGAAACCACATCTTTTTAAGTTTTTTATCCCGAAGCTTTTTATTATTGTATTCGTGTTATAAAGCATTATAAAAGACGTATGCGGCATTGAAGGGAAATATGTGAACATTATGGGCCATTCAGATAGAAAATTAACTGTAAACTTAATAGTTTAGGGCCATGCTTTGCAATAAGAAATGAACTACAGTTGCAAATACAGCCCATATAATATTTTGTTAATTTGTATATCTCAGTATACATGACTTCAATTTTTAAAGGCCCACACTTGTTTAATAGAAACATAAAAGTATTTTCGTCTGCGGAGCAGGCAGCCATTTTATAAGCTGTTGACGTTCTCGTATGTGATTGGTTGTTAAGGCAGAGACACAAATATGGCGACTAAACCAAAGTAATTAGAATGTTGTATCACGTCTTTCCAACTACCATGGAGTATAACCATAGTAATTAGAATGCTATGTTACGTCTATCTAACTACCATGGAATATTACCATAGTTGTTGGACCCATAGTAATTAGAACGATATATCGTGAAAAAAGACTTATGAAAGCATTTGGCTGGGATTTCAAATGTTTAAAATTAGAAGTTTATCCCCAGCGTTTTTTTCAGTTTTTAATTTCGATACATTATTATATTCTCGTCCGACATTAAAAATGACGTATTATAGCTTTGACATATATTTAACATTAAAAGTAGGTCTCCTGATGTTTTTTTATTTTATAATTCAGAACTTTTCGATTACGCAGTAGATATTCAGAAAAAAAAGATTTTTGTACCCATTTAACTTTTTTCGTCCCAGGCTTTTTTGACCAGTGGAACCCCGTTATCTCGTAAACTGTGCGTCGTACGGAAATGTAACAATCGACATATTTACTCGGAATCGAAAGTTACGCATTTCGTCTGCTGACGGTTTTTGGCTAGGAGGACGGATAAGCGAGTTTTTGTTTTGATTTTCGCAGTTTTCCAATCTTTTTCCAGTAAAAACAGTAAAAATAATATTTACATTATTTTATTCTTGTTTGACGTGAAAAAAGGCGTATGATAGAACTTTGCGCCGTTTTCAAATGTTTAAAATTTAAAAAGTTGGGCCCACATTGACGGCCACATAGTAGGAAACCACATCTTTTTAAGTTTTTTATTCCGAAGCTTTTTATTATTGTATTCGTGTTATAAAGCATTATAAAAGACGTATGCGGCATTAAAGGAAAATATGTGAACATTATGGGCCATTCAGATAGAAAATTAACCGTAAACTTAAAAGTTTAGGGCCGTGCTTTGCAGTAAGTAATGAAGTATAGTTGCAAATACAGCAAATATAATATCTTGTTAATTTGTATATGTCATCATACATGATTTCAATTTTGAAAGGCCTACACGTGTTTAATAGAATCATAAAAGTATTTTCGTCTGCGGAGCCGGCAGCCATTTTATAAGCTGTTGTCGTTCTCGTATGTGATTGGTTGTTAATGCAGAGACACATATATGGCGACTAAACCAAAGTAATTAGAATGTTGTATCATGTCTTTCCAACTACCATGGAGTATAACCATAGTAATTAGAATGCTATGTTACGTCTATCTGACTACCATGGAATATTACCATAGTTGTTGGAACCATATTAATTAGAACGATATGTCGTGAAAAAAGACTCATGAAAGCTTTTGGCGGGGTTTTCAAATGTTTAAAATTAGAAGTTTATCCCCAGCGTTTTTTCAGTTTTTAATTTCGAAACATTATTATATTCTTGTCCGACATTAAAAACGACGTATTATAGCTTTGCCATATATTTAACATTAAAAGTTGGTCCCCTGATGCTTATTATTTTTTAATTCAGAACTTTTCTCTTACGCTGTAGATATTCAGAATTAAAAAAGATGTTTTGTACCCATTTAACTTTTCTTCGTCCCATTCCTTTTTGACCAGTGGAACCCCGTTATCTCGTAAACTATGCGTCGTACGGAATTGTCACAATGAACATTTTTACTCGGAATCGAAAGTTACCCATTTCGTCTGTTGTCGGTTTTTGGCTAGGAGGACTGATAAATGAGTTTTTGTTTTGTTTTTCGGAGTTTTCAAAACTTTTTCCAGTAAAAACAGTAAAAATAATATTTCCATTATCTTATTCTTGTTCGACATGAAAAAAGGCGTATGAATGCACTTTGCGAGGTTTCCAAATGTGTAAAATTAAAAAGTTGGTCCCACATTGACGGCCACATAGTAGGAAACCACATCTTTTTAAGTTTTTTATTCCGAAGCTTTTTTTTATTATATTCGTGTTATAAAGCATTATAAAAGACGTATGCGGCATAGAAGGGAAATATGTGATCTTTATGGGCGATTTAGACAGAAAATTAATCGTAATCTCAAAAGTTTAAGGCCATGGTTTGCAATAAGAAATGACCTACAGTTGCAAATACAGCCCATAATATATTTTGTTAATTTGTATATGTCAGCATACATGATTTCAATTTTTAAAGGCCTACACGTGTTTAATAGATACATGAAAGTATTTTCGTCTGCGGCGCCGGCAACCATTTTATAAGCTGTTGACGTTCTTGTTTGTGATTGGTTGTTAAGGCAGAGACACAAATATGGCGACTAAACCAAAGTAATTAGAATGTTATATCACTTCTTTCCAACTACCATGGAGTATAACCATAGTAATTAGAAAGCTATGTTACGTTTATCTACCTACCATGGAATATAACAATAGCACTTGGAACCATAGTAATTAGAACGAAATATCATGAAAAAATACGTATGAAATCACTTGGCGGGCTTTTCAAATGTTTAAAATCAAAAGTTTATCCCCAGCGTTTTTTCAGTTTTTAATTTCGAATCATTATTATATTCTTGTCCGACATTATAAATGACGTATTATAGCTTTTTACGCGGTTTCTATATATTTAACATTAAAAGTTGGTCTCCTGATGTTTTTTATTTTTTAATTCAGAACTTTTCTGTTACGCTGTAGATATTCGGAATTAAAAAAGGTGTTTTGTACACATTTACCATGTTTTCGTCCCACGCCTTTTTGACCAGTCGAACCTCGTTATCTCGTAAACTATGCGTCGTACGGAATTGTCACAATTGACATTTTTACTCGGAATCGAAAGTTACGCATTTCGTCTGTTGACGGTTTTTTGCTAGAAGGACGGACAAACGAGTTTTTTTGTTTTTCCGAGTTTTCCTAACTTTTTCCAGTAAAAACAGTAAAAATAATATTTACATTATTTTATTCTTGTTCGACATGAGAAAAGATGTATGAAAGAACTTTGCGCGGTTTTCAAATGTGTAAAATTAAAAAGTTGGTCCCACCTTGACGGCCACATAGTAACCACATCTTTTTAAGTATTTTATTCCGAAGCTTTTTATTATTGTATTCGTGTTATAAAGCATTATGAAAGACGTATGTGGCATAGAAGGGAAATATGTGAACTTGATGGGCCATTCAGATAGAAAATTAACCGTAAACTTAAAAGTTTAGGGCCATGGTTTGCAATAAGAAATGACCTACAGTTGCAAATACAGCCCATATAATATTTTGTTAATTTGTATATGTCAGCATACATGATTTCAATTTTTTAGGCCTACACGTGTTTAGTAGAAACATGAAAGTATCTTCGTCTGCGGCGCCGGCAGCCATTTTATAAGCTGTTGACGTTCTCGTTTGTGACTTGTTGATAAGGCAGAGACACAAATATGGCGACTAAACCAAAGTAATTAGAATGTTATATCACGTCTTTCCAACTACCATGGAGTATAACCATAGTAATTAGAATGCTATGTTACGTTTATCTACCTACCATGGAATATAACAATAGCACTTGGAACCATAGTAATTAGAACGAAATATCATGAAAAAAGACGTACGAAATCACTTACGGGCTTTTCAAATGTTTAAAATCAAAAGTTTATCCCCAGCGTTTTTTCAGTTTTTAATTTCGAATCATTATTACATTCTTGTCCGATATTATAAATGACGTATTATAGGTTTTTACGCGGTTTCCATAAATATTTAACATTAAAAGTTGGTCCCCTGATGTTTTTTATTTTTTAATTCAGAACTTTTCTCCTACGCTGTAGATATTCGGAATTAAAAAAGGTGTTTTGTACCCATTTAACTTTTTTCGTCCTAGGTATTTTTGACCAGTCGAACCCCGTTATCTCGTAAACTATGCTTACGGAATTGTCACAATGGACATTTTTACTCGGAATCGAAAGTTACGCATTTTGTCTGTTGACGGTTTTTGGCTAGGATGACGGATAAACGAGTTTTTTTTGTTTTTCCGAGTTTTCCTAACATTTTCCAGTAATGACAGTGAAAATAAAATTTCCATTATTTTATTCTTGTTCGACATGAGAAACGGCGTATGAAAACACTTTGCGAGGTTTCCAAATGTGTAAAATTAAAAAAGTTGGGCCCACATTGACGGCCACATAGTAGGAACCACATCTTTTTAAGTTTTTTATCCCGAAGCTATTTATTATTGTATTCGTGTTATAAAGCATTATAAAAGACGTATGCGGCATTGAAGGGAAATATGTGAACATTATGGGCCATTCAGATAGAAAATTAACCGTAAACTTAAAAGTTTAGGGCCGTGCTTTGCAGTAAGTAATGAAGTATAGTTGCAAATACAGCAAATATAATATCTTGTTAATTTGTATATGTCATCATACATGATTTCAATTTTGAAAGGCCTACACGTGTTTAATAGAATCATAAAAGTATTTTCGTCTGCGGAGCCGGCAGCCATTTTATAAGCTGTTGTCGTTCTCGTATGTGATTGGTTGTTAAGGCAGAGACACAAATATGACGACTAAACCAAAGTAATTAGAATGTTGTATCATGTCTTTCCAACTACGATGGAGTATAACCATAGTAATTAGAATGCTATGTTACGTCTATCTGACTACCATGGAATATTACCATAGTTGTTGGAACCATATTAATTAGAACGATATGTCGTGAAAAAAGATTCATGAAAGCTTTTGGCGGGGTTTTCAAATGTTTAAAATTAGAAGTTTATCCCCAGCGTTTTTTCAGTTTTTAATTTCGAAACATTATTATATTCTTGTCCGACATTAACAATAATGTATTATAACGTTGCCATATATTTAACATTAAAAGTTGGTCCCCTGATGTTTTTTATTTTTTAATTCAGAACTTTTCTCTTACGATGTAGATATTCAGAATTAAAAAGGATGTTTTGTACCCATTTAACTTTTTTTCGTCCCAGGCCGTTTCGACCAGTCAAACCCCGTTATCTCGTAAACTATGCGTCGTACGGAATTGTCACAATGGACATTTTTACTCGGAATTGAAAGTTACGCATTTCGTCTATTGACGGTTTTTGGCTAGGAGGACGGATAAACGAGTTTTTTTCGTTTTTCCTAATTTTCCTCACCTACAGTAAAAACCAGTAAAAATTAAAATTACATTATTTTATTCTTGTTCGACATGAAAAAAGTCGTATGTTAGAACTTTGCGCGGTTTTCAAATGTGTAAAATTAAAAAGTTTGTCCCACATTGACGGCCACATAGTAACCACATCTTTTTAAGTTTTTTATTCCGAAGCTTTTTATTATTGTATTCGTGTTATAAAGCATTATAAAAGACGTATGCGGCATAGAAGGGAAATATGTGAACTTGATGGGCCATTCAGATAGAAAATTAACCGTAAACTTAAAAGTTTAGGGCCATGGTTTGCAATAAGAAATGACCTACAGTTGCAAATACAGCCCATATAATATTTTGTTAATTTGTATATGTCAGCATACATGATTTCAATTTTTAAAGTCCTACACGTGTTTAGTAGAAACATGAAAGTATCTTCGTCTGCGGCGCCGGCAGCCATTTTATAAGCTGTTGACGTTTTCGTTTGTGACTTGTTGTTAAGGCAGAGACACAAATATGGCGACTAAACCAAAGTAATTAGAATGTTGTATCACGTCTTTCCAACTACCATGGAGTATAACCATAGTAATTAGATTGCTGTTACGTCTATCTAACTACCATGGAATATTACCATAATTGTTGGAACCATAGTAATTAGAATCGTGAAAAAAGACATATGAATGCATTTGGCGGGCTTTTCAAATGTTTAAAATTAGAAGTTTATCCCCAGCGTTTTTTCAGTTTTTAATTTCGAAACATTATTATATTCTTGTCCGGCATTAAAAATAATGTATTATAACTTTGCCATATATTTAACATTAAAAGTTGGTCCCCTGATGTTTTTTAATTTTTAATTCAGAACTTTTCTCTTGCGATGTAGATATTCAGAATTAAAAAGGATGTTTTGTACCCATTTAACTTTTTTTCGTCCCAGGCCGTTTTGAGCAGTTAAACCCCGTTATCTCGTAAACTATGCGTCGTGCGGAATTGTCACAATGGACATTTTTACTCGGAATCGAAAGTTACGCATTTTGCCTGTTGACGGTTTTTGGCTTGGAGGACGGATAATCGAGTTTTTTTTGTTTTTCCTAATTTTCCTTACTTTTTACAGTAAAAAACAGTACAAATTAAAATTACGTTATTGTTCGACATGAAAAAAGTCGTATGTTAGAACTTTGCGCGGTTTTCAAATGTGTGAAATTAATAAAGTTGGTCCCACATTGACGGCCACATAGTAGGAAACCACATCTTTTTAAGTTTTTGATTTCGAAGCTTTTAATTATTGTATTCGTGTTATAAGCACTATAAGCACGCGGCATAGAGGGGAAATATGTGAACTTTATGGGCTATTCTGATAGAAAATTAACCGTAAACTTAAAAGTTTAGGGCCATGCTTTGCAATAAGGAATGAACTACAGTTGTAAATACAGCCTATATAATATTTTGTTAATTTGAATATGTTAGCATACATGATTTCAATTTTTAAATTCCTACACGTGTTTAATAGAAGCATAAAAGCATTTTCGTCTGCGGTGCCGGCAGTTATTTAATAAGCTGTTGACGTTCGCGTTTGTCATTGGTTATTTAGGCAGAGACACAAATATGGCGACTAAACCAAAGTAATTAGAATGTTATATCACGTCTTTCCAACTACGATGGAGTATAACCATAGTAATTAGAATGCTATGTTACGTCTATCTAACTACCATGGAATTTTACCATAGTTGTTGGAACCATAGTAATTAGAACGATATATGGTGAAAAAAGATGTATGAAAGCACTTGACGGGCTTTTCAAATGCTTGAAATTAAAAGTTTATCCCCAGCGTTTTTTCAGTTTTTAATTTCGAATCATTATTATATTCTTATCCGACATTATAAATGACGTATTATAGGTTTTTACGCGGTTTCTATATATTTAACATTAAAAGTTGGTCCCCTGTTGTTTTTTTATTTTTTAATTCAGAACTTTTCTTTTACTCTGTAGATATTCGGAATTAAAAAAGGTGTTTTGTACCCATTTGACTTTTTTTCGTCCCAGATATTTTTGACCAGTCGAAACCCGTTATCTCGTAAACTATGCGTCGTACGGAATTGTCACAATAGACATTTTTACTCGGAATCGAAAGTTACGCATTTCGTCTGTTGACGGTTTTTGGCTAGGAGAACGGATAAACGAGTTTTTTTTTGTTTTTCAGAGTTTTCCTCACTTTTTCCAGTAAAACCAGTAAAAATAATATTTACATTATTTTATTCTTGTTGGACATGAAAAAAGGCGTATGAAAGAACTTTGCGCGGTTTTCAAATGTGTAAAATTAAAAAGTTGGTCCCACATTGACGGCCACATAGTAACCACATCTTTTTACGCTTTTATTCCGAAGCTTTTTATTATTGTATTCGTGTTATAAAGCATTATAAAAGACGTATGCGGCATAGAAGGGAAATATGTGAACTTGATGGGCCATTCAGATAGAAAATTAACAGTGAACATAAAATGTTTAGGGCCATGCTTTGCAGTAAGAAATGAACTACAGTTGCAAATACTGCCCATATAATATTTTGTTAATTTGTGTATCTCAGAATACATGATTTCAATTTTTAAAGGCCCACACGTGTTTAATAGAAACATAAAAGTATTTTCGTCTGCGGAGCAGGCAGCCATTTTATAAGCTGTTGACGTTCTCGTATGTGATTGGTTGTTAAGGCAGAGACACAAATATGGCGACTAAACCAAATTAATTAGAATGTTGTATCACGTCTTTCCAACTACCATGGAGTATAACCATAGTAATTAGAATGCTATGTTACGTCTATCTAACTACCATGGAATATAACAATAGTACTTGGAACCATAGTAATTAGAAAGAAATGTCGTGAAAAAAGAGGTATGAAAGCACTTGGCGGGCTTTTCAAATGTTTAAAATCAAAAGTTTATCCCCAGCGTTTTTTCAGTTTTTAATTTCGAATCATTATTATATTCTTGTCCGACATTATAAATGACGTGTTATAGCATTTTACTCGGTTTCCATATATTTATCATTAAAAGTTGGTCCCCTGATGTTTTTTATTTTTTAATTCAGAACTTTTCTCTTACTCTCTAGATATTCGGAATTAAAAAAGGTGTTTTGTACCCATTTAACTTTTTTTCGTCCCAGGCCTTTTTGGCCAGTAGAACCCCGTTATCTCGTAAACTATGCGTCGTACGGAATCTTCACAATGGACATTTTTACTCGGAATCGAAAGTTACGCGATTCGTCTGTTGACGGTTTTTGGCTAGGATGACGGATAAACGAGTTTTTTTTTGTTTTTCCGAGTTTTCCTAACATTTAACAGTGAAGACAGTAAAAATAATATTTCCATTATTTTATTCTTGTTCGACATGAAAAACGGCATATGAAAACACTTTGCGAGGTTTCCAAATGTGTAAAATTAAAAAAGTTGGGCCCACATTGACGGCCACATAGTAGGAAACCACATATTTTAAGTTTTTTATCCCGAATCTTTTTATTATTGTATTCGTGTTACAAAGCATTATAAAAGACGTATGCGGCATTGAAGGGAAATATGTGAACATTATGGGCCATTCAGATAGAAAATTAACCGTAAACTTAAAAGTTTAGGGCCGTGCTTTGCAGTAAGTAATGAAGTACAGTTGCAAATACAGCAAATATAATATCTTGTTAATTTGTATATGTCAGCATACACGATTTCAATTTTTAAAGGCCTACACGTGTTTAATAGAATCATAAAAGTATTTTCGTCTGCGGAGCCGGCAGCCATTTTATAAGCTGTTGTCGTTCTCGTATGTGATTGGTTGTTAAGGCAGAGACACAAATATGGCGACTAAACCAAAGTAATTAGAATGTTGTATCATGTCTTTCCAACTACCATGGAGTATAACCATAGTAATTAGAATGCTATGTTACGTCTATCTATCTACCATGGAATATTACCATAGTTGTTGGAACCATAGTAATTAGAACGATATGTCGTGAAAAAAGACTCATGAAAGCTTTTGGCGGGGTTTTCAAATGTTTAAAATTAGAAGTTTATCCCCAGCGTTTTTTCAGTTTTTAATGTCGAAACATTATTATATTCTGTCCGACATTAACAATAATGTATTATAACGTTGCCATATATTTAACATTAAAAGTTGGTCCCCTGATGTTTTTTATTTTTTAATTCAGAACTTTTCTCTTTCGCTGTAGATATTCAAAATTAAAAAAGATGTTTTGTACCCATTTAACTTTTTTTCGTCCCAGACCTTTTTGACCAGTGGAACCCCGTTATCTCGTAAAGTATGCGTCGCACGGAATTGTCACAATGGACATTTTGACTCGAAATCGAAAGTTACGCATTTTTTCTGTTGTCGGTTTTTGGCTAGGAGGACTGATAAACGAGTTTGTTTTGTTTTCGGAGTTTTCAAAACTTTTTCCAGTACGAACAGTAAAAGTAATATTTCCATTATCTTATTCTTGTTCGACATGAAAAAAGGCGTATGAAAGCACTTTGCGAGGTTTCAAAATGTGTAAAATTAAAAAAGTTGGGTCCACATTGACGGCCTATAGTAGGAAACCACATCTTTTTAAGTTTTTATTCCGAAGCTTTTTATTATTGTATTCGTGTTATAAAGCATTATAAAAGACGTATGTGGCATTAAAGGGAAATATGTGAACTTTATGGGCCATTCAGATAGATAATTAACAGTAAACATAAAATGTTTAGGGCCATGCTTTGCAGTAAGAAATGAACTACAGTTGCAAATACAGCCCATATAATATTTTGTTAATTTGTATATCTCAGAATACATGATTTCAATTTTTAAAGGCCCACACGTGTTTAATAGAAACATAAAAGTATTTTCGTCTGCGGAGCAGGCAGCCATTTTATAAGCTGTTGACGTTCTCGTATGTGATTGGTTGTTAAGGCAGAGACACAAATATGGCGACTAAACCAAATTAATTAGAATGTTGTATCACGTCTTTCCAACTACCATGGAGTATAACCATAGTAATTAGAACGCTATGTTACGTCTATCTAACCACCATGGAATATAACAATAGTACTTGGAACCATAGTAATTAGAAAGAAATATCGTGAAAAAAGACGTATGAAAGCACTTGGCGGGCTTTTCAAATGTTTAAAATCAAAAGTTTATCCCCAGCGTTTTTTCAGTTTTTAATTTCGAATCATTATTATATTCTTGTCCGACATTATAAATGACGTGTTATAGCATTTTACTCGGTTTCCATATATTTATCATTAAAAGTTGGTCCCCTGATGTTTTTTATTTTTTAATTCAGAACTTTTCTCTTACTCTCTAGATATTCGGAATTAAAAAAGGTGTTTTGTACCCATTTAACTTTTTTTCGTCCCAGGCCTTTTTGACCAGTGGAACCCCGTTATCTCGTAAACTATGCGTCGTACGGAATCTTTACAATGGACATTTTTACTCGGAATCGAAAGTTACGCGATTCGTCTGTTGACGGTTTTTGGCTAGGATGACGGATAAACGAGTTTTTTTTTGTTTTTCCGAGTTTTCCTAACATTTAACAGTGAAGACAGTAAAAATAATATTTCCATTATTTTATTCTTGTTCGACATGAAAAACGGCGTATGAAAACACTTTGCGAGGTTTCCAAATGTGTAAAATTAAAAAAGTTGGGCCCACATTGACGGCCACATAGTAGGAAACCACATCTTTTTAAGTTTTTTATCCCGAATCTTTTTATTATTGTATTCGTGTTACAAAGCATTATAAAAGACGTATTGAAGGGAAATATGTGAACATTATGGGCCATTCAGATAGAAAATTAACCGTAAACTTAAAAGTTTAGGGCCGTGCTTTGCAGTAAGTAATGAAGTACAGTTGCAAATACAGCAAATATAATATCTTGTTAATTTGTATATGTCAGCATACACGATTTCAATTTTTAAAGGCCTACACGTGTTTAATAGAATCATAAAAGTATTTTCGTCTGCGGAGGCGGCAGCCATTTTATAAGCTGTTGACGTTCTCGTATGTTATTGGTTGTTAAGGCAGAGGCACAAATATGGCGACTAAACCAAATTAATTAGAATGTTGTATCACGTCTTTCCAACTACCATGGAGTATAACCATAGTAATTAGAATGCTGTACGTCTATCTAACTACCATGGAATATTACCATAATTGTTGGAACCATAGTAATTAAAATCGTGGAAAAAGACTTATAAAAGCATTTGGCGGGCTTTTCAAATGTTTAAAATTAGAAGTTTATCCCCAGCGTTTTTTCAGTTTTTAATTTCGAAACATTATTATATTCTTGTCCGACATTAAAAATAATGTATTATAACTTTGCCATGTATTTAACATTAAAGGTTGGTCCCCTGATGTTATTATTTATTAATTCAGAACTTTTCTCTTGCGATGTAGATATTCAGAATTAAAAAGGATGTTTTGTACCCATTTAACTTTTTTTCGTCCCAGGCCGTTTTGAGCAGTTAAACCCCGTTATCTCGTAAACTATGCGTCGTACGGAATTGTCACAATGGACATTTTTACTCGGAATCGAAAGTTACGCATTTTGCCTGTTGACGGTTTTTGGCTTGGAGGACGGATAATCGAGTTTTTTTTTGTTTTTCCTAATTTTCCTTACTTTTTACAGTAAAAAACAGTACAAATTAAAATTACGTTATTGTTCGACATGAAAAAAGTCGTATGTTAGAACTTTGCGCGGTTTTCAAATGTGTGAAATTAATAAAGTTGGTCCCACATTGACGGCCACATAGTAGGAAACCACATCTTTTTAAGTTTTTGATTTCGAAGCTTTTAATTATTGTATTCGTGTTATAAGCACTATAAGCACGCGGCATAGAGGGGAAATATGTGAACTTTATGGGCTATTCTGATAGAAAATTAACCGTAAACTTAAAAGTTTAGGGCCATGCTTTGCAATAAGGAATGAACTACAGTTGTAAATACAGCCTATATAATATTTTGTTAATTTGAATATGTTAGCATACATGATTTCAATTTTTAAATTCCTACACGTGTTTAATAGAAGCATAAAAGCATTTTCGTCTGCGGTGCCGGCAGTTATTTTATAAGCTGTTGACGTTCGCGTTTGTCATTGGTTGTTTAGGCAGAGACACAAATATGGCGACTAAACCAAAGTAATTAGAATGTTATATCACGTCTTTCCAACTACGATGGAGTATAACCATAGTAATTAGAATGCTATGTTACGTCTATCTAACTACCATGGAATTTTACCATAGTTGTTGGAACCATAGTAATTAGAACGATATATGGTGAAAAAAGATGTATGAAAGCACTTGACGGGCTTTTCAAATGCTTGAAATTAAAAGTTTATCCCCAGCGTTTTTTCAGTTTTTAATTTCGAAACCTTATTATATTCTTGTCCGACATTAAAAATAATGTATTATAACTTTGCCATGTTTTTAAAATTAAAAGTTGGTCCCCTGTTTTTTATTTTTTTATTTAGGACTTTTCTCTTACGCTGTAGATATTCGGAATTAAAAAAGGTGTTTTGTACCCATTTGACTTTTTTTCGTCCGAGGTATTTTGGACCAGTCGAACCCCGTTATCTCGTAAACTATGCGTCGTACGGAATTGTCACAATGGACATTTTTACTCGGAATCGGAAGTTACGCATTTCGTCTGTTGACGGTTTTTGGCTAGGAGAACGGATAAACGAGTTTTTTTTTGTTTTTCCGAGTTTTCCTAACTTTTTCCATTAAAAACAGTAAAAATAATATTTACATTATTTTATTCTTGTTGGACATGAAAAATGGCGTATCAAAGCACTTTGCGCGGTTTTTAAATGTGTAAAATTAAAAAGTTGGTCCCACATTGACGGCCACATAGTAACCACATCTTTTTAAGTTTTTTATTCCGAAGCTTTTTATTATTGTATTCGTGTTATAAAGCATTATAAAAGACGTATGCGGCATAGAAGGGAAATATGTGAACTTGATGGGCCATTCAGATAGAAAATTAACCGTAAACTTAAAAGTTTAGGGCCATGGTTTGCAATAAGAAATGAACTACAGTTGCAAATACTGGCCATATAATATTTTGTTAATTTGAATATGTTAGCATACATGATTTCAATGTTTAAATTCCTACACGTGTTTAATAGAAGCATAAAAGTATTTTCGTCTGCGGAGCCGGCAGCCATTTTATAAGCTGTTGACGTTCTCGTATGTGATTGGTTCTTAAGGCAGAGACACAAATATGGCGACTAAACCAAAGTAATAAGAATGTAGTATCACGTCTTTCCAACTACCATGGAGTATAACCATAGTAATTAGAGTGCTGTTACGTCTATCTAACTACCATGGAATATTACCATAATTGTTGGAACCATAGTAATTAGAATCGTGAAAAAAGACTTATGAAAGCATTTGGCGGGCTTTTCAAATGTTTAAAGAAGTTTATCCCCAGCGTTTTTTCAGTTTTTAATTTCGAAACATTATTATATTCTTGTCCGACATTAAAAATAATGTATTATAACTTTGCCATGTATTTAATATTAAAAGTTGGTCCCCTCATGTTTTTATTTTTTAATTCAGAACCTTTCTCTTAAGCTGTAGATATTCGGAATTTAAAAAGGTGTTTTATACCCATTTAACTTTTTTTATTCCCAGGTATTTTTGACCAGTCGAACCCCGTTACCTCGTAAACTATGCGTCGTACGGAATTGTCACAATGGACATTTTTACTCGGAATCGAAAGTTACGCATTTCGTCTGTTGACGGTTTTTGGCTAGGAGAACGGATAAACGAGTTTTTTTTTGTTTTTCCGAGTTTTCCTAACTTTTTCCACTAAAAACAGTAAAAATAATATTTACATTATTTTATTCTTGTTGGACATGAAAAAAGGCGTATCAAAGCACTTTGCGAGGTTTCCAAATGTGTAAAATTAAAAACGTTGGGCCCACATTGACGGCCACATAGTAACCACATGTTTTTAAGTTTTTTATTCCGAAGCTTTTTATTATTGTATTCGTGTTATTAAGCATTATAAAAGACGTATGCGGCATAGAAGGGAAATATGTTAACTTGATGGGCCATTCAGATATAAAATTAACCGTAAACGTAAAAGTTTAGAAGCATAGAAGGGAAATATGTGAACTTTATGGGCCATTCAGATAGAAAATTAACCGTAAACATAAAAGTTTAGGGCGTGGCTTTGCAGTAAGAAATTAACTACAGTTGCAAATACAGCCATATAATATTTTGTTAATTTGTATATGATACATGATTTCAATTTTTAAACGGCTACACGTGTTTAATAGAAACATAAAAGTATTTTCGTCTGCGGAGCCGGCAGCCATTTTATTAGCTGTTGACGTTCTCGTATGTGTTTGGTTCATAAGGCAGAGACACAAATATGGCGACTAAACCAAAGTAATTAGAATGTTGTATCACGTCTTTCCTACTACCATGGAGTATAACCATAGTAATTAGAATGCTATGTTACGTCTATCTAACTACCATGGAATATAACAATAGTACTTGGAACCATAATAATTAGAAAGAAATATCGTGAAAAAAGACGTATGAAAGCACTTGGCGGGCTTTTCAAATGTTTAAAATCAAAAGTTTATCCCCAGCGTTTTTTCAGTTTTTAATTTCGAATCATTATTATATTCTTGTCCGACATTATAAATGACGTGTTATAGCATTTTACTCGGTTTCCATATATTTATCATTAAAAGTTGGTCCCCTGATGTTTTTTTATTTTTTAATTCAGAACTTTTCTCTTACTCTCTAGATATTCGGAATTAAAAAAGGTGTTTTGTACCCCTTTAACTTTTTTTCTGCCCAGGCCTTTTTGACCAGTGGAACCCCGTTATCTCGTAAACTATGCGTCGTACGGAATCTTTACAATGGACATTTTTACTCGGAATCGAAAGTTACGCGATTCGTCTGTTGACGGTTTTTGGCTAGGATGACGGATAAACGAGTTTTTTTTTGTTTTTCCGAGTTTTCCTAACATTTACCAGTGAAGACAGTAAAAATAATATTTCCATTATTTTATTCTTGTTCGACATGAAAAACGGCATATGAAAACACTTTGCGAGGTTTCCAAATGTGTAAAATTAAAAAAGTTGGGCCCACATTGACGGCCACATAGTAGGAAACCACATCTTTTTAAGTTTTTTATCCCGAATCTTTTTATTATTGTATTCGTGTTACAAAGCATTATAAAAGACGTATGCGGCATTGAAGGGAAATATGTGAACATTATGGGCCATTCAGATAGAAAATTAACCGTAAACTTAAAAGTTTAGGGCCGTGCTTTGCAGTAAGTAATGAAGTACAGTTGCAAATACAGCAAATATAATATCTTGTTAATTTGTATATGTCAGCATACACGATTTCAATTTTTAAAGGCCTACACGTGTTTAATAGAATCATAAAAGTATTTTCGTCTGCGGAGCCGGTAGCCATTTTATAAGCTGTTGACGTTCTCGTATGTTATTGGTTGTTAAGGCAGAGGCACAAATATGGCGACTAAACCAAATTAATTAGAATGTTGTATCACGTCTTTCCAACTACCATGGAGTATAACCATAGTAATTAGAATGCTGTACGTCTATCTAACTACCATGGAATATTACCATAATTGTTGGAACCATAGTAATTAAAATCGTGGAAAAAGACTTATGAAAGCATTTGGCGGGCTTTTCAAATGTTTAAAATTAGAAGTTTATCCCCAGCGTTTTTTCAGTTTTTAATTTCGAAACATTATTATATTCTTGTCCGACATTAAAAATGATGTATTATAACTTTGCCATGTATTTAACATTAAAGGTTGGTCCCCTGATGTTTTTATTTTTTAATTCAGAACTTTTCTCTTACGCTGTAGATATTCGAAATTAAAAAAGGTGTTTTATAACCATTTAACTTTTTTTCGTCCCAGGTATTCTTGACCAGTCGAACCCCGTTATCTCGTAAACTATGCGTCGTACGGAATTGTCACAATGGACATTTTTACTCGGAATCGAAAGTTACGCATTTCGTCTGTTGACGGTTTTTGGCTAGGAGAACGGATAAACGAGTTTTTTTTTGTTTTTCCGAGTTTTCCTAACTTTTTCCAGTAAAAACAGTAAAAATAATATTTACATTATTTTATTCTTGTTGGACATGAAAAAAGGCATATCAAAGATCTTTGCGCGGTTTTTAAATGTGTAAAATTAAAAAGTTGGTCCCACATTGACGGCCACATAGTAACAACATCTTTTTAAGTTTTTTATTCCGAAACTTTTTATTATTGTATTCGTGTTCTAAAGCATTATAAAAGACGTATGGGGCATAGAAGGGAAATATGTGAACTTGATGGGCCATTCAGATAGAAAATTAACCGTAAACTTAAAAGTTTAGGGCCATGGTTTGCAATAAGAAACGAACTACAGTTGCAAATACTGGCCATATAATATTTTGTTAATTTGAATATGTTAGCATACATGATTTCAATTTTTAAATTCCTACACGTGTTTAATAGAAGCATAAAAGCATTTTCGTCTGCGGTGCCGGCAGTTATTTTATAAGCTGTTGACGTTCGCGTTTGTCATTGGTTGTTAAGGCAGAGACACAAATATGGCGACTAAACCAAAGTAATTAGAATGTTATATCACGTCTTTCCAACTACGATGGAGTATAACCATAGTAATTAGAATGCTATGTTACGTCTATCTAACTACCATGGAATTTTACCATAGTTGTTGGAACCATAGTAATTAGAACGATATATGGTGAAAAAAGATGTATGAAAGCACTTGACGGGCTTTTCAAATGCTTAAAATTAAAAGTTTATCCCCATCGTTTTTTCAGTTTTTAATTTCGAATCATTATTATATTCTTATCCGACATTATAAATGACGTATTATAGCTTTTTACGCGGTTTCTATATATTTAACATTAAAAGTTGGTCCCCTGATGTTTTTTTATTTTTTAATTCAGAACTTTTCTTTTACTCTGTAGATATTCGGAATTAAAAAAGGTGTTTTGTACCCATTTGACTTTTTTTCGTCCCAGATATTTTTGACCAGTCGAAACCCGTTATCTCGTAAACTATGCGTCGTACGGAATTGTCACAATGGACATTTTTACTCGGAATCGAAAGTTACGCATTTCGTCTGTTGACTGTTTTTGGCTAGGAGAACGGATAAACGAGTTTTTTTTTTTTTTGTTTTTCAGAGTTTTCCTCACTTTTTCCAGTAAAAGCAGTAAAAATAATATTTACATTATTTTATTCTTATTCCACATGAAAAAAGGCGTATGAAAGTAGTTTGCGCGGTTTCCAATTGTGTAACATTAAAAAAGTTGTTCCCACATTGACGGCCACATTTTAGAAAACCACACCTTTTTAATTTTTGATTCCGAAGCTTTTAATTATTGTATTCGTTTTATAAGCATTATAAAAGACGTTTGCGGAATATAAGGGAAATATGTGAACTTTATGGGCCATTCAGATAGAAAATTAACCGTAAACATAAAAAGTTTAGGGCCATGCTTTGCAGTAAGAAATGAACTACAGTTGCAAATACAGCCCATATAATATTTTGTTAATTTGTATATCTCAGCATACATGATTTCAATTTTTAAACGCCTACACGTGTTTAATAGAAACATAAAAGTATTTTTGTCTGCGGAGCCGGCAGCCATTTTATAAGCTGTTGACGTTCTCGTATGTGATTGGTTCTGAAGGCAGAGACACAAATATGACTACTAAAGCAAAGTAATTAGAATGTTGTATCACGTTTTCCAACTACCATGGAGTATAACCATAGTAATTAAAATGCTGTTACGTCTATCTAACTACAATGGAATATTACCATAATTGTTGGAACCATAGTAATTAGAATCGTGAAAAAAGACTTATGAAAGCATTTGTTTGATGTTTTTATTTTTTAATTCAGAACTTTCCTCTTACGCTGTAGATATTCGGAATTAAAAAAGGTGTTTTATACCCATTTAACTTTTTTTATTCCCAGGTATTTTTGACCAGTCGAACCCCGTTACCTCGTAAACTATGCGTCGTACGGAATTGTCACAATGGACATTTTTACTCGGAATCGAAAGTTACGCATTTCGTCTGTTGACGGTTTTTGGCTAGGAGAACGGATAAACGAGTTTTTTTTTTGTTTTTCCGAGTTTTCCTAACTTTTTCCACTAAAAACAGTAAAAATAATATTTACATTATTTTATTCTTGTTGGACATGAAAAAAGGCGTATCAAAGCACTTTGCGAGGTTTCCAAATGTGTAAAATTAAAAACGTTGGGCCCACATTGACGGCCACATAGTAACCACATCTTTTTAAGTTTTTTATTCCGAAGCTTTTTATTATTGTATTCGTGTTATTAAGCATTATAAAAGACGTATGCGGCATAGAAGGGAAATATGTTAACTTGATGGGCCATTCAGATATAAAATTAACCGTAAACGTAAAAGTTTAGAAGCATAGAAGGGAAAGATGTGAACTTTATGGGCCATTCAGATAGAAAATTAACCGTAAACATAAAAGTTTAGGGCTTGGCTTTGCAGTAAGAAATTTACTACAGTTGCAAATACAGCCATATAATATTTTGTTAATTTGTATATGATACATGATTTCAATTTTTAAACGGCTACACGTGTTTAATAGAAACATAAAAGTATTTTCGTCTGCGGAGCCGGCAGCCATTTTATAAGCTGTTGACGTTCTCGTATGTGTTTGGTTCATAAGGCAGAGACACAAATATGGCGACTAAACCAAAGTAATTAGAATGTTGTATCACGTCTTTCCAACTACCATGGAGTATAACCATAGTAATTAGAATGCTATGTTACGTCTATCTATAACCATGGAATATTACCATAACTGTTGGAACCATAATAATTAAAATCGTGAAGAAAGACTTATGAAAGCATTTGGCGTGCTTTTCAAATGTTTAAAATTAAAAGTTTATCCCCAGCGTTTTTTCAGTTTTTAATTTCGAAACATTATTATATTCTTGTCCGACATTAAATATAATGCATTATAACTTTGCCATGTATTTAACATTAAAAGTTGGTCCCCTGATGTTTTTTTTATTTTAATTCAGAACTTTTCTCTTACGCTGTAGATATTCGGAATTAAAAAGGTGTTTTGTACTCATTTAACTTTTTTCGGCCCACGCCTTTTTGACCAGTCGAACCCCGTTATTTCGTAAACTATGCGTCGTACGGAATTGTCACAATGGACATTTTTACTTGGAATCGAAAGTTACGCATTTCGTGTGTTGACGGTTTTTGGCTAGGAGGACGGATAAACGAGTTTTTTTTTTGTTTTTCAGAGTTTCCTCACTTTTTCCAGTAAAAACAGTAAAAATAATTTTTACATTATTTTATTCCTGTTCGACATGAAAAAGGCGCATGAAAGTAGTTTGCGCGGTTTCCAAATGTGTAAAATTAAAAAATTGGTCCTACATTGACGGCCACATAGTAGAAAACCACATCTTTTTAACTTTTTATTCCGAAGCTTTTAATTATTGTGTTCGTGTTATAAGCATTATAAAAGACGTATGCGGCATAGAAGGGAAATATGTGAACTTTATGGGCCATTCAGATAGAAAATTAACCGTAAACATAAAAGATTAGGGCCATGCTTTGCAGCAAGAAATGAACTACAGTTGCAAATACAGCCCATATAATATTTTGATAATTTGTAAATCTCAGCATACATGATTTCAATTTTTAAAGGCCTACACGTGTTTAATAGAAACATAAAATTATTTTCTAATGCGGAGCCGGCAGCCATTTTATAAGCTGTTGACGTTCTCGTATGTGATTGGTTCTTAAGGCAGAGACACAAATATGGCGACTAAACCAAAGTATTTAGAATGTTGTATCATGTCTTTCCAACTACCATGGAGTATAACCATAGTAATTAGAATGCTATGTTACGTCTATCTAACTACCATGGAATATTACCATAGTTGTTGGAACTATACTAATTAGAACGATATGTCGTGAAAAAAGACTCATGAAAGCTTTTGGCGGGGTTTTCAAATGTTTAAAATTAGAAGTTTATCCCCAGCGTTTTGCAGTTTTTAATTTCGAAACATTATTATATTCTTGTCCGACATTAACAATAATGTATTATTACGTTGCCATATATTTAACATTAAAAGTTGGTCTCCTGTTTTTTATTTTTTAATTCAGAACTTTTCTCTTACGCTGTAGATATTCAGAATTAAAAAAGATGTTTTGTGCCCATTTAACTTTTTTTCGTCCCAGGCCTTTTTGACCAGTGGAACCCCGTTATCTCGTAAACAATGCGTCGTACGGAATTGTCGCAATGGGCATTTTTACTCGGAATCGAAAGTTACGCCTTTCGTCTGTTGTCGGTTTTTGGCTTGCGGACGGATAAACGAGTTTTTTTTTTTGTTTTTCTGAGTTTTTCTAACTTTTTCCAGTAAAAACAGTAAAAGTAATATTTCTATTATTTTATTCTTGTTTGACATGAAAAAAGGCGTATGAAAGCACTTTGCGAGGTTTCCAAATGTGTAAAATTAAAAAAGTTGGGCCCACATTGACGGCCGCATAGTAGGAATCCACATCTTTTTAAGTTTTTTATTCCGAAGCTTTTTATTATTGGATTCGTGTTATAAAGCATTATAAAAGACGTATGCGGCATTAAAGGGAAATATGTGAACTTTATGGGCCATTCAGATAGAAAATTAACCGTAAACTTAAAAGTTTAGGGCCATGCTTTGCAGTAAGAAATGAACTACAGTTGCAAATACAGCCCATATATCATTTTGTTAATTTGTATATCTCAGCATACATGATTTCAATTTTTAAAGGCCTACACGTGTTTAATAGAAACAAAAGTATTTTCGTCTGCGGAGCCGGCAGCCATTTTATAAGCTTTTGTCGTTCTCCTATGTGATTGGTTGTTAAGGCAGAGACACAAATATGGCGACTAAACCAAAGTAATTAGAATGTTGTATCATGTCTTTCCAACAGACTGAGTGGCCACGCTGCTTTTAACACCTTAACACACTAACAATCATAAGCATCCCCCTTGGAGTCTATACAGATTATATAGTTTTAAAATCTCTCTCTATATATATATATACCATACTGGCACTTAATAACACAGGATGTTTCAGCATTTGTCAGAAAGTACTCTGCGTAATAGTTATGATTACTTTACAAATCAAAGTAATTTATGATAAATACTGTGTAAAAGGAAATGTTATAACAAGTAAAAACTTGTGTGTGGGTTTTTCTATGTGTTACAGACTGTATGAGGATTATTTATTAGATACTCAATAATTTGAAGAAGCCTGTGGAAGAAATGTGATTTTTGGTGTAGGCCTATACTTCATAATTGGCAATGACAGGTTGTTGGCGATCCATGTAGACTACCTGTTAAGTGTCCTGAAGAAATGTACTATTGCTGGTAAGTAAAGACCATGAACTTTAGATAATTTTTCAAAAAGCATTTTGATATTAAAATTCCCTTAATAGTCATAAATTGTCCTATCAGTCTATTACATTTTTGAACATATTGGTTATTTTACATTTTTAACACTTAAAAGGGAATCATACAGAACACCATGTCGAAATCTGCCCTAAAATTTTGCATGCCAGGATGCCATCATAGCAGATGGGCACATGCAAGAAATTAGCTGCTCATATGAACTTTTAATGGCTGAAAATTAATTGCAAATCTGGAAGTTAGAAATATTGTGTAGTTTTGCACAGGAGTTGATGGGAAGGGATTGTGAACTTCTCTACCTTGATTGCTCGCAGGTGCATCGGCCGTTGATAGTATTGCAGAGCAGGGATCCTGCTGTTTGTATAGGCGTACATGCTTATAGCCTTATCTCTCCCTGTCCTTATCACTATGTTTAAAGTGGACAGTATTAAAATAATACCCTCTGATACATATGTATGTATTCTAGCAGATCTCTTGAAGTAATTAATACCTGAAATTTTTAGAAAGTTTATACAGGGAAGTTTTTAGTATGAAACAATAATATTGAGATGAGTTATAATACCTGTTTAAGTGTTTAGGATTAGCTAAGTGAATCTTGTTTGCAGCCATTGAAATTAGTTCAATACATTTTTTGACCTCTTCCTATATTATATAGTATGTTATTCCGTGTTCTAAACTCTTGACTTATGTCTGAACAGAAAATGTGAACGTTGAGTTTAAGTTGACTGAAACACTGGTATTGTGACTCGCTGTTCATGACAGATATGTTCAAATATCATGCAGATTGAGTGGCCATGATGCTTTTAACACCTTAACACAGTAACAATCATAAGAAACCACCTTGGAGTCTATACAGATTATATAGTTTTAAAATACAGTAATAATTATGTAAAAGTTATCTATTATAGAGTTACATTCAATGAATAACTAGGTGGCCCTTCACCTCTCTATCCCACATCTGCTGTTGCTTGGCACCCACATGCAAGATCCTCAAATTAGCTTTACAAATGCCCAACCATTATGGAACATAAGAATCTTGTTTTCGCCCACTGAAAGTTTATATGAGCAGGTGGTATTTTGCGTGTGTCAATGTGGCATATTGGGGCCCGTTTGACATGAGTGAAATGACATGATGCGAGCGGCATGACCCGTTTACGCCAAACGCATCTTGTTGGGGAATTTATATTGCAACACAGTTCTCTCGCTCTTTTCACATGTGCTGTAGTCATGTTTCTTGTGACAGCTGACTGATGACTGTCAGCTCTTGGTGGTTGTGGTCAATCCCAATGAGATATTTTGCTATGTTTTTTATTTTACAAAATCGCGGATATTTTGCTGTGGAGTACTCTAAACAGATCATAAGACGATCTAGAAAAAAAGATGGATCCTCCTACACATTCGTATTACCTTTATAGAAAATTTTAATTTAGGCCTAAGTTATAGGCACACTTTCTTCCTCCTTGTATACATTCTGTGTTTAATACAAAACAATCAAGAGAACATCTACATTGCTTACTGAGAAAATTGATGAAATTGGAGATTTAATAGAACAGCATCAGAATTGAAATAGGCCTCGGTGGGAATCATGGCCGATAATGTGTCCCTGATCTCAAAGCTGATTTTCTACAAAGGTGTCACATATGTGGTAAATGAATCCTCTAGATTCAAAACCCCCTAAACGCCAAATTTATATTTTTTTTACTTACGCACACCACCAGATTCGTAAGGATTACCTCTATTAGTTTATATGTGTGTGACTTTCAAAATCCCCTTAAATTACTGTTCAATGCCGTGTTGAAAATCAGAGTTAAATTCAAAAACCCCTCTATCCCACTGCGGCTAACTTCAATATCCCCTATGTGTATGAACCAATGAGAATTGCCAACGTATTATGATGTTCTCTTCTGCTAGCAGAGTCGCCAACATTTATGTATTCATAGTAGCCTTTTCGCCACATAATACTCGTACATAATAACTGGAGACTGTTTAATTAATTTATTTTATTTAATTTTATTTGCAAGTCAGAAATTCTTTACCTAAATCTAACCAAATGAGCGGTTGTTTGCATTTTTATCCGGACGGGCTTCAAACTTAGCAGTTGGTAGTGTTGTTTATTGTAATGGTTGCTTCTATCTTCTTGTGAGATGAAATAAGTTTTCATAGTAGTATTTTAATTGGAAATATTGAAATAAATATGAGTGACCAAACCTATGACGTTGCTCAAGCTAATCCTGGGATAGGAAGGAATGAGTTAAGGCAACCAGATACGTGGAAGAGAGCTGTAGAGAAGCGGAAAAGGTATACTAATATCATCGTTCCTAACCTAACTGCCACTAAAGTACAGTGAGTCCCACGCAAGAGTTGGCCAATGACGTGGGTTTCTGCGTTGCGGCGGGCACACCTCCAACCCCCCCCCCGAGAGATCGGGTGAAATATCTACTCAAATAAAGCCGTGATCGGTGTAATGATTCAGGTTCTCATATTTACAGTTAACATTACAATGAAGATAACCACGTACCTCATCACAGGAGGTGTTCTAAATGTTTTCCTCTTGCATCCACACAATACTGGCACCTTTTCAGGAAATTTTCTTTCATGCGCATAAGTTCAGCTTCCGAGATAGAGTTAATTTCTCTTGTGATATTGTCTTTATGTTCTTCTAATGTATGGGAAATTGACCTATACACTTTATTTTTCAAGTTTCCCCATAAATAATATTCACATACTGTTAGAAGAACTTAAATACAATATCACATAGGCCTATCACAAGAGAAATTAACTCTGTCTCAGACTGAATTTATGCGCGTGAAAGAAAATTTCCTAAAAAGGTGCCAGTATTGTGTGGATGCAAGAGGAAAACATTTAGAACACCTCCTGTGATGAGGTACGTGGTTATCTTCATTGTAATGTTAACTGTAAATATGAGAACCTGAATCATTACACCGATCACGGCTTTATTTGAGTAGATATTTCACCCGATCGCTCGGGGGTTGGAGGTGTGCCCGCCGCGACGCAGAAACCCGCGACATTGGCCAACTCATGCGTGGGACTCACTGTAGAATTTCTGGAGAATTCAGAATGCCCTACTAAATTAATAACCTAACAGAATTTGTCACTAATGATATCGGATAAGCAATGTACAAGAAGCGTCATGTTGGTCAACTTGCCTCGCTGAGAAACAAAACACATCACCCGTCCGTGGAAACCTGCGAACATCGCGATATGGGGCCCCCCTACATTGCGACTTTGCCATATAAGTTATGCAGATTGATACAAATAAATAATTACAACCATATTAAGTTCGGCAGTGTTTCTTTCACAATATTTTCAAAGTTCATTGAATTAGTTCCAAAATCCTCTGTATCCATCACTTCTACAGAAAGTGAGGTTCAAAATCCCCTATGTCAAACATTTGGGTTCAAAACCCTCCATGTGGATATTTAATTATTATTTTAGTTGTCTTACAGTATTGTTATGCATATGTATATGCATTTTCTTGTTTTTTAAACTAAAAAGCACCAACTGCTATCAATGGAAATGGAAATAGAACAAAGTTCATTATTGTATGAATTAATATACGTTTGCCAAAAATTTGTGGAAGTGGATATAGGGGTTTTTGAATCTAGAGGATTCAAATGAACTGTCAGCACCTCTAGACCTCTTATAAACAGATTAAGCACAATAATAAATAATTTGAATAATAATTATACCATTATTTTGAGAGATTGAACAAACCATTTTTACACAGACTGCAATGAATCAGTTATCTGATAGCAATGCGATACTTGCCCGGTAACTTGATTCTGAAACTCCGGTCTCATAAACATGATCGCCTAAAGAATGTTAATCGAGTTTGAATCTGCAAAAAATTATACAACCGAACATAACTTTACATTGAGACATCAATGTTTAATAAACCATTTTTACCGTAAAATTCAGAATTAAAAATACTGACTGCCCAGATAAGCTGAATATGTATTGCGGCTTTTTAGTGGCCTATTAACGTGAACCTAGAGCTCAGAATATTTAATAAGCATCAGTACAGTATATTATTGTCATTTTCTTCTGTAAATTGAGTGTTTGTCAGTTACAAACTTTTTCTCACTGAATCATCAATACTTTAAAAGCAGAAAGAAGTAAAAGTACGGCATCTAAAGTCATAGATGTGCCTGCCAACAAATTCCTCAGTGTGATCAATTAAATAAAAGCATTTTGGCACTTTATTACATCAGTTGACCAGAATATTTCTATGTGCATGGATACACCCGGAAAGCAAAATCTCTGATTGACAGTCAAGACATGTGACGCATGGCGCAAGACACTGTGGCTCTTCTACTGTGCCACACGTCTTTAGAGTCATGCGATTCGCGCTGATTAGCATCACGTAGTCAATATGCGCTAATACATTTATTTAAGTATGTTACAATAACTCGTGCTGTGCCACATCATGTGACTTGTGTCAAACATGCCCTATTATGCTTCTAGGCTAATGAAGTCCTATCCATATCCAAATTTGAGGGTTGGTTTCCACATGACCTCTACATTTCCCTTGTTACGTTAAAATTGATATTTATTGCAAGGAGAAGGTAAAGCTTTGTCAGTAATTTAAATTTCGAAGAGGATAAAATAATCTGCCAGTAAATTATTATTTTTCAGGATAATTATTATGCATAAAAATTTGAAACCTTGCTGTATTTTTTGCAGATTTACTACTATGTGTTGTGGTTAGAAGAACAAGAGAATATCCTTATGAGCATGTCTGAGAATTACAAAATACCTGCATCGTATACAAGTCATCAATATTGAAATGGTAGGTATTTTTATAATTATTCTTTTTTAGTATAAAGCAATTCTTTCAGAAATATTACACTAGTTTTTGGAGTATTTAAATTGATTTTTGTAAATTACTAGTTTTCTTAGGTAAAGGTTAAACCTTACTAATACTAGAAAAGTGAGGTAAATTTTAGCAATAATAGACTTAACTTTCCTTCATTTATCTTAAGGGAGAGTATAGTAATCCACACACAAACTCACTTAATTTCTTTTGATTCCTTAATTGAGTTTAAAGTAAAAATTTTATTCACACTAAATAACGTTTACCACAAAAGGAAAAAGGAAATTTATCAATACCATTTTTGTAAAAGAGTTTCAAACTTTTAACTTCATATATTTCCTTGGTTGCAGAAGTCTGGTCCAGAAGGCTGGTAGATAATGTTTGCGAGTGTGACTCACACCCCGTGTCAGTACATAGAAAAGATGAGTATTCTTCTATTTTAAGAAGCAATTTTACAAAGAATTTATAAACATGACTTTTCCCCTTTCAACTTCTGACTCCACCTAGATTTTCTTTATCTGGTCTGCTACAAATGAAGCATTGTCATCTTTTAATTGCTGTAGTTAGAGAGTAGTTCAAGTATTTAAAGAGTAGTTCAGAGTAGTTAAAAGAGTAGTTTGTTGTAGCTAGAACTAATAATACTAAAAAGGCAGTTAGATATAATAATGCTTCTAGATGTAGTGGAAAACTATATAAAATATTACCTTTAACAACCTCTTCTGATCTGTTAGAAGTTACGATGTTCCATATCGTGGTATCTTCTTAAGCGTAGCATTTTGGGTTATCATTCAAATGAAAGTAATTGATAATAAACACTACATTTAAGGTCATATTAAAACAAGTGAAAATAATTGAAATAAGTGGGACTTTCCGTGTTTTACAGGCTGCATGAAGGCCATTTCTTAGAAGATCTATATTTCGTGCAACCTGTGGAAGAGATGTGATTTGGGGAGTTTACTTCATATCTGACAATGACAGCTTCTTGACGATCCATGTAGACTACCTGTGAATTGTAATCAAGAAACCTATTATGGCTGGTAAGTGACGCCCAAAAACTTTGGATTATTTTTTAAAAGGATTTTCATATTAATTTCCAGAATAGTGAAAAATTCTGTTATCGATGTTATACATTATTAACACATTTGCTACAGTGTACGCCATATGGCGTGGAAGAAAAGCTAGCACTTCCCTCCCGTCCACGCCAGCTGGCATTTAAGTGCCCACAATAATTTTTTTGTATATTTCTTCATTGAAATGGTTAAGGTAGTAGTTTCAATTTACGGCAATAGATAGGGGGTGAATACACTTGCTAGTTTCCATTTACGGCAATAGATGGTGGATTTACAGAAGCCCTAAAAATTAGGTCGTTGACCTCCTTACAACAAATGAATACCATCTGCTTTCGAAGACTGGTTATGCAACCCCGGTCATTAGCGTGAAGAATGGCTAGCATTAGGTTTAGTGGTAATTCCGTGTGCAGTGACAACCGAGATAAACGTGATTATAGGTGTAGGCCATTATCAGGTGACGAGATATTCCGTCTGCTGCAGCTTCATGGCTATTCAAAAAATATAGAAGTCTCCCTGAAAGTATGTAAAATTTTTATGCAATAATTGCATATAGTTTTCAAGAAGAACTGAAATATTGAGGTAGTGTAAATTCAAGAGTATTTTCAAATAGGCATTTGAAAATCCCTGAGCTGGGGCATTTAAAGAGCTGGCAGGTAGTGAGTAGTGAATGTTGGTTTCCACATAACCTCTACAGTTTCCTTGTTAGGTTAAAATTGATCTTTCTTGCAAGGAGAAGGTAAAGCTTTGTCAGAAATTTAAATTTCGAAGAGCATTAAATAATCTGCCAGTAATTTAATATTCTTCATGATAAATGCGTAAAAATTTGAACCCTCAATATTTATGCAATAATTTCATATGGTTTTCAAGAAAAACTTAAATATTGAGGTAGTGTAAATTCATGTGTATTTTCAAATGGGCATTTGAAAATCTTTGAACTGGGGGGTTTTAAAGTGCTGGCAGGTAGTGAGTAGTGAATGTGTTAAATGCATTATAGAAAATTTCATTTCTTTAACATTTAGGTTAAAATCACAATTCTTTACAACAATTCTTTTAGAACATAAATTTAGTTTTTCAAGAACAATAAATACTTTACCTAGTATATAAATATTTGATAATACTTATTATCCATAAAAAATTTAAACCTTTGCTAAATTCGTTACAGATACATTACTATGTGTGGGCAGCTGAAAGATCTACAGGGAATCCTAGTGAACAATTCTGAGTATTACTCAGCATGCTCTCTTTATGTGCTGAAAATGTGATGATGTAAGGAAATCAGCGATTCCATTACATGCGGCCGATAATTAAATGGTAGATATCATCACAGTCATTTACTATATTCTACATTGGAATCATTCTTTGTTACAATCACAATTTACAAGTATACCAAATGTCTATGTAAGTTATCTAAAGTCTATAATGGTAAACAATTTTCTGTTTTAGTTTTCATAGGACATTAATGGAATTTGAAATACCGGTAATTGAAGTATTTCAAAAAATATATTGTTGTTAAAAATTATAAACTATTCTATATTTGTCACAGCTAATATTAAATAGTATTGGAAGTTAACACAATGAAGTTATATAACATATTTGAGCTGCTCGGGGGAACAAAATGGTAACTGTCACTGCCATGAAACAAGGAATTTCTGACTTTCCAGCTTGTTTGGTGTAACAGATTGGTAGGTGATAGGTATTGATCTCTATATGTTCAAACGTATTGAGTAGAAAATTGAGCTGAAAATAAAATTATTCAGATTTCTAGGTTAATGAGAAATTTATTTGCTCTCTTTTTCAACACACCCCATTTGGCACTTACCATTTTCTTCCCCCGAGCAGTTCATTTATATAAGAGTTAAATTTTACACAAAAACTTCACTTTTGGCATAGTTTACCTGTACTAGTTTCAGTGCCTGCTGTGGCACCCTCCTGCATCCGCGGTACAAACTTTGAGATGAGGTCTTCATCGGTTGGGATATCGAAGTCCACAAGATGGGGAACTAACTGATGAACTTTGATATTTCGTCAAATGAGAACTGCATATTAAAGTTTGTACCTCATCTACGGGAGGGTGCCATGGCAGTTGAAGTATGTTCAATATGGTAGGGAAGACGCCGAAACTAGTGCAGGTAAACTATATGAAATGTGAATTTTTTGTGTATAGTACAACTATTATTTATAATTATTTATTACAGGTGTTTGCAAGAATAACAACAGTGAACCCATACCAACACGATATAGAGAACCTTGAAACATCATCTGCTTTTTGCTGAGACTATGAAGTTATAAGAGCAAGTAAACGGTGAACGGGGTTTACTTCATAAGTGACCATGAGAGGATGTTGATGATCCAAGGAAACTACCTGGAGGTGTCTTGGAGAAATGTATTGTTGCTGGTCAGTGAAGCCCAAGTTTTTTATATTATTTAAACAAAATATATAATTCTCTAATAAACTTAAATTAACTGGTCATATCATAAAAGAGCAGAAGTTTTTAATTTTTTAAATGAATCTATTTTAAACTATTTTACCATATACAAAAGAAGTAGAAGTCTTCTCGTAGTTTACGTGCATGGACAGAATGCATGTATATTACAAAAATTGGTTAGACAAAACAGATCCGTGTTTAGTATGTCAATATTAATCTTCATTAGGTATAAGTAACATTACAGTGACAGTGTCAATGAAATGTTTGTTCAGAAAAGTACAATATAGTTATGAAGTAAGTCATATTAAGATATGAAAAAATAAAATCAGGTAAACTGATGTAACAAAGTGTCAGTACCAAAGGCCGGCATTCAGGTCAGGAAGGACTATAGAGAACATGTTTTCGCAATATAAAATGTTCGGGATTGAAACCGGGAAAAATGAATAACCAAATGTATATGCAATAAACTGTAAAGATTGTGATGGTGTTTACATTGGGGAGACCGGTAGGTCATTTACCGTAAGGTTTCGAGAACATGAGCGCGATGTAAGGAACAAAATTACCAAAACCGGCCTAAGTCAGCATATGGTTGAAAACAATCATCAAATGGGCGGTTTTGAAATTTTAGAGGTAGAAAACGACGTTACTCGGAGGAAGATATGTGAGGCCTTTCATATTATCAGGAGAACGGGGAAACTCCTCAACAACTATGAAGGAGACCTAAGCGATGATTGGTTGGACATCGTCAGGAGATTCACAAAGGGAACAACATCACAAAAATTTCCCCCGTTCACGTAGCGAGCCTGCAGAATACGAAATCCCGAGAGAATGGATCGAAGTAACCGACAGTGATACCACATTTATGTTACGTGCCGAGGGTATGGAGGATGACACTGCACAGGGTGGTTTTCCGAATGGGCACGGGTGCACGGCAGAGACCCCTTCCAGCATGGACAACGTACCAACATGCGAGTAGATTTTAGTTCACCTGAGGAAGGCCTGGAGGTCAGGCTGAAATGTAGTGACTGTTCAAAGGTAGAATTTTATCCACTGTACTAAAGTTTTAATAACAGTTTTAATCAATTCATATTTATAACCAGTGGAAAGAGTTGGACCCGGGTTGTGAATTACCTTGTATGCTGAAAAGAGTAAACTGTCCTTTCTACAAATCTGCAATTGAGGGCCCCTGGTTGTCGTCTGGCTGTGGTGTGGTCAACAATAGTTCTAAGTGTAAGTCACATTCCTTGTCATTACATAGAAAACATCTGTATTCTTCCATTTTAAGAAATGCTATTTTACAAAGTATAGAGTTCATAAGTTTAACGTTCGAACTTATGATTCCATCCATCTTTTCTACTACAAATGAAGCATTGTCCTCTTAGTCGGGTACCTTATGTCATCCCGTGGGCTCCTGCGCGAAGAAAGCAACACTTATATTTTCAGTTTCTATGAAGTCTACGGATACCCGAACCACTTGATTCTTCTCTGGGGGTCGCGTCTGAGTCACGTGATGATTTCATCAAAATAGCGGACATCAATAACATGTCGCGTTTCACAGAAATGGCCATAAAGTGAAAACTATTTGTGATAGAGACTTGGAAAAAACGGTTTTGAAATCACAATAAAATGCTCTACGATATTGTTTCTTACATATATTGAACTAAGACGGCATTCTATAAAAAATTACACTTTTTGTTTGAAAATTGAAAAAAAAAATGATCCTGTAGAATGTGTTCTCTTGAAATTTCGATAGATGATGATGCCATGCCATAAACTACATGCAATCAAAATTTTTGAGGAGTTTAATAATGATCTATTCCCGTTTACCAGAAGTTTCCAACGTCAATAGTTTTAATTCTGTTGTGGTTTTTGTAAATCAAACAGCAATCTCCAAATTTCAATATGCTCTCTCCTGAAGATTTTAAGGTTTATTAAGTCTAAGGATACCCGAATCACTTGATGCTGCTCTGCGGTCGTGTCCGAGTCACGTGATGACGTCATCAAAATGGTGGTCTTCAATAACGTGTTGTGTTTCACAGAAATGAATATAAACTGAAAACTATTTGTAGAGGAGACTTTCGGAAAAATGTTATTTTGAAATGGGAATATACTGGTAATGTAATCATAACTGAATAAATTTTGCTGTTGTGTTTCTGCATGCTGCACATTAAAATCTTGAATTATGATTACACACATGAAACGGATAGAATACAATTAAACTGGTAACACTTAGCCAATCCCTAGACTGCTCGGAGTGTATTTCTGTTTTCTGTTACTTTCTTAATAAATTTAAATTTCCACAAACGTGTAAGAAATCAAATAGGCGAGTGCATTGCAGTATTCAAATATTTCGGTGTTATTGATTAACACATTTTGTATTTCACAACGTAGAATATATTTTATATTTCCGCTACCACAAATTAACATTTTACAGAAGGAATACTTTAGGTTCTGTTCATATATAATATAATGCTAATTTTACAAAAATTTTAAAGGTCCCAAGAAATTTCAATGATACACTCTGAGTATTAATGTACCTTTGCTGATTGTTTAAAATAATAATCTTTTGTTTGTTTTTAATAGATATACTACTGTGTGCTGGCGGTTACACATGTACAACCCTGAGGATTACATAGCATGAACTAAGAAGATAGAAGAGTAAGATCTGGCTTCTGGCTGTGATGCGGTCAACAATAGTTCCACATCCTGTGTCAGTACATAGAAAAGATGAGTATTCTTCCATTTTAAGAAATTCAATTTTACAAAATTTAGAGTTTATTAGTTTAAACTTTCAACATCTGATTAAATCCATATTTTCATAATTTTTTCTGCCTCTTCTAGTTGCTGTAATTACGGAGTTGGCAGAGTAGTATATAGTACTTCAGAGTAGTTCAGGTTAGCTGGTACAAACATTACTAAAATGGCATTTAGATGACACAATGCTTTTTTATAAAATTGAAAAGTTTTAATTCACTTCTAAAAGTTTTGTAACATTAGTATTTTTAGTGCACAAAATGCTACTTTTACAACAATTTTAAAAGTCCCAAGAAGTTTCAGTTGTTCAGTCAGACTAAACTTCCAACTACTGATTCCATCGATATTCTCATAATCTTTTCTGTTTGTAAATGATGCATTGTTCTTTTATAGTTGCTGAAGTTAATTAGTAGTTAGAGTAGTTAAAGAACAATTTGTTGTAGCTAGCACTAACAATACTAAAATGGTAGTTAGATAAGACAATGCTTCCTTATGAAATTGAAAAGTTTTGATTCACTCCATAAAGTTCTGTAAGTTGAATATCATATGCACATAAAACTCTAATTTTTCAACAGTTTTAAATATCCCAAGAAATTTCAATGATTCACTCTTATCTACCCTTGCTTATTGCTCTTTTGTAACAGATATACTACTTTGTGCTGTCGGTTACACTGAGGAATACAAAGCACGAAATAAGAAGATAAAAGAGTAAGAGTGTCCTTTCTACAAATCTGCAAATGAGGGCTTCTGGCTGCCGTCTGGCTGTGGTGTGGTCAACAATAGTTCTAAATGTAAGTCACATGCCATGTCATTACATAGAAAACATCAGTATACTTCCATTTTAAGAAATGCTATTTTACAAAGTTTAGAGTTCATAAGTTTAATGTTTGAACTTCTGATTCCATCCATATTTTTATCATCTTTTATTCTACAAATGAAGCATTGTCCTCTTGTACTTGCTGTAGTTAAAGGGTAGTTGAAATTAACTTCTAGAAGTTTTGTAACTTGAATATTTTTAATACATATAATGCTAAGAAGGGCCCAAGAAGTTTGAATTATTCACACTGAGTATTACCCTTGCTTACTCTTAAAAATCATAATCATTTTTAGAGACAAGATTGCGAGAAAAGTAATTCATGACCCAAACAATGAAAATTTGAAAATTTATTATAAAAATTATAGAAATATGCTGACTCTTGTTATAAGAAATATGAAGATTAGTTATTATAAATTAAAATTTGAAGAATATAAGAACAACCCTAGGAAATTTTGGCAAACTGTTAATGAAGCCACAGATATAGGTACTGAAAAAAATAAATCGGTTTCAGAATTAATAAATGAAAATGGTACTCACATAACAAACAAAGAGGATATCGCAAATGAATTTAATAAATACTTCTCAAAAATAGGGCACAGTGTAACCTCAAACGTTAATAAGGCATCGTCAGACTCTTCGGAGTACAATAAAACAGCCATGAATCCAATCACATCTATGTTTCTCAGTCCTGTTAATGAATGCGAAATTATTAACATTGTGAAGACCTTAAATAATAATGTAGCTCCAGGCATTGATGGAATAAAAAACATTACATTGAAATCTATCATTAAATATATTGTAAAACCTCTTGTCTATATTTTCAATCTTTGTTTCACAGAAGGTGTTTTCCCCAATACTCTAAAAAATGCTGTGATAATACCTATACATAAATCCGGGAAAATGAATGATTTAAACAATTATAGACCAATATCACTTCTTCCGGCCTTTTCCAAGATACTAGAGAAATGCATAAAAGTTAGGCTACTAAACTATTTACAAAAACATGAAATTATATCAAAAAATCAATTTGGTTTCCAGAGCAACATATCTACTGACGATGCTTTTATTAACGTTACAGGTAACATTATTAAAGAATTAGACAAAGGTAATAATTGTTTAGGAATTTTCTTGGACTTACGTAAAGCTTTTGATATTGTTATTCACTCGATACTATTAGATAAACTGAATAAGATAGGAATTAGAGGAACAGTTTACAAATTATTTGAATCATATCTGAGCAATAGATGTATAATGACAAAGGTTGACAGCCATATAAGTGAAATATCAAATATTGATATTGGTGTGCCACAAGGAACGATATTAGGACCAATCTTATACTTAATATATGTAAATGATTTGCTAAATTTAAACCTAAATCAAATAAATGGCTCCATATTTTCATACGCAGATGACACTGTTGTGATTTTCAGTGGTCATTCATGGGAAGTAGCATATAAATACGCTAATACTGGCATGAAAATTATAAAAAAATGGTTCGATTCTAACCTTCTGTCACTAAACGTGGATAAATCAACATTAGTTCCTTTCTCATTAACATCTACTGGTCAGATAGCGCGGAAAAAATGTACAAATTTAAATTTAATAATACATAATTGTAATTTTGATGTGAATTGTAAATGCTTACCACTGAAAGAAACAGCCGTTGTGAAATATTTGGGTATTTTTATTGATAAACACCTTAAATGGTCTCACCATGTTAACTACATCTGTAATAGACTACGCCGAACAATTCATAAATTTGTCATTTTACGCCACTGTATGCCCATTACTGTTTTACGTTCCGTTTATCTAGCACTTTTCCAGTCCATTATTCAATATGGCATTCTCGTCTGGGGAGGATTAGCGAAAACTACCCTTAAGCCCCTCTGCCTTTTACAAAAAAGAATAATAAAAATCTGTCTAAGAAAACACATTGATTACCCAACTAACCTAATATTTTCGGAATTTAATGTTTTAAGTTTGGACCAAATTTACAAATTTTCTATATTAAAATATTTTCACAAACATCGTATAAAATACTCTTCCAGTGATCATATCTACAAAACTAGACGAAATACTAATTTACTCCTATTAGAACCCAAATGTCTCACATCGGCAGGATTAAAGCATAGCATTAATTTTGGACCGCGCTTCTATAACTCAATTATCAGAAAAAATCCTGATCTCTCAGCATACTCCACTGTTAAATTTAATAGATATGTAAAGAATTTTTTGTAATTTTTTAGCTTTTAAGTAATTTTTGTTTCACTCCTTTTATGTATTTATGTTTTTATGTTTAATGTTTTTGTTTTACTTTCTTTTTTAGTTAAGCACATTATACACTCTATTTCTTTGTCTCTCCTCTTTCTTCACTTTGATATTTTTGAAACGGCACCCGAGCACGAGCAGTCTTGCTCATTCGGGTGTATTACTAAATGTAATACCTCTTGTAATATCTCTTGTAATAAATAAATAATAATAATAATAATAATATTTGTTCATTTGTTTCAGATATACTACCATGAACTGATATACAACCCTGAGGACTAAAAAGCATGAATTAAAAGATAGAAGAGTAAAGCTATGGTTTGTCTACGGCGTTCATCGCCGGCGATGACCGCCGGGGTCAGCGATCATCGTCGTAGGGGTGGTTTGTCTACCGGCGTTCATCGTCCATGATACTGTTGCTATCCACAGTTGTAGTTGGCCATGTCAAACAGCTCGATGTGGTGGGGGGACATGGAATTTGGAAATTTGTTAGCATTCATATTGCCTATAATATTTACTCACTCAAGATAAAACGCTGACAGGAACAAAGGAAAGTCACTTTTGATGAACTAAATGTTAAATGGTTCAATGAATAACAAAATAATAAAACCGGTAATAATATTTCGAAAATACTTTTACTAATACATGAGCTGGTAATTTTACTGTACGTTATATAAATTGTAATTACAGATAATAGTGTTTTCTAACAATTTATCTACCATTTGCAACACATTTTCTTTTGTGTAGCTATCTTTATGGTCGTTTAAGCTCATGTCATACAGGGCAATATGTTTAGACACGAAATCTATAACATTTCGTCTGCAACTAATGACAGTACTTTGTGCAAAATGGCTCTCTTCTGCTTTTCATGACCTACTATATACATGATAATCTGCGGCGTTCATCGCCCTGAATTTGCCTCAGAAGCAACTGCTGGCGATCACCGCCGACCCCGGCGGTCATCGCCAGCGTTCATCGTCGTAGACAAACCGGGTGCATTGATTAACATGGAGAGCAACAGGCAGCGATCACCGCCGGCGGTGATCGCTGGCGATGAACGCCGTAGACAAACCGCAGCTTAAGAGTGTCCTTTCTACAAGTCTACACCTCAAAGAAGAGTAAGAGTGTCCTTTCTACAAGACTGCACCTCTGAGAAGAGTAAGAGTGTTCTTTCTACAAGCCTACACCTCTATGCACAGGTAAAATATATCATTGTTATTCAGTAACACCTTTCATATTTCACAACCTAGAATATATTTTATATTTCTGCTACCAGAAATTAACATTTTACAGAAAGAATACTTTAGGTTCTGGTCATATATAATGTAATGCTAATTTTGCAAAAATTTTAAATTTTCCAAGAAATTTCAATGATACAGTCTGAGTATTAATGTACCCTTGCTTATTGTTTAAAATAATAATCTTATGTTTGTTTTTAACAGACATACTACTGTGTGCTGGTGGTTACACTTGTACAACCCTGAGGAATACAAAGTGCAAAATAAGAAGATAAAATAGCAAGTATAAATTGATTGAAACTGTTATTAAAACTTTAGTACAGTGGATAAAATTCTACCCTCGAACAGTCACTACGTTTCAGCCTGACCTTCAGGCCTTCCTCAGGTGAACTAAAATCTACTCGCATGTTGGTATGTTGTCCATGCTGGAAGGGGTCTCTGCCGTGCTCCCGTGCCAGTTCGGAATTCCACCCTGTGCACAGTCATCCTCTATACCATCGTCATGTAACATAAAGGTGGTATCCATGTGGTGTACTTCGATCCATTCTCTCAGGATTTCGTATTCTGCAGGCGTCGCTACGTGAACGGGGAAAATTTTGGTGTTGTAGTTCCCTTTGCGAATCTCCTGACGATGTCCAACCCATCATCGCCTAGGTCTCCTTCATAGTTCTTGAGGAGTTTCCCCGTTCTCCTGATAATATGAAAGGCCTCTCATATCTTCCTCCGAGTAACGTCATTTTCTACCTCTAAAATTTCATAACCGCCAAAATGATGATTTTTTTCAACCATATGCTGACTTAGGCCGGTATTGGTATTTTTTTTCCTTACATCGCGCTCGTGTTCTCGGAGCCTTACGGTAAACGACCTCCCAGTCTCCCCAATGTAAACACCATCACAACCTTCACAGTTTATTGCATGTACACCTGGTTTTTAATTTTTTCCGGTTTCAATCCCAAACCTTTTATATTGCGAAAACATGTTCTCAATAGTCCTTCCTGACTTGTAGGCCGGCATTCAAGTCAGGAAGGACTATAGAGAACATGTTTTCTCAACATAAAATGTTTGCGATTGAAACCGGGAAAAATGAATAACCAGGTGTATATGTAATAAACTGTAAAGATTGTGATGGTGTTGACATTGGGGAGACCGGTAGGTCATTTACCGTAAGGCTCCGAGAACATGAGCGCGATGTAAGGAACGAAAATACCAATACCGGCCTAAGTCAGCATATGGTTAAAAAGAATCATCAAATCGGCGGTTTTGAAATTTTAGAGTTAGAAAACGATGTTACTCGGAGGAAGATATGCGAGGCCTTTTATATTATCAGGAGAACGGTGAAACTCCTCAATAACTATGAAGGAGACCTAGGCGATGATTTGTTGGACATCGTCAGGAGATTCACAAAGGGAACAACATCACAAAAATTTCCACCGTTCACGTAGCGACGCCTGCAGAATACGAAATCCCGAGAGAATGGATCGAAATAACCCACAGTGATACCACATTTATGTTACGTGCCGAGGGTATGGAGGATGACTGTGCACAGGGTGGTTTTCCGAACAGGCACGGGTGCACGGCAGAGACCCCTTCCAGCATGGACAACGTACCAACATGCGAGTAGATTTTAGTTCACCTGAGTAAGACCTTAAGGTCAGGCTGAAACGTAGTGACTGTTCAAAGGTAGAATATTATCCAATGTACTAAAGTTTTAATAACAGTTTTAATCAATTCATATTTATAACCAGTGGAAAGAGTTGGACCTGGGTTGTGAATTACCTGGTATGTTGAAAAGAGTAAGACTGTCCTTTCTACAAATCTGCAATTGAGAGCTCCTGGTTGTCGTCTGGCTGTGGTGTGGTCAACAATAGTTCTAAGTGTAAGTAACATTCCATGTCATTACATAGAAAAGATCTGTATTCTTCCATTTTAAGAAATGCTATTTTACAAAGTATAGAGTTCGTACCTTATGTCATCCCGTGGGCTCCTGCGTGAAGAAAGCAACACACCTATATTTTCAGCTTCTATGAAGTCTAAGGATACCCGAACCACTTGATGCTACTCTGGGGGTCGCGTCTGAGTTGCGTGATGACTTCATCATGATGACGGACATCAATAACATGTCGCGTTACACAGAAATGGCCATAAAATGAAAACTATTTGTGATAGAGACTTGGAAGAAATGGCTTTGAAATCACAATAAAATGCTCTACGATATTGTTTCTTACATATATGGAACTAAGACGGCATTCTACCCAAAAATTACACTTTTTGTTGGAAAATTGAAAAACAAAATGGTCCTGTAGAATGTGTTCTCTTGAAATTTCGATAGAAGATGATGCCATGCCATAAACTACGTGTTATCAACATTTTTAAGGAGTTTAATAATGATTCTATTCCCGTTTACCAGAAGTTTCCAACGTCAATAGTTTTAATTCTGTTGTAGTTTTTGTAAAACAAACAGCAATCTCCAAATTTCAATATGCTCTCTCCTGAAGATTTTAAGCTTTATTAAGTCTAAGGATACCCGAATTACTTGACTTAACCTATCCCTAGACTGCTCGGAGTGTATTTCTGTTTTCTGTTACTTTCTTAAATAAGGTTAAATTTCCACAAACGTGTAAGAAATCAAATAGGCGAGTGCATTGCAGTATTCAAATATTTCGGTGTTATTTATTAACACATTTTGTATTTCACAACCTAGAATATATTTTAGATTTCTGCTACCACAAATTAACATTTTAGAAAAGAAATACTTTAGCTTCTGGTCACATATAATATAATGCTAATTTTGCAACAAATTTATAGGTACCAATAAATTTCAATGATTCACTCTGAGTATTAATGTACCCTCGCTTATTGCTTTAAATAATAATCTTTTGTTTCTTTGTAACAGATATACTACTATGTGCTGGCGGTTACACATGTACAACCCTGAGGATTACATAGCATGAACTAAGAAGAAGAAGAGTAAGATCTGGCTTCTGGCTAAGGTGTGTGCAACAATAGTTCTAAATTTAAGTCACATTCCATGTCATTACATAGAAAACATCAGTATTCTTCCATTTTAAGAAATGCTATTTTACAAAGTTTAGAGTCCATAAGTTTAAAGTTTGAACTTTTGATTCCATCCATATTTTTATAAATGAAGTATTGTCCTCTTGTACTTGCTGTAGTTAAAGCGTAGTTGAAATTCAAGTTTTGTAACTTGAATATTTTTAATACATATGATGATAAGAAGTGCCTAAGAAGTTTCAATTATTCACACTGAGTATTACCCTTGCTTACTCTTAAAAATCATAATCTTTTGTTCATTTGTTACAGATACACTACCATGAACTGATATACAACCCTGAGGACTGCAAAGCATGAACTAAAAGATAGAAGAGTAAGAGTGTCCTTTCTACAAGTCGGCACCTCTAAGAAGAGTAAGAGTGTCCTTTCTACAAGTCTGCACCTCTAAGACTAGTAAGAGTGTCCTTTCTACAAGCCTACACCTCTATGCACAGGTAAAATATTTCGGTGTTATTCAGTAACACCTTTTATTTTTCACAACCTAGAATATATTTTATATTTCTGCTACCACAAATTAACATTTTACAGAAGGAATACTTTAGGTTCTAGTCATATATAATATAATGCTAATTTTTCAAAAATTTTAAAGGTCCCAAGAAATTTCAATGATACACTCTGAGTATTAATGTACCTTTGCTTATTGTTTAAAATAATAATAATCTTTTGTTTGTTTTTAAAAGATATACTACTGTGTGCTGGCGGTTACTCATGTACAACCCTGAGGATTACATAGCATGAACTAAGAAGATAGAAGAATTTTTTCTGCCTCTTCTATTTGCTGTAATTAAAGAATAGGCAGAGTAGTTTATAGTAGTTTATGGTACTTCAGAGTAGTTCAGATTAGCTGGCACTAACATTACTAAAGGCATTTAGATAACACAATGCTTTTTTATGAAATTGAAAAGTTTTAATTCACTTTTAAAATTATGTAACCTTAGTATTTTTAGTGCACAAAATGCTACTTTTACAACAATTTTAAAAGTCCCAAGAAGTTTCAGTTGTTCACTCAGACTAAACTTCCAACTACTGTTTCCATGGATATTCTCATCATCTTTTCTGTTTCCAAATGAAGCATTGTTCTTTTATAGTTCCTGAAGTTAATTAGTAGTTGGAGTAGTTAAAGAGCACTTTGTTGTAGCTAGCACTAACAATACTAAAATGGTAGTTAGATAAGACAATGCTTCCTTATGAAATTGAAAAGTTTTAATTCACTCCATAAACTTCTGTAAGATGAATATCATATGAACATAAATGCTAATTTTTCAACAGTTTTAAATATCCCAGGAATTTCAATGATTCACTCTTATCTACCCTTGCTTATTGTTTAAAATATTAATATTTTGTTCTTTTGTAACAGATATACTAATATATGCAGTAGTTTACATTTGTACAACCCTGAGGAATACAAAGCGTGAAATAAGAAGATAAAATAGTAACAGTGTCCTTTCTACAAATCTGCAAATGAGGGCTCCTGGCTGTCGTCTTGCTGTGGTGTGGTCAACAATAGTTCTAAGTGTAAGTCACATTCCATTTCATTACATAGAAAAGATCTGTTTTCTTCCATTTTAAGAAATGCTATTTTACAAAGTATAGAGTTCATAAGTTTAAAGTTCGAAACTTATGATTCTATCCATATTTTCATCATCTTTTCTACTACAAATGAAGCATTGTCCTCTTATAGTATTTAAAGAGTAGTTGTAAATCACTTCTAAAAGTTTTGTAGCTTCAATATTTTCAGGACATATAAAATGCTAAGAAGGGACGAAGAAGTTTGAATTATTCACACTGAATATTGCCTTTGCTTACTCTTAAAAATCATGATCTATTGTTTGTTTGTTACCGATATACTACCATGAACTGATATACAACCCAGAGGACTACAAAGCATGAACTAAGAATATAGAAGAGTCAGAGTGTCATTTCTACAAGTCTACAGCTCTAACAAAAATAAGAGTGCTGTTTCTACAAGTCTACACCTCTATACACAGGTAAAATATTTCGGTGTTATTCATTAACACATTTTCTATTTCACAACCTAGAATATATTTTATATTTCTGCTACCACAATTTAACATTTTAGAAAAGAAATACTTTAGGTTCTGGTCACATATAATATAATGCTAATTTTGCAACAAATTTAAAGGTACCAATAAATTTCAATGATTCACTCTGAGTATTAATGTACCCTCGCTTATTGCTTAAAATAATAATGTTTTGTTTCTTTGTAACAGATATACTACTATGTGCTGGCGGTTACACATGTACAACCCTGAGGATTACATAGCATGAACTATGAAGAAGAAGAGTGAGATCTGGCTTCTGGCTGTGGTGTGGTCAACAATAGTTCTAAATGTAAGTCACATGCCATGTCATTACATAGAAAACATCAGTATACTTCCATTTTAAGAAATGCTATTTTACAAAGTTTAGAGTTCATTTGTTTAATGTTTGAATTTCTGATTCCATCCATATTTTTATCATCTTTTATACTACAAATGAAGCATTGTCCTCTTGTACTTGCTGTAGTTAAAGAGTAGTTGAAATTCACTTCTAGAAGTTTTGTAACTTGAATATTTTTAATACATATAATGCTAAGAAGGGCCCAAGAAGTTTGAATTATTCACACTGAGTATTACCCTTGCTTACTCTTAAAAATCATAATCATTTGTTCATTTGTTTCAGATATACTACCATGAACTGATATACAACCCTGAGGACTAAAAAGCATGAACTAAAAGATAGAAGAGTAAGAGTGTCCTTTCTACAAGTCTACACCTCAAAGAAGAGTAAGAGTGTCCTTTCTACAAGACTGCACCTCTAAGAAGAGTAAGAGTGTTCTTTCTACAAGCCTACACCTCTATGCACAGGTAAAATATTTCGGTGTTATTCAGTAACACCTTTCATATTTCACAACCTAGAATATTTTTATATTTCTGCTACCAGAAATTAACATTTTACAGAAAGAATACTTTAGGTTCTGGTCATATATAATGTAATGCTAATTGTTGTTATGCTAAATATTAAACACAGTGGAAGAATTGATATAAATGGCAGCTTCATTTATAATAGCATTCCAAACTACTTACTCACCAACAAGGACTGGTGGTGGCAGCACCATACATACATAGCTACAGAATAAACACAAAATAAACAATATTAGATGTTCATTTGTTGGTTTACGTAACTGAAGCATGGATACCAACACCTCTCCTCGGAAATCAACAAATTCAATAAATCACAAATGACACTACAATATTTCCAAACTTTGGCTTCTTCACTAAAATCCAAGTCTGGTTCCTTTCATGGTTCTTCATCTCCACCTCCATTGCTTTCAACCAGGTGTCTCTATCCTCTCTACACATGATCTCTTCTGGGGTCCTGGGTGGCTCCAAAACATCAATTACACCATCCCTTACCTTGCAGCAATAATTGCAACACGACAGATTGCACATCCTTCTAGGTTGCTTCAAGCGTTTTGAACTCCTAAGTCCCTCCTCTGAAGTGGCATCATTGTAGGGCACTTCTCTCATAGAACCAGAGTCCTGTACCTCACCTGTGTCACCGGGGTCTAGCACCTCTCCAGTGGCACCAGAGTCCAGCTTCTCTCCTGTGGGACCGGGATCCAGCACCTCTCCTGTGGCACCGAGCTCCAGCTTCTCTCCTGTGGCACCGGGGTCCAGCACCTCTCCTGTGGCACTGGGGTCCAGCACCTCTCCTGTGGCACTGGGGTCCAGCACCTCTCCTGTAGGGAACTGGATTATATCCATTAGAGTTGGCTTCTCATCCTCCAGGCGGTAGCCTTTTATCCCTAGCAAAACTTCATTTCTCTCTTTATATTTCTTGAATTCTTGTAGGGCATCACTTTTCTTCGCTATAGCTGACGTTGTGAGGACTTCAACTCTTCCCATAGTTTGCAGGTTAGGGTGGCCTAGTCTCTTATGCCACGTCATCTGAGAAACTCTTGCAGCTTTTCTCATGTTAACGTTCTTTAGATATTCCTCATTTAACTCTTTTATTGATACATCTCCAACAGTAGTGACAAAATATAACCTTCCAATTCGATGTGCTTGAAAGATTAATTTTTCTCCCTTTAATAACTTATTCAAACCATTCTTCGATCTGAACTCAAGACCTTTCTCCTCTATCTAACCTTGAGAAATCAAATTATCATGTAATTCAGGCACATAGAGCACATCCTGAAGCTCTACATTCTTTCCTCCACATTCATCTGACATAGGAATTACAACAGATCCCAAGCCACTTATTTTCAGCGGTCTCCCATCACAGACTTCAACAGTACCTGAGTATTCTCTAAAATTCTTGAAAATATCTCTTCTATTTGTCATGTGGTCAGAAGCACCACCATCTAATATCCATACATCGTGTTTGCATTGAGAATACTTCTTCGCATGCAATACCACATGCTCCCTTGTAGTAACTGAAGCAGAAGCTTTCTTGGGTTCACTACTCCCTTTTTCCTTCTCTTCTAGTTCCTGAGTCTTGGGGCAATTTTTCGCAATGTGTCCTTCACCACCACATGCATAGCAAAAGTATCTCCCTTTGTACTGCTTCCGTTGAGATATACTGTTATTCTGATTCGTAGAATTCCTTCCATCGGTATACTTTTTACCTTTAGTGCTCGGCGGTTTCCAAGTTGTCTTTAATGCTTGATGTGATGATAGGCTTTGTTTTCTCATTTCTTCCTCTTGTTCCAGTAACACTTGCTTTATGTAGGACATGTCCATCTTATCCGGCTGAGTCACCAAAGTCTTCACTGTTATTTCATATTCTGGGGGAAGGCCAGACAAGCACAAATGAGCCAACTGTTTATCAGATATCTCCAAATCATTCTTCCTCAACAGTCGATTCATATTCATCATTGTATTGCTATACTCTTGAATGGTCATATCACCCTTTACCATGGTCGCCAATTCTCGTAACTTCATCATAGCACCATACTGAGTGTTCTGGTGGCAAATAGTTTCGAGTTTGGTCCATGCTTCACTCGCCTTGTTGAAATCAACTATGTCGTTAATGAGATCATCACTAACTGATCTCATAATAAGAGATAGCGCCATGAGGTTGGCTTTCTCGCGCCGACGGGTTTCTGCTTGATTTAGATGAGCTCCATCAACATCGTTATAACCAGTGATTGCTTCCCAACACTCTTTAATCAACATTTCAGATTTCACGCGCGCCATCCACGCCACATAGTTATTTCTTGTTAGCTTTGGAATATAAAAGGTTTTCTCTTCCATCTCCGCCATTTTGACCGTTGCAAAATTCGTCGCTGCACTGTTACACAATATGGTAGTTTACTAGATTCTCCACACTTTCCACTATATTGTATTACGTCTCCTCAATTCACTCGAACACTGCGCTCCTGGGCCCATAACCTGTTGTTATGCTAAATATTAAACACAGTGGAAGAATTGATATAAATGGCAGCTTCATTTATAATAGCATTCCAAACTACTAACTCACCAACAAGGACTGGTGGTGGCAGCACCATACATACATAGCTACAGAATAAACACAAAATAAACAATATTAGATGTTCATTTGTTGGTTTACGTAACTGAAGCATGGATACCAACACTAATTTTGCAAAAATTTTAAATTTTCCAAGAAATTTCAATGATACAGTCTGAGTATTAATGTACCCTTGCTTATTGTTTAAAATAATAATCTTATGTTTGTTTTTAACAGACATACTACTGTGTGCTGGTGGTTACACTTGTACAACCCTGAGGAATACAAAGTGCAAAATAAGAAGATAAAATAGCAAGTATAAATTGATTGAAACTGTTATTAAAACTTTAGTAACTTACAGTGGATAAAATTCTACCCTCGAACAGTCACTACGTTTCAGCCTGACCTCCAGGCCTTCCTCAGGTGAACTAAATTCTACTCGCATGTTGGTATGTTGTCCATGCTGGAAGGGCTCTCTGCCGTGCTCCCGTGCCAGTTCGGAAAACCACCCTGTGCACAGTCATCCTCCATACCATCGTCGTGTAACATAAAGGTGGTATCCATGTGGTGTACTTCGATCCATTCTCTCAGGATTTCGTATTCTGCAGAAGTCGCTACGTGAACGGGGGAAAATTTTGGTGTTGTAGTTCTCTTTGCGAATCTCCTGACGATGTCCAACCCATCATCGCCTAGGTCTCCTTCATAGTTCTTGAGGAGTTTCCCCGTTCTCCTGATAATATGAAAGGCCTCTCATATCTTCCTCCGAGTAACGTCATTTTCTACCTCTAAAATTTCATAACCGCCAAAATGATGATTTTTTTCAACCATATGCTGACTTAGGCCGGTATTGATATTTTTTTTCCTTACATCGAGCTCGTGTTCTCGGAGCCTTACGGTAAACGACCTCCCAGTCTCCCCAATGTAAACACCATCACAACCTTCACAGTTAATTGCATGTACACCTGGTTTTTAATTTTTCCCAGTTTCAATCCCAAACCTTTTATATTGCGAAAACATGTTCTCAATAGTCCTTCCTGACTTGTAGGCCGGCATTCAAGTCAGGAAGGACTATAGAGAACATGTTTTCTCAATATAAAATGTTTGCGATTGAAACCGGGAAAAATGAATAACCAGGTGTATATGTAATAAACTGTAAAGATTGTGATGGTGTTGACATTGGGGAGACCGGTAGGTCATTTACCGTAAGGCTCCGAGAACATGAGCGCGATGTAAGGAACGAAAATACCAATACCGGCCTAAGTCAGCATATGGTTGAAAAGAATCATCAAATCGGCGGTTTTGAAATTTTAGAGTTAGAAAACGATGTTACTCGGAGGAAGATATGCGAGGCCTTTTATATTATCAGGAGAACGGTGAAACTCCTCAACAACTATGAAGGAGACCTAGGCGATGATTGGTTGGACATCGTCAGGAGATTCACAAAGGGAACAACATCACAAAAATTTCCACCGTTCACGTAGCGACGCCTGCAGAATACGAAATCCCGAGAGAATGGATCGAAGTAACCCACAGAGATACCACATTTATGTTACGTGCCGAGGGTATGGAGGATGACTGTGCACAGTGTGGTTTTCCGAACAGGCACGGGTGCACGGCAGAGACCCCTTCCAGCATGGACAACGTACCAACATGCGAGTAGATTTTAGTTCACCTGAGTAAGACCTGAAGGTCAGGCTGAAACGTAGTGACTGTTCAAAGGTAGAATATTATCCACTGTACTAAAGTTTTAATAACAGTTTTAATCAATTCATATTTATAACCAGTGGAAAGAGTTGGAGCTGGGTTGTGAATTACCTGGTATGTTGAAAAGAGTAAGACTGTCCTTTCTACAAATCTGCAATTGAGAGCTCCTGGTTGTCGTCTGGCTGTGGTGTGGTCAACAATAGTTCTAAGTGTAAGTAACATTCCATGTCATTACATAGAAAAGATCTGTATTCTTCCATTTTAAGAAATGCTATTTTACAAAGTATAGAGTTTGTACCTTATGTCATCCCGTGGGCTCCTGCGTGAAGAAAGCAACACACCTATATTTTCAGTTTCTATGAAGTCTAAGGATACCCGAACCACTTGATGCTACTCTGGGGGTCACGTCTGAGTTGCGTGATGACTTCATCATGATGACGGACATCAATAACATGTGGCGTTACACAGAAATGGCCATAAAATGAAAACTATTTGTGATAGAGACTTGGAAGAAATGGCTTTGAAATCACAATAAAATGCTCTACGATATTGTTTCTTACACATATGGAACTAAGACGGCATTCTACCCAAAAATTACACTTTTTGTTGGAAAATTGAAAAAAAAAATGGTCCTGTAGAATGTGTTCTCTTGAAATTTCGATAGAAGATGATGCCATGCCATAAACTACATGTAATCAACATGTTTGAGGAGTTTAATAATGATTCTATTCCCGTTTACCAGAAGTTTCCAACGTCAATAGTTTTAATTCTGTTGTAGTTTTTGTAAAACAAACAGCAATCTCCAAATTTCAATATGCTCTCTCCTGAAGATTTTAAGCTTTATTAAGTCTAAGGATACCCGAATTACTTGACTTAACCTATCCCTAGACTGCTTGGAGTGTATTTCTGTTTTCTGTTACTTTCTTAAATAAGGTTAAATTTCCACAAACGTGTAAGAAATCAAATAGGCGAGTGCATTGCAGTATTCAAATATTTCGGTGTTATTTATTAACACATTTTGTATTTCACAACCTAGAATATATTTTAGATTTCTGCTACCACAAATTAACATTTTAGAAAAGAAATACTTTAGCTTCTGGTCACATATAATATAATGCTAATTTTGCAACAAATTTATAGGTACCAATAAATTTCAATGATTCACTCTGAGTATTAATGTACCCTCGCTTATTGCTTTAAATAATAATCTTTTGTTTCTTTGTAACAGATATACTACTGTGTGCTAGCGGTTACACATGTACAACCCTGAGGATTACATAGCATGAACTAAGAAGAAGAAGAGTAAGATCTGGCTTCTGGCTAAGGTGTGTGCAACAATAGTTCTAAATTTAAGTCACATTCCATGTCATTACATAGAAAACATCAGTATTCTTCCATTTTAAGAAATGCTATTTTACAAAGTTTAGAGTCCATAAGTTTAAAGTTTGAACTTTTGATTCCATCCATATTTTTATAAATGAAGTATTGTCCTCTTGTACTTGCTTTTGTTAAAGCGTAGTTGAAATTCAAGTTTTGTAACTTGAATATTTTTAATACATATGATGATAAGAAGTGCCTAAGAAGTTTCAATTATTCACACTGAGTATTACCCTTGCTTACTCTTAAAAATCATAATCTTTTGTTCATTTGTTATAGATACACTACCATGAACTGATATACAACCCTGAGGACTGCAAAGCATGAACTAAAAGATAGAAGAGTAAGAGTGTCCTTTCTACAAGTTGGCACCTCTAAGAAGAGTAAGAGTGTCCTTTCTACAAGTCTGCACCTCTAAGACTAGTAAGAGTGTCCTTTCTACAAGCCTACACCTCTATGCACAGGTAAAATATTTCGGTGTTATTCAGTAACACCTTTTATTTTTCACAACCTAGAATATATTTTATATTTCTGCTACCACAAATTAACATTTTACAGAAGGAATACTTTAGGTTCTAGTCATATATAATATAATGCTAATTTTGCAAAAATTTTAAAGGTCCCAAGAAATTTCAATGATACACTCTGAGTATTAATGTACCTTTGCTTATTGTTTAAAATAATAATAATCTTTTGTTTGTTTTTAAAAGATATACTACTGTGTGCTGGCGGTTACTCATGTACAACCCTGAGGATTACATAGCATGAACTAAGAAGATAGAAGAGTAAGATATGACTTCTGGCAATAATGCGGTCAACAATAGTTCCACATCCTGTGTCAGTACATAGAAAAGATGAGTATTCTTCAATTTTACTAAGTTTAAAATTTATTGGTTTAAACTTCCAACATCTGATTAAATCCATATTCTCATAATTTTTTCTGCCTCTTCTATTTGCTGTAATTAAAGAATAGGCAGAGTAGTTTATAGTAGTTTATGGTACTTCAGAGTAGTTCAGATTAGCTGGCACTAACATTACTAACGGCATTTAGATAACACAATGCTTTTTTATGAAATTGAAAAGTTTTAATTCACTTTTAAAATTTTGTAACCTTAGTATTTTTAGTGCACAAAATGCTACTTTTACAACAATTTTAAAAGTCCCAAGAAGTTTCAGTTGTTCACTCAGACTAAACTTCCAACTACTGATTCCATCGATATTCTCATCATCTTTTCTGTTTCCAAATGAAGCATTGTTCTTTTATAGTTGCTGAAGTTAATTAGTAGTTGGAGTAGTTAAAGAGCACTTTGTTGTAGCTAGCACTAACAATACTAAAATGGTAGTTAGATAAGACAATGCTTCCTTATGAAATTGAAAAGTTTTAATTCACTCCTGTAAGATGAATATCATATGAACATAAATGCTAATTTTTCAACAGTTTTAAATATCCCAAGGAATTTCAATGATTCACTCTTATCTACCCTTGCTTATTGTTTAAAATATTAATATTTTGTTCTTTTGTAACAGATATACTAATATATGCAGTAGTTTACACTTGTACAATCCTGAGGAATACAAAGCGTGAAATAAGAAGATAAAATAGTAACAGTGTCCTTTCTACAAATCTGCAAATGAGGGCTCCTGGCTGTCGTCTTGCTGTGGTGTGGTCAACAATAGTTCTAAGTGTAAGTCACATTCCATTTCATTACATAGAAAAGATCTGTTTTCTTCCATTTTAAGAAATGCTATTTTACAAAGTATAGACTTCATAAGTTTAAAGTTCGAAACTTATGATTCTATCCATATTTTCATCATCTTTTCTACTACAAATGAAGCATTGTCCTCTTATAGTATTTAAAGAGTAGTTGTAATTCACTTCTAAAAGTTTTGTAGCTTCAATATTTTCAGGACATATAAAATGCTAAGAAGGGACGAAGAAGTTTGAATTATTCACACTGAGTATTGCCTTTGCTTACTCTTAAAAATCTTGATCTATTGTGTGTTTGTTACAGATATACTACCATGAACTGATATACAACCCAGAGGACTACAAAGCATGGACTAAGAATATAGAAGAGTCAGAGTGTAGTTTCTACTAGTCTACAGCTCTAACAAAAATAAGAGTGCTGTTTCTACAAGTCTACACCTCTATACACAGGTAAAATATTTTGGTGTTATTCATTAACAGATTTTCTATTTCACAACCTAGAATATATTTTATATTTCTGCTACCACAAATTAACATTTTAGAAAAGAAATACTGTAGGTTCTTGTCATATATAATGTAATGCTAATTTTTCAAAAATTTTAAATTTCCCATAAATTTCAATGATACACTCTGAGTATTAATGTACCCTTGCTTATTGCTTAAAATAATAATCTTTTGTTTCTTTGTAACAGATATACTACTATGTGCTGGCGGTTACACATGTACAACCCTGAGGATTACATAGAATGAACTAAGAAGAAGAGTGAGATCTGGCTTCTGCCTGTGGTGTGGTCAACAATAGTTCTAAATGTAAGTCACATGCCATGTCATTACATAGAAAACATCAGTATACTTCCATTTTAAGAAATGCTATTTTACAAAGTTTAGAGTTCATAAGTTTAATGTTTGAACTTCTGATTCCATCCATATTTTTATCATCTTTTATTCTACAAATGAAGCATTGTCCTCTTGTACTTGCTGTAGTTAAAGGGTAGTTGAAATTAACTTCTAGAAGTTTTGTAACTTGAATATTTTTAATACATATAATGCTAAGAAGGGCCCAAGAAGTTTGAATTATTCACACTGAGTATTACCCTTGCTTACTCTTAAAAATCATAATCATTTTTAGAGACAAGATTGCGAGAAAAGTAATTCATGACCCAAACAATGAAAATTTGAAAACTTATTATAAAAATTATAGAAATATGCTGACTCTTGTTATAAGAAATATGAAGATTAGTTATTATAAATTAAAATTTGAAGAATATAAGAACAACCCTAGAAAATTTTGGCAAACTGTTAATGAAGCCACAGATATAGGTACTGAAAATAATAAATCGGTTTCAGAATTAATAAATGAAAATGGTACTCACATAACAAAGAAAGAGGATATCGCAAATGAATTTAATAAATACTTCTCAAAAATAGGGCACAGTGTAACCTCAAACGTTAATAAGGCATCGTCAGACTCTTCGGAGTACAATAAAACAGCCATGAATCCAATCACATCTATGTTTCTCAGTCCTGTTAATGAATGCGAAATTATTAACATTGTGAAGACCTTAAATAATAATGTAGCTCCAGGCATTGATGGAATAAAAAACATTACATTGAAATCTATCATTAAATATATTGTAAAACCTCTTGTCTATATTTTCAATCTTTGTTTCACAGAAGGTGTTTTCCCCAATACTCTAAAAAATGCTGTGATAATACCTATACATAAATCCGGGAAAATGAATGATTTAAACAATTATAGACCAATATCACTTCTTCCGGCCTTTTCCAAGATACTAGAGAAATGCATAAAAGTTAGGCTACTAAACTATTTACAAAAACATGAAATTATATCAAAAAATCAATTTGGTTTCCAGAGCAACATATCTACTGACGATGCTTTTATTAACGTTACAGGTAACATTATTAAAGAATTAGACAAAGGTAATAATTGTTTAGGAATTTTCTTGGACTTACGTAAAGCTTTTGATATTGTTATTCACTCGATACTATTAGATAAACTGAATAAGATAGGAATTAGAGGAACAGTTTACAAATTATTTGAATCATATCTGAGCAATAGATGTATAATGACAAAGGTTGACAGCCATATAAGTGAAATATCAAATATTGATATTGGTGTGCCACAAGGAACGATATTAGGACCAATCTTATACTTAATATATGTAAATGATTTGCTAAATTTAAACCTAAATCAAATAAATGGCTCCATATTTTCATACGCAGATGACACTGTTGTGATTTTCAGTGGTCATTCATGGGAAGTAGCATATAAATACGCTAATACTGGCATGAAAATTATAAAAAAATGGTTCGATTCTAACCTTCTGTCACTAAACGTGGATAAATCAACATTAGTTCCTTTCTCATTAACATCTACTGGTCAGATAGCGCGGAAAAAATGTACAAATTTAAATTTAATAATACATAATTGTAATTTTGATGTGAATTGTAAATGCTTACCACTGAAAGAAACAGCCGTTGTGAAATATTTGGGTATTTTTATTGATAAACACCTTAAATGGTCTCACCATGTTAACTACATCTGTAATAGACTACGCCGAACAATTCATAAATTTGTCATTTTACGCCACTGTATGCCCATTACTGTTTTACGTTCCGTTTATCTAGCACTTTTCCAGTCCATTATTCAATATGGCATTCTCGTCTGGGGAGGATTAGCGAAAACTACCCTTAAGCCCCTCTGCCTTTTACAAAAAAGAATAATAAAAATCTGTCTAAGAAAACACATTGATTACCCAACTAACCTAATATTTTCGGAATTTAATGTTTTAAGTTTGGACCAAATTTACAAATTTTCTATATTAAAATATTTTCACAAACATCGTATAAAATACTCTTCCAGTGATCATATCTACAAAACTAGACGAAATACTAATTTACTCCTATTAGAACCCAAATGTCTCACATCGGCAGGATTAAAGCATAGCATTAATTTTGGACCGCGCTTCTATAACTCAATTATCAGAAAAAATCCTGATCTCTCAGCATACTCCACTGTTAAATTTAATAGATATGTAAAGAATTTTTTGTAATTTTTTAGCTTTTAAGTAATTTTTGTTTCACTCCTTTTATGTATTTATGTTTTTATGTTTAATGTTTTTGTTTTACTTTCTTTTTTAGTTAAGCACATTATACACTCTATTTCTTTGTCTCTCCTCTTTCTTCACTTTGATATTTTTGAAACGGCACCCGAGCACGAGCAGTCTTGCTCATTCGGGTGTATTACTAAATGTAATACCTCTTGTAATATCTCTTGTAATAAATAAATAATAATAATAATAATAATATTTGTTCATTTGTTTCAGATATACTACCATGAACTGATATACAACCCTGAGGACTAAAAAGCATGAATTAAAAGATAGAAGAGTAAGAGTGTCCTTTCTACAAGTCTACACCTCAAAGAAGAGTAAGAGTGTCCTTTCTACAAGACTGCACCTCTGAGAAGAGTAAGAGTGTTCTTTCTACAAGCCTACACCTCTATGCACAGGTAAAATATATCGGTGTTATTCAGTAACACCTTTCATATTTCACAACCTAGAATATATTTTATATTTCTGCTACCAGAAATTAACATTTTACAGAAAGAATACTTTAGGTTCTGGTCATATATAATGTAATGCTAATTTTGCAAAAATTTTAAATTTTCCAAGAAATTTCAATGATACAGTCTGAGTATTAATGTACCCTTGCTTATTGTTTAAAATAATAATCTTATGTTTGTTTTTAACAGACATACTACTGTGTGCTGGTGGTTACACTTGTACAACCCTGAGGAATACAAAGTGCAAAATAAGAAGATAAAATAGCAAGTATAAATTGATTGAAACTGTTATTAAAACTTTAGTACAGTGGATAAAATTCTACCCTCGAACAGTCACTACGTTTCAGCCTGACCTTCAGGCCTTCCTCAGGTGAACTAAAATCTACTCGCTTGTTGGTATGTTGTCCATGCTGGAAGGGGTCTCTGCCGTGCTCTCGTGCCAGTTCGGAATTCCACCCTGTGCACAGTCATCCTCTATACCATCGTCATGTAACATAAAGGTGGTATCCATGTGGTGTACTTCGATCCATTCTCTCAGGATTTCGTATTCTGCAGGCGTCGCTACGTGAACGGGGAAAATTTTGGTGATGTAGTTCCCTTTGCGAATCTCCTGACGATGTCCAACCCATCATCGCCTAGGTCTCCTTCATAGTTCTTGAGGAGTTTCCCCGTTCTCCTGATAATATGAAAGGCCTCTCATATCTTCCTCCGAGTAACGTCATTTTCTACCTCTAAAATTTCATAACCGCCAAAATGATGATTTTTTTCAACCATATGCTGACTTAGGCCGGTATTGGTATTTTTTTTCCTTACATCGCGCTCGTGTTCTCGGAGCCTTACGGTAAACGACCTCCCAGTCTCCCCAATGTAAACACCATCACAACCTTCACAGTTTATTGCATGTACACCTGGTTTTTAATTTTTTCCGGTTTCAATCCCAAACCTTTTATATTGCGAAAACATGTTCTCAATAGTCCTTCCTGACTTGTAGGCCGGCATTCAAGTCAGGAAGGACTATAGAGAACATGTTTTCTCAATATAAAATGTTTGCGATTGAAACCGGGAAAAATGAATAACCAGGTGTATATGTAATAAACTGTAAAGATTGTGATGGTGTTGACATTGGGGAGACCGGTAGGTCATTTACCGTAAGGCTCCGAGAACATGAGCGCGATGTAAGGAACGAAAATACCAATACCGGCCTAAGTCAGCATATGGTTGAAAAGAATCATCAAATCGGCGGTTTTGAAATTTTAGAGTTAGAAAACGATGTTACTCAGAGGAAGATATGCGAGGCCTTTTATATTATCAGGATAATGGTGAAACTCCTCAACAACTATGAAGGAGACCTAGGCGATGATTGGTTGGACATCGTCAGGAGATTCACAAAGGGAACAACATCACAAAAATTTCCACCGTTCACGTAGCGACGCCTGCAGAATACGAAATCCCGAGAGAATGGATCGAAGTAACCCACAGTGATACCACATTTATGTTACGTGCCGAGGGTATGGAGGATGACTGTGCACAGGGTGGTTTTCCGAACAGGCACGGGTGCACGGCAGAGACCCCTTCCAGCATGGACAACGTACCAACATGCGAGTAGATTTTAGTTCACCTGAGTAAGACCTTAAGGTCAGGCTGAAACGTAGTGACTGTTCAAAGGTAGAATATTATCCAATGTACTAAAGTTTTAATAACAGTTTTAATCAATTCATATTTATAACCAGTGGAAAGAGTTGGACCTGGGTTGTGAATTACCTGGTATGTTGAAAAGAGTAAGACTGTCCTTTCTACAAATCTGCAATTGAGAGCTCCTGGTTGTCGTCTGGCTGTGGTGTGGTCAACAATAGTTCTAAGTGTAAGTAACATTCCATGTCATTACATAGAAAAGATCTGTATTCTTCCATTTTAAGAAATGCTATTTTACAAAGTATAGAGTTCGTACCTTATGTCATCCCGTGGGCTCCTGCGTGAAGAAAGCAACACACCTATATTTTCAGCTTCTATGAAGTCTAAGGATACCCGAACCACTTGATGCTACTCTGGGGGTCGCGTCTGAGTTGCGTGATGACTTCATCATGATGACGGACATCAATAACATGTCGCGTTACACAGAAATGGCCATAAAATGAAAACTATTTGTGATAGAGACTTGGAAGAAATGGCTTTGAAATCACAATAAAATGCTCTACGATATTGTTTCTTACATATATGGAACTAAGACGGCATTCTACCCAAAAATTACACTTTTTGTTGGAAAATTGAAAAAAAAAATGGTCCTGTAGAATGTGTTCTCTTGAAATTTCGATAGAAGATGATGCCATGCCATAAACTACGTGTTATCAACATTTTTAAGGAGTTTAATAATGATTCTATTCCCGTTTACCAGAAGTTTCCAACGTCAATAGTTTTAATTCTGTTGTAGTTTTTGTAAAACAAACAGCAATCTCCAAATTTCAATATGCTCTCTCCTGAAGATTTTAAGCTTTATTAAGTCTAAGGATACCCGAATTACTTGACTTAACCTATCCCTAGACTGCTCGGAGTGTATTTCTGTTTTCTGTTACTTTCTTAAATAAGGTTAAATTTCCACAAACGTGTAAGAAATCAAATAGGCGAGTGCATTGCACTATTCAAATATTTCGGTGTTATTTATTAACACATTTTGTATTTCACAACCTAGAATATATTATATTTTTCTGCTACCACAAATTAACATTTTAGAAAAGAAATACTTTAGCTTCTGGTCACATATAATATAATGCTAATTTTGCAACAAATTTATAGGTACCAATAAATTTCAATGATTCACTCTGAGTATTAATGTACCCTCGCTTATTGCTTTAAATAATAATGTTTTGTTTCTTTGTAACAGATATACTACTATGTGCTGGCGGTTACACATGTACAACCCTGAGGTTTACATAGCATGAACTAAGAAGAAGAAGAGTAAGATCTGGCTTCTGGCTAAGGTGTGTGCAACAATAGTTCTAAATGTAAGTCACATTCCATGTCATTACATAGAAAACATCAGTATTCTTCCATTTTAAGAAATGCTATTTTACAAAGTTTAGAGTTCATAAGTTTAAAGTTTGAACTTTTGATTCCATCCATGTTTTTATAAATGAAGTATTGTCCTGTTGTACTTGCTGTAGTTAAAGCGTAGTTGAAATTCAAGTTTTGTAACTTGAATATTTTAATACATATGATGATAAGAAGTGCCTAAGAAGTTTCAATTATTCACACTGAGTATTACCCTTGCTTACTCTTAAAAATCATAATCTTTTGTTCATTTGTTACAGATACACTACCATGAACTGATATACAACCCTGAGGACTGCCAAGCATGAACTAAAAGATAGAAGAGTAAGAGTGTCCTTTCTACAAGTCGGCACCTCTAAGAAGAGTAAGAGTGTCCTTTCTACAAGTCTGCACCTCTAACGCCCGGTTTCATCGACAAGGGTTAAGAATTAACCCCGGGTTACATGTTCTAAACTCGCGATTTGGCGAAAATTTTGTTTCATCGACAAGAGTTAGTTTTAACCCCTGGGTTTAAGTTAACCCTACATTTCCTTGGGTTAAAAGCCTAACACGAGACTAAAAATGGCTGCTGTAAATCAGGCATTTGATGTGGAATTGTTATATTTGGATAATTTGAATGCTGTACCTAATAGAGAAAGACCTCGAAGGAACGATTTCGAAATTTTACCAGAGGAACAATTTCAGAAAAGGTATAGATTGTCAAAAGCAGTCGTAAGTAAAGTTGTAGATGAAATTCGTGAGAGATTGGAATATGCAACAGAACGAAACAGGCCACTCTCTCCTATGCTTCAGGTTCTTATAACTTTAAGATTTTACGCAACTGGGTCATTTCATGTAATGGTTGGTGATAATGTTGGGATTTCAAAAGCTACAGTTAGCAGAATTGTGTCTAAAGTGTCTGCAGCTATTGCTTCTATGAGACCAAGATATGTTAAATTTCCTTCAGCTGAAGAACGTCCTCGTGTTATTCAAGACTTCTACGATATGTACCATTTCCCTAGTGTTTTGGGTGCAATCGATTGCACGCACGTAAAGATCCAATCTCCAGGAGGCAATAGGGCAGAAATATATCGGAACCGCAAGGGTTATTTCTCTATCAATGTCCAGGTAATTAGTGATGCTAATCTCCAAATACGGGATATAGTTGCGAGATGGCCCGGTTCGGTACATGATAGTACCATCTTCGCCAATTCCCATATTAGAGCACAATTTGAAACAAGAGCAATTAATAGAGGGGTTTTGCTCGGCGATAGTGGCTACCCGTTAAGGAAATACCTGCTAACCCCATACCTACGTCCTGAAACAAGGGCACAACAGAACTACAACAACGCTCATATTAGTACCCGAAATTGTGTGGAAAGGATGATTGGAGTATGGAAGAGGAGGTTCCCAGTCCTTAGCTTGGGATTACGAACGAAGCTACGAACTACGCTCTCAGTGATTGTAGCAACAGCTGTTCTGCACAATATTGCTGTGGAGACAAGAGACGAACTTCCTCCAGAGGACCTAACTCTGTATCAGTACGTTACAGAGAGAAGAAGGAACAGGAATGCACAAATTCAGAATCGCGTCCTTCTTCCCAATGAAAATGAACGCACTGCAGTTGCAAATAGAAATGCAATTGCAGAACAACACTTTAATTGTAAGTACTGTACAGCAAACTCATATTTTATATGAAATATCTTAGGGCATAGGATATGTGAAATGCAAATTTCAGGTTACTCTTTTATTAGACTTTATTAGAACTAGTTACTTTTGTATTTTTTAATACGAAACGAAATAATCACTGTTTTCTTTTCTTTTGTAAAAGTTATTTTCAAATTGTAAAACGATAGGCCTACTTCGTATAAATTTGTACAATTAGCAAAGTCCCATAACACGTACATAGGCCTATTCAGAGGATAAAATAAATTCTATTCTATTCTAATGAAGAAAAGGCTCACCAACTATAGAGAAATAATAAGTGGACTGAAAGTGGCAAATTAGCCTACTGTATGAACGCCGGAAAGAAATAATGTGTTTAATAACAACATTTGTTTTATCAATAGCCATCACAAATAGTAAGCCTATACAAGTTGACTGTTTAAAAATGTTAAGGAATCACAGGGCCTACAAATATTCCATATTCTATTAACAGTCACTCTCATTTAAGCGCCTCCTTTTTTCTTTGTAATAGAGTGCTTTCTCCCTAGCAGCTTCTTGATTGAGTCTTTCGGTTTCCTTCTTCATTTTTAATAACTCTGTTTCATAAACATATTTTTCTTCAATTAATTTCATTTCTGTTCTGCAGAGTGTTCCTCTGTCTTCGGCAAGCGCAGCTATGTTATCACGACTGACCTGTGGGAAAGAAAGATCCGAAATGAAAACGTTGGTACTCCTGCTGGAGAAGAGTTCAATGACCTACTTAGAACAGCTGATAGTACAGACCTGCCTCAAGCTGGGTGTCTTCCCTCCGCTTCGGGACTTTCCCGTTAAAGCTTTATTCTGCAAAGACAGATTTTCAATTTTAAAGAAGATACAGAAAAGAAGAATGTGTAGAAACATATTAATGATGTGATGTGTTATATTTCATTGTAATTATTACAGATAAATAATTAATGGACTAAAGAAAACGTTATATTCACATAATAGGACCATGTTAATGGAGACAAGTGAACATGGGTAGATTCATGTTTCTTGTAGCAATATTATTAATTTAACTGAATTTATATTCAGGGTAAATTTTATGCTTTTAGGTAAACAGTAAGTCTACAGTACCGTAATGAAATTAAAATTGTTGTTATATATACGTTTATTAAAAACCAATAACTTACTAATGGTGTAGATTCAATTATTGCTGATTCCTCAAGAGGTAAGTCTTTTTCTGTGCCTGAGGCTTTTTGTTGATTTGATGTGCCAGTCTGTTGTATATTCGTTTCTTGTGGTGTGCTGGACTGGGGTAGTGGGAGATTTTGTATGGATGTGCTGGTTTCATTTTGATTTTCTGTAGGGATGAAAGTTAGGCCTACTTCTTCCTGCACTGTAAATCCCATGTCACTACAGCTTCCCTCCTCGATTACCGGTAGGCCTACATTAGTAGTGTCTCCTAAAACAATATTTTATAATTAAAATGTTTGTATAAGAAAACTGAAGTCATGCTTTTCCTCGATTCTAACTCAAAAACATAAAATGCAAATACTTACCGAAGTATTCTGCATCGCAGTCATACGGATTCCCGTTTGGCTCAATTTGGTCTTCAATAAGACAAATTACAGATTCGTCTATTTTAGTTGCACATTGCCCACCACCGGTTTTGAAACGTTGTAAACGTTCCTCACCTCTCGCTTTCTTGGCATTCTTTTTAAGATTCTTGTAAAATTGCTTTAATTGTCTGCTGCTTCTTGCGGTCACATTTCCAGTGCTGTTGAATTCTTTAGTTATCTTCTCCCATGTATCCTCCTTCTGTTTTATATTTACCCCATTGGTTGCTTTACATTCTATAATTGATTTATACTTTGTCACAAGCTCAATTAATAGAGACTTCTCAAATATTGTAAAATTTGTTCCTCGACTTCTATTTATATCGCCCATTTTCGCGGTTGCCATCTTGAAAGTAAACAAAAGAAGCGCGCAATGAAGTGCATTCATAAAAACGAATTTTCAGTCACTGCCTTCTAGATTGCTACTGTTCCTATTATCTGTGAGAGTTAAAATGATGTTAGTTAACCCTCTGCCGAGAAAGCGTGGTGAAACGCGTGGGTCACAAGGCCGAGTTAAAATTTTTGCCCGAGGTTAACAAAACCAGTGTTAGTGTATATTTAACCCCTGTCAATGAGACTGGGCATAAGAAGAGTAAGAGTGTCCTTTCTACAAGCCTACACCTCTATGCACAGGTAAAATATTTCGGTGTTATTCAGTAACACCTTTTATTTTTCACAACCTAGAATATATTTTATATTTCTGCTACCACAAATTAACATTTTACAGAAGGAATACTTTAGGTTCTAATCATATATAATATAATGCTAATTTTGCAAAAATTTTAAAGGTTCCAAGAAATTTCAATGATACACTCTGAGTATTAATGTACCCTTGCTTATTGTTTAAAATAATAATAATCTTTTGTTTGTTTTTAAAAGATATACTACTGTGTGCTGTCGGTTACTCATGTACAACCCTGAGGATTACATAGCATGAACTAAGAAGATAGAAGAGTAAGATATGACTTCTGGCAGTAATGCGGTCAACAATAGTTCCACATCCTGTGTCAGTACATAGAAAAGATGAGTATTCTTCAATTTTACTAAGTTTAAAGTTTATTAGTTTAAATTTCCAACATCTGATTAAATCCATATTCTCATAATTTTTTCTGCCTCTTCTATTTGCTGTAATTAAAGAATAGGCAGAGTAGTTTATAGTAGTTTATGGTACTTCAGAGTAGTTCAGATTAGCTGGCACTAACATTACTAAAGGCATTTAGATAACACAATGCTTTTTTATGAAATTGAAAAGTTTTAATTCACTTTTAAAATTTTGTAACCTTAGTATTTTTAGTGCACAAAATGCTACTTTTACAACAATTTTAAAAGTCCCAAGAAGTTTCAGTTGTTCACTCAGACTAAACTTCCAACTACTGATTCCATTGATATTCTCATCATCTTTTCTGTTTCCAAATGAAGCATTGTTCTTTTATAGTTGCTGAAGTTAATTAGTAGTTGGAGTAGTTAAAGAGCACTTTGTTGTAGCTAGCACTAACAATACTAAAATGGTAGTTAGATAAGACAATGCTTCCTTATGAAATTGAAAAGTTTTAATTCACTCCTGTAAGATGAATATCATATGAACATAAATGCTAATTTTTCAACAGTTTTAAATATCCCAAGGAATTTCAATGATTCACTCTTATCTACCCTTGCTTATTGTTTACCTTTGCAAGTCAAGTTTTGAAGATAATCTCTTTCAGGTGAGCACCATTGTTCATCACACAAACCTCTGCACGTCGCCTTACACTGTTCATAGCTTTCCTCACCATATCCAGCGGAGTTTGTTCTATTGCGGTAGTGATGGAGTCCCTCAATTCCTGTAAGGTGTGAGGTCGTGCTGCATAGACTTCTTGCTTCAGATACCCCCACAAGAAGAAATCACACGCAGATAAATCAGGTGAGCGTGCAGGCCATGTAACATTGCCATTACGAGACATTACTCTCCCTGGGAACATTCGGTTAACAACTGCCATAGAAGCATTTGCTGTGTGTGATGTGGCACCATCTTGTTGGAACCATACAAGGTGTCTACGAAGCCGACGTCTACGCAGCTCTGGGTTCAAAAATGTATTCAGCATCGTCACATATCGAGGAGACGTCACAGTTACAGTGTTTCCTTCATCGTTCTCAAAAAAGTATGGTCCAATAATCCCATACCAACCAACACCACCCCATACTGTAACCTTTGGGCTATGAAGTGGCATTTCATGTAAAACCTGTGGGTTGATGGGTGCCCAATATCTGCTGTTGTGCCTATTAACAGATCCATTGAGATGGAAATGTGCCTCGTCAGACATGAGTAGCTTCTGAAGAAACTGCGGGTCTTCATTATGAATTTCTAACACCCTCTCACAAAATTGTGTCCGTTGATTCAAGTCTTGAGGATGTAATTCATGTACCAGTTGAATTTTGTATGGGTGAAAGTGTAGATCCTCGCACAAAATCCGTCGGACGCTTCTATCGGAAATGCCTAGTGCCGCAGAATGTCGTCGAGCGGAACGCCTAGGACTACGCAACAATGCCTCCCTTACTCTCTGTACATTTTCTGGAGTTCGCACGGCACCTGGACGACCTTCAGATTTCTTATTTGTGGCTGAAGCAGTTCCTCTGAATTGTTTTACCCAATTCAAAATGGTCTGTAGTGTTGGAACTTTTCCATTTATTCCTAAGTTGAAATGTCTTCTGAATCCACGTTGCGTCAAAGTGGCGGAGTCGTTATTCTTAAAAAAATATTCAACTGCGAAAGCGCGATGTGCACTCGACCAGCGACCTATCGGGATAAGTATTTGGCGCGAATTTTAAATCGTCTAACTATTTCTGCCGCACCCTGTATATGCAGTAGTTTACACTTGTACAACCCTGAGGAATACAAAGCGTGAAATAAGAAGATAAAATAGTAACAGTGTCCTTTCTACAAATCTGCAAATGAGGGCTCCTGGCTGTCGTCTTGCTGTGGTGTGGTCAACAATAGTTCTAAGTGTAAGTCACATTCCATTTCATTACATAGAAAAGATCTGTTTTCTTCCATTTTAAGAAATGCTATTTTACAAAGTATAGAGTTCATAAGTTTAAAGTTCGAAACTTATGATTCTATCCATATTTTCATCATCTTTTCTACTACAAATGAAGCATTGTCCTCTTATAGTATTTAAAGAGTAGTTGTAATTCACTTCTAAAAGTTTTGTAGCTTCAATATTTTCAGGACATATAAAATGCTAAGAAGGGACGAAGAAGTTTGAATTATTCACACTGAGTATTGCCTTTGCTTACTCTTAAAAATCATGATCTATTGTTTGTTTGTTACAGATATACTACCATGAACTGATATACAACCCAGAGGACTACAAAGCATGAACTAAGAATATGTGATGGGCTTTTCTTACTTTATGCTATAAAGTTCCCTAACTTCTCGGATTAAATCTTCGCCAAAATCTGTGACGACTAATATGTGATTATTCTCAATCGTAGTATATAAGTTTACTGAACTCCTACAAAACAAGGTCACTCATGCACCTGTCGTGTCATCATAACACTGCCTGCATAGTCCACATTCCAACATTTAGTACAACTACCTCTGTCACCGGGTGATTGCAAATTTCCTACTCTCAGTCTACTTTCTCTTTCTTTTAACAATTTACCCAGTCTTGATAATATTGATAAAAATTTATATTAACGGGCGCCATCATCAATACGCTTCCTCTTTTCTTTTTTTTTTTGTTATGTATCAGCCCAGTCACAAATTAAATTATAGATACACAGGCTATGTATCTACATGCCTCTCGACTAGCTTTTAAATTAACAGTGGAGACGGGAATTGGGTTCGGATTTACCTTTCGTTTATTACTCTGCTTCTCTCTATTTCTTCTTTTTCTCCTTTTTCAGTGCTCACTACCAAAGTATATAACTTAGCCCAAAAATCAGCGACTCTCAAACCATTACAAGGATAAGGGTCAAAAATCTGAACTTCACGTTAATTTACTTTGCATAACAATAACCATAATTTATTTAATATATTATTTTTTTTTCTTTTCAACAATAACAATCTTACATACAATAAATTACATTTTCCCAACATTAACCATTCAACATTTTTATTAGTAGGATAGTATTTAATTATTCAAGGTTAGTATACCCAGTTTAACTATATAAGTACATTCTCTGTTCAACAATAACAAATCCCTAATTAATTACTTTAACCTTCTTTCTTTTTTTTTGTTTCCAGGTATCTACTAGAACGTCTTGTATTATTCTTCTAATTTACTACTGACTTGTGTAATCATTTACATTTGCAACTTCAGGATAGTTCAATATATATATTATACCTTCTTTTTTTTTTGAATAAATAAAGGTTTTCAATTCATAATCCAGTCCTTAACTCTACAGATTACACTCAATAACCCCACCTATGTCTCCTATACGAGTCTACTAGTCATCTTAGTCCATGAAGAATTGTATTTAAAGATAGATAGGAAAGACAGTCTCATGAAGAAAGAAATAGAAGTTTAGGCCTATACCCACAGAGTGACTGTGGCGATAGACCACCGATACAGGAGCGGCGTCTAGATCTTGAGTTACAAACAATCTGACTCCTCTCCTGCAACCGGGAAAATATTAATGGGCCGCAAACAAAAATAAAATTTTGTAAATCGATGTCAGAGGTCCCTGACACTCTCTCCTAGAGGCACGTGGGGCCGTTGTTCGCCTCCAACATCGATGGCTTTCACAATCTCTCATAAATTTCTTTTCTTTATATGTTACTAGTATAGGCCTTGCCTACTACCAGATTTTATGTGTTTGATTCGGGATACTTCAGGCGTTCCCTCACCTCACCCTTACAATCTCTAGTACTTGTTCATAAACTACTTATCATCAGTACACTACTCGTAATTACCTATTCTCCTCTTTCTAACCTGACCAATCATCAGCTATTATCTTTTAACCCCTTTCTTTCTTTAAGTAGAGTTCCCTTCAGCTTATACCATTGATTTAATTCACTTGGTGGTTATTCTAGTTTTCCTACTTCTTAAGTTACTACTCTTCAGCATGGGCACCCAATCTTCTTTTGTCTCTAAATTCCCTAGAATTCTAACTGAAACTAATTCACGCCCAGATTAGTAAGCTTCTCTATAACCCCTGTAGTGACTTCTACTTCTACCCTAACATGTAAATCTTCCAATGGTACACACCTACTGCACTACCACTCGTAGGCCTTCTTTTGCCCTTCAATCTTTCCACTTCTTATCCCCCTCTACCATATTCCATACACCTTCGCTTGTAGATAAATCTCTATAAAAAAAAAACATAACTTAACACTACAGGCCAGCATGAAATCTATTTATAGATAGTCACCCGTCACCTGAAAGAAACCCAAGTGGGAGGGGCCCTCGTAAGAAGTACTAAGCATGCCCCTTAATTACCTTTCTTCCTTACTCCCCTCGCGTCCTGTCTCAAAAATAACAAAGTTTATATGAGCATCACCAATTGCCCCTAGCTATGTATTCATTCGTGGAACAATCACCCATAAAACCCCAAAGTGAAGAGATCTATCTTTGGCATTCAGCGGTTAGGCTCTTGACTGCTCTTTCATAATTAACTTAGACCAGAAATAGAAAATAGTTGGATTACTGGATTTCATCACTTTACTTCTAGAATTCTCACTTCTATGTTGCTATTCTATTCTTTTATCATACGATACGGCGTCTAATCGCCACACATTACTTAGAAACCATCCTTACAAAAAAAGGAATATCTCAATTTTCTCACTCCCCAAACAATAAGAAAAAGTCTAGACGATTATACTCAACCAGTGATGTCCAACTTATCCTCCGATCCTGAGTTGTCTTCCATTACTTCCTGATGTCCATATCTGCTCTTATTCAGAGCGAGCAGTCACGACTCACTCTCACAGCTGATGTTCGCTGTAGCGGTGTCTCGTACTGGCCGACTTGGTGTATTCTTCTGATTAATGACTATCTCCATATAGCCATGTCAAGGAAGTTCACAACCAGAATTTCCTTTAGATGAAAGTCTGACACACCATTATGCCAGAACGCCTCTACCGCTGTCACACATCCCAATCTCGTCTTCTCCCTTCTGCCTTTTCAACTTCTCTCTCTCGTGGTCAGGCACGTAATACTAACCGTCTTTTTGGTTCCACACGTCTCTCTCGTCGATTCACCGTCGACGCATGCGCACCTCTCCTTTTCTGTAATTCAAATAAATTCAGGGCAGTATCGATAATCGTGAAAATGTTCAATATCGATTAGTTGCTGTCCCCCAACCCTTCCTTTGTTTAGGAATGGTCTCCTATCGTTGATTATGCACGTCGCTATTTGCGTCGTGACATTCTTCCCGCACTCACCATAAAAAAAAATAATGTTGACACAGGTCACATTCTTTTTTTTTTTTTTTTTTTTTGTGCGTGTCTCTTTTACCAGCCTTAAAGAACTTTTACCCAGGTACAAAAGGTTTCAAGTCTTTAACGTGCCACTTCCCCAACTGTTTACCAAAACGGTTCGTCAGTTCATAACTATTCTCACTAAGCTTTTTCTTTATTATAAAGGGGCCGACGAACTTTGCACTTAAGCCTGCTGCATAAGTTTGTGAGGCATCACTTAATTTAAAGTTTCTTCTTAACACAAGATCTCCGGCACAAAATCTCACCTCTCTCCTCCGAAGATTATAATAATGACTTGAATTCTTATAGGCGGTTTCTAAGCTATGTCTAACCATTAAGCGTACCGTTTTCAATTTATTGAGTCTCTCCACCCAAAGTTTTGGAATTTCTTTATAAATCGGTTGGTTTTCCACCTTTTCAATCCTACTGATAATTTCAGGCTCCTTCCCATAATTTAGCATATAAGGAGTGCATCCAGTGGAACTATGCTTAGCCGTATTTATAGCAAAATTAAATTCTCTCAAATACACGTCCCAAACTGTCTGATCCTTTTGAATGTAACTAGAAATCATTGTTTTCAATACTCTATTGACTCTTTCTACTGGATTTCCTTGTGGCGAATATACAGGTAAATAACAAGGAGTTATATTAAAAGCTTTAGCTATCTCTCGCATTAATTTACTAGTGTATTGCGGTCCATTATCCATCAGCAAATATCCCGGAATTCCCCATTTAAGGATAATCAATTCATAAAATGCTTCCGTAACTGCTCTACTGGTTGCTTTCCTTAACGCTTTACACTCTACATATTTGGTAAAGGTGTCCTGAAATACAATCACATATCTGTTTCCCTTTTTTGAACGTGGGTAAGGTCCCAACAAATCAGTAGCTACAGTCATCCAAGGTTTCTCTTTCTGGTAAAAATGCATTGGTCCTGCTTGAGCCGTCTGTAACACTTTCTGTCTCTGACATATTTCACAAGCAGTAACATATTTAGCAACATCTCTAAACATTCCCGGCCAATAATACTTGTTTGCTATTCTAAAGAAAGTTTTAGCTATCCCCATATGCCCTGCAGTAGGTGCATCATGACATTCCTGCAATACTTTAATCCTAAAATCTTGCGGAATAACTAATTTCCACCTATTTACTGTTCCCTCTAAAGTTTGTTCTAACTGATCTAATCTTAGATGGTACAACTTCCCATCTACGACCTTCCAATCTGGCCAAAATTTAGGTTTACTTTGTACTTGCTGTTAGATATGGTAACTAGGAATAAAGGTATAATATAGGTGTTTTCGGAGGACCAGGCATATGCCAATTAAATAATAATCGAAGGGAGACAATGGACTGTAGGTTGCTGGGACAGAGATTTTAACCTGGGTAATTTGCAATGATATATATTCAAGAAACCTGAATTCTGAACTAATGGATACAGCACTTATACACAATAATAATAAAAGAATGAATACAGTTAATGTTCTTATAGAAAACTATTCTCCCGCCCTTTGGCGAAGGTAACGCTAGACACAGCCTGTACACAGCACGAGACTTCTAGGTTAGAACAATAGAAATTCTTGTAACTAACATTAAAATACAAGATTATTTCCTGGATTTCACACGTAAAGCTGCCTACACTCTAGGAGGCTAATATACGCGGAGTTACAGATGAGGAATTGATATATATAGCGAAAAGGTCCACACAATTAGGAACGCTTGTGACGCGTGTCTATATACCGTGACGTCTCGATCTGAACTAACTTAATACTGACGTGGCGTGCCTAACGCTGCAAGCACACACCTGCACAGGATATGAGTAATTCACGCGCCAATTAATGGCGGAGGCGCCAAATAACACAGAGGTTAATTTAAAACACTAAAAACTATAGACTCTTGATCTAACATAACTCCCGCCTAAAATCGACAGATTTTACATAACACATTGCGGATAGATCAAGATTTACTAATAGATTTACAATTATTGAATAGGCAAGGGACACACTTTTACAATTGGTCGCTTGTATTCACCATTAGACGTACGCACTGTCACAACACGCACTAAACCGTCGTCACCAGGATGCACTGATGAGATGATTCCCAGCTTCCACTGGAGCGGTGGAGAATTATCTTCTTTCAGGAGCACAAGAGTACCAATCTGAATGTTTTCGCTGGACGCAGACCACTTCTGCCTCTGCTGCAGTGAATGTAGGTAGTCAGCTGACCAACGCTGCCATATGTGATGTATGTATGTTTGTAGCTGATGCCATTTAGCAACATGAGAGACATTCTCTGCCATAGGAGGAGAAGGTAGGGCTGTGAGTTTTTCTCCAATGAGAAAGTGTCCAGGAGATAGATAGGATGAGTCGCTAGGATCATCACTTAGGCGTAGGAGAGGTCGAGAGTTTAGACAGGCCTCAATCTGGGTGAGAACTGTAGAAAGCTGCTCATATGTAAACACTTGGCTACCCATCACTCGTCGTAAATGAAATTTCATGGATTTAACAGCAGCCTCGTGCAGTCCTCCAAAATGTGGGGAGGAAGCAGGGATAAAATGCCATGTGAATTCATTAGAGGAGGCGTAGTCTTGGAGAATTTGTTGATGGGTGCTGGACTGAAGCAAGAGACGCAGCTCGCGAAGCTTGTTGTTAGCACCAACAAAGTTCGTCCCATTATCACTAAATATTTCCTTGCAAAGTCCTCTACGAGATGTGAATCTGCGCAGGGCGGCGATGAAGGCATCAGAAGTAAGGTCGGAAACCAGCTCGATGTGAACTGCTTTCGTAGCCAAGCATACGAAGATAGCGATGTATGCTTTGACCTGAGTTTTGCTGCGGGGGGATCCGTATCTTATTAAGAATGGTCCAGCGTAGTCAACCGCAGAACGTAGAAATGCTCTAGCAGGGGTCACCCTGTAGCTAGGTAGGCTGCCCATCAGCTGGTGAGCACCTTTGGCTTTCAACTTAAAACAAGTTAGACATCTATGTAGCGTAGACTTCACAACTCTACGTACACTAGGAATCCAATATCGTTCTCGCAGAGAAGATATAAGCAATTGATGTGATGCGTGAAGCAGTCGTAGATGCTCGGATTCAATAATCAATTTTGTGAGATGGTGACCTGGAGGGAGGATAAGCTGATGTCGTGCATCATGTGGTAATTCAGCTTTCTCCAGACGTCCACCCACTCGGAGCAGGCCATCCTTGTCCACAAAAGGCACCAAGGAGTGGAGCGAACTCTTGTTATTCACTTGCATCTTACTCTGAAGATCGGACAGTTCATGTGAATAGGCTGCTTGCTGAGCTATTCTTATACAAAGCAACAAAGCTTGTTGTAACTCTTCAACTGTGAGAGGGCCGTGACGTTTAACTTGGCTTCTACAGTTGTTTATAAAGCGTAGCATATATGAAGTAACTCTTTGTAAACGCGCTAGCTTGGAAAAGCGTAGCATAAAATCTTCTTCAGCATGTGTGACTAGGCAAACTGTGTCACGCTGCTCACTACTGTCCTGCAGCTCAAGTTGCTGAGGTTGTTTGGGCCATGATTCAATAGGCTGTGAAACTGATTGTTGTCTGGACTCACCCAATGAAGTTTTATGCTGTTTCATTGGCAGACGTACTGTAAAACTACCATCATCATTGCGAGTGGTATTTTCTGCATAATGCTGTTCACACCGTTTCTCTTCTTGTGTTAATATCTGTTGTGGAAAGTCTTCGAGGTCCCAAAACCGTCGTAGCTGCTTGTCCACATTGTCCGTAGAGATGAAGAAGTTGTGCTGGGGACCAGTATCTAGATTGCCTTTCACAGAGGACTTAGGAATGGTTCCCGACAATATCCAACCTAGTTCTGTACTGATTAATGCAGGAAACCCAGGATTGGTCAGGATCTTACCATGGAAAAGCTCGAAGAATAATGCTCCTCCAATCAGCAAATCAATTTCAGAAGGAATATTAAATTTAGGATCGGCTAATGGAATTTCAGAAGGTATGTTCCATGAGGATGGATCAATTCGGACAGCGGGTAGCTTCCCTGTTATGCGAGGAAGGATTAGGCAATCTAGATTCCTTCGATAGTTGTAAACCATAGATCTCACATTTATGTTTACACTATGACTAGCATTAGATGAAGTACCATTAATACCCTTGACAGGCGTATCAGCTGTTCTTGTTGGAAGTTGCAGACGCCTCGCTAGATCTGCAGACACGAAACTGGCCTGGCTGGCAGAGTCTAGAAGGGCCTTACACTGTGTGTAGTTACCATGCTTGTCTTGCACTTCGACTCTTGCAGTCGCAAGTAAGACGTGAAGCACTGGCTTTATTTTCACTGAACAATAACTTGCAGGAGCCTCAGTCCTGTTGCTATTTACTGTATTACTGTCTTCACTCGAGTGTGAAACCGTTCTCCTGTGATCACTACTGTGTAACATCTTGCTGTGCAGTTTACCACAGTTACAGAAGGAAGATGCTTTGCACTGATTTACTCGATGAGTATTAGCAAAACAGTTGAAACACAGATTTTTACTCTTCACAACTTTCCATCGCTGTTCAACACTCAGCTGACGGAATTGTTTACATTTAAACAGGTTATGGCCGCCTTGACACTGAGGGCATAACTGTTCAGTTGTCGACACATATGACTGACGACTGTTATTATGTTGATTTCTAGGCTCACGACGTTCACTTCTAGGTTTTGATGGGCTGGCCCTGTTGCAGGAATTATTCGACAGCACCTCTAGAGAATGAGACTTAGCTTCTAGAAATAACACAAGCTCACCTAATGAAGTAAATGTTTGAGAATCGATTCTAGATTCCCATTCTCGCTGCACGCTTTCAGGAAGGTGCTCCAACAACAATTGCATTAGAATGACTTCATGAAGTGGCACTTCTAATTCTAAAGCTTCAATAGCATGCAAGTTGTTTTGGAATTGATTCAACAAAGTTCTCAAATCTGCAACTGTCTCTTGTCGTGCTACAGGTAGAGATAACAGATGCTTAATGTGGGATATGGCAATTAAACGCTTATTGTTATATCTTGCACACAATAGGTCCCAGGCCACTTGGAAGTTCTCACTCGTGACTGGCAAACTTTGCAATAATGTTTTAGCTTCGCCCCTTAGCGAACCAATGAGATAGTGGGATTTTTGAATAGGTGACAAACTGCTATTATTCACAATCAAACTCGAAAAAGTGTCAAAATAATGTTTGAATTTAGTTACATCACTGTCAAACACTGGAATTTGAATAGTAGGTAATTTTATCCCATTACTTGCCTGCGATGCACTGGAGTTCACTGATTGTCTTGTGCCACTGTTATTTGAATTGACACTGACTGACGTAGGCTCACGAGCATGTATTAATTCACTTAACCTTGCTTTTAGCTCTTCATAACAACTTCTTGTAGTTTCCTTATGCTCTGAGTGTTCATCTAAATCTTCTTCGGCTTCTATACGCGATTCGATTTGAGATTGAATTGTGTCGTATCTCTCCCAAATTACGTTTAAACTGTCAAATTTAACTTTCAATAGAAATACGTGTGTTTCTTCATTCAGAGTAGCAAGAGTCTTTTGCATGTGAGTCAATTCCCTCTTAATTATACCTCTTCTTTTTATCAAAGCCCGTAGTTCACTTTCCATGATGAAGTAAAATAATTAACATAGACAGCGTAGAATGACTAGACAGTCAACTGTAGACACTCTTATTGCGGCGGCAGTGGAGGCGGTCGGTGAGGAGGCCGTTGTCTTCTCGCGGCGGTGGTGACCATGAGCACGTGTTGCCTTGCAGCCAGCTAGTGCGCGCGAAGCGAAGCAGTTCAGGAAAATCACTAGAGCCGAGCGAAGCCCGAAACTGACACGAACTCCACACAAACGTCACCTTCGGGTGGTCGCGCGAAACTGGACCTTATTAACAACAAGCGGACTCCTTGTGATTTCGTCATACACGAAAATCAGCTACAAGTCGCACTCTTCTTCCCTAATTCAGAAATCATTGCAAATATTCAGATCGTGCCCGCGAGGACCATGTTAGATATGGTAACTAGGAATAAAGGTATAATATAGGTGTTTTCGGAGGACCAGGCATATGCCAATTAAATAATAATCGAAGGGAGACAATGGACTGTAGGTTGCTGGGACAGAGATTTTAACCTGGGTAATTTGCAATGATATATATTCAAGAAACCTGAATTCTGAACTAATGGATACAGCACTTATACACAATAATAATAAAAGAATGAATACAGTTAATGTTCTTATAGAAAACTATTCTCCCGCCCTTTGGCGAAGGTAACGCTAGACACAGCCTGTACACAGCACGAGACTTCTAGGTTAGAACAATAGAAATTCTTGTAACTAACATTAAAATACAAGATTATTTCCTGGATTTCACACGTAAAGCTGCCTACACTCTAGGAGGCTAATATACGCGGAGTTACAGATGAGGAATTGATATATATAGCGAAAAGGTCCACACAATTAGGAACGCTTGTGACGCGTGTCTATATACCGTGACGTCTCGATCTGAACTAACTTAATACTGACGTGGCGTGCCTAACGCTGCAAGCACACACCTGCACAGGATATGAGTAATTCACGCGCCAATTAATGGCGGAGGCGCCAAATAACACAGAGGTTAATTTAAAACACTAAAAACTATAGACTCTTGATCTAACATAACTCCCGCCTAAAATCGACAGATTTTACATAACACATTGCGGATAGATCAAGATTTACTAATAGATTTACAATTATTGAATAGGCAAGGGACACACTTTTACAATTGGTCGCTTGTATTCACCATTAGACGTACGCACTGTCACAACACGCACTAAACCGTCGTCACCAGGATGCACTGATGAGATGATTCCCAGCTTCCACTGGAGCGGTGGAGAATTATCTTCTTTCAGGAGCACAAGAGTACCAATCTGAATGTTTTCGCTGGACGCAGACCACTTCTGCCTCTGCTGCAGTGAATGTAGGTAGTCAGCTGACCAACGCTGCCATATGTGATGTATGTATGTTTGTAGCTGATGCCATTTAGCAACATGAGAGACATTCTCTGCCATAGGAGGAGAAGGTAGGGCTGTGAGTTTTTCTCCAATGAGAAAGTGTCCAGGAGATAGATAGGATGAGTCGCTAGGATCATCACTTAGGCGTAGGAGAGGTCGAGAGTTTAGACAGGCCTCAATCTGGGTGAGAACTGTAGAAAGCTGCTCATATGTAAACACTTGGCTACCCATCACTCGTCGTAAATGAAATTTCATGGATTTAACAGCAGCCTCGTGCAGTCCTCCAAAATGTGGGGAGGAAGCAGGGATAAAATGCCATGTGAATTCATTAGAGGAGGCGTAGTCTTGGAGAATTTGTTGATGGGTGCTGGACTGAAGCAAGAGACGCAGCTCGCGAAGCTTGTTGTTAGCACCAACAAAGTTCGTCCCATTATCACTAAATATTTCCTTGCAAAGTCCTCTACGAGATGTGAATCTGCGCAGGGCGGCGATGAAGGCATCAGAAGTAAGGTCGGAAACCAGCTCGATGTGAACTGCTTTCGTAGCCAAGCATACGAAGATAGCGATGTATGCTTTGACCTGAGTTTTGCTGCGGGGGGATCCGTATCTTATTAAGAATGGTCCAGCGTAGTCAACCGCAGAACGTAGAAATGCTCTAGCAGGGGTCACCCTGTAGCTAGGTAGGCTGCCCATCAGCTGGTGAGCACCTTTGGCTTTCAACTTAAAACAAGTTAGACATCTATGTAGCGTAGACTTCACAACTCTACGTACACTAGGAATCCAATATCGTTCTCGCAGAGAAGATATAAGCAATTGATGTGATGCGTGAAGCAGTCGTAGATGCTCGGATTCAATAATCAATTTTGTGAGATGGTGACCTGGAGGGAGGATAAGCTGATGTCGTGCATCATGTGGTAATTCAGCTTTCTCCAGACGTCCACCCACTCGGAGCAGGCCATCCTTGTCCACAAAAGGCACCAAGGAGTGGAGCGAACTCTTGTTATTCACTTGCATCTTACTCTGAAGATCGGACAGTTCATGTGAATAGGCTGCTTGCTGAGCTATTCTTATACAAAGCAACAAAGCTTGTTGTAACTCTTCAACTGTGAGAGGGCCGTGACGTTTAACTTGGCTTCTACAGTTGTTTATAAAGCGTAGCATATATGAAGTAACTCTTTGTAAACGCGCTAGCTTGGAAAAGCGTAGCATAAAATCTTCTTCAGCATGTGTGACTAGGCAAACTGTGTCACGCTGCTCACTACTGTCCTGCAGCTCAAGTTGCTGAGGTTGTTTGGGCCATGATTCAATAGGCTGTGAAACTGATTGTTGTCTGGACTCACCCAATGAAGTTTTATGCTGTTTCATTGGCAGACGTACTGTAAAACTACCATCATCATTGCGAGTGGTATTTTCTGCATAATGCTGTTCACACCGTTTCTCTTCTTGTGTTAATATCTGTTGTGGAAAGTCTTCGAGGTCCCAAAACCGTCGTAGCTGCTTGTCCACATTGTCCGTAGAGATGAAGAAGTTGTGCTGGGGACCAGTATCTAGATTGCCTTTCACAGAGGACTTAGGAATGGTTCCCGACAATATCCAACCTAGTTCTGTACTGATTAATGCAGGAAACCCAGGATTGGTCAGGATCTTACCATGGAAAAGCTCGAAGAATAATGCTCCTCCAATCAGCAAATCAATTTCAGAAGGAATATTAAATTTAGGATCGGCTAATGGAATTTCAGAAGGTATGTTCCATGAGGATGGATCAATTCGGACAGCGGGTAGCTTCCCTGTTATGCGAGGAAGGATTAGGCAATCTAGATTCCTTCGATAGTTGTAAACCATAGATCTCACATTTATGTTTACACTATGACTAGCATTAGATGAAGTACCATTAATACCCTTGACAGGCGTATCAGCTGTTCTTGTTGGAAGTTGCAGACGCCTCGCTAGATCTGCAGACACGAAACTGGCCTGGCTGGCAGAGTCTAGAAGGGCCTTACACTGTGTGTAGTTACCATGCTTGTCTTGCACTTCGACTCTTGCAGTCGCAAGTAAGACGTGAAGCACTGGCTTTATTTTCACTGAACAATAACTTGCAGGAGCCTCAGTCCTGTTGCTATTTACTGTATTACTGTCTTCACTCGAGTGTGAAACCGTTCTCCTGTGATCACTACTGTGTAACATCTTGCTGTGCAGTTTACCACAGTTACAGAAGGAAGATGCTTTGCACTGATTTACTCGATGAGTATTAGCAAAACAGTTGAAACACAGATTTTTACTCTTCACAACTTTCCATCGCTGTTCAACACTCAGCTGACGGAATTGTTTACATTTAAACAGGTTATGGCCGCCTTGACACTGAGGGCATAACTGTTCAGTTGTCGACACATATGACTGACGACTGTTATTATGTTGATTTCTAGGCTCACGACGTTCACTTCTAGGTTTTGATGGGCTGGCCCTGTTGCAGGAATTATTCGACAGCACCTCTAGAGAATGAGACTTAGCTTCTAGAAATAACACAAGCTCACCTAATGAAGTAAATGTTTGAGAATCGATTCTAGATTCCCATTCTCGCTGCACGCTTTCAGGAAGGTGCTCCAACAACAATTGCATTAGAATGACTTCATGAAGTGGCACTTCTAATTCTAAAGCTTCAATAGCATGCAAGTTGTTTTGGAATTGATTCAACAAAGTTCTCAAATCTGCAACTGTCTCTTGTCGTGCTACAGGTAGAGATAACAGATGCTTAATGTGGGATATGGCAATTAAACGCTTATTGTTATATCTTGCACACAATAGGTCCCAGGCCACTTGGAAGTTCTCACTCGTGACTGGCAAACTTTGCAATAATGTTTTAGCTTCGCCCCTTAGCGAACCAATGAGATAGTGGGATTTTTGAATAGGTGACAAACTGCTATTATTCACAATCAAACTCGAAAAAGTGTCAAAATAATGTTTGAATTTAGTTACATCACTGTCAAACACTGGAATTTGAATAGTAGGTAATTTTATCCCATTACTTGCCTGCGATGCACTGGAGTTCACTGATTGTCTTGTGCCACTGTTATTTGAATTGACACTGACTGACGTAGGCTCACGAGCATGTATTAATTCACTTAACCTTGCTTTTAGCTCTTCATAACAACTTCTTGTAGTTTCCTTATGCTCTGAGTGTTCATCTAAATCTTCTTCGGCTTCTATACGCGATTCGATTTGAGATTGAATTGTGTCGTATCTCTCCCAAATTACGTTTAAACTGTCAAATTTAACTTTCAATAGAAATACGTGTGTTTCTTCATTCAGAGTAGCAAGAGTCTTTTGCATGTGAGTCAATTCCCTCTTAATTATACCTCTTCTTTTTATCAAAGCCCGTAGTTCACTTTCCATGATGAAGTAAAATAATTAACATAGACAGCGTAGAATGACTAGACAGTCAACTGTAGACACTCTTATTGCGGCGGCAGTGGAGGCGGTCGGTGAGGAGGCCGTTGTCTTCTCGCGGCGGTGGTGACCATGAGCACGTGTTGCCTTGCAGCCAGCTAGTGCGCGCGAAGCGAAGCAGTTCAGGAAAATCACTAGAGCCGAGCGAAGCCCGAAACTGACACGAACTCCACACAAACGTCACCTTCGGGTGGTCGCGCGAAACTGGACCTTATTAACAACAAGCGGACTCCTTGTGATTTCGTCATACACGAAAATCAGCTACAAGTCGCACTCTTCTTCCCTAATTCAGAAATCATTGCAAATATTCAGATCGTGCCCGCGAGGACCATGTTAGATATGGTAACTAGGAATAAAGGTATAATATAGGTGTTTTCGGAGGACCAGGCATATGCCAATTAAATAATAATCGAAGGGAGACAATGGACTGTAGGTTGCTGGGACAGAGATTTTAACCTGGGTAATTTGCAATGATATATATTCAAGAAACCTGAATTCTGAACTAATGGATACAGCACTTATACACAATAATAATAAAAGAATGAATACAGTTAATGTTCTTATAGAAAACTATTCTCCCGCCCTTTGGCGAAGGTAACGCTAGACACAGCCTGTACACAGCAGGTTAGAACAATAGAAATTCTTGTAACTAACATTAAAATACAAGATTATTTCCTGGATTTCACACGTAAAGCTGCCTACACTCTAGGAGCCTAATATACGCGGAGTTACAGATGAGGAATTGATATATATAGCGAAAAGGTCCACACAATTAGGAACGCTTGTGACGCGTGTCTATATACCGTGACGTCTCGATCTGAACTAACTTAATACTGGCGTGGCGTGCCTAACGCTGCAAGCACACACCTGCACAGGATATGAGTAATTCACGCGCCAATTAATGGCGGAGGCGCCAAATAACACAGAGGTTAATTTAAAACACTAAAAACTATAGACTCTTGATCTATCACTTGCTCTTTCCGCTTAATATACCAAGCATCTTGTATATTTTCCCATTCCACTACTTCAGAGTTATCAGTCAACAAGAGGCAAAATTCTTCCTCTACCGTTTTCTCTTGAACTTTCCCTTCGTGTATTCTAGATAAAGCATCCGGAACTTTTTGTAATCTACCAGGCCTATGTATTACTTCAAAATCATACTCCTGGAGCAATAAACTCCACCTAGCTAATCGTCCGGTCGGATTCTGTAATGTATTTAACCATTTCAGAGCAAAGTGATCAGTATATACTTTAAAATGATAACCTTCCAAATAAGGACGAAACTTTTGAACTGCCCATAATATAGCTAACAATTCTTTCTCGACTATTGCCCACTTTTGCTCGCCTACCGTTAAAGTTCTACTAGCATAAGCTATTACTTTTTCCTCTCCTTCCTCTCCTGTCTGAATTAATGCTGCTCCTAGTCCTGAAAAACTAGCGTCGGTCTGTAGCACTAGGGGTTTAGTATAATCTGGACAAGTTAATATAGGACTACTAGCTAATTTCGATTTTAATTCATCAAAAGATTCCTGACATTCCTTAGTCCAACGCCATTTCTGATTCTTTTTCAGAAGTGCAGTGAGGGGCTTTACAACTTCAGAAAAAAATGGAATGAATCGTCGGTACCAAGAAGCCAATCCTAAAAATGCTCGTACTTCCTTGACTTTTGTAGGGGCTGGATACTCAAGGATACACGAGATTTTATCTGAATCTACAGCAATTCCTAATGGAGTAATGATATGACCCAAATATTTTAATTCACTTCTGCAAAATTTTGATTTTTCCCTATTAATTTTCAGGTTAGCTTTTCTCAATTTCTCTAAAACTTTTTCTAACAAGGACAAATGTTCTTCAAACGTCTCACTAATAAGTACTATATCATCCAAATAACAAAAGCATTTCTCTCCTATCTCTTCTCTTAATATAGTATCAACTAATCTTTGAAACGAGGCTGGTGCGTTATGGATTCCAAAAGGCATAACTCGAAACTGATACAATCCTCTACCAGGTACGGTAAATGCTGTTTTTTCTTTACTTGCTTCATCTAATGGAACTTGCCAATACCCATTTTTCAAATCTATTGTACTGATATACCTAGCATGTCGTAATTTACTCAACACATGTTCAATGTATGGCAAAGGATAACTATCTCTTTTTGTACAATTATTTACTTTTCTGAAATCTACGCAGAACCTCCATGTTTTATCTGGTTTCTTTACCATAACTACCGGAGACGACCAAGGTGAATTTGAAGGCTCTATAACTTTTTCCAATAACATTTTATCTATTTCCGCGTGTATAACTTTTTCCAAAATGGGTGATACTGGATAATATCTTTGTTTTATAGGTTCTGCATCGCCTGTATCAATAACATGAGAAATCAGATCGGTAAGTCCAGTACACTGATCAAATTTCTGTAACTGATTTTCCAAAAACATATTCAATCTGTCCCTTTCCTGAGGTGTAGGTAAAGTAAGAATATTATGTAGCTGATCTTCTTCTTTTAAATCTATAGCCTTAACAAATTGAAAAATTTTTGCTGGTTCATCTTTGAAATACCAAGTCCCATCTTGCAAATCTACTACTAACCCAATTTGTTTCAAAACATCCATGCCCAGAATAATATCTACTGCTAAATTTGGCATAATTTTACATTTTATCTGAAAGATCCTGTCCTGCAATTTCATCTCAAAAGTTCTCTCTCCTGTTATAGAACTATAAGTTTTATCTGCTAGTTGCACCACCCTAACTTCAGATTCTTCTACTGCTAAATCTAACATTTTACACAAAAAATCACCCTTCTCTCCCACATAAGTTTTATCTGAACCGGAATCTATTAAAGCAATAAATGTAATATCCTCCAGCAAAATTTCAACAAAACATCTATCTCCATTAACTAAATCTGTAGGATTTATATTTAACATCACACAAGCCTGATTTTTAGTTAATTGCCTTAAAGAATTTGTAGGCCTAACTTTTCTTTCTTGGGGCATCCTACAATCAATAGACCTATGTCCAAGCTTATTACAATTATAACATTTAATCGTAGTGCGTGGAGTAACTCTACGAGGTGCCTTACACTCGAACTGCCTATGTCCTATTTTATCACAGTTCCAACATCGCTGGTTATTTGAAAAACGCAAAGTGGTGTTTTTACCATTTTCCCCCAACTCATCCTGTCTCTCTTTATTTTCTGTTGCTTTAACTATTCTAGAATCATTTACAGGACTTGAATTTCGTTCCTTATCCCACGTCTTTGCAGAAAAACTAACACTAGGTTTCTTTTGTAATTCAGACGATGGAAGTTCCTGTTTTCCCTGAATTCCTAACGCTGTATGAACTGAAGGTATAACAACTTGTCTCTGGGGTTTATAAGCCGTTTCTTTAATTGTAGCTCTAACCTGCGTTGGAGGAGGAATATATCTCTCAGAATCTAACAATATTTGTTCATACTGCCTACCTACACGTATTAAATCTGTTATAGTTTGAATCTCTGCGGGTCTAAGGTACAATTTTACATCAGGACGCAAATTTTTGATAACAGTCTTCATCATTTGTTGAGGACTCATTGGAGTACTTAGCCTCCTCATTAACGTTTGAATAGCATTAACATAATCAAAAATCGATTCTTTAGGACCTTGCGTTCTCTGTCTAATCTCATCCAAAAGCGCGTCTTCCTCATCAATAGGCAAGTAATATTCTCTAAATTCTTTCAAAAAAGCTTCCCATGTAGGCCAATCTGTTAATCTGTTCCTGTACCAAAGTAAAGCTGAATCTTGTAAAATTTCGGGTAATACTGACAATAACTCTGCACCCTGTAACTTAGAACTTTGTTTTAAATCTTCCAATCTCTCCAAAAATAAGTAAATGCTATCCCCAGGTTTGAATTTAATGTTCCATTTACGAACCAGATCCAAAGTATTTGGTTTATGCGGCTCTAACTGAATTGTAAACGATGGTACTACTGGTACAACTTCTTCTGAATCAGCTACCGCCATGGCCTTCCTACGCATTAACTTAACCCATGTATACACTACATCTCCATATGAATCTTGTGGAACCGTTATATTATGTTCAACTAAATCTTCTTCCAAAACTTCCTGACTCAGAGCAAAAGCCGTAATTAACACTTGAAATGACTGAGGGTTCTTGCGGGCATAATCTAACAAGCGTTGTCTTAACTCATCCCTTGTACCTGTGGTCGGTAACTTTACTCTATCACATTCTGCCTCTAAATCCGCCTTCCTCAACTTCCTAATAGCTTGGGTTAACTCAGCTGCTCTTATTTGTGCATATGGATCAACATAAGTAGCCATATTTATATATTAACAATACCACTGAAAAAAAAAGATTAGAACACAATAGTTCAGTCGTCTGTCTTAGTCATCTATAGAAGTCCTTACTTGTCAATAGTCATTATTCTTTTCCCAAAAATATGTTATTATTATTATATTTTTTTTTTTTGAGAATAAATTTCAGTTATACTAACCTAACTCCCAAAATTCTTTTAACACTATCTCGCCTCACGTTAGGATATCAAACTTTGTGATTTCAACACAACTCAACCCACGCTATGGGCTCCAAAATATATGATGACTCGTATTTCAAGTTTCCAATTCTAACTGATTAATGTTTATTTTCTTTTCTTATATCAAGCCCCACGTAATGGGCGACCAAACTTTGTGAAGACTGGACTTCACGTTACTTTGCTTTAAGTAACAACGACCGTAATTTATGAAACTTTAACTGAATAAAGGTTTCTTTTTACTTAACAATTTTAACTAAATTAAGTTGCAACAATTAGCAATACTGTTTTGTTTTAACACTACTTAGCCCCACGATATGGGCGCCAAACTTTGTGATGGGATTTTCTTACTTTATGCTATAAAGTTCCCTAACTTCTCGGATTAAATCTTCGCCAAAATCTGTGACGACTAATATGTGATTATTCTCAATCGTAGTATATAAGTTTACTGAACTCCTACAAAACAAGGTCACTCATGCACCTGTCGTGTCATCATAACACTGCCTGCATAGTCCACATTCCAACATTTAGTACAACTACCTCTGTCACCGGGTGATTGCAAATTTCCTACTCTCAGTCTACTTTCTCTTTCTTTTAACAATTTACCCAGTCTTGATAATATTGATGAAAATTTATATTAACGGGCGCCATCATCAATACGCTTCCTCTTTTCTTTTTTTTGTTATGTATCAGCCCAGTCACAAATTAAATTATAGATACACAGGCTATGTATCTACATGCCTCTCGACTAGCTTTTAAATTAACAGTGGAGACGGGAATTGGGTTCGGATTTACCTTTCGTTTATTACTCTGCTTCTCTCTATTTCTTCTTTTTCTCCTTTTTCAGTGCTCACTACCAAAGTATATAACTTAGCCCAAAAATCAGCGACTCTCAAACCATTACAAGGATAAGGGTCAAAAATCTGAACTTCACGTTAATTTACTTTGCATAACAATAACCATAATTTATTTAATATATTATTTTTTTTCTTTTCAACAATAACAATCTTACATACAATAAATTACATTTACCCAACATTAACCATTCAACATTTTTATTAGTAGGATAGTATTTAATTATTCAAGGTTAGTATACCCAGTTTAACTATATAAGTACATTCTCTGTTCAACAATAACAAATCCATAATTAATTACTTTAACCTTCTTTCTTTTTTTTTGTTTCCAGGTATCTACTAGAACGTCTTGTATTATTCTTCTAATTTACTACTGACTTGTGTAATCATTTACATTTGCAACTTCAGGATAGTTCAATATATATATTATACCTTCTTTTTTTTTTGAATAAATAAAGGTTTTCAATTCATAATCCAGTCCTTAACTCTACAGATTACACTCAATAACCCCACCTATGTCTCCTATACGAGTCTACTAGTCATCTTAGTCCATGAAGAATTGTATTTAAAGATAGATAGGAAAGACAGTCTCATGAAGAAAGAAATAGAAGTTTAGGCCTATACCCACAGAGTGACTGTGGCGATAGACCACCGATACAGGAGCGGCGTCTAGATCTTGAGTTACAAACAATCTGACTCCTCTCCTGCAACCGGGAAAATATTAATGGGCCGCAAACAAAAATAAAATTTTGTAAATCGATGTCAGAGGTCCCTGACACTCTCTCCTAGAGGCACGTGGGGCCGTTGTTCGCCTCCAACATCGATGGCTTTCACAATCTCTCATAAATTTCTTTTCTTTATATGTTACTAGTATAGGCCTTGCCTACTACCAGATTTTATGTGTTTGATTCGGGATACTTCAGGCGTTCCCTCACCTCACCCTTACAATCTCTAGTACTTGTTCATAAACTACTTATCATCAGTACACTACTCGTAATTACCTATTCTCCTCTTTCTAACCTGACCAATCATCAGCTATTATCTTTTAACCCCTTTCTTTCTTTAAGTAGAGTTCCCTTCAGCTTATACCATTGATTTAATTCACTTGGTGGTTATTCTAGTTTTCCTACTTCTTAAGTTACTACTCTTCAGCATGGGCACCCAATCTTCTTTTGTCTCTAAATTCCCTAGAATTCTAACTGAAACTAATTCACGCCCAGATTAGTAAGCTTCTCTATAACCCCTGTAGTGACTTCTACTTCTACCCTAACATGTAAATCTTCCAATGGTACACACCTACTGCACTACCACTCGTAGGCCTTCTTTTGCCCTTCAATCTTTCCACTTCTTATCCCCCTCTACCATATTCCATATACCTTCGCTTGTAGATAAATCTCTATAAAAAAAAAATAACTTAACACTACAGGCCAGCATGAAATCTATTTATAGATAGTCACCCGTCACCTGAAAGAAACCCAAGTGGGAGGGGCCCTCGTAAGAAGTACTAAGCATGCCCCTTAATTACCTTTCTTCCTTACTCCCCTCGCGTCCTGTCTCAAAAATAACAAAGTTTATATGAGCATCACCAATTGCCCCTAGCTATGTATTCATTCGTGGAACAATCACCCATAAAGCCCCAAAGTGAAGAGATCTATCTTTGGCATTCAGCGGTTAGGCTCTTGACTGCTCTTTCATAATTAACTTAGACCAGAAATAGAAAATAGTTGGATTACTGGATTTCATCACTTTACTTCTAGAATTCTCACTTCTATGTTCCTATTCTATTCTTTTATCATACGATACGGCGTCTAATCGCCACACATTACTTGGAAACCATCCTTACAAAAAAAGGAATATCTCAATTTTCTCACTCCCCAAACAATAAGAAAAAGTCTAGACGATTATACTCAACCAGTGATGTCCAACTTATCCTCCGATCCTGAGTTGTCTTCCATTACTTCCTGATGTCCATATCTGCTCTTATTCAGAGCGAGCAGTCACGACTCACTCTCACAGCTGATGTTCGCTGTAGCGGTGTCTCGTACTGGCCGACTTGGTGTATTCTTCTGATTAATGACTATCTCCATATAGCCATGTCAAGGAAGTTCACAACCAGAATTTCCTTTAGATGAAAGTCTGACACACCATTATGCCAGAACGCCTCTACCGCTGTCACACATCCCAATCTCGTCTTCTCCCTTCTGCCTTTTCAACTTCTCTCTCTCGTGGTCAGGCACGTAATACTAACCGTCTTTTTGGTTCCACACGTCTCTCTCGTCGATTCACCGTCGACGCATGCGCACCTCTCCTTTTCTGTAATTCAAATAAATTCAGGGCAGTATCGATAATCATGAAAATGTTTAATATCGATTAGTTGCTGTCCCCCAACCCTTCCTTTGTTTAGGAATGGTCTCCTATCGTTGATTATGCACGTCGCTATTTGCGTCGTGACAAATATAGAAGAGTCAGAGTGTCGTTTCTACAAGTCTACAGCTCTAACAAAAATAAGAGTGCTGTTTCTACAAGTCTACACCTCTATACACAGGTAAAATATTTCGGTGTTATTCATTAACACATTTTCTATTTCACAACCTCGAATATATTTTATATTTCTGCTACCACAAATTAACATTTTAGAAAAGAAATACTTTAGGTTCTGGTCACATATAATATAATGCTAATTTTGCAACAAATTTAAAGGTACCAATAAATTTCAATGATTCACGCTGAGTATTAATGTACCCTTCCTTATTGCTTAAAATAATAATCTTTTGTTTCTTTGTAACAGATATACTACTATGTGCTGGCGGTTACACATGTACAACCCTGAGGATTACATAGCATGAACTATGAAGAAGAAGAGTGAGATCTGGCTTCTGGCTGTGGTGTGGTCATCAATAGTTCTAAATGTAAGTCACATGCCATGTCATTACATAGAAAAATCAGTATACTTCCATTTTAAGAAATGCTATTTTACAAAGTTTAGAGTTCATAAGTTTAATGTTTGAACTTCTGATTCCATTCATATTTTTATCATCTTTTATACTACAAATGAAGCATTGTCCTCTTGTACTTGCTGTAGTTAAAGAGTAGTTGAAATTCACTTCTAGAAGTTTTGTAACTTGAAAATTTTTAATACATATAATGCTAAGAAGGGCCCAAGAAGTTTGAATTATTCACACTGAGTATTGCCCTTGCTTACTCTTAAAAATCATAATCATTTGTTCATTTGTTTCAGATATACTACCATGAACTGATATACAACCCTGAGGACTAAAAAGCATGAACTAAAAGATAGAAGAGTAAGAGTGTCCTTTCTACAAGTCTGCACCTCTAAGAAGAGTAAGTGTGTCCTTTCTACAAGTCTACACCTCTATGCACAGGTAAAATATTCCGGTGTTATTCAGTAACACCTTTTATATTTCACAACCTAGAGTATATTTTATATTTCTGCTACCACAAATTAACATTTTACAGACGGAATACTTTAGCTTCTGGTCATATATAATATAATGCTAATTTTGCAAAACTTTAAAGGTCCCAAGAAATTTCAATGATACACTCGGAGTATTAATGTAGCCTTACTTATTGTTTAAAATAATAATCGTTTTTTTAACAGATATACTACTGTGTGCTGGCGGTTACACATGTACAACCCTGAGGATTACATAGCATGAACTAAGAAGAGAGAAGAGTAAGATCTGGCTTCTGGCTGTGATGCGGTCAACAATAGTTCCACATCCTGTGTCAGTACATAGAAAAGATGAGTATTCTTCCATTTTAAGAAATTCAATTTTACAATGTTTAGAGTTTATAAGTTTAATACTTCATACATCTGATTAAATTCACATTTTCTTAATTTTTCCTGCCTCTTCTAGTTGCTGCAATTAAAGAGTATTTCAGAGTAGTTTTTAGTACTTCAGAGTAGTTCTGAGTAGCTAGCACTAACATTACTAAAATGGCACAATGCTTTTTTTTAATTTGAAAAGTTTTAATCCACTTATAAAAGTTTTGTAACTTTAATATTTTTAGTGCAAAAATGCTACTTTTACAACAATTTTAAAAGTCCCAAGAAGTTTCAGTTGTTCACTCCGACTAAACTTCCAACTACTGATTCCATCGATATTCTCATCATCTTTTCTGTTTCCAAATGAAGCATTGTTCTTTTAGAGTTGCTGAAGTTAATTAGTAGTTAGAGTAGTTAAAGAGCATTTTGTTGTAGCTAGCACTAACAATACTAAAATGGTAGTTAGATAAGGCAATGCTTCCTTATGAAATTGAAAAGTTTTAATTCACTCCATAAAGTTCTGTAACTTGAATATCATTAGCACATAAAATGCTAATTTTTCAACAGTTTAAAATATCGCAAGAAATTTCAATAATTCACTCATATCTACCCTTGCTTATTGTTTAAAATATTAATCTTTTGTTCTTTTGTAACAGATATACTATGTGCAGTAGTTTACACTTGTACAACCCTGAGGAAAACAAAGCGCGAAATAAGAAGATAAAAGAGTAAGAGTGTCCTTTCTACAAATCTGCAATTGAGGGCTCCTGGCTGTTGTCTGGCTGTGGTGTGGTCATCAATAGTTATATGTGAAAGTCACATTCCATGTCATTACATAGAAAGATCTGTATTCTTCCATTTTAAGAAATGCTATTTTACAAAGTATAGAGTTCATAAGTTTAAAGTTCGAACTTTTGATTCCATCCATATTTTCATCATCTTTTCTTAAATATCTTTAGCACACATAATGATACCGTATATACCCGAATACTACCCGCCTCCAAATAATGCCTGCACCCAAATTTATCGAAAGGAAATTTGAAAACAAAATATATAGGCCTCTATATATAATTATTTTGCCAGGTTTATTCTTGATTAAACAGTTATAATTAACATTACATATCATAAAAAATTAAATATGGTAGGCTAAACTGTAGTTTTAAAAATAACGTGGTAACAGCCAGCTGGAAATCTCGCCTTCTTATAAGCGCTGCGTCTCTTTCAACAACTACAACACTCTCCAGCTGATCGGCGGGAATCACACGTGAAGACGTGCGTTCGACTGGTCCGAATCAAGGTCAAATTCACCGAACTTTCCCGAATTAGTGCTTCTGCTTGTACTGTAATGTTACTTCCTTGGCGTCTCTATACGTAAAGCTTTGTTTCACGGCCAGTCATGGCGGACCATGTGCATTAGAAAGCACTTTCTTTGTCTCATTTTCCTTTAATTACAGCTTCGCTACTGTTATACTATACTGTGATACTACTACAAAGCATCGTGCTATATTGAGTCGATATGGTAGAAACTGTCGAAATTCAGATGAGAGGAGACCAGTATTCAAATAATACCTGCACCCCAGTTTTTCACTCGCGATTTTTGGAAAAAATGTGCGGGTAGTATTAGAGTATATACGGTAATTTTGCAACAATTTTAAAGGCCCCAAGAAATTTGAATGATTCACACTTTGTATTAATGTATCCTTTTTGTTCTTTAAAATCCTAATCTTTTGTTCGTGTATTACAGATATACTACAGTATGCTGGCGTTGACACAATGTATAACCGTGAGGATTACAAAGCATGAACTAAGAAAATTGAAGAGTAAGAGTGTCCTTTCTACAAATCTACAATTTAGGGCTCCAGGCTCAAGGCTCCAGGGTCATGGCTCCTGTCTCCTAGCTTCTGGTTTCTGTCTTCTGCTTGTGGGGTGGTCAGCAATAGTACCAAGTGTAAGTCACATCCCGTATCAGTACACAGAAAAGATGAGAATTCTTCCATTTTTAGAAACACAATTTCACAAATTTCATAAACTTCCAATTTCTGAGTCCCTCCGTAGTTTTATCACCTTTTCTGTTACAAATGAAGCACTGACCTCTTCCAGTTGCTGTAGTTAAAGGAGTAGTTCTAATTCATTTCCAAAAGTTTTGTAACTTGAATTTTCTTAGTATATAAAATGATAATTTTGATACAATTTTAAATTTCAAAGATTCACACTAAGTATTAATGTATCCTTGATTATTCTTTAAAATCATAATATTTTGTTCTTGTGTTACAGATATACTACTGTATTCTGGCGGTTACACATGTACAACCCTAAGAAGATAGAAGGGTAAAAGTGTCCTTTATAGAAGTCTACTACAATTGAGTGCTTCTGGTTTTTGGTTTGTGGCTGTGGTGTGGTCAACAATAATTTCAAGTGTAACTCACATCCTGTGTCACTACATAAAAAAGATGAGTATTGTTACATTTTAAGAAATTTAATTTTAGAAAGTTTAGAGTTTATAAGTTTAAAGTTGCAACATCTGATTCCATCAGTATTTTCATCATTTTTTGCTACAAACAAAGCACTATCCTCATATATTTGCTGCAGTTAAAGAGTAGTTCAGATTATTTAAAGAGTAGTTTGTTAGCTAGCACTAACGATACTATAATTGCAGATATATAGGTCAATGCTTTCTTATAAAATTAAAAAATTTAATTTACTACTAAATGTTTAAGCACAAAAATGCTACTTTAACAACTATTTTAGAAGTCCCAGGTATGTTCAATGGAAAGTAAAGAGTTCAGAAGTTTAAACTTGAAAATTCTGATTCCATTCCTATTTTCATCTTGTTTTCTACTCTCAATTGAAGCATTGTCCTATTCTAATTGCTGTAGTTAAAGAGTAGTTCAGAGTAATTAAAGTGTAGTTTGTTGTACTAACAATACTAAAACTGCAGTTAGATAAGACAATGCTTTCTTATTGAAATGAAAACTTTTAATTCACTTCTAAAAGTTTTGTAAGTTTAATATTTTTTTGCACATAAAATACCGAATTTTTCAACAATTTTAAAGAATAAAAAAGAGTATTAATCTACCCTTGCTTATTCTTAAAAATCATAATCTTTTGTTTGTTTGTTACAGATAAACTACTCTGTGCTTCCAATTAAGGATGTACAACCCTGAGGATTACAAGAAACGAACTAAGAAGATAGAAGTGTAAGAGTGTCCTTTTTACAAATCTACAATTGAGGGCTCCTGGCATCTGGTTTCTCTCTTCTGGCTGTGGGGTTGTCAGCAATAGTTCCAAGTGTAAGTCACATCCCATATCAATATTCAGAAAAGAAGAAAAGTATAAACGTCTAATTTCTGAGTCCCTCCATATTTTTATCACCTTTTCTGCTACAAATGAAGCACTGTCCTTTTGCAGTTGCTGTACTTCAAGGAGTGTTCTGATTCACTTCTAAAATTTTAAACTTTAATTTTTATAGCACACATAATTATAATTTTTCAACAATTTTAAAGGCCCTAAGAAGTTTGATGATTCACACTAAGTATTAATGTATCCTTGCTTATTCTTTAAAATCCTAATCTTTTGTTCGTTTATTACAGATATACTACTGTATGCTGGCATTTACACATTGTAAAACCCTGTGGATTACAAAGGATGAACTAAGAAGATTGAAGAGAAAGAGTGTCCTTTCTACAATTCTACAATAAAGGGCTCCAGGCTCATGGGTCCTGGCTCCTGGCTTCTGGTTTGTCTCTTCTGGCTGTGGGGTGCTCAGGAATAGTTCCAAGTGTAAGTCACATACTGTATAAGTATACAGGAAAGATGAGAATTCTTACATTTTAAGAAACGCAATTTTACAAAGTTCATAGGTTAAACTTGTAATTTCAGAGTCTCTCCATATTTTTATCACCTTTTCTGCTACAAATGAAGCACTGTCCTTTGCCAGTTGCTGTAGTTAAAGGAGTAGTTCTAATTAACTTCTAAAATTAAAAACTTGAATATTTATAGCACACCTAATTATAATTTTTCATCAATTTTCAAGGCCCCAAGAAATTTGAATGATTCAGACTAAGTATTAATGTATTCTTGCTTATCCTTAAAATTCTAAATTTGTATGTGTGTGTTACAGATATACTACTGTACGCTGGAGGTTACACGTGTACAACCCTGAGGATTACAAAGCATAAACTAAGAAGACAGAATAGTAAGAGTGTCCTTTATACAAGTCTACAATTGAGTGCTCCTTCTTTGTGGGCTGTGGCTGTGGCTGTGGTGTGGTCAACAATAGTTCCAAGTGTAACTCACATCCTCTGTCAGTACATAGAAAAGATGAGTATCGTTTCATTTTAAGAAATTTAATTTTAGAAAGTTTAGACTTCAATAGTTTAAAGTTGCAACATCTGATCAGGCACGGCTCGTGGCTGGGAAGTTAGGTGAAGAGCTAGAGAGCGGCCTAACTAGGAAGACGTCTGACACCGGTAAGGGTAGATTGCCTGGAATGGAAGCCTACCATTGCATTGCATTGCACCGTATGAAGAGCGCATGCGTAAGTGAAGTAGCACTTCACCTACTTCCCCTGAATAACCGCCACTGCATCTGATACCATCCATATTTCATCATTTTATCTGCTACAGATGAAGCATTCTCCTCATCTATTTGCTGTAGTTAAAGAGTAGTTCAGATTAGTTAAAGAGTAGTTTGTTGTAGCTAGCACTAACCATACTAAAATTGCTGATATATAGGTCAATGCTTTCTTATTAAATTGAAAAGATTTAATTTACTACTAAATGTTTTGTAAATTGATATTTTTAGCACATAAAATTCTACATTCGCAACAATTTTAAAACTCCCAAGAATGTTCAATGCCAAAGTAAAGAGTAAAAAGTTTAAACTTGAAAATTCTGATTCCATCTTTAGTTGAATCATGTTTTCTACTCACAATTGAAGCATTGTCCTTTTCTAATTGCTGTAGTTAAAGAGTAGTCGAGAGTAATTAAAGTGTAGTTAGTTGTGCTAACATTACTAAAACTGCAGCTAGATAAGACAATACTTTCTTAATAAATTGAAGACTTAATTCACTTCTAAAAGTTTTGTAAGTTTAATATTTTTTCTGATAAAATACCGAATTTTTCAACAAATTTAAAGGAATAAAAAAAGAGTATTATTGCTTATTCTTAAAAATCATAATCTTTTGTTTGTTTCAGATAAACTATGTGCTTCCAATTACAGATGTACAACTCTGAGGATTACAAGAAATGAACTAAGAAGATAGAAGTGTAAGAGTGTCCTTTTTACAAACCTACAATTGAGGGCTCCTGGCTTCTGGTTTCTCTCTACTGGCTGTGGGGTTGTCAGCAATAGTTCCAAGTATAAGTCACATCCCGTATCAGTACACAGAAAAGATGAGAATTCTTCCATTTTAAGAAACTCAATTTTACAAAGTTCATAGGCTAAGTTTAAACTTCTAATTTCAGAGTCCCTACATATTTTTATCACCTTTTCTGCTACAAATGAAGCACTGTCTTTTTCCAGTTGCTGTAGTTAAAGGAGTAGTTCGAATTCCCTTCTAAAATTTTTAACTTGAATATATAGAGCACACATAATTATAATTTTTGAACAATTTTAAAGGCCCTAAGAAATTTGAATGATTCACACTAAGTATTAATGTATCCTTTCTTATACTTTAAAATCCTAATTTTTTGTGTGTGTGTTACAGATATACTACTACTGTATGCAGGCGGTTACACATGTACAACCCTGAGGATGACAAAGTAAGAACTAAGAAGATAGAAGAAAGAGTAAGAGTGTCCTTTATGCAAGTCTACACCTCTAAGAAGAGTAAGAGTGTCCTTTATACAAGTCTACAATTGAGTGCTCCTGGTTCCTGGGTTGTGGCTGTGGTGTGGTCAACAATAGTTCCAAGTGTAACTCACATCCTCTGTCAGTACATAGAAAAGATGAGTATCGTTCCATTTTAAGAAATATAATTTTAGATAGTTTAGTGTTCAAAAGTTTAAAGTTGCAACATCTCATACCATCCAGATTTCTGCTACAAATGAAGCATTGTCCTCATATTTTTGCTGTAGTTAAATAGTAGTTCAGATTAGTTAAAGAGTAGTTTGTTGTAGCTAGCACTAATGATACTAAAATTGCAGATATATAGGTGAATGCTTTCCTATAAAATTGAAAAGATTTAATTTACTACTAAATGTTTTGTAAATTGATTTTTTTAGCACATAAATTTCTACATTCGCAACAATTTTAAAACTCCCAAGAATGTTCAATGCCAAAGTAAAGAGTAAAAAGTTTAAACTTGAAAATTCTGATTCTATCTTTATTTGCATCATGTTTCTACTCACAATTGAAGCATTGTCCTTTTCTAATTGCTGTAGTTAAAGAGTAGTTGAGAGTAATTAAAGTGTAGTTAGTTGTGCTAACAATACTAAAACTGCAGTTAGATAAGACAATACTTTCTTATTAAATTGAAGACTTAATTCACTTCTAAAAGTTTTGTAAGTTTAATATTTTTTCTGATAAAATACCGAATTTTTCAACAAATTTAAAGGAATAAAAAAAGAGTATTATTGCTTATTCTTAAAAATCATAATCTTTTGTTTGTTTGTTTCAGATAAACTACTATGTGCTTCCAATTACAGATGTACAAGCCTGAGGATTACAAGAAACGAACTAAGAAGATAGAAGTGTAAGAGTGTCCTTTTTACAAACCTACAATTGAGGGCTCCTGGCTTCTGGTTTCTCTCTACTCTGAATATGGAGGAGGACACAGGACAGTCTACGAGTGGTGTACTAGTGGAACATATTGAAAACAGTTTCCAAATTGCAGACATTCTGACAAAACCATTGTGTAAGAAAAACTTTGACAATTTTCGTTGTAAAATGATTGAGGAGGAGTGTTGGTTAATCATGTTTACAACTCTTATTGTAAGTCATAGTTGGCAACAGTGAAAGTGCACTAGGAAATGTTCAGTTGTTATGTTGGCAACGTGTGCACTGTCAGTTATCACATGCAAGCAGCAGTGATGGTGTAAGTGACAAGCAAGCAGTTGAGTATGACCTTCAGTACCTTCAGTATGAACTAGAAAGTTGTAAGAGGCAGATGTGCCTAGTAAGTCTGCAAGTTAGTTATGGTATTGCAAGTTGTAAGTGAAGGACATAACCAGCCAGCAAGCAGTAAGAACCTTAATGTTGTACGTGACATTTTGTACGAAGAAAGAACTGAAAGTTATTTGTGAACTACACGACATTTATGTGTATTGTGAGTGTTAATCTACAAGTGATATATAAACTATATTATATACTGCAAGTCAAGCAGACTGTAAGAACTTCTATTTATAGAAGTTATTCATTATTGATTCGTATATACAAGTTTCACTGGCCGTATTAATAAAATATAATTATTCTACTATACATGTGCGTTCTATTATTCATAGTATACATGTGGCGTATTCCAAGCTATCCACTATTTTCATCAACAGTTCAATTAATTTGGATTTTCCATATTACTGTTGTATTACTTTTACCTTACTTATGTGGAAATTAACATGCAATAGAGGGTGATGCGTTGGCACTCATATGAGCGTAATCGCAAATCAAAAGGAAAGTAATTGTGCGGTGAATGACATCTTACAGATGCCACATGCAAAAGGTTTATTACGATTATAATTTATGATTTCTGCAGCCCTAAAACGATATATTCTGCTTTTTAACATTGCATACACTTCGGTTTAACTTTTGCAAACATTACAGATTACGGTAATGTTCCTAATTTTTATAAGGACCGAAAATTATATTTAAAAAAAGCTAAAGAGCTCAAATTCTAATAACATATGCTGCAATTTACCGTCATATGCGCTTACGCCAAATTATTTTAAACATAACTGACGATGTGGGAGTTCGTTTTGGTTATCCCTTCCGAAAATTAAACAAAACAAAAGCTTACTTTTAAATATGTGATATCAAGACCAATTTTGGTTTAATCATCAAATGGTCGTGATAGACATTACTAAGACTTTAAATGGGAAAAATCACGATTTTAATTACTGTTTTTCTAGGCTTTCGTGACAGACACAAAGGCGTGTGACGTGTGAAAAAATTCTGTGAAAATTCCTGAACAATTTGAGTGGTGTTTCACATCCATAAAAATTTGGTTTCTATATAAATCGTAAACGTAGCTAGGCCATAAGAGCAGTTTAGCTAAGTTTACGATTTATATGAAAACCGAGGCTTTTCGTGGATCTGATAAAACACTCAAATCGTTCAGGAAATTTCACAGAATTTTTCACATGCAACATGACTTTATAAAAGCTTCGTAAAAAAAATAAAGAGAAATAACTGCATGAATTTAGCAGTAAAATAAATTTTGTCAGCCATGATGTCTTGTGTAACGACCCATACGACTTTTGCCAACCCTCCAAATAGATGTACAACCCTGAGGATTACAAGAAACGAACTAAGAAGATAGAAGTGTAAGAGTGTCCTTTATACAAGTCTACAATTGAGTGCTCCTGGTTCCTGGGTTGCGGCTGTGGTGTGGTCAACAATAGTTCCAAGTGTATCTCACATCCTCTGTCAGTACATAGAAAAGATGAGTATCGTTCCATTTTAAGAAATTTAGTTTTAGAAAGTTTAGTGTTCGAAAGTTTAAAGATGCAACATCTGATACCATCCATATTTCATCATTTTATCTGCTACAAATGAAGCATTGTTCTCATATATATTTGTTGTAGTTAAAAAGTAGTTTCAGATTAGTTAAAGAGTAGTTTGTTGTAGCTAGCACTAACGATACTAAAATTGCAGATATATAGGTCAATGCTTTCCTATAAAATTGAAAAGATTTAATTTACTACTAAATGTTATGTAAATTGATTTTTTTAGCAAATAAAATTCTACATTCGCAACAATTTTAAAAGTCCCAAGAAAGTTTAAACTTGTAAATTTTGATTCCATCTCTATTTTCATCATGTTTTCTACTCACAATTGAAGCATCTCTTCCAATTTCTGTAGTTAAAGAGTAGTTCAGAGTAATTAAAGTGTAGTTGGTTTTATTAACAATACTAAAACGGCAGTTAGACATAAGACAATGCTTTCTTATTAAATTGAAAAATTTAATTCACTTCTAAAAGTTTCGTAAGTTTAAATTTTTTGCACATAATATACCGAATTTTCCAACAATTTTAATATGCTTTGTTTGTTTGTTTGTTACAGCCAACAGCCAACAGCCAACAGCCAACAGCCAACAGCCAACAGCCAACAGCCAACAGCCAACAGCCGTTTTGGAGTATTTTTTGGGAGGTTAGGTTTGGAGGTTAGGTTTAGAGTATTTTTTGGGAGGTTAGGTTTGGAGGTTAGGTTTAGAGTATTTTTTGGGAGGTTAGGTTTGGAGGTTAGGTTTGGAGGTTAGGTTTAGAGTATTTTTTGGGAGGTTAGGTTTGGAGGTTAGGTTAGAGTATTTTTTTGGGAGGTTAGGTTTGGAGGTTAGGTTTAGAGTTAGGTTAGGTTAGGTTAGGTTTGGAGGTTAGGTTTAGAGTTAGGTTAGGTTAGGTTAGGTTAGGTTTGGTTAGGTTAGGGTTAGGTTAGGGTAGGTTAGGTTAGGTTAGGTTTGGTTAGGTTAGGGTTAGGGTTAGGTTAGGTTGGGTTAGGTTAGGGATAGGTTAGGGTTAGGTTAGGTTAGGTTAGGTTTAGAGTATTTTTTGGGAGGTTAGGTTTGGAGGTTAGGTTAGAGTATTTTTTTGGGAGGTTAGGTTTGGAGGTTAGGTTTAGAGTTAGGTTTGGTTAGGTTAGGTTAGGGTTAGGTTAGGTTAGGTTAGGGTTAGGTTAGGGTTAGGTTAGGTTAGGTTAGGTTAGGTTAGGTTAGGTTAGGTTAGGTTAGGTTGGGTTGGGTTGGGTTGGGTTGGGTTGGGTTGGGTTGGGTTGGGTTGGGTTGGGTTGGGTTGGGTTGGGTTGGGTTGGGTTGGGTTGGGTTGGGTTAGGTTGGGTTGGGTTAGGTTAGGTTAGGTTAGGTTAGGTTAGGTTAGGTTAGGTTACGTTAGGTTACGTTAGGTTAGGTTAGGTTAGGTTAGGTTAGGGTTAGGTTAGGTTAGGTTAGGTTAGGTTAGGTTAGGTTAGGTTAGGTTAGGTTAGGTTAGGTTAGGTTAGGTTAGGTTAGGTTAGGTTAGGTTAGGTTAGGTTAGGTTAGGTTAGGTTAGGTTAGGTTAGGTTAGGTTAGGTTAGGTTAGGTTAGGTTAGGTTAGGTTAGGTTAGGTTAGGTTAGGTTAGGTTAGGTTAGGTTAGGTTAGGTTAGGTTAGGTTAGGTTAGGTTAGGTTAGGTTAGGTTAGGTTAGGTTAGGTTAGGTTAGGTTAGGTTAGGTTAGGTTAGGTTAGGTTAGGTTAGGTTAGGTTAGGTTAGGTTAGGTTAGGTTAGGTTAGGTTAGGTTAGGTTAGGTTAGGTTAGGTTAGGTTAGGTTAGGTTAGGTTAGGTTAGGTTAGGTTAGGTTAGGTTAGGTTAGGTTAGGTTAGGTTAGGTTAGGTTAGGTTAGGTTAGGTTAGGTTAGGTTAGGTTAGGTTAGGTTAGGTTAGGTTAGGTTAGGTTAGGTTAGGTTAGGTTAGGTTAGGTTAGGTTAGGTTAGGTTAGGTTAGGTTAGGTTAGGTTAGGTTAGGTTAGGTTAGGTTAGGTTAGGTTAGGTTAGGTTAGGTTAGGTTAGGTTAGGTTAGGTTAGGTTAGGTTAGGTTAGGTTAGGTTAGGTTAGGTTAGGTTAGGTTAGGTTAGGTTAGGTTAGGTTAGGTTAGGTTAGGTTAGGTTAGGTTAGGTTAGGTTAGGTTAGGTTAGGTTAGGTTAGGTTAGGTTAGGTTAGGTTAGGTTAGGTTAGGTTAGGTTA